>CM067338.1:9380000-10630000 GCA_034376525.1 Nicotiana benthamiana | reverse complement strand
TAGAAGTTCATAAACTACTGCCAGAATTTGATGAATTTCGGCTCGACCAGATACTTTGGGTGCGAAACATCGAAGCATATGGCCTCGCAAAAATGGCAGCAACAACCAAAAATATCACCAAGGAGAATGTGGTCACCCTCCTCCACTCGTCAATTGACGAACTTGAGGTACATTCCATAAATTTGACTTGGGACTGGCGCAACTGAATCATGATATATTTACAAGAGGGAGTACTCCCTCAAGACAAAAAGGAAGCTAAAAAACTTTGAATATAAGCGGCCAGGTGTAACATATTAAATCACAGCCTATATAAGAGAACGTTCAAAGGCCCCTTGGCGAAATGCCTAGGTCCGAACTAGACAACGTGCGTGGTTGAAGAAGTACACGAAGTCCATTGCGGTGCCCATATAGACAATAGAGCCCTCGTGAGATTCTTTATTCGGGAGGGATACTATTTGCACCATGAAAAAGGAAGCTGAATATTATGTCAAAAAATGTGAACAGTGCCAAAAATATGCACCAATTATACATCAAGCAGGTGAACAACTCCACTCTGTTACTTCACCATGGTCGTTAATCAAATGGGGAATGGACATCGTCGGACCCCTCCCAGCAGGGCGAGGTAAGATACGTTTCCTTTTAGTTTTAACTGACTACTTTTCCAAATGGGTGGAAGGAGATGCATTCACCTAAATACGCAAAAAAAAGAAGTATCACATTCATATGGACGAATATCATATGCCGTTTCAGCATTCCTAAATATTAGCTGTGATAATAGGCCCCAATTTACTGGGAAAAAGACCACGAAGTTCTTCAAAAAATTGCACATCAAGAGAATACTCTCCACTCCATACCATTGAAAGGGACCGGTTAGGCCGAATCCTCCAACAAGACAATACTGAACATCTTTAAGAAAAAGCTCGAGATCGCTAAAGGGTTATGGACGGAGTTGCTAGTAGAGGTACTATGGCCCTACCGCAACACGATAAAAACAAGCACATGCAAAATGCCGTATTCACTAGTCTAGGGGACTGACGCCATAATACATGTTGAGGTCGGAGAGCCCAACCTAAGATACTCCAATGAAATTGGATAGAACGAAGACGAGAACAGAGACTAGACCTCGACAAGGCAGAAGAACGAAGAGACATGTCTTACGTAAGAATGGTAGCCCAAAAAAAAAGAAAGGTACTACAACAAAAAGGTCAAAATGTACGACCACTCAAAGTCAGAGACTATGTTCTCAAAGCTAAAACACTAGCGAGCAAAGATCCGAAGGAAGGCAAATTAAAAACCAATTGGGATGGGATATACAAAATCACTGCATTATCAAGCAAAGGAGCATTCGAACTAGAAATAATAGAAGGAAAACTACTACAAAACAATTGGAATATTACTCACCTCAAATACTTCAACTTCTGAAAAAGGACGCCCCCCAAAATTGTACACTTTTTCCCTCGCCCAAATTTCTCCAAATTGGGTTTTCTCGGGGAGGTTTTAAATAAGACGAGGACGGGGAAGTCTCGAAGTTTAAAGAATAATTAATTTCCATGCCTACCGATAGTCTCTCCAGGCCGAATGATAAATGGACTAGATACATGGAAACTTCTCCAATATATGTATGAAACAGACATGTATAGTATTCTCCAGTGAATGAAATAAAGCAACATTTTGTACTCCCCACCAAGATATTATCAGTGAATAAAATAAAGCAACATTTTGTACGCTCCACGAGAATATTCTCCAATTGGTGAAATAAAGCAACATTTTATTCTCCGTCGGTTTTAAAAAAAAACATTTTACGTTGCTCAAATTACTAAACGTTCGACCTCGCTCGAATCACTTTACATTTGCCATCGCTCGAATTACTCAACCTTTGATGTCGCTCGAATCACTTAACATTCAGTGTCACTCAAATTACTCAACCTTCGATGTCGGTCAGATTACTAAATATTCGCCTCGCTTGAATCACTTAACATTCAGCCTCTTTCAAACTAACAAACATTTGACTTCGCTCGAATCACTTAACATTCAACCTCGCTTGAATTACTTAACATTCGATGTTGCTTGAATTACTTAACATTTGACCTCGCTCGAACCACTTAAACATTTAATGTTGCTCGAATTACTTAACATTCGACCTCACTCGAACTACTTGACATTGATGTTTCTCAAATTACTTGACATTCGATGTCGCTTGAATTACTTAACATTCCACGTCGCTCGAATTACTTAACGTTCGACCTCGCTCGAATCACTTAAACATTCGACGTCACCCAAATTACTTTATATGACCTTGCTCAATTTACTAGGTCTATGATCGATTATGCCAAACCATTACATAATGGGCCGAAAAGCTAGAGACCCCCTCACAGTAAACAAAAATAACAATTCGAAGGTACATATCAAATAGATAATAATTCCATTACAACTGTTATATTACAAAAGTTTTTTACAAAGGGCTCGAAGACGCCCTCACAAAAAAAGCAAAGAAAAACAAAATAAATACAATATCCCTACGCCGTGTCATTTCCCGCAACATACGTCACGCTATACCAAGAATCAGAATTGAGCCTATCTGCATCATCATCATCAATATCGTCCCCGCTAAGCGTACCGGGATCATAACTGTAGGACTCACTGCCTGCACGTGTTTTAACACGTACATGCTCGAGTTTTGCCTCAAAAACCTTCATGTTATCCTACAGGGACTTGTAAACATTAGCTGAGCCTCGGCATGGACCCACATCTCATACAACTCCCACAGAACGATGGGATCAGCTGAGGTATGAGACGTAGAGGGTTTTAACTGCCATCACACTTTCTCTGCCTTCAAAGCAACAACTTGTTCATTCAATACGGACAACTCTACCTCTAGATCTTAGACCTGTTCTTCTAATCTCGCTACTTTGAGCACCGACGTCTCTACCCCATTTCCTCCCTCAGACCTACAAACATGGAAGGCATCTTCCAGAGCCGCTACTTTAGATAAGGCAGTCACCCTGACCTTTTCAGCACGAGCCAAGTCATAATCTTTAACGTTCAATTCACCGCATAAATCAACGCCTCTGCCTCACTTCGTCGAAGCTCGCTGTCAAGGCGGCCACCCGCACCTGAAGGTCGGCGTTCTCGGTCATCACCCCCTTGATCACCTCGAGCTCATCATCCTTGGCCTTAAGGTCTGCCTAAAGTTCACTGCATCGACCAATGGCCCTCATTAGATCGTTCCTCCGCTGTTTTAGCCCCTCAACCTTCTGTGCCAACTCTACCTCTTTCTGCTTAAGCCCACCGCGAAACAAATAAAAATTGCTATCTTGAGTGAAGATATAGGCTAATGCACGGTGATTGGTGCAGTACTCTTTGTACATAGAGGGCACCTTCCCAAAAATGGGCGTCCTGTGTTCATCCCTCTGATTGCGCTCGATCTCCATAATGAGAGTCAGACATGTAGAGGAAAGAAATTCAGCTTATGTAGATTGCACATAACAAATAAAGACATAAAACACTTACTCACAAAGCCATGCCAAAAATACTTTGCAATAGCTCAACGTCACTCATCACCTGAAGTGTTGTGTTCTCGGAAGAGGCGTACAAAGGGGAAAATGTTGGCACTGCCTGCTCGGAGTCTACCAAAAAATTGTAACCCACGAGAATGATTACGTGTCGGTTAGGACCCTCTGTCCTTACTTCTACGAGGGTATTTTTATCCAAAAGGCATGCACATCTTCAAGATCGAGGTCTAAGACTGAACCATCATCCTTTATAGGCACAGCTCCATCCTTTCCGGTAGGAGACGGCGCGCCACCTTCAGTAGCTTGCACAGGTCCCTCGCCTTGGCATGCCTCGCCGACCCTAGGGGACCACCCCTCAAAAATAGCATCCACCAAAAAATGACCCATGTGCCTGACCTAGGCGAGAAAGTCATACTCGAAGCAATGAATTTCTTCTTCTCAATGCTGGTGGCGACGACTTTCCCAAGATCCAACCTTATCCTCTTTCTCGATGGTGGCTCGTCTCTATTGGAAGACTCATCTACGAGGTTGTAGGTAGGCTGAAAGAGATATCCTCCCAAACAGCGATATCCCAAGGAGGGTCCTTTGTTGACAAAATCTGAGTACGACCTCAATGGGTGGACTCAAATAGAGTAAATTGTATCCATGGCGATGAAATGACCTGGCGAAATGCCGGTACTAGAGCTTTCTTTTTGGAATTCCGTCAACAAGTAATCATAAAGAGGTGTAGGTAGGCTGAAAGAGTCATATCAATAAATTATAGCAGACAGGCGAAGGTCGGAGCAAAAGCAACTTACTAGACGGAACCTTCGGCCCAAAATGTTTGAAGAAAATGGCCCAATCTCGGATCCCCACCATGTAAAGAAGCACGCGAGCTACCCAATCCTTAATGTCGCCGATGGGAAAAGGTGCACGCCTCTCGCCTGCACGGAAAAATCACAGATGAATAACAATCAGAAATAACGAAAGTAGATAACAAGTGTACGTCATCGACACCTACGATTGTGATTCTACTACTCAGGAAATCTAGCAGGGTCTCACACCAAGTGCTCCATTTTGAAAAAAAAAATACTTGTGCCAAAACTTTCGACTCGCCCTTTCATCTGTTACAACCACTAACATATTGGTCCCATGATGTCGCAGATGTATCATGGTACCTCTAGGAAACCTTGGGGAAAACAAATGTAAAAGGTAGTGGATGTCAGCCTCACACCTAGCCAACTCCACGTACTTCGTCGGCATCAGAAAGACTTTATACAAGTACGGAGACAATTGTGTCGGGCAGACTTCGTAAAACTGACAGAACTACTCCGCTAGTGGAAGAAGAGGGAGAGTATGACCAATCATGAAAGGATACACATAAAAAACACAATATCTAGGTCTATGGACCTCTACAATGCCCCTCCCTCCCCCAAGTTGGAACCATCTCGATGTAAGAAGGAATACGGTATGTAGATCGGAGTTCATCTATATGAGATAGCCCGATTTCAGAGATCAATGAAATGGGAGAAGGAGCAGGTTCCTTATGGAAATCATTCCTGGATAGAGGGTTTCTGGAGAGTATCTCTACTGCGGTAGGAAAACTATCACCTTCCTCAGCCGCGATATCCTCAACACTGGAAGTAGGGGCCACTAACAACGAAGTGGCATCGGAAACTTCATCATGTGCACGAAAGGTTTGGAACATCTCGATAACAGAAGGTGTGCTAGTAAACCTAAAGGGAAAGACGGTGACTAAATAAGAAGTGGAGAAACAAAATCGCAGAAATGAAGCTAAGAACTGATAAAGATGATCAAAGAAGAATAATGTCAGATAAGGAAGGAAATGGTGAAAATTTCTGGAAAAACGAAACCTTTACCTATTTATTAGGCTTGGTGGCGCGCAAATCAAAGAAAAAGATTATCAATAGCGCTAAAACCGAAGCGACACGCACAGACGCTATCTTGGGAAGATGCGTAATGATGATGTGCGTGGCAGTGACATCGCATCTTGACAACCATACCAATCAGGATTCCATAGGTTGTGTCGTTCTCTTGATCTTAGTCAACCTGACACAATTTACAACCAAATTCTCCTATGACGGAAATGAATAATATCCGTTTATCGAGAACAAGCGGGTCTACGACCTCAACAAGTGGAAGGTCTAAATGTATAGGTCCAAATTTGTTGACCACGATAACAGATAAGCAAGATATATGATGGGGTCGACCACGACACACCGACTGACGGTCGTCCTCATGAAGGCTGACGCTAGAATTCAAGCAACTGAAATAGGATAGTAATGGTAACTTAAATTCAAAAATAGGCAGGAAGAATATTCCTTTGTATATTCTTTATGTTTTCTTTTTAGGATTTTTTGGGGAATATCCCATAAAAATATGAAGAGAAAGAGAACAAATGGTGGATCTCCCTTTCTAAACAAAAGAGAACACATTGTAAAGATTGAAAGAGGAATATACGAAAAGTTATTCATGTATTCAAAAACATGTTGTTCAACCTATATCAATAAATCTTAAGATCTCATATACATCTTGGATCTCTCGTATCATCATGTGACCGTCAGAGTAAGGGAATATCCAAATCATACAATCATAGTGTGAAAATGCTTTCTCCATTATAATCTCTCTCATTACATACATTTATTGCATATTTATACTATCATCAATCATAAGAAGTTAAGTCTACTACTTAATGCTCCTAAGCCCCATGCATTAGCAGAAACACCGTTTTCACTAGATCTAAAAATTATTAATTTCAACTAAGATTCACCCTTCTAACTTATCATTAATTGATTTAGCATATTATTACAAACACAAACTAGCATGCCTTTCCGGTCTTTCAATTTTTCACAGTTATCCGTTTTCACCTGTGCTTTGTTGCGGAGCCATACTGAAGCAAGAGGTGTCAAACGACACCCCTTCGTCGAAAAATTACACTATTTTTTAGATAATTTTTTTTTTATTTTATGCATATTTCCTTACATTAATTCCTCCTAATTTTATAATGTATCTAATTATTTATATTTGGCATTTCTTGATAAAAATTATGGATCTGTCACTTCCCATTATCGTCCACCAGTATTAGTAATGGAAGTAGTCTTTCGACAATGGGTACGGGCACACACTTGTTTAGTCCATTCGTTTAGTTACTCATGGTGTGGATGTAATCTTTCTAACAATAAATACAAAGTGCATCTATTTACTTCTATACATATGTATCGAAGTAAATAGATGCGCTTTTCATATGTGGATGTTGTCTTTCGACAACAAATGCGCTTTACGATAAGTAATTAATAAATGTTATAAATAGAATTTTATTTGTGGTGAATATTTATATTTAAAGAAATTTTAGGATTTATTACTTGGTGGCTAAGTCACTCTCTCCTTATAAATAGAGGGTTCTATTCCATTGTAATTTATCCCAAAGCAATAAGAATTCTCTCTCTTTCTTTGCAATATTGTTCTTCTACTTTTATTGTTTCATAACACGTTATCAGCACGAGATACTAACCAATTTAGTAGTAGCTTTGTGATTGAGCATACTGATTGTCAATTACTCCATGAACTTTATTCATGATTAAATTCTGGATTTAAGGTAAGTATTTTATTTTATTCTTCTCTTTTAAATTCTTGACATTCTATAATTTGATTTTAAATACAAGCAAATATGAACATCTCTCAAAGCAAAATTGGATCACATTTCAATTGTAAAAATATTTGTTTAATTGACTCATGTACGACACGTACAATATTTAAAGAAAAAAAAATATTTTTCTTATATAAGTATGTGTAAGAAAGACGCTACTACAAGTAGTAATAATCCAATTGAAGGCTCTGGAAGAGTTACAATAAGTCTACCTAAAAGAACAATACCTATCATAGAGAATACAATGTTCTCCTCCAAGTCCAAGAGAAACTTGTTGAGTTTTAAAGATACAGCGAAAGAGGGTTATTGAATAATTTTGAATATCTCATCATTATGAAAAATGTCTCCGGCCAAAAGAGGGTTATTGAGACATTTTCATCTTTATATTATGGCATGTATTGGAAAAAAATTAGTGCAATTGAGGCATATTCTACCGTAAACCAAAAGATTATTGATTCCAATACTTACTTTGGCAAGATCTATTGGGACATCCTGAATCAATTATGATGACACGAATTATAGAAAACTAAAATGATAATCCATTAAAGAATTAAAAGATTCTTTTAAATAATGAATTTTCTTGCACTTCTTGTTATCAAGGTAAGTTAATTATTAGACCATCACTACTAACAAAGGTTGAAATTGAGTCCCCTGTGTAGAAAATCACTCTATCTATGATATGTGTGGTTTGGTTGTATGAGCATGATTTTCAGGTATAGGTTTTGATGAATGACAAACAATGAAGTCAAGTGTCAAACAACGAGATCATATGACAAACAATCAAGAGTGAATGCCAAGAAGCATATTGATGACGGAATTACATAGAAAAGCCAAAGACGAGCTCAAATGTTCAAGACTGAAGACCCAAGGCGTAGGTCGTTAGGTAGAACAAATGTAAGAGCAATGCTTAAGTTATCTCGTCTTTTGGCTCAACATAGGTCATCATAAATAGGCATAAAATCATTTTATTAAATCATATTTATCATAAACATATTTTATTAAATCATATTTATCATAAACATATTTTATTAAATCATATTTATCATAAACATATTTTATTAAATCATATTTATCATAAACATATTTTAAATATTTCAAACAAAATGATGTTAAAGTTTTCATCTTAACCAAAATGGTTTTTGAAGTAAGTTTTCAATTCTGCCTCAGAATAATCGATTATCAGTATATGCATAATCGATTATGCTGTAGACCGTTGCCAGTGTTTGAACACTGCCACAGAATAATCGATTATGCAGTATCAGATAATCGATTATTCAGCAGAAAATCAACTTCTGATTTTCTGAACGTTGGAGAATAATCGATTATCAGATACTGAATAATCGATTATCTGGGCACAAAATCAGCATAATTGATTGCCAATTAAGCAACGGACATACACCATTTTTCACCTATAAAAAGAGGTCTTTTGAGCTGATTTTAAACACACAACACCTCCCAATATTGATATACATATTGACATTATTTGAGCATCATTTTAGAGCTTTCGTTGAGCCATTTGAGAGACAACTTTGAGTTGTTCTTAGAGCTAAATTTGTATCTCTTTATCTACTCTTTTGAGAGAGTTCTTGTTGTAAAAGAGAAAGATGTTTGAGAAGAACATATCTTCTCATTCATTATCGGGTTCGCTAAGTACCCTAAGTCTTAGTGGTTGAAGTCTTGTGGTGCGGTATCCACGAGCAAGGTGAAGTCTTGAGGTGCGGTATCCTCGAGCAAGTTGAAGTCTTGTAGAGTGTACATCTACGAGCAAGTGTAATGGTTTGTTAGGCACCGTATGCTTAACGGAGTTAGTGGAATCTCGAGAGAGTCTCTCGGGGACTGGACTAGCCACAAGTTGTGATGAACCAGGATAAATTCGGTGCGTTCTTTCCTTGTTATTTTAATTACCGAATTTATTTTATTCCTGCAATTTTAATTCCGCAATATTTATCAATATTCCTGTGCCGCACTATTCACCCCCCCCCCTCTAGTGACGGGCATAAATCCTAACACCCTGCATTTTTGAAACGCATAAAATGGGATAGCCTTGCCTCCCCCCACACTCAAAACCAAAACAAAAGAGAAGGGATCAGCCATAAGAACCATTTGTGGACCTATTCATCCACCTCGTGGGTCGTTTAGATATTTTATGGTCTTAATAGACGCATATTCTAGATGGTTTCATGTGTGCCTATTATCATATTGCAACCTCGCTTTGCAAAAATAACGGCACAAATAATACAATTACGAGCACAATTTTTTGATAATCCAGTTAAGTCTATTAGACTTGGTAATGCTGCTAAGTTTTCATCACAAGCATTTAATGATTATTGCTTATCAATTGGGATAAATGTCGAACATCATGTAGCTCATGTTCACACTCAAAATGGTATTGCAGATTTTTTATTTAAACGTCTACAA
Source organism: Nicotiana benthamiana (assembly GCA_034376525.1). Lineage (NCBI taxonomy): Eukaryota > Viridiplantae > Streptophyta > Magnoliopsida > Solanales > Solanaceae > Nicotiana > Nicotiana benthamiana. The sequence continues at coordinate 10,620,424 of CM067338.1, read as the reverse complement.
TGGATAGCAAGACCATTACTTGTGAAAATGAGGCAACCCGCTTCTATTTGGGGTCATGCCATTTTGCATGCAACAATGCTAGTTCGTCTCAAACCGACGAATTATCATAAATATTCTCCGTTGTAATTAGTTTTGGGTCATGAACTTAATATATCCCGTTGAAGAATTTTTGGATGCACAGTATATGTGTCTGTATCACGTCCATATCGCACCAAAATGGGTTCCCAAAGAAGGTTAGGAATATATGTTGGGTTTGAATTGCCCTCCATTATTCGCTATCTTGAAACATTAACGAGGGATTTATTCACTGCTCGATTTGTAGACTATCGATTCGATGAGTCGCTTTTTCCAAATTTAGGGGAGAAGTTGTTGAAACCAAATGGGCAGCTTTGTGGAAAAATTCATCACTATCTTATCTTGATCCACATGACTCTAGTGTCATTTGTAGAGAATAGTAAATCAAATGTCAGATGCATTTATGGATTTGAAAAGGATAACAAAATCACATATCCCTATAGAAAATGTTCCAATCCTATTGATGTCCTTATTGGACAATTTTCTAGTGCCATAGCTAATGAGTCAAACGCACGCCTGAAACGTGGCAGACCATTGGGTTCTAAAGATTGAAATCCTAGAAAAAGGAAAACAAATGATCAAAATGACACTGCGAAAGAATATCATAAAGAATTCCACAATTTAACAAATCTGAGATTCACGAGGAAACCACTAAGCTCGAGACCCAAGAAAATAACGAACTATCAATAAATTCAATCGATATTCAGCTTAATTTGAATCGATTGGATATAGTGGTGGATAGTGTCTTTGCATATAATGTCGCATCTAGCATTATGCAAAATAGTGAGGATCTTGAACCTCAATCTGTTGGAGAATATCGACAAAGACGTGATTGGCTAAAATGGCAAGAAGTAATCCAATCGAGTTGAATTCATTTGCAAAACGTGTAGTTTGTGATCCTGTAGTCCAAACACCTACTGATGTTAAGCCCGTTGGTTATAAATGGGTATTTGTACGCAAGAAGAATGATAAAAATGAGGTACAAATATATAACGCACGCCTTGTTGCACACGAATTTCCACAAAGGCTTGGTGTCGCTTGTGAAGAGACATATTCACTCGTTATAGATGCTATAATGTTCCATTATCTCATTAATTTTGTTGTCCATGAAAAGCTTGATATGCATTTAATGGATGAGGTTACCGCCTATCATTATGGTTCACTTGATAATGAGATGTACATGAAAATTTCCGAGGGATTTAAAATGACTAATGCATATAAGTCAAAGTCCTGGAAATATTTTCAGTCAAATTGCAAAGATCTTTGTATGGTCTAAAGCAATCAGGATGAGTATGATATAATCGTCTTAATGAGTATTTATTAAAGGAAGGTAATATACATGTCATTTGTCTATGTATTTTATAAAGGAAACAACATAGAAATTGTTGTACTTGCCATATACGTTGATGACTTGAACTTTACTGAGACTCCTACAAAACTCCAAAATACAATTTATTATTTAAAGAAGGAATTGAAGATGAAAGATTTCGGAAGACAAAATTATGTCTTGGTTTGAAAATTGAACATTTGACAAATGAAATTTTTGTTCATCAATTTGCCTCCATAGAAAAAGTATTGAAATGGTTTTACATAGATGGAGCACATCCATCAAGTATTCCGATGGTTGTTCAATCACTTGATGTGAAAAAGGATCCATTCTGACCTCAAGAAGATAATGAAAAGCTACATGGTCTTGAAGTACCATATATTAGTGCAATTGGTGCACTAATGTATCTCGCTAACACCACAATGGCTGACATAACTTTTTCAATTAATGTCATAGCAAGATATAGCTCTGCTCCTACAAGGAGACATTGAAATAAAATCAAACACATATTATGGTACCTAAAAGAAACCACCGCTATGAGCTTATTTTATAGCAATAATTGCAGTCCTGGTCTTTATTAGTTTTGCCGATGCTAAATATTTATCTGACTCCTACAAGGCTCGGTCTCAAACAAATTATAAGTTTACCTGTGGAGGCACTGTCATATCTTGGCGATCGACTAAGCAATCAATTATGGCTACTTCATGTAATCATGCTGAGATAATTGTTATTTATGAAGCAAGTTGAGAATGTATGTGGTTGAGGTTTATAATACATCTTTTTCGTGACAAATATGGTTTGAAATGTGACAAGATACCCACAATTTTGTATGAACACAATGCGGCATGCATAGCCCAATTGAAGTGAGGATTCATAAAATGAGATAGGACAAAGCACATTTCACCAATGTTATTTTTCACACATGATCTTCAAAAAATGATTATATTAATATACAACAAATTCGTTCAAGCAATAATATGATTGTTCACCAAGTTTCTACCGACGTCAACCTTCAAGAAACTAGTGTACAAGATTGGGATGCTGAAGACTCAAGGATATAAATTGATGCTCTCATCAGGGGGAGTTCATGTGAGTTGCACTCTTTTTTACCTTACAAGGTTTTGTTCCACTAGGTTTCCTTACAAGGTTTTTAACGAGGCAACCAAAAGGTGTATTGTTAGTTATGTGTACTCTTTTTCCTTTACTAGAAATTTTTTCCCACTAAATTTTATTTTAGTTAAGGTTTTAACGAGGTACATTTTCTATTGAATAGACATTCAAGGGGGAGTGTTATACATAAAATTTTGTTCATGGTGATTATCTATATTTAAAGAGATTCTAAGGTTTATTATTTTGTGGTTGAGTCACTCTCTCCCTATAAATAAAAGGTTTTGTTCCATTATAATTCATCCCAATGCAATAAAAATTTCTTTTCTTTTTTTATAATATTATTCTTCTACTTTTATTTTTATAACAAATATATTAATGGTATAATACGTGGACTCGCAAGACTCTTTCGACATTCCTATCATTCTTTATAACAGACGCAGACAAATTCGTTTAATTACTAATAGTGAGTACGTTTTGGTGTTTCAGCTGAATTCTTAATGAGTTCCCTTGTCCTGATCACTGCTTACTGGTTACACCAATTAGCAATTTTCAAACTCTGATTTAAACCTGGCAAAGTGGCATCATTTCCATTCATTATGAATTTTACCTACTTGGAAATTATTCAAAAGTTAAATACGATAGTAATTGGACCCGTGAAATTAGTTATCCACTATATTATCTTTTTCTTTGGTCAATAATTATTATTGATATCATATTTTACTTCTAAGAATATTTTCATGGAAAAAAGTAGTATTACTTAATTACTTTGTGAACCCGACAAAAGCCAATTTAACCGGGGAAGTTGGAATTAATGCAATGATTGACCTGCAAAAACACGTCAAGGATTTCTTTTACACACATATATAAATAAGAGGAAAAATGGCCGCTCTGTTAACCTATTTTGAAGAAAATGCTTACCATTAAAAATATAGTTTATTTGTGCCCTTAAGTCTAACAACTGACTGTACTTATATTTAAAACGATAGAGGTATTTTTTTTAAAATAACTTAACGCTTTAGGCATTTTTAAACTGGAGTCAATACGTTAGGGGTATAACTATGCCATATTTTAAACAATAGAGGTATTTTCTTTAAAATAAATTAATGAAGGGCATTTTAATCTGTCGTCAATAAATAAAATATACTCATATTGCACTCTCACTCCAAGAAAAGTTATGCATTATGGTTAATTTTTTAAAATGAACAATCAACAAAATATCAATTGAAAATGAACCGGCTAGACGTAGGATAAACTTTGATCTAATCGAAGTTTGACTTTTTACCTCTCACCCTAAGCAGACAATTTCTGTTGACTGTAATCATTGCAATATAAAATAATATTGAAATACTCTTAAGTTAGTGGCAAAAAATAACACTTTGTGCAAGTGCAGGACTATTACTTCTACTTTAAAAAATGATGAGAATTTAATCTCGAGTTCCTAAATAAGAAATAGTGGTAAGCAACACAATAAGTGGTTGGTCTTTACAGCTCTTTTATCACGCCCTAAAGTACTCGCAAGAAGAATTTTTCGACGAAGAGGTTTTTAAATTTTAAAAAAATAATTACAAGTAACTTTAAATGATAGTTAAAAGTTGAAGATTAAGTTTGAATTTTTTTTTTCAATTAATCTGGATAGGTGAAGTTCGAGTTCATGTTAGAGGTACGTTTTTTTGGGTTGGTTTTTCATCATGTGTTCAGTATTTATATTAGAGCTCGATTAAATTTAGATTTGTGTCAGAAAACCTTATATTGGATGGTAAAGCACTCTATAACAAAAGACGATTTCGTATCCAGAGACTCAAACCCGAGACTTCTGATTAAGGATGAAGAAATATTTACCATTCTACTACAATCCTTATTGGTTGTTAGCAAGAATAGCAAAATAGCAAGGATAAATACTACTACGATTCATGGACGATAAATGTACGATTGAATTAAGGGATCGTTTGGTTTGAAGATAAGTTATAATAGAATTAATTATGCTGGAATTAATTATAATGAAATTAATTATGTTGTACTTAGTTATCTTAATATATCTCTTATTGACTATTTGGTATATTACTATATTGTATTAATCCAAAGATTATTAATTTGTTTTATCACATGATTATTATTCTACTGCATGGTCGGTATACGCTATTTTTAATTTTGAGATAACTTATTCATGGATTAACAATCAAAACTGGCAATAAATGGTATTAAATTTTTATTCTCGTAATTATTTTTTATCCATCACACCAAATGATCTTTAAGGGATCGTTTGGTTGGAATATGCTCTACACCGATATAAATTATGTCAGTATAAGTTATATTGCAATAAGTTATGTTGTGATAGTTATGTTAGAATTGTTGTTTATTCATTGTTTTATATGTTGTATTAAAAATAACAATTGTATAATTTCTAAGAAGAATGTATAAGTTATACCGGTGCTAATTACCCCCACTTTCTATAAGATATAACTTATTTCAGTGTTAAAATTAACATTAGGATAACATATACCTAATTTACGAACCAAATAAAATATTAAGATGATATTAAATTTTTAATCACACTTATATTTTCTTGTGCCTCGTACCAAATGACCTCTAAGAGTGTTACGGAAAAAAATTAAATAATTTCAGAACATAGGGATAAATTTGGATAATTTCCTAAAAACTTTTGATGTGTCAGGATAATATAAGTAAAAAGATTGAAAGATGAGTACTAAAAAATACGTACGGCGGCCGTAATTGGTGATATCACCAAACCTGCTGCAACGAAAAAAGTACCACCAATAATTTAATCTTCGGTTAATTTATTATGTTTGTCGTAAGATTTTTCATTTTCTTAAGGGGATAAATAAATTGAGAATTCTTTTTGGTAACATGCATATATAAAGGGTAAAACTGGCGAGGGTAAAATTGAGAATTCAAATGTTTAGTCCCAAAAAGAGTGTTTCCAGAAGAGAAATATAAAAAGGCGTTGTGTTACAAAAGGGTGGAAGCTTTTGTCTTTATAGATGTTGAATGGAATCACAGATCAGTTGCATATGTACCCCACCTTACCACCCCTTTAATTTTAACTTCAACGACTACACCATACGTCAAATTATAAATATTTCCCATAAAATGTTTTTATATTGTGTAGACATTAAATCAAATGATTTAATCATAGGAATTACAAAAAAATGAAAAAAATATTTCGTTTGATTATGATTACTGCAACGGAGATTCAAATCGCCTATTTTTTCCCTTTTTGTTTGACTAAAAATATAGATTATGGTTCAATTAATTAAATTTATATAAATGAGGGTTAATTTTAGTTAACAAAATATCCCAAAAGAGGAAGTACAATAAATACTACATAGATATATTTCAATAGCAACGGCATCATACAACTGTTACTTAAGAAGTCAATGGAAATAACGTAGCATTAAATATCATTTGAGCAAATGGAATGAATGAGCCACGCAAGAAACGATGGAACTGATGAATGTTCTTTCTGACAATGATGAGTAATGGACAATCCTTGGAATATCTGAATTATTCTCGAATCTAATGAAAAATTGTAGACAAGAATCTTAGCAAAAAGGTTGTGTTTGTATCCTTGCAATAAGATCCGATTCTATCATTTAAAGTCAAAGTGTATTTTACAAATGAATATAACATGTATCATTGTCTCTTTCTATTTATAGGGAACATGTTCATAAAAATTCTAACAGTACAGTGCAGAGAATATCCACTAGAATATTCTCTTTTATGTTCTATCCTGAAATTAACCGTTATAACTCTGTCAAGGGTGCTCGGCCTCGTCCTTGATCCTTGATGACTCTTCGACCACGACCGTCATTGTTGATTAGATCACTTCAACCCATGGCAACTTGGAGATGTTTTATCGATGTCATTTTGACTTATATTCTAGAGATAAATTCTGACCCATATAGTTAGTCTCTCCTTTTATTGAGGCCAGTTTTATGGATGAGTTCGATGAGTAGATCGTATTGTTAATGGTCGACCTAATCAAGCGGAATATGTAGGTCTTGGTTATTGAGGCAAGCAGGTAATGTGGCCCTCTGTGGGCCACACATTTCAAATGTTCGAATTTCCCGTGCTATTTGGCTAGAGCTACGTTGTACGCGAGTTAGGATGACGTCATGATGTCATGCATCATTATGATGCATATTCTCGATGCGACGTTTTGTTTCGCGTAAAACCTTTGATTAGACCTTCCTCTTCGGTTCCGGTGCCAATCATGATGAGCCATTTTCGTTTTCAGTGCCATCTCCTTTATAAAATGAGGTATTTAAACACAATTTTGGAGTTTTAAATGTTCTAAAAGTTTAAGATCCCATACTTTCTCTTGCTCTCTTATTCTCCAAATTTTTCTTCCCTGTTTTAGCGACTTACCTTGTTCTTCATTCCTTCGTGATTGTTATTCCACTTCCTTACATTGAATCATGTCCAACATTCCTTCTGAGGCTAGAAAGAGGATTAATGTTGCTCCCTTGGCAGTGGCGTTCCCTTCCCATAGGGAGAGCATTCCTGCCACCGCTGAGGATGAAACCTTCCCATCGGTGGAGGAGATAGTCCCATGTAACCCTGATTTCAGATCTGATTTTACCAAATCACCTGCGGCCGCACCTGGAGATATTTGGTCAATGATAATGGTAAAGGAATTAGTGGACCTTAAGCTAATTCGTCCTTCGCAATCATATCGAGTATATCCTAGCTGAGGGGGATACGGTACAGGACCACCGTCTTGGGTATTGCACTCTCGATGCCTATCTCTTCCAAGTAGGCTAATCATCTCCCATCCTTTTGTTGGTGCAAGATTTCTATCGTCACTATGCTGTTTGCCCTGTTTAGCTAGTTCCATACGTCTACAAAGCTATAAAGATACTTATTGAGTATGTTGAGCATGACGGGGTCTAACTGATATTGCAACATTCAATCATCGATTCTCTCCCAACTTTTACAGGGGAATGATGTTGAATCTTTGCCACCGAGGGGGCAAATGCTAATGGTAAATATGGACGACAAGTCCAGTCGGCAATTCAAGTTTAACTTCTTTTTTATCAGAACCGAGGACGTTGTGGCCAATTTCAATATCTTCTTGGAGGATTGGAATTATACTCATAAGTACTTTGATTTCTCCCCCATGTTGGGTCCTGAATTCTGACTTCTCGCCTTCTTCTTTTGTAGTCGAGACGTCACCTCCTCCTTTGGATGCTCATATTTCTGTCTAGGTCGAGTGGATCCTCCCTCACATCATAAGGTTCATGAATTGCCAAGTTATTTCAAGAAATTCAAGCATGATCTCCCTTTGACTGGTAATTTTCTTTTTACCATCAGCATCTTGATGTCTTTACTCCTTTTCCTTCATTGATTTTCCCTTTTCCTACTTTTTACTAGCTTCGGTCAGGGAAATCTACACTGAAGTCGAGGGCTCCCGTACCCTAATTTTGGAAGAAGAAAACTACTACATCATCAGTTTCTATCCATGTTTTGATCGCGGATAATCCTATATTCATTCCAATTTCCTCTGTTACCGCGTTCGAATTTGTTCCTGCTTCGGCCATAGAGACTTTGACTTCTTCTCTGTAATCTTTTATCGACGAGGATGATGAACCTCTACCTAGTAACGATGATCTTTTTCCTCGACAAAGGAGGTCTGTGGACATTGGTGGCGGAGTCATCCAGGTCATTGATGCGAAGGAATGGACTTTTCACTGCGTGAGATGGCGACCATATTGTGGGAGATGATATTGAGCGTCTTCAAGTTCCGAGATCTGGGGGAGACGATATGAATGTGTCTCTTCCTTCTGCGATAGTGGATCTTGAAGGGATGACTACTAATGTTCTTCACACTTCACGGTGAAAGGAGGCATCGACTTCTCGAACAACTACAAATACCTCCTTGCCAGCCATGGAGAAGGGAAAAAACGTTGCTGAGGAGGACGATGAATCAGGTTTCGACATTGATGTGGATGACCTGAAGATGATGGAAGAGGGGATTACCCAGATTGAGATAAGGTTGGTGGGGTCTACTAAGACTATCGCGATCCACATGGATTGTGACCTGTTGAAGAACACCGACGAGGTAGTCTCCGCTCTCGGACCTCTCTATTCCGATATAGAGGGTAAGACCCTTTCTTTGTCGAGGAGCATTTTTGTCCTTGCTCTTAGGGTGGGTGTTTGTGATTCGACCTCTTTTCCTTTTTTTCTTTCTTTTTTTGTGTTTTTCGGTGCATCTTTGATTCTGATTTTTTTCTCTTTCCTTTCTATGATTGTAGACCATTATTTTGGAGATTGAGAGTGCGCGAACGGAGAAGAAAGAAATATTTGTGAAATTGAAAGATAAGTATTTGAGTATCATAGCAAGTATCGAGATCTTTGCAGACCATTTGTTGAAGGTGGCGATATGTAGGCCTTCCAGGATGAGTTGAAAGAGAATGATGATGATCTGGTGAAGGCCATTGAGAAATGTAGCATCCTTCAAGGGTCGCTGAGAAATAGAGAAGTGAAGCTTGAGGTCAGCAGGGGCGTGGAGGCCCAATGCAATGACTTTCAAGCTCAAGTGGTTGGAGGGGGGCAGTTAAAAGAGTGTCGACTTCAGTTGGAGGTCCTCAATAGTGAGATCACCGAGAAGCAAAAAGAGTTTGAGAAGGCAGAGTCCTCTCGTTTGGATGCTCGGAGAAAGATGGAGATGCTTGGGTTTGTGGATAGAACTCTTCGATCCAAATGGGAGAACGATCAATCAACAGCGATGGCTAAGGAAGATCAACTCGAGGAAAGGATCGGAGTGCTGAGAAAGAGAACTTTGTTCTTCGTGATCGAGTGTTTGCCTTAGAGACCTAGAAGGCCAAATTTCTCGCACAGCCATCCTCTTTCCGTATGTTAGATTTTCCCAATGTAACTGAGGAGTTATACGAAGAATGTATTCATGTCGAGGCCCAGTTAGATGTATTTAGAGAATTGTATGCGGTGGGGTCCATATCTGGATGCCTTTGAAGGTGCTTGTGTTAAGGCTCATGAAGCTCAAGTCTTGTAGATATGATCTCGTTATGCCTGAGGCCGATGAGGAGGATGGGAACGAGGGTGTAGACCATCTTGTGGAGAATACCTGGTATAACACCACTTATCCGGAGGGTGAAAGTTGCAATGTCGAAGGAAACGAAATAGTGAGGGTATCGTTAGTCAGGTGGTGATGTCATTGATGATGAGTTAGCAAGGGCATTGAAGGTCATGATTGCAGCGACCATTGGTTATCTTTTTGAATTTTTTGTATATTTTTGTCGGCGGCCTTAGGAGCCTTTATAAATAGTTTAAGTATGAAATACCAAAGTTGTTCCTTGCATCTTTTTCTGTTTCTGTGGTTTATTTTTTGTACTTGTATGTTCTTTGCTTATGTTGTTTGCTCGTTTTTCTTTTTGTCCTTCTTATTGTTATTGCCTATTAAATAGTCTCGGCCTTAGACCTGAATATTTATAGTTCTCGTGTGTTACTTAGTTGAGATGTGGCCAAGAGCCGATAGGTGTTTGTTCGAGTGAGGTCGAACATAACCTTGTGTTAAATTGTGGACGAGGGGCGAAAGGTGTTTGTTCGAGTCTAGTTTAACATATCTTTTAAATAGCAGCCGAGGGCCTGTAAGTGTTTGTTCAAGCGAAGCCAACCATAACCTTTTGTTAAATCACAACCGAGAGCCGGTAGGTATTTGTTCGAGCTTAATCAAACATAACCTTTAGTTAAATCGTGACCGAGGCCTGGTAGGTGTTTGTTCGAGTATAATCAAACATATCCTTTAAATTATGGTCGAGGGCCGGTAGGTGCTTGTTCAAACGGGGTCGAACATAACCTTTTGATAAGTTGCAGCTGAGGTTCGGTAGGTGTTGTTCGATCAGGAGTGAACGTAACCTTAATACGAAAAAGTTGTCCTGATAAAAGTAAGTTTCTTATTACTTTGACATTGTTTCTTCTGTTACATACATGGAGAAAATTACAGGTTTTGATTTTTTGCTTGTGTTCCAGTCCCAGTATATCTAGTCCCTTCATTGTTTGACTTGGAGAGTATTGAAGAGTCAAGAAGTGAAAAGGTAATAGTGGTCCCTCCTTGGCGTACTTCGATTCGAAGTGTTCCCTTCGCCGCCTTATTAAAAACTTCCTTGATAAAACCTAAGGAAAAAGAGTACGAATTGGGGGACACCGTTTCTCTTAGAAGTTAAAGTATTTGATGTGGCTGATATTATTTTCTTCCTTTCCATTGTTTCTAGTTTGAATGAACCTTTGTTTGCTTTGGCTGTGATTTTATACGGACCATCCCAGTTTTTTCCAGCTTGCCTTCCCGAGGGTCTTTGCTCGCTTTGTTTTAGCTTTTAGCATGTTGTCCCCGACTTTGAGCGGCTGGACCTTTTCTTTCTTGTTGTAATAGAGTTCTGCTTGCTGTTTTTAGGCAACCATCCTGATGTATGCCATTTCTCATCATTCTTGATTTCGTCAAGTTCCTGCCTCCTGCTTTTATCGTAACTCATAACGCTTTCGTGAGAGTACCTTAGGTTAGGCTCCTTGACCTCTACCAATATTACAGTCTCGATCCCATAGACCAAAGAGTATGGTATCTCTCATGTGCTTGTCTTCGTGTTGTTCGATAGGCCCATAATAGTTTTGGTAGTAGTGTGTTCCACAATCCCTTAGCGCTCGAGCTTTTTCTTCATGATGTTTAGTATGGACTTGTTGGACGACTGTGCTTGCCGTTTATCCACTGGGTGATATGTGGTTGAGAGTATCCTATTGACATGCCATTTATTGAAGAACTCTGCGATTTTATTTCTCCTGAATTGGGGTCCATTATCATAGTTGATCTCATTGGGTAGACCGGATCGACAAATGATGTTTCTCCATATAAAGGTGATTACCTCTTGTTTCTGTATTTGGGCGAATGCTCTTGCTTTCCCCCCAATTATAGAAATAGTCAATTAAAACCAAAAGGAATCATATATTACCTCTCCATGCTAGGAGAGGGCCCATGATGTCCATTCCCCATTTGATGAACGGCTAAAGGGAGATGATTGAGTGGAGTTATTTTCCTACTTGGTGAATTATTGGGGTGTACTTTTGGAAGTGTTCGCATTTCCTCAGGAAGTGGGCATCATTCTTTTTCATGGTGGTCCAATAGTATCCCACTCGTATGAGGCATCTGACCAGTGCTCGATTGCCGAAATGAGCACCGCAATGGGCTTCATAGACTTCTTTGAGGAATCGTTGGGATTGGTTTGGGGCCAAACTTTTTGCTAGACGCCCACTGTTTGTCCTCTTGTAGAGGCCACTATGAAGGAAATTATATCTGGTCGCTTACATTCGTAGTTTGTTGGTTTCTTTCTTATCACCTAGGAGTGTGTCGTCCTATAAATAGGCGATAATATGATTGCGCCAATCCTATGTTATGTTTATGGTTATTACCTTGATTTGGTATACTGATCAGTTGAGGAGATGGACTACGAATTTATCCCCGGTTGTGATACATTGAATGGCGATGGCCAATTTGAGGAGGCCGTCTGCTTCTGTATTTTATGTCTGTGGGATTTGGTCGAGCTGGAATTCATTGAACTCAAGAAATAGCTCGCAGATTTTGGTCTAGTGTTTCTGAAACCCTTGCACCTTGATTTGGAACGTCCCTGTGACTTGGTTGACTAGGATTCAAGAATCACAACAGATTTTCAACCGTTTTGTCCCATACTTGAGTGCTAGCCTCAACTCTATAACTACGGCCTCATACTCAGCCTCATTGTTAGTCATATCTGGGCACCTTATGGACTGAAGAATTACATCGCCTGTAGAGACCTCGAGTTCGAGTCCCAGTCCGGACCCTGCAGCGTTGGATACGCCATCGGTGTATAGGACCTAGGGTTATTATTTTCGGGTGAAAGCTTGGGTGACTTCCCTTTCGCTTCAGGCATTGTATGCGTCTAAATCGGATAGATCAATTTCACAATCGACGAGACATTACGTGATTTCACCTCGAAGGTCTCGAAGAATGGCTCGGGGTTCAAATTCTTTGAAGGTTCTTCGTGGCTAGTGCCGAGGCAAAACAAACCGATGGTTATCAAAAGTAAGAGGGAAGTTCCCTAGGAGCGGGAATTTTTCTGACAACGCATGCTCAAACAGTGATAGCCTATAGCAGGTTGACTAAGTTGTTGTATCGGCCACTTTATGTAATAATTACACATGTGTCATAATAGGACTTTCCCCTCATATATAAAGGGGAACCTTGTCATTTTATAAGGGGCATCTAATACGCAATATTGAATATACAAGAACATTCTCTGTGCTTTCCAACTTAACATATTCTCTTGATTTCACTACTTACATTTATTGCTTATATTCATCGTGTTCTGTCTATTGTTCTTCGTTTATTGTTCATTATAGGTCATAAAGAGACGCCATCAAATTTATCATTACTATTAATCCTCCATCAACTACCTTTAGCAAGGCATCTAGCACGACCTTAAGGCCTCGTATACGCAAGCTCGAGGCCCTTGATTTCCAGCCATTTAGTTTGGCCATTGCACTATCTATAAGCTCTTATTTATCTTCTAGTCTTTCGCTTAGCATATATTGTATAACAACTAGCATAAAAATAGATCACATATTTTTAGAACCATAAAATCAAATCTAATAGTTATTACCATTTTCAAGGTAAATAGTTTGGCGCTCACCGTAGGGCTAAGAATAATACTGATAGTTTTCCTGCTAGTTTACTACATAACGCAAGTTATCTTTCATGTTTTTTCTTGACCAAGATTCTTTGATTCCATGTCAAAATGTCTAACCCAGTAAAATCACATGACAACAAAGGTCTCGAAGGCCATAAAGAGTATGGTGCAGCTATTCTAGATAATGATGTACCACCACAAAACCCTAAGGTTGAACCAGAACTGATCCCCGCCGATATGGTCTCATGCAACACTAAACACATTGGAATAAGTTCCCACACTGACAGGAGTATACTCCGAGAAAATCAACAAGACACTCGAAAGAACCTCACCCGGGAGAGACAAACAGGGGAAGCAAAATGGGAAAACCTTAGCACATCGTTCATATGATTATCGGGGGTACCGACATTCGCTAGGAGTCCATGATCAAGCATATAAAGGTTTATACAGCAATGCAAGGGAAATCCCAGAGCCACGCATCCGAGTACATCCTTGCATTCAATGAAGAAGACTTTGAGACTATGTCTCATCCACACAACGATGCGCTGGTAATCTCGTTTCTCTTAAATAACATCCAAATTAAATGTGTACTCGTGGACCCAGGTAGCTTGGAAAAACGCATATAGATCGACGGTGGAAGAACAACTCGGATTACTCGATCAGGTCATACCTACCTCCCGAATCCTTAACGGCTTCAATATGGCCGGCGAAGCAATAGAATGAGAGATATCCCTCCTGGTAAAAAATCCGATGCAGTTCGATATACCAAATTCCATGTCATTAAAAGTGACGCGAGGTACAATGCCCTGCTCGGTAGGCCATTGATACATAATATGAAGGCGGTACCATCGACCCTACATTAGATGATGATATTTCCAGCAAAGGACGGAATAAAGACAGTATAGGAAGATCAACATGTGGCAAAGGAAATGTTCGCGGTCCATGAAGAGGTACCGAATTCTGTACACTCCTCCTCGGAAGAGTTATAAAGTTAAAAACCCCTGAGGATGATGAAGAGGATTTTCCCACTCTCGGAACCTTCATTGCCCCAAAGAATAGGATGGAACGAAGTCGGCTATCGAAGAGCTGCAGCAAGTCGTATTGGTCGAGCATCTCCCAGATCGGAAGGTATACATGGGGACGGGATTAACCCCCAAACTTAGGAAAAACTAATTCAATTCCTTATTAATAACATCGATTGCTTTGCTTGGTCCCATTTAGACATGATAGGGATCCCATCAGAGATAACTACACATCGACCCTAGATACAAACTGGTGAAACAGAAAAGGACACCCAGTCCGATATAAAGCATGCATTCATCAAAGACGGGGTAACGAAGCTCCTTAAGATAGGGTATATTAGGAAAGTTAAATATCCCCAATGGCTGGCCAATATGGTGGTAGATCCCAAAAAGGGGAATAAACTAAATATGAGCATAGATTATAAAGATCTAAATAGGGAGTGTCCAAAGAACTCGCTCCCACTACCCAACATTGACCGTTTGATTGATCCAATGGTCGGCCATGAAACCCTCACTTTTCTCAATGCCTATTCTGGGTGTAATCAAGTTCAGATGAAGCCCGAGGATAGAGAAAAAACTTTGTTCATCACGAAGTACGGTATGTACTATTATAATGTTGCCCTTCGGGCTAAAAAACGCATGGGCCACATACCAATGCCTAGTTAATATTTGAACATCAAATAGGCAATTCCATAGAAGTTTATTTTGATGACATGCTAGTTAAGTCCTTGTGGGCAAAGGACCATTTGATTCATTTGCAGGAAACATTCAACATCCTCAAAAGTTACAACATGAAAATCAATCCCGAGATGTGTACCTTAGGGTAGGATAAGGAAAATTCTTAGGTTTCATATTATCAAATAGAGGAATCGAAAATAAACCCCGACAAAATCAAAGCCATCGAAGAAATTACGATTGTAAATATTGTAAAGGTCATGCAGCGGCTAACCGGGCGGATAACAGCCTTGGGTCGGTTCATATCAACCTCATCGCACAGGGTTCACCATTTATTCTCCTTGCTCAAAAAGAAAAACAACTTTGAATAGACTTCAGAATGCCAACGCGCCTTAGAGGAGTTGATGCGATACCTGACAAGCCCGCCTTTGCTCCACACTGTAAGAGTGGATGAGACATTGTATTTATACATGGTTGTATCCAAGATAGTGGTAATTGGTGTACTAGTTAGAGAAGAACAAGGTATGCAATTTCTTGTTTATTATGTAAGTCGGACCCTGGGTGATGCCGAAACCAGGTATTTGCACCTGGAAAAATTAGCTCTTGCATTAATAAGTGCGTTTCGAAAATTGAAATCTTACTTCCAATGCCATTATATTTGTGTTTTAACAATGTATCCCGTTCGAAGCATATTGCATAAACCCAAATTATCAGGCCGACTGGCCAAATGGGCAATCGAACTTGGGGGATATGATATCGAGTATCAGCCCTGAACAACTATCAAGTCTCATATTTTGGCAGACTTCGTAGCTGACTTTTCTCCCTCCTATATGCCCGAGTTCGAGAAAGAACTTTTGCTAAAATGGTTACATCTTTCGGATATGGACCCTGTTCACTGACGGCACTTCGAACGTAAGAGGGTCCGAGTTCCGCATAGTTCTAAGTCTACCTAAGGGTGGCGCGATTAGATAATCTATAAAATCCACAAGGTTAACTAACCATGAATCCAAGTATGAGGCTATATTTGCAGGTCTGGAATATGACAAAGGCCTAGGAGTTGAAGTCATTGAAGTAAAATGTGATTCCCTCCTGGTGCTAAATCAGGTAAAAGGGAGCTTCGGGGTTCTGGAAGATAGGATGTAAAGATACTTAGACAAAATTCAATTCACATTGCAATGCTTCAAAGAATGGACTTTGTTCCACATACCTCGAGTTGAAATAAGCAAAGACGATGCCCTCACAAACTTGGGATCATCTGTAGAAGAAGATGACATGTTCCCCAGATCTGTGGTTCAACTATCCAAATCAGTAATCGAGGAAGGCCATGTCGAGATCAGCTCCACTAGCCTAACATGGGATTGGAGAAACAAATATATTGATTATTTGGAGGGCAAGAAGCAACCCGCAGACCTGAAAGTGTATAGGGCCCTACGAACCAAAGCGTCCTGATTCTCAATCGAAAAAAATAGAACTCTTTATAGAAGAACTTTTGATGGCCCTGTAGCAGTATGTTTGGGGCAAGGAGACACGGACTATGTGCTTCGAGAGATCCACGAGATCCCCTGCGGAAATCACTTTGGTGCCGATTCCCTGTTTCAAAAAATAATCAGGGTAAGCTACTATTGGGACAGTATGGAGATGGACACCAAAGAATTTGTCTGCAAATGCGACAAATGCAAAAGATTCGCTCCAACGATTCACCAACGTGGTGAACAACTACATTCAGTTTTGTCACCATGGTCGTTCATGAAATGGGGGATGGACATCGTCAGACCTCTACTAACGACCCCAGGTAAACCTAGATTTATTTTATTTATGACTAACTACTTCTCAAAATAGGTTGAAGCACATGCATTCCAAAAAAATAAGAGAAAAAGAAGTCATTAATTTCATTTGAGACCATATCATGTGCCGATTCAGAATTCCTTCTGAGATAACGTGTGATAATAGGAAGCAATTCATCGGAAGCAAAGTGATTCAGTTTCTCGAGGACCACAAGATCAAAAGGATCTTGCTGATGCCCTACCACCCGTGTGCAAATGGCCAATCGAAGTGCACAAACAAAACCATCATTCAAAACTTAAAGAAGAAGTTGGAAAGCGCAAAGGGAAGATGGAGAGAAATATCACCCGAAGTGCTCTGGGCATATCAAACAACTCCAAAATCAACCACGGGGGAAACACCTTTCTCCCTAGTATACGATGTCAAGGCTTTGATGCCGATTGATGTCGGAGAAACTACCACCAGCATCTGACGCACCACCGAGAGCTCGAACAATGAGGCCATGACTACTGTTCTCGAACTATTAGATGACAAGAGAGAAGCCTCGCTGGTCCGAATAGCCGCTCGAAAATAGAGAATCGAATGATACTATAAGAGGAGAAAATATCTCAGACATTTTAGAATCAGGAACATATTCCTAAGGAAAGTCACCTTGAATACTCGAATCCTAATGAAGGAAAGCTGGGTCAGAACTGGGAAGGACCGTACCGCGTCCTGGGGGTATTTGGCAAAGGATTTTACAAACTCGACACCATGAAAGGCAAACAACTTCCAAGAAATTGGAATATATCAATGCTCAAAATCTATTACTGCTAAAAAATCAAAGGCCTTAGGTTTCAAATGCATGTATTACACTCTTTTCCTTCGATCGGGCTTTTTATCCCAAAAAGGGTTTTTTACCGACAAGGTTTTTAACGAGGCAACATCTATATGCTACCGAAGGAGGACTCAACAAGTATCCAAGACTTCTCCTCAGTCAACCTTGAATACTGGGAGGCATCCCCCTAGAAGTCCACCTCCTCGTAAAATCCAAGATGGCTAAATGGGTTCCCGATAGTAAAATGATGTATAGGTCTAAACGATCAAACTAACCTTGCCTGTACAGAATAACCGAGCCCCAGGCAGCAAGAACATATATACTTGTACCAAGTAATCAAAGAGTACTTTCCCCTCTGTCAAAGCATTTCATGTTTCAAAGAAGTTTTATAATTTTTAAAAAAATGGCTCCAGAGCTACTATACACCCCGAACACTCGGGGACTGGCGTCAAAAACTCGAAGCCACATGACCTCGGGGTCAAAATCTTAGAACTCGAAAGACCTTAAAAAGGTAATATCAAGTTTTCAAAAATGGCTCCAGGGCCTAAAATGTCCGGAACACTCAGGGACTGATGTCAAAAACTTAAGGCCATATGACCTCCGGGTCAGAAGATTAGGACTTATAAGCCCTCAACGTGGTAACATCAGTTTACAAAAAATGTCTCTATAATCAAAAGTATCCCGAACACTTGAGGACCGGCATCTTGAACACTCGGGGACTGGTGTTAAGAAACCTTCTATGTCTCGGGGTTTATCGCCAACTGCCACCTTATTGACTTATCAACAACCCAGGGCCATAAGACCCCATGTGGGCAGCCTCGGTCTCGTAAGACCTATTAGGCAACAACGATATCTGTAAGACCTCAAGTGAGGCATAAACTGTACTCTTACCAAGTAACCATATCTATAAGACCTCAAGCAAGGCATGAACTATACTCATACCAAGTATCCATGTCTGTAAGACCTCAAGCAAGGCATGAACTATACTCGTACCAATTAACCATATCTGTAAGACCTTGAGCGAGGCATGAATTATACTTGTACAAAGTAACAATATTTGTAAGACCTCAAGCAAGGCATAAACTATACTTGTACCAATTAACAATATCTGTAAGACCTCAAACAAGGCATGAACTATACTTGTACAAAGTAATCAAAATGTAAGACCTTATAAAAGGCATTACCCTGACCTTAAACTAAGGCTATATACTCGAACTTGTAAGACCCCTAAAAAAGAATATCCTTGGTATAGACACCAAAACTACTTCACTCCGAAATTAAAAATGACCACGATCATTAGGCTCCGACCAAACTAACGCGACTCGAGGATGCCCGACCTTCGCTATAAAATCACAGACCTTCAAGTACTTCAAAATTACTTCGAAAAGAACCGACTAAACTGGCTACTCTTAACGTAGGCAAAGTTGTTTCGACCACGTCAGCTCCAAACTATAAGCTTCGAAACACTAAGCCACTGATCAAAATCTCCCGAGCTGCTAGTTCATCGCTATATAATGACTCACAATCGAGGGTTTTATCAAACCGCTGAAGAGTCAGGAAAACACAATTTCAAAAAGTACTTAACCAGGGAAAAATAAAGCCTATATTATAGGTCGTACCAACCCTACGCGTAAGGGCCATTGTCGCCAGCCCATATAAAAGTTGTACCGACCCTATGCATAAGAGCCACTACCGCCAACCCATATAAAAGGTTACCGACCTTATGTGCAAGAGCCACTACCGCCAGCCCATATAAATGGTCGTATCGACCTAATGCGCAAGAGCCACTGACGCCAGACCATATAAATGGTTGTACCGACCTCATGTGTAAGAGCCACTATCGCCAGCCCATATAAAAGGTCGTATCGACCAAATGCTTAAGAGACATTGCTGTCGGCCCATATAAAAAGTTGTACCTACCTAAAGCATAAGACCTAAGACGCCAGCGTACATTAAAAGGTCGTACTGACCTAACGCATAAGAGCCTAAGGTCCAGCCTTAAATTGAAAAACTTAAAGGACAATGAACTCGAGTCAAAACCTGACTTAACGAACTGAACCCAAAACAGTTAACTAAACAAGCCCAAAATCAAAATTATAAGAGCCTAAGACGCCAGCTTACATTAAAGGGTCGTACCTACCCGACGCGTGAGAATCTAAAAATCTGCATATGGCTCAGGGCCAACACGACAGACTTACTGGTCAATAAAACCATAAAAATCTAAAAGCTGGTAAGATAAAGTAAAAACATGGCTCGAGGCTCAAGATCCAAACTACGAACTTTTGACCATTGTGAAATAACCAACGAACGACTTTGGACCATTGCGAAATGCTCAATGATCGACTTTAGACCATTGCGAAATGCTCAATGGTAGCAGGAACCCAAGGGTCTAAATTTTAGACCCATAACTTCGGATCAATTGCCAAACAAATACTGCAAGTCGTTCAAAGGAAAAGTAGACAAAGGTAAAGAGTTGACACATATATAAAGAAGATTCATAAAAGTATGATTACAAAGCCTATGTTTGGTGCCCTTAAAAAGGTAGAAAGCAAATAAAAACCTTAATCTATCATTGGAGCTACGCCTTCGACGACCCCCTCAGAAAGTATGCCTTCAACAACTTCGTCCATGACCTCCGGGTTTCTAACGGCCTCCTCTCCTTTAGGGACTTTGCCTCTATCTTCATCACCTCTTGAGTCACTGCTCGACTCATCTTCGGAAGGAAGCAGGGCCATAAATTCCTATTCTAGGCTCTTCACCCTCTCAATCTCGAAGATTAAATCAATGCCCTCGCATATATATCCTCGAGCATCTTTCTTCGAAATTCTATCCGAGCATGTTCCACTACTCAGGTCAGGCACAACTCAGCCTCTTCAAACACCTTCCGAGCCTGAGCATTCACAGTAAGGGCCTCCTCCTTATGCGAGGTCACGAGCAACTAGACCTTAGCCTTAACCTCGGATAGTGTAGTAGCTAACTTAGTATGGAATTCCTTATACTTACTGCTCTCAGCTCTAGCATCTTTGAGGCAATGGCCGATCAAAACTGTTAGATAATACGCTTAACGCTAGAGGGGGGGTGAATAGCGTTATAATAAAAATTAGCGTAAACTTGCGGAATTTAAAAATTGCAGGAAATAAATAAGTGCGATAAGTAAATAAATTAGAACAAACGCACCGATGTATCCTGGTTCACCACAACCCGTGGCTAGTCCAGTCCCCGAGAGACTCTCTCGAGATTTCCACTAACTTGTTAAGCTTACGGGTGCTTAACAAACCGTTACAACTTGAGGACACAAGCCTCAACAACCTTTGCTCGGAGACACAACACTCCAAGACTTCAACCAAGGAAACACAAGTTCCTTCTTACAACACAAGGGAATAACACTTCCCTTCAAGTGTACAAAAACACTTAGCACTCAAACAAGACACTCCTTTAAGAGTAGATATGAGTAAAAAGAATACACTCAAGATCGCAACAACTTTCGACAAGAATTTGGCTCTCAAAAGCTTATGTAATGAAAATAAAATGATAAGGAATAAAGTATGCAAGCTTTAGCAATTCCATGATCAGTTGTTGTGTTTAGAAGACTGAATTGAAGCTGTATTTATAGTTGAAAAACATTGTATTACCGTTGCCTAATTGCCAATTAAGAATTGTTGATTTTACTCTGTGACAATCGATTGTCAAATTACCACAATCGATTGTTTGCCAGTTCTTCCAAAAATCAATCCCAGATTTTACGCATAACAATCGATTATCTAAGATCAATAATCGATTACTGGCAACGTTCAAAAAATCATTTCCAGATTTTACGTAAAATAATCGATTGTCAGAAATCTACAATCGATTACTCAGCAATGTTCAAAAAATCCTTTCCAGATTTTAATTAAAACAATCGATTATAGGAAATCAATAATCGATTACTCAGCAACGTTCAAAGAATCCTTTCCATATTTTAATTAAAACAATCGATTATAGGAAATCAATAATCGATTACCTGACGGTATTTGAAAATATTTTGGCAACGGTCAGTTATACAATCGATTATATTAAGTTAACAATTGATTATATATCAGTCTTGAAAAATCAATTTAGACACTGCCTCTTGACAATCGATTGTTATAGGTTCACAATCGATTATTTAATAACTTTGAAAAAGTCTGGAAGACACTGCCTCAACACAATCGATTGTCATAAGTTCACAATCGATTATTTTGTGACTTTGAAAAATCTGATGGACACTGTCTCTTCACAATCGATTGTCATTAGCTTCACAATCGATTATTTTGAGCTTTAAGAACTTTGATGGACACTGCCTCATCACAATCGATTGTCATTACCTTCACAATCGATTATTTTGAGTTTTGAAAAACTTTGATGGACATTGCCTCATCACAATCGATTGTCATAAGGTTCACAATCGATTGTCATGCAGAATTGAAAAATCTGATGCTCACTGCCTTAACACAATCGACTGTCATAAGTTCACAATCGATTGTCAAGCAGCTGACTTAAGCATAATCGATTATCATAAGTACATAATCGATTATCTTAGTCCAGATTTTAGAGGCATGTTTAAAAATCATTTTGACTAAAGTAAATATGCATTATTTAAAATCATTTTGCTCTAAATTAAATATGCATGATTTGATAAAAATATTTTTACGAGAGAAGCCAAGTCTTGAATTTAAGTTGTCGGATCAAGATCACAATTAAATACCGACTCATCTAAAACTTAATCTCGATCTTTGTCTTGTGCTTGAATCTCGTTATATATCAATTTTGCGCTTGTGCTTGGACCTCGTCATGTGTCAATTTGCGCATAGTTTGTCATTCATCAAAACCTACAAATATGAACACACGTTTAGTATAATGCCTTGAGAACGTGTTTCCAACAATTTCCCTCTTTTTTGTAATGGCAAACTTTAAGCGGGATATGCATATTAGGCAATTCATAATGACGATTCAAGACAAGTAAAGATATCCAACAAGTATATAAATATGCAAATTGTTCCCCCTCAATATATGAATTCCCCCTCAATTTATGCCGATAAGTATTGAGAGTGCATACCCGTTATCTTCCCCCTTTTTCCATTAGCAAAAAAATATAGAATAATTAAAAAACTTTTTTATTTATTAAAAAAATGGTTACATAACGGGAACAATAAAACATAGAACAATAAAATAGAAAAACAAATAAAGAAATTATTCATCATCATTTCCCGCCTTATCATCCGGCACTGCTTCATAGGGAACAAGACCGGCATATGGATAATAAACATGGTCAAAATATCCATGGATCTCATGTGTCAGTTGACCGACAGAGGTGGTCAATGAAGCAATTTGGTCGGAAATGGATTGAAGAGTAGGTTCTTGAGGCTGGCGCGATTGACGGGTTGGAGGAGGAGCAGGAGCTGCATGATCACCGTCATGGGGAAAGGAGGATTCTGAAATTTCCCACTTCTTGGTGCTCTTTTTGAGAGGACCGATGGAAGTGTTGAACCCGGAAGCTTCAAGAAAATTCATAATAAGGAGGGCATAGGGAAGAGGTCTATCATCTCCGATGGCATCAAGCATGTGAATCTTGACGAACTTACACCAATTGATGTGAGCTCCGGTTATAATGGCATGCATGAGCTTAGCGTCCTCTTGGGAAAGAGTGGTATGATTATGCTTCTGAGGCTTGAGGACTCGGGTGATGAAATAGAAAATCAAACGATACTCGGGGAGCATTCCCGTGATAGTAGGACGCCGGGTAGATAGATTAGGATCATAAGATGTAAGACCTATTTGGTTTAGGAGAATTTTCTCATCAAATAAGGCGCCGGCCTCTCTAATGTAGCGAGTAATGTTTTCGCCACTTCGAGGAAGATGGGCAATGGAATGCAAGTTTTCATTGGACAAAAGAATTTGAACACCATTAATATTTGACACAAGTTCACCATCGTCAACCGCATGAAGGTTTGAGTAAAACGCTTGAATCAATGGAGGATTAATATAAGGATAGGTAAGATATAAAAAGTCAAGAAGTTGACATTCCTTAAGACTGTTTGCAGCGGGGGCATATGATTCAAGATACTTGCTTGTTGAAAAGCGAGGAGGAAGAATGTCGCGCTTTTCGAATTTTGTCAAAAACCTAGTAAGCTCGGTTTCAGTATTGAATTGTAAAATAGACCCTTCTTGATAAGGGAAATTTGGAGGAGAAGAAGATGCACCTTGTCTACCTGAACGGGAACGTTTAGAGTGTCTGCCCGATATTTTCAAAAAGTAGTAATGAACTTTGTAAGAGACTTGGAAGATTTTTGAAGGTTTGGGAGCAAAGATTGATGCTTGAATGAATAAAATTGAAGACTTGTGATGCCTATTTATAATGGGAAGAATGGCATTTCATTTATGATGAAAATCTGCAGAAATTTATGAGCCAAAACAGTCAGAAACGGTAAAAAATAAATTGCACTGACCGTTAGACAATCGATTGTTGAAACGAAATAATCCATTGTTGAGCAGATTTTTACTTGAACTCGGAACTGACACAAAATCGATTGCAGGACCCAAACGGTAACAAATATTTGAATTACTGACAAAAAATAATCAATTTTTGAATTATGATAATCGATTGTTGTGATACAGTGAGCACGGTGATTTTCTGACTCGGAAAATAATCGATTATATTTATGAAACAATCGATTGTTTTAGGAAAGCAGTACTGAATGGCTGAGACGGTAATCGATTATACAGTTAAAAAATCGATTATTAAACACAAATGCATAATAAGCATCAAACATAAATAATCGATTAGTGATACTTGCTAATCGATTGTCCGCACAGTAAAATAATCAATTATTTGCTGTAACAATCGATTGTTCTATGCCATTTCTTTATAATTCCCCCTGCCTTTAGGGCGATACCTGCAAAAGAGAGTTAGACGTCTCCGACGCTCAAGTTAGTAATTTGTAACGAAGTAATGCAATGAGAACGTGATCTCTTAAGAAGTGTGTCCTAAGGTGTTCTTAAGAGAGTTTCGGGTACTTACCTTTTCTCCGACGTCGCCAGTTACCTGTTCGAGAGGGTGATCTTTGATTTTCCTCCACTCGTTAGGCATTTTCGTTTCTTTCTCCAATTGTGGCGTTTCCTCCCCTGATTGTTCCAAGATTTCATCTTGAATTTCCTTATGAGTTTCCTCTTGTACTTTGTCTTTTAATCTATTTAAAATACCTGCAAGATCAGAACAAGAATCCTTTTACTCCCCTGATTGTTCCAAGATTTCATCTTGAATTTCCTTATGAGTTTCCTCTTGTACTTTGTCTTTTAATCTATTTAAAATACCTGCAAGATCAGAACAAGAATCCTTTCTCGCCAAGTGAGCATTATTTTCGGAAAACACAATATGAGGGGATTCCTCCACAGTTTGGGTTCTATTATTAAATACCCTATATGTTTTGCTACGTGAAGAATACCCAATAAAAATTCCCTCATCGGATTTGGCATCAAATTTTCCCAATTGATCTTTTCCATTGGTATGAATAAAACATTTACAACCGAATACTCTAAAATGGGAGATATTTGGTTTCCTTCCCTTGTAGAGTTCATAAGGGGTTTTCATGAGTATTGGCCTTATGACTACTCTATTTAAAACGTAGCATGCAGTACTCACGGCATCCGCCCAAAAATGTTTGGGAATCTTAGCCTCTTCGAGCATGGTTCTAGCCATCTCTTCGAGACACCTATTTTTCCTTTCCACCACCCCATTTTGTTGTGGTGTTCGTGGAGCGGAAAAGGTATGCTCGATACCGAGTTCGTCACAAAAGTCCGCAAAGAGATTGTGATCAAACTCTCCCCCATGATCACTTCTAATTGAAGTGACGGTTGTTTCCTTTTCGTTTTGAACACGTTTAAGAAAATATTTAAAATTCTGAAAAGCATCACTTTTATGGGCAAGAAATAAAGTCCAAGTAAATCTGGAATAATCATCAACAATAACAAAAGCATAACGATTTCTACCAAGACTATCAATGCGAGATGGTCCAAACAAATCCATGTGAAGCAATTGCAATGGTCTAGTAGTTGAAACAATATTTTTCGATTTAAAAGATGCTTTTGTTTGCTTCCCTTTTTGACAAGAATCACAAGTAGAGTCATTTTCAAATTTCAAATTTGGAAGACCAACAACTAAATTTTGTGAAACCAATTTGTTCAAAAGAGGCATGTTGATGTGAGCTACTCTACGATGCCATAACCAAGAATCATCCTCTTTGCTCATTAAACAATTCACATATTCGGGTGAAGAATTTGCAAGATCAACCATATAAATGTTATCCATTCTAAAACCACTAAGGATAATTTTAAAATCGCTACGTCTAAAGACAAGCATTCATCCGAATCAAATAAAACAAGATTTTCCTTGTCACATAATTGACTTATGCTCAAGAGATTATGTTTTAAACCTTTCACAAGTAATATATGCTTAATGGAAGAAATTTTATCCTAACCGACCGATCCGATGCTGATAATCTTTCCTTTGTTGTTATCACCAAAAATAACACTTCCCCCTTCATTGTGTTCTAGTTGAAGGAATTTCGATTCGTCTCCCGTCATGTGCTTGGAGCATCCACTATCAAGGTACCATAGTACACTTGATCCCTTCAAACATACCTACAAAATAGATTAATGAGTTTTAGGTACCCATTCCATTTTGGGTCCTTGGGGGTTAGGCAAATCATAGTGATGTGATTGAGTGTTATGTCTATGTCGTGTAAAACAAGCAGGAGCAATATGTCCAATTCGTCTACAATAATGACAAGTCACGTTAGGATTATGCATCCTTCTAGGTTGATAGTAATTGGACGGACGAAATTCATGTACTCTATTCTTGACAATATAACTATTGCGCAAATCATGAAAATCATTTCTCCTACCATTTGTTCTAGGATATGCATCATTTCTAGAATAGTTGTTTCTAGGTTGGAAGTCATTTCTAGGTGTTCTAGAAGTCAAAATTCCTTCTAGTGTTTGGCCTAGAATGTGCATGATTATTTCTAGGTTGCGATTGATGAAAACTATTTCTAGGTTTGTTGTATCTAGGATGAACATTTGTTTTATTTATCCTAGGTTGAGCCTTAGGTGGTTGGGGGTTGGCTTTAACTTTCTCTTTAGGCTCGTTTCTAAAACCTATGCCATGCTTGGTCGACTTCAAATTAACAAGCACTTCATTCAAATTTTTATGAGAAGAGTTAAACTTATCTAAGGTGCCCCTAAGCCTTTCTACTTCATTTTTGAGATGCATGCAAGAAGTACAATTTCTAGAGCTCTCGGGCTTGTCGGCGCTTCTCTTGCCAAAAAATTTGTTTTCCTCTTTCAACTTCTCATTTTCTAAAATCAGTTTTTCCAATTCCTTTTCTTTAAAAGAGAGTTGTTTTTGAAAATCTGTTTCTTTTAAAGAAGCATTTTCTTTTATACTCTTAACAGTTTTTGAAGCTTTAATAAATTCGCTATACAACTCATCAAAAGCATTTTGCATTTCTTCAAGGGAAAAGAAATTTTTGGAAGAAATTTGACATACCTCTTCTTTGTAGTCTTCTTGTGCCATAAGATAAAGATTTGCGGCTTCGTCTTCTTCTTCCTCACTTGAATCGTCACCGGAGTCGCCTCCCCAAGATATGTATGCTCGTTGCTTCTTGAAGGGTTTCTTCTCCTTTTTAGCATTTGGGCAATTTGATTTAATGTGCCCGGTTTCTCCACACTCATAGAACTTTATTTGATCTCCTTGCTTTTTGCCCTTTCGTTCATACTCTTTTCGCATGAACTTTTGAAATCTCTTGATAACGAGTCCGAACTCGTTGTCTCCGTCCTCATCATTTTGAGGTTGGCTTGTGCTTGCCTTGAGAGCAATTCTTTGCTTCCTTTGATCATCAACAAGAGGGTTAAGTATAGTAGATTCATAAGTTTTAAGATTACCTCTCAATGCGTCGATGGTGACATTTGAAATGCCAATGGATTCTTGAATCGCGTCGGCCTTGGATCGCCATTCCGGAGTGAGACTTCGGAGAATTTTTCGGACAAGTTCCTTATCCGTGAAGGACTTCTTAAGAGCATGTAAATCATTTACGATATTTGAAAATCGTTCAAACATCTCATCGACCTTTTCGCCTTCCTTCATGTGAAACAATTCATATGCATGGGTTAGGAAATCAATTTTGGCTTCCCTTACCTTGTCCGTACCTTCGTACGTAATTTCTAGCTTGTCCCACATTTGCTTCGCCGTTGTGCAACAAGATATCTTCCTGTAATCATCAGCATTTACAGCACAATATAATAAATTAATAGCTTTAGCATTATTTTGCACCTTTCGGATATCATCCGCATCGTATTCATCTTCGGACTTTAGGACCCATTCATTTTCAACCTTCTTGGTTGGAATTTGTTCTCCATTCATTATGACCTTCCAAAGATGAAAACTATTTGATTGTGCAAATATTCTCATCCTCTCCTTCCAGTATGTATAATTTGTACCATCGAATAGCGGTGGTCGGATGGAGCATTTTCCTTCACCTATTCCTGCAAAAGAATCACGAGTAGAAGCCATGGATGTTTCTCTCAAACGGTTAAGTCTTCAGAGAGTTGGGCTCTGATACCAATTGTTAGATAATACGCTTAACGCTAGATGGGGGTGAATAGCATTATAATAAAAATTAGCGCAAACTTGCGGAATTTAAAAATTGCAGGAAATAAATAAGTGCGATAAGTAAATAAATTAGAACAAACGCACCGATGTATCCTGGTTCACCACAACCCGTGGCTAGTCCAGTCCCCGAGAGACTCTCTCGAGATTTCCACTAACTTGTTAAGCTTCGGGTGCTTAACAAACCGTTACAACTTGAGGATACAAGCCTCAACAACCTTTGCTCGGAGATACAACACTCCAAGACTTCAACCAAGGAAACACAAGTTCCTTCTTACAACACAAGGGACTAACACTTCCCTTCAAGTGTACAAAAACACTTAGCACTCAAACAAGACACTCCTTTAAGAGTAGATATGAGTAAAAAGAATACGCTCAAGATCGCAACAACTTTCGACAAGAATTTGTCTCTCAAAAGCTTATGTAATGAATATAAAATGATAAGCAATAAAGTATGCAAGCTTTAGCAATTGTATGATCAGTTGTTGTGTTTAGAAGACTGAATTAAAGCTGTATTTATAGTTGAAAAACTTTGTATTACCGTTGCCTAATTGCCAATTAAAAATTGCTGATTTTACGCTGTGACAATCGATTGTCAAATTACCACAATCGATTGTTTGCCAGTTCTTCCAAAAATCAATCCCAGATTTTACGCATAACAATCGATTATCTAAGATCAATAATCGATTACTGGCAACGCTCAAAAAATCATTTCCAGATTTTACGTAAAACAATCGATTGTCAGAAATCTACAATCGATTACTCAGCAACGTTCAAAAAATCCTTTCCAGATTTTAATTAAAACAATCGATAATAGGAAATCAATAATCGATTACTCAGCAACGTTCAAAAATCCTTTCCAGATTTTAATTAAAACAATCGATTATAGGAAATCAATAATCGATTACCTGACGGTATTTGAAAATATTTTGGCAACGGTCAGTCATACAATCGATTATATTAAGTTAACAATCGATTATATATCAGTCTTGAAAAATCAATTTAGACCCTGCCTCTTGACAATCGATTGTTATAGGTTCACAATCAATTATTTAATAACTTTGAAAAAGTCTGGAAGACACTGCCTCAACACAATCGATTGTCATAAATTCACAATCGATTATTTTGTGACTTTGAAAAATCTGATGGACACTGTCTCTTCACAATCGATTATCATTAGCTTCACAATCGATTATTTTGAGCTTTGAAGAACTTTGATGGACACTGCCTCATCACAATCGATTGACATTAGCTTCACAATCGATTATTTTGAGTTTTGAAAAACTTTGATGGACACTGCCTCATCACAATCGATTGTCAGAAGGTTCACAATCGATTGTCATGCAGATTTGAAAAATCTGATGCTCACTGCCTTAACACAATCGATTGTCATAAGTTCATAATCGATTGTCAAGCAGCTGACTTAAACATAATCGATTATCATAAGTACATAATCGATTATCTTAGTCCAGATTTTAGAGGCATGTTTAAAAATCATTTTGACTAAAGTAAATATGCATTATTTAAAATCATTTTGCTCTAAATTAAATATGCATGATTTGTTAAAATATTTTTACGAGAGAAGCCAAGTCTTGAATTTAAGTTGTCGGATCAAGATCACAATTAAATACCGACTCATATAAAACTTAATCTCGATCTTTGTCTTGTGCTTGAATCTCGTTATATATCAATTTTGCGCTTGTGCTTGGACCTCGTTATGTGTCAATTTGTGCATAGTTTGTCATTCATCAAAACCTACAAATATGAACACACGTTTAGTATAATGCCTTGAGAACGTGTTTCCAACAAAAACCACCTCTCCCTGAAGGGTATCTCTCTCAGAGATTACCTCACTTAAATGTTGCTTAAGTTCAAGACTTTTGGAGTCTCCGGCTCGGAGCTCCTTCCCCATATGGTCATCTTTCTCCTTAAACTGCAAATATCGATCAAAAGATATTAAAATGATGAAGTCAGTTAGACGTGCAGACAAAAAATAAATGGGAACTATGTAACCTGTTTAGTAAGGCGAGCCTTTTCCTCGGATGCCGCCTTTATGCAATCCCGAAGGCTACGGAGTTCTTCCTCCCTCTTAGTAGAAAGAACCTTGAGCTCATTAGCTTTCGAGGTAAGCTTCTTATGTTTGCCTTCATGGTGAGTCAGCTCGGTTTCAAAATTGGCAAAATATTGATTGTAAAGCACCTTGGCCTGGAACCACGAAAGAAATAAGGTTAGCAGGGCAAAGGTTGGGGCACCAAGCAGAATTTATGAATAGATTACCCGCTTACATAGCCTATCAATCTCATTAAAAATGAACAAAATGTCAGGTTCAGGCTTTTCCTCAGGCTCAGAAGAAGGATTTTCAAGCATATTTTTATCACAAAAAAATGCCCTCAAATTGAGAAACTTCATATTGGGGACGTCTTGCATCTCCCTCAGAGGAAAAGCTGATTTCGTAGGAGGATCACTCACCCCAACTGAATCAATCGAGGTTGTCTTTTGCTTCTGAGGAGCTTCAAAATTAGGCTCCCTCGGATCTCCTATTGAGGACACCTTTCTCTAAGGAAATTTTGGCCGTCAACCGGCTCAGTAGTACTGCCCAATACACCCTCATAGGCATATCCAGCCTGAGGTGGGGTGACAATGGAACCAAGCCACGATTCAGAAGCCGCCAACTCAAATAGTCAGATCCTTTCCCCCTTCGGTTACCGTCAAGGGATCATCTTTCTTCTCGCCTCTAGCTCGGGGGTTCCTCGATGCTTCTGGAATTAAAGCTGTTGAATTATCCTTAGAAGCTTCTATTCTAGTTTTCTTGGATTCCGGAGGATAAGTTGACGACCTCCCTCATTTTTTCTTCTCTTTGTTGAGATTTGGGGTGCTCACTTCACCAGGAAGAGTTTCTCTCATCAAGAAGACCTCCCCTAGACCTGCCCCAATACAAATCAAGCACGAGCAATGAGAAAGCAATTAGCAATTACTTTTGCAAAATTGAAGCTACAGCAAAAAATAAAGTCCCACTGTGATCCTTGGCTTCCCATCGAGCCATGGATATATCGTACCACATGTGCTCAACATATGAGAAAATTGAGTCTAGTTTAGCCACCCAGCCTGAAACATTCGTAACCGCATTAGGGTACGATGCGGCAGCTGTATTAGTGGAGGAATGACATCCGAAAGAAATAAATGAGTAGTTAATTATGTATACTTACTTACGCTTCATGTTCCATCTCTCGAGGAATGACATCCTCTTTGTAGGGATCAAGTTTGAAGTACTAACTCAAGCCCCCCCCCCCCCTCATTCTTAACCTCGCTGGTACAAGCAAAGTGGGCCCTTTAAGGCCCGACAACGGAGCTTAATCAGGCCCCTGCGGAAAATTTAGGGATTGTATGTTCTGATCAAATGGTCAAACTTAAAGGCATACCCTTATTCATATTCGCGTAATACCTGGCCATGTAAATGATACGCTAGAATGGCAGATAAATTTGGCTAAGAGTCACTTGATATTGTTCACAAAAGTCGAGGATCACGAGGTCTATCGAAGGTATGGATGGCATCACTAGACCAAGGGTAAATGGATAAGTATACACATTGAGGAAGTCGGCCTTATACGTTGTTACCTCCTCCCTCTCGAGAAGAAACCTTCACTAATATCGCATCTCCCCAGCAGCAAATGATTTTCACCCTTTTGATGTCCGTTGTTAAACATATATACCGAGATGTAGGTTTATATCGCCCCAACTTTGAGAAGGTCTTTTGACCTTAAAATTAGAGGTCATCTCAAAGACCTCTAGAACGTATTCTCAAGCACTAGGAGACGTTGTTGCTGTACCCTCCGAGGAAAGCATAGAAGAGGAAGGCACATCTTCCTGGGGGACAGAGGTTGAAGTGTTCGCAATTTTTACCAAAGATTACAAAGAAGAAATGAAAATTGCATTTCAGGAAAGAACACGAAAGAAAGGTTAGAAGAAAGAAAAATTGTGTTGGGAGCTTGATGATGTAGTAGAAAGGAAGGGACAAAGAAATGAGTATGTATAGAAGCGTAATATGTGCGGTTCGAGCAGACCAAAGGGTAGCCAACAACTATAACTAATTCAAAGGCTTTGAGGACTGCGTGGACGCGACCTTTAGAAGCTGGCGTGTTATCAGTCACTTGGCAGGGTGCAACTACTTGCTTCGATGGAAGCACCAAACGAACAAGATCTTGAGATCGTTTCTCTTTATTTTACTCTGAGAAATGCGGGGACTATCTGTATGCGGCTGAAATCGGATAGGCCAACTTCACGGTTGGTAAGGCATTACGTAATTTCACCTCGAAGGGCTCGAAGAATAGCTCGGGGTTCAAAGCCTTCGAAGGTTCTTCATGCCCGGTGTCAAGGTAGAACGAACGGGTAGTTATCACAAGTGAGAAGTTCCCTAGGAGCGATATTCTTTTACAACGACTGCTCAAACAGTGACAGCCTATACCAGGCTGATTGAGTGGTTGTACCGGCTACTTTATGTAATAATTACACATGTGTAATATTAGGATTTTCCCCTCATATATAAAGGGGACGCTTGTCATTTTATAAGGAGCATCTAACACACAATATTGAATATACGAGAACATTCTCTCTACTTTCTAACTAAACATATTCTCTTGATTTCACTACTTACATTTATTGCGTATATTCACTGTGTTATATCTACTGTTCTTCATTTATTGCTTATTATTAGTTATAAAGAGCCACCATCAAATTTATCATAATTTTTAATCCTCCATCCACTGCCTTTAGCAAGGCATCTCGCTCGACCTCGAGGCCATGTATGCGCAAGCTCGAGGCCCCTGATTTCCAACCCTTTGGTTTGGCCATTGCACTAACTACAACTCTTATCTTATCTTCTAGTCTTTCACTTAGCATCTATTGTGTAACAACTAGCATAAAAATAGATCACGTATTTTTAGAACTAAAAAATCAAATCTAATTATTATTACTATTTCAAGGCAAACATGCATTATTTTTGCACTGAAGTCGGTGACAAAGTAGACGAGCACCTGCGACTTTATCGGCATTTGCAGATGATATGTGATATCGTGCTCACTTAGCTCGATGGCCTATGGACAACCTTCTCCATATCTCGGGTTTATGCAAGATGATTCATAGGGGAATGGTTGTGACGAACGAGATGGGGTGGCATTGGAAATAGGGTCTAAGATTTCGTGAAGTTATGACCAAGGTCTGAGCCAATCTTTTGAGGCACAAGTACCTTGTATCGGCATCGAAGAGTATTTTTCTAATGTAATAGATTGGATATTGTGTACCTTTGTTTTTGCGTATCAAGACTCCTTGCGTAATTTTAGAGACGACTAGATAGACGAGGAGTTACTCACCGGGTTAGGGTTTTCAAATCAAGTGTGGTGATGATAAGTATGCCTTCAGTTCTCGCAGATCCTGGATGCACTCAGGAGTCCACTCGAGGAATCTGTCCTTTTTGAGCACCCTAAAAAATTTATGATATCTATCATACTAACGTGAGATAAATCTTGATATGGAGCTAATTCAGCCAGTCAACCTTTGGACTTGCTTCTTGGTAGTCAAGAGCTCGAGAATCCCTACGATATCTTTGATTTGATCTGGGTTGTGATACCAAAAAGCCCAATAACTTTCCCAAGTCTATGCCAAATGTGCATTTCTCCAAGTTAAGTTTCATCCCGTGTCGTCTTAGTATGTCAAAAGCTTCCTTCAAATGATTGGTATGGTCCTTTGCCTTTACGGACTTGAAAAACATGTCATCTATATATAACTCCATGGTCTTACTGCACTGGTCTTTGAACATCTTTGTCAACAATCTTTGATATAATCCCCCGCGTTCTTCAGCCCAAACGACATGACCCTATAATAGTATGTTCCTTGGTGGTGATGACCGTGGTCTTCTCTTATTCTTCTTCTTCCATAAAAATTTGGTTATATACTGAGTAAGCATCCAAATAACTTAATATCCTATGCCCGGCTGTTGCACCGACAAGCTAGTCGATGTGAGGTAATGGGAACGAATCCTTTAGAAATGCGTTGTTTAAGTTTGTGAAGTCCATGCGCATCCACCATTTCTCATTTTTCTTTCTTATCATCAATATGTTGGCGATCCAATTAGGGTACTTAGACTCCCTAGTGGAGCCATTCTCTATCTAATTTCCCCCTTGCTCGTAGACTACATTATTGATGGCGTGGTTGAACTTACACCAAACCTGTCTAGCTAGAGGGTGGAACGGGTAAATAATCTATTTGTGTGTATATATTTGCCTTGGGATGCCCGACATATCTTCAAGATTGAAGGAAAACAAATCCGCCATAGTTATTAAGAATTGATTGAATATACCTGGTTCCTAGAGTTTGCAACCGATATAGGCCCTTTTTCTATGGTTGTTGAGGTTCAATTGAATGAGGTATAGGTCTACTTTGGTCGAATCTACAGCCTCGGCCATTTCAAGATCCATGATGATGTCCGTGTTCTTTCTTTGTGTCGACCTTGGCCTTGTTGATTGCTATGCCTCTTTTTCCTTGTCTTTTCTCTATTGGGGTGCCGTCGATAGCATTCTTGGCACATGCTGAATTTTCGACAGTCAACCTTTGGACTTGCTTCTTGGTAGTCAAGATCTCGAGAATCCCTTTAGTAGCTTTGGTTTTGTCAGGGTTGGCCTCAATTCCCTGATCCAATACTAAAAAACCAATAACTTTCCTGAGGCTATGCCAACACACGTTTCTCCGAGTTTAGTTTCATCCTGTACCATCTCAGTATGTCGAAAGCCTCCTTTAATTGATCGATACGGCCTTCTTCCATTACGGACTTGACCAACATGTCATCTATGTATAATTCCATGGTCTTATCGAGCTGGTCTTTGAACATCTTTATCACGAACCTTTGATATGTATCCCCTGCATTCTTCAGCCCAAAAGGCATGACCCTATAATAGTACATTCCTTGGTGGGTGATGAACATGCTCTTCTTCTTCCATAAGAATTTTGTTATAACCCGAGTAAGCGTCCAGAAAGCTTAATAGCTCATGCTTTCCGATTGTATTGACACGTTAATCAATGTGAGTCAATGGGAATGAATCCTTCGAAACTGCTTTACTTAAGTTTGCGAAGTCCATGCACATGCACCATTTCCCATTTTTTTTACCATCACTATGTTGGTGATCCACTTAGGGTAATTCGACTCCCTAATAAAGAAGTTATCTAACTATTTTCCCACTTCCTCATGGACTGCATTGTTAATAGCGGGGTTGAATTTAAGCCAAACCTGTCTAACTGAGGGGTGGAATGGGTCGATATTCAATTCGTGTGTAGAAATTTCCCTATATGCAAGACAAAAGGAAAACAAATCCACCTTAGTTATTAAGAATTGACTGAATTTACCTGGTTCCTAGAGTTTGCAGCCAATATGGGCCCTTTTTCTATGGTCATTAAGGTTCAATTGGACATGATCTAGGTCTTCTTTGGTCGAATCTGCAGCCTCGACCATTTCAAGATCCATGATGATGTTCCCGGGCTTTCCTTGCGTTGACCTCGGCCCTGTTGATTGTTATGCCTCTTTTTCCTTGTCTTTTCTCTGCTGGGTTGTCATGTTTTCTAAGGTCATATGGTAGCATTCTCAGGACATGCAATGTTCCTAGCGTACGCTGAATATTCCCTATGGTGCTGGGAATTTAATTATTTGGTATACGTTGGATGGGATGGCTTTCATGCGATGTATCCACGGCTGTCCTACTATGATGTTGTATGCGGTAGCTTGATCCATGAGTGGAATGTCATCTCTAGTGTTATGCCTCAAGCCAAGACAGGGAGTGTGATTTCCCTTGACGTCCACTCAACTGCATTATTAAAACCAGTTAGCATGATGCAACAACACTATCTTATCCTCAAGTCTCAATTGGGTAAGGACTCGGGGATTGATAATGCATGTGTTGCTTCTTTCGTCCACCATGATACGTTTAACATCAATATCTAAAATGCATAGTAATAACGAGGGCATCATTATAAGGAAAATTCAAACCGTCGATATCCGACTCACCGAAGATAATACTTTCTTAGAGTCTATTGCACTAATCGCATGTGATAGACTACTTGATATTAGGAGTGGTGGTGAGCTTCACAGCATTGATTGAGGCGTTTCCGCCACCACTGATGATTATGTTAATAGTACGAGCTGGTGATGTTGGATTCAATGGGCCTTGGGGTTTGCCTCCTCTAAAGAAGTTGTTTCTACCATTGTCGCTTAGTAGCTCTTTGAGGTGTCCCTGCTGCAAAATGTTTACAACTTCTTATCTGAGAGCGCTATCTTTCATTTTGTGCCTACGTTCCTAGTGGAACTCACAGAGGGCATCAGATTTCTGGTGTTCGAATGTGATCTTATCTTTAGCCGCCACTTCACCTTTATTCCAAGTTTCTCAAGAGCGTTGACTATTTTGTATACAAAACACAAAATTGTGAGCTAATAATAAATGGGGCATATCTCTTTTGTTCCGATGAGTCTCTGTGTTTGGTCTAGATGGGCCTTCTTCATAGTGGAGGGAAGGTGCGACAGCCTCCCGGACATATGGCTGGAGCCATTCCCTATTGGGTCGTGACACATGGTGATCCCTCATGATGTTGTCTTTTTGTTCT
This sequence comes from Nicotiana benthamiana, assembly GCA_034376525.1. Taxonomy (NCBI): domain Eukaryota; kingdom Viridiplantae; phylum Streptophyta; class Magnoliopsida; order Solanales; family Solanaceae; genus Nicotiana; species Nicotiana benthamiana. The sequence continues at coordinate 10,583,607 of CM067338.1, read as the reverse complement.
TTTCTAGATTCAGTTTGTACCGACGTCAGTCAGTGAGTTCATCCATTGAGGTCATCTTCATCTCCTTGGATTTCAGCGGAATATACATATTTTGTCCCAAGTGGTTGGAGGATATTTCATCAACAATTTTTTTAGTCACTCTCGAACCATCTCTACTCAACCCGTTTTAGAAGGCCACGACCACCATCCATTCGAATACGTTTGGCAGAGTCATCCTTACTCTATTAAATCCGGCAAAGAAGTCCTTTCGTCCCTCTACCAAGGACTACTTGACAAAGAATATGTCATTCACTCTTGCTTCGACCATTTTGGCTCCAACATGGGTTGAACTTATCAGCTATTTTTTTGAAAGTTTCTATGGAGAGCGCAGGTAGTAGTGAGTACCATGTCGATTTTCCTCCATAAGGGTTTATCTAAACTTCTTCAACAAAATAGAGGACACTTGTTCCTTGGACAGGTCATTACCTTTCACGATTGTGACATTATGGATCACATGATCCTCAAGATCGATCGTCCTATCGTATATCCTAAGGTAGGGATATATTTTGAAGGTCTTTGTGGTGTGCAGGGCTGCATTATCGCTATACGGCTTTCTCTACAAACCTATCGACATCCTTTTTTGGCAATATCTTAGGAGTTCCCGATATTTTGCCTACTCATTCTTGGTGTTCTTTCATCTAATTTCAGAGTGCTCTATTTTTATTCTCTATTTCTTCCATCATCTTTAGAACGCACATAAGGTCGTTGTTACCTGCACTATTTGTAATATTGTAAGTTATATCTGAGGTCAGAGGTCTTAGTCGGTTAGCACTGCTCATCCGTTTATTGTATCATGCAAGCTCTTGCGGTTTCTATAGTCATTCCTGGAACAGATCTGTTGAGGACGCTCACCAGCGTGTTGGTCAGCCATGCTTCGAGAATTTTTTTCACAACTGGGGGCATCTCTTCCTCTATGGATGTGGAGACCCCTTTTCCACTAGGTTTTGTTATGCTGCAGCAGGGGGTGACCTCTCGCACACGGGGGAAGCTTGGGGCATCACGTCCTCGCCTACTGTTCTGCAGCTCTCGTTGATAACATTCATGAGATTGTTGGTGAGATCACTTGTTATTTTCGTCATCTCCCCTTGGTTACCTGCCATGTTAGTTTCTGTACGTACAAAGAGAGAAGAAGATCTTTGGTGTTTGTGAAGATACGGATTTGAACAAAACTACAAAATTGACAAAGAAGCCCTTACAGACGGTGCAAAATTATTTGCTAAAAAAAATATAGATCTTGGTTCACTAATTAAATTTATGTAAATGAGGTCAATCTTAGTTTACAATAATATCCCAAAGATGACTTCTCAGAAGTACAATAAATAAAACGTAGATATATTTTAATTGCGGTAGCTGCATACAACTGTTACTTACAAAGTCAAAGGAAATAATATAGCATTAACATTTGAGTAAATAGAATGAATGAGTCACCCAACGAAGTTTAGAATCGATGAATATTTTTTCTAATAATGTTGAGTGATGGACAATCCTTTGAATATTTAAAGTATTCTCGGATCTAGTGAAAAAATGTAAACAAGAATCTTAGCGAAAGGGTTGTTTGTATCTTTGCAATACGATCTGATTCTCTCCTTTAAAATCAAAGTATATTTTATAAATGAATATCACATGTCTCTGAAAAACCTAACGGTACAAGTGCTGATAATATTTATTGGAATATTTTCTTTTATGTCATATCCTGAAACTAGTCGTTATAACTCTTTCATGGGTGCTCAATCTCAATCTTGATCCTTGATAATTCTTCGACCACGACCTTCGTTGCTGATTGGATCACTTTGACCCATGACAACCGGGAGATCGTTACCGATGTCATTTTAACTTATATTTCAGAAATAAATTTTAACCGTTACAATTAAGTTATAAAAGTGTACATGCATATATTAATTTGACATAAATAGTATGTGGGGGTAAATATTTTCCTTTATCTCTTACCGGCGCCATTTCTTAATGTATGGACTTATGCGTACTATTTTAGCCTCTATCTCTGTAGTATGTTACCACAGACACTCTCCCTCCTCCTCCTATAGGATAAAAAACCTCTCATATTTTAGGTTGAACCACTTTAGGCATTAGGTACGCCAGATTAAAAAGAACTACTAGCAATAATAGAAGTTACGTGCTTGAATTTATATGATGTAAAATTTTACTGTCTCAAAACTTAATTTATCTAGATTATCTTGAAGGATTCTTGGTTATGATTAATAATTTTTATAATACTAAGATGCAGATGACTATTGTATACCCATAAATAGCTACTGCTGACCATAGTGCTAATATATCATTCTTTATTTCTTTACACAACATTTAACCAAATTTGATGAGAAGTATAAAGTAAACTACAAAAATGAGTTAATTACTCAAATGGCCACTCAAGTTTTTCAAATTATCTTTTAAAGTCACTTTACTTTCGTTTGTAACAACAAAGTCATTGAACTATGTCAATTGCACTCAGAAGATCACTCAACTAGATTTTCCAAAATTTGGATTGCCAAATACCTATTTTACCCTCTAAATTATAAATATTTATCTTCTTTTTATTTTTAAACTTTTGAATATTATTATTTTCCATGTTTAATTTATATTATAGACTTACCTACAGATAAATAAATATTATTTATAAATTAAAAAAATAAAAAATATTTAAGAATATATAGTGCTGGAATAACAAAATAATAAGCATAGTAAAAAATCAGTTAGAATAATTTGTTAGTAATAATAATTTTAATATTAACAATAAAAATTCAAAAATTTATTTACACAATTCAAATGAATGAAAATAAAGATTATAAAATATGTATTTTCTTCCTTCTGAATTGTGTAAATAAATTTTTGAATTTTTGTTGTTAATACTAAAATTATTATTACTAAGAAATTATTCTAATTAATTTTTTACTATGCTCATTATTTTTTATTCCATCATTATATATGCTTAAATAATTTTTATTTTTAAATTTATAAATCAATTTATTTATTTTATAAATAAGTCCATAATATAAATTAAAAAGGAGAAATCATAAAATTAAAAAGTTTTAAAAAATTATAAAAAGATAAATATTTATAATGTAGAGGGTAAAATAGGTATTTGGCAATCAAAAATTTAAAAAATTTTAGTTGAGTGACCTTTTGAGTGCAATAGGCATAATTTAGTGACTTTGTTATAAACGAAAGTAAAGTGACTTTAAAAGATAATTTGAGATAATTGAGTGATCACTTAAGTAACTCCAACAAAAATATTTGTCTATCTAGTTCACATTAAAGTCCTACTAGCTTCTCTTATAAATTATACAAACATAATTTTCACTTTTTCAAGCTTCCAAAACATGTTACACTATACAAAAAGTTAATGCAAAACCACATCACTCTAGCAAACACTTTTTTTCTCTTTTATCCTAACAAAATCAAAAAGTAATGTATGGTGACGTGTTCTACTTACTTAATATTCCATAATTACATTTGATCTTTTCTTTTAATCTTCTACAAAGTCATCTCAGGATTTTCAATTTGGAAACATATGAATATGATGCAACAAACAAATTTCTGACTACTAGCATTACAAATAAAAAGTACTACAACCACTCCTTTCTCGATTGTGTTCACCTTGCCCTCTTCATAGGATATAGTAACTAATTAATAAGTTAAACTAATTTTCTTGGGTTAATATTTAGCGGTGATTCGTCAACTTGTCCGATATGATAACTCACTTGGGTTTAAAGAGTTCAGTTACCTTTAACCTAAATTCTATTATTCGGATCCGTGTCAAAAAATTAACTTTTGAAGGCTAAATGACATTCTATCAGTTATAGACGGTTTTATTTACGGGACTCAAATTCGAAATCTCTATAAAAATGAAGATATACTTTATAACCCCACTACAACTTTTAGTGGTAGTTACCTTCAACCTAAAGTTAGAAGCATTGATCATGTTCTATTTGACGTATTAACAATTGATATTAACTGACTGCTGGTTTTGAGATCATTATCAGTGTCAGTTGGTATACATGCAACCTTCCTTTCTTTCTTTTTTTGTATAGGACAATTACCTTGATTTAAATGACTTAATTGAACTTTTGTTATTCCTCGCCAACACCGATCGATTGCTTACGCTCGTTCTCGCTTTACCTTTTTAGGTACTCATTCTCTCCTTGGTTTTCGAGTTTAGGATTGTTAGACAGAGTTGGCCATATCGTTCCAATATTAGTATAAACCCCATTGGGAAAAAATAGAAAATACTGATGGATTGTAATAAGCAGCGGAAGCAATTTCAATATTTAAATCATATGTAATTTAGATAATTAGTATAAATGAAATTTTACGGGTTGCCTCTTGAAGCGTGAACATATCTCTTTTACCACGTGAGCATTCAGTTCCATAACTTCTCAATGGAATCTCCATCACCCATACACTCGTGATCCTCGAACGTTCCACGGTCTTCTACTGTGTTATTCAAATAATATCGGAAATAACAATTTCGTATGGGCGAAATTTCTAGGAAAACTTGGCTGAAAATTTCACCCACCATCTTCTTCTCTCCCTAAATGGAAAACCTTATGTATTTATAGCACAAATTTCAATGGCTAAGACCCTTTTCCAAAACCTGTTGAGTTTTCTCTTCCACTATAAAAAGGATTCCTTTATTTCCTAATATTTAGGCACAACAGAGACCAGAGAATTTAATTAACAAGGCTCCAATTATGAAATTAATTTCTAATTTTCGAAATTAATATCTACCATAATTAATTACGAATTATTCCCACTAAAAATCCGTAACTGCACTCCTTATCCACTTTCGTAATTCATCCATTAAATCTTATTTATCTCCCCATGTTAAGACTCAGATACTAATCAAATAAATTAAATTACTTATTGATTATTTCCTTTAGACTTTCGCTTAACTTATTTCATGTGTCGGATACAAAATCCATCGGCCGGGTTTACACATAAAAACTTATAAGCTTTCATAAAAGTGTAACATCAATCTCTAAACCGAGACATGGATTCCATCAACTAATTATTAATTCGCCAATATATATTATTATTATTATCCAATTTACCAGGCATATTGACCCACGAAAGAATCCCACCTATTAATAAATCAAAACAATAATAATATACACAACTAATAATAATTATATCAAGAAGAGTATAAGTACATTTAATGGCTATATAGTTTATCTTATTAAGCCAGTATAAAATATTTATCTCTACCTGATCCGTTCAATACATATAAAATTTACTAGCACAAAAAGTTGAAATTAAACAATTCCCATAATCAAGATAAATTATATTTAATCTTGTGCTACAATCATTCCTGATGGTTTGTCCAACTCCATGATTAGATTGTGAACTCAAACTTTATACTTATAAGAACCGATGATTTAATCTTTCGTGTATAAGCTAAACTCTATACACTAAATCATCTACTATATAAGCAAAGGACACAGACTAATATATGATCTATTTAAAACTTTATTAAAACTGAATAACCAATTATTCATAATAAATACTATATCTAAACCAAAGTCATGGTTAATAGTATATATATCAACAATCTCTCACTTAGACTTTTAACCATAATAATTATTAGAATATACTATATCCAAATGCATGGTTAATAGTAAATGCCTCAACAATCTCCCACTTAGACTCATAACCATGCATCTACAACTTTCTCAGGCATTCTTTTACATGACTATTAAAAGTCTTCACCAAATAAGGTTTTGTTAAAGAATCTTGCCAAGTTATATCTGATGCAATATTTGTCCAGTAGTGCTTTGTTGTAATTATCTAGTTTGGTATTAAACTCTTCAGGGATTATGTTACCAAAACTATCCCAAGAATGTATACTGAACTATGATTTTATTTAGCTTTCTCCCACTACGACGAAGTACTACTAATATTACCTTCATTACCTCACGACATGGAAATATTAGTAAGTTCTTACTGTAATGGTCAATGTTCAAACATCATTCCCACTCGATAAGGGCATATCATGTCTATTAACATTCTCCCTTTATATGCAATGGAACTTCAATTCTGACGTGTAGGTTTTGATGTTCTTGAACATCTAGTTATTTCTTTGCCCAGTTCCTGTAAAAATAATTTACTTCTAGGAACATATTTTATTAAACATTCCTTATCTAGAAAAATGCAATTGTTTTAACAATTGCCTTATTTTCTTTAGGACAATAAAATAAAGCTCCATTAGTTTTCTTGGAAATTCGATAAACATGCACCTATCCATTCTTAGTTCCAACTTACATATCTGCTTTCCCTTTCAGCACATATGTGGGACAATCATATATCTGAACATGCCACAGACCGAGCTTACATTCAATCCACAGTTCTATAAATGTCCCAGGGACTAACTTAGAAGAAACAAATTCAGAATGTAATTTGCAGTTTTCAGGAAATATTCCAAAACCAAATAAGGTAAATTTGAATAACACGTCATTAGTCTATCCATATCCAAAAGAGACTTATTTCTTCTTTCTACTACACCACTCTATTATGGAGTTTACAGTGTAGCCAATCAAGATGTATTCCCTTATTCTGATATGTAACAAAAGAACGTTTTAGAGATGTGCTCGCCACAACAATCAAATTGTAGTAACTTAATATATTTCTTTGATGCTTCTCCGTTTCAAGTCTTAAAAATCTTGAATTACTTAATTCATTAAGACTTACGGTGCATCAAATAAATATATTAATAATTTGAGTAATCATTTATGAACGTAACAAAATACTCAAAATCTATCTCTTACGAGTATGTTCATTTAACCATACAAATCAGAAAGGATTCATTCTAACTTATCACTAGTTTTATTTCCTTTTAAAAGGACACATCTTTTAGTCAAATTTCCTTCCAAATAGGATCCACAAGTTGGTAATGCCTCTACTTTCAATAAATCTTAAGGTCCGTCCTTGACCAACTTGAAATCCTATCCAGATTACTATGACTTAGACAAAAGTGCACAGATAAGTTTTACTCAATTTTGAAGAACATATTATCTTATGAGGTAGACTAATATTGTTTCAGGAGAGACATCAATATACAATAACAAGGTCATGCATTTATGTACCACAAGAGATAAAATGTTTATTAAGCTCAATAACTCAAGAGGTATTCGAAAAATAAAATAAATATCCATCTCTTATTTTGCCCAGAAACCGGAATTAAATTCCTTCTAACAAAAGTACATATATTGCATCCTTAAAATTAATGCCTTATCACTAAAACAAATTTTAACAAGTAATACGATCAGTTGCATAAAATCATTGTGGAGTTGAGATAAAAACATTAAATAGATCATAATAAGTCAAAGACTGAATAGTAAAATTCAGACTGCATTCAATATTTATATACATACATGCATCTGGAATAATAAATTTCGATGGGAAAAGAATCATTCATGCAAAGTATATTATATAATGCAAGAATTATACAATCCAAAAATAAATAGAACCAACTCAGATAGAGAGTATACTATTATCTTCAGTCAATTGTAAATAACTTTTTAATACAAAAATTTTAAACACACTACACATATATATCATGCATCTTGAATAGCAATTTTGATGGGAAAAGAACTACATATGCAACATACATATGCAATGCCAGATTATTCAATCTAATAATTAAAACAGACCCAACTTATATGGAGAGTGCACTATTAATTTAAGTCAAGTGAACATCATTTTTAATAGCTCTAGTTCCATTGATCCAACATGTATACTCAAATGAAGAGTAAGTACACGATATCAATTACTAATATTTCACCTAGTGAGCTTATAATAAATTTATCCGATATGGAGGAAGATCTAAAGCCAACGCATAAATTTATTACTCACTTGAAATTAATAGTGAAAGACCATAGAAATATAATTCTATCACCATTTCATCATGATTGTATTTTGTTACAAAATTGATTTAACCCTTAAACTCAGATGGAGAGCTAACATATGTTATCAATAACTAGTAACTATATCCAGTGAGTTCATAATAAATTTATCCAATATGGAGGAAGACCTAATGTCAACGCATAAATTTACTATCTCACGATAAATAAAATATGGAGACCATAGGGGTAAATTCTTATCACCACTTTATTACAACCACAAACTTTTCTCTGAGTATTAAGTTCCACAATTTTAAAAAAATGCTCAATACCTCATTTAAACAGTCTTAATATACTAAAATTAATATTTTACACTGCATACAGTGATTATTGTTCATTGAATAATTTTTGATAAATCTACCAAATTTCATATCAATCGGAGATCGTTAAAGTCACGATCTCCAAAGTTGCAACCAAATTTGGAAAATTATCATTATAAGCATTTTTTAAGAATTTAAAATATGACCTGTATTTTATTTTTTATATTAATTCATGTCAAATCAACATGTGTTATCATGTTCCAGATTAGACATAAATAAAATAATAGAAAAAATGACTTTTCGTATGTAAATTACATTTTAATCCGCCAAACCTCCAAAAAACTCATCTAAACGATCCCGAATCGTCAAAATACGGTGTGATTCACTGCATAGCAGTGAGTTCTCCTTAAATGACCGTTTCCGTTGATCCTAATGAATTTCAGGTCATTTGGAGATCGTAAAATTCATGACCGCCAAAACTGGACCAAATTTGAATAAAATTATTTTTTGCGTAGTTAGGATTAAACCCGTGTGATTTGCATTCTTCATATATATTATATCAAGTTCAATCACATGTTCCAGATTTAACACAAATATAGCCTATATATAAAGAATAATTTTTCATATTTATAACAAATTCGATTTAATAAACTGCTTGAAAACCCATCTAAACGACCTCATTAGATCGTTTTCGATGAACCCACCAAGTTTCAGGTCAATCAGCGTCCGTCAAATTCATGGCCACCAGCCTGTAACCAAACTCGGAGAATAACCGTTTTAAGTAGTCTCATGAATTAAAATAAATATGATATTGATTTTCATTCTCCTTATAATTACACTATGAGCTCAAGGCATATATTATGTTCTTCCTATTTCTAGGATATATAATATCTCCTTTTGCAATAAATTATTCTTTTATTAAACAAATAAGAACCTGAGATATAATATTTTCTCTCGTTCCGGTGAAAACCCCAATATTTCTTCTCATGGGTGGAGTTAGTTTCACTAGTACCCAAAGATAAAAATCTTTTACTAGTTAAGAACCTCCACCATTAATGTAGATTTCTCAAGGATAATTTTCACATGTTATATTAAACATATTTCAATGATTCAAATAAATTGACCATTTTGTGGATCATACTTATTAATCATAATGCTCAATCCATGAATAGATATGATTTCACATGTACAAATTTACTATGGATTTTTCATGAGTTCAAATAAATAAACCACTTCAGCGATAACTATATATTACTCATAAAATTCTCAATTTACAAGTGAATATATATTTAGCTCGTAAAATTATTTTATGGTAGACCGTAGCTTAAAAAGTCATACCAACAATATAAAACTTATACAAAATACCGTCATATTTTACTTAATTAGAACATCCAATCAGAGAACAAAATTCTTCATCGAAAATCCAAACTAGTAATCACGTAGGGCATGAAAACATAAACTTAAATTTGGGATTTTTTTTATGCACAAATATGCCAAATGCTCCAATCATTAGTCATCCAGGATATCAAATAGAGAATTTTACTTTCTTACAAAATAATTATATCATCACACAATATCAATTATACATTGTATGACCTAGTCAATTAAATCCTACACATTTATTATTGAATTTAATACAAAAATACGTCTATTTGCTAATAGCCAATGTGTAAACCTATTATACGACTAGTATTTAATCATGGGGACCATGGGGAGTCACCCCACCACCATTGAATTAAAAAAAATTAAATTATTAAGAAATAATTTTCATAAAATAGAAAAACATCCAAAACACAGTCCAAATGATCTCAAACGCCAAAAAACACCATGGTTCACTAAAAGCAGTGATTTTTTTTCACCACGTCGATTCCGATGGACCCACCAAATTTAAGCTCAACCGGGGTCTATCAAGTTCGCTGACCTCCAAAAATACCGGCTATTCGGTCAAAAACACGTTTTGTGTTTTTCTAGGGTTTACCCCAAAAAATTTAGATAATCTCAATCAAATATCAATAAGAAAACAGATATCTCATGATTACAAGAATAATCCAAATTGCATAGTTAATTCACAAAACAACAGTGTAGTATTTCAGAAAATCACATATATATGTAATTCAAAAAACGCACATAAACACCATATTCTCGTTTCATGAAAAACTTAGTTATCTAATTAGATGTGAGTGAGCTCTGATACCAATTGATGGATTATAATAAGCAGCGGAAGCAATCCCAGTATCAAAATCACATGTAATCTAGAGAACTAGCATAAACGAGATTTCACGGGTTACCTCTTGAAGCGTGAACATATCTACCACGTGAGCCTTCAGTTTCATAACTTCTCAATGGAATCTCCATCACTCGTACAATCGTGATCCTCGAACGTTCCACGGTCTTCTACTGTGTTACCCAAATAATACCGGAAGTAGCAATTCCGTGTAGGCGAAATTCCTAGGAAAACTTGGCTGAAAATTTCAGCCACCATCTTCTTCTCTCCCTAAATGGAAAACCTTATGTATTTATAGCACAAGTTTTAAGGTTAAGACCCTTTTCTAAAACATGTTGGGTTTTCTCTTCCACTAGAAAAAAAGATTCCTTTATTTCCTATTATTTAGGCACAGTAGAGACCACATAATTTAATTAACAAGACTCCAATTATGGAATTAATTTCTAATTTTTAAAATTAATATCTACCATAATTAATTACAAATTATTCCACTAAAAATCCATAACTTCACTCCTTATCCAGTTTTAAAATTCATCCATTAAATCTTATTTAACTCTCCATGTTAAAACTCAGATACTAATCAAATAAATTAATTTACCGACGATTTATTTTATTGATTATTTCCTTTAGACTTTCGCTTAACTTATTTCATGTGTCGGATACAAAATCCACAGGTCGGGTTTACACATGAAAACTCATAAACTTTCATAATGATGTATCATCAATCTCTAAACCGAGACATGAATTCCATCAACTAATTATTACTTCGCCAATGTACATTCTTATTATCCAATTTACCAGGCATATTGACCCACGAAAGAATCTCGCTTTTTAATAAATCAAAACAATAATAATATACACAGCTATTAATAATTATATCAAGATTAAGAGTATAAGTGCATTTAATGGCTAGAGAGTTTATTTTATTAAGTCAGTGTAAAATATTTATCTCTACCTGGTCCATTCAATACATATAAAATGTACTAGCACAAGAAGTTGGAATTAAACCATTCCCATAATCAAGATAAATTATATCTTGTGCTACAATCATTCCTGATGGTTTGTCCAACTCCATGATTAGATTGTGAACTCAAACTTTATACTTATAAGAACCGATGATTTAATCTTCTGTGTATAAGCTAAACTCTATACACTCAAATCATCTACTATATAAGCAAATGACACATATTAATATATGATCTATTTAAAACTTAATTAAAACTGAATAAACAATTATTTCATAATAAATACTATATCTAAACCAAACTCATGGTTAATAGTATATATCCCAACAAATACATTATGGAACAATAGTACTTCCTCTGCTCTTGCAGCATTTAGTCGGTCAAAAATATGAAAATTAGAAATTTAGTACCAACTTAAGTTAAATATAATTGAACATATTTGATTGAGCACGGAGTTAAAAAATAAAAATTTTTGGAATTTATGGTTCTAAACAAGTTAAAAAGGGGCCCAAATTATTTGTGTGGTTATAAAAGATTCTTATTAACCGTAGAATTATAAGTTTAAGCTATATTATTATCAAATTTAAAAATGAATCATTCTTTTTGAAATAGACAAAAAAAATATATTTATATAAACTGAAACGGAGAAAATATGTTATTTTTCTGGCCACATTTTTCAAAGTATGTTAGGCAGATAAATCTTATAGTAAACATACTTAAAACATGTTAAGAATAGAATTCTAATTAGAGTGAATGTCTATCTTGTAGAGAGTTTTATTTTGAGGCTAAGTCATTTTTCCTCCTATAAATAGAGGGGTCTTACCCCATTGTAAATAACCCCAAAATTCAATAAGAATTTCTCTCTCTTTCTCTGCAATATTGCTCTTGTTCTTTTATTGTTTCATATCACGTTATCAGCACGAGACTCTAATCAATTCAGTAGAACCTTTGGGATTGAGCATAATGATTGTCAATTGTTTTATAACCTTTGGGATTGAGCACAACATGCTCTTTAAGCATCTGGCTTTTATTTTAATTTTCTCCTTTTGGCTGCTGATCGAATTTAAAGTTCTTAATTTATCGTTTGGTTGCAGAAGATGCTATTGAATGTTTTCTTTAAAAAAAATAAAATTTCGACTTATCTAACATAAGTTCTAATAAGCATGAATAGATTTGGGTTTACAAGGTTATCTCGAGTTGTTTCAAAATTTGATTAATGGTACTATATAATATACTGAATTAACAGTAGAATCTATGTTGATGTTTTATTGTAGGAATATCGTCAAATATTCTATGATCTTCCTTCATGATTAAATTCTGGATTTAAAGTAAGTATTTTACTTTTCTCTTTCAAATTCTTGACATTCTATAAATTGATTTTACATACAAGTAAATATGATAAATTTTTATTCCAACTCTAATGGAGTTTGAAAGATATTATAACCATCCAAAATGGTAAAACTTCTATGCATGATTAAATTCATGTATGATTGTGGGCAAAAAATTGAAAACCCGTCCAATTGAATTTGCTCCATTCCCTTTAGAGAATGTGATAGCAGTATGTGATAAGTCTGAAAGAAGATAAAATTATTACCATGAAGGTATCAATGGATGTGGACGTGGCAATAGACGAAATTATAATCGTAATTATTGTGGTAATGAGAACAATAAGGATTCTTAAAATAATCCTTCCCTCTGTGAAAGTAATATCTGTCATCGATTTGACATGAGATTTTTATATACCACATACAGATTATTATGGTCCATTCATGGTGTGAATATTACAACATCTGATTTATGAATACATATTCATTATTGGAAGAATATGAACATGCTATTGGTATTGAATATACCACACTCACCTCTATAAGGAGGTTTGAGATGAAATAAGAAAATAATATCATTATTATGACATGAATGGTCATTGAACACGTACCTATTGTACGCCAAAATATTTTGGCAATGTGATTATTAAAGGATAACAATAATGTAAGAAAAATATCTTGCATATAATTTTGACAATGGCCATAGTGGTATAACTTTCTCTTGAAAGAGATATTCACCATATGGATATTGATGAATATATGGTAGTACCAAATTAATTGAGAACTCTGCAAGAGCCAATTATACTATTTTGGAGAAACACAATTGATTACCAATAAGGTATTGTGTTGTAGTAAGTCTCAAAGAAACTTATTCAGTTTACAAAGTATACGCGAAAGCGGTTGATTATATGGATCCATGGTTAAAGAAGATTGAGCAGTTTGATATTTTTATTTTTACTTATTCGTAGTAGTTAATGAATAAACAATTATCATAGTTCACATAAGTTATCTATTATTGTGATATGGTTCAAATTTATATTTTACAATTCAATCAATGATCAAATATTAATATGTACCTTAAGAGTTTTATCAACTTGACAAATAATCTGTATTATGGTTTTAAAATATATAACTTTAGATTACACATTCATCTTATGTTTTATTTGTAATGATTTTTCAGTAAGTTAATCGATTAACATAACAGATAATCAATTAACCAATATATTCTATTAAACTGGACCTTTTCCGCAAGGCATGTTAGTCGACTATCCGATTTAGTTAATCGACTAACCTAATGACCGTTGCCTAAGTTAATCAATTATCACTTTAGTTAATCGATTAACCTTATGTCCGTTGCCTGTTCATCGACTAGTTTTTAAAACGTTGAAACAGGTTAGTCGATTATCTATTTAGTTAATCGACTAACCTCAGCAGATTTTGAAAATATTGTTTAATTATTAAGCTACGAAAAGAGTATTAAAAGGAGAATAACTATGATAAAAGATATTTTTTTATTTAATGACCGCACTGAAACTATTATGTTGAATCATAGACTTAAATTTGTTTATTCTCATATTTTTCGTATATTTCTTTTGTATGTCAAACCATGGGAAGCAAATATGGATATCTCACAAAGCAAACTTGGATCAACGTCCAATTGTAAAAATATTTTTTTAATTGATTCATGTACCACACATACGATATTCAAAGAGAAGATATATTTCTCTCATTTAAGTATGTGTAAGGCAGATGTTACTACAATTTCTGGTAGTAGTAAATTGATTGAAGGCTCCGGAAGCAACTATAACTCTGCCTAAAGGAACAATATTTATCATAGAGAATGCAATGTTCTCTTCCAAGTCCAAGAGGAACTTGTTGAGTTTTAAAGATATCCGTCAAAATGGATATCATATTGAGACAATAGATGAGAATAATCTTGAATACCTCATCATTACAAAGAATGTCGCTGGCCAAAAGAGGGTTATTGAGAAGTTCCCATCTTTATCTTGTGGCCTGTATTGGCCAAAAATTAGTGCAATTGAGGCACGTTCCACAGTAAACCAAAGGTTACTGATTCCAATACTTTTTGTACTTTGGCATGATCGATTGGGACATCCTGGATCAATTATGATGAGACGGATTATAGAAAACTCATATGGGCATCCATTAAAGAATTTAAAGATTCTTTTAAATAATGAATTTTCTTGCACTTCTTGTTATCAAGGCAAGTTAATTATTAGACAATCACCAACAAAGGTTGGAACTGAGTCACCTACGTTTTTGGAACGTATACAAGGGATGGACCTATTTACCCACCTAGTGGGTCCTTTAGATATTTTATGATCTTAATAGACGCATCCTCTAGATGGTCTCATGTGTGCCTATTGTCATCACGCAACCTTGAGTTTGCAAAATTAAAGGCACAAATAATTCGATTACGAGCACAATTTCCTGATAATCCAATTAAGTCTATTAGACTAGATAATGCTGCTGAGTTTTCATCCCAAGCATTTAATGATTATTGCTTATCAATTGGGATAAAAGTGGAACATCCTGTAGCTCATGTTCACACTCAAAATGGTCTTGCAGAATCTTTAATTAAACGTCCCAGTTGATTGCAAGACCATTACTCATGAAAAACGAGGCTGCCCACTACTGTTTGGGGTCACGCCATTTTGCATGCAGCAATGCTAGTTCGTCTCAGACCGACGAATTATCACAAATATTCCCCGCTGCAATTAGTTTTGGGTCATGAACCTAATATATCCCATTTAAGAATTTTTGGATGTGCAGTATATGTGCCTGTAGCACCGCCATACCGCACCAAAATGGGTCCGCAAAGAAGGTTAGGAATATATGTTGGGTTTGAATCACCCTCCATTATTCGTTACCTCGAAACATTGACAGGGGATTTGTTCACTGCACGATTTGCAGACTGTCGATTCGATGAGACACTTTTCCCAAAATTAGGGGGACAAGCTGGTGAAACCAAACGGGAAATTTTGTGGAAAAATCCATCATTATCTCATCTTGATCCACATACCTCTATTTGTGAAAAAGAGGTGAAAAATATTATCTATTTGCAAAGAATAGCAAATCAAATGCAGACGCATTTACGAACCCTCTTATATTGCTTGTTCTCATTAATTAAGAGACCAACTAAAGTTGGGATTAAATCCCATGAATTCTGGAAATATCAAAGGTGAATATGGGCTCATTCATCTGCCATGTATACCACATAAGATGCATCTATGAGATGGTTACATGTGCGATTATTATTAACCTGCAACCTGGCCGGTGCTTGCGAGGTAACTTGCTCAGTAATCTAATTTCGAGCATAATTTCCAGATTTTCTATTCAAGATAGTTCATCTTGATAAGTTGGTTTACATCATAGTTGGTTTAGCAAAATAATTTATTGAGTGCCTCCACTTAATAGCTAAATTATTGCTTATGAGAATAAAGCTATCTATATCAATTTGATATACGTTATACACGAGAGTATATTATATTCTCCCCTCACAAGTGGTTCAGGGTCAGGAACCAAATAATTTCATCTTATTATTATTGATGTGCAGTGTATATTAACATGATAATGCACAAAGATGATTTCCCAGAGTTGAGGAAACAAGTTAGTTTTTCTAACATGAGGGGGAGACATGATAAACACTTGAGAAAAAGTTACATGGAACGAATTATCATTTGTATATATAGATCCTCGAATATCATAATATGAACTTGAAGTTCATAAAAAGATAATTCAATTGCAACATATTGCAATGCATGCCATACGCATTTGCTGACCCAAAGAAAGTAACTATTCTCACTGCAAATGCTCATATTAAGTCCTAGAAGGACAAAGTCTTTGATACGCTTAAAGCGTATAGACAAATCGGTTTCAAAAGAACTTCTTAATAAAGAAGATGAGCAAATGATCAAAGTGATCATAATAAGGAGGCAAGTGATCTAGAAGATCACATGACATAACACTTCATAAAATTTCATGAGAGATTCAGGTACCTGAATATATGAATGAAGAGATCTCCATGTTATATCTTTATGAAAATTTACTGGAACCGATATAAAATGTTCGTCGACGACATCTATGATAAGTGCTAAATATCGATGAGGATCTTAAGTTTATCGAATACAAAAAAAATATTGGCCAAATGGAAGAGATACAATTCAAGTAGAATTGATTCCATATTAAAGACATGTAGTTTTGGACATGTAGTTCAAATACTTAAAAGTATAAAGTCAATGGTATGTGCAATCAGTTTTTCATATCTTATTTGTTTAGCATGACATGAAAACTTGATATTCATCTACAGTCTATATATGGTTTATATGACTTAACTTATATGACAATCCATGAAGTATTTAAGTTGCTTGAAGCATATACAATTCTTGATCTTGAGGTACCATTTCCTTAATGTAATTTATGCACAACTATATCTTGCTATTACTATAAGCATGATAATCTGATACCGAGGATACCTCTATGGAAATATTGAAGAGCCATTCCACGACATTTGTGAAGTCGTTATATATCTATCACGAGTGATGATTTCAAGGTGCAAAATATTCGTTCAAGTTAATATGGCTGATTTATTTATCAAATCTCTACCAAAGATCGCTTTGAAGATGGTACACAAGATTGGAATGCAAAGGCTCAAATATGTGAATTGATGCTCTCATTAGGGGGGAGTTAATGCGCGTTGCACTCTTTTTCCCTTTCAAGGTTTTGTCCCACTGGGTTTTCCTTGTAAGGTTTTTAACGAGGCAACCAATAGGCGCATTTCTAAATATGTGTACTCTTTTTCCTTTTCTAGAATTTTTTTCAACTGGGTTTTATTTTAGTTAAGGTTTTAACGAGGCACATTATTTATTGAGTAGACATTCAAGGGGGAGTGTTAAGAATAGAATTCTAGTTAGAGTGAATGTCTATCTTGTAGAGAGTTTTACTTTGATGCTAAGTCATTTTTCCTCCTATAAATAGAGGGGTCTTACCCCATTGTAAATAACCCCAAAATTCAATAAGTATTTCTCTCTCTTTCTCTGCAATATTGCTCTTATTCTTTTATTGTTTCATAACAAAACACAAATTTTAAAAGTTTTTTTTCTTTTTTAAATTCTATTTTCAGTCCAACATATGGGCGGATGCACCATTGCAATATGGGGTTCGTCAAAATATTTTCAATATGAAGTATAAATTTATATATAAAAATAAATTTATAATATTCTAAAATTTGAATCTGTTACCGGTCAAATTAGGCCAAATAACCAAATCATCAAGTTTGTAGTACTAGACCAGTAATATTGGTCCTCCGACGTTGAAGGCCCGGCAATATTATCCGCTTTTCCGGTTCCACAGTACAGTCTGCCCCTACTACTACCATTTTTCTTGAATTAAATATACAAACCAAAAAAGGTCAAACACAACTTCCTTTTCTCTCTTTCCGCCTATATAACTTCATTTCTCTCATTTTCTTTCCCTCCCCCTTTTCCTCTCTTTCTCCAAGTTAACATCTCTTATTTTTTCTTAAAGCTAATTTTATTTTTATTCCATGGAGAAAGATTACTTCATGAATGGTGGAATTACTAATCCACCCCTCCAATTCGAACCCACTGTGACTATGCCATTCCCTTCTAATTGGAATTCCCTACATTCAGGGCAGTCTTCTGATTTTTTCCTGAACCCGAATTGGGATCATGACTCTACACTTCAATTTGACTCAACTTTGAACTCAATTGTGTCTTCTTCCCCTGCTGAACTAATTGGTAAACTGAGCACAGTTTCTAGCTCCCCTCAACCGCCATTCAACAATAATAATATTAATACTAATAATTCATGTTACACTACACCAAAATTACACATGCCAAATTTGGGAAATTCACTTCCTTTGAATCCTCCTCCTCCTCCATTGCCTGCTGTCTCTACTGATCCTGGTTTTGCCCAAAGAGCTGCTAAATTTTCTTGTTTTGGTAGCCGTAGTTTTAACGGTAGAACAAGTCCATTGATACATAGATCTGCTCAACATTTGGGGAATGGAAAATTGCCTAGAGTTTCGAGTAGCCCTTCCTTGAAGCAAGCTGGAATCCCTTTGCAAATCAAGAATTCGAGCCAAACAAGGATGGAATTGTTGTCTACAAATTTGGGCAGGCCTATCACTAATTCTAATGAATCTGTTTCTGAGCCAAGTAGAGAAACAGGGCCAAAAACTCCAACTGAATTGAATTCTACTAGAAAAAGAAAAACAACTTCATGCGGGAAAACTAAAGAAGCTGCCCCCGCTAATGGAAACATGGTAAGACTTATTACAATCTTGATTTTCTTAATTACGTAATACAATTAGTGGCTAATCAAAATTTCATTCTAGGGTGATGACAATGCAAGAACAAAGCGATGTAAGCAAGTAGTAGTAGAAGGTAATGAGACAGAAATCGAAGCAGTTAACATGGAGGAATCAAAGGGAAAGAATGAAGGTGATGAAACTCAAAATCAAAAACCTCCTGAACCACCAAAGGATTATATTCATGTTAGAGCAAGGAGAGGACAAGCTACAGATAGCCATAGTCTAGCTGAAAGAGTAAGAAGCATTGCAACCAATTCTTCTGAAAAAAGAAAATGTCAAATATTAGATCATGAAATCTTTTGTTAACAATCTCTAATAATTGCCTTTTTGTGTTTAATTAGGTACGACGAGAGAAGATTAGTGAAAGAATGAAGCTTTTACAAGATCTTGTACCAGGCTGTAATAAGGTAATTAGCTAAACAAAATTCCATTTTTATAGCATAATAGTAATAATAATAATAATAATAATAATAATAATAATAATAATAATAATAATAATAATAATAAATCCTGTTCTGACGCAGAGCAAAAATTTTGTCTACTAGGTGACAGGAAAAGCATTAATGCTTGACGAAATTATAAATTATGTACAGTCACTGCAACGACAAGTCGAGGTAAATTTCACAAGTAAAATTGTCTACCAAATAATA
Organism: Nicotiana benthamiana; assembly: GCA_034376525.1. NCBI lineage: Eukaryota > Viridiplantae > Streptophyta > Magnoliopsida > Solanales > Solanaceae > Nicotiana > Nicotiana benthamiana. The sequence goes on along the minus strand of CM067338.1, from coordinate 10,563,879 downwards.
AATTTCATGAGCTAAATACATTCTTTTGTAGTTCCTATCCATGAAGTTGGCTTCGGTGAACCCAAGTTTGGATTTTCCAGCAGAAAATCTTCTCCCAAAGGATGTAAGTGTGTCAACGGCTTCCTTTTGTAATTTATATGACATTATCTAACATGCTATAGCAATTTCTTTTTCCAGATATGTCAACCAAATGGCTCTCTGCCCCAACCTGTTTTCCCAGTAAATTACCAACAACATACTCATATTCCTAATGAGTTACTAAGCCAATGCTCGGCCAACACGTTAGATAACTCACTGTTTCACACTCTAGGAATGCAATTACCTTCCCTTGATGGACTTGGTGAATATCTTAATCAGGTGATTAGCCATTCCCTAGACGTATGTCTTTTATACAAGTTAACCAAACACTTTTGTAATTTGGTTGTGACAATTGCTTGATTTTTCCAGTTGCCTACAATGTGCGAGGATGACCTGCAAAGCATTGTGCAGATGGGATTTAACCAAAATCCCAACAAGGATCAGACATTGCAGTCACAAAGTTTTCCTGGTAAGAAGAGAGAGAGGCAAGTTTTGGTTTCTTTCTTTTATGTTTTTCTATTTTTGTCAAAATTTAAGTTGACAATGATGAAATCTTGAACTTTCGATCAATGAGTATGTTTTCTTTATTTTGATGATGCAGGGCCTCATCAAACGTCTCACATGAAAATTGAGATGTAGCCAAGCCTCCCCGGGATAAAGAGGCTGCTGTATATAGGAAGTAATTTTTAGTTTAATCTTCTTCAGAAATTACTAATTGACAATATTAGATTTAGTTTTGAGGATTACTTTCCTTAGTCCTCTTAATGTATAATAATTGATTTGGATGTACTAATTTTTGCTTTGGTAAGTCATGAGTATTTATTGTACAATCTTAATTAAGACGGAAAAGTCATTTGGGTGCAAAGTCATTAACAGCACCATATTGTAAGATATATTTCTGCCTCGTAAAGCAATGAGAAATTCAGATGTTATTATGATTTTCATTTTCAGAAACATTGTCCATTAAATCTCTTTTCAATTGACTAGTTACACTCAAATCTTCTAAAAGATTTTCTTATGGTTGATGTCAAATTATACAGCAATTAAACCTCAATATTTCTGGTAGTTATGATTATTTAGGTGTGTTGTAACCAGCTGTATGAGTGGGGTTCCATAGTTCTCTTTCAAAAGTCTTATATCAATGATTAGTTACAATTGATTTTACTTGGAGATGGGAGTCAGCCTTGATTTTTTTTGCACATTTTCCAGGGCAGTACTATCAAAATAACTTACATTGTTCAATATTTTATATATATATATATATATATATAAACCAAGCATACACAAAAGTTAAGCTCATGTTCTGTAAATTAGCCAGAAACAGAAGCTTCCGTCCATCTATTTTACAGTGCTACAGAGTACTAACTGAAAAAGAAAAAGAAATTAGGAAATTGGGAGTATGCTCTCTTACTTAATTAATATTATATAATTATGTTAAGGGGGACATAAAAAGAATCCCAGGTTGGCAATGGGTGAGATTTTGACTAGACCCAATGAATGAGAGGACTTTATTTATCCTTCTTATTCTAAAAAATAAATGAACAGGAAAAAGTTAAATGGAGTAGTGGAGTTCAGGCATGAAAAGATACCCTTAAAAAATTAGATTAATCATTTGATGGAAAAGAGATTAGCAAAAATCAGTAAGGTTAAACAAAAGATTTCTGCCTTGCAGCCTTATCTTATTTTAATAAGGAGGGTTAGTTCCATTTTTGTCCCCCCCCCCCCCCCCCACAAAAAAAAAAACCATATTTTAATTATCAGAAAGATTCTTTTATTTTGGTCGCGCTCTTGTATCAAAAGGGTTAAATAACAAATTATTAATTAGTATATTTAAGATCTTGGAGGAAACATAATATTTTAAGAAAAAGATAAAAGGAAAGATCAACCATGTTAGGAAATGCGTTTGCAAGTAGAATTTTTAATCTCATCTCTACCAATAATTTCGAACATTTAATCTTTTTGGACTTCGGACTCGTATTTCTCCTTACCACTTCAGATTATTGAGATTTTGCTTTGTCTTTTAAGGGTTAAGAGAAAATAATTTCTACGGAAAATTAGATATTAATAGTTGAATGTTTGGTTATGAAATATTACAAAATTTTTATGATAACATCTTAATATTTTACAGCAAATTTAATGTAACACAACCCTTTTATGTTTTAGCAACTCATGTATTAGATTATGTAATGCAAAATGCCGTTAAACTATATATGCATAGATTATATATATTATAGGTAAAATATATAAGTTGTCACTTCATATATGACTCAAATTCTCCTTTCATACTTTTCGCGAACAAAAATTACTTTATACACGCAACCTTTTTAAAGTATATCTAAGACACACTACTCTTGTCAGATAGGAGGCGCGTGTTTAACAAATAAAAGTGAGCGTGTCAGAACTATACATATTTTGTCAACATGCTCATGTGCAGCTTTATTCGAACGGCTCAGATTTAATTAAGTTGATCTGATGGCCTACATAATTCTTTTCTTTTTATCCTTTTTATTTTCACCAAAAAATATCACTCTACTCTCTAGCCTCCATTTTCTTTTCTCAAGGTATTGTTCAATCAATCTCATCGGATAAACACAATAAACTGGTGAAGGTACAACGCCACTATTATTTCTAGCCATTAACGGCGTATCTCGCTGTTAATTACTCCAGCAAAGAGCTAGCATTTTTCTACATTTTAAACTTGAAAGAGAATCTAAAGTTGCAGATTATAATTTTGATTTTGGTAAATAAAAATTTCAAAATTTGATAAGTTTGGATGCTTCAATAGTATGGATAGGTGCTTGATTCAACATTTTTTTCTGGTGAAGATTTTCCATAGCTATTGGAGTTTAGAGGAGAACGTAGATAGGTACGGGAGATCAGAAGAAGAAGAAGATGAGAAACGTGGGGGGTGGGGGGAAGGGGGGCTTTGTTTCTTTTGTGTTTGTTTTCTTTTAAATATTATCAATTGGTGTAAATTTTGTATTTTTTTTTCTTGAGTTAGGCACGTGTCACGACCTTATTGGCGCATGACCTTACACATATTTTGAAAATCTGGTCAAGAAAAAAGTAACGTGTCTTAGACCCACTTTTAAAAAGTTGCGTGGAAAGTAATTTTTGTTTGCAGAAAGTGTGTAAGAGGGATTTGTGTCATATGTTAGGTGGTAACTTATGTATTTTTCCTATATTATATAATATTGTATTGGCAAAATTTAGTTTGCGTATTGGAGATGACGTAGCATGACACGTAGACCAGTCAAACAGTCAAAGAATTAATGTCAGTTAAGAGGTACGAGCAATAATAGATACGAGCAAAGCAAATAGAAGAGGCACGAGCAGTCATACAAGCAATTCAATGCTCGTACCTATTCAAGACATTTAAAGCTCAAAGATCGAGAAGAATCAAAGGTATGAATCTGGCAGCAAATTAGAGTCCCGATACAGTATTTAATGAGTATTAAATACTAGAAACGTTAGAGAATATGTATTTAATGTATATGATTGCGTAACGTAGCATTTAAAGTCATTAATTGCTCATAATAGCCTTATTATGACAAAGGTAAAGCTCATATTCCTGAAATAGCTATGGGTGGGGGGGGAGGAGGGGGGAGCGTGGACGACAAACAATTATTGGGACACGAAACACTATTAAAGTATACTTTGATTTACTTGCTTTCTGATCATATTACTCACGAATTTCTCTCTTTACATATTTTTCTAATTATTAGTAACATGTATTCTTCTAAATTCTAGCTTTGACTAAAAATCTAATTTTTGGTTAAACAAATTGGTTTCATTACCGAGACTCTGATAATCAATTATATCTCAACTTGATTTTCTTTGTCGTAACAACTATGTCAAACAATAATGACAACATCCGACTTCAGGGAGATTTGCGAGACAATAATGCACTAGTTCCTTCTCTACAAAGTTCACCACAACAATCTCGTGAAGGAACTCCTGAAGGATCTCACACAGATGGTCAAGTTCAATTTGAGAATGTTGAAACTGTGGATGAAGCTTTACAAATACTTATCGCTACTCAGGTCAATAAGGCTTTACAAGCTTTTATTAGTCAATTACCTGCTGGTACACCTACACCTACTCCAAATCACAATACTTTGGAGAATCCTCGTTCGGGGCTGCTTAATTCGGGCAGCGGCGGAACCCCCAGTGAAACACATGAGGGAGACCCATGTAATCTAGTTAATTCTAATTTACAAAATCTAATACTACCATTGCAGAAACAACTCAAGGAGCAAAGTTACCGCATAGAGAAAACATCTGGGGTACCGCCCGTGATCAAAAGGGTAGATATGGATAAGTATTCTCAACAGCCATGGAAGCCAAGTGTCGCCCTTCTCCAAATTCCAAAGAAGTTCAAGATGCCTGATATTCCAAAATATGATGGAACAATAGACCTGCGAGATCACGTTATCGCATTTACAATAGGTGTCAAGGGCAATGATTTGACCAAGCAGGAGATTGAATCAGTCTTGGTTAAAAAATTCGGTGAAACGCTCACTCAAGGAGCACTAACATGGTATCCTCTTTTACCTGAAAATTCTATAAATTCTTTTGCTGAGCTTGCAGATTCATTTACTAAAGCACACCCAGGAGCTCAAAAAGTGAAAAAGAGAATGGAAAACATCTTCAAAATCAAGCAAGGAGATTCAGAGTTGCTTAGAGAATTCATGGACAGATTTCAACAGGAAAGAATCACATTGCCACGAGTACCTCACAATTGGGCAGCCATAGCCTTCACTAGCAATTTGAATGATCGGAGTTCTGAATCTACGAGACAACTCATAAGAAAGCTTCGAGAATTCCCAGCAACAACATGAAATTCCGTCTACAAAAGATACAATACAAAGATAAGGATTGAAGAGGATATTATTTTACGACATAAAAAAAGAAAAAATAAGTTCAAGGCGCATAGAAAATGAAAAAAGATCTGGTAAAATAGGTACAAGCCATATATGGGACCCGCGGGAAGAGACTCATGATAAAATAAAGATAGTCAAAGGTACGATCACAGATCAGTGAATAGAGAATCAAGTTTGACTACAAGATTTGGGAACGATCGGAACACACGCGGGGCACGCGGCGATGATTGAAGTTTAAAGGCAAGGTTCGGTGGTTACAATTTCAACGTAAGCACCTCTGAACTTGTAGTTTCTTTAAGAAGAATGGGAGATAAGGTATGATGGCCGAAGGAGATGAGATCAAATCTAAACAGACGAAATCCTGATCATTGGTGTGAATTTCATAACGATCATGGACACAAAACAATAGATTGCAGGTTTTTACAGGGAGAAGTTGATCATTTGTTAAAGCAAGGATATCTCACTGAATTATTCAGTGAGAAAGGAAAACATGCATATATGAAAAATAGACAGGAGCCACCAAAATCACCTTCTCCCAAAAGAACAGTTAACATTATAAGTGGGGGCAAAGACATCAATGCTGTGTCATATACCGTAGCTAAGAAAATTTCAAAAGTTACAATTACCTACGGGAAGCGGCTACAGCACATGTTAGAAGAAGAAAATATCATGTTTGATAATGCAGATGTTGAGGGTTTATTAACTCCACATAACGATGTACTGATAATATATTTACTTGTACATGATACTAACGTCAAACGAGCTTTAATTGATCCAGGTAGTTCTGTGAAAATTATTCTGTTACGAGCGTTACGAGAAATGCAAGCAGAAGGAAAGTTGGTGCCACAAGTGCATACTTTGTCAAGTTTCGATAATTCTAGTGTCGTACCAAAAAGAGAAGTAAAGCTCTCTACATTTGTGGAAGGTGTTGTCAAGGATACAAAATTTCAAGTAGTAGAAATGGAAATGGCTTACAATGTAATTCTTGGTAGGCCGTGGATCCACGACATGAATGTTGTTCCATCGACAATACATCAAGTTATTAAATTTCCAGCACCATAGAGGATATGTCAGATCAGAGGAGACCAACAAACATCCAGGAACATCAACTCCGTGGCAAATTCAAATGCGAAAGGTGAAGAGAAATAGCAATTAACATAATATCAACATCAACTGACTTAGGGCAAACATATATAGATTTAAGACCCGATTTCATTCAAGAACCAGAAGAAAAGGAGAACATCTATACTACAATAGAGGAATTGGAGGCTGTGGTCTTAACATCTATACTACAATAGAGGAATTGGAGGCTGTGGTCTTGTTTGCACACTGTCCAGAAAGAAAAGTGTATATAGGAGCCAATATTAGTACGGAGTTGAAACGTAAGTTGATTGAATTTTTAAAAGCTAATGCAGATTGTTTTGCTTGGTCTCATTTTGATATGGCAGGTATACCACCGGAGGTAATGACTCATAAATTGAATGAAGATCCATCTCACCCACCTGTCAAACAGAAAAAAGAAAAGAAAGCAAGGTGCTTTAAAAGCAGGTGATTCAAGATGAGGTGAACAAATTATTAAAACATGGGTCTATACGCGAGGTAAAGTGTCCTGAATGGCTAGCTAACACTGTCGTGGTGCCAAAAAAGAATGGTAATGGATAGTTTGTGTAGATTATACAGATCTCAATAAAGCTTGTCCTAAAGATTCTTTTCCCTTACCTCATATAGATCAACTAATTGATGCTATTGCAGAGGACGAATTATTGAGTTTTTTAGATGCATATTCAGGTTATAATGAGATTAAAATGAATCGAGAAGATGAAGAAAAAACATCATTCATAATAGACAAGGGGACTTATTACTAAAGGTAATGCCTTTTGGCTTATAGAAAGCAGGAGCAACGTATCAAAGGTTAGTTACCAAAATGTTTCAAGAATATTAAGGAAAAACTATGGAGGTTTATATAGATAATATGCTCGTTAATACTCAACATACCATATATCATATATCGCATCTGTCTGAAACATTTCAATTTTGCAAAAATTTAATATGAAATTAAATCCCAAAAAAATGTGCATTTGGCGTTGCATCAAGCAAGTTTTTGGATTTTCTTGTTTCTAACCGTGGCATTGAAGTAAATCCTGCACAGATTAAGGCCATTGAAGAAATTCCTTATGTACTTTCAAGTAAGAAAGAAGTTCAAAGATTAATAGGAGGATTGCAGCCTTGGGAAGATTTATATCCAAGTCATCAGAGAAATGCTTTAGATTCTTCTCAGCTCTTAAGAAGCAAGATCATTTCGAATGGAATGAAGAACGTCAACATGCACTTATAGATTTTAAAGTATACTTGTCAAATCTACCTTTGCTCGCAAAACCAAAGGCAGGGGAAAGATTACTGATCTACCTTGTTGTTTCAGAGGTAGCGTTAAGTGTTGTTTTGGTTCGCGATAACAAGGTAAACAATCTCCTATGTACTATGTTAGTAAATCCCTATTAGATGCGGAGACAAGATATCCTTAGTTAGAAAAGTTAGCTCTTGCATTAATCATGGCATCTAGAAAATTGAGACCTTATTTTCAATGTCATCCAATTGCTGTAGTTACAACATACCCTTTGCAAAATGTATTACATAGGCAAGAATTATCAGATAGGTTGGCTAAATGGGCTATAGATTTAAGTGAATGTAAAATCACATACCAACCTACAAATGCCATTAAATCACAAGTATTAGCTGATTTCGTAGCTGATTTTAGCCAAGGGATGTAACCAGAAGCGGAAAAAGAAGTACAGATACTTAATGGGGCTAATCTGAGAATTTGGACTTTATTTGTTGATGGTTCATCTAACGTGAAAGGAGCAGGTTTAGAGATTGTTTTAGTACAACCTACGGGCGAAACTATAAGACAAGCAATAAAATGTCACTCAATAACTAACAATGAAGCAGAGTATGAAGATGTGATTGCAGGTTTAGAATTAGCTCGAGAATTGGGCATAAATCAGATCATAATAAAGAGTGACTCGCAGCTCGTAGTTAACTAGATACTAGGGACTTATACAGCCAGGGAAACCAGGATGCAACAATAATTAGAGAAGGTACGAGAACTAATAATGTAATTTCAAACCTGGAAAGTTATGTAGGTACTAAGAGACGAGAATCTCGAAGCAGACATTTTATCTAATCTCGCATCTGCTGCTGAGGTGACAAGTGACACAAATTCCTTGGTTATTCAACTATTTCATTCAGCTCTTGATCCTGATAAAAATGAGGTAAATTTTAATAATTTAACTTGGGATTGGAGAAACAGGATCGTTCTTTTTATTACTGTATGGAACCGTTCTTGATGAATAGAAAAAAGCTCATGCACTTCGGAAAAAGACTGCTCGTTACTGCCTATATCAAGGTAATTTGTATAGGAAAATGTTCGGTGGCCCCTTAGCTAGATGTCTTGGACCCTCTCAAATAGAATATATCATGAGGGAAATACACGAAGGGCATTGTGGAAATCATGCCGGAGGAAGATCACTGGTAAGAACCTTGATTAGGGCGGGCTATTATTGGCCTAAAATGGAAGAAGAAGCAGGAAGTTTAGTAGCCAAATGTCATAACTGTCAAAGGTACGGGAATAACATTCATAGAACCGCGGATTTTCTACGTCCAGTCATCACACCGTGGCCATTTATGAAGTAAGGGATGGATATCGTGGGTCTATTACCACAAGCAAAAGGGCAAGTAAAATTTATGCTAGTACTTACTGATTATTTCACTAAATGAATAGAGGCAGGAGCTTTCAGACAGGCACAAGAAAAAGAGGTCAAAGATTTCATCTGGCGCAATCATTTGCCGATTCGGAGTACCCAAGGAGATTGTATGTGACAATGGTCCTCAATTTATAGGGGCACAAATCATTGAATTTTTTCAAAGTTGAAAAATTAAAAGAATTACATCCAACCCTTATCACCCAGTAGGTAATGGGCAAGCAGAGTCAACAAACAAGGTTATTATTAATAATCTAAAGAAGCGTTTGGAAGAATCAAAAAGGCAATTGGCCGAAAGTGTTTCCTGGTGTTTTATGGGCATATCGCACAATTATAAAAGTGAGTACGGGAGAAACACCATTCTCATTGGTTTATAGTGCTGAAGCTTTAATTCCAGTTGAAATAGGGGAACCAAGTACAAGGTTTACACATGCAACTGAAGAATCCAATAATGAAGAAATATGTATGAGTCTCGATCTACTTGAAGGAAGAAGGGAAGCTGTGTTGGCAAGAATGACAACATAAAAGCAAGTCATAGAGAGATACTATAATAGGAAAGCTCACCTCAGAATTTTTTAAATAGGAGACTTTGTGCTCAAAAAAGTTTTTCAATCCATAAAGGCAGTTAATTCAGGGAAATTAAGTCCAACATGGGAAAGACCCTACAAACTTTTGGTATTGCTGACAAAGGAGAATATGAATTGGAAACAATGGAGAGGAAAAAGCTACCAACACATTGGAACACAGTTCACTTGAAAAGATATTATTTCTAAGAAATACCCACGATCATGTATGCATCTTTTAAAATTTATTTTTGAATTGTCTAAATTTTACTAACGATTTTAGATGCTAGGCAAAAATCTAACTCGTACTAATTGATGAGTCACAACATGTAAGGCATACAGAATAAACTAAAATGCCTGGCCTAGAGTTACAATTATTCTGATACAAACGGGTTAGTTAGTCTTCATCTAAAATCGTACCTCCGAGTCCCGTATGTTTTTCCTTTTCAGAAAAAGGACCAAAAAGAAAAACAATCAAGTGCTCTAGGCTTCATACTTCAACACTCAAACACTAGGGTGGTTACATAGTATATACGAGTATGTACAACGAAGGCAAAGAAGATTGTAGAAAATCAAGCCTAAACAAGTCAAGTGGTATAGTTTTGAGTAAAAGTCACCAAGTCATGAGCCAAGGCTAAACGAAAACCATACTATATTTAGGATAAAGCTATGTACTAAAGAAGGTTATAAAGAAAAACCTTGCATTTGTAAACATGTTGTAAAGGCAAAACCTCGTGTTTATTAAAAATCTGTTACAAGAAAAATAGTTACGAGAAAGTTATAGATGTAATAAATACATGTAAAGTATTTTTCAAAACTTTTCAAGGTTCATAAATAAAACTTGTCAAAGTTATTTCAAAGAAACATGTGTGTTCCTATTTCTTTTATCGTATGGTAACACCATTATGAAGTTGAGACGTCTTCTTCATTAAGTATCAAAATATAAAAGGGCCCTCTTTTATAAAACTCATTTCATTTAGTCAAGAGATTAACGAAAGCATTCTCACAAATCGAAAATGAAAACTACTCTTTAAGTCGTTGAAAATAAAAGTGAAGAATAGAACGAACGGAAATTTAATAATAACAACAACTTCTTAATATTTAAAACGAAAGATTAAGTATAAACTTAGTCATCAAATTGTTTATACAAAATGCCTCATAACATGACTTGGGGACTTATAATAACCAAGAGTTTGACTACCAAAATCATTCAACCTAACAACTTTAAAAGCAAACATAAATTTTTTCACTAAGGAACTGAGGAAGGATCATCAATATGATCAATTGGAACAACATCGTTAACAGAGGCAGGTTGGTCTTCAATCATAGCAATTGATGTATCAAAAGACGGAGTTTCAGCCTGACTTGCAACAAAAGGCACGGTTGAGCTTGAAAAAGGTGCAGTACCCGAGGTAATTTCAGTATTCATGGGGCTTCAACTCTGGGAGCTTCAGCTTCGGGAACTTCAATCGCAGGTGAAGGGAATTCTAGTGGTTGTTTGGCTTTTTCAATGGTCTCCATAACTTTAGCTAACTCTGACTTCAGATTGAAGTTTTCTTGGCTAACTTCGATTAAAGCATCACGCCGTGAGTTTAGAAAAGCCCAGCTTACATCAACGGCAGCCTTATCTTCAAGAAGCTCATAATCTCTTTCCCAAGTAACAATTTCAATTTTGAGCTCTTCATTTTCAGCCAAGGCTAAGCTGTAAGAGGCTTGGATAGAAGCGTAAGATTTTTCTAAGGCATGCACCTTACCATCAAAAGTTCACAGATCTTCTTGTGTCTGAGTCAAACCCTGCATCAGATCTCCAGCATAAACTTCTTTTTGACTTAAAAGAGCTTTCAACTCTCTATTCTCTTCACTTGCCTTAGATAATTGCTATGAGAAAGAAGAGTCGAGATGCTCTCTTTCTTTCTCTGCCTGAATTGAAGAAGCCTTGACTGGCGCAAGCTCTGAGGATAATGCTCTTATCTGCTGTTCCAGTTTATTTTTATTCTCTTGCAAATATTCTATAGTAATTTGTGCACTATCAAATTGGTCCTTCCAATTAGCTGTTTCCAACTAAGAGTCGTGAGCTACCCTCTCTGAATCAAGAACAGCCTTTTCAGAGTCATGTGCCACTTTCTCTAATAGAGAAACTCTGCTCATCAGCTCTGTACCAATGAGATTGGCCTAAAAATGATAAGGGAAAAAAATAAGAATTCTAGAGAAATTTTTTTCGCTAAGTAAAGAAAGAAGGAAAGTACCTTCAAGGTAGCATGAACTATGTCATTCATCAAAGTCAGACAACTATGGCTATTCATTTTTATTTCTCAATTTGGCCAGTTAAAGGCTCAAGCCAAACATCTACCTGACAAGATTTCCTCAAAAGGCTGTTGTTGGAAGGAACTTCAATAGTCACGCTACTCATAGCAACACTTCTACTTGTAGAACCCGCTTCTGTATGATGGATATAGAAGGAGGAATTGCCAAAGAAGGAGCGGTAGAGGAAGTAAAAAAAACAGAGGAACGTACAGAAGCAGGTGGAGCAAGTAAGGAAGGGATCAAAGACACGGTAGGAGAAGAAAAATAAGGAATTGAAGAAATGGGAGTTGAAGAGGAAGAAAGAGAGAGTTCATCCAAAACAGGCCCTAACTCACCACTCTCGAAACCACTAACGAAAAGATGGTTAATAGAGTCACGAGTGTCATGAGAAGTGGCAACGTCGTCATCAGAGATGAGATGAACAAGTTCAATAGGTGAAAGATTAGGAGCAACTTCAGCTTCGTCAGAAACGATACGTCTCCTAAATCTTGGCCTTGTCATCAAGGAACCACCTTTACCTTCTTCCTTGGAGTCATCCTCTTCAAGGGTTTTTCTTTTCAAGAGTATATCTTGACCTCTAAAAGAAATTTGAGTCCCTAAAGAGGAATGAGAGGCAGCAACTGCTTCAGCAGTAACACCTCGAATAGCAAATCCTGACAACAAGAAGGATGAAAGTTAGTGCAATAAAGGGCCATTTTCTTTACATACAAGAAAGACAAAAACTCTTACCGTGAATCTTTACTTTCCAACCATAACGATTGGAAATATATTTCCAAGACCTAGCCTCCATAGACGCGATCTTCAACAGTTTGTCTACCCAACCTCGAAAATTGGGAACGTTCTCCACAACTCCCATGGTTTCTAAAAAACTGGGAAAAAACAAAGTTAAAGGAATTGATAAACTCGAAAGGAAAAGATACCAAAAAGGATGAGAGACTTACGAGCAAAGTTCTACTTATCAAGAAAGGGAACGTTTTCTTTACCCACTAAATCAACTGTGGGGGAATCAACAAATCAGGCATACCAGCCACGATCCTTATCAACTTCTGGGCTCACCAAAAACCTCTTACTCCTAGCCACTAAGGTAAAAACGTCATTGCGAAAAAGTCTAGGAGTGTAGAGATGAATTAGGTGAGGGAAGGTGAAATTTTAACTTCGGCCAAATTGGCCAAATGTCTTAAACAAGCAACAACCCTCCATACCAGCGGTCCAATCTGTGCTAAATAGACTTTGAAGAAACGACAGAAATCAAGGATTACTGGATCAATAACTGGCTTAAACCCAAGAGTAAAAGGGTATGTGTAAACAAATGAAAGTCCATTAATATAGGAAGTAATTCGTTGATTTGGATTGGGGATTACAACGGGAAAATCATCACTCCAGTGGAAATCTTTGCGTACTATGGGAGCTAAAACATCTTTAATCAATGTGAAGTAAGCGTCGGCACGATCCAGACCAAAAACTTGGCTTTGAAGTGATTGCCTATCATGATGAAGATAAATCGTTAGGGACTATCTTTTCTACCAAAGGCTCCTGTAGTGGTTCAGAGGGTTCGTTGCCCTTAGAAGATGATTTTGGGGTAAAATAACCTCTAGCTCTAGAAGAAGAACTAAGGTTAGAAGAAGGCATGGCAGAACCACTACCACGAGAGGATCCTAAGTTACAAAGTCTACCATCCCTTCTATGCCTAACAGGGGCATTGGAAAAGTTGTCTAAAATAAGAACTCTCCTAGGGTTAGGGTTCGAAGAAGACATGATGAGGAAGAAGAAGAAGTGAACAGAGATTTGCACAATTCAAATGTTCGAAAAAGTGTTATGGGGTAAAAAGTAAAAGGAAAAATTATATTTATACTGATGGGCATCCGTCAAAAGCGAAAATGCGGTAATGAAAGGGTCATAGTAATGATAACTGGTACTTCGTGAATAGTAGAGCTATAAAAAAAAGAGGGCTTGAAAATGGGTGCAAACTGCAAAATTAATAAGAAGTTGACACGTGTAAAGAGTATTAAATAGAAGTAGCCATTGAAGTGACAATCTTATCATAGCATTAATGGTGATGAAAATTCTCCTTTAACGAAATACACTTCCCAAATATTCGACTGATGGATAAATGGAAAGTGTAGGGACTATCTGTACTGAAAAAATTTAGTTTGCGTATTGGAGGTGACGTAGCATGACACATATGCTGGTCAAACAGTCAAAGAATTAAGGTCCATTAGGAGGTACAAGCAACAATAGATACGAGCAAGGCAAATAGAAGAGGCACGAGCAGTCATACAAGCAATTCAATGCTCGTACCTATTCAAGACAATTGAACCTCAAAGATCGTGAAAAATTATAGGAATGAATCTGGCAGCAAATAAGAGTCCCGATACAGTATTTAATATGTATTAAATATTAGAAATATTAGAAAATATGTATTTAATGTATATAATTGTGTAATGTAGCACTTAATGTCATTAATTGCTCATAATAGTCTTATTACGACAAAGTTAAGACTCATATCCCCAAAATAGCTATAAAAGGGGGAGGAATAAACAATTGTAGGGACTCGACACACTATTGGAGTATACTTTGATTTATTTGCTTTCTGATCATATTACTCACAAATTTCTCTCTTTACATATTTAACCGATTATTAATAACCCGTGTTCTTCTAAATTCTAGTTTTGACTAAAAATTTAATTTTTGGTTAAACAAATACGTCGATAACTTTTAGTTTAAATGGTTGGATATGTGGCTATTTAAATTAGTTCTTCCTCAAAAATTACTCCTATACATTATTTATATGTTAGTGTTTCTTACTTACGTATAATTATTTATTATAGTACTTAATCACCGCACAAAAAGTCCTGCAGCATAAAGCCAAAGAAACCTAACAGTATTCTCCACATTTACTAATTATAAAGTAATTTTCATGGAGATTTCTGGGCAGGACTTGGATGTCTCTTCTTAAATTTGATTTTAACTTTTCTGGATGGAAAAAGCCAAACAAAATGTTAGTGCTTTTCTCCTTTCTTTTGTCATTTTTCCGTTTCGTAATCCAAATTCGTATCCACGACAATGATGGCTAATCACGAAAAGAATTAATTCATATTATATGACACTTTTACTATTTGGAAAATCAAATTTATAGGGCATTAACAAAAACATGTATCATATAATTTTAAAATTAATTTAATTATAAAAAATCATTAATTTATAGGACTTTTATATTATCTCTATTTTTAATTTAAAAATATAAAATAAATATTTGAACTAAGAGAAAATTAGTGATTTTTATGGTCGTGCTCTAATGTTTTAATTTTTTTTGTTTAAATGAAAGGAGTAACTGACATGAATGAGGTCTGGTTCTTATTTGTCCGGTCTACCAAATTTCACCTATCATTTTTAATAGGCAGTACTATAGTTCGCAGTAGAAGTTAGTGGTTTGAGTCATTTGAGTCACTTAGTGGGATCTGGGGAGGGTAGTATGTACGCAGACCTTACCCCTATCTTGGGTAGAGAGGCTGTTTCCAAATAGACCCCCGGCATCCTTCCCTCCAAGAACTTCCCACCTTGCTCATGGGGAGACTCGAACTCACAACCTTTTGGTTAGAAGTGGAAGTTGCTTACCATCAGAGCAACCCCTCTTGTCTCTGAGAAGCAGCTAATAATCTTTGGTAAATTTGTGGGAGGAATTTTTTGGCTGAAATGAAGACTCCTACTCCCACTGCAAGCTAGCCCTAAATTAGCAGTCTTAGCTAGGTTGTTGCTCTACTGTGCCCATCAACAAAGTATACCACTAATTAACCAGAATATTAACCTAATTAGGAAAACCACTACTTGCCTATAGTTAAGTTTGTGCTTTCATGTGCATATGTACCGAGTTAGAAATGTGATTAAGACATAAAGATGTTTAGCACCGCAGGGAAAAACTCTTTACTTGCACGTTTCAAATTTTGCACCCATCTGGGAATTGACTTGTTGATAACGCAAAAATGGGTACAGCTCTATTGAAGAGCAAATGTCCAAGAAAAGTACAAATGCAAGTGAGTCATCTTCCCTAAAACTAGGGATGTCAATGGTGTACTAACATAAATGCTATTTTGATTTATAAATAACCAATTTGCACAAGTCTCGACAAAATGATATTATTTAGGTCAAAATATCATATTAGTGATAGAAAATGATAATAACTCATTTATTTTGGAAGATCGGCGTAATACTCTCTTAATTTTATGTTTATGTGATTTTATTAAACTCTCCATTTTATAAAATAATAAAATATCAAACTAGTTTGTTTTAAAAACAAATTAAAGAGAAAAGGAAAAAAAACTTATGGGGGGGGGGGGGGGTTAGGCGAGTTGAAAATTGAAAAAAAAAATTATACGGGGCAGGACAAGACGGGATGGGACGATATATCATTCTTCTTAGAATGACAAATTAATAAGGAAAATATTTCATTTAAATTAGAAAATGGAGAGTAATGTTCGTAAAGGGTAAGCATATTAAAATCAAAAAAGGTGAACATACAAAAAAGTCAAATGAATTCATCTTCTACTATATACACATAAAAATCAAATTTAACTTTATATAGACTGTATAAATTTTATGACGAATGGGATCGGATGAATCCCTTCCGCTACCCTCTTGTTCAAAACCTAGAGGTGAAGCTACTGTTCGTCATATCTCAAAAGGATTTTTTGGTTGATGGTCACAATCATGTGCAGAAAATTGATAATGGTCTGATACAGGTGAAATGTACCCGAAATTTGGAGTGAAAATGACAAGGAATATATTGTGAAGTTTTAACTAAGAAAGAATGCTTAGACAACCTACTGTAGGACATTTGATGGCATTTCTGTAGGACATGAGCAACCATAATTCAATTGAAAACAAAAGTATCCATAATTAAGCAATGAAATTCACAGGTTTTCAACGAGAATATTAAGCAAATTCGATGTTTGTAAGTTCTTTTACTATATTAGAAAAGATTAAATAAAGTTTTTATTATCTTTCATAAGCTGTATGACTTAAAACTACCAAGAGAACAAATTCCACTCCTTAAAACGTATTTTTTCATGGTTATTCATAAGGTTTTTTGTTTTTTAGGGTGGGGGTGATTAGAAAATAAGCAAAGTATCATTTGATTTACCAAGCAAGTAAAAGAGAGCAATGATGCTTGCTGCACAACTGGCAAAGGAATGAGTTCGAGTTTTTGAAGTGCATTATATTACAGGGAGGGGATTCGTTTTATATTTCTGATCATTTTATAGGATGCACTTGTCTCTGCGAACATCATTCTTGTTTCTCTTTTCCCAACTAAAGTGGTTGTTACATGTTATAGCATATATACTACTCATTTTTGCTCAGAGCCCTAGCCCGTAGCAATTGAGCAGTTTCTATCTAAGCATCCATTTTATGTCGGACTGAGGTTGCGGCCTCCCTTTCTTCACTATTAAAGCAAATTGTTAATTACAAATACTAATTAGTTTAACAATTGAGCAGTTTCTATCTAAGCTGATGCTTTTTAAGCATATCCTCCCTGTAGTTTGACTTAATGCTTACCGATTACCTTACCGCGCAATAGACTAGTACGAATTTTGTAAGACATTGAGTGGAAAATCGATTTCCTATTGAGCGAATATATGAGTTTTTAGCTTGTTTTTTCTCAAACATTATAACAATTACGTGTCAATCCCAAGTAAGTTGGCATCGATTTTATAAATATTCATTGACGACAAGGTTTCATTTAAGCTTGTTTCAATTGAGCATAATATATGGTGCCTAGATGAACATGTCTAGTGTATTCTGTATCCTAAGATTCATTATGAAATGACTAATTTTACGTTGATTATTAACCTTACCACCCTTACTATTTTATCCGAGATTGGAACTGACATTGCGAGCAAGTTCAAACCAGACAGTTACGATTCACATGGTGATATGGTGTTACAATATATGTTGATAGCTTATTGATTTATTTGTTGGAGTATTAAGGCCCATTCTCGTTAATTGGCGCATTATAATAATTTTTACACGGGCTAAAAGCCTACATACAGTTTTTCCGTGCCATGTAATTCATTTTATAGTTCTAGACTATTCTATTTTTGTAATAGATAAAGAAAACTCAACCGAAATATCAATTATATCTCTCTCTTCTCTCTCAATCTCACATCAAACCCTAGAACAATTTTGTACAAAATACTTTGATTTTCGCCATTAACATGGTATCAAAGCGAGGGATATCATAGAATGGGATCTGCTCTTTCCACTGATGTTACCCCATTCAATTTCGCTAGAATTGTAATTTTTCGGCACATTTGGTTAGTTCCGGCAATTTATTTCGTATTCTCTATGCAATTTTGTTGAGGGTAATCATTTTGTGTTTCTTTAGGTGATTTGCCGTGAAAATTTGGTACTTTTACAAGTTCATCGTGGATATAGGGTTTGCTGTTAGTGAAGCTCACTGGTGCTTTTACTTCATGACTGTATTCCTTTTAAGGTCGTACCTCTCCGGTTGCGACGAGGATTGGTACAATTATTTTTTACTTAGTTTTTGCATAGTGTTTCTCTGTTGATTTGATAAACTTGACTTGTTACTATTTCTTTCGTTCAATCATGATTGTTACATCTACTACTTCTTCTCTGCCTACTGGTGACAATTTAACTCACATTGCTTCAAGTATACATCTTCCCGTTCACCCTGATTACTACACACACCGTTTCCATCCTTTATTGTTCAATCTTTCAGACTTGTTAGGGTCATCGCTAGTTACTGGTCGATTTGATAAGTAATCCTACAGACGTTGGCATAGATCCATATTAGTTATTTTATCCTTTAGGAAAAAACTTAGATTTCATCCATGGAACTTATGAAAAGCCATGTAAGGATTCCCTTTTATTTCGCCAACAGCAACGATGCAATGATCTGGTTGTTGCATGGCTTGCTAATTCTGTCACTAGAGAGATTCACCAGAATGTTCTTTATTCTGAATTTGCAAAAGACATTTGGAGGGAATTAGAAGCTTGGTATGGGTAAGCTGATGTGGCTAGGGTCTTTGAATTAAAAAAGAATTTGGCACATGTTTCACAGGGTGTACTTGATATAGCCTCTTACTTTAACAAGATTAAGCATCCTCGGATATGTTGGCTTCAATCACTGTGAACTCCCTTAATGGGTGTACTTCTTGTGGGAATGCTAAGCCTGAAGAAGAATAACGAATATATCTGTTTCTTACGGGTCTCAATGAAGTTTATGTCCAAGTCAGGAGTAATATTCTCATGATAAAGCATGTTCCCTCCATGGATACTATTTACAGTATTCTCTTAAGTGATGAGAGACAAAGACACATGTCTGCAACTTCTCAACGCTCTTCACACCATGCTTCCTTCCACACTGGGGTTTCCAAATAGTCATACCTTACCAAGGTAGCTTTTACTTCTCACAAATCTGTTGTCACTTAAGTATTGCAAGAAACCGAGACATAGTATTGAGAAGTGCTTTAAACTTCATGGTTTTCCAAAAAACTTCATGTTCACCAAGGGTGGTGGTCCTCGAAAAGCTACAGCCTATGTAGTAGCTGATTCTTCTGGTTTACAATCAGTGCCTTCTAGGTTAGATAGCTCTCCTGCTCAGGTACCCCTTCTGAACAGACCTAAGAATTTCTGGCATCACTCAATACTAATATGTTCAACTAATGCAGCTTCTCTAACATTCTCATCTCAATCCCGATTCCTCTCATTCTCTCATGGCTTCTGCTCACTTTGCTGGTAGAGAAGCCACACACAATGTTTTACTTAAACCATGTTTGTTTTCACAAGTAGTTAGTTTTGTTTGGATTATAAATTATGGAGTTTTTGATCATATGGATTCTTAGAAGTCACTTCTCTTTAATATTTAACCTATCCCTATTCTCTGCCTTGTTTCCTTACCTAATGGTTATAAGGTTGAACCAACCAATTGTGGGCCTTTAAATTTATTTCCTAACTTTACCTTGCACAATGTGCTTTATGTCCCTATTTTCCAATACAAACTCATCTCTATTTACCATTTGGTTTCAAAGTTTGATGGCTTATCTCAATTCTCTAGAACTTTATGTTATTTACAGGGCCTTTCACTGAAGAAGCCTCTTGTGCTTGGTAGATAGGGCCATGGTTTATACAAAGTGGAGATTCCCCTCCTAATTATTCTTCTTCATGTTTTTCTAGTTCATTAGTTGCTTATCTTGCTAGTTGTATTTCTGATGTTACTGTTTCTGTTAGTGTTAATAAGCCCGAGTATGATATTATCCCTTCCACGATTCCCTATTGTAATTCTGCTCATGCAAATTTGAATAAAATAGATGTGATTTTGCACTTTAGACTTGGGCATGTTTCATTTTCCAGAATGAAATATATACATGTTCTTAGTTGTTCTCTTTCTTCCAAGCAATCCTTTCCATGTTCTATATGCCTCTTAGCTAGACAAAATGGACTCCCTTTCCCTGATAATATTGCTCATTCTACTGCCTCTTTTCAATTCTTTCACATTGATACCTAGGGACCTTACCATTCCCCCACTACAACAGGGGCAAGATAGTTCCTTACCATTGTAGATGACTACTTTAGAGTGATGATAGGCTAGAAACATATGTTTTAATCCTAGTTTGCACTCTAATTACTGTATTTTACTTGTTTTTGAGCATAAATATTAGTGTATTGAACTTATTATGTGTATTATTCCTTGCAGGAAGTGATTTCGAGTTAAAAGGATATTCGGGTGCTAAATTGAACAAATTGGAGCTTTGAAGTTTGAGTAAAAGCCCAAGAGATTAAACCGGGATCACGTTCGAGGGTTGGGAGCCAAGTCTGGATTTCAAAAAGAGAAACGAGCGAAACACTCTAGAAAATCTTCACTGCCACGCCGCATGGGGCGGCGCAGCAATACATTTCTGCTAGTGCCTATCAGAACATGCTCTTTGAACTTCTTCACTAGTGCCTCACATGAAGAGGTGCATGGCGCGGTGTGCCTGTGCAATTTCTCAGAGTATTTGTCCTGTTATGACCTAGAAAAGGTAATTTTGTCTGCCCCCACTCCTTTAGGATATAAATACACCAAAATAATATTTTTGAATGGAATTTTGACCTTGGAAGCTTTGGAGAGCATTAGAGGCTACAAGGCACGAGATTTCATTATCTTTCCATTCATTCAGTTTGAGAGTTAGGAATGTAAAGTTAGATTAATTCTTTTTTATTCATCAATTATAATTGTGATGACTTCCTCTATGATTATAGAGTAATTTCCCTTAGTGTTTGAAGGATATGATATTTTGATAGATATTTTGGATTTTAACTTTAGTTCATGCTTGAATTCATTTATGGAGTTTTGGATTATTGCAACTTTATTCATTAGTTTATTTACTCGTAAGAGGAATATCTTGGTGATTATGTTTTCATTTTGTTTGATTTAGTTCATTGATTATCTTAATTAATTAGAAGAGCTTGTTGATTATTGATTAAATCAAGATAAGGAGAATATTCGAGAGACATTTTCCAAAGGACCAATCCATTAACACATGCTTACATAGTTCAAAGTGCTTATATTAGTTCATCTCTCATAGTTAAGATTTAATCAAGAGAGGAGTCTTAAATAGACGTTTGAACTAATCATCGAGTGAATTCGTGAGAATCATGAGACTATTAGAGTGAATAAAATTAGAACTAAGTCCAAATAGCTATCTTGCACTTATCCGGTCAAACCCTTATCCCTCATATTGATAAGAAACCACTATGCGAATCCCCTATTCTTTGCTGTCAATTATCAATTGCATTATAGTAGTAGTTAAGCGTAAATCATAATTATTTAACTCAAATGTTGATCCTCCTAAATAGCGATTAAGCAAGGAATTACTTGAACATAGTTTAAATTAAATCCCTAAGGAGATGCTATTATACTATATTATCTTTGATTAGCGAGCATCAATTTCGTGTTGTGTTTTGCGCTCATTAAATTTTGGTGTCCCTGTCGGGGATTGACAATCAATAGTGATCAAAATAGGTTTTGATGCTAATTCAAGAATTAATTTTCTTATTTTTATTCTTCACAGTTTTCTCTTTCATGTGACAACAACGGGTTAAGTTTATGGTGTATCACTCGATCTTCTTCAAAATAAGTAATACACTACCAACCAAAGTTTGAAAAACACCTGCAGCAACTGAGGAAAGAGAAAGTGTTCACCAGAAAGTTCTTGATGCAACCTTCAACCCAAGAACACATGATCAGTACCGGTGAAGATGAGGTAGATTTAGCTGCAAAGGAGGCAGTACAACACATAGAAGAAGCTGCAAGGATTGCAGCTGAGGCAGCCCGTAGAGATGTTGATGAGATCATCAATGATGATGAGGGTCAAAGATTCAATCTGAATTGACCCTTGATTGAAGAGCAGTTTGAGAATACAGTACCCATGCCTGGTGAGAATTGGGTGATTATGCTAGACCAGTCTACAACCAAGGACTATCCAGTGCCAGACCTCCACCAATAACAACGAACAATTTTGAGTTAAAGCAAGACGTTATTGAAACTATCCAGAACAATTATGTCTTTATAGTGAAGGTGAATGAAGATCCTAACACTCATTTGATGGATTTTGAGTAAATCATGAAGACATTTTAATACAACGGAGTGTCAAAAGATGCAGTATACTTAAGGCATTCCCTTTTAACTGAAGGATGATATGAAGCACTGGTTTCGTAGCTAACCAGCGGGGACGATCAGGACATGTGAAGATATGACTAGAAAGTTACTTGGAAAATACTTCTCAGCTGCAAAAAAAGTCAAGTTCAAAAGGGAAATTCACAACTTCTACCAGACAGACGCCAAAACAGTTCTTGAGGCCTGGAAAGTATCAAGGAGATAATGAGGAAGTGCCAACATAATAGGATTGAATTGTGGATGCAACTCCAGGACTTTTGGGATGGACTCATACCTCCCTCAAGACGAACTCTGAACTCTACAGTTGGAGGTCCTTTAATGAAGAAGACTCCCGATGAGATTGTGGCAATTCTTGATGAGCTCTTTGAAGATGCTAAGCAATGGCCGGCTGAGAGCAATGATAGTAAAAAATCAATTGGGGTTCATCAAGTAGATTCTAACACACATGTGCAAGCCCAACTAGATGCCATGGTCAAAAAGATAAGGAATTTGACCTTAGCCAAGGTCCAAAGCCAACTAACACCAGTTTGTGATTTCTGTGGAATGGGTTATCCTACACATGAGTGACATGCCTTAGATGTAGATGAAGTGGTAAATGCCGTGGGAAGCTTTGATAGAGACAACTACTAGAGTGGAAATAATATCAATCCTATGGGACAGATGCACCTAGGCTTTTCTTGGAATTTACCAAGTGATAGCCTGAACTCATGGCAACAAAATAACTCTAGACCTAGGGACAAGGAGCTCTAAGTTTTCAAAATCAGCAGAGGCAGCAATATCAGCCTCCACAATCCAATCTGTCTAGCATGGAAGATTTGATGAAGGCATTTATTATTAAGACAAATGTGAGGCTTGACACCCACGGTGCAGCTATCAAAGTACTGGGCACATCTTTCTGAAATGTGGAAAGACAGGTTGGGCAACTGATAAGTGATGATTTGACTACTTATTAGTAGTCAAAAAGAGATTATTTGTATTCCCAAAAACTGATGAAATATGCTTATACGCATGAATATTAAGAAATGAGCGCCCAAGATGAAATCCAACTCAATAAGGAGTGATATGAACTCAAGGACAAAAAGAAGGTACAGAAGCTCAGAAGTTCGGACCACAGATTATCATCTACGGCCGCAGATTGTGAAGAAACTCTTATCAGAGACCTGTGCAAAGAATGGTCTGCACATGAAATGTGCGTCTGAAGAAATTGGGCAAGAGAAAAATTTTAGAGGGCCTGCATCTCAAGTTCAACAGAAGTGCAGACCGCACAATTATTGTGCGGCCGCAGAAGAATAGCTACACGACCGCAGTCATATTTGTTCCACCCATAGAAGAGAAAAGTGCGGCCACAGACATATTTGTGCGGACTGCTGAAAGATAGAAGTGCGGTTGCAGTTCAGAATTATGCGGCCTCAAGTTTCCAATCCTGTCAGGCTGAAGAAAAGTACGAACCCCACATGGAATTGTGAAGCTGTAGAACCTCCAAAAGGGCATTTTTGTCCGAAAACTCTAGCCCTATATAAATAGAAGAGTTTCATGTTTTTAGGTCAAGTTTAGACATCAGCAGTTATAGTAGATAGTTTTCTTTACTCTCTTTTGTAGTTTTTGCTATTTTGAGCTTTTTGAATAAAGATTTCATCATTTTAATTACCAAAATGGGTTTAATTATCATTTGTTCTTATATTTCTTCTATCTTAAGCATGAGTAGCTAGATTTTTACTAAAGTTGTGACCCAACCGTAGAGTGTTATCTTAATGGGTGTTTAATGTATTTCTTGTTTATGGTTGAGTGTTTATTATTTAGACGTGTTCTTGATATTAATTATAGAATTAATGGTTGCAAACATTAGTTCATGCCTATTTGACTTGGTCTCTACTTGAGAAGGAGAGACTTAGTCTAAGAAAACTTGGCTAACAAGAAAATGGGTAAATTGAGAGATTGATTGTCCCAATTAAAGGGTTGAACCTAGAGATAGTAAAATCCGAATTAAGCTTTGCATTAGCTGTTTGTTTCAATACCCATTTAGACTTAAAAAAGCAAAAGCAGAAAAAATCACTCTCTGACTTGGATTAACAACTAGCTACCCTATTGTCTAAGAGGGTTCTAGGGACACTCCATACTACTATTGAACGAAATTCAAAAGAGATAATAAAAACAGTTTCTTTGTGGAGTGGGCACGAGTTGGAGGATCCCATAGCAAAGAAAAAGAATAAGACAATTGAAAGACATGTGGAGATTATGGAAGAGCAGAAAAATGATTACATTAAAAAGGGTATTAGTGTGGTAGATGAAAGTCTGAAGAAGAAGGGGAAGACTAGATCTCAGACAAAGTAGAAGGATGATAATGCAACAAATAGTGAGACTGAAGAGAGAAAGATGCCAGCTCTATTGTTCCCACAAAAGCAAAGAAGAGAGAAGTTGGACAAACAATTCGAGCACTTTCTAGAAGTGTTCAAGCATGTGCATATGAATATACTTTTCATAGAGGTGCTCTCTTAGATGTCATCTTATGCTAAATTCATGAAGGAGATATTGTCCAAGAAGCAAAAAGTGAGAGACATCAGTTGTCATGCTAATAGAGCATTGTAGTTCCATCTTGCAAAATAAGTTCTCTCATAAATGTAGAGATCGAGAGAGTTTAACTATACCTTGCTCTTTAGGAAGTACTAAATTTCAAAAATCATTGTGCGATTCAGGTGCTTCTATTAATCTTATGTCGTTTTTTATTTTTAGGAAATTAGAGGGAGAGATTGGAGAAATCAGGTTGATACCTATAACTTTGCAGTTGGCGAATCAGATCACAATCATACCTAAAAGAATAATGGAAGATGTGCTGGTTTGGGTAGACAAATTTATGTTCCCTGTAGACTTCATTATGGTGCATGGAGGAAAATAGAGAGGTCCCATTGATTTTAGAAAGACCATTCTTGGCTATAGGAAGAGAAATTGTAGATATCCAGAAAAGACAGCTCATGCTCAGCGTCGGGGATAAAAAGCTGAATTTCAAAATAAAAGGACAAAGGAGAGCCTTGAAGGAGCAACTTGGAGAGAGTCAAGCGGATAAGTATGGGGTGTACCCAATGAAGGCGGAAAAGAAGCTTTCTGCGTGGATATGTGCACTGGGTCAGGAGTGCAAAGGAGATCCCGACTTCAATTCAGATCCTGATTAGGTGAATCACGGAAGTTTTCTTTACTTCTTACTATTTATTTATGTGTCATTGGGACATGAAACAGTTGAACGTGTCAGGTGGGGAATGTATATGTGTGTTTATAGTCGTTTCTTTTGATTATTTTGATATTTTTTTGACTGTTCCCGGCAATGGATTTTCTTGACTGTCTTCTTGAGGGATTAAAGTCAAAAGAATATTTTGTTTTTCTTAGGTAGTGTAATAATTTTCTCGTAGTTTTTCTTTGTGCCGCGATTTTTTCTAAGGATTTTTGTTGAACAAAGTGTAATTAGTTTTTTTCTTTTAGTAGGATTAGTGAAGTATTGTGCTATGTATTAAAAGGGAGATGACTTCTCCTGACTTTATTGTGCCTTGAGAGTAATGAGTGCCTTAATGTGACGCTTAGGCTCATTTCTTGACTCATAAATAAGTGCCTTAATTTTTTTTTATTGTAACTTTACTTAACGTCTTTGACTAGAGAGTCGAGATAGATCCGATCCTCAGTGAGTTATGTTCCAATGTGTGTCTGAGATTTGTAATAGTTTGTGCATGTCGATTGATGTCTAGAACTTGCCTCGTGTGTTTACAAAGAAAAATATTAGCCTTGTTTAGTCTAGGAAGTGATATAGGTATTTTCTTGTTGAGCCACACATATTCTTCTACCCATCTAATGAATATGTATCTTAGTTAGCTCCGTTAAGCATATAATCCTATTTCTTTGGCAACCACACTAAAAGCTTGACCCCTTTTGTTTGAATTTTTTGTCTATTTGAATATTTTACCTCTTATGAGCACTTGATGTTGTTATGATCTTGTAAAAGCAAAGTAACGTATGGTTGGGTTTTGAGTGAAACAATAGAAAAAGAAGAAAGGTACACTGTTTGAAAAATTGTGAGAGCCACTTGTAGAGAATTGAAAAAAAAAGAGTTTGATTGAGAAAAAGAATCTAAAATAATAAAACAAAAAAAAAATAGATTACATGCTAGTGTTAGTTCTCCTCTTGTTTGTGCTTAAAGATATTGGGAGCTTGATACTATTATGAATGAAGGTTGGGTTTTGGTTGAACATACGTGTGTATTTTGAATTGTTAATGTATATGTATTTAAGTGCTCAGGGAGGTGGAGTCACTATATCCAAATGTATCCTATCCATCCCACAGTCTACATTACAATAAAAATAAAGTCCTGCTTGATCTTTGACAGAACTAGCTTAATTAGTAGAGTATAACACTACAAACAAGCCTATGGTACGTCTTCTGTGGCATATGAATTCTATTTCTTCCAGTGAGTTAAGTCTTTCTATCTTGAGTTCCTATTTTCTCTTGAATTTATCGTGTGTGGAACTACTCTCTATTGTTTGTGTGAGGGCACATTATTTGCGAAGGTAAGATGAATTCTTTGACTTCTGTGTTAGAGTAAGTGAACAAGTTGTGAAAAATGCTTGGTGCTTTTGAGTCGAATCTTGAGGTTAAGATGTTATGATAGGGGTGCTTAGTCTATCTTAAATATTCTTGGCATGGTGCGTTAGGGAAGTTGTCTGATAAGAAGGTCATCTCTATGTGAAGTGCAGTTTGATTTCTTGAGGAAGAGAAATTATCTAAGTGTAGGGTGTTGATAGTAGGCTAGAATCACGTATTTTAGTCCTAGTTTGCACTATAATTACTGCATTTTACTTGTGTTTGAGCATAAATATTAGTGTATTGCACTTATTATGTAATTTATGCTTTCTAGAAAGTGATTTTGTGCTAAAACGATATTTGGGAGCTAAATTGAACAAGTTGGAGCTTTGAAGTCTAAGTAAAAGTCCAAAAGATTAAAATAGGATTGCGTTTGGGGTCGGGAGCCAAGTCTGGATGTCAAAATGCGAAACAAATGAAACACTTTGGAAAACATTCACTACAGAATCTCATGCGGCAACATGACAGTGTATTTCTACTGGTGCCCAATAGAATATACTCTCCGAATTTCTCCACTTACGCCTCGCATGGGGCAGCGTATGGCACAGCCCGCCTGTGTAAATTTCTCAGAATAGTTGTCCTGCTTCGATCTGTAAAAGGTAATTTTACCTGGGCCCACTCCTAGAGGGTATAAATACAGCAAAAAGATAATTTTGAAGGGAATGTTGACCACTAAAGCTTTGGGAGGGCATTAGAGCTACAAGACACAAGATTCCATCATCTTTCCATCAATTCAATACAAAAGTTTGGATTGTAACGTTGGATTGATGCTTTCTTATTCTTGAAATATAATTATGATGACTTCCTCCATAATTAGGGAGTAATTTTTCTTGGGGTTTGATGGATATGGTATTTTGATAAATATTTGTAAATTTTAATTAACATTAGTTTATTCTTGAATTTATTTATGGAGTTTTGAATTATTGCAACTTTATTCATCGATTTATTTAATCTAAAGAGAATATCTTGGTGTTATCGTTGCATTATTCTTTTTTTTGATATATTTCATCGATTATCTTAAATATCAGAAGAGCTTTTTAATTGTTGATTAAATCGATATTAGGAGAATATTTGAGAGATGTTTTCTTAAGGACCAATCCATTAACACATGCTTGCATACTTCACAGTGCTTATATTAGTTCATTTCATAAATTTAAGACTTAATCGAGAGAGGAGTCTTAACTACATATTTGTACTAATCATCGAGCGAATTCATGAGAATCATTAGAATATTAGAGTGAATTAAACTAGAATTAAGTCTAAAATAGCTATCTTTCACCAATCCCAATGTAGACGATATTATACAATACTATCTTTAATTAGCGAGCATCAATTTCGTGTTATATTTTACGCTCGTCATAGAGCTACTTGGACTCACCTTCTGGGGGGCTAAAGGAAGTACTTTTGATATGATCAAAAGTTTCATTTCAAAAGTCTCACCTTCTGGGCTCTAGTTCTGTTGGTTCTAAAAAAATTCTAGAAAAAGGTATTATTCATCAATATTCCTGTCCATACACTCCTTGACAAAATGGTGTTGTGTAAAAGAAGTATAAGCATCTCCTTGAAACTGCAAGGGATTTCTCTTTCAATCTTTCTTACCTATTTCTTTTTGGGGTGATTTCATTCTTATTGTTATCTGCATTATAAATCATTTTTCCTTCTTCCTTGTTACATAACAAGAGTCCCTTTGAAGTACTTTATAGTAAGGTTCTCTCATATGCCTACCTTAGAACTTTTGGTTGCTCTTGTTATTCCACTATTCTTAAATTTCATAGAGACAAGTTTGAGCCAAGGCTTGTACCCTATATCTTTTAGGTTTTACTATTGCCAAAAAAGGATACAAATTATATAATCTTACTTCTCAATCTTTTTTTGTCTTTGGAAATATTGTTTTCCATGGGTATGTCTTTTCCTTTATACTTTCTTCTTCTAGACCTGCCTCTTTATTCTCCACTCCGTATGTTCCTAATGATCATGTTGTCCTACCTCCTTCATCCTTTGCTCCTTCTCCTTCACTACCTTTTGTTTCTCCTTATTCTTCTCCTGCTTTATGTATTTCACTCCTCCTTCTTCTACTGTGCCTATTTCCCCTCCCCTTTCTCTTGTTCCTGAGATTCCTGTGAGGCATCCCTCTAGACCTCGCAATCCTCCAGGATATTTGAAGGACTATGTTTACGGACTTCGCTCGTCCTGCTCCACTTATGTTTCCAACGCTTCCCTCGTCCTGTTATCCTACCTCCTTCATCCTTTAATCCTCATCCTTCACCATCTTTTATAACCTTTAAGATGCCTTGAGTATTTATTTCAATTGTATAAATTTTTATTTTATGGTCAAATTCAAAAAATGATTAACTAAAACTTTATTATTTTTGGCCAAATAAAAATATTTAGCCTAAATAATGTAGTTATATCCAAGTTTTACTATAAATATATTCGAAAAAATTATCTAAAAAAAGTAATATTCTTAAAAGGGAAAAAATATTTTATTTATAAAAAAATGCTACATAGACAGAAAAATTCACATGGCAGGTGAGTGCACCTACACTTTTTGCCACATCAGCGCCTAGGGAGGTAATGGCCCTCAAAAGGCCAAGTTGAGAGGGGTAATCGGGGATGATACTAATAATCTGAGTCAAATTTAGGAGTGGTTTAAGGTATTTTACCTAATTTTTACGATATCAATTCATTTAACTGGTTATAATATTTATTTATTCTATTTTGTTTTCAAAAACTACGATTAGTATAGTTACTAACTTGTCGCTGTAGCTACCTTAACTTAACAGTGTTAAAATTTTATAATTGCCAATGCACAAGAATTTAACTCACGATAAGGCGAGGTCTACATGGATCTCAAGGAAGATAAATTAGAGTAAAATCTTGATGTGGCACATATATATACACATACTCTTCTTTACTAATGCTTTCTCTTCTTCTTTGTGTTTAGGATTTCTTCTTCTTTTTAGTTGTAAAAAATGGGTTTATTAGATTTGTTATTATTTTAACAATTTGATTATTGGGATTTGTTCTTTATAATATTTGAAACTTATGTTTTGAATATAAGCTCATTCGAAGTAGGTTTGGATGTTGAATCGTCTGTTGCATTATTGAAATTTGAAGAACAAATTTATGTTTCAAAATTTCAGATCTTGAATCTAATTTTGAATATGAAGTTGCATTAAAAAATCGAATTACTTAAGGTTCGAATTTTTGAAGTTACAATTGAAAGATAGAAGAAGAGCTTAGACCACTTAAGATTTAGATTTCTAAATTTGCAGTTGAAAGATAGGAGAACTTCAAATTTAATTTCTGAAGTATCATTGAAGAGATTGAATTACTTCAAATTTGAACGGATACACTTTAGAAAGTTTTGTGCGATGCATGTATGACTTTGAGGGTGATCCAAAAAATAAGTATATAAATGAAAATACCCCTAAATTAAATGCCTTTGGGAGCTGCAATAATAGCCCAATAAAGAAGTCAGCCCATACTTTTGTAATGGCGCTGCGAAGGCCTCTTATCGATGAGTTCATTACAGTGTGGAAATTAGAAGAAGAGAAATTGATACATATAGACATGTTTTAGCAAATATTGGCTGTCATTTACCCAAAGTAGGATGGATCATGCTAATAACAGTAAATTGAGTTGTTTTAGGCCATATGTTAGGCCAGAGTGTCCAAGTTTTCACTTTTGGGAGGGGCAAGCAAGGATGAGGCAGTTTTACATAGTTTTGTAGGGTAAAATTCCAGCAGTTGCATTGAGTTACGGTAGATGAGAAGATGCGAGAAGCGAGGCTGAGGTGGTTCGGGCATGTGCGGAGGAGAAGTCCTGATGCCCCGGTGAGGAGTTGTGAGCGGCTGGCGATGGTCGGCGTTCGGCGAGGCAGAGGGAGGCCTAAGAAGTATTGGGGAGAGGTGATTAGGCATGACATGGCTAGAATGCGGGTTTCCGAAGACATGACCCTTGATAGGAAAGTCTGGAGGTCTAGTATCATTGTTGTAGGATAGGGGCTCCTAGAGTTTTTCTTACTCCTCACCCGGGGTTGGGTGAGGCTTGGCAGGGCTATCCATAGATGATTTGTGTTTTGGATTATGTCTCCCTTATGGTACTTATTTAAGGTAGTTAATGTATGATATTATTGCATGCTATTTTATTTATGGTTCTTATGTATAGATAATTATTTACGATATTTCTGTTGGAGTTACTAATGCTCTTTTGTTTTGTTTTTGTTTTTCCTTTCCTTCACCGAGCCGAGGGTCGATTGGAAACAGCCTCTCTGCCCTTTCGGGTAGGGGTAAGGCTCGTCTACATATTGCCTCCCCAGACCCCACTTCATGGGACTATACTGGGTAGTAGTAGTAGTTGTTGTTGTTGCATTGAGTTATATTCTAGCTGACAGTGTCATATTTTCAAACACGGTACGTATGAGTAAAATAACCATGGGCCTGCATATTTCGTTCAGGCCAACAATTTTTAGTCATTCAGCTAAATGTAGTCCAGAAATTATCTCCTTTTGAATATAAAATAATCGCACAATTGGAGGTATGGAGGCAGACCCTGAAATCTAAAAATTTCAAGTTAAGCAGAACTAAGACAAGATATTAGGAGTATAAGTTAAGTGGCAAAACTCAAGAAGGGAAGGAGAGGTGAGGCGGAAGGGGAGGTGAGACTAGACTCGCAGGTTATCCCTAGGAGATAGAGTTTAAATACTGTGGGTCTATTATTCAGGGGGGTGGGAAGATTGATGGAGATGTCACATATCGTATTGGGCGGGATGGATGAAATGGAGACTCGCTTCCGATGTTATTTATGACAAGAAGGTTCCACAGAAACTTAAAGATAAGTTATGTAGAGTGGTGGTCAGACCAACGATATTGCATAGGTCTGAGTATTATCCAGTCAAGATCACTCATGTCTAGAAGATGAAGTTAGCAGAGATGAGGATGTTTGTCGCGCCCCCCTTTTCTCGCGAAATCGGGTTTATGAAATTTAGAGAGACAACTCCTTCCTTTTTGGAACTGGATTTTGCATTAATAAAGTCGCCACCTAAAGATTAGGGTGCATTAGGACACCAATGTAGATCCAACTCTAAGCTTGTTGTATAACCAGAGATTGGGTAAGGGCGTGAAATTATCCTAAGGGGAAGGTGTTAGGCACCCTTCAGTATCTATTTATGTGTTCCCAGACAGACAATTGTTGTGAATTTGAGGTGCAATTAATATATAAGCAGATAAGGCTCAAATAAGAGGGGATTTCAATACATAATGTCTTGAAAGTAGACAAAGTTTGAAAGAACAATTAAAGAGCTGATTTTTTATAAGGAATTACAATTCTAAAAGAGAATAAAGAATAAAGGAAAGGGATCCTAACTTTATTAAAAATATGGATCACCCCACACAATGTCCAGTAATCACTCCTCAACGAGGGGATATATGTGACATTATCCCGTGGTCTTCATATCCATATCTACCCTTTCCACCTTGTTAAGGTATTAAAGCGCAGATTGGTCTCGGTTATTTATTGCATGTTGTTACTGTTTCCATTCCTATCAGGCTCGGAGGCACTTAACACTACTAATCCTATAAGGAAGGGGAATTAGACTAATTTGAAGTTTCAAAGGTAAAAAATGCTAAAGCGACATACAAAACACATATGTATGTTTAGGGGAACATATAAATAAACAAAGACTCATATATACCTTCTCAAAACAAGCACATAAAATAACATGTCTTTCACATACTGCATAGGAATGATTTAAAATACTAAAGATGAGAGAGATTAATTATTTGAGGTGGATTAGTCTATTACATAACTCAGATAAGAAGTTCAAACCAGGCCTACCTGTTTGTTGTAGCGATTAACAAAAGTGGATTTAATATGCGGTTATTACTCTAAGGCTTGCCTATATGTTTAGACGAGGTCCTATAGGCATGATATCAACTAAATTCAGAAGGTGATGAAATAGTAGAAAATCGAAATGGATTGTTTGAAATCCTATATGCATGCTTGCTAAAGCTTGTTAAGCGGGGCAATTAGGTTACTAAAAGAGGTTCAGAAAGGACAAATTAAATTAGATTAGTTGCAAGCTCTGGAGGTGACAGTATCTACCATTACTGATATTTAATCCCTATGAATAAGATATCTATGAATGAAGCTAATCAAGTTTATTTAGAAGTCCCTATAGGCATGTTTTCTATGTGTAACTGATTGTAGACCTTTATGAACATAGTACCTAACATTGTGTGTGAATAGAAACGAACATGATTGTTACACCTCCTTTTAACACGCCTACCCGGAAGGATAGACGTATAAGGGAGTTTTTCCAATTAAAGTGACATTATTCGAAATGAGATTATTTATTTATTTAGAGTCTACATTTGAGATAGGTTTGGCTTTTGGTGTCTCAAGTCACCAGTTTGTTTGAATCCCAGATCGAGGAAAATTTCGACTGCCCAAATAGAGTCTACGAACCAGAAATTCTAGTATGGAATTAGCTGACCCGAAGGAAGGTGTTAGGCACCCTCAGATCCTGTGGTTCTAGCACGATCCCTTAAACTAAAACTATTACAATTGGCTAAAATTCTAATTTTTATACATGTTCATCTTATAGTGCAATTTTAAATTATTTACCGCTTTTAATTGAAATTTTAATAATGTGAACGTCGTTTAAAAGGTGTCTTTGGATCGTGTCACAAGAAATGCACCTGGACCTGAAACACATTTTATTCGACGTTTTAGGATTTGGATTTGATTCACATGAAATGCGCACCCATATTTAGGAAAGGTAAAGTTATTAAGGACGCGCCTAAAGCGACTAACGTGTTATTATTTTTGCGGAAAGCCGTGAATTTCGCTAATCGGCATATCTCGAATTTCTAAGTATTTTAATGTAAGCATTTAAAGAGGGTGACGCAATTCATGGGTTTTATTTGGTGCGGCGCACCTCATTTATTATATAAAGTCTACTATGGGGCGAACTAGGTTTTTCTTTTGAGGCGTGTCTCTAATAAGACCTAATTAATTAATATTATGAAATTAGGTTCTTGTGTTCAAGTCCGGATTCAAATAAAAGGGAAGACCCTTTTAACTTGAACTTGCTACCTAACTCGAAAGTCCAAGCTTACATTGAAAAATTAAACTAACACTTTGAATATGTATTCGAGCTTCAGCATATTGGGCTACTGGCCCAAGAAGAAAGCTTATTGAGTTTTCACAAGGAGCTGTTCAACAAAATATATTGGCCAGAGTGGGCTGTTGATAAAACCCCTGACACGCTGGGTTCTTGAATGAGTCCAAATCTCATTTTGTAGCATTCAACAGTACCAATTATAGACAAACTAGACCTAATGATGTTTAAAACAAAGAAACAGCAAGAATTATTCAAATCGTAGGCAAGACACAATTTGACTTCCAATCTCATTGTGTTATTCAACTCATTGATATACCAATATACTTAATCCGGAATTTGATAACAATGAAAGTAATTAATGAAACCTCAAGCTAATACAGTGCAAACACTAATACTAAATTATGGTTAACTCATGGAGTTCACATTTTAGCAGGCATGTAGTAAATAGGTGAATGTAAATAACAGAATACGCCTAGTTCTATATTAATATGAGAGCGCATGCTACTGTTGAACCCAATTTCTAGCCAACACCTTATTCTACACTCAAGTTCAAATTTCTATGACAATCAGGACCAAATTAACTATGACTCTTAAGAAATAAAAATCCAATAGTCCAGTTATTTACACATACCTGTATTTTTTACATACATCACTGTGCTGAACTTCAATCTAATGAAAAATAGTAGAAATTCCAGAGGATAACAAATAATAACTCATCATTGATCTTTAAGTTTGGTCATACATTGGAATTTAATTCTTCAGATATCAAGTAAGGCCAAAGGAATACCTAAAATTTGAGTGGAAATAAGGAAAAAGAGGGTTAGCTATGCAGCAGTGTAGTAGTAGATGCAGTTTTAGCAAATAACCACAATTCCAAGTCAAAACCCAAGAGAAACAAAATAGGATGCAGTAGTTTTGTGCAAAATAAGCTTCAATCTACCAAAACCAAAGTTGAACTAAAGGATGATGATAAAAATAAGCTCCAATAGGTGGATTACAATCAGTTTTAGAGCTTGAAAATAAATTTTTGCTACTGAAAATAGTTGAAACAGTAAATGCTGGATTTCTGAACTGTTTTTGTTCAATTTTTGGAAATTTCTCTCTAAAATCTAATGTTGATGTCCTGGACCTATCCTTTTTTTTCTTCTGATTTTCTGATGATGTAAGATATAAAAGAACTTTAAGAGGCTGAAAATCTATAGAGAATTTTTTATGATTTTCAGACTCCAAAACTTGTGAATGAAGGCATTAGGATGACTTTTTATAGCCATTACTTTAGGGCAACCCCTTTTATTTGTGTTTACCCCTAAGTCCTCCTCTTATTTTCAGATTTTACTCAACTAGTCCCTAAAAAATTGACTGGTGTCTCATGTTTTATCAATAAAAGTCTGAAATTCGAATATGAACCCTATTCTAGAATGCTCTAGAGATCCATCCTAGTTACTACAATATTTTCTATCTAAAATACCTAAACTGACCTTTATTCAATCTAAAGTTATTATCCTACACTAACTAAACCCCGGCCCCCTTTACTAACTATGGTCGACTAAATAAAGATCTAGACTATTCAGCTATAACCAAAACAATTTCAAAAACTCTTATATCGAATCCATTTAATGCTAAACAAATTGAAGATCCTACTAATAATACTGGTTCATGAATCCAAACTAAATCGACATCAATTCTAATAACACTATAAACAAAAACCAAAATCAAGTTTAATTAAACTAACTAAAAAAATGAATTATCAAAGGATCAGGTACTAAACATGAGTAGAAACTTCCAACTAAGCTAAAAAAAATAAAAAATTATGCAAAACGGAATCATCAAACAAAAAGAAATAGAAATATAATCTAATAAAAATTAAAACATTGTAAATAGAAACCAAAATCAAGTTTAATTAAACAGACTAAAAAACTTAATAATCAAAGAATCAGGAACTAAACATGATCAGAAAATTCCAACTACACTAAAAAAATAAAAAATAATGAAAAACAGAATCATCAAGCAAAAGGATATAAAAATATAATCGAATGAAAAGTAAAACTCACTGACTTTGGTCTTCAAACTCGACTGAATTCGAATCCAATCCCCAAATAAAGTTATATATTTGTTCTTGGTAAGAACAACATTTCATTTGGGAACTCAAATCGATCCTTGATAGTCCTTTGAAAAAGAATTCAACCAGTTTTTAGATCTAAAATTCAAGCATTTTTCCGTCGGGGAAATTAGATTGGAATTTGGGTATAGGAGGGTGAGACGGTTGCGGAGTGTGATATTGGTGGGGTTTGGGAGGCGGCACCGCCGTGCACGGTGGTAGCGGTGCCTAAGGTTTTGTATATTCGAGGAGTTCCAGTGGTTTTCGAGGAAAATCAATGGTGGCATAGGCACGAGGAGGACAAGGCGGAGCTTTGGTGTTATTTTTGAGGCAGTTGGAGTTCCACCGCCGGGGAGATGATTTCCGGCGGCGGCTTGCGGCGGAGGGCAGTGAGGTTGAACAAGTTACGAGGAAGAGGTTTTTGTCTCTAAATTTCTGAAGGGTTTCCGACATTTTTATCTAAAATGTGAGATTGAAATTGGATTGTTGGATTAGAGTGGATGGATGGACCAGATGAATTGGATAGGCTGGACCGGGTATGGGGGTTTGGGATTAGGTTTTGAAGTGGCTTTGGATGGTTTGGGCTGATGGTTTGTATCCAAAACTGGCTGAATTTCCTTCTTTTTTTTGTTTTCTAATTAATTCTCCAAATACAAAAATCAAATACAAAATCAGATTTAAATTCTATAATTAAATTTAATTAATTTCTAAAAAAACCTAAATCCTAGTTTTAAAAAAAGAAAACTTAGCACACGTAAACATGACTATTATTTTTGATATTTTTTTCTTATTTTTTATAATGTCAAATGCTAATAAACCTAAGAAAATGTAAAATTGGGTCCTAAATACAAATGTATTATTTTGCATTTTTTATGAATTATATTGATTAAAAATGCACAAAATGCAAACAAACACAAAATTATGCAATTAATTCCTAAAAATTCAATAATAAACGAAAAATCCTAATTTAGTGAATCTATAGGAATATTTCGAGCGAGGCAAAAGTCACGTGCTCACAATGATTATACTTATGGACCCTTATATGCATGATATCTATATGTTACTGATTTCTGAATGCTACTAGGTTATAGTAAATTGAGCCATAAATCATGATATCTAAATGGTGACAATTACGAAGAATATTAATGAAATACTATAGTCAGGTTATCTAGATGTGAAGTTTGAACTAGAAATCCTATAGACATGATTGTTGAATGGAGTTTGCAGAA
Source organism: Nicotiana benthamiana (assembly GCA_034376525.1). Lineage (NCBI taxonomy): Eukaryota > Viridiplantae > Streptophyta > Magnoliopsida > Solanales > Solanaceae > Nicotiana > Nicotiana benthamiana. The sequence goes on along the minus strand of CM067338.1, from coordinate 10,526,545 downwards.
TTAAATATCCTATAGACATAGTTACTAAATGAAGTTTGCAGAATTAAAGTACCATATAGGAATGGTTTCTATATGTAGTTTGAATATGCAGGATCAAAATTATCCTATAGGCATGTTTCTACCCTTGACATGCATAAATACCCAAACCCTTTTCACTAACTAGCCCCAAATGTTAGTACAACTTATTGCAAACCAGAATAATAAATTACATCAGAAAATATAAAGAAAAGTACAAACAGAGGAAGCCTGATTTTGACTTTCTCACTGAGTTATGAGATAAACCAACTTAAAGACCACTGATCCAAAGCCTTTCTCCAATTTGAGTGTGTCACAGTTCCCTATGAGCCTTAATAGGACTCCGGGCAATGCTCACACCCAAATTGTATCACCAGAATAGGGGCAAGTGCAGTGTGGAAGTGTCAGCCCTCACATGTCCAAGTTCATAAGGAACTCATAGGTCCCAAGGCAAGGCTCACATGAGGGGGGGGGGGAACTTAAGTCTAAGAGATAGGGCAAGTGTAGAAACAGAGCTTTGAGAACTAAGAAAGTGAAGAAGAGGGAAAGTGGTGCTATGAAACAACCATTAACACTTCAAACAAATTGATAACTTTACACCAATTCTGGGCCTATGTACTTAGGCAAGAGTCAATTCTGAGCATATACAACAATATGAGTGCTATAATGCTTGTAAATCAACCCGAACACACAAAACATAAAGATAACTTGGAGGTCATTATCCTAGGAGAAACAAGTTTGAGGCATGTTCAGCAATATTTGATGATGTCGTGTCCCAGATAAACCACAAGCATCAAACACATTCAGGTAGGAGTTTAGGATTCATAATGCATTGATTCAGAATAGGAGAAGCAAATTACAGCATGCTAAATAAATGTACTAAAATAGATACAAGTAGTAGGCAGACAAGAATGCAAAAACATTAAGTAACCATGTAGTTGTTGGTGCTGAAATTAGTTAGAACATAGCAGTCAAAGAAGCAAAAATGCAGCAAAGAAAAATAGGACTTCTAAATATAGATTTGGCTTTTAGCCAGCTATATAGGCCACAGTAGAAGTAGTAAAGCAAGAGAGAATGTTTTGAGTGTAAGTGTGAATACAAAAAACTTTTTTGTCCTCATGCTAATGAAAGAGCAAAGTACTTATAGTTTGAAAATAGGTAGAAAATAAGGCAAGAATCATAGTTCAGCAATAAATATGTAACCATGTGCTAATTAAGATCAAATCAGTATAAGTACTTCTTTTTATTAAGGAGTTAAATTTAAACGTTAATGGGCAGAAAATAATTTAAGGAAATAAATCAAGCAGCGCACCATGTGCAGAATAAACAATTGGGGGTAAGTACATAGAGGTTCAATTAATGTATAACTAATGAAGAATCCTTGAAATACTCGGTTAACCCAAATAAGGTAAGAAAACAAAATAAAGTTGCAGAATATGGAGGTAATTGAAAATCAGCATATAGTATCAAGGATTTCCCAAGTTAAAAATAGAAGAATCGAAAGTCTAAAGAGAAGTTTTCAAATCAAGCGAAGAAACAGGGAAACCAGTAACGCGAAACAAGGAAAGAATTAATTACTTAACACACGATTGCAATCAGAATTGCACAAGGAATGGTTTGAAATCAATCCAAAATTAAAGGTCATTTTAGAGGGGAGTTTAGCATATAAATAGAGTGTATAAACATTAGGCATGTGATGCCAAACTATGGTAAAGAAAGGTAGGATGCAATAACAATCACATAGTTAGCTGATAGTGAACTATCGAAACATGGTAGTCACATAGGTTAACTTCAGTAACTTAGTAATAGAGAAAAGAGAAAGTATCAGGAGCATGCAAAGGGTTGAGTAAAGGCCCTTCTGAAAAAGCATAATCGAGTTTCAATGATAGTAGAATGTCAAAATCACATAAGGAGACAGGTGCTGAAACAAAAAGATTTTAATCCAGTCGAGCAACTTCAAACAGATGAAGCAGCTTTAGAAGTTTGGATAGGCCCCAAAGAAATTAGGGTTTTTGAAACCAATTGAATTTAGAGATGATGAAAAAGTAAATCACACATCAAATAGTCTCAGAACTCGAATAAGCCCAAAATTTTAGGGTTTTCAACATCAATCGAGTCTAGAGATGAAAAAAGAGTAAATCGAACAAGTACTAACACAAAAGTAGATTCAGAAACCTCAAAAGGAATTAAGGCCCTTAACAAGAAAACTCAAGTAGAAGAATGACATAAGGAAACACAGAAAACATGTCAAATAACTTAACAAAAAACCTAATCGGAAAAGATAAGGGTTTTTGAAGGTAGAGTTTTAGAAGAAATTTTGAGAAAAATAATTAAAGGTTTAGAGAAAATACAGATCTAAAATAGATCTAAAAGAAATCGGAAGAACCTTAAAAGTTAAGGTTCCATAAGAACCTTAAAAGTTAAGGTTCCATAAGAACCTCAAGAGGTGACAAAGGCTTTGAAAACCATTGGTCTAAGAAGGAGAGTCAAGAGTTAGACTCGAATAGCCATGACTGGCTGAAAAAAGTCAGAGATGACAAGAGAATAGCCATAAAATGAAATCGACCAAGGTCTGTACCAATCTTTTAAAAGATCTAGCCTTGAAATCATGATAATCGGGCATGCACAAGCCATACTAGGTGACCTTGGAAGCCATTGATTTGAGAGATCTTTAGGTTGTAATTAAGGGCAGCGGCTGGGGTTTGAGAGAGGATTGAGAGAGAATTGAGAGAGAAAGGGATTCAAAGGCAACTGGAGTGTGAAACGATGGGATTAAGGGGTCGTTTGGGATTAATTAAGGAAAGGGGGTTGGTGGTGGTTGTTCATTTCGATCAACGACCTTGATTGAAAGGGTAGGTGGGCAGTTTAGCAGAGTTGGATTTGGGTCGGGTATGAATGAATTTGGTCCGGGGTAATTGGGTTTGAATTGGGTTCAATTGGAGTGCCAAATCATACTACAATTGAAATGGAAAATGGGCTAACATTTAAATAGCCACTTTTTCCTATTTGATTTATAAAAATAGTAAAATAACTTCTATAAATAAGTTATTGGTACTAGAATGATTAATAGTATATAATTATCAAACAAAAAATATTGGGCTTAATTTTTATTGACATAAATGTAATTAAATCTAAAAGAGTCTAATATTACAATTACATGCAATTTAGCTTTGAAAATGCTAAATAAATCCATAAAAATATGTAGAAATTATCTTAGCTATATTTTAGCATAAATAGAAAATCCAATAAATGGATCATCAACAATGATAATTTTGGGGGAATTATTGGGTTTCTCTGAATAAAATGGGACAATAAATTGATTTAAAAAATTTTAAAAATAAGAAAAATAATAAAATATTCGGATGCTCTTATATGAACACATATACTATTTTGAAAGTATTTTTCATATTAAAAATATACAGAAAAAAATTGAGTATAAACAATATTAATATGGATGTGCGGACACACCATGTTAGATAGGATCATAAATAAGGTTATTCGTGACAAAGTGGGTACGGCTCCTATTGAGGACAAGATGCAGGAGCGCTATTTAGGTGATTTGGTCGTATGAAGAGAAGGAGCACAGATGAACCAGTGAGAAGGTGTGAGAGGTTGACACTTGAGGACCTAATGAGAGGTAAAGGTAGGCCAAAGAAGAGGTGGGAAGAGGTGATTAGGCAAGGCATGACGCAACTTCCGCTAACTGAGTACATGAACCTTGATAGGAATATATGGAGGTCGAGGATTATGGTTGTAGAGTAGGTAGTCTCGAATGTTCGTAACAGTAGTATTGGCGCACAGTCTCGCTTTCTGTTGCTAGTAGATTTTTATGACTAATAGTTAGTTTTCATTAATGGTCACCTTTCTGTTATGTTATTTTTATTTTACTTTTTTATGACTTTTTGGTATTGTCCCTTCTTGTTTTTATTAATATGTTGCTTATGCTTTCTTGAGCCGATAGCCTATTGAAAATAGCATCTCTATCCTAACAAGGTAGGGGTAAGATCTGCGTACGCACTACCCTACTCAGACCCCACAGTGTGAGATATTACTAGGTATGTTGTTGCTATTGTTGTTGTTTGTGGTGGTGGCGTTGTTTTTGAAAATTAATAAAATTGTATCCATTTAACATTTTTCTAGGAAGTGTTGTTTAAATAGGTAACGTTTTTATGTCTAATAATTGAAGATCAAGGTAGACTAATTCTTTTGGTGTGTTCCAAGTCCTTTGCAGTTGAGGTGAAAGGTAGCATAACATTCTCTTTTCCTTTTCCTTCCTCGCTCCTCCCACCCCCCCCCCCCCCCAAAATAAAAGGGTAGACGATTTATGAAAATGGTAAAATGTTGGGGATGGGACGACCTGGGGTATATGAGTGACAATTTTAGGTAATTTAAATTAAATTGTTCTAATAATAGGGTTTCTTTTAATAAAATTACATCATATATCACTTGGGCCATACAGCCTATCAGAAAGCTGCCCACATTTGAAGCCAAACCTGATTTTGCCCAGGTTGCATACGTTTTGAAATTTTGTTTTTACCCGGTAGCCCAAAAATATTATTAATGCTATTTTAGTTTTCTTTTTAAATTTCTCTCTCTCTCTCTCTGCTCTCCTCACGCTTTTTTCATTGAAGTACAAAGACAACCGTCCTCTATTGTTGCGTCTCAAGTGATCTTTTGAGCTTTCACTCTCATTTTCATGTAATTTCATTTCATTTTATGCCTTCACCACTGTTTTGGTTTTAAATTTTATTTTATTTTTAATTTTTTGGTTTTTCTGATTTTGAATTTTTTTACAATGTTGTTGTATTTTTCTTTCGATTTTGTGTTCCTTTTATCTTTGTTTTGGGCCTAAACTTGGTGTTTAAGTTTGCATGCTTTATTATTTCGACTTTAAGGATATAATTTATTTTTTGAGTTCTGTTATAATTTGGAAAAATTGTCTTCTGTTTTGTGTTCATGGTCTTTTTTTTTTGGTTTGATTTTTGTGTTTTCCTTCACTTGTCTTCACATTTTTTAAAGCTCTATTTGTTTTATTGTAGAAAATGCATTCAAAAATGCCTGCTTCTGAAAGACGTATGAAGGTTGCTGGAAAAGGTGTTAAGCTCAATTTTGTGAAAACATTGAGGTACTTGCCATTAACTCCTGATTCTGAAGTGAGTTGGCATATCCAGGACCCCAATGATGATAATTTTGAGCCTTTTGCTCCTACTCTAGTTAACAATGTTAGAATAAGGAGTAAGAAATGTGGGAGACATGACAAATCCAGAGAGAAGCTAATTTTGTTTGGTTGATGAAGATGATGCAGGCCCCAGTGTTAAACATAAATAGAGCAAGATCGAGGACGATGGTGAGAGACGTCTTGATTGCATATTCCAAGAACAAAGGGTTGCTACTCGCAACATTATCAAGGAGAGGAAAGCTAAGCTAAAAGTATTCCATGTATTGCTATTAATTTTATACATATACAATTTCATATTTTCGATATTTTGAAGCAATGTTTCACTGACATGCAACTTCAAATGTTCCGTGCTAGCTATTTGGCCACTTGTTGGACTTGGACATGCTTGAATTTAAAATTTAAAATTAACTTATTCATCTATTGAGAAAAGTCATCATGGGGCGGAAAAAGGAGTTGTGGGTTAAAATCAATGGTTGTTTGTTGCGGTTTAGCATAGGAAATTTTATTGTTGTCACTGTAAATAGTTTTGAAAGGGGGTGGAAGATACTTTATTGTATATGAGGAACTCACGAGAATCTTTAAGTGCTCAAGCATCAAATCAATTGAAATGAGGGTAAAAAAAAAGTTTGAAGTGTGTAGAAGAAGACGCCACTGTCTACGATAAACTAGATGTCAATAGGTTACTAAAAGAATATTTTCTAGTAGATGGAAAAAGGCTATAATGAGGGAGCATCTTCTTGATCCCTTCAAGAAAAAGGACCGGATGTCGGACAAAGATGCATTTATGATGGAGTTGATGTTGTCCATTATTTTATATTCTTGGATGCCAATAATCATGGTATCAACAAATATGATTTGATATCATTGAAAGTGGTCAATATCAAACGTATGCTTGGGGTAAAAAGTTATTTGAAAATTTTTTAAAGATAATGAGGGACAAACAGTATAACTATTTCACCATGTATATGCTTGGAGGTCTGCCACTCGCGTTATAAATATAGTTTTTTGAGTATCGCACTATGGTTGACAAAAATCTAGCTGTTCGTGTTAGCACAAATGTGTCACGCATTCTTAGTTGGAAAGTCACTTAATCTCAAAGATATGCAGATTTAATTAGCGGGGTGATCATGTCTAATATTGACCAGGTAATATTTTGTGCCATAATACTTTTTCATATATGATTTCAGTTTTTCTGTAAGTATGTATAGTTATGAAAATGTTACAGTTTTCTTTTTCTACTATTGCAATCCAGTTTTTCTTATTTTAGTTGAACTATAGAAATATTTTCCCTACACATGAAGAGATGTCAACACTGAACATCACCATTCCTTTTGACGTTAATGTCAATTATATTGCATCAAGGGAGGTGCCTACCTTTCACACTGATAATTTTATCTCTGCATCTCTACCTTATCCTCAGAATATGGACCAACATTCTAAACAACCTTATCCTCAAAATACAGAGCAACATCCTAAATCGAGTTATGATCCTTCAGCGTGCATTGATCAGTTGAATGTTGAAGTTGAGAAGTTGAGGAGTACCATTGGAAAGATACTACAACTTTAGCAATTCTGTAGTTTTATCGGTATTTTTTGTATATACATTATTTTGTGTTTATAAACAGGGTTGTTGATTTACTTTTGTTGTTTTGTTTTTGTAGTTGACTGATATAATTACGACACTCAGCAGTTATGTAGTCTCTTCTTTTGAAAAAGTGTTCAGTTTTCTAAATATTAAGGTAACCAAGCAAATGGGGAGGAGGTTTCTGATTCTACGATAATGTTTTACTATTAAAACCAAATCATTCAACAGTTATGCCTTACATGAATCATCACTCAACAGTGATGTCTTCTCTTTCTATTATTTTTTATTAGATTCGTCAGTACGTGTCTGATGACAATACATATGGTCTCGACAAATATGATGGCTATCCGTCTGATGTTGTTCCTGACTTTGTCGAGCAAGTGAATCAAGAAGACATGCTAGCTGACCAAACAAATTTAGGTGTCAAAGAAAACGAGAGAGTTACTGATGGTGTTTATCATGGTATTTTTTCTGCATTTTATCTTTTTTTATCTGATTTTTCTTTTCTTCTTTTTGAATGTTTTTATTATTGGTTTACTCTGTCTAAGAAGCAGCAAGTGATGTCAACGGTGATACATTTTGGTATGACTTTGGCAATGAAGATTTAACTGCACTATAAATGTCGCAAATTGTGCTTCACAGATCACCCGTCATAGACGTAGAATATGATTATATTTCTCTTGAATAGTCGGTTTGACAGAAAATATTAGAGAAATATGTCATATCTCTGTATTTGCCAATCTTTTGATTCGGGGACATCGGATCGATGCACGAGCTCATTTTTGATACCAAGCATCTTTCACGATCGAAATTGATGATCTTGATCCCATTTCGCCTTTGGCCAAAGAGTTTTGCATATTTCTTGATAATAGAATGAAAAATGAGGTGAAGGTAGCTTAAATTTCTTTAAGCATTCATGTTCTAATTTTGTACTTGTCAAGGAAGGTAGTTCTGATAATTTTTTATTTGTTATGATTTGAACTTCCAAAAATAGTTATACTAATGAAGTAAATAAGCTTGTGAAAGCTTATACTTTTGGCTTGTGTCATGTGACCACGAAGGATTGGTTCCACTGGCTTACGTATTGTGGTCAACCTTTGACTGACACGGTACTTAATAACTTTCTGTCCTAATGCCTTTTTTTGTTGTGTATCTTTATTGTTTAAGATCCCCATAGTGTGCACATAACTTTGTATAATCAAATGCAAGATTTTTTGTACAATCACGGTATAAGATTGTATAAATATGTATAATTGTGTATATTATTGTATCAATTGTATATTTAACAAATATGCATCATTTATTGACTTTTTTGCAGTACTTTGAATAATTTACAAGTGATGGTTGTTTTTATTTTATTTTTCTTGTCTAAGCAGTTGGATGTCATCTTTTACTATTTGAGGAAAAGGGAAAAATATGGGGCCGAATGTTGTCGTAAGTTTTACTACAACCGACTTTCCTTTTGGTAATACGATCAATTCAATGCATAAAGATTTTAAAGTGAAGATTTTAAAGTGAAGCAAGATCCTTTTGTGATTCCTAAAGAGCATGAAGTAGAAGAGTACATTAGAGGCTTTTATTGTGATGCAATTGTAGTGTGGCACACTGTTGACCACGTGTTATTCCTTATTTATGTCAAGCATGAAGAGCTAAATTGGGCAATGGGTTTTGGGGTTGTCTACGTTCATAGATAGGTGCATCCACTTCTATGACTCTAACCATGGAACTATTGATGATAGACTTGCTTTGGATGTTGTATTGCTTTATGTAATTTTGATGCCTCACTTCTTGAAGAGTTTTGATTTTTTGTCGAGAAGAAAGGCATTGATCGGAATAGTGGTGCATATATCGTTAAATCTCATTCTGATGCTTTGCAGATTAATCTAGTTAATAATGTGCCCCAACATATCAATTGGTAGGTTAATCTCAGTTGTTTTACTATTTACTATCTGTGTACCTATTTACAGTAAAGTACAGACTATAGGTGTTAAACGGGTGGGCCGAGCCGGGTTATTATTTTTTAGACCCGTACGGGTTACGGTCCGAGCTGGTTACTGGTTGAGGCTTAACGGGTTTAACGGGTTTGATTTCATTCAGACAAAAATTAAACTGTAAGGGTTACGGGTTAAGGGGCTAGGACGGGTCGGGTTTAGTGTATTTTTTAATTTGTTTTGTATTTTGTATAACTATTGTAAGTTATATTAATACTTTGTATTAATTTAAATATTACAAGTTATATTAATACTTTGTATTAATATAAATTGCAAGTGCTACATTTATTTCAAAATTTAAAATTAAAATTTGCATTTAAAAAGTAAATTAACAAAAAAATAATATAACTAAATTTTCATGCATAATAAATTAATAATACTTCAAATTAATCAAAAAAACTAAAACATTAAGCATAAATACGTCTAATAATTCTAAAATAACACAAATTGTCTTAAAATCTTAAATACGAATTTCAGGAGGACGCTTAAGACAATACTTTATATGCCTCTTTAAACTACCTATGCCAGACTCTGAATAAAAATTTAGGACTTGGCTACAGTTCTTGCACTTTAATTTCTAACCTACTTCATTTTCTTCTACCGCCCCAAAGTGTTGTCAAACATATGAGCGCACTCTAAAAGTACGAGGCATGATTTAACTTGAGTTGAGATTTGAGATTTGAGATTTGAGAATTTGAAATTGAGATTTGAAATCTTGAAAATTGGAGAATGAGAGAACGAGAAATTGAGATTGAGAAATGTGAGTTAAGTGAAGAAATGAAGAAGGGGAGGGGGGTATTTATAATTTTAGAGAAGGTTAATTTTGTAAATTAAAAAAAGGTTAAAGTTTAAAGAAAAAAAGGCTATTAATACAATTAACCCATTGGACAACGGATCCTTGCCATGTCTGATGTTGCCAACGGTTAGTGGATCCTACTTAATTCAAAAAATTTAAAAATAAAATAAAAACAAAGGTTGTATCGGGCCGGACCAGGCTGATTTAACCGCTACATAGTACTATTCACGTGGACCGGGTTTGACCGGTCCGGTTAACCATTGCCAAAATTTAAACATACCAACCCTTCCTACCTAGCCCTACCCTACCCTCTATGTACTAGGCCGGTTAGGTTTCGATTTTAACCGATCTCGGCCGATCCGATCACGGGGTCAACCCTACCCATTAGACACCTATATCTGTTGTGGGATTATGAAAGAAAAAACAGCAGTCCGGTGCAATTAGCGATGATCAAATAACATGGAGACTTTTCAGGAAGAGGAAGAGGGGACGACTGAGAAAGTAGTTCTGTTATTTTATTTTAATATAGATAACTTTATTTTTGTGTAGTTTGTGGTAGTCATTGCACATTGTGGCTGTGAATGAATAACATTTTAATGAATATTTTATTTGCTTTTATTTTTGCAACAAACTATGCATTTTCGTTTTTGTTGCAGTTTCGTTAATGTTGCTTTATACATATGTATACAATAATATACATAGTTATACAATACAAATTTATAGTCTCATTTATACATCTATATACATATAATGACACTGATTGTTTGCAGTTCTATTTTGCATAGAATCTATCAATATATTTAACACCATTAAAAATAATAATACACTATTATTGGATAATCGAAACATGAATAATAAAACATATTTAATATAATTGCAACATATACTGGAAATTGTAATTCTTTATTAACATTTGTAACTCATTTTTTTTGTGAAACTTAACGACTCAAAATTTGTAACTCTATTATTTGTGAAACTTAACTATTCAACTGACAACATATGTAATAGGAAATTTTATGTTTCCTACTATTTATTTTGGTTAATTCCTACATGTTTTTCTATTGCGAGCACCTTGTCCATCACAGAAAGTGAAAACCCCCTATTATACTCTTTCTCTTAAGCTGGTTTGAGTCTTTCCTTTCTTGGCCTTCCTAAATTTCTTCTCCCTTTAAGTGTTAGGACAACATCTTCCGGCATCTCTATTGGGATTACTCATAAACTCTCATCTGGCACTAAATTCACTGGAAGCTCATAAGTTCCACAGATATTATCCTTTTTGTAGTAAAAAAAGCAATGCTAGTCAGGTTTCAGCTGTTGGTTCTTTCAAAACCACCTAAGCATGCAAACATGGAAGTTCCTCTATTTGAAATCTGCCACAACTACATGTTCCCTCTTCAGGGCACATTATTTTTTGATGTACCCATTCAAGCACAATATATATCTACTTCGTAGTAGGTCTCTCCTATAAAAAGATTTAAAAAAGCTAAAGAACATTATATATTATTATTATACAGAGTTATACATCCTTATACAAATAGTAAAATGCAATTCAACAGTTGTCACGACCCGAATTTCTCACCCTCGGGAGTCGCAATGGAGACAACTAGTGAAAGCTAGGCAAGCCAACCATTCCAATTTAATTACCCTTTTTAAGTCTTTAAGTCCTTATAATTTCGAAATAGTATATACAAAACAGTAGAAATAATAATATCATTAAATAAGCGGAAGATGAATCTGATAATTTAACTGAAAACAAATTGCGTAAGTCTAACTACAACTCTAGCCAGAATTTAGTGTCACAAGTTCACAAACTATCTAAGAATAATACAAATAACGTCTAAACAGAAACACATTAATATGTATCTAAATAAGTAGAAACAGAAAAGAAATGGTAGAAGGGGACGCCAAGGCCCAGGAATGCATATAGGACTACCTTGGGTTGCCTATTGGACTGATGGTAGCAACCTCACTGCGGCATAAACACTCTGGTATCAGTATCTGTCGATAGTGTAGAGTGTAGTATTAACACAACCGATCCTATGTGCTGGTAAATGCCTAGCCTAACCCTCGGCAAAGTAGTGACGAGGCTAGGACCAGTTTGCCAAATAACCTGTGCAGTTAAATTAGATACAGCAGAAAATAAAAGCAGATATTTATGGTTAAAGGTAGGAGGGGGGAACATGATGTGGGGTAATAGCAAAAATCAATAGAGAAAATCAAGGAACGCCACACTTCAGTTACCAACAAGAGATAAGGAAATAAGGAACAAGTGTACATGTAATACCGATGCGGGCATGCAACCTGATCTCAAATCACATAGTACCATTGCAGGTATAAAACCCGCTCCCATTTCATATATTACCATTGCAGGCGTACAACCCGCTCCCCTTTCATATATTACTGTTCCAGGTGTGCAACCTTCTCCTATTTCATATATTATCGTTGCAGTTGTACAACCCGTTCCATTTCATATATTACAGTTGCAGGTATGCAACTCGCTCCCATTTCATTATTATGCAACCTGCTCCTATTTCATATATTACCACTGCAGGCATGCAACTCACTCCCATTTCATATATTACCATTGCAGGCATGCAATCTGCTCCTATTTCATATGTTACAATTGCAGGCGTGCAACCCGTTCCCATTTCATATATCAACACCAATCATAAAAGAATCCCAGTAAGGAAACAATAATATAAAAACAACATCGCGGCGAGGGAACAATAATATAACATCAACATCTCGGCAAGGGAATAATAATATGATAAAAATATTTCGGGAAGGGAACAATAATGATAATCCTCATATGAAGCACAAATAAAGTACACCAGAGTCATAACAACTACAATAGAAGACTCACGTGCATGCTTGACACCGACGTATAGATATTCATCACCATGTATATATATCATACTTTACAGTTAACACATAACAAAAATAAGACACAACTCTTAATCCCTCAAGCTAAGGATAGACCAAACACTTGCCTCAAACTTTCATGGCCAACTCAAGCCTCAAACATCGCTTTTCCTTTCAAATTCGCCTCCAAATTACTTGTATCTAGTCCAAATTAATTTAACAACATCAATAAATGCTAAATAATTCAATCTCAATGCTATATTATAGATTTTCTATCATTTTTCCCAAAAAGTCAAATCAACCTCGGGCCCGCTTGGTCAAAATACAAGGTTCGCACCAAAACCCGATCACCCGTTCACCAACAAGCCCGAATATGTAATTCATTTCAGAATTCGATCCAAAACAAGGTCTAAACTCTAATTATTCAAAAATCCCAAACTCTACCTAAATCCCAAATTTTCTACCTTTAAAAAAATGATTTAGGCCTAGAAATCTAATGGGTGTTAATGGAAATTGAAAAGAACAAGTCTAAGATCACATACATATGGTTTTGTGGCGAAATCCCTCTTCGAAAATCGCCCAAGTTCGAGTTTAAGTGAAAACGTTATGAAGTTTTGAAGAAATTTCTTTTTGCTACTGTTTAAAATAACTAGACATGGAACTTATGCATTTGCACACAATTGAATGCGTTCGCAAAGGATAAAGGGGGATGGGCATTGCGATCGCAAGGCAGGGAGTGTGATCGCATAAAGGAAAATAGGTTTCCCTTCCCCGGGCCTAGTTAACTCAGTGCGATAGCGTGAAAAGCCTTGCGTTCGCATAGAACAAATGGTGACTCCTAGAATCAACTCTACGCAATTGCAAGTTGCTATCCGATCGCATAGCACAAAGTAGGGTCCCCTAAGTCTACGCTATGCGATCGCGAACCTAACTATGCGATCGCATAGCACAAAAACCTGGACACAAGCATACAACAAAAGCACCAGATTTTCTAAGTCCAAAAATACTCTGACGCCTATCTAAAACTCACCCGAGCCCTCAGGGCTCCAAATCAAACATGAACACAACCTCAAAAACATCCTATGGATTTATTCGTGCAATCAACTCACCAAAATAATATTTTAAACAATGAATTTAGCATAGAAATCTAAGAAAATCTCAAAACTTTCAAAGTATTAAATTTCACAACTACAGATCCGAATCACATCAAACGACTTCCATTTTTTACCAAATTTCAGAGACGCATCGTTAATGGCATATTGAACCTGTACCGGGATCCAAAACCAAAATACAGGCCTGATACCATAAATTTTAATAAAACAATTCTTTCCAAAATTCATTTCTCAGGCTTGCGACTTCGGAATTTGATTTCGGGTATACGCCCAAATCTCATATTTTCCAACGGACCTTCCGAGACAATCAAATCACAGGTCTGTGTCCGTTTATCCAAAATATTGGCCAATATCAACTTGAATTCAATTTTAAAGGCCAAATGAACTTTTTATTACATTTCTACATAAAGGCATTCCAGATATACGCTTGGACCATACACGCAAATCGAGGTAAGGAAAAAGGAGGGACCTTTTGGATTATCACAACAGTGCCATGTATCATTATTTGATTCGTTTTACCGTCATTTACTCCGATGTAATCAGATTTTCCCAAAGGAGTGTGTCGTACTTTTCACCATGCTCTGTAGATGTCTACACTACACGTTTTCTATTTTTATTGTTCCACTATTGTAGCTAATTTGTCATGTACTCCAGCAATTACATTATTGGTAGCTCTCTAGCATCTTTTTTGTGCTGCATTAATTGACTCTACCATATTGGAAGTCATTACTATCGACCTTTTAACATTGGAGTATGCCCTAGACCATATTTCTATCCAGTTTCGAACAAGTAAGGTTGCACCTTGGGATAAATTTTGCATATCTCTATCATATGATAGTCAAACTTCTCTATCGTGCAAGCTCTAGCCAAAGTGAAGAAAATATCCTTCAATTGTTTGTGATGTTTCTTGAATGCGGGCTTGATATTCTGCCACAAGTGAAGCATGCAAATACAATGTGGAACTTCTAGGTACATAGCTTTTGCGGCAGTGAAGATTCTTTCATTTCTATCGGAAACTATATATATACCCTTTATTTGGATGAAGAACCACTCCCAAGATTTATTATTCTATGAATCTACAATTGCATATGCAAATGGAAGGATTTTTCCTATTTATACAAAGTAGATATTAGGATTCAGACAATTATACAAATCTTATACATAATTATACATGAATATACAACTTTATAGATATTACAAACTTTATTAAAACAATAACTTTGAAATCCTATCCACGTTTATACATGAAACTACAATATTATACAAATTATAGAAACAAGGTAGATGCAATCAACTCACCAGCTCCATCTTGTTTGTAAGCAGTCAATATGGTACCCTTATATATTGCTTTAAGTAAACTTCCGTCAATAACCATCATCGGCTTCCAATGTTCCCAACCCTTAATAGATGCATATAGCGAAACATATGCATAAAGAAAGCATCCATCTTCTGACTTGTGCAACTTTGTAACCATTCCTTGATTTGTATGATCTAACATATACAAATAGCTCGGCGGCTCCTTATATGAATCGCTTGCACTCCTTCTTATCATTTCCATTGCTATCTCTTTAGCTCTCTATGCTTTCATATAGCTCACTTCAATACCGTGTTGCTTTTTTATGTCCTCTATTATATAATTTGGGGTACAAATTTTTTTTTGGATTAACATCTTGTCCTTGACTATACTAACAATTATGCCCAAAGTAGCTTGATGTTGTGTTAAGTATCTTTCACCGTAGCCGCATGTGTGATTATTATTGTTAACTTCTCATCTTGAGTATGTTTGACTTGTAAATGGTAGAAAATTTGAAAATCCAAGCGCAATTATCATCCACACACATAAGGTGATGCCTAGGATTAACAAATTATCTATTATACCATAGTCAGTGTTTTCAATAAATTCGATATCATGCATAATCTCAATGCTACAAATTGTGGATACATCTTCAATATCATTTACATATTTGCCTTAATATATACAACTAGAACTTGTAGCAACCAAATAGCTAGAACTAGTGGAAACCAAATAATTATCATAAATCTCTTTAATTCAATATACACCCGAACACCACATCATTGTAAATTAGGAAGGTGGCATACCATCCTTTAGCAGAAACTTAATCTCTAAAATATTTTACTTAGAATTAACTCTAATTTGTTTTGAGATTGCTTCAACTAAATTGTTGTACATGAATGTTGACTCGACTATTACATAATCGTCGACGAAATTGATAAACTTGTTGTCATCCCATTCACCACTATGAAGAAGGTAAACTGGATAAAGCTCCATTGAAAAAAATGATTAAATCAAAATTGCAGATAAAATGAAAATCGCATTGATTGCAACAAAAAAATTTCACTTTTCGTGTTTGATTTGCTTTTAATTCGAGATAAAAAAAAGAATTTTTAGGTTTTTTGGAGTCCATTGAGTTTATGATCGAGTTTTTGTTGATTTGGGAAAGAAGAACGAAAGAATGAGAGAAAATCCTTGCTTATGAATCCCGAAAAATGGAAATAATGCCCCTTTTTTGTATATGGGGCTGTTATTTTTGGGCTACTCGATTTCCCATTTTGTTTCACCAAAAAAGTTTATGTCGATCATATAAGAAATGAGTTATATGTCATTGTCTTAATTTTGTTTTAACTTTATAATACTTAAATTTTTTTATTAATAATATAAAATAGATAAACACTTACAAAATAATTTGTCGTGAAAAGAAATTCAAGGAATATTGTATAT
This sequence comes from Nicotiana benthamiana, assembly GCA_034376525.1. Lineage (NCBI taxonomy): Eukaryota > Viridiplantae > Streptophyta > Magnoliopsida > Solanales > Solanaceae > Nicotiana > Nicotiana benthamiana. The sequence goes on along the minus strand of CM067338.1, from coordinate 10,510,265 downwards.
TTTACCAAAAACTAACAATAGACCACTTAGAAATAGTTCATTATGTATATGGTTAAAATCGAGCTTACCCCTTTTCATGATTAATCGAGGGTTCGACCCAATGTCATATCGGACCGAGACATGAAGTTAGAAGGACAATCTTGTGACTCAGAGACCGATCGAGATCGAGACCGAGAGAGATAGAGATTGAGCCAGATTGAGGTAAGCCTTGCGAGCCAAATAATGGAAAGCCAAGATATCTGCGACAGGCGAGGATCATGCTAGGAATCTCGGCACATATCAAGAAGAGGTCGATTAATCAGCTAATCATAAGATTTCTGACCATATTTAGGATTGTATTAAGGTTAGGACTCCGCTACTATATAAACGGGGTCTGACCATTTGTAATTGACATCATATTCATGTTACATAGAGCAATATATTATGTTACTCTTATGCTCTCAATATTTCTATTAGAATATTCACTAGGTTCGAGGGCAACGTAGCTTAATGATCAAAGCTATACATTCATTTGGTTTGCTTTATTTCTACCTGTATTTAACTTCAATATCAATTTACGTTTTGGCTCAGTTTGTGCAAGTAAAATGACGTATCCTTAAAACCACAATATAAATTCAATTGTTATTCGTTTTAAGGTAAGCTGTTTGGTGCCCACTGTGGAGCTAAGAATAATAGTGATTTCCTGGTACAAAGTTTCGTAACACACACTATTTTACGCTTGTTGTATGAAGTGTCTTCAATTATATGATTGATAAATGTCAAACTCTCAATTAGCACCTTAACACATTGACAATGATCTCATCTACCATGGTAAGAATAAGAACATTACACTAGGAAATGTTATATCCCATATTCTCCTCGATAAAGTTCCGACTGTAAATCCGATCGATGTCAGTTCACATGTAGCTATCAACGAAAATTCGATCGTCGATCCTGAAAGCAGCGTTCGTGGGGTACCTGATCAGCTACTCAGAATACATTGATGAAGATGGCAGGATCAGCCTGTGGGTAATCTTGTAAATGTTGCAGGCCCAACATGCAGCAATAGCTCAGATCCAAAATAGAACCAAACGCCAAGAAGGGTGGAACTCGAGCCATCTCAAGAAGTTGTACACCGGGTTGAATCAGCTTTGAAAAAGATGAATGGGAAGGAATCGCAGACCAATCGTGCTACAAATTGAATCGAGACATGGGAAAAGAAGATCAAGGAAAACGATAAGAAGGTGGAAACCTATAACTCTAGGTTCGACTAAATCTCAGGGGCACCACTAATATTGAAAGGGCTAGATTTCACAAAGTTTGTACAAAAACCTTTTTCCCCAAAAGCCAATCCCCAAGAAGTTTCATGTACTCGGGATTTCTAAGTATAACGTGATGACTGATCGAAATGAGCACATCACCTCTTACACGTGTGCCATCAAAGAAAATGACTTATAAGAATACGAGATTGAATCCGTCTTGCTAAAGAAATTCCGGAAGACTCTATTGAAGGGTGCTATGACATGGTATCATAATTTACCGCCAATTCTATTGACTCATTTACTATGCTTGAAGATTCTTTTATAAAGGCTCACGCTGGAGACATTAAGGTCCCAATAAGAAAGTCAAACCTTTTCACCATAAGGCAGAAGGGCAACAAGATGCTCAAGAAGTTCATATCTTGATTCCAAGCGGAATGAATGGATTTGCCACCAATCACCGACGATGGGCTGTTCAAGCTTTCACTTATGGTATTAACGTTTAGAGTTCCATAGCTTCATAGTAGTTGAAGCAAAATTTGATCGAATATCCAAGTATCACTTGGGTCGATGTACAAAATCAGTATCAGTCGAAGATCAGGGTTGAGGATGATCAATTGGGGACTCTTTTTGGGTCTGTTTATCCTATCAAACCCATGTATTAAATCAAGATGGATATCGATCGAGAACCAAGGTCAAATAAAGATCGACATCAAACGTATAAGGGAGATCGTGGAGGAAGCGGATCTGGGCAAAACTTTGCACCACGAAGCACTAGATCGATATCAACTGTATAACGAAGACCATAGAGGCAGGAATATGAGTAAGAGTGGCTTTGAAAAGGATGTCGGACCTAAAGAGGCACCATGATTGTCGGAATATAACTTTAACATAGATGCATCTATCATTGTATCAGCAATCTGACGTATCACGGATACTAGACATTCTCAACCTCTACAAATTGATCCGGCCCAGTGAAATTCCAACCAAATGTGCAAGTATCATGGCACTCATGGCCATAAAACAGAAGATTGTAGGAAACTAAGGGAGGAGGTAGCCCGATTGTTCAACAAGGGACACCTCCAGAAATTCTTAAGCAATCGGGCCAAGAATCACTTTAAAAATAGAGATTCAAAGAGATAGAACAAGCAAGAGGAACCATAGTCCCGAGAAGTAGTGGACTAATGAGGATGATGACTATGGGGTTCCTCGATCCTTCATAGTCCTGATGATTCTTATCCACCAAGTTAACGGTCAGAGATCAGGAACAAATTCAGCCGAACATCAGCCCGAACGAAAGGTATAATTGAGCTCGGGGCTAGCCCTGAGCTTAGGAGAAAACTTATTCAAGTCCTTAAAACTAACATGGATTGCTTTGATTTGTCCCACCTTGATCTGACAGAGATATCACTTGACATTACCACCCATAAACTGTGCCGGGACCCGAATATCTATCCAGTAAAGCAAAAAAGAAGGACCCAATCCAAGGTCAAAGACGCTTTCATCAAGGCGAGGTGACCAAACTTCCCAAAATAGGGTCCATCCCATAAGTAAAATATCACAAAAGTTTAGCGAATGTAGTAATAGTCCCTAAGAAGGGAAACAAACTTAGAATGTATGTAGATTACAAAGACCTAAATAAATCATGCCCCAAGGATTCTTTTCCTTTGCCTAATATCGATTGCATGATCGATACCATGGCCGTCCAGGAGACCCTTAGTTTTCTCAATGCCTATTTCAGGTACAAGCAAAAACCAATGAACCCGGAAGAGGAGGAAAAGACCTCGTTCATCAATAAATATGGTACCTACTGCTATAGTGCCATTTGGATTAAAAAATGCTAGTCCAACCTATCAACGCCTAGTAAACTGAATGTTTGAAGAACAAATAAGGAAATCTATGGAAGTTTATATTGATGACATGCTAGTCAAAACCCTGTAAATAGAGGACCATTTGAAGTATTTGCAAGATATACATTCAGCTCTGGAAACATTTTTTAGGATTCAGGGTATCCAATCAAGGAATTGAGAACAATCCCGACAAAATCAAAGCTATTGAGGACATCACAATAGTAGACAATGTAAAGGTCGTGCAGAGGTTGAAAGGGTGCATAGCCGCCCTGGAGCAGTTCATCTCGAGGTCCTATGATAAGAGCCATCCGTTATTTTTGTTGCTAATGAAGAAGAATAACTTCACATGGAATCCTGAGTGTCAACAAGCCTTGGAAAGCTTAAATGATACTTGTCGAGCCCGTCGTTGCTTCATACGCCAAGGTCAAACAAAACTTCTTACTTATATCTAGTAGTATCAGAGATAGTGGTAAGTGGAGTCTTTTTATGAGAAGAAAAAGGTACACAATTCCCTATCTATTATGTTAGTCGGACCCTAGGTGAGGCCGAAGCTAAGTATCTTCATCTAAAAAGGTTAGCACTCGCTCAGCGCCTCTAGGAAACTAAAACCATACTTTCAATGTCATCCCATATGTGTTGTAACAACTTACCCTTTTTAAAATATTTTGCATAAACTTGAGCTTACGGGATGATTGGCCAAATGGACTGTAGAAGTTAGAGGGTACGATATTGAGTGTCTACGCCGAACAGCCATCAAGTCTCAACTCCTGGAACACTTTATGGTTGATTTCATGCCAGACATCATACCCGAGGTTGAAAGAGAATTGCTAGTCAACTCGAGTACATCTTCGATGATCTGGACCCTTATTACGGATGCTTCTTCGAACGTATAGGCATTGGTACTTGGCATTGTACTAAACCACCTACACGTAACGTAGTTAGACAATCTATTAGAACTATAAATTTGAGTGACAACAAGGCCGAATATGAGTCTATGATTGCAGGTTTCAAACTAGCCAAAGAGTTCGGAGCAAAAGTGATCGAAGCCAAATACGACTCCATCCTCGTTGTGAATCAAGTTAACTGAATCTTTGAAGTTCGAGAGGAACAAATGTGAAGATACTTGAATAAGCTACAAGTAGCTCTTCACCAATTCAAGGAATAGACTTTGCAATATATGCCTCGAGATCAAAATAGCAAAGTCGATGCCCTCGCAAGCCAAAGGTCATCGGTCAAAGACAACAAACTCAGTTCGGGGGATGTCATACAACTCATTAAGTTAGTGGTCTAAGAAGGCTACTCCGAGATAAACTCCACAAGCTTGACTTGGGATTGGAGAAGCAAGTATATAGAGTATTTGAAAAATAGAAAACTTCCCTCAAACCCAAAGGAGTCGAGGGCCTACGCACGAAGGCAGCCTGATTAAGTATGTCCAAAGATGGAACCTTACTTAGAAGGATGTTTGACGGTATGGTAGCAATATGTCTGGGTCCGGGATATATCGAGTATGTTTTAAGGGAAATCCACGAAGGCACATGTGGGAACCACTCATGCGTCAAATTACTAGTTTGAAAGGTAATCAGAGCCGGCTATTACTAGGTTGATATGAAAAAAGATGGGAAGGATTTCATGCAAAAATGTGATAAATGTCAAAGACATTCTTTGATAATTCATCAACCCGGGGAGCAGTTGCATCCGATTTTATCCCCATAGCCGTTCATGAAGTGGGGGGTAAACATTGTCGGACCTCTTCCATCGTCACTAGATAAAGTTCAATTTGTTTTATTTATGACTGACTATTTCTCTAAGAGGGGTGAAACACAGGCCTACCAGAAAGACACAGAGAAAGAAGTTATCAACTTTATTTGGGACCACATAGTATGTCGATTCGGAATACCATTCGAAATTGCATATAATAATGGAGAATATTTTATCGGCAGCAAAGGTGACCAAATTTCTCAAAGGCCTAAAGATCAAGAGGATTTTATCAACACCTTATCACCCTAGTGGGAATAGGTAAGTAGAATCGACCAACAAAACCATAATACAAAATCTCAAGAAAAATTTTACCAATGGCAAAGGAAAATGGAGAGAAATCCTACCCGAAGTCTTTTGGGTGTATTGCACAACTTTGAAGTCCAGTACTCGGTTACCCTATTCTGTTTGGCTTATGGCACAGAAGATTTAATACCGGTTGAAGTTGGTGAACTAAGCATCAGATTCCAATATGAGACGAAGAAATCAAATGACGAGTCCATGAATACGAGCCTAGAGCTATTAGATAAATGATGTGAAGCTTCCCTTGTTCTGTTGGCTACCCAGAAAAAATGGATCAAAAGGTATTACAATCGAAGGGCCAACCGTGGATATTTTAATGTCGAGGACTTGGTACCAAGGAAGGTCACGTTAAATACCCCAAATCCAAATGAAAGGAAATTGGGACCGAACTGGGAAGGGTCGTACCAGATTCTCGAGATCTCTAGGAAACTAATCCAATAAGCTCGGAACGTTGGACAGAGGACAGTTGATCCTGATAACTTAGAACAGAAGGCCGATCAAGAATCGGTATCAAAGACTATGTTTAAAGTATCCGATATTTCTCTATAATCAACCTTTAATACTGGGGGGGAAGGGGGATTGCCCTTGGAAGTTGAATTGTTCTAGCAAGGAAATTATTTCGAATGAAAGGGACTCAATAAGTAGGATTTATTGTAAGGGCCAAATGGTCAAAACGAATGTGCCCGTATAGATTACTCGAGTCCTGACATATAACATGTACGCATGTGTTACTATTTTTGACAAGAATAAAGAGAAGTACATTCCTTGCAACTATCTAATGTCTTTGAAAAATTTCTACTTTACAACCCCATATGTTCGATCTATTATGGAAAGGAGACCAAGGGCTGATTGCAACCGGAGATCGGATAATCACTCCAACACTTAGGGAATGAGTTCCGTAAAATAAACTCGAACATATCAAACTATTGAACATTGAGGGCACAAGACTTCTTAGGCAACCTTCAAATTTTAAAGGCCACGACCATACCCACTCGAGGACTATTATCTTAGGCAAGCCTGGATTACTCGAGAAACTGAGCTCACTGGGTTATGCTTGAACTAAAAGGATACAACCAATTTAACACGATTCGTAGACGTTCGAAATCCGTAATAAATACAACCATTCGAAAAACAAAAATTCTTTCAATCGGTTCTAAAGGCCACCATCGGCAAAATTTTAAACTTGAGATATTTTTGGCAAAAAGCTTCAGTAACACCAAATCACGATAACGCCTTAACCCAAAAGGGAAATAAAGGCAATGTCTTTTTCAACCCTTGAACACAACCTTATTATTTTGTGCTATGGCATTCCAACCTTTGTGAATACAAGGGTAAAACAAAAGAAAATGTTTAGAGCCAAAAAATGTGGAAAGCCTTATATATAAATGATCTTTTTACAAAGGCCAGATCAGCCAAATACAAATTTTACAAAGGCCTAAGGTGGAACTCTTACTTTGAATTTGAGAGATCATTCTCACTCGACTAGGAAGCCTAAAGGCTACCTTTTCAAGTTTGAGTAGGTCCTCACTCGATCACTAAGCTAAAGGCTGCATAAGCTCAAGTTTTGAATAATCATTCGACGTCCATCGATTAGAAACGATCGAGAGAAATGCTTATTATCGTTCCTTAGAAACCCAAACCTTGACCATCGAACAACTTCATGATCTTATGCAAAGGCATTTTAACCCTCACATGAATTAACAATAAAACAACAGATTCAGAAACCGTAGAAGAGAAAAAGTTTCATATATTCTTCAATATCCTTTTACAAGGGCAACATGGCACGATGGAATTAGTTTACAAAAGACCAAAGCGGCATAACAAAAATATAAAAGCTATAGATTCCTAAGTGGCCTACTCATCTCCATCTTTGAGAGTGACATCTCTGCCCTTGGGGTCTTCCGCACTTTCGGATTCGCTCAAGCTTTCAGATTTGTCATCATCACCAGGATAAGCTAACTTCTCTGCCTCAACTTCAAGCTTCTTAGTGTTCTCGATCTCGTTTGAAAAATCAAAGCCCCGAGTTTGGATCTATTCAAGAGTCTTCCTTTGAGACTGGCATTTGGCATGCTCACCAACCCAATTTGCTCGAACTTGAGTAGCCTCGGCGACCTTCTTTGCTCGGACCTGAGCAGCTTTCGGTATCAACCCGGTAAACAGCCACCATTGCATCAGTGTTGGCCTTCGTCGCTTTGACCTCTGATTTGGCCTCTTCGAGTTCTATGATCATCTTCTCCCGATTGTAAATTGATGAACCCAATTGAGATTAGAGCTTCTATTTTCTTGGTTTGCACCAAGGTCTTTTCTTTCAATCTTCGGCTTTGGATTTTAGCCGAGGCCAAGTGAGCTTGGGCAGTATCATTTTCCGAAGCAAAGCGATCCACATTCCTCTCCCATGCTTCGGCCTGAGCTTTCGTTGCGTCTACCTCCTCATGGAGTTGTGCGATCACCTCAAGATTTTGTTGGACCTGTGGGTTTGAACCATTAGCCACCGTGCCTTAGTCACCATCGTTAACTTCAAAGATTAATTTTACATATTCGTCCATTTTGGCGTGTTCTTTTTGAGTCATTTCTAGCTTAGCACGGAGGCTTTAACTTCCCCTTCTCTATGCTCACTAAGAAGCTTTAAGGTATCATTTTCCTTAATAAGCCCTCGGACCTTAGCATCATACCGGCTCCGCTCCCCTTGGGATGGGAGGAAAGCATCATGATGAAGCACGAAAGCCTACAAACATAGAAAAATGAGTTATATAAAGGGAGAAAAGTCTTAAGTTCAAAAATTGAAATCGAGTAGGAGATCTAGGATTACCTGGTTTAGAGCCCGTTGGGCTTCGTTGAAAAGACACGGTGTTTCCACTTCATCCATATTTACTTGGTCTTCTTCAGTGACCAAGCATTGGAGATAGCTTGCCACCCCTAAGGGGGCAGAAAGAACTTGAGAATCCTCCGAGACCGAGATGATAATTGATCGCTTAAGCTCGAGATCGACACTAAATAATTGGTCATTTTAAAACTCGAGGAAGACTCACACAAACTCTTCCTCAGTACATCCAAGTCAATCATATCAGTGACATCTTCCACTCCAACAAAATAGCCACGAAAAGGGTCTTTTGCTCCATGGACACCTTCCCCGTGGCAAATATCCACCACTTCAGCTTCATGCATCAACGACTCAGTGAATGAAGGAAACGAGGGGGAATTTCTTATACATATCACCCCAAGTAAATCTTGTAGAGCCCCACCTTCATCTTGGGAAGCCTTGAGCATGGTTTCTACACCAGCGTCGACCGCCTCCTTGATATCTTTCTCACCTCGAGGTGAACCGTCTTTGACTCTTTCTAGATTGGGGACTTTGGCCAAGGCTTCCCCCTATATCTTGTCAAATTGAGGCAAAGCATTATCAGCTCACGCTGGCTTAGTAGTTCCTTGAATCTTGGTGCCAGCATGCACACAGGCCGCCAACCTAAAGTCTTCTTCTTCTTCGGCCTCTTCCCTCAGCTATTGGACTGACTCTAAAGTTAAAGGGATGATGTTCCCCTTGGTTTTATGGTGGTTTTCTTTCTGTCTTCCGCCGCTCAGATTTCGTGGAAGTCGAAGCCCTCTTCCTATTCTTCTCCTTCATCGGCCTTGCGATAGATGATAGGGGATGGATTTCTTCATCACCACACTGGGCCTCATCATCACCTATTTCCCAAGATCTACAAAAGAATAGAAATGAGTAAGTTCGAAAAAATATTCAAACAATGGTAAAATATTTAGTTAGGAAGAAAAATTTACCATGACTACTAGAATCCCATTGACCCTTCGCCAAATAGCTCCATGCGCGCTCAGCTGTGTTGACTGCGATATTAAGCTCCTGACCTAGTGCTCGAGATTGGTAGCCGCACCCAGCATCCAGGCAAAGTCAAGTAAAACACTAATAAGAAAGGGTAAAAATGAAGGCAATAAACATAAATTAAGAACGGAATTGTACTTACGCTTCATATTCCTTTTCTCAAGAAATGGCATACTCTCGGTCGGGATCTAGTCCGAGGTCTTCACTCGAATAAATCGGCCCATTCAGCATCAGTTTTGTTCTCATCTATACTCGAGAAAGGTGCCCCAGTGGCCCGACGTTGAAGCTTTATTAGTCCTCCTTGATAGAGCCGGGGGGCTATATAGGTGGATGAGATGGTTGAGGGTGAAGGGAAGCCTATATACTTTGCTTGCGAAGAAATGAAGTAATATCACTATCCTTTAAAATAGGGATGAACATGATCGAGGGTCACTTTATAATTCTTGCAGAATTCTATGATAAGTGTAAACACTTAAGAACCCTTCCACGTGGGTGGTGATTGATTCTTCTGGAGTAGGCATCACCACATGTTTTGTTACCTGAGTTGCAATCTCTTTTTAACTTAGGAGAGGTGTTTTTCGGTTATCAAGCACATATACCTCGGCACCGACTCACATCGGGTCCTACCAGGGAAGTCTTTCCAACCTTGAAATCATAATCAAGGACACACCCTTCGTGAAAAAACTCTTCAGGGCGTTGCTACGCCGCCTTCTCCTCACCGGCCGAGCATGACGATGAAGCAGTCTCCTTTTGTGGAATAGTTTTTGAAGTCTTAGCCATTTTATGAATAAAGAAAAATGAAACTAAGGGGGAGCGCTTGGAATTTAATGATGAAATAAGTAAACAAACACATATATCTAAAAATACAAAGCTCCTGAGGAAGGCAAAGGATTTTTGAGATTAAAGTGAAGAAGATTTGAAAGTAAAGTTTGAAAAATGAAGAAGGGTATGTTTATAGGTTAAAGATGACGGTTCAAATCCGGTAGTGGCCCACCACCAATTGGCGCGTATTAAATGCCTGGGAAACATTACAGACGAGATGTTTTATCTACCTTGGTTGCTTACATCATGGTAAAGATCGAATGCTCAAATAGTTTCTTATCATTGCTCTCCAAAAAACGAGGGAATATTTGCATACGATCAAATTCGGGCTTACCCCTTTTATGATTAATCGAGACTGGGGCTGACAAGTCAGGGTTCGACCCCATGTCATACCAGACCTGTCATACCTTTTTATTCTACCTGAAAGGGATATAATGGAGTTTTTCCAAATAAAGTGACAATTCTCGAAATGGGATTAATTATTATATTTAAAGTCGCGACTTGAAATAATTTATGGTGTCCCAAGTCACCGATTTATTTCAAATCCTAAATCAAGGAAATTGAGTCTTATTTATGTTCTGTGAACATAGAAATCCGGGTAAGGAATTCTGTAATCCGGGAGAAGGTGTTAGGCATTCCTTTGGGCTCCGTATTTTAGCACGGTCGCTTAACTATTAATATTGGCCTAATTAACTAATTTAATAAATAAATAAACCAACTGTGCATTTTTATCTTCTAACCGCTTTCAACTATTCAAATAACCGCATTTAGTATTTATGGAATTATTGCTGGAACAAGATACGATAACGTACACTTGTTTATTTGGTACACATTGCAAATCGCGTCACGGGAACCATACCCACAATCTACAACACGAGTATTTTATTAATGGTTTGAAGTTGTGGTGGGGTCACATGAATTGTGTGCCCGAATTGCGATTTACGTATCATGACTATGCCACAGGAACCATACATATACCCACAATAATTACTTACGCGCCGAAAAGTTTTCTTGCCATGTGATGATGGCCTAAGCATGCTCCTAACAAATATAGGCAAGCAACAAAGCAATAGACAATTAAAAGCTCAATTTCATAAACTTTAGCATATGAGCCTCTTTAATCTAATTTGACGTAGTTTAGTTGATTAATAGCAACCCAATTTCTATATTGTGACAAAAATGTTCAGCTATAACCAATTCAAGTAAACATACGAGCAGATAACTGAGTGAACAAATTCAAAGCTCTGAAGAACAACTACACAAACAACGAAATCATATCACCGAACAAATAATTAACATTAATCTAGAGTAAAATGAGTAGAGGCATGAAAAATTGAACCATAATTGATATTGTTAAGCACAAAAACCTCTTAGGATGGACGATCTTAGACAAGATTCTTGCACGACAGTCAGATCGAAACTAACAAACAACAACCTCGATTGGGTAGCAATCGAACTCCAACATTGAGACCACCAACAACAAACCAATCTCAAATTTCAATCAAACTCTATGATTGAAACCACAAATGAAAACTGAAATATTTTTGAGTATTTCCTAGTTTGAAGTCAAATTGAAATTAAATTGGATTGATTTTTCTTATTTTCTATTAATTATCTAAATAGAAAGTCCAAAACAAAGAGTCAAAACCAAACCAAGCCTTAGTTTTCTTTTCAAATTTCTATTTCTCCCTGTCTTTTGTTTGTATTTCAGCCCCAAAACATTGATTCCCTTTTCCTCTAATGTTTTCCCCTTTTCGTCTCTCTCATGTGAGGTTCGGGGGGTTCAGGTGGTGTGAGATGGCGATACAGAGGTGAGGGTGGTGCTGTGTGGGAACTTGATTTTTCACGCTGGATTCTGGTAGTAAAGAGAAGGGATGGAGATCTGGCTGCTCATTGTTTGGAGATGTAGCTGTCTGTGGTCGTTGGCATTCTCCCGGCGAGTGTGAGCAAGACGTTGAGGGGTAAAGGGATGAGGGGTATGAGGCGGCTTTCGGGGAGGGGTCACTGTGCGGAGCAGATGGCGTTGAATTGTTGATGAAGAGAAATGGGGCATGGCTGACTTTTTTAGGGTTAGTGAAGGGTCTGCTTTTCGTTGATGGAGAAGGGGGAACGGCTGGGGGTTCTCTTCAAGACTAGGGTTCTTTTTTTGGTTCAGAATAAGAACAACCTTTTAGATTAGGGTAAAAGTGGGCTTAGCAATGATGGGCTAGGTCCGAATTGGGTCAAATTTTGGCCAAATTTACCTTTAAAAGTGGCACTTTAACTCTACTAGACTAGAAAAATATTAATTCCTAAAATAATACCTATAAAATTATGAAATTATTCCTAATTAATGAGAACAAACTACATTATGATATGAAGTTATATATATTGATATTTTCGAACATTATACTAAAAATAAAAATGGATTAAAATTAATTTTTTTTTCTAAAAATACCAAGCACCGTAATTAAAAATAGAGAAAAATAAAATTATTTTTGTATTATTTAATTTTATGATAAAATAAAGTAAAATAGTCATAACTATTAAACCTAAATTAAATATTTAAACACTAAAAATGTGTAAAACTTGGGGAGGGTCAAAAATTACATGTCTATAGATGCCCCTCTTCGATTGGAAATACGAAGTATTTTCAGACAAAGAATGACGAGACTGGTATTTTGACCCGACACTTTTTTAAAGAGACCAAATACTAAAAGAGAAGAGAATATGATCGAGCCCTGGTATCTGAGCTGCCTACATATCCTTGGCTATAAAGGAATCAAGCCCTGTGAAATTCAGAAGTAAGAACAGTGACGAAATATACCAAGGTAGAGAGCCAATTGAGGTGTGTTCCGTCAGGGTCTCGGTCCGCGGCCCTGTTATTACATAAAATCAAAAATAAAAAGACTAACTAAGCCTGTAAACTATGAGTTACAAGATTCATAACTATAAGTCATCTGAAACTTGTTGTTGAGTCTTGAATGGTTCTTCATGCAGACTTTAATTTGAACATTGATGCTTACTAGCTGCAGGTGTTAGTTCATTTTTCTTCACCTTTTCCGGATCAATACCGGACATGTCGTGCTTGTGACTTCAACAATGTCTTGAGCAGTTCACATCTTTTTCTGCAATTGGATTCACTTCTATTTTTTTTGGATTGAGACTACTTTTGTTGATCATCTCGAACTATTGACTCGCATTCTTGCTGTGAGCTTCTGCTACTTCTACCTCTAATTAAATTTTGAAATGACTTATCTCATTCTCCGGGTGGACGCCTGCTACTAACTTGAAATTTGAAGTGACTCTGAAATCAATTTTCTTGTTCTCCAGGTGGACGCCTTATACTACAACAAAACAGACAAAATAAAAGAAACTTTTCTCTCCCAGTTTGCACTAGGAAGATTTGTGAGTTGTCTGTAAAACAATAAATCACCTATGTTTTTGATGAACAATGCACTGATGAGAATAAAGTTAAAGACTTGGCTAGGATGTGCGTCTCCTTTGAGTAAAACCAAGAAAATCTCAACTAGCAAATGAGTCTGCTAAAGAAAACCTGAATGACCCAGACCAGGAAGTGTGTCTCTTAGATTTAACATTGAGCTTGCGAAAAAATATAATCTAAGCTATACAAAAGTAAAACTGGCCCTATTCTCCAGGCTCGACCCCTGATTTCAAGAAAATTAAAGATTATTAAATTAAGAAAACTAAAAATTGACCTTGTATTTTTTCAAATCCAGACTTCCTTTTTAAAAAAAATATTATTCTATGAGAAGATTCATTATACTAGGTTTTCTATCATAGGAGAAATATTCATCAAACTAAGATTTTCTAATCCTAGAAGAAAATTCATCAGACTAGGTTTTTCGTTATCTTAGGAGAAAGATTCATCATACTAAGATTTGATCCTAGAAAAGAATTCATCAAACTAGGTATTATCTTATTTTTTTGGGAGAAAAATTCATCCGACTATGATTTCTATCCTAGGAGAAAGTTCATCAGACTACGTCTTCTATCTTAGGAGAAAGATTCGTCAGACTAAGATTTCGATCCTAGGATAAAATTCATCAGACTAGGTTTTCTATCTTAGGAGAAAAATTCATCAAACTAAGATTTTGATCCTCGGAGAAAGTTCATCAGACTAGGTTCCCTTTTTGTTATCTAAGGAGAAAGATTCATCAGATAAAGATTTCTATCCTAGGAGAAAATTTATCAGACTAGGCTTTTTATCTTAAGAGAAAAATTCATGAGACTAAGATTTTTATTTGGAGAAAATCCATCATATTAGGGCTTTTTATCCTAAGAGGAAAAATGTGAGTGCAATGACAATATTTTATGCACATTAGCGAGACAAATAAAGGTAAAGATTTGAGAAGCTTCCCTTTGTCGGCTCTTCTTTTCTTTTCTTTTTCTTTTTTTCTTCTTTTTTATTTCTTTTTATTTTTTTTTTAACTAGTTTCCTTGCACTGCTTTGTTCCTGTTTCAAATGAAGAACACTTTGTCAGTTTTAGAAGTGGTGGTCGATTTGTGGATTTGAATCTTGGGCAGCTTGATTTTTGCTCGATCAGCTTGCGTCAGTCTCAAGAGACTTTTGTTCTGCACAAACTCTGATTGTTTTACACCCTTTACCATTTGTATTTGCAGCTTGAACAGCCTTAACCGGAGATCTTTGCTTAGGTGTCCTTTTCTGGTATCTTGAATGACTCCCTACTTTTAAGCAATTTTTCTGTCAGAGGGAATCACAAGTTTCTTTGTTTGTGCCAAGTTTGCTGACAAGAGTCTTTTGGGAAGCATTTGCATAAATCCTCAAGGTATATTGACAGTAACAACTGAGTTTGCTGGCCAAATTTACTTGATGCAACTGAAAAGCTGGTAGCAGATTTTAAAATCTTTTCTTGCTTGTTTTGACAAGGACTGACTCAGAGTGAAGAACACAATGATGCAAAGAAACAAGTATTTACAAGAAATGTCCATGTAGGAAGGACTGAAGGAAGAGATTTTTTCAATAACTAGTATTAATGATCATGACATGCATTTTGGATTCAACGGCATGATCTATCAAAATAATCCAATCTTACCTTTTACCATTCTTATGACCTTTAAAGTCGAGCTTGTTCGTTCCAATCCTTTACATCAACTTCACGACTCACTTTCGACTAGTAGTTTCCCGAGGGATTTTAACCTACAAGTCTCTCTCATTTATTTCTCTGCTTACCATCGCCTTACAACGCCCGTGAAGGTTTTCACTAGTAAGGCCCTCTCATTTTTTGTTTTTCTTTTATGAGCAACTTGACAGTGTTCTATGTCGCGTGACAGCCAGCACTCATTACATGCTTCTCTTGACATTCTTGAATGGATATCGTGAGGTCTTTATTTGGAAAGTTTGGATAGGGTTGGATAGAAAGATCAGCATGAAAGCTCAAAGTGGACTCAAATTGAGGGGTTGTAGACTTACTACTCTTGGAATCGACTCTTTCAAAAGTAAAATAAAATCTTTGCCCCAGTTTCAGTTATTGGAGATTTTTTGGAATTGTTTTTCTCTTCTTTTTTTCATTCTTATTTGATTGGACCGAACGTTTGCCTATGTATTCTTTTTTTTAAAGAATCGGGTCGAACGTAATTTAAACATCTGACCTAACTATTTTTCTTTCATCTTTCTTTTTGTTTTTTTTTCTTTATATTTTTCTTTTTGTATTCAAAACAAGTTGCCCCAGCTTCTATTTTCTGGTGGCATAGACCTTTCATAGTTCTTTTCTTCTTTATTTTTTTCACTTGAACTTTCTAAGAATTGCTCCAGTTTGTACTCTTAGGATATGGACTTTTCTTTTCTTTTTCTTTTTTTCCCATTCTTTTTTACTCTTGAGTCTAAATTTAATTACAAAAGAGGGTGGTCAAAAAAAATAACACAAATTCTAAAGGGGTAACAAAGGGTATAAAGTATTTGGATAGCCGAAAAATGGTCTCCCAGCCTCGAGAACGCCAATTATAGTATCTATTTGCGATCACATCATTGATGAACATGCATGTCTTCTTGGGTCTTCTTCAGTGTAAAGATGTATGAGAAATACTTTCCTCGTTGTGAGTGGCCATTGTCAATTTGGATGACTTTTCTTGAATTTTGTCTTGATGTAGAAGATGCATTTTGCCACTAACTGATCCATTATAAATTGTCTGGAATACACCTTTTATTGAAAAATATTTTCTATCTCATAGTTCTAAACTGACTTCAATATGTTAGATTATCTTTAAGTTCGGTCTTCTCAAATGATTCAAAAGGTAGAGATCCTTAACTTCCATGAGCATGACTACTTTAGTTCCATGTAAACTTAGCTCATGCTTATTTTTCAAATGTTTCACGTGTCTATTCTTCTTCAAAAGTGTCTCTTTCTCAGATATGCAATTCAAGATTAAATCAATTTTCTAAGATCTGGCCAAAACTTCTGCATGCATTTCATGTCAATAGAACTAGCTTGAAAATAACTATGCACAAAATGGACACAAAATGATTGGCTGCTTTTTATTAAATAAAGGATAGCAGGGTCCGATAACACAAAAGAAGAAGAAAAGATGATAAAATAAGCTATCATGGTTAAAAAGTGAGTGACTTTCTGGTTACTAAGTGAAATCTTAGGCACAAATTTGCACATTAGCATTGCCACGACATTCAGCCCTTTTATTCTGTCTGATTCGGCACTCAAATTTTGACTTTTTAATCAAAACATTCTTAATATTGGTTGTCATATTTCAAGACTGGCGTCATGGGAAATTTCAAAGCAACTAATTTACTAAAGGACATAGAAGAATTATCATGTCTCCCCATCATCAAATCATTCCTGACCAGGCCATGTCCTATTGCTAAAATCTGGTAAAGTTAACCCCACATTTTGCCTTTATTTTTATTTTTCACTGCCAACTTGCCTACTTGCCTTTTCGTGTCTTTGGGTCAATAATAGCGGTGCTTGTTCCATTGGTTGAGAAGATGCTTTTATGTTCTTGGATTGTTTTTATTTCTCGCCATTTCAAACCAACAAACCGACCACCTTTGACAGCTTTTATATCAAGACAAGCATGTTAGAATAAACACTCTCCTTCTTTTCTCCTCTTTTTTATTTTTATTTTATCTCTCCTTTTTTTCTTTCTTTTTTTTCTTTTAAACCATTCGATCAAACCTGATATGGGTTGCCTACATATTATGACACCATATGAATCAGAAGTGTGCGTAGTTCGGGAAGATTAGGAATAAAGAAAATAAACTTACTCTTTTTTTTGTCAGATTTTGGACTTTTTCGCAAGAAAGAATTAAAAACAAAATATTTTTGGATTTCAATTTTTTTTTTTAGTTTTTGAAAAGAAAGACTTGTGAAGAAGAAAGAAAATTTTTGAATTACGACTTTTTTTCCTTTTCTTTTCAAAATTTCGAAAGAAAAACTTCTAAAGAATAAAGAAAATATTTTTGAATTTTTGAAATTTTATTTTGAATTTATGAAAGAAATGCCTCTAAAGAAAAAGATATTTGAATCTTGAATTTCTTTTCAATTTTTGAAAGAAGAATGAAAATATTTTTGGATTTTGAGAAGAAATTAAAAGAAAGTTTTTTAAATTCTCAAAGAAAGACTTTTCTAAAGAAGGAAGTAAAGAAAAATATTTTTGAATTTTTGAAAATTGAGTCTTAAAGAATGACTTTTCTAAAGGATGAAGCAAAGGAAAATATTTTTGAATTTCTTTTAAAGCAATTGTGGTCTCAAATAAAGATTTTTCTAAAGGAGGAAGCAAAGGAAATACTTTTGGATTTTTTAAAAATTAGGGTCTCAAAGAAAGACATTTCTAAAGAAAGAAGAAAAGAAAAATATTTTTGAATTTTTTAAAGTTAGGGTCCGGAGCCGATGAGGTTTGTCTACGTATCTCACATCTAGTGAGAATCAGACCAGCGTAGTTCGGTCAGTTTTGACGCAATGTGAAAATATGACTTATTTTGAAATGATTTTTCTTCTTTTTTCAAAATTTCGGCATAGTTTCAGGATAATTCAAATAACTACCTCTCCTTCTCTTTTCTTTTTTCTTCTTTTTTTCTCTTTTTGTTTTTCATTTTTTCCCCTATTCTAGAAGCCAGTCAACATGGAAGCCAAAAGAGTATCTCGTAAAATGCATTAGAATGGTCTTTTAATTTGGGTACACCTATCCTAGACGGACTCAGCCTTGTGTTGAGTCCCCAAAGTCAAATACACGTGATGCAAACAAGTGTTCCTACTAGGGATCCGGCATGAGGCTATGTTATTCTAGGTTTAAAACCTAGGTATATTTTTCTAGACCTAGCTTGCCCAAGCGGACAACTCGAGCCGGGGGAGGGGGTGACGTACTGGTAAGTAAACGGCTATCCAGCTTTATAACTAATCTGATCCTCGTTCTAACTTAGCGCATGACACTAACAAAAAAGAAGTTACGCCACCGTACACTTCTAGAAGATTTTAAAAACTCATAGATAAGAGGATTTTACAATAATTTATATATACAGTTCACAAAATATCAAAGCGGTAAAAAGCGGCAATTTAGCACATTAGGCTCAAATACGTAAAAATCATATGATAAATGAAAGTCTTGTATAACAATTATTGTAAGCTCGAATTCTTGAACTCTGAACCAGAAGTTCTGGGTTCTTATCCCACCAGAGTGACAAGAGCTGTCACACCTTCTTTTTCTAGCTGAAAGGGATATAAGAGAGTTTTTTCAATTAAAGTGGAAATAATTGAAATGTGTTTAATTATTAGATTCAGAGTCGCCACTTGGAATAATTTATAATGTCTCAAGTCACCGGTTTATTTTAAATCCCAAATAGAGGAAATTGATTCTTATTTATGGTTTGTGAACACAGAAATCTGGGTAAGAAATTCAGTTAACCTGGGAGAAGGTATTAGGCATTCCCCTGCTATGTGGTTTTAGCACGATCGTTTAACTACTAATATTGGCCTAATTATATGATTTAATACATATTAAACTTATTTTTATATTCTAACAACTTTTAACTATTCGATTAACCTTTTTTAGTATTTATTGAATTAATTCTGGAACAAGTTACAATGTCGTACACTTGTTTGTTTGGTACAAATTGCAAATCACGTCACGTAAACTGTACCCACAATCTACAACACGTGTATTTTATTAATGGTTCAAAGTTATGGTCTGATCACATGAAATGTGTACTCGACTTAAGATTTACGTATCATGACTATGCCACGGGAACCGTACCCATGGTCACGATAATGACTTATGCGGCAAAAGGTTTGCCTAACCACGTGATGACGGCCTAAGCATGCTCCTAACATATATAGGCAAGTAACAAAGCAATAGAGAATTAAAATCTCAATTTATAAACTTTAGCACTCGAGCCCCTTTAATCTAATTTGACGTAGTTCAATTAATGAATAGAAACCTAAGTTCTATATTGTGAAAAAATCATGTTCAACATAACTAATTCGAGTAAACATACGAACAAATAACTAAGTGAACAAATTCAAAATTATGAAGAACAACAAACAAACAATGAGATCATATTACCGAACAAACAATTAATATTAAACTAGAATAAAATGAATAGAGGAAGGAAGAATTGGACCTCTATTGATATTTTTTAACACAAAAACCCAATAGGATGGACGATCTTAGACGGGATTCTTGCACGACAGTTAGATCAGAACTAACAGACGGCAACCTCGACTAGGCAGCAATCAAACTCCAACATTGAGACCACCAACAGCAAATCAATCATGAATTTCAACTAAACTCTTTGATTGAAAACCACGAATGAAAACGAGAATACTTTTTTGTATTTTTTTAGTTTGAAGTCAAATTGAAATTAAATTGGACTGATTTTTCTTATTTTATATCAAAGATCTAAATGAAAAGTCAAAAAAAAATCAAAAACCAAACCAAGCCTTTGTGTTCTTTTCAAATTTCCATTTCTCCCATCTTCTATTTGCATTTCAACCCCAAAAAATGGATCCCTTTTACCCCTAATGTTTCCCCCTTTTTCTTCTCTTTCAGGTGAGCTTTAGCAGATCTGGGTGATGTGAGACAATGGAACAGAGGTGAGGGTGGTGATGTGCGATGAGAACCTGGTTTTTCTCACTAGATTCCAATAATTAAGAGATAGGAAGAAGGTCTGGCTGCTCGTAGTTTCGAGATGCGGTTGTCTATGAACGTTCGCATTTTTTTCGGCGAGTGTGAGGAAATTGCTAAGGGTTAAAAGGGTGTAGGTATGGTGAAGCTTCCGGCGAGGGGTCGTTGCGCGGAGCGGACGGCGACGGTTTGGTGATGAAGAAAGATGGGGTGTGGCTGACTTCTCTAGGGTTAGTGAATGGTCTGTTTTTCGTTGATGGAGAATGGGGGACAGGTGGGGGTTCTCTTCAAGATCAGGGTTCTTTTATTGGTTCAGAATAAGAACAGTCTTTTAGATTAGGGTAAATGTGGGCTTAAGAAAAAAACCGCTTCTAGAGAGAGAAGCTCTACCTTCTCTCTACAGTTCTAGAGCAGTTGAACGAGTATTCTCGGTGCATGATAGTAAGAACACCATCGTCACCGATCAATGGCTCGTCGCCGGCGAAATTTGACACATACAACCACTCAAATTGCCACCCCTGCACACGGTATCACCAAAGAGCTAGAGCCTCTGACCTTTGGAAGCTTCCTTCCATAGAAGTTCCAATTGCCAGAGAATATGAATGCAGAGGTTGATAAGACTGTAAATCCACTCCCGATGGACAAAAATGAAGTTCCGAATAATCTGACTGCGCAAGGGCTGCAATTCTCTGAAGTTAGTGATTCTGCAAAATCACTTCTTACTGTTGCTGAAGTTGTTCGAGGAAATCGAGATGCAAAAATGGGTAAGCCGCTCTCATTTGTGCCTCCGATTGAAAGAGATGGCCAAAAGATAGGTAAAATCAGTGTAGAGGATCTACAATCTCAGGTAGATTACTGGGCTAATGCATTAATTGGATATGTAATAGGTGATAATCCAAATGCTAAAATGATGGAGAATTTTGTCATGCATGTTTGGAATTTTGTATCCAAACCTCAAATTCTGTTGCATTCTGAAGGATATTGCATATTTCGATTCAACAGTAAAGAGGATAAAGAGTTAGTTACCCAATCTGGGACGTACTCGTATAGAAACAAACCTATGGTGTTGAGACCATGGGAAGTTGATTTTTCTTTTCAAAATGATGTTCTCAGCACTGTACCTATATGGATTAGATTCCCTGGTCTTCCGGTGGGTTACTGGTATGTTGATATACTAAGCAAACTGACTAGTGCAGTGGGTAGACCACTGTACACTGATAAATTTACAGCACATTATGAGAAGATCTCTTTTGCGAGAGTTTTAGTAGAGTTTGATGCTGCTCATCCCCTACCTGATCAGGTTGAAATTGAAACTCCTTTTGGCATGAAACTGCAATAGATCGAATATGACTGGAAACCTTGTTTTTGCAATCATTGCCTGAAATTTGGCCATGATGCACTTGACTGCTGGTATAATGCAGGCAATGATATAGAACTGGTTAATGGTGAGCAAGAGAAGGGGAGAAGACCGAGAGCTAGAATGCCAAGACAGGTCAAAGTTACTAAACAGGAGTGCGTACCTAAGACTGTTGCATATGCAATGGTAACTATTTCAGCTCAACCAGAACATATCACTGAGGCAGTGCAACTGGAAACTAGTACTATTGGGAATCAACAACATACTGGTGATATGAAGCTGGTGAATAGTACTAAGGGACAGCATGAACTAGATGGCACTGGCAGAAACACAACAACTACAGGGGTACCTTCTGGGATCAGTGAGGTTATGATTGATAAAGCTAATAAGGGGAAGACTACTGTAGTTATTCTGGATGCTGGTAGAAGAGGTCAACAGGTGGATCCAGGACCTTCTTGGAGCAAATCTTCTATTGCTCAATGATTATTGTTACTTGGAATATAAGAGGGCTTAATCAAGCCCATAAACAGAAAGAATTGAAAAGCTTTCTGTCTGTAAATAAAGTAGATGTCATAGGAGTTCTTGAAACTAGAGTGAAAGAACATAAAGCTAAGAGGATATTAAATAAGATTGCTAAGGGATGGAAGGTCCAATGCAACTATGCTAAAGGTGTAAATGGAAGGATATGGCTTCTTTGGAAGCCTCACATTCAAGTCATTATCTCTTATGTGACTGGCCAGGTTATTCAGTGTCTGTTAGAAGATCCTCAAAGTAAGATCAGAATCCATATGAGTGTCATTTATGCTCATAACACTGCAAGCAATAGGGAACAACTGTGGAGTGATTTAAGGGCAACCAATATTCCCAATCAGGATGCTTGGGTACTGAGTGGGGACTTCAATGCTGTATTATGTTCTGAAGACAGAATAGGTTCTCCTGTCACTGATGCTGAAATCAGAGGGTTCAATGATGTTATTACTGATCTTCAACTTACTCCCCTTCGAGCCAAAGGGTGGCATTATACATGGACAAACAAGCAGGGCAATGAAACTAGAGTTTATAGTAAAATTGACTGGGCATTGGGTAATTTTCAGTGGATTCAACAGTATGGACACCTTGAAGCTGATTTCATGAACCCTTCAGTTTCTGATCATTCCCCTATTCTCATTAAATTTGGCAGCCAAAAACTTCTACACCCCAAACCTTTCAGATTCTATACTGCAATAATGGAGAATCCTCAGTTCAAGACCATTCTGCAGCAAACTTGGGCTCAAAATTGTGAAGGAACACCTATGCAGCTGGTCTGGACAAATTGAAGAATTTGAAGCAGCATTTAAAAGGGATAAATACTCAGATGGCTTACTACAAACAGAAGCTTATTCATGCTAGGGAGACACTGGATATTTTACAAAGTCAACTGCAGCTTAACCCACTTTCACAGAATTTGTTCACTGATGAAAAGGAAGCATTGCTTGAAATTGAAAACTGGAGCAAGGTGGAGGAACAGGTTATGAGGCAGAAATCCAAGGCTTGCTGGATTGAATGTGGAGATGCTAATACTAAGTATTTTCATGCTCAATGGAAGATCAGAACTAGCCAGAATAACATTACTACTATATATACTGAATCAGGTATAAAACTAACAGAACCATCAGCTGTGGAACAGGAGTTTATTGAGGTGTTCAAATCATTGATGGGAGAATGTGCTGATGAACTACCTTGTATTAACACTACTGTTATGAGGGAGAGACAATGCCTAACTTTATCACAGCAAAAAACGCTAATTCAAGAGGTCACACTGGAAGAAATTACAGAAGCCATAAAGGAGATGCCTAGGGACAAAGCACCAGGTGTGGATGGATTTCCTGTGGAATTCTTTACTTGCAACTGGGAAATAGTAAAGGAAGATATTTTTGCTGCTACTAAGGACTTCTTCTCTACTTGCATTCTGCCCCATATGATCAACACTACAGCTATTACACTTGTACCTAAGGTTAGAACTCCTTCAACTGTCAAAGATTATAGGCCTATTACTTGCTGTACCACTGTTTACAAAATCATTTCCAAAGTTATTACAAGAAGGATGAAAGCTGTAATTGGTGGTCTAGTTGGACAAGCTCAGTCACCATTTATTGAAGGTAGAAGCATTATTGATAATATACTGCTTAGTCATGAAATCTTCAAGGGTTATTCAAGGAAAGGAGTATCCCCCAGATGTGTACTCAAGGTGGATCTAAGGAAGGCTTATGACACTCTTGAATGGGGCTTTCTTAAACAGGTCCTTATTGACCTTGGATTTCCTGCTAAATTTCTAAACTGGATAATGGCTTGTGTTACTTCTGTTTCCTATTCCCTAGTACTGAATGGTGGCCTAACTAAGCCATTCACTGCTAGGAGGGGTATTAGGCAGGGTGATCCTATGTCTCCTTATTTGTTTGTTCTTGCCATGGAGTATCTGAACAGAATACTGGGACAGTTGCACAAAAATGGAGATTTCAACTTTCATCCAAATGCAGGAAGCTAAACTGTGTACATATTTGTTTTGCTGATGACCTTCTTATGTTCTATCGAGCTGATGTTATTTCTATCCAGATTCTACAAGAGGCTTTCCTTGAGTTCTCTAAAGCTTCTGGTTTGCAAGCCAACATTAGCAAAAGTGCTGTTTACTTGGCCGGAGTGCAGCAGTCTGCCAAGGAAGTAATAATAGAAAAGCTGGGATTCATTGAAGGACAGCTTCCTTTCAAGTATTTAGGGATTCCTCTCAACTCAAGAAAACTTGCTATCCATCATTACTTACCACTGATTGAGAAGATCACTGCCAAGGTCACTTGCTGGTCAGCCAAAATGCTGTCTTATGCAGGAAGATGTCAATTGATTAAGGCTGTTATCTTTGGCATCCAGACCTACTGGGCACAAGTTTTCATATTGCCAAAGAAGGTTTTGAAGACAATTGAAGCAATATGCATGTCTTTCCTGTGGACAGGCAATTCTACTGTATCCAAGAGGGCTTTGGTTGCATGGGAGAAGGTCTGTAAACCAATCTCTGCTGGGGGACTGAATATCATTGATATGGCTGTATGGAATAAGGCAGCTGTCACCAAGCTCCTTTGGGATCTGGTTAGGAAAAGAGAGTGCCTCTAGATCAGGTGGCTACACTGCTACTATATAAAACAATATGACATTGGCTCTATGTCTCTGCCCCAGACTGCTTCCTGGGTTGTTAGAAAGATTCTGGATTGCAGGATTGATGTTATGGAAAATCAGCAGCTTTAAGGGGATCTCCTTAACCGATTACAATCAATGTGCAAGCTAGACAAGTTTCAGATTCAAAAACTTTACCTTGCAATGCTTCCTAGTTATAATAAGGTATAATGAAAGAATGTGATGCTGACTACAAACGTGCAACCTAGACACAAATTCACAGTGTGGTTAGCTGCTCATCACAGGTTGCCTACTATTGACAGATTGCAGAAGTATGGGGTTCAGGTGCCTACTGCCTGTATATTCTGTAAGCAGCATGCTGAGAACTTTGAGCACTTGTACTTTGATTACCAAATCACCAATCGAGTATGGACTAGAATATGCTGCTGCTTGGGATATAAAAGAACAGTTGGCAAATGGGAAGATGAACTTCAATGGATCTGTAGCAAAGCTAGGAGCAAACTATGGCATAAAGCAATCACTGCTTCTGCCTTTGTGAATGCTGTAGCACTGATATGGAGGGACAGAAACTGCATTCGTTTTGATGGCAAGGCATTTGTAGAAGACCAGTTCTGTATAGAGGTTGCACTGTTATTGCATATACGAGGCAGAAAATGTAAAAGATGGCAGGATGATTTACGGCAACTAAACTACTACCCTTAGCTATAGTCTGCCAATTTTCATACATAGATAGCTTGTTTAGAATTGAATAGTTTAGTGAAATTTGTAAATAAGTAGTAGCTAGTCCATGCTACTACTATAGAACTCACTTTGTAAAGCCTTTGATATCAATGAAATTAACAGTCACATTAAAAAAAATGTGGGCTTAGGAATTATGGGCTAGGTCTGAATTGGGCCAAATTTACCTTTAAAAGTGATCCTTTAACTTTGATAGACTAAGAAAAAATATTAATTTCTAAACTAACGACTATAAATTATGAAATCATTCCTAATTAATTAAAACAAACTACATCATGATATGAAGTTATATATATATATTGATATTTTCGAAGATTATACTAAAAATAAAAATAGGTTAAAATGAATATTTTTTCAAAAAATATCTAGCACCTTAAATGAAAAATAGAAACAAAATAAAATTATTTTGTATTTTTTAATTTTTGTGATAAAATAAAGTAAAAGAGTCAAAACTAGTTGAAATAACCATATTAGACCTAAAATAAATATTTAAATGCTAAAATGCGCAAAACTTGGGGAGGGTCAAAAACTACATGTCTCTAGAGATGAGTTGTCTCTCATAAATATTTGAAATAGTCTCATAAATACTTTTAGTTATCTCGCTTTATTATTTTGGTCCCAATATTTTATAAAGTTTTATTTAAATATTTGTAGTTTTTAAAATATATTATTTTAAGTAATGTATTCTAAAAACTATAAATATTTAGATGAAATTTTATAAAATATCGGGACAGGAATAATAAAGTGCGAAAAGTAAAAATATTTATCATGCTATTCTGCCTTTTTATGTACTATGATGTTTTTCATGTTGACTTCTCCTCCTAGTGGCTTCTGATCGCATGAGGGGATAAGGGGAAGGACAGATGGTTCTACTTCTGTATGCGTTGGTGTATATGTGTATTGACTCTTGTGTGCATAGGTTTCTTGCTCTGTTTATACGTAGGAGCTCGCTTTTTTTGCTTCTTGACTAATCATTCTGTGGTCCTCTTCTATTGAAGGTTGTTTACCTCGAAATATTTATGTATCTAAAGATAATTTGTAGTTTTAAAGATACGTGATATATTCTAATACTAGTAATTATACAAGCAATATTAAACTTAAGTAAGAAAAAAATAAATCAAATCAATGTTGTTGGAGCAGTAGGGGCCTCGAGTTGAGTTATTCAGGGACCTAGAGGTAAGCTAAGACCAATAAAGTATGATCAATAAAGTAAAGGCAATAAAGCTGAAGAATAATTATTGAGCATGTTAAACAAGAGAAGAATAGAATATTCTATTGCAGTGAATAATGTGATGACTTACAAAATGATTAAGGTCCCTTTTATTTAGAATATTCTATAGGTGTATAATGGACTAGTACGGACCTGTACCATTTCTTACAAACCTTATCCTTTAATTAATGCCCTGGTCCACATGTACTTGAGAAATTCCTGCTCTTTCTTGATTGTCTTCGAGATTGTGCTGCCCTCGATATAAGCTGTGTCAGGCCTTCGATTAGCTTCCTCGAGGTGGGTGTCCCTCAACTGGATCTGGCCTCCATATCGAGCCTCTCGGACTCGGACCTATAGCCTAATTTAAGACTTCAAAATCATGCTCCTCGATTTTGACCGTATACAGATAGTCCCCGCGTTTCTTAGAATGGACTAATATGAAACAATTTTGGCCTCGATTTTCTAGATCCTCTAGTGATGACGCCATCCTTGTGAAGCCAATGTTTAAACTGACCGAAACATCCCATCAGCCAATTTTCCCAAAAATAATAAATGCACGCCAGTGATGGTCGGCTATTAACGCCTTCAAACCGTTGCTTCCCCTCTATAAATATGAGGTGTCTTCCCTTAGTAAATAACCTTACCTTTCTTCAATCCCTTCCAATCCATATCTTTTTCTTCAATCATTTGTTTCCTCTGCCTCTTTAAACACCGTAATATTCAAAGCTCTCGCCGGAAACACTTACATGTGCACCCGAATTCCTTAACTTAAAACCATGGCAAAAACATCCAAGATGGTCCCTAAAAATGATAAAGCATCATCTTCCTCCGGGTCTCGGACGGCCAAACTAGTGGTGACACCGACATTTGAAGAGATCACCCCTGGTGATTGTATCATCAAGAAGGACTCGGTATGTCGAGGGACAATGCGAGCACGTGCCACGATATATTAGCCTGATAACCAAGTAGCTCATCAAGGAGATAAAGGAGAATTGTCGATGAGGGGACGAGGTCAAGGTTCAGATCCCGAGGCTTGATGAAAGCATAACTACCCACAAAAAGGGGTTTTTGAGTGTTTATACTTACCCCTTCACATTGGGCCCCCTCCGTCCGGTGGTGATCGACTTCTGCATATATGAAGTCACCCTTGGTCTAATCCACCCTTCATTGTGGCGTATCATGATCATGCTGCGGTACTTCTCTGAGAAGGCCGAGGGTTTAAAATTCACCCTCAGCCACCTAGTTCGGTTATATCGGCCCCAGTTATTCCGAGGACTCATCAAGTTGCAGCACCGAACCACAAAGCTCTTCTTTGCCAGTACCAATGAAACCAAAGATCGAGGTTGGATGGGCCGATTTTTCAGAGTCAGGGCTTCGGACATCATCCCCGAGGAAAAAATATCATTCACGGAGAGGTGAAATTTTAACCGTAAGTGGAATCCGCATTTTTATTTATATCTTTTCATGTTCTTTCATTTTCCATAACTTTCTCATCTTTCATTTGGAGACCGACACTTGGGCGCCCCTAGCGATGCCCGACCTCGAGAATTAGGTCAGGAAACTAGCTGTCACATCCTCTTATGGCAAGCGTAATTGGCGTGAATTGGCAAAGGGCCAATAGGAGGCCAAGAATCATGGCCTTGGAGATGCGTCAGAGATGAGGCAGTCTTCAAATCCGAAGCTTGAGAAAGACAAGGGAAAAAAAAGGGTCTCGAAACTCGAAGACCCTCAAGACAAGAAAACCTCCACTCTAAGGTTGCGGAAAAGGTTTACTAAAAGGGGCACAGACTCAGCCCATGACTCCTTGGATGGTGAGGAGAATGATGATGAAGAATTGGCTTTGGTGACTCAAACCAGTAAGCCAATCGAGTCCACCGAGCCTCTCAAACTAGAAAATCCACCTTGTGGTGAGGATGCCCGGAGAGAAGAAACGGGCAAGGACCCTATGTCCCCAAAGGTTGAGATTGTCCCTCCGTCTTCAGCTACTATACCGGAGGGGGTAAATGTTGATCCCCAATGCCAATAAGAATGCCCTGAGTGAAGAGCTCGGGAGGCCGTGACAATAGGTCACTCCCTTCCGTTGACAACTTATTCTGAGGGGGCAATCAAAGAAGCCAACGCGCCTAGGCCCAATCCAAATAAGGTTATTGAAGATGATCCTTTTCAGGGGTGCTATGCTGGGATCGAGGATTCCTATGACTTTATGATGCATCCTCCATTTTCGAGGAGGCCCAACATCTCCTTTTTTGCATAAGGACCTGCCCTTTCTATTGCAAGTTCTTCTCCCTTTGTCTTCTTCTTCTTCGACTAACGTGTCTTTATTTCACGTATAGGCTGTTGCAAAGTTCAAAGCTGAGCTGAGCCAATGTGAGGTCGAGCTCAAGAAAGTTTTTGGCGAAGAGATGACCTTGCGGCTCCTTTGTAGCCGGAAAGAGGAGGAGCTTAAGGATCTCTAAACTGCTTTGGCTAAAGCTCAAAAAAGCGAGTCCGAGCTGGATGAGCAGGTAACTTTGATTTTAACAAAGTTCGGCATTCTTGGCCCTGCTTCGGAGTCTAATACATCAATGTCTCAGCTACAGCAAAAGCTGAACATGATTGGGTAGCTCCAGGGCAAGGTGAATCGAGCTCGGGCTAATTGCCAATAGTGGAAGGAGAATATGGATCGACTTGCTACCGAAAAGGAAGCTGTTAAGGCTCAACTAGCCTCAGCTGAAGCTCATTTATAAGGTGATGAAGTGAAGGTCTTGGCTTAGGTCAGGGTAATTGAGGGGCTGGGGTCCGAACTAGCTAAAGCCCGTACCGAACCTCCATAGACTAAGGCTGAAGCTGCACAAGCTAAGGTCGAATCTGAGAAGACGAAGGCTGCGGGTGATAAATCCATTACCATATAAGTGAGAGAAGCCGCTGTCGTTCAAACTGTTTTGAAGAAGACCTCTGACCGGTGAAGACGAAGCACTGAATTGGTTAAGCGTTAAGCCCCGAGGGAGACTCTCGAGGAAATCCACGCTCGGGGGTTCGATCTTGCCGAGGAGATAACCGAAACACAGGCACAGGAAACAGGTGCTAGGTTTATTGTCTCCTCCGATAATGAGGATGTGATGAGTGGCTCCGGGAATGAGGAAAGTGAAGAAGATGATCCTGAAGGGGAAGAGACTCCAGAAGATAAAGCCATTAGAGATGAAGATGGAACTCCCGAGGACGTGTCCCCGAAAGTAGATTAGGTTTCTTTTTGTATAAGAGCCCCTTGTGGGCGTAGTAATATTCTTTGTAAATTTCCCAGATGAATATAAAGTAGCTTTTTGCTCTGCTCTTGATTTGTATTGACTTTTATTTCGTCCCCGTTTGTAAAAAAATTCGATGAATCAAATGCTAAGTTCGAGTATCAATTTAGACTTGTAATAAGTCTTTAGTCATTTATTGCCCAAGATCATACCCCTTAGGGTTATAGATCCCTGAGCCAAACTTGAAATCAAATTAATGTGAGCTCAGATAACAGGGCCTTTGGGTATGAGTTAAAGGAGAACGGGGTCTAAGACTCCCATAGATCTTCAGCCTAATATTTCTTTTATGATGGCTCTTAGGCTCATGTATATCAGCCCTTAGGCTCTTTTAGGTTGGCCCTTATGCTCTTTAAATTGGGTCGTTTCAGCCTCTAAAAATGGCTATATAGTTTTCCCTTATTTCGGCTAAAAGACTTATTGAAGTTTTAGTTATGCCTTAGCATGTGTTTTTGTACCCGTTGGGTTTTTCAAAGGCTTGACATATCGGAACCTTATTAGTCATTTTGTTTGAATGGACATAATTGAATGCCTAGTAAGGGTTTTCCGAAGGCTGGTGTTATTGAAGCCTTTGAATTGTTCGAGGGATGATTTTTCAAAGCCCTTAGATTTTTTGGGGGCCAAATTTATCGAGGCCCCTTATACTTTGCTTTTGCTGGGGGTATCCTGATTTAACTAGTTTTTCATTGTTTGAAGGCCTTTAATTTCATATCGAAAAATAGAAGTCTCTGAATCGTATTATTTTGGTCGTAGCCTTTGTGTGACCGCAGTCTTTAGTATGGTTGTAGCCTTCGAGTTTGTCACTTGGACTCGTTTCTCGGTAACTTTCCAAACTTTTTCGAAAATTTAGTCCCCGAGAGAATTGGCCTTAGCATACGTTTCGAGGGGGTGCCTCTTTGAGGACTTATGATGCCTCTTTGAGGTCTTAGGAGTCCAAATTTTGACGACTCGAATATATTGACTATCAGGACAGTCCCCAGTTATTTAGGGTGCTTTGGCCCTTGAACCGCTTCCCATAAGATTGTAAGTGTAAATATCGTATCAGGTAAAAGTGTTTTTGATATAACCAGAATGCTTCTTCAAATAGTTAATACATGCGTACATGTTTTCCATCGGGTCTCGATTATTCTATATGGACACGGTTCATTTTACCGCTTGGCTCATTACAAAGTTCTCCTATCAAGGTCATTTTAGGCGTGAAATATCTTTCTCGCAGCTATAACTTCCGAGGGTGATGCCCCCAGTATTCGAGGTTGATAAAAAAGAAGCCTTGAATACTTGTTGAGTGACTCTTAGGTAGCATATAGGTGTTGCCTCGTTTAAAGCCTTGCTGGTAAATCCCATTTGGAATAAAACCCGATCTAAGGGAAAAAGAGTGCAACACATGCTTTCAAACCTATGGTTTTTGAGCTTAGCAGTAATATCTCTTGAGCAATGATATATTCTAATTATTTGGTAGTTGCTCACCTTCCATTGTGCTGAGTTTTTAGGATCCTTTTCCTATAACTCTGAGGATACAGTATAGTCTTTCCCGTTTGGAAGCTAGCTTCCCTTTGTTTGGGTATCGAGTGTGAAGAGTGACTTTCCTTAGGACCAAGTCCCTGGCTCTGAAATATCAAAGGTTCGCCCTTTTGTTGTAATACATTTCGATCCTTTTTTTGCGTGGCCGTTCGAATTAATGCAGCCTCACCGTTCTTTTTTATGAATTTGTTGAGCTTCCGATAGTCCATATATACTCCTCACCTGGTCACCGTTCTTGTAAGAGTCAACTCATTCTTGTCATTGGTGACCACCTCCATGCCCCATTTATTTTGGGACACATTGAACCGGAGCCGTCCACGAACTATAAGAAAATAGGGTAGACAACCCTGGCATCGAACCACTTGATGATATCCTTTTTGAAAACCTCTTGCATGGCTTCATTGAGCCTCCTTTGATGTTCAATAGATGGTTTGGCACCTTCCTCTAAGCTAATCTTGTACATGCAAAATGTGTGGGCTTATCCCCCCGAATATCCGCTAATGTCCATCCAATAGCCTTCTTCCTCTTTTTTAGCACCGCCAATGTAGAGTCTACCTGCACATTAGTCAAACAAGAGGAAGGAATAACTGCTAAAGTAGAAGAAGGGCCAAGAAATGCATACCGAAGATGTAGAATCAATGGCTTCAACTCCAAGATAGAAGGCTCTTCGATTGAAAGCTATGCAGGAGGAGTTGTCCTATTTTCAAGATCCAAGTACAATTTGCGGGGGTTCATACGTGTGTGACCTTATTCCTTGCAAAGAGTCCAAAAATAATGATGTGTTGTATCAATAAATAGTAACAGAGACCGAGATATGATATGCATATGAATGAGTATGATTGAGCATATAATGCAATAAAAGCAGGTAGCTCAACAACAAAAAGGACCTCTGCAGGTCCCAACAGGATAAACATGTAGCCTAGACATGGACTCTAGAATGGATCATCTCAATTA
The DNA here is from genome assembly GCA_034376525.1 of Nicotiana benthamiana. NCBI lineage: Eukaryota > Viridiplantae > Streptophyta > Magnoliopsida > Solanales > Solanaceae > Nicotiana > Nicotiana benthamiana. The sequence continues at coordinate 10,478,150 of CM067338.1, read as the reverse complement.
CTTTATCATACGGTGAAAACACGTATATCAATAAAATAAGACCACTAAATAGTGCCATGAAAACAACAAAGTCACAATTCACAAGGTACATGCCCACACTCCCATTACCTAACATGTGCGCCACCTCATCGTCAATCACAAAGCATGTAATTCGGGGTTTCATACCCGTAACACTAGGTTTAGAAGAGTTAATTATCTTGAACAAGCCAATTCCAAATCGAACAAGCCAAGTGATGCTCCAAAAATTCCATCATGCACATAGCGAACTCCGAACGGCTCAAAACCCAATCATTGCGATAAAATTTGCTTCAAAAGTTGCCTCAATCCGAGTCCCGCATCTCAAAATATGAAGAACCCTCGATTTTTATAGCTTCTGCCCAGCACTTTCGGTATTTGCGAACAAATAAATACATATGATACCGCCGTATCTGCGATAAAAACAATTCTTTAGCGAAAAATGGCCTTTCCCATAAATCCCTGCACATGCGGATGTAAAATTTCGCTTCTGCAAAGCCTTACACATCTGCAATTCCAAATCTGGCACTTGCGCACACGCATGTGCGCTACAAAATATGCTTCTGGAGTCTTCCTCACCCAGCCTCTTCTCGCTTCTGCGACTCCACAAATGCCTCTGCGAATATCACACCTGCACAAACCAGCCGCAGGTGCGGTCATAGCAGAACCAGAAACCTCCAACAATGCAAAATGAAATGAAAATGATCTGAACCTTGTCTGAAACTCACCCAAGCCCCTCGGGACCCCGTCCAAACATACCAACAAGTCCCATATTATAATATGGACCTACTCGAGGCCTCAAAATACACATAAAAACATCAAAATAATAAATCACACCGCAATTCGAATCATTGAACTTTGAAACTTCAACTTCCACAACCGATGCCAAAACCTATCAAATCACATCCGATTGACCTTAAATTTTGCTCACAAGTCATATTTGATATTATGGAGCTGCTTCAACTTTCAAAATCAAAACCTGACCCTGATATCAGAAAGTCCACTCTCGGTCAAACTTTCCAAAATTCCAAATATCGCAATTTCAAGCCAAATTCTACTACGGACCTTCAAATCAGAATTCGAACGCACTCCTAAGTCCAAAAGCATCCAACAGAGCTGATGATACCATCAGAAATCCAATTCGAGGTCAAACTCTAAAAAATCAAACTTGGTCAAACTTTTAAATTTAAAGCTTCTAGTTGATAATCATTCTTCTAAATCAATTTTGAATAACTTGAAAAATCAAAACTAATGATCCAGATAAGTCATAGTACATCATACGGGGCTATTCATGCCCTCAAACAATCGAGCAAAGTGCAAATGGTCAAAATGATTTGGTTGGTTCGTTACATCTAGACCATAATATTATCCAACGCAAGTGAATACAGAGTTGCAAGTTAATGTCCTCATTGATCAATAGACGTATACTTGGAAGTTGCACAATATTCAGAATTTGTTTTGTATTGATGATATTCATGCAATTTCGTCTGTCCCCCACCTCTACTACGGCTCTTTGGATAGAATTACTTGGCATCACTCTAAATCCGGTAATTATGAGGTTAAATCGGATAATCTTTTAGATAAAGAAATTACAAGATATATGGATGTTAACAATGCTAGAACATAATCTTGTCATCACTCTTTTCCAAAAGCTTTTTGATAGTTCTTATGGTCTTTGAACATTAAGAACAAATATAAATATTTTATTAGGAAACGTATTTTGAATGTGCTATCTGTTAATTGTACTATTTTTTAACGTTTAAGTCATGTAAGTGAAGTATATAAGGTTTGTGGCTTAATAAATGAAACTATTGATCATATGCTCTTTAGATGTCATAAATCTCAGATAGTTTGGAACTTAAGTCCAATAAACTGGACTAACTTAGAAAATACTTTAGAGTTTGCTGCGTGGTGATATGATATTTTCATTAATGCTAATAAGTATCCTGAATCTATTGAAATTGTTAAACTAAGCATTTCAATTATGCGACAAATTTGGAAGGCTAGAAATTTATTGAATTTTAATGGGTATATAAGTGAACCTAATAAAATTGTAAACAAAGCACTTTTCAATTTTCATGAATATGAAAATTATATATTTACTATCTCTTCTCCTTCCCAAATATTTGACTGTTCTGATAATAATAATATTATTGTGGGACAAAATGGTATTGTTATGTTTGTATATGTTGGGTTACAATTGGAAAAGAAGATAGCAAGTATTGGAGTGGCCGGTATAGATAGTTATAGTCATTTGCTTCAAGGCCTTGGTCCCCTAATAATTCAATTTATTGGAAAAGCCATTACTACTGAAGCCTAGCAATTCGTGAAGCTTTGAAAAAAGTTAGAGAAAATGGATGGTCAAAGGTGCATATTCCGTCAGATGCAAAAAATGTGGTGGATATAATAAGAAAAAGAATAGTGATCTCATGGAAGATAGAGACTACTTGTGAAGATATTTGGAAGATGATAAATTCCTTTGAAGATATAAATGTTGCATATATTCCTAGTGTCGGGATGCAAATTCCATTCCACACCGGATGAAAAGGAGAAAGGTGACCAGAATATATATGGTTACTCAACCCCATTAGTATAAGGTCTTTTGGGAGGTGCCCAAAAACAAATTCGTGAGGGCTTGGCCTACAGCGGACAATATCATACTAATGCAGGGGTTGGGATGAGGATACGCGCGATCCCAACATGTGATATCAGAGCCCAAGTTCGGAGGGAGAAGTAGCGGACCGACGCGTGCGGAGTTCTTGGAGCGACAACGACCAACAGGGGAAAGACCGAAGAGATCCGTGGAGGGTCCGGGTGTTGTGCAGGAGTACCCGGTGGAACGGTGTGCCAACTGGAGCAGGCGGATGGTGCCTTATGTTGTGCAGAGTTCACAGGGGGGACAAACTGAGAGATGTGCGTATGATGTCATGTGTTGTGCGAAGTCAACGGTGTGCCAAACTGGACCAGAGGTGATCTCTGGGCTAGCGGGGTAAGGTGTCTGCGGAAATGCTTGTGTCGAAAGTCGTCCCGACAGAAATAGATGGTCGGGCGGCGGGTCCCGCGGTAGTTGCGGCGGTGCAAGATGGGTGGCAGATCGGAAAATGGATATTCACTGGAGGGGAGGTCAGGGGATTGTGTGGTCTGGGTTTGAGGGGATATTTGTTGGGGTGCAAATCCCATCCCACACCGGATGAAAAGGAGAAAGGTGACCAGAATATATATGGTTACCCAACCCCATTAGTATGAGGCCTTTTAGGAGGTGTCCAAAAACAAATCCGTGAGGGCTTGGCCCAAAGCGGACAATATCATACTAATGTAGGAGTTGGGGTGAGGGTATGCGCGATCCCAATACCTAGATCTTGAAATGTCTTAGCACATAATTTAACCAAGTTTTCTATCTCGCCGTTACATAAAATTAGTTGGGTTTCTACTTTTTCTAATTGGATTGTAAACGATGTTATTGTATCCTTTGGCTCTTTGAGAGCTATTATTATCTAATATCGTAAAGTTATTTATTCAAAGAACATATCAGGTAAATTTTATCAAATAAAAATCAAGTAACTTAGAATTTAAGTGTTTTCGTACCTCTACAATTTTCTAGCCCGATTCAATTCCATGGGTCAATTAACCCTTTGAAACTAGGCTTAAAAGGAAACAAGTTCCTCCTTAATGATTACAACGTCATACCTGTGGTTAAAATTTTGAATCATAATAAAGACCCTTCTATTTCTCATTTCATCATCATTCAGTAAGCACAAATCCACTATACTTGCAAAAATTATTAGACAAGGGATAAAAAAAAAAAGAATAAAGCCATAGCGCACGTGAGAATAGAATGTTATGAGCGCGTGGGATCCTCGAATATTGTCGCACATGGTATGCCTCAAAATTTGCCCAAGCACACATCCAACTCGAACTTTAGACAGTCTGAGCTTCTGGACTTAACTAAATTTAGCTTCATTAGCTTCCGGCATTTCTTCCCTATTCTCCGGATCACACTAGGCACTCTCACACACACTACACACTATCTCCATGTTCCATAGCCGGCACAAAATCGAGATCTGAAAGTAGACAATATCAACGGCGACCATTGATTCACTCGCATTATCCATATATGTCTCGGCCGCCCAATCATGAGTTTCAGGAATGGTGGAACAAGCAAAGAGCCAATGGCAATGATGACCTCCTCTCTTCTTCCTCCGAAAGCCCTAGCTTTTTGACAGTTGAGATCCGTAGCCCTACCGTTGATAAGAAGGAACGTACTCGCAGTGCTCGTCAACTCTCCTGGATTTACCTTCTCAAGTTTCAGCAAATTGCTAATTCAATCGCATTCCTCACGAATGGCTTCATTTCAATCGTTCGCACCGCCAATCGCCGCATCGTTACATCCAATTCGGCGCCTCGTCGATCGGATTCTAAGCTCTATAGCGTAATTAAGGTGTTTTTAACAGTTTCAGTTATATTGTTAGTGTTTGAGCTAGTTGCTTACTTCAGAGGATGGCATTTCAGTCCTCCGACTGTGGAATCGGCGTCGGCGGAAGTGGAGGACTTAGTGGAGTACGTGTATGCCAATTGGTTAGACATTAGGGCTAACTATTTGGCGCCGCCATTACAGAGCTTGACCAATATGTGAAATTGTTTTGTTCCTGATACAATCCGTAGATCGAGTGGTGCTTGTACTTGGCTGTTTTTGGATCAAGTTCCGACGGTTGAAACCTTTGGCGGAGATTGAGTACTCTGCCGATGTGGAAAATCTGAATGCAGAGGATTATCCCATGGTGTTGCTTCAGATACCAATGTGCAATGAGAGGGAGGTAAGACCAAGTATGTTTTCAAGTTCTCACTGCTAAAGTCTATTGGCAATTACTCCCTTTAATTTAAATATTTTATTCTTTTTTTAAGTTTGTTTAAAAAAGTATGACTCTTTGTATATGTAGTTCGCATTTAATTCTAACATTCTCATTTTACCTTTAATGACAATGCTTATAGAAATGACATGGCACATTTAAGACCACATCAAAGGATACTTTTGATATGTTATACACACCTTTTGGCTAAGATCACATCATTCAAAAGTTATGTCTACTTCTTAATTTCGTGCCGAGTCAAACTACGACAAATAAAATGAAACGGAGGAAATACATGTTTAGTGAACTTGCTTCCTTACTTTCTTTACTCATTTCTAGGCCAGGTGTCGAGCTAGTCTCGCTTGTAGAAGTAACAACAACAACTACCCAGTATAGTCCCACACAGTGGGTCTGGGGAGGGTAATATGTAGACGGGCCTTACCCCTGCCCGAAAGGGTAGAGAGGCTGTTTCCAATCGACCCTCGGCTCATTGAAGGAAAGGAACAACAAAAACAAAAACAACAATAAAAGAGCATTAGTAGCTTCAGCAGAAACAACGTAAATAATTATCCAAACATAAGAACCATAAATAAAACAGCATGCAGTAATATCAGACAGTAACTACCATAAATAACTACCATAAGGGAGACACCATCCAATACACAAATCATCTATGGATAGCCCTACCAAGCCTCACCCAACCCCGGGTGAGGAGTACGAAAAACTCTAGGGACCCCTATCCTACAACCCTGATACTAGACCTCCAGACTTTCCTATCAAGGGCCATGTCCTCAGAAACTTACATTCTAGCCATGTCATGCCTAATCACCTCTCCCCAATACTTCTTAGGCCTCCCTCTGCCTCGCCGCGCGCCGACCATCGCCAGCCGCTCACAACTCTTCACCGGGGCATCAAGACTTCTCCTTCGTACATGCCCGAACCACCTCAGCCTCGCTTCTCGCATCTTCTCATCCACCGGGGCCACCCCCACCTTCTCTCGAATAACTTCATTCTTAATCTTATCTAATCTGGTGAGCCCGCACATCCACCTGAGCATCCTCATCTCCGCAACCTTCATCCTCTGAACATGAGAGTTCTTCACTGGCCAGCACTCCGCCCCATACAACATGGCCGGTCTAACCACAGCTCTATAAAATTTTCCCTTGAGTTTCTGTGGAACTTTCTTGTCACACAGGACTCCTGATGCAAGCCTCCACTTTGACCACCCCGCTCCTATACAATGAGTGACGTCCCCGTCAATCTCTCCGTCCCCCTGAATCCCCGACCCAAGATATCTGACACTGTCCCTCTTGGCGATGACCTGAGATCCAATCATCACATCCTTGCCTACTTCGCTCGGCTCGGCGCTAAACTTGCATCCAAGTATTCTGTCTTAGATCTGCTTATTTTGAAACCCTTAGACTCGAGAGCCTGTCTCCCTACCTCTAACCTCTCATTAACACCGACCCTCGTCTCGTCTATCAAGACTATGTCATCAGCAAATAGCATGCACCAAGGCACATTCCCTTGAATATGTTGGGTAAGAGCATCCATCACCAAGGCAAACAAGAGAGGGCTAAGCGCCGATCCTTGATGGAGCCCCATAACCACTGGAAAATGGTCTGAGTAGCCACCCACCGTCATGACCCTAGTCTTAGCTCCATCGTACATGTCCTTAATTACTCTGATGTAGGCTTCTGGCACGCTCTTCGCCTCCAAGCACCTCCATAGCACCTCCCTTGGGACCTTGTCATACGCCTTCTCCAAGTCGATAAGCACCATGTGCAGGTCCTTCTTCTTATCCTGAACTGCTCCACCAGCCTCCTGACAAGGTGGATAGCTTCTGTAGTGGAGCGACCCGGCATGAAACCGAACTGGTCCACAGATATAGATGTCATCTCCCTCACCCTCGCCTCGATCACCCGCTCCCAGACCTTCATGGTATGACTTATTAATTTGATACCCCTATAGTTGTTGCAGCACTGGATGTCACCTTTGTTCTCGTAGAAGTAGGAATCGTTACATGCAATCTTTATTAATTTTGCAGTTTCTAGTGATGTTTCGAACGTAAAATCTTTCATTGGTTTAGTTTCTTATTTTTGTAGAATAGATCAATAGAGAACTTTGACTATTAAGAAATAACAATCATGAAAATTTTGATATTTTTGAGATGATGACTTTACAAAGACGGATACTTTTTGACAACAGTACTTAGTGGTTTTAGATATAAGGTGAATAGCTGATTAAACCGAGCAATCCGACCGGACCCAGAATGTAGATTTAAGAGCAAATTTGCACACAGGCAAACAATTCCTAAAAATAGTATCTTGGGTCAACCCCAACAATTGTCACCACGCTATGCTCTTGGCAGAAACTATACACTTATTATCTGCTAAGCTTTTAAAATGTTTTTATTCGTGATATTAATTTAGTTATGTTCTCATGACAAGCCTCTTTTATCCTAAATATGTAAGTTGATTATTTTTGCTGAGTTACTGTTTGACTAAATTGTCAATTCCTTCACTGTGGTACTGTTCAGGTGTACCAACAATCGATTGCAGCAGTATGTGTCCAGGACTGGCCTAAGGAAAGAATGCTCGTACAAATTTTAGATGACTCAGATGACTTGGGTGTTCAGGGACTTATCAAGGCTGAAGTACAAAAGTGGCAACATAAGGGTGTGCACATTGTATATCGTCATCGTCTTATACGCACAGGCTATAAAGCAGGAAATCTCAAATCTGCGATGAGTTGTGACTACGTAAAAGATTATGAATTTGTAGCAATATTTGATGCAGATTTCCAACCAGCACCAGATTTTCTTAAGAAAACTGTTCCCTACTTCAAGGTGATTGCTTTTCCAAGATCTACCTAGGTGGCTCGCGTAGGCACCAAAGAATGTTATGTGAAATGAAATCTTCTTACAATTGGCTTGTCTCTACTAGTTGGTTTTACCTTGGAGTTTACCATGCTATTTCTTAGTGAAAAATGGGATCTGTCACTAACACGAGGAACTCTAGATTTTTCTATCTAAAAAAACGAGGAACTATAGATTATTAGAAAAGATTTAGTAGGAATTGAAATTTCATAAAGAGAACTAAGTAAAAATTTCATATAATACACAAGAAAGGTGTTTGTTAATCTTTATATGCAAATATTACTAGTCCGTGTTTTTGTACAAATGTTCTCTTGAGCATTATCAAAATATCTCTTCTTAAGTTTCCGTCTAGAAACTACCGATAGTGGAGCTTTCTGATTCATCTTTTATCTTTTTTCTTTTTTTGGGCTATAGTGAGAACAATTGGTGCTGAATGTTATTTCCTTCATCTAATGTGCATGATGTATTTTAATGCTGGCTGGAATACTTTATCTTAGTAGATAAAAAATTGGCACGATCTGAGCAGGCTTGATTGATATCGTCAAATTATTTCTTTTTAGGATCTTGCTACGAGTAATTTGCTAAATGCTTATGCTTTATTAAGTGCATTCAAGATTTCAAGTTATCTTTATCCTGAGAGAAAAATCAGGCTTGTATAAAATTATTTTCTTCTCTTGGGTGCTAGTGTTGCTTCCCTCCTTGTAATTGCAGTATGCTGTATGCTTCGTTAATTGGCTGCCATAGTCCACTTTTGGGCATTGTTCCAATTGTATCTATAACTTTTATCTGCTTGCATTCTTGAAGGGACATGATGACATCGCTCTTGTTCAAACAAGGTGGTCTTTTGTGAACAAGGATGAGAATTTACTTACAAGATTGCAGAACATAAATCTTGCATTCCATTTTGAGGTTGAGCAACAAGTCAATGGATGGTTTATCAACTTCTTTGGCTTCAATGGCACTGCTGGTGTATGGAGAATCAAGGCCCTTGAAGAATGTGGAGGCTGGTTAGAGAGAACAACAGTTGAAGATATGGATATTGCTGTCCGTGCTCACCTTTGTGGATGGAAGTTTATCTATTTGAACGACGTTAAGGTTTGCAAGTTTCTAAATTATGAATTAATGTCTTTGTCCAATAACGGTTAGACAGGTTTAGAAACTTTAGCTCTCTTTTTGTCTAGTGCCTCTGTGAACTGCCGGAGTCTTACGAGGCATATAAGAAGCAGCAACACCGGTGGCATTCTGGTCCAATGCAGCTTTTTCGCCTGTGTTTTTCCGACATATTGTGGTCAAAGGTTCGTATGGTTTATTTATAATAAGCATATATTCTTACAGATTTTGGTCACACAGTAGCAATGTTTTTTTCTTGTTCTTTTTGTTGGTCACGTCTCACAGTATCTATGACTAACTTGAAGATTAGTCGGAAAGTTATTCAATATATAGTACAACAACAACAACTTACCCAATATTATCTCACACCGTGGGGATTATTTAATATTTAATATGGCTAGTAAATTAAAAAGGGAAAACAAACTTGGTCAACGCAGGATTCATAACTTGGTTCTTTTTCTAGAACATTAAACTCTGATCCATTGGGTCATAACTTGGTTCTTTTTCTAGAGCAATAAATTCTGATTCATTACGAGTGAAGCCTCTTCTTTGTAAAAGGAAGAGGTAAACAGATTCTTCAAGACCAGTAATTTCTGGATAACAAGTGGGGAGTTATGGTTGCCTTTAAACTTGTGCCTTTCTGAAGAGTATACTAAATTATGGTAACCTCTTATGACAAATAATTTATAGAGTTTTGATGGGTCAGTGTTTCGTCATTACTTTTTTTGAACATATAAGACTGTATAAATTAATAACCAGCACTAAGTTGGTGCTGGACAGAACATGACAGGATAGCAAAAACAAAAAGAAAAATTAATTTCCCTTTTCTAAACATCAATGGACTCTTGAGTTCTAAAACTGATTCCGCCTCATTACAAGCTCCAATCTACACCAAAGTAAATAAAAGACAGCAGTCAAACTTTATTTTCTGAATGGAGTTGGATTCATCTTCAAAGCATCTCAGGTTCCTCTCTCCAAATTGTCCAACAGATAGAGGCTGAGATTGTATTATACCATATTTCTTTTCTTTTGTCTGTCACGAAAAGGTGGAAAGTACTTCTGTACAGATGGGAGCCTGTCTTCCGATCCTAGTAAAATTTTGGCGCTCTTACTATAGGTGATGTTATGTTAGGTGATCAGATGTTACTTGCGGAGAATCATATCTTTGTGTAAATTCTTTACTTTTTGTATGCCACTTGTATACTAGGAACTTCTTTACCACATTAACAATTATTTCCTTTAAAGAAGAAAACATGAAATACATAGATTGCACCCCAGAGCTCTCTTGTCTTTTTTAGATACATGGTAACCTACATCTATCCCACTCCCCAGCCAATGTCCCCAAAAATCAACAGTGACCCTTCCCCATTTTGCTGTTTGCTCTCTTGGTAAATTTGGATGCTTCGCAATAGGAGGTGGAGGATGCTTTTAATTGAGCTACCCTCTGTCTTCAAGAATATTTGTTTTGTGAGAAAAAAGTTTATACTGAACAGGAGCAGTATGAACCACATAAACAAATACCAATTTATAAAACATTTGGAACAGGAATATCACAGGGTAGCAATAACATTAATGTATGCCTAATCAAGTGTTGGGAGATTTTTAGCAGTGTCAAATACAGTAGTTATAGATGATTTGGTTTGTAATAAGAAGTGATGAAACTACAAGGATATTCTTTCTTGTGTATGTGTGATAAGATGTAGATAGCTGGAAAGAATAGCTAGGTGATGGCTATTAACATAGCTGGAGATTGATGAAGTTTGACACTACTTTTCTCCAACCCCACTAAAATCAGATATATCTTCTAAACTGAAATTTACACACTAAATAGGAACTAATAACCATATAAAAGATTTTATCATTCATAAAGAATACTTTTAACATTGACCCTCCACGGGAAAAATTCAAGCCCATGACAGAGCCTCAATCCCAAACTAGTTGGGTTAGGTATATGAATCCTCTATTTCCATTTGCTCTATTAAGGTCCATTGCAGTCCATTCGTTAAATAATTTCTCTTTAGTCAAATTAAAAGATTTCGAAATCTAAAGGTTATTTAAGTGTATTAATTATCTCTACAATGACATACTTAGTCTCTAACCAGATTACAAAAACTCTTGCCAAACATCGGATTAACAACAATTAAGCCGACGGTTGATATCTTTTATATGGATCATTTGCTTCTATTGTTGTCTGCTCATCTTATTGATTTCTTGAGGAACATTTAGTTATATCATCCAGAATTTCTATTGAGAGTGTAATTCTTTTGAGCAATGTTATCAAAATATTTCACCTCACTTTCAAGAAATGTGTGCTTTGCGTCTTTCTTTTTGCTAAAAAGCTCATGTCCTTGCTGTTTTTTATGATTTTAGCTTTTAAAAACATTTCTTTTGAGATGATTTTCCTCCAGCAGTCCCCTTTAGCATTGTCATCGTAGTTTTGATGTTGGACATGATCAAACTATTTCAGACGGCCTTATTTCATTTTATCCTTAATGTAATTATGTATGTTGCACCCTCTGTCAAATGTGCTGATTTCTAATTCTGTTTAATCTTATTATTACACATCCATTTCAACATCCCTATTTATATGCCACTCATCTTGTGGTTATGTTAAGTCTTAAAGGCCCAACATTCGCTCTCATTTAAAATTAGTTTACATGAATTTGTTTTTACGAGCATAGTAAACCTCAATACTTGAGAAGAGAAAAGCAAACGAACTTATAAGCGCACTCTCTGTTTAGTTAGTGGAATGGCTAAATGCCAAATCCATCCTCATTTATTTTCCCATCCCCGCTGGTCTAAAGAAAAAAGAGAACAGTGGAAAGGTTCTTACTAATTTCACATGGATAGTCCTTGTGTCATTCATCTTCTTATTGATCTGAAATTGCCCAAGTTTATTGTCGTTTCTTTGCTAAGTTTCCATCTTATCACCATAAAAGTATATGCATGGATAGTGAGCATGCTTTCCCTAGGTCTGTCCTCCCTCCTTCCTTCTTTGTTGTGGTAACCCCTCCTTCCACACCAGACTTGATGTGCAAATATGATATTTTTTGGCTGAGTGTTTCAGAAAGTCAAAAATTTTGGAAATAATATGGGTCTTGGTACCTGCAAATGGGTAGTTCCTGTCGTTTTTCAAGTGTTGCTTCTTTTCTTTGTACTTTGGTAGGGCAAGCTCTTAAAAAATCCAGACATTTTATTTCCTCTATGTGCTTCCTGATGGTAAGCAACCCCCACTTCCAACCGAGAGGTTGTGAGTTCGAGTCTTCCCCAAGAGCAAGGTGGGAAGTTCTTGGAGGGAAGGATGCCGGGGGTCTATTTGGTACAGCCTTTCTACCCAAGGGTAGGGGTAAGGTCTGCGTACATACTACCCTCCCCAGACCCCACTAAGTGGGATTATACTGGGTTGTTGTTGTTGTTGTTATGTGCTTGCTTAAAGGCCAATAGAAAAGAACAGAGGAACTCTCCGGGCTGTATTCCCTCTGACATCTTCGCTTTGGGCATATCTACCACTTGAGCTGTAAGACCAAATACTTTTCTTTGATTTCCTCAAATTCGTACTCTACCATTAGTTTGAGGATTCTTACATAAGTTACTTTTGGAGAATAACTGTGTGGTCATGGTTGTTAAAGTTACCCTGACCTGAAGAAAGGTTATCATAACGTTTTTATGCAGAAGGGAAGTTATTCTAGTTATCCCTTCTGATTATCTCTGTAACAAGTAAATTAGCATTTCCTTCTAATCAAGTTATAATTTCCTCACTGTATCATTTCAATTTGAATATTTAAATGAATCCTTAAATGCTTTATAGATACTCAATTTATTTTTTTTACAAATTTAAAGATCATTTATCTTTTCAAGTGAATGATTATTGTATCTGGCTGTCCTTTCAGGTTAGTTGGTTCAAGAAAGCCAATCTAATATTCCTTTTTTTCCTCTTGCGGAAGCTCATCCTACCATTTTATTCGTTTACTCTCTTTTGTATCATTCTCCCACTCACCATGTTCCTCCCAGAAGCTCAGTTACCAGCTTGGGTCGTCTGCTATGTGCCTGGACTCATGTCCATCCTCAATATTCTTCCAGCTCCACAGTCATTCCCTTTTATTGTACCCTACCTTTTATTTGAAAACACAATGTCTGTGACCAAATTCAATGCCATGATATCAGGGCTTTTCCAGTTAGGAAGTTCTTACGAGTGGATTGTTACGAAAAAGTTGGGAAGATCATCAGAAGCTGATTTAGTTTCAATGGTGGAAAATGAATCTGAACCTTTGGTGGAGAAGAGTACTGTGTCAAGATCCTCATCAGAATCAGGCCTTGCTGAGCTTACGAAATTAGAGATGACCAAGAAAATGGGAAAGAGGAAGAGAAACCGTTTATATAGAAAGGAGCTTGCTCTTGCATTGATATTATTAACGGCCTCTGTCAGAAGCTTGTTATCTGCTCAAGGGATTCACTTCTATTTCCTATTGTTTCAAGGGTTTACTTTCCTTGTTGTTGGTCTTGATTTGATTGGCGAACAGGTGAGTTGATCATAAGAATATTTCAAGATATACGGCCACGAATTCAATTGTGGAAAATCCTCTCAGAAGGGCAGACCGTACTGCTTGTACATGTGATTGTGGTACCTGGCTCCCTATTGCTACATTTATTACACGAGTTAAGAGAAAGCTTCATAATACCACTGTTTGGCGGCCATATTTATTTAATTGATGCCAAGTGGAGATTGAAATCAATACTGGTAGGAGTTGTCCTCTTAGTTTGATGTAATTTAATATAAGCTTGCCTGTAATACTAGTGTAACCATCGAGTAGTCTATTTTTTTGTTTGTTTGTTCATCAAGTTTAAGATTCTTTATTTTGCCATTGACAAGTTTTGTACAATTATATATAGTTAAATTTGGGAGAAAACAACAGTTACACCGTACACTCTTATTTACTAGCTTTGTTCATACGGATTCATTCATATTAAAATTGTTCTACAGAAGGCCTTTATTTACAGCAGTTACACCGTACAACTTACAGCAGCAAATGTATAGGATATCGTTTCAACTGGAAGAGAAGGCATAGTCAACTGATCATCCATTAAAACTCCTCACTGTAGGAAGTAGCAAAGTCACAGGTTCAAGGAAAAAGAGCACCTGTCTCTCTCTACCTTGCTTGAATGGTCTTGTAGCAAGGGAAAAGAGCACCTGTTACTGTAGTAATACAATTAGCTCCCCAAGGGTGAAAAGAAACTTACTTGAACCTAAACAATTATCTGGGTGTACAGTTGATCTAGATTGTCATCGAGGGATGAGCTACAATTAGGCGTTTCTTAACCATCCAGGTGATAGATAATGAGAGCAACCTTTATTGTTTTATTATTTGTTTTTGACCTTATTGGTCATAATGGACTAGTTTTAGGTGTTCTCGTGCAAGCTTGAATTCTTTTACCTTATTGGTCATAATATACTAGTTTTGGTCTAGTGTTAATGCATTGACTAATTCTATTACTTAGGCATGTAATTGTTTTGATGTTTGGACATTTGTATTATAGTCCATTTTATGATTGTTTGTTTGTATTTGTGGTTTACCAGTTATTTGTGGTTTTACAGAGATGAAGTCAAGATTTCAAGTTTATAATTCTGAATTTTAATGTCTTTAAGTTATTGAATTTTTAAATTAATAATTTTTATAAATTATTTTTCAAGATAAATATAGTGTTTAAAGTAAAATTAGTGAATTCGGCTAAATTTATAGCCGACGCTCTAGCTCCGCCCCCAGTTCTATGACGGTGTTTCGTGATATCTGGAGGTTGGAATGTCTTTGGTTTATGTTCGCAGTAGCCATCTGCATTCCAATGCAATTTTTATGGCTCTTGGAAATATTAAAAGATATTTTTAGAGATGAGATTTTTGATGGCTGGGCCTAGTCGTCGAAAAACTAATAATTTTTGGCAGAATAAATTTTTTTTTGACTGAAGTGCCCTTCGAAATCTCTAAAATAAATTTATTAGAATATATTTTTTATAAAATTCGAAAAATTAACGAATATTTGTTGGAGAATATTACCAACATGCGACTTGAGAAATATTCAAAAACTCACGACACAATAATCAACTCGCACCACACGTGTCCATACGCCTCAATATTTTAAAAATTATTATCAGTGTTATTACAACGCATAGTCCATGGCTCAACCACAATATGTACAAGAATCTTAATAATAACAAAACAAATGAGAAACAACTCAACAAGAAAAGATATCCCAATAATCAACAACTTCAATCATAGTGCGTTAATAGCTTTCACAACTACAACTTCCATAACTCAACAATGAAGGTATTCCCATGGTAACTTCCAATTCAAGTACATAACATGAGCTTAACAAGATCATTCAAATACTGCAATGCTTGGGCACAACATTCTCAGTTCAGTCAGATAGTATCAGCTTCATGGGAAATTGTAGACCTGTTTTTAAACTACTATCAGGAGCTGCTTGGACAAAACCCATGTCTTAAGAGGAAAGCATTCAAAGGAAAAATTGGCCCTTTATTGACAACAGACCTGCAGATGAAGCTGTTGCAACCTATTAGCGAGAATGAAGTTAAGAAGACTCTATTCCAAATTGATAACAACAAAAGTCCAGGTCCGGAAAGATATCATAGTGGATTCTATAAAGCTACCTGGCATATTCTTTGTAGGGATATCACTGAGGCTATTTTGGATTTCTTCAGCAATGGCAAGTTGTTAAAGCAGATTAACTCTACTAGTATTGCTTTAATTCCTGAAGTGACTGACCATGAGTATGCAAGTCAATCTAGGCCAATTGCATGCCGCAATTTTCTTTACAAAAGTATCTCAAAGTTGATATGTAGTAAATTGAAGGATATTATTAACTATTTAGTTGCAGACAATCAATCCGCATTTGTGCAACGTAGGTCTATGATGCACAAAGTGCTCATTTGTCATGATTTTCTTAGGCATTATAGTAGGAAAATATCACCAAGATGCCTCACGAAAATTGACCTTTGGAAAGCCAGTGATATGGTCAGTTGGGAGTTCTTAGAAGAGATTCTGCTTGGTTATAGTTTTCCAGAAAGGTTTTTCAAGTTGACTATGGCTTGTGTGACTTCTTCAAAATTATCAGTCACTGTCAATGGTGAACAAGATGGATATTTTGAAGGTCAGAGGGGGATTAGGCAATGTGATCCAATGTCACCTTTACTGTTTGTTTTAGTCATTGAATACCACTCGAGAACACTAAGGTCAGAGGTGCCAGGTCTAGTAGCTAACATTGACAAATCTAACATATTCATGGTAGGGATAACTGAACAAAGGAGAGGTTGTTGGTGTTATCGATTGTCCGTGTTCAAAGCAACGAGAAACTGGAAACCAGTAAGAAGAAGAGACACAAAAAACAGAACGTATGTAACGTTAAAAAAAAAAAAATCACAGAAATGAAGAAATCCGAGACCACAGAATTCACTGTGTGTCCTTAAGGAATTTAACCCCCTCACTGTACCCGAGGTTGTGGATTATTTCCTCCCAGGATATAACGGATATACCTGTCGTAGGAGTGGCGGTACCTCAAACGCCTACGACTTCGACGAACTCAAATTCGGGAACGAAATCACACTATGACTCGATATGTTTCAGTTTGCAGAAAAGAATGCAGAGTTTTTAATGCACGAATATTTTTTTTTTCCTTTTTTTTTCCGTTCTCGAAAATGAGGCATTGCCTCAGTTTATATAGCCTCGAATTGTGACTGTTCGGAAAGGCTTGGTGCCTGTTCGGGAAAGGCCATGCCTTTTTCTGAAAAATAAGAACGTTGGGAAGTTTACAGTTAACAAATTAATATTTTTTCCCACGGGAATTAAAAATAATTTCAGAAAATGAAGATTGAATTTTAAATAAATTTGGTCCAAAAAGATTATCAATCAATCAGATCATTTGACCAAATCCAAATCCAAATCCAAAGCCGAAGCCGAGCCGAGCGACGACGACGGCGCGAGGGGAGTCCCTCTTCTTAACCCTTTAAGAGCTAGAAGAAGTGCTTTCTAATATAAGCACATAACTTTCCCTTTCTACCACCAATGTGGTACAAAGCTCCTTTTCAAAGGAACTTTGCTTTGAAACTTCATTTTCCTTCTATTGTCTTCTTCCCTCCATTTCTCATTCACACCAACTTAGCTAGCTTTAATCATTAACTAGCTTTAACAATCCCCCACATGAATGGGGAATGGCTATATGATGAAAAACATGCATGACAAAAAAAAAACTGTGTGATTCGTAAGCAAGGATTAATTGCATCTGGATAAGTAGATTTCTCTTTGAACTTTCCGTAGTAAGCATATGTCGGATATACTCGGTCAATCGGTAGATTTGATATCTTTGAACCGTCGAGCTTTGGTGTATACCTAGACAACCACATGTCACACAATTAACCCTTTAACCGTTTTTGGTTCTCATTGTTTTGTTCGTTTCAGCCATGAACACTTCCTGGTTCATAAGTGCGTAGAGAGCTGGCCTTACAGAGTTCTCCTTGAAGCGGCTTACACTTCACACTTACATAGGTGATTCCTAAATGTGTCATCCCGTAGATACACTATTTGATATACCCCGTATCAAACTTAGAAACCATTAAAAAGCCTTAATGCTTTATCCTGGTACTGAACATTGTCTCATCACGAGAATGGACCAAAAAGTTATTGTGACAATGTTGAACCGTCATCAATGACTTTGTTTGATATCTTTGAACCTAGATCTTGGGATCTCATGTCTTCTAGGTAGAGTTACCGCCACGATGACTTGTCCTCGGCCATAGTCCCATTCCCCTCGATGATCTTTCAACCACTTCTCTAGTTAGGCCTTTAGTTAGTGGATCCGACACATTATCTCTTGACTTAACATAGTCAATTGTGATAATTCCACTAGAGAGTAGTTGTCTAACGGTATTATGTCTTCGTCGTATGTGACGAGACTTTCCGTTGTACATAACGCTCCCGACTCTTCCTATTGCCGCTTGGCTATCGCAATGTATGCATATAGGAGCCAACGGTTTGGGCCAGAATGGAATATCTTCTAAGAAATTCCGGAGCCATTCAGCTTCTTCACCGGCTTTGTCTAGAGCTATGAACTCAGATTCCATTGTAGAGCGGGCGATACATGTCTGTTTGGATGACTTCCAAGACACTGCTCCTCCACTTATAGTAAAAACGTATCCACTTGTGGATTTAGTTTCAGTTGAACCGGTGATCCAATTTGCATCACTGTATCCTTCAATAACTGCAGGATACCTGTTATAATGCAAAACAAAGTTTTGAGTATGTTTCAAATACCCCAAAACTCGTTTCATTGCCAGCCAATGATTTTGGTCGGGATTACTCGTGTAGCGACTTAGTTTACTTATAGCACACGCAATATCAGGTCGCGTACAGTTCATAATATACATCAAACTTCCCAACACTCTGGCATAATCCAATTGAGAATGACTTTCACCTTTATTCTTTGCAAGAGCAAGGTTCATATCAATTGGCGTCTTTGCAACTTTAAAGTCCAAATACTTGAACTTTTCAAGTACTTTTTCAATATAATGAGATTGAGACAATGCTAGACCTTGAGGAGTCTTATGGATTTTAATTCCCAGAATTAAATCGGCAACTCCTAAGTCTTTCATATCAAACTTACTAGCAAGCATGCGCTTAGTAGCATTTATTTTAGCAATGTTGTTACTCATTATTAACATATCATGCACGTATAAACAAACAATGACGACGTGGTTCGGAGTGTTCTTAATGTAGACACATTTATCACATTCATTTATCTTGAATCCATTTGACAGCATCGTATGGTCAAATTTTGCATGCCACTGTTTTGGTGCTTGTTTTAGTCCATAAAGAGACTTAACAAGTCTACATACCTTCTTCTCTTTCCCTGGAACTACAAACCCTTCGGGTTGTTCCATGTAAATTTCTTCCTCCAACTCTCCATTTAAGAAGGCTGTTTTCACATCCATTTGATGGATTTCAAGACCGTACACGGCGGCTAATGCTACTAACACCCGAATAGATGTAATCCTCGTTACCGGCGAGTATGTATCAAAGTAATCAAGACCTTCTCGTTGTCTAAACCCTTTAACAACTAGTCTTGCCTTATATTTTTCAATAGTGCCATCAGCTTTCATTTTCCGCTTGAAAATCCATTTGGAACCTAAAGGTTTATTCCCTGGAGGAAGATCAACCAATTCCCAAGTATGGTTGTTTAATATGGATTCTATCTCACTATTGATTGCCTCTTTCCAAAATTGAGCTTCCGATGAAGACGTAGCTTCGTTGAACGTTCGAGGCTCATTTTCCAACAAAAATGTTAAAAATTCTGGTCCAAAGGAAGTAGTCGTCCTTTGACGTTTGCTACGTCTTGGATTTTCCTCATCAGGAATGTTTTCCTTTATTTCTTCCCGAGGTCGTTTAGATTCTTTGCTAGACGACGCACATTCCTTTTTATACGGATATATGGTTTCAAAGAAGTCAGCATTATCTGATTCAATTACCGTATTCACCTGAATGTCGGGATTTTTCTGATTTGTGAACCAGAAATCTATATGCCTTACTATTTGTGGCATATCCTATGAAAACACAATCAACGGTTTTAGGTCCTATTTTTACCCTTTTGGGTTTAGGAACTTGCACCTTGGCCAAACACCCCCACACTTTGAAGTATTCCAAATTGGGCTTCCTTCCTTTCCACTTTTCGTATGGAATAGATTTTGTTTTGCTATGGGGCACTCGATTGAGTATTCGGCTAGCTGTTAGAATGGCTTCCCCCCACAAGTTCTGGGGTAAACCAGAACTTATTAACAGGGCATTCATCATTTCTTTCAGTGTTCTATTTTTTTCTTTCCGCAATTCCGTTTGATTGTGGCGAGTAAGGAGCAGTTGTTTGATGAATAATGCCATATTCCAAACATATTTGTTCAAAAGGAGATTCATATTCACCGCCCCTATCACTCCTTATCATTTTAATCTTTTTGTTAAGTTGAGTCTCAACTTCAGTTTTGTATTGCCTGAACGCTTCAATTGCTTCATCTTTACTATTAAGTAAATAAACGTAGCAATACCGCGTACTATCGTCAATAAAAGTTATGAAATACTTCTTTCCACCGCGAGATGGAATTGACTTCATGTCACAAATATCTGTATGGATTAAGTCTAAAGGACTTGAATTCCTTTCAACTGACTTATAAGGATGTTTAGCATACTTAGATTCAACACAGATTTGACATTTTGATTGATTGCATTCAAACTTAGGCAATACTTCCAAACTAATCATTTTTCGCAAGGTTCTATAATTGACATGTCCTAAACGTGAATGCCATAAATCATTTGACTCAAGCAAGTAAGACGAAGCAGAAACTTTATTATTATTAGCAACAACCATTACATTCAGTTTGAAAAGGCCCTCTGTGAGGTAGCCTTTTCCTATGTACATTTCGTTCTTACTTATTACAACCTTGTCAGAAACATAAACACATTACCGTTCTTTACTAGAAGTCCGGTAGATACAAGATTTTTCCTAATTTCAGGAACATGACAGACGTTGTTGAGAGTCACCACCTTGCCAGAGGTCATCTTCAGCAGTATCTTTCCATAACCTTCAATCTTGGCCGTTGCAGAATTTCCCATATATATTGTTTTGTCGGGCCCGGCGGGAGCATATGAAGCAAAGGCTTCTCTAACAGCACAAATGTGGCGAGTGGCACCAGAGTCAATCCACCACTCTTTCGGACTTCCCACTAGGTTGCACTCGGACAACATAGCGCACAAGTCATCAACCTCCTCGTTTGTTTCAACCATATTAGCCTGACCCTTCTTCTTTTCCTTTTTCGGAGCACGACAGTCTGCAGCTTTGTGTCCGATTTTTCCACAATTATGGCAGTTTCCCTTGAATTTCTTCTTGTTGGGATAGTTCCTTGGTCCCGATGCCTTTTTCCTCTTTTTCATATTAGTTGGGGCAGTTTCAACTATATGTGCTCCCCCTATGGTTGATCTCCCATTTGCCTTTTTCTCCGCTGCCTTGTTATCTTCCTCGATTCTCAACCGGACGATGAGATATTCCAATGTCATCTCCTTTCGCTTATGTTTCAAGTAATTTTTGAAGTCCTTCCATGAAGGAGGCAACTTCTCTATCACTGCCGCAACTTGAAACGCCCCACTAATCACCAAACCTTCAGCGAGGAGATCATGGATGATAACCTGCAACTCTTGAACTTGAGTGACAACAGACTTGCCATCTACCATTTTGTAGTCCAAAAACTTGGCAGCGATAAACTTCTTTAAGCCAGCATCTTCTGTTTTATATTTCTTTTCCAACGCATCCCATAGTTCTTTTGATGTTCCCACATTACTATAGACGTTGTAAAGATCATCCTCCAATCCGCTAAGAATGTAATTCTTGCACAAAAAATCGGAGTGCTTCCACGCCTCAATTACAACAAATCGTTCATTTTCAGGTGTTGATTCCGGCGGAACCGGAATATCCTCCTTAATAAACTTTTGAAGGCTTAAAGTAGTTAGATAGAAGAACATCTTTTGTTGCCATCGTTTGAAATCAATCCCGGTGAATTTTCCGGGCTTCTCTGCCGGAGCCGGTGCTGGTGCAGTACGACTGGAGGACGCAGCATTGCTCGTAGAACCAACCACGGGGGCTGGTGTGGCAGTAACAGTAGCAGTAGCATTCAAATTTGGAGTTTGGTCTCCCATTTCTGTCGTAGGAAATAACAGAACACTTTAATAATCGGTGAAGATTTTATTTCTTCAAACCGAATCAAATTTACACAAACAGAATTAAAACAAACTTCAAATAGAATGTAATAAACTGTATGTAGTATACTTGATGAAGTTTTTATATCTTCAAATCAAGTACCCAAATGAGTAGAAAGTTCTGAAAACTTTAATCTCAACCGGAGTAGAAAATCCGAAGATTTAGTCTCCAAACAACATACAAGTTCGTTACATGCAAACAACAAAATTACAAGTTTCTTTTATTTTCTGGACAGTCACAATTTTATGTTAGGAAAAACTGTATGTAGTCACTGTTTTATGTAAGAATTTTTTTTTCTGTACTGTTGTATCGTTCTGTAACGTTTTAATCAACAGCAGATGAACTCGGAAATAATAATATAAATTCCTTAAGCTTGTTATCGATTGTTCGTGTTCAAAGCAACGAGAAACTGGAAACCAGTAAGAAGAAGAGACACAAAAAACAGAACGTATGTAACGTTAAAAAAAAAAATCACAGAAATGAAGAAATCCGAGACCACAGAATTCACTGTGTGTCCTTAAGGAATTTAACCCCCTCACTGTACCCGAGGTTGTGGATTATTTCCTCCCAGGATATAACGGATATACCTGTCGTAGGAGTGGCGGTACCTCAAACGCCTACGACTTCGACGAACTCAAATTCGGGAACGAAATCACACTATGACTCGATATATTTCAGTTTGCAGAAAAGAATGCAGAATTTTTAATGCACGAATATTTTTTTTTTTCCTTTTTTTTTCCGTTCTCGAAAATGAGGCATTGCCTCAGTTTATATAGCCTCGAATTGTGACTGTTCGGAAAGGCTTGGTGCCTGTTCGGGAAAGGCCATGCCTTTTTCTGAAAAATAAGAACGTTGGGAAGTTTACAGTTAACAAATTAATATTTTTTCCCACGGGAATTAAATCAATCAATCAAATCATTTGACCAAATCCAAAGCCGAAGCCGAGCCGAGCGACGACGACGGCGCGAGGGGAGTCCCTCTTCTTAACCCTTTAAGAGCTAGAAGAAGTGCTTTCTAATATAAGCACATAACTTTCCCTTTCTACCACCAATGTGGTACAAAGCTCCTTTTCAAAGGAACTTTGCTTTGAAACTTCATTTTCCTTCTATTGTCTTCTTCCCTCCATTTCTCATTCACACCAACTTAGCTAGCTTTAATCATTAACTAGCTTTAACAGTTGGTTGTCGCAGGTTTCTCATAGGTCTCTTTTCATATTAGATACATTGGTCTCCCATTGTCACCTAAGAAGTGGAGCAAGCTGGAGTGCCAACAAGTGATACAGAAGATCACACGCAGAATTAATGATATTTATGCAAAAAAGTTGTCATATGCATGAAGGCTTCAAGTGATTACTGTTGTTTGTTTTCAAATTACAGCTTCTGGGGCACATTATTTATTCTACCTCAGAGTGTCCAAAAAGAAGTTGATAGAAGATGCATAAATTACCTATGGGGTTCAGAAGAAAAGAGAAGAGTTCCACTAGTTGCCTAAGAAGTATGGTGGCCTTAAATATTAAGGGGTCCAGAAGGTGGAATAAAGCATCTGTTGGGGAATTATTGTGGCAGCTAACTCAAAGTAAGAACTCATTATGGGTCTAGTGGTTGCATGGTATTTACATAAAGAATGATCCTAATATATGGGCTCACACAGTGCCTTAAGATTGCAATTGGTATTGGAAAAAAACTGAATTCGCTAAAATAGGAGATGCAAGAATGTTATGTCTATGCGTATGTATTCGAATCGATTTATCGATAAATGAAATCGATTATTTGTTATCAGTTTATCGATTTATCGATTTTGATTTTGTCCTTTTCAGTTATCGGTTTATCGATAAACCAATAAGATATAATAAAAAAACTTACCTTTCTTTTTTCTTTTTTAACCCTTATTCTATAATACCCTTTCCTTTACCATAAGTCCCTAACCCTATTATTTCATCTACTATATTTAAGGAATGATCATACTTAAAGCCCTAGGGATTGAAGTTCAAATTAATAGAAAATAAAATTATACATGATGATGTATTTTTTTATATACCATTGGAGTGTTGGTGACATACATTTGGTCACTTACTTTAGTTTCGTTGCATGTGCTTGTTGATACAATTTTTATGTTATAAACGGTGTTCGACTTATTTTAGCTTCTTTTTGTCCATATTAGTTAGGCGTGTTTATAGCGATATACTTCCCGTGGAATCCCGCAAATTTTCTTATTGGTATAACCGATAACCGAATCGATAAGCCTTAAAAATTGATAAATCGAAATCGAAAAAATCGAAACCTTATTAAACAATAACGATAAGCATATGTAAAAAACAATAATCGGTAAGTAATTATCGATAAGGGTCAAAATCGAATCGGTAAATCTAATGCACACCCTTAGTTATCTCTAGGGTAAATATATACCAACTCCTTAAAGGCGCTCCTCCATTGGCACCTTAATTTCCCTAATGCATACTGCTCCGGGCTACTATCCATAATATTGGCATATTGAGCATTAAAAGTTTCAATTAGTTGACTCATTTGAGCCCCCAAGTTGTGAATAGTTACATCTTGCCTTTGTGCCCGCAGTTGTATCTCATCATATTATTCCACAAGGCACTTTAGCATATCCTCGATTTTTTTCAGGTCATCATCCCTGGGTTCTTTGTTCCAATTAACTTCACAAAAAAAAAAGAACCATCAAAGTAAGGGGTTGAGGGAAGATAAGAAATATAAGCACAACCATAAAACTAACCATCTTGACCACCACACGTATCACACACATTCCACTCATAAGATTGAGTTGGTGCACGTAACTTGCTCTCGAAAATATTTTGATTATTTTGATCTAGGTGATTTTCTCCACAATATGCATAAGAAGGATCAAAAGTAGAATTATCAATATCAAAACTCTCCTAATTCCAAGATGCCATATTTTTAAAATCAACAAGTAAAAAAAATTAATAAAAATAAAAATAAAAATAAAAGTTCAAACTTGAAACTTAGCAATATGTACACTGACAGCTAAACCGTTAGTTCTCTGGCAACGGTGCCAAAATTTAATCACGCCCAACTATGCCTTATAAAAAGGACTGAGAGATCGTTGCAAATATAATCCAGTTTACAAGTTTAGAGTCAAATCCCACAGGGAACTAAGGCTTAGCTACAGTTGTTTAATATCGTTAAGAAACGCAAGTCTAAACAATTTCCTAATTATGAAGATTATACTATTTATTTTTTTATCTAATTAACTAACAAAAACTAGAAAGCAGTAAAACTATCAATTAACAAGGATAAGGATTGGAGACAAGATTAAGGAGGTTTAGAGTTATAATTTCCTATTGTGGGAAACCTTTCCGCTTCGTTTTCTATAATTTTGCCTAAGTTTTCTCTACCGATCATGAGCGCTTTGACTGTTGTAACTCTCTCCCTATTAATTACTACAATTTACTAGACATACTCTCCTGAATTATGCTAACTAGCATTAAGTACGGCTTACTCGGATCACATCAAGGTTTCGTTATCCCTAATCCCACCTTTAAACCCTCTGTATCGATCTCTCGTATACATTAGGAATGATGTTGTTCAACAACTACCTAAAATATGAACTCTCTCCCAAGTAATACACACTAAATAGGCATAATTGGTTGAGAGCTCTTCAATCAACCACAATATAAACGTAGTTGAACAAATAGAGAAAATGCTACAGCAAATCTATATTAATGTAATAGGAAAATCATACTCCAATAGGTTCCATCAAAACCCTAGATAACAAATTAGCTATTCATAATAGTATGCATAACTATAATACTAGAATTCATAACCAATAATGAAAATAGGAAGAAGGAAGTGAAAAACGTGTAAAAGAATTTTACGCCTTACTCCTAGTGTATTCTTGCCTCCTTAGGTCGAATCTCTTCTCTCCTTAGCCTCCTTAGGTTTAAATTATGTTAAAAGTATGGTCCCATTCCTCAAAAATATCATTTTTACATGTATTTATGCCATATAGGGTCGGGCTCAGACGAAACACATTTTCCTGCGCGAAATAGGACTCTAACTCTGTAAAATTTGCACAGGCGCGCCGCATGAGGCAACGCGCCATGCGGTGTGCTTGTGGGAAAGTTCAGAGAGCTAATTCTAACAGGCTGCAGGAAATTTTCATAGGCGTGTCGCGCCCTGCACCGCGGTAGTGGGAATTTGCAAAAATGCAAAACATGAAAGTTGTAGCCCTTTTAAATAGTTTTCCAACGTTATATTGTGGAGCCCAAACAGAGTTTTGAGTGAAAATTTATGTGCATTTTACTAGACAATGCACTGTATACCGCTCGATTCTTCGTTTCGTTCTTAACTATCATACGTTGATCCTTGAACACGATCCCGGCTTAATTTTTTGGGCTTTAACTCAGACTTTAAAGCTCCAAATCACTTGAATTCATTCCATAATATCTACATAGATTGGAATCACTCCTACATGGCATAAAATATACAATTAGTACAAAACACTAGTGATTAAAGTTCAAACTCAACTGAAGTGCAGTGAATTGGAATATAACAATTGACTAAAATACGTAATCATAACCTATGATCAGAAACTATTCCATAACAAGCAGCTACAATGCTCTCACGAGAAGTCATGATAAGATGGAGAATGCAGATCTTATATGGATTAAGTTTGCACAACCTAAGCACAGACTCATTGCATGGCTGGCAGTTGAAAAGAGATTGTTGACAAAAGAAAGACTAGGCGAACTGCAGATTCCTGTAACTTACATGGCGTGTTGTTTATGTGATGATCAAGCAATTAAAACCAACCAGTATTTGTTTGGAAAATGTGTCTGGACATAGGCTATCAGAAGATCACTACTACAATGGACTGATACTCAACTTCAACCTAGTGAGCCTCAACTGATATTTGATGCTATTAGAAGGAAGCACTAGCATAAGCTCAAGAATGAAGTGGTGGCTACTATTTGGAGGGCTACAATTACTCACGTATGGACTGCTAGGAATAAAAAATAATTTCAAGGTGGAAGTGTATAGACGGATACTATAGTTATACATATTAGAAAAGAGATAAGAGAGAATTGAGATGATCAAACTGTCAAATAAAGGATATAGGAGTAGAGGATTCTTATCGAGACAATTGTATAATAAGAGATATTATGGAGTCACAATTTCTTTGAATAAGCTAGGAGCTCTCTAGGTGTATTTGATTAATTTTGTTATCAATGGTAATATTCCACAGTTAATACCAAAACATCTCACACACAAGTCACTCGAAAATTCCATTGGAAACTTTCGGATTGACACCTTTTTCAGGTCGAAATTTTATTTTTCGTGTTTACAAGTAAAATTGAATAAAAATTAAATTTATGCGTAGTTCCGAGAATATGTGGCTCATTCCAATATAAGATAAAAAATATAAGAGCAAAAGATAAGGAATAAGAACAATAATAGCAAAGCGATAAATGAACCTTCGTAAATTTCCAATATCCTTGATATACAATGGAAAAACCTAAGCAGATATCTGTCTCTCTCTAGAATTTTTTGGAAGAACTTCTATTCTTCTTGTTGCTTTATGTTTATGTTGTGTCCTCCACTTTTCTTATTCCCCCCCCCCCCCTCCTCTATAGGGGTTAATGTTGCATTATTGTATGAAAAGTATTGATTCTGACTGTTGTCCCCCACTAATGTCGTGATTAGCGTTGCAACCTTAAATAGTGGAGAATATTATAGGCCCTTGTCAGATGAGCGGGTGAAGTTACTATTAGGGATTTAGTAAATCTGGCCTGACCAATGTAGCATCCTTCCCTGATTCGGCATGGATTCGATCAAGAACGAACCTTCATGACCGTCGAAGCTCGATGGTCGACATACCAGCCAGATCTCATACAACTTCAATCTGCAATTCGACGCGACTTCGGTCGAAGGCTGGATTTCGATACGGAGAGAACTCTTAGAAACCAATAACCACCTACCTGGGTCGACCTCTGATGTGGTTGGGTCCGATATCGAGCTTGGCAAAGTCTGTTCGATTAGATCCTAAGCAAAGACAAACAGAAGTTCGAGCTTCTAGGGCTTCCACCATCGAGTCTAATTTTATCGGTATACAGATAGCCCTTTCATTTCTTAAGCTAGGAATTTTTAAGAAACAATAAGAGATTCTCGACCTTGCCATGACAGGCCATGATGTGAGCAATAATAACGTCATAAATGTCATGTCTGCTCGTTTCCCAAGGCATTAATTGTGTGACAACGGGTTGTCGGTCACTATTGAAAACGAATCACCTCTTTGAACTTTATAAGTATACCATTTTCTCCATTTTTGAACACTTTCCTCTTTCTTGCTCCATCAAAGTTTCAAAAGGCCTTCCGGCTTCATCAGAGATTTGAAAAACCTTCTTGTTTATTCAGAGATTTAGAGAACCCTTGTTTCGTCAAAGATTTAGAGAACCCTTGTTTCATTAGAGATTTAGAGGACCTTGTTTCTCAAATTCTTCATCCCTGTTTTCGTATTTTATTTTCAAAAAATCTCATCTTCTTTATTTCTTCACCCATGGCAAAACTTCTCAATCCGTTCCTAACATCGGAAAAGCTTCTACCAATAAACCCGTAAAGAAGGTAAAAAACCATAGTTGAGCCAAGCCCCGAGGAGATAATTCCTCCGCCGTTCGTAACAGATGTCGATTTTGATGTCGAGAAGTGCTCTTCGAAGCCAGGCCCGTGTGAACTGGCCTCACATATATTAGCTTAATTCCAGACACTGTCCTTTCAAGATTAAAGAAGGAATGCAATTGGGTCGATAAAGAAGTGGAATTACCCGATCCCGAAGAATCAATTACGAAATACAAGGAGGGTATTCTAAGTCTATATACTTATCCATTCACGTCAGGTCCAAACGATCCAATTGTGATCGATTTTTTCAAGCAATATGAAGTTACACTCAACCAAATTCACCCCTCGTTTAAGAGGATAATGATAGTTTTACTCTACTTTCGTAGTTGAAGTTGACGGGCACCTTTGACTCTCGACCACTTGATCCGGTTATATAGCCCTCGGGTTTATCAAGGTGGGTTGACAAAACTTCATCACCAAGCTCAAAAATCTCCGATTTGAAGCATCGAGGAAGATAAAGATCGAGGTTGGATGAGTCGCTTTGTCCATATCAAAACCACGGATCTAATACCACCTTAGAAGATGTCGTTCCCTGAGAGGTGGAACATGGAACGTAAGTACCCATTTTACCGTTCAGTTTCCTAATAGCGACAGGGTTTTATCTGATCTTTTCTTTGATTGTCTTCCCGATGCAGCTAGCACTTGGGTACCGAAAGTTATCCCCGAATTCGAAGGATAAGTTCGAGGTTGGGTATCTAATTCAAAGCATGCTGATCACGCATGGCGCGATTTGGCAAAAAAGTCATTGGGAGGCTTCTAACCACGGTGAGTGTCTTTGATTTAATCAATTTCGATATTTCTGCTCATTTCTTTCTCTCTTCAGGCCTTGGAAAAGAAGTTATAATGAGGCCTTTGCCCGAACAAGAGTCAAGTTTACCCCATCCGTTAGCTCCATCAATTCTGAAGCCATTGGAGGAAAAGAAGCGGAAGGAAGCATCGGACCCCTTCCTGGGAGAAGTTGAACCCAAAAAGAAGAAAGCTCGCAAGTCAAAGAATAAAGGGATCCCCCATTCATTCGAATCTGCACTTGCTTTGAGGGACGAGTCTGAAGCTGACGATGAAGGTATTGGTTTGATAGCCAGATCGAGATTAGAGGTTCGAAAAGGCCTCGAAACGGAGAGGGCTGATACAATGATATTCCCTTTTGATCCAATTTGTCGAATGACTGAACTCTTGCCTTGAAGTCATGATAACCCTGATATCACGGTCAACGTGGGAATGATATCGGAGTTCACCATCCCTTTCGTTGAGCATACCCCTAAACTCTCACGGTCCTGCAGTAGAATCGACATCCATAAAGCCCCACCATCAAATATTTGCCGTGTAGAGGGGATGAGGGATCAAAGCCCCTTGGAGATAACTTTGTCGATATGGGAGATGTTTCTATTTTGGACGACTTGGTGATATTGAGAAAAAGCTTGAATGAGACCCCAACTTCTGGATTAGTTAACCAATTTTCGGCTCCAAGTGTTAACCCTGATTGGAAATGATCACTTGTTATTTTGGTCCCAGAGGATGCCAATGTACTTTCTTCTCCTGTGGGAATAGCTAGCTATCTTCAGTGTCTAGTGACTGAAGAAGATCGTGCAAAAATGGACGTTGTGGGGATGCCTTGCCTATTCAATGACGCGCAACAGGCTCTGAATAGGGTAAGGCTTGTATCCTGGTATATCTTTGTTTGGTTTCAGCAACCCGTTTGTTCTTATGGTTTTTTTGTAGGCTTCTGTCTTGCATCACGAAATGTTCCTCCGCCTTTATGAAGAGAGGAAACACTACGAGGCCGAGCTCCGAGCCTTTACTAAGGAAAAGCAGGCTCACAAGAGTCTTAGTGATCGAAAGGGTGAGGAAAACAAACGTCTTCGGGCCGAGCTAGAGGAAGCAAGAAAGGAACTTGACGACTTTGAAAAATAGGTAAGGAGTATTTTTTAAGCTAATACAGTTGGTGTAGGAGCAGTGAATGACGCTCCTGGTACATAGGTTCAGCAAAAGATTGACTATATCGGTTGCCTTCGTACAGAGGTGGATGAAATAAGGGCAGAGGCCGAGT
Organism: Nicotiana benthamiana; assembly: GCA_034376525.1. Lineage (NCBI taxonomy): Eukaryota > Viridiplantae > Streptophyta > Magnoliopsida > Solanales > Solanaceae > Nicotiana > Nicotiana benthamiana. The sequence continues at coordinate 10,447,797 of CM067338.1, read as the reverse complement.
ATTGCAAGGAAAACATGGATCGCATCACATCGGAGAAAGAATATGCTCGAGCTCAGTTGGCTTCATCGGAGAACCAGTTGCGGAATACAAAAGAGAAGATTGTAGCGCAATTAGAAAAATTAGGGAATTTCAATCCCAACGTTTCTCGGCATATTCAATCAGAACGGGCTTGATTCGGGAACTTGAGAAAGTCAAATCGAATATGCAGACCATGAAGGCTAAGGCTAATGCCTAGGTGAAAGCAAATAGGTCTGATGTTGTAGCTGCCCAAACTCAGTTGAGGAAGTTGTTAACGCTAACCGGGTGCAAATACTCCGAGTTGCTGAGCAGCTAAACTTAAGTCTTGGAGGGATACTTTGGAGGAAGTCATGCTCGTGGCCTCGATCTTTCAGCTGAGATTAAAAGGGCCAAAGAGCAGGAGGCTGAAGCCAAGGCCTTGTCTTATCCTAAAGATGACGCCTCTGAAAGCTCGAGTAGTTGGGAGACCAAAGGCAGCTCCGAGGTTGGTTCAATGTCCAAAGAGGGTGATGGCAGTGCCTCTGTTGAAAAGGATCCTGGGGATGATTCTCCAATCGGAGGGGATTAGTTAAAATCTTTTTTGTATCTTCTTATGTACATATGATTTTTGCTTAGTGTGTATATATATATATATATATATATATATATGACTCGTTTCATCCTTCCTTTCCTGTGAATAAATAATAACTACGGTATTTTCGATAATTCAACTGTCTTGAGTATCGTCCGAATATTATATTTAATCGACTAAATGAATTTATCATACTTAAGCGAGGTTTTCTCAAACCCAAAATAATGTAGCCCTGTATTATTAGCCGAGTGAAGATTTCTCGAATTCGATGTGATGTAACCCTTAGGTTTAGCCCCCGAGCGAAGATTGATCGAACTCGGTATACGGCATTTAGTCTTGTGGGTTGAGTGAAGACTCGCACTCAAACTAATGTAGCCTTTAGGCTTATTGGTCAAGTGAGAATTGCTCGAACTCGAAATAATGTAGCTCTTAGGCTTATTGACCAAGTGAGGAATGCTCGAACTCGGAATGATGTAGCCCTTAGGCTTAGCCCCCAAGTGAATATTGATCGAACTCGATATACAGCCTTTCAGCTTGTTGGATAAGTGAAGATTGCTCGCACTCAAAGTAATGTAGCCTTAAGCTTATTGGTCGAGTGAGGATTGTTCGAACTCGAAATAATGTATCCCTTAGGCTTATTAGCCGAGTGAGGATTGCTCGAACTCGGAATGATGTAGCCCTAGGATTATTGGTCGGTCTTGATGTTCTTGTAAAATTGAAAGATTATGATGGCAAAATGTATTAGAAATATGGACCTTTGAAGTGTGGGTGTGGTTCGTTCTGACCGTCTGACCCGTACAATTTTTATAAGATAAAACTTCATTTCTCAAAGCTTATACAAACATAGTATCCCACAATTTTTATAGTGTCCCTGTATCTCCCCCAGTATTTTAGGTTTTTGATGAAACCTCCGATATTGTTGTTCAAGCTGGCGCATTATTCATTGTTGCCTCGTTTAAAACCTTTGCCAAAAAACCCTTTGGGAAAAACGGAACAAAAGAAAAAAAGAGTGCAACTTGTGCTGTCTTTCATTTAGAACTATATCTCAACAATAGTACCGTTTTAGGTGAAAGATGTTCTAGTTGCTGTGTAATTCTTTCTTGTCCATATTGACAAGCTTGTAAGATCCCTTTCCTATGATCCCGAGGATTTTGTATGGACCTTCCCAATTTGAGCTTAACTTTCCATCTTTAGGATTTCTCGTATTCGATGTTACCTTTCTTAGTGCTAAATCCTTGATCTTGAAGTAACTAAGTTTGGTTCATGGATTGTAATGCCTTTCAATCTTTTGCTTTTGGGCGGCGACTCGAATGAGAGCCACTTCTTGTTTTTCATCCGGTAGCTCTAGGTTTGTGAACATGGCCTTGTTGTTGGAATCCTCTTTTACGTGCCGAAATCGGATGCTGGGTTCGCCAACTTCGACTGGTATAAGAGCTTCGATTCCATAAACCAATGAAAATGGCATAGCCCCGATACTTGATTTTGAGGCCTTTGTGTAGGCCCACAAAACTTCAGGTAGGACCTCTCTCCATCTCCCTTTGGCCTCAGTTAGTCGTTTCTTAACGTTTTTCATTATCGTTTTGTTCGTTGATTCTGCTTGCCCATTTGCATGAGGTTGAATGGGTGTTGATAATACCTCTTTAATTTTGTGCTCATCGAGGAACTTAGTAACCTTCCTACCAATAAATTGCTTCCCGTTGTCACATGCAATTTCAGATGGTGTATCGAAACGGCAGATGATGCGATTCCATATAAAATTGATCACTTCTTGTTCTCTAACTTTCTCGTATGCCTGAGCTTCAACCCAGTTAGAGAGATAGTCAGTCATAAATAAAATGAATTGAGATTTACCTGGTGTTTGCGGAAGAGGGCCGACAATATCCATTCCTCATTTCATGAACGGCCATGCTGAGATTATCGAATGCATTAATTCGCCGGGTTGGTGGATCGACGGAGCATGTTTTTGACATCTGTCGCACTTTTATACAAATTCTTTTACGTCCCTTTCCATATTGATCCAATAATAGCCAGCCCTCAAGTTTTTTCAGACTAACGACTCGACACTGGAATGGTTCCTGCATGTCCCTTCGTGAATTTTGATCAAAATATAGTCGGCATCTCCTGGCTCGAGGCAGATAGCGGGTGGACCGTCGAACATTCTCCTAAAAAGGACCCCGCCTGGTGATAAACTGAATCGGGCTGCTCTAGTGCGCATGGATCTAGATTTATTCGGATCCTTCGGTAATTATCCCATATTTAGATACCATATATATTTATTCCTCCAATCCCAAGTGAGTATCGTGGAATTTACCTCGACGTGCCCTTTTTCTATTATTGAGTTCCTTAGTTGTATGACCACCTCCGTTTGAGCCTCATCATCTTCGACCTCCAAACATAGATTTGCTAGGGCATCGACTTCTTTGTTTTGGTTCCGTATAATGTGATGAATGATTCACTTCTTATACCGATGTAATCTTATCGTAGCCCGTTGATATTATTTTGCATCCGCTCATCCTTGACTTCGAATGCACTATTCACCTGATTTACTAGGAGGAGTGAATCGGTCCTCGTATCGGTCTCTTGAGCCCCCAAGTATTGAGAGAGTTCTAGACTTGAATAAAAGCCTCGTACTCGGCCTCATTGTTAGTTAAATTCTTAGCTTTGATATTGTCTTTCCACATTTCCCGAGGAAGGCCTTACCACTATATCGAGTATGGAACCTTTTGCATTTGACGCACCGTCGATAAACAAGACCCAGGTTCCCGAAGAGGCCTTAGAGTCGGCCGATATTTCTTCGTCCACTCCCACGATCAATGCGGGAGTAAAATCATCCATGAAGTCTGCCAATACATGGGAATTGATGGCCGTAGGGGGAAGGCACTCGATGTCATACCCACTGATCTCGAAGGCCATTTAGCCAGCCGGCTGGATAGTTCAGGCTTGTGCATTATGTTGTATAATGGGTCGGTCGTTACAACGACGATAAGGTGACACTGAAAGTAGGATTTTAATTTTCTAAAGGCACTTATTAAGGCAAGGGCTAACTTCTCTAAATGAGTGTATCGAGTTTCAGCTTCTCCCAAAGTTCTACTAACATAATAGACAGAAAATTACGCACCTTGCTCATCTCGGACCAAGACACCGCTTACCGCTATTTCTAATACTGTCAAATAGAGATAAAGTCATTCGTCTTTTTTAGGATGTGAAGTAGCAACGAGTTTGGTAAATAATGATTCAGATTTTCCAAGGCCCGTTGGCATTCTGATGTCTAGGCAAAACTATTTCTTTTTTAATAGGGAGAAAAACCGATAGATTTTGTCAACGGATCTTGACATGAATCGACCCATAACCGCTATGCGCCCGATCAACCTCTGTACACCCTTCACGTTGTCGATAATGCTGATATCCTCAATATCTTTAATTTTATCGGGGTTGATTTCGATTCCCCGATTGGAGACCATGAATCCTAGGAATTTGCCGTATCCAATGCCGAAAGGACATTTCTCTGGGTTCAACTTTATATTGTGTTTCCTTAGTATGTCGAAGGTTTCCTGCAAATGTTATAAATGGTCCTCTTCTCATAGGGACTTAACCAACATGTCATCAATATAAAGTTCCATTGTTTTCCCAATTTTTTTCCTCAAACATCTTATTTACTAGGCGTTGATAAGTGGCACTGACATTCTTAAGTCCGAAAGGTATCACATTATGACAATAGGTACCAAGTTTAGTGATGAAAGAAGTTTTTCCTGGCCTTTTGAGTCCATTGATATTTGGTTGTATCCGGAATAGGCATCGAGAAAACTAAGGATCTCGTGGCCAGCCGTGGCATCGATCATACTATCGATGTTAGGGAGAGGGAAAGAATCTTTAGGACATGCCTTATTCAAATCTTTATAGTCCACACACACTCTCATTTTTCTGCCTTTATTTGGTACTACCACTATATTTGATAACCTTTCAGGGTATTTTACTTCCCTAATCGATCCTATTTTAAGGAGTTTAGATACCCTGCGCTTGATGAAAGTATATTTTTTCTCGGATTGAGGTCTCCTTTTTTGCCTAACCGGAATGAACTTGGGATTCAGGCCCAGCTTACGGGTAGTGATCTCCGCTGGGATACCCTGCATGTTAAGGTGAGACCAAACAAAACAAATGAATAAAAGTTTCCATGAGTTCGGGCATCACCCCTTGTCTAGTTACATTTTGTGGTCAGGCATGTGCGCCAATATGACATGTTCCAGCTCTTCGATAATTGATTTGCTAGCATTAGAATCATCTGTTGTAGGAAATGATTGGGAAATTTCTAGATCTTCTTCGATCATACTCTGTTCATCTGACCTCATCGAGGATGGGTCCGTTGATTGCTATTTGGTTATGAAATCTCAATCCGAGCAGGTTGTAGCCAAAGTTGAAGCCATTGACGTTGGGATTGATTTCTTTGATGGTGAAAATTTCTTTAGTTGGTTGTTGTTCCTCATAAATCGTCTTGGCCCCTCCCGGAACTGGGAACTCGAGAAGTTTGTGAAGGTCGATGGTACGACCCTCACGCAGTGGATCCAGGGCCTTTCAAGAAGGGCATTACACCTCATGTCTCCTTCTATCATGTGGAATTTGGTTTCACAAGCTATCCCCACCGTGCTCACTGATAAAGTGATTTTTTCCTTTGTGGTTTCGCAAGCCATGTTAAAACCATTCAGGACTCGTGATTCGGAACAATTTGATTGGATAGTTCGAGTTACTCTTCTATTACTGCTCGGACGATGTTGGTAGATCTACCTGGATTGATTAACACACGCTTAGTTCTAATTTTACTTGCGAGTATAGAGATTACCAAAGCATAGTTATACGGCTGAATGATCCATTGAGTGTCTTTATTACTGAAGGATATGGCTTCATCTGGTTCGGCTTCAATTTCCCGAACTTGATTTTCTCTAGGGTAAGGGGTGTTGGTACATTTTGATATCGGCTCCTAGAGTCTGTCGACCCCGCCGATGATCATATTAATAACTTTAGTGGCGTCCTCTTTCTCTACCCATCTGTAGGAATTCCTGTTTCTAAAATGAGATTTGTCCCGATCACTCAAGAATTTCCGAAGGTGATCTTCATTGAATAGCTTGACTACTTCCTTTCTGTTTGTTGACAATCTTTGGTTTTGAGGTTATTTGGTTTCTTCGATTTGTCCGATGGTTGATACGATGGCGGCCACATCGACACTAAATTATATTCCAATAATTTTGGCACCTCCCTAGGCCTAATCGACTGGTCGAAACTACCTTTAACCATCAGCCTCCGCTCATTTCCCGTTCATTCCTTATTCGGCTACGAGTCAAACCAACGTTCCTTCGATCCTCATTATATGGTCGATAATGTTCTTTGCTCGACCCTTGTTCGTGGTAGGTTTCCTCTTCGGCTCGATCCTGATTTTTGTTTCATCTAGAAGGACTCGCTGGGTTCTTGTATCGGTCATCTTCCACCCTAATCTTTGATTGGTACCGATTGTGGATGTCGGTCCATGTGGTAGCGGGGTATTCGAATAGATTCTGCTTCAGTTGCCGAGAAGCTATGGAGCTTTGGCTACTCTGTGCCTGAGTAAAAGCTTGAATGACCCAATCACTAGTAACCGGGGGTAGGTCCATTCATTCCATATGAAAATAGGAATCGAAATTCCCTAAGCGTTTCATCATCTCTTTGCCTGACTTTGAACAAATCTGATTTCCGGGTCTCGACCTTGATGGTGCATGCATGTGCCTTAACAAAAGAATCTGCAAGCATAGCAAAATTTAGTCAACAAAATTAGGAGGTAAATTGTGATATCAGGTCATGGCTCCCATGGATAGGGTTTCTCCAAACTTCTTCGGTAAGATCGATTCAGTCTCGTTGTTGTTCAAATAAATTCCCCTTGATGGCGCAAGTATAAAAAGTCACATGTTTGTGGGGGTCCATTGTTCCGCTATATTTGGGGATTTCAGGCATATGAAAGTGTTTGGGAATTGGTTTCGGTGCTGCACTTTTAGGGAATGACTTTTGTACAATTTTTTTAGCGTCAGGGCCTTTGAGTACCGGGGGAGATCCCGGGATCCGGTCCATCCTCGAATTGCAACTTTCAACCTTCCTTTCTCCCGTTTCAACCCGTTTTGTCAATTTCTCGATCAGCTTGATGATCTCAGAGCTCGTATCCAATCCTTGTGCCGTTGAACCCAACATGGTCGGTTTATCCTTTCGAGCTATTTCCTTAGGTGTGTCGGGCCTGTTTCCATGCAGGGTCTAGCTCTGACTTCACAACTGGGCGATCTCTAGTTGTTGAGCTTGAAGCATCTCAAAAATCATGCGAAGACTTATTCTATCTTCCTTGGCATGTGGTTTGTTTTTGGCTGCAGATCAAGTTCGTCCCCGAATGCTATTCATTGGATCTATATTCATATTGGCGTTGATGGCAGCTCGAGAATTCACATCATTGGGATCTACTACTCGAGCTCTGAGAACCTCATCGGTCGGTCTAGGGGCTTCGGGTGCTACATTGTGATTTTCATCTTGTTGATCTTGTTCGCCAACGATGTTTTTTTTCTTGGGGGTTAGCCATTTTACACCTGTAATCAAAAGGTAACTCCAAGAACAAGTGTGAAGCTGTGTGTTACGTGATGTTAATATCAAAATGACTTATGTTATCCTCGGTCCCACGGTAGACACCAAACTGTTTACCCGCAAAATTGAATAACAATTTAATTTATGTGTGGTTTCGAGGATACGTGGCTCATTCCAATATGAGATAAAAACTATAAGAGTAAAAAACAAGGTAAGAACAATAATGGCAAAGCGATAGATGAACCTTCGCAAATTTCCAATATCCTTGATATATAATGGAAAATCCTAAGCAGATCTCTCTCTATATAGATTTTTTTGGAAGAGCTCTTCTATTCTTCTTGTTGCCTTATGCTGTGTCCTTCTCTTTTCTTCTTCTCCCCCTTTATAGGGGTTAATACTGCATTATTGTATGAAAAGTAATTGATTCTGACCGTTTGGGGTTGTCCCCCACTATTGTCGTGATTAGCGTTGCAACCTTAGTTAGTGAAGAATATTATGGGCCCCCTGTCGGATGAGCTGCGAAGTTACTATTAGGGATTTAGTACATCTGGGCCAACTGATGTAGCATCCTTCCCCGATTCAGCATGAATTCGATCAAGATTGGACCTTCATGACCGTCGAAGCTTGATGATTGCTAAACCTTCCAGGTCTGATACAACTTCGATCTGCAACTCGTCGTGACTTCGGTTGAAGGCTGGATCTCGATCAGGAGCGAACTCTTAGAAACCAATAACCACCTACTTTGGTCGACCCCTGATGTCGTCGGGTTGGATATTGAGCTTGGCAAAGTTTGTTCGATTAGATCCCGAGCAAAGACAAATAGAAGTTCGAGTTTCTAGGGCTTCGACCATCGGCTCCGATTTTATTCGTATACATTCAGCCAGCTATATTCTGATAGTTCTGTTACCATGGGAATATCATCGGTAATTTATTATTAATTAACTATATTAATCGTAGTTGTAAATCGAGTAAAGAAGAATGAAGATTCGAGTTAATCAATTCACAAATTCAAATGATACAAATATAATTCCTTCTTCTTGAAAAAATACATATACAATACTTATTTCACGAAGGCAGAATGAAGCAAATATCTTAACAAGAAACACAACAAATCAATCATCTTTATGAGAAACACAAACATCGACAAGCACCACTTAAATTCTTGAACTCCCCTTATTCAAAACAAATTAAAGAAAATTAATTATATCTGAACCTACTGGTTGACATGATGGGCATCAACATCTTTGGTGAGATTAGTGGCAAATTCCAAATAAGAGAAGGGTTCTGAAACTTCATCATTCTGCTTCTCGTACTCAATAGTCCATAAGACCAAGTTGTTTTCTCCTTCATTTTCAATATGTACAGTTGCCTTGAACGTCTTGTATTGCTCTATTAAATGACCTTCAAATGCGCTGAATGTCACTAGCCTTTTCTCCTCCTCTATGGCTTCAATAACCACTTTCACTACTTTCTCTTGCCCCTCTATTTTTTGTTCCCATGAAAAAAAATAAAAAATTATATATGAACACAGTCGAGGCCATAAATAAAGAGGAAATTATGCTGGATCGATATATTTAGGACCATTGTTTATATTTTGAAAATTATGGTGAGTGGTTAGACTTCGCACAAATCGATCACCACAAGCATGTTACTTTCTTTGTTCTAATTTATATGAACTTCTTTTTTTTTGGCATGTTCCAAAAAAAACGACCATTTTCTAAATTTGGTAACAATTTAACTTAAATTTATAATTATACTCTTAATGACAAATTTTTAAGTCTTTTATTTTTTCTTAAACTCCATGCTCAGTCAAACAGATTCACATAAATTGAAACGGAAAAAGTATTAATTACCATGGTTTGGCCAAAAATCAAATCCTAACGTAAAGCACTAGGAATACTGGCCATTTGCTACGACGCTAACAAAATTCTAATGATCCGTCTGAATTTATGACAATATCCTGATGATCACCAAGAATTTTGCCAGGAAATCCTGACGATATAGCGATCGCATTATGACGTAGAGGCTATAAACCCAAGAGTCTTTTAATAGAGTCATATAACGAGTTCATTATTCAAATGGTTACTCAACTATTCCAAATTATTTATTAAAGTTACTTTTTTTTATTATAACAATAAAATCACTTAATTATGCCTATAGGACTTAGAAAATCGCTCAACTAGATTTTCTAAATTTTATATTGCCAAATATGCTATAAAATCTCCTATTTTAGGTGAATGTCCATAATTAGAGAGATTCTAGGGTTTACTCCTCCCTATAAATAAAGGGGTCTTCTACCATTGTATATCATCCCTAAGCATCAATAAGAATACTCCTCTCTCTACTTTTCTCTCTATTGTTCTTGTTCTTGTATTATTGTTCTTGTTCTTATATTATTTCATAACACGTTATCAGCACGAGACTCTACCGTCTCAAGAATCGATTCTCGAGAAAAACTAAGGTATTTCTCTCTTCCTAATTTGATTTTCGATTATGTCTGACATTACGAAAAGAAAGTTCGTTGCCCTTGAAATTTCGGGCAAGAACTATATGACATGGGTGTTGGATGCTGAAATCCACTTAGATGCCATGGGTCTTGGAGACGCCATTAAAGATAGAGATAAAGCATCCACCCAAGACTGTGCTAAGGCCTTGATTTTCTTGCGCCATCACCTTGATGAAGGTTTGAAGATTGAATATCTCACCGTCAAGGATCCACTCATCTTGTGGAAAGGCTTAAAGGAGAGACATGACAACCTGAAGTTGGTCACTCTGCCACAAGCACGATATGATTGGGCTCATCTGAGGCTCCAAGACTTTAAGTCTGTTTCTGAATATAATTCTGCAATGTTCAGAATTACTTCTAAATTGAAGCTATGTGGAGATAAAATCTCCGATTATGATATGCTTGAGAAAACGTTTACAACGTCTCATGCCTCCAATATGGTACTGCAACAACAGTACAGAGAGAAAGGCTTCACAAAGTACTCTGAACTGATTTCTCTTCTACTTGTGGCTGAGCGAAATAATGACCTGCTCATGAGAAATCACGAAAATCGACCCACTGGGTCTACACCACTGCCTGAAGCAGATAAGGTGTATTCTCATTATGCCAATCATGAAAAGGGCCATGGATCTAATCATGGTCGTGGTCGTAATCGGGGGCATAGCCGTGGACGTAGACAAGGAAGAAATCTCCATGATGTCCGTCACCCCCCGAGGAGAGATAACCGCCGAAAGCAGAAACGGGATTATGAGGATCCTAAGGCAAATAGTTCAGAAACTATATGTTATCGTTGCGGTGGAAAGGGGCACTGGTCAAAAGCTTGCCGTATACCAAGACATTTGGTTGACCTTTATCAAGCATCTCGAAAGAGTAAAGGCCCTGAAACAAATTTTGTCTCTGACGACAACTTTGACATCACCCACTTGGATGTGGCAGACTTCTTTAAGCAACCTGATGGGAAAATAGACCACCTTATCGGTGATGGATCCGTGATGAAAGAAGATGGAGTTGTTTGATTTTATTTCACTTATTTGTAATAGCTAGTGAATAAACTAATAGTCATTAGTATCAGCTCGTATTAGTTAGTTTATGATATAATGTTAGTATTAGTTCGTTAGAATGTTTCAATATGCTCAAATTTCAATAATATTTTTATTTTCCAGTAGAGGTAATCGACTAACCTAACAGTTAGTCGATTATCCAATATTTCGCAATAAAACTAAATTTTTCCGCAAGCTAAGATAGTCGACTATCTGATTTAGATAGTCGACTATCCTGATAGCTGTTTTCTGAGATAGTCGAATATCAACTTGGTTAGTCGACTATCTAATATTTTCGCATTAAAACTGGACTTTTCGCAAGGCATGATAGTCGACTATCTGATTCAGTTAGTCGACTATCCTAAATGACTGCTTCCCAAAATATTGTTTAAATGTGAAACAAATGAATTGAAGTTGTTTATTCTCATGTTCGTGTATTTCTTTTGTATGTCAAACCATGGGAAAGCAAATATGGATATCTCACGAAGCAAGCTTGGATCAACGTCCAATTGTAAAAATATTTGTTTAGTTGATTCATGTACTACACATACGATACTCAAAGAAAAGAAATATTTCTCTCAACTAAATATGTGTAAGGCAAATGTTACTACAATCTCTGGTAGTAGTAAATTGATTGAAGGCTCCGGAAGAGCAACTGTAACTCTGCCCAAAGGCACGATGTTTATCATAGAGAATGCAATGTTCTCCTCCAAGTCTAAGAGAAACTTGTTGAGTTTTAAAGATATACGCCGGAATGGCTATCATATTGAGACAATAGATGAAGATAATCTTGAATATCTCATCATTACAAAGAATGTCTCCGGCCAAAAGAGGGTTATTGAGAAATTCCCATCTTCATCTTGTGGCCTGTATTGGACAAGAATTAGTGCAATTGAGGCACACTCCACAGTAAACCGAAGGGTTACTGATTCCAATACCTTTGTACTTTGGCATGATCGATTGGGCACCCTGGATCGATCATGATGAGACGGATTATAGAAAGCTCATATGGGCATCCGTTAAAGAATTTCAAAATTCTTTCAAATAATGAATATCCTTGCACTTCCTGTTATCAAGGCAAGTTGATTATCAGACCATCACCAACAAAGGTTGGGACTGAGTCACCCACGTTTTTGGAACGTATACAAGGGGACATTTGTGGACATATTCACCCACCCAGTGGGTCCTTTAGGTACTTTATGGTCTTGATAGACGCATCCTGTAGATGGTCTCATGTGTGCCTGTTGTCATCACGCAACCTTGCGTTTGCAAAATTAATGGCACAAATAATTCGACTACGAGCACAATTTCCTGATAATCCAATCAAGTCTATTAGACTGGATAATGCTGCTGAGTTTTCATCCCAAGCATTTAATGATTATTGCTTATCAATTGGGATAAAAGTAAAACATTCTGTAGCTCATGTTCACACTCAAAACGGTCTTGCAGAATCGTTAATTAAATGCCTGCAGTTGATTGCAAGGCCATTACTCATGAAAACGAGGCTGCCCACTTCGGTATGGGGTCACGCCATTTTGCATGCAGCAATGCTAATTCGTCTCAGACCGACGAATTATCACAAATATTCCCCGTTGCAATTGGTTTTGGGTCATGAACCCAATATATCCCATTTAAGAATCTTTGGATGCGCAGTATATGTGCCTATAGCACCGCCATCCCGCACCAAAATGGGTCCGCAAAGGAGGTTAGGAATATATGTTGGGTTTGAATTGCCCTCCATCATTCGCTACCTCGAAACATTGACAGGGGACTTGTTTACTGCACGATTTGCATACTGTCAATTTGATGAGACACTTTTCCCAAAATTAGGGGGAGAAGTTGGTGAAACCAAACGGGAAATTTTGTGGAAAAATGCATCATTATCTCATCTTGATCCACATACCTCTATTTGTGAAAGAGAGGTACAAAAGATTATCCATTTGCAAAGAATAGCAAATCAAATGCCTGACGCATTTACGGACTTGAAGAGGATAACGAAATCACACATCCCCGCGGAAAATGTTCCAATCCGTATTGATGTCCCTGTTGGACAATCATCTAGTGTCATAACCAATGAGTCGAATGCACGCCTGAAGCGTGGCAGGCCATTAGGTTCTAAAGATCGAAATCCTAGAAAGAGGAAAGCAAATGATAAAAATGACACTACGAAAGAATCTCATGAGGAAATTCATGATTTAACAAATTCTGAGATTCATGAAGAATCCATTGAGCCCGAGACTCTGGAAAATACGGAACTATCCATAAATCTAATTTATATTGAGGCAAATATTAATCGAGTGGATATAGTGGTGGATAATGTCTTTGCTTATAATGTCGCATCTAGCATTATGCAAGAATGTGAGGATCTCGAACCTCAATCTGTTGAAGAATGTCGAAAAAGACATGATTGGCCAAAATGGCAAGAAGCAATTCAATCAGAATTGAATTTGCTGGCAAAACGTGAAGTTTTTGGCCCTGTAATTGAAACACCTAATGGTGTTAAGCCTGTTGGCTATAAATGGGTCTTTGTACGCAAGAGAAATGAGAGAAACGAGGTACAAAGATATAAGGCACGCCTTGTTGCACAAGGTTTTTCTCAAAGGCCTAGTGTCGATTATGAAGAGACATATTCGCCTGTGATGGATGCGATAACCTTTCGTTATCTCATCAGTTTTGCTGTCGTTGAAAAGCTTGACATGCATTTAATGGATGTGGTTACTGCCTATCTTTATGGATCACTTGATAATGAGATATACATGAAAATTCCCGATGGACTCAAAGTGCCAAACGCTCATAATTCAAAGTCTCGGGAAATGTTTTCAATTAAATTGCAAAGATCTTTGTATGGTCTAAAGCAATCAGGACGAATGTGGTATAATCGTCTTAGTGAGTATATGTTAAAAGAAGGCTATATAAATGACGCCATTTGCCCGTGTGTTTTTATAAAGAAAACAACATCGGAATTTGTTGTACTTGCCGTATATGTCGATGACATAAACCATATTGGAACCCCCATAGAACTCCAAAACGTAATTGATTATCTAAAGAATGAATTCGAGATGAAAGATCTCGGAAAGACAAAATTATGTCTTGGTTTGCAAATTGAATATTTGGCAAACGGAATTTTTGTCCATCAATCTACCTATATAGAAAAGGTACTGAAACGGTTTTACATGGATGGAGCACATCCTTTAAGTACACCGATGGTTGTTCGATCACTTGATGTGAATAAAGATCCATTCCGACCACAAGAAAGGAATGAAGAGCTACTTGGTCCTGAAGTACCATATCTTAGCGCAATTGGCGCACTGATGTATCTTCCAAATACTACAAGGCCTGACATATCCTTTTCAGTTAATGTCTTAGCAAGATTTAGCTTGGCTCCTACAAGGAGACATTAGAATGAGATCAAACACATATTGCGGTACCTAAAGGGGACTACTGATATGGGCTTATTTTATGGCAAGAATTGCAGTCCTGATCTTGTTGGTTATGCTGGTGCTGGATATTTATCCGACCCACACAAGGCTCGATCTCAAACGGGTTATGTGTTTACCCGGGGAGGCACCGCCATATCTTGGCGATCGACTAAGCAATCAATTGTGGCTACTTCATCTTATCATGCCGAGATAATTGCTATTCATGAAGCAAGTCGGGAGTGTGTGTGGTTGAGGTCTATAATACATCATATTCAAGACAAATGTGGTTTGAAGTGTAATAAACTACCCACGACTTTGTATGAAGACAATGCAGCATGTATAGCTCAATTGAAGGGAGGATTCATAAAAGGAGATAGAACAAAGCATATTTCACCTAAGTTATTCTTCACACATGATCTTCAAAAGAATGGTGATATCAATGTACAATAGATTCGTTCAAGCGATAATATGGCTGATTTGTTCACAAAATCTCTACCAACGTCAACCTTCAAGAAGCTAGTTCACAAGATCGGAATGCGAAGACTTAAGGATATAAATTGATGTTCTTATCAGGGGGAGTTAATGCGCGTTGCACTCTTTTTCCCTTACAAGGTTTTGTCCCACCGGGTTTTCCTTGCGAGGTTTTTAACGAGACAACCAATAGGCGCATATTCAAACATGTGTACTCTTTTTCCTTTTCTTTAAATTTTTTCCATTGGGTTTTGTTTTAGTTAAGGTTTTAACGAGGCACATTATTGAATAGACATTCAAGGGGGAGTGTTATAAAATCTCCTATTTTAGGTGAATGTCCATAATTAGAGAGATTCTAGGGTTTACTCCTCCCTATAAATAAAGGGGTCTTCTACCATTGTAAATCATCCCTAAGCATCAATAAGAATACTCCTCTCTCTACTTTTCTCTCTATTGTTCTTGTTCTTGTATTATTGTTCTTGTTCTTATATTATTTCATAACAAAATACATATTTTAGCCTCTAAATTATAAATATTTGTCTTCTTTTTATTTTTTTAACTTTTAAATTTTACGATTTTTTTCTTTTTAATTTATATTATGGACTTACCTATAGAATACATAATTTGATTTATAAATTAAAAAATAAAAATTATTTAAGCATATATACTTATGGAATAATAAAATATTAAGCATAGTAAAAAATATTAATTAGAATAATTTGTTAGTAATTATAATTCTAATATTCAAAACAAAAATTCAAAAATTTATTTACACAATTGAGAGTGAAAGAAAATAAAGGTTGTATTTCATGCACGTAATATAAAAATAATTATTTAAATAAATATATTTTTATATTTGCTTGAAAATTATATTCAATTATATTATTATTTCCACATTATATAAGCAAAAAAACTTTTTTTATTTTATAAATAAATAAAATATATTTATTCTATAAGTAAGTCCACAATGTACATTAAAAGGAGAAAAATGATCATATCTAAAAAATAAAAAAAGAAGAAGATAAAAGTTGATAATTTAAAGGGTAAAATAGATATTTGACAATCAAACATTGGAAAAATTTAGCCGAATAACATTCTGAGTGTTATAGATATAGTTAAAAAAAATTGCTATTACAAACAAAAAAACATACTAGTAAATAATTTAAGATAATGAGTGACCATTTAAATAGTTGACTCGTCATATAACTGGTGGCACCAAATGATTTTATTTGTGCAAATTACCCATAAATTTCTATTAAAGGCTCCCAAAAAAGGTAAAACTATCATTCGGTTTTGTATGCTTACATGGCGAATAATATCTAACATATTTGTCTCCTCTCTCTATCTCTTTCAATATATACTTAGAATCCTAGAATCTCGGTGAGTGAAACAACAATAATACAACTATCCAATAAAATTTCACTAATAAAATCTTGACAGAATAATATGTACATAAATTTTGTTCCTATCCAAAAGAAATAAAGAGATTGTTTCCGAAAGACTTTCGGCTCAAGAAATAAAAGGACAAAAGGAAAAATATTAGTATTACCATAAAAATCATATGTAAAATCAAAATAACATAAAATCGAGAAGAAAGATGCAAAGCAACATAAAAAGAAATATTAAATTACTCATGTATTGAAAGGCGAGATAGTAAAATACAATATTTCTACTAGTTATCTTAGACAGGTCCTACTAGACTAGTCTCACAATGGTACCAAGGCAAGATTCAACTAATTCCTAACTTACAACCCTAATATTAAAAAGATCAAAAAGATTAAAAAGATTTTTGTTTGAGTCCCCAAATAATAATTGTGTGATATAAAGCGGAACAAGGAGAATACCACTTTTTTCATACCAGGAAAAAAGCTAATAAAGATTGAAAACTTCCTGTATAATAAAAATATAAATAAGAGATTAGAAAATCTTAATTACCAATAGTATAATTCCAGTTGACGACGGAGCCTACAGTACCCCAATCTCCTTGATGCAAATCGACAGCTTGAATTTTATGTGGTGTCACATTAGGAAGATGGTGTGGTTTGTGCCTAAACATTTCATGAAAGAGATCCCCAGAACCTTCTATCTCTATTTGTGAAATCAATTTTCCTTTCAAACCCATGTCTAGTGTAGATATAGGACTATATATTGGAAATTTTGATGCATAAAGCACAAGAAAGGAAAGTCTTTATATAGTTGCATTCTGGGGTTTGATTTTCATCAATTATTCTATAATTCTCTGTCAGCATCTATTAGAAATTTTCTCCAATTTGTTTATAATATAACTTAGATTTATTGAGATATGGTTTCTTGATATAATTAATCGGATATTGATGGCTATGACATCTAAATTATTTTATTAGAAAATCTTAGTATATATATTAGACCCGTCAACCGGGCCGGGTTGATCCGGGATCGGCCCGGACCGGATCGGTACAACCCGGGACCGAACCGGACCGGTAGGGGGGCCGGGCTGGGCTGGGTTCAAAGGGGGTAGGGGGTTGGTCCGTTAACAATTTTTTATTCGGAACCGGACCGGACCGGCCCGGTACGGTGAACAGTACCGTGAACCGGTACAGCTCGGATCGGACCGGCCCGGTTCAACGGTAACTTTTTTTTTATTTTTTTTTTTAAATTTTGAATTGATGGGGCCCACATTTTCCGTTGGCCAACGGATTTCTTGCAAAAATGGCCATTTTTCATTTTTTTTTTGTATTTATTAAATTACAATATTAACCCTTCTTAAAATCTATAAGTACCCCTCATCTCTTCTTCATTTCTTCACTCAAAAATCTTATCTCAATCCCAATTCTCAAATTATCAATCTATCTCTTCCCTTCAATTTACAAGATTACATATTTTATTTGTTACTCTTTTCCCGAATTTAATTTATCGCAATTTGTCATTCGGAATTTGAAGCTTGAAGTTCAAAATTGAAATACTTGCTTGAAGTTTGTTCGTGGTAACTCTTTCTCTTATTTAATATTTTAATTGCATATTTGATTATATTTTAATTTTTACAATATGTTTAATGGTGCTAAAGAGCGTGTAGAAAAGTTACTGGTAGGGGTAAAAGTAAAAAAAGAGGTAGTCCTGTAGCTTCTGGTAGTAATAGTAATGACCCAATTACACATGTTTCTAAATCATCGCCTAATTTGCAAGATGTAGAGATTGATTATGAACAATTACAAGAAGATTATGGAATAGAAGATAATGAAATTGGAATAGAAGATGAGATACCACCTACACCTATTAGTGAAAATGTTGATAGTATTGGAGTTGGAGTTGCTAGTGCTACAATGGGTAGAAGACCACCAGTTGCTCCAACTTCTACTCGTAAAAAAAGAAGTCCGGTTTGGAAATTTTTTGAAATAATAGAAGGTACTGATAGAGTTAAGTGCAAACTTTGTAATGAAACTTTTAAACATTTGACCGGAGGTAATTTAGGGGGAACTGGGACACTTACTAGACATATGTCGGCTATCCATCCTATAGAATAGGGAGTTAATGGGGATGGAAGACAAACAACTATTAACCCTACTACTGGAGGTCTATTAAAATATAATAAAATGAGGGATCGGGAGGAACTAGCAAAAATGATTACTTTGGGTTGTTTACCTTTTTCTTTTGCTTCTTCATCGTATCTTATTACGTATATTCAAAGGATTTACAATCCTTTATTTAAAGGTGTCCCTAGAAGTACTTGTAGAGCAGATATCTTTAGACTTCATGGACAATATCAAACATACATATGTTATTTGTTTAGTCACCTTCCTTCTAGAGTATGTCTAACTTATGATATTGGTCATGCTGTTAATGGAAATGATTATTTGACAATTACATGTCATTGGATAGATGATAATACTTGTATGCAAAAACGTATTATCGCTTTTAAATATGATGAAGATCAGAGTCATACTGCTACGTTTATAAGTAGTACAATTGTTGATAGCCCAGAAGTCGAAGAAATTGGAGATATATTAACCCATGGAAACCCATCGGAATTTAACTCCCCAGAAGAAGGTCAATCAGTTCATATTGATTATGATGAACTTGCTACGGCGATGCAAAACATTTGAAATTACTACTTCACTAGTTTACTTGTTAGAAAAAATGTAAACATTTTATTTTCTACTTATTAATTTGAAATTGAGAAATAAAGTAGCACTTGCAATAAGTGCAAATTTTTCCCATCTTACTTGTATTTATGATTTCATTCAATGATTACAAAGTATTAACATAATTATAACTTAATAGTTATACTTAATTTTAAAAAAAGTTGAAAATATACTAAACCCGGCCCGGCCCGGCCTCTTTCAACTCGTAACCCGTATGGTTCAATTTTAATCCGAACCAACCCGGCCCCTTAAGAACCCGGTACTATTCGACCCGGCCCGGCCCGGACCGGAACCCGGACGGGTCGGAAAAAATCTAACCCGGCCCGGACCGGTTGACCCATTAGCCACCTATAATATATATTATGAGTCTATTGCATATGACCGTAGCAAAGCAAAGCTCTCACATCTTGTCATTAACCTTTCTACAGTAGTTAATTTCAAATGGATACAATTTTTTTGAGCAAACGGGAATATATATTAATAATTAGTTATTGCGTACATAGCCTTCATAATTTGTGCCATTAAGTACACTTTGCTTTCCTAAGCTTGTTAGAATATTACAGGCTTCAAAAGATAAGGTCTTAGTACAAACAGAGAGTTCATTTTTTTTCACTTTCTACCAGATGGTTTACATAGTATGGAGGTAATACAAAACTTTCTTTCTTTTCTGCCTTGCCTTCTTTGCCAAGTTATGCACAATCCTATTCCTTTGCTAGAACGTGTGCTGGAGGATCACCTTCTGTTGGTGCATGAACAACTTGCATTGATCAATAATGTTATTATAAAGTTTATTTCCTTGATGGATCGAATGAATGACCTACGTGGAGTCCATTTCTATCTCCAGTGGGAACATGCCCCATTTTTCTGTTGTTTTTAACCCTTCCATGAGTGTCTTTATTTCTGCATGTAGTGATCCAGAAGCCTGGGTAGTCTTAACAAATCCAACTAGCCAATTCACATGGGTATCTCTGATTATTCTTCCAGTGCTAGTATTTTCATTGTGGTTTTTGAAACTAGCATCAATATTAAGTTAAACCACCCTCGAGGTGGTTTGTCCCATTTAATTTAGATAGGGAATTTTGTACAAGTGGTAAGGGCTTTTTCTGTTAGAAAAATGAATTCAATTACTTTTTGGATGACATGATTAATATTGATAGAAAAATCCGTATTATTATGATTATTATTATTTTTATTGACCCAAATTTGCCAAATGGAAAATGGAAACGTGAAGTTTCAGTTTGGGATGTTTTTAGGGAGATTGATATCTACGCTTTATATTTGTAGAAGCCAATGCCTATTAAATTATTATCGAAATTAAAACACCCTAACTTTTCCCAAAAGTATTTGACTGTTTGACAGTTTAGAAAAATGTGGCTTATAGTATCTTCTTTTTGGGATTTACAAATAGGGCACAAGGGGTCTATATTCATGACAATATGTGATAGGTATTTTCGACATGAAAGTCTATTATAAAAGCATTGCCATAAGACAAAATTTAATCTTATTGGGGCAAAAGTTCCAGATCCAGGAGAAGTCTAGTTCATTGGTTAAAGGAGTTTCTATTAAAGCATAACAAGACTTAGAAGTGAAGAAACCTTTTGTGGTTAAGGACCATACGAAATATCATTGTTAGGGCATGTCTTGCGATTTTTAGTATTAAGGATATTAAACTTGATATTTGTAGGAGGGTCTATGCTTAACTTATCAAAACACTAGTGCTTTTTGTCCCAAGTATCTCTTATTTGAATAGAAAGGTCAGTTACAGATAAAGGACCCATTATCTCTCTTCTAAGGGTTCCCATATTAGATATCCACTTAGTATCCCAAATATTCATATTGGTATCGTAGTGAGGGGACCAAGTAATGCCTTTTGAACATATTTCTCATTCTTTTTGGATACTTTTCCAGATGGAGGAGTTTTTGTTAATGTTCTTGTTAAGACGATAGGTGGATATGATTAAACGTGCCCAATAGTTATAGGATTGGTTAGGAGTCTCCATGAAAGAGATGCTAGCATGCATAAGTTCTTAGATTGGGCCGAACGAATGCCTAAGCCACCATTTTTTTTTGTTGACACACAGTGGACCAATTAACAAGGTGAATTTTCCTTTTTTTTAATAGTGATACACCATATAAAGTCCCTCTGAGTTTTGTCAATCTTATTCAGGGTATTCTTTGGTAGAAGGGAGTATTGCATATAATTGTTGGGGATGGAATTAAGGCATGAGTTAGTTAAGGTAGTTCTACCTGCCAAGTTAAGGAATTTTAATTTTCATGAAGCTAACTTGGACCTCATTTTATCAATGATGAATTGAAAATTCCTAGGTCTTGGACAATTGTTAAAAATTGGGAAGCCTAAGTAAGTACTGAATTGATTACAACTCTTTATGCCTAGTATATTAGAGGTGGATTTAAGGAGGGGAAGAATGCAATTTTTTTAGAATAGAATTTTCGATTTGGTGTTATTGATGCATTGCTCGGAAAGGTTACAGAAGATTTCTAAACCAGTTTTAATGGCATGTCAAGATTTGTTGTTGACCTTAGCCATTAGAGTAAGATCGTCAGCAAAACAAAAGGTGTGAGAATCTAGGACCGTTTTTTCCTAAGGTGATTGAATCCCAATTTTTAGTATCAAATTGGTGGTTGATATATCTAGTTAGCATTTCTAGGCATAAGATAAAAATGTAATCTGAGATGGGGTCACCTTGCCTGATGCCACGACTAGGCTCAAAGTACTTAGTGACAAAACAATTTACTAGAACAGCTATGCTACTTGTTGAAATGCAACTAAGTAAAAGCATACAGAATTTGGGAGGGAAGTTAAAAAACTTCAAAGTATAATGAACAAATTACCATTCTAATCGATCAAAAGTTTTTTCTAGGTCAATTTTTAGAATCGTATGGCCTTATTTTCCTTTTATTTTATTGAACTTAGAAATTATTTCCTGAATGATAATTGCATTATCAGCAGCTCTTCTGTTCTTCATGAAGCTAGCTTGAAAGGGGCTTATTAAAAGATCCAGGAAGGGCTTTTGTCTATTAGAAAATATTTTAACATAATTATTAGCATTAAGAATTTTTGGTATAAGGCAAAAGTAGATCATGGTGATCTCTTTTGGGATAACTTGAGTATTAAAAATGTTGTGACATGGTGTAGGCCATCCGGTCCAGGGGCTTTGAAAGGTTTGAGATAGTATAGCCCTTTTGATTCCACTATCTAATAAGGGTGCATCTAAGGATAGGTCAATCTTTTGATGTGAGGAGGTGCAACCTAAAGGGTTATTCCACCAATCAGAGGAGTGAGCAGTTGTGAAGGAACTTGTAAAGTAGTTTAGGACGTGAGACATAGTTTGTGCATGGTCATTGATCCAGTTACCAATATCGTCTTTAAAGAAATTAATATTATTTTTTATTTTTCTATTGGTAGCAATGATATGAAAAAATTTAGTGTTTATGTCATCTTCATTAAGCAATGAAATCTAGATCTTAATTTCCAATGGTCTTTCTTAATTTTTAGTATATCATTATATTCCCTAGTTAAGTCTTTTTCTAACTGTTGAAGAAAAAAACTAGTGGTATATTTGGAGGAATTCTAGATCCTTTGTAGTCCAGCCAGTAGGTTCCTTTTTTCCCCAATATGTTTCCAAAAGTACTATTCCTCTGAGGCTTAATATTATCAATAAAATTTTGACTGCCTTTCAAATAGTCAGTCCTTATCCAATTTTTTTCAATAAAGTTTTGAAAGTCTGGGTGCTTGCACGAGAATGTTTTTAATCTAAATGGAACATTATGATGAATCCTATTTTTAGGAATTAATTCAATAAGAAGGGGATTGTGGTCCGAGTGTGTTTTGAGTAGATGGATTGTGGAGCTTTTAGGGAACAACTCTATCCAATGTTCATTACCTAGAATTTTATCCAAACGTTCCATAATGAGACCCTTTTTTCTATGTATAAGATTGGACCAAGTATAATTACATCCTTTAAAGCCTAAATCTAGGAGGTTACAAGAATTTATTTTAGACCAAATAAAATTATACCTACTATCTTTGATAGGTCTACCACTATACTTCTCATTAGAAGCAGTGACATCGTTGAAGTTACCTCCAACAATCCAAGGACCTTTGTAGGTCTTGATAATATGTTCTAAGTTGTACCACATTAAGTTCCTATAGTGAACACTAGTGCTAGCATAAATTGAAGAGAAAAGCCATTTTTTCGAATAGGACTTACCTCTATTGTTGTATGTATTTCCCGGCTCCTACGAACAGCATTATGCACACTAACTATCTCGTGATTCCACATCATCACCATGCCACCAGATTTCTCTTCTGCTGGAACTTTTATCAACTTCAAAAATCCAAAGTCATTGAGTAGTTCAGCATGATTCTCCATTCTTGTTTCAAGAAAAATAACTAGATAGGGTCTATGGGTATTAATCATCTGCCTGAATAACTAGTTGGGTGATTCATGGTTTGATTAATGGCTAAGTTGGTTGGCTCCCCATTCTCTCTGATTTCTCCTGAAAATACAGGATTCATTCTCAGTGATGGCACTAGGATCATGGCTCTGTTGCCCAATATTGGATCTTGGGAGGGAAGGGTTTGATATCCATCGAGCACTTGAAGAGTGCCAGTGGGAAACTGAATACGTACCTCTTCTCTTGCAATTCCCTAAAGAGTAAGACTTTTATCCCGTCTAGACTTGAGAACTCTAGGACTCGCTCTAAGACTAGGTTTATAGGATCTTCCTCTTCCTCCATTACTGCCTCTACTGGACCTGGTACTTGGTTTTCCTGTTCCTGGGGAGGTGGTGCATGTTGTTGCATGGATGGGTGAGGTTGGTTTTGGGAGCTGGGTTGACCTCCCATGGAAGAAAAATAGGGTTTAGGTGAGTGTACATCTCCGTTGGAAAGAAGGGCATCTCTATTAGAGCATTTTGAGGGTGAATTGGATTGAATTGTTGGGGTATGTTCCATTGATGCATCATCGCATGCTCCATTTGTGGGTTCATCGAGGGCATCAAAGGTTGGAGGATATTGTTTAACCATATGTGATTTATATAATTGCTCATAGCAAGCCTCATTCCCTTGTCACTAGCTGAGCTAAGTACTAAGTGTTGTGGAGGATCACAATTGCTTCATGTCCATTGACTAGGACATTAAATGAGATTGTATGGCCCGTTAGTCCTAGTTCCATCCACGAGGCAGGTTGGTAATCTTGTGCCTGTGGTAATTGTGCATAGATAATTTAAGGGTTTTCTAGTTGTGAAAAGGGTGGAAGGTTCTCCATGGTGTTTGGTCTGTGTTGTCGTAAAATTTGGATTAGTTTGTTCCTCCTTCTTTGGGTTGATGGGAGTCTTGGCATTTTTAATGGTGGTTTGAGAGTTTATGGGAGTGGAAGCAGGTGTGGGATCGAGGCTACTGCCAGTAGCCAAGTGATTGGGTATTAGGGGAAAGGTAGGTGATGATTGCAAGTCTTTTGGCTGCCCAATATAATATTTTATATGGATACCCTCCATAGTTGTAGTATCTATATCTTCTTCAAGGGCATAGGACATTTGTCCATTGTTATTAGTATTTTTTTCCATTTGGCTTGCATGCCCAGGGGAGGATATATTTTCATATCCAATAGAAAGATTTTTTTCTTGATTTTTGTCTAAAGAAAGATTATTACCGAAATTTTGGTTTTGTATCTTAAGAGTGTTAGTAGAGAGGGTATTTTTATCCGTTTGATTGTTATTTTGCATGACAGGTTTTCTATTATTTTTTTTCTTGGTAAAGATTTTTGGCAAGTTTGAATCAGCATGGCTGGTTCCTCATAATGCAAGGACAAGTGTGTAGGAGTATTAAGATTAATATTTTTTAGTTTATTGTTTAATGGAAGATTAGTGGTATCTTTCAAAATTCATTTGCTCTTCCTGTAAGAGGAAAAAATGATTTTCTATAGCCATAGTGGTTTGTTCAATATTAGTAGTGATCGTGGTATTGTTAGCGAGGAGAAGGCTCGAGGATTCTTTTGGTTTGTAATGAAGTAATTGATTGTTTAAGAACTTACCAGTATTGGCATTAAAGAGATTTACTGTGATACCTGGGCTCTTGGGATGATTGTTTGGATTTGTAAGGACTGGCCGTAAATTTTTTGTCATATATTTCCTTCGTTTGCTAAAAGATACTATTTTCCATCCTTCCTTCATATTTTCCTTTGATTGAATAGGCTGATCATTAGATGAGCTTGTATTTTCTGGGGATTTTAGAACATAGCTACAGTGTTTCATTATGTGACCAAGTCTTTCATACTTTTTGCATAAAAAAAATTTCCCCTCATAGTAAATGTATTGTTTGTGTAGGACAATATAAAGAAAAGGTTGTACTAGAATATCCAATGGGATTTCTACACAAATTCTTGCATAACGTCTCCTTAAATTATTTGATGTGCAAACATCAATTTTTAGTAGCCGTCCAATGATATTTTTAATCTTTTCTAAATTTTTGAATCATAAAATTACGTTGGAAGATGGGGCAGTCTGATCCATACTACTGAGATTGTTAGTCTTTCCTTTGTAGCCACAAAGTTAGGCTTCCTTTAGTAATTGAGAGAAAGTGGCCATTGATGAACTAAGGCCTTGGTTTCATAGCCTTTTTCATATTTTCCCTTTTACGAAATTTATAATGTAGTAATCTTCTCCAAGATCTATAAGGGAAAGATCTTTTAATGGATGCCAAAGTTCTTGGATTTTCTTTTTTAAAGATTGATGTAACATTCTTTTTCCATCCAACTTAACAACAATTGAACATTTCCAAGGCTCATAAATACGTTGCCTATCTTCTTCAATTAAAGCAATTTGCTTAATACCTCATACAGTAGAGTTTGATAAGTGCATGGACGATTCTTCTTCTATCGCTATGTTTGTCAGATCCATGTTTGCCAGTCCTAGATTTGGAGCAAAGTTCGAGTCATAGTGTGATTTCGTTCCCGAATTTGAGTTCGTCGAAGTCGTAGGCGTTTGAGGTACCGCCACTCCTACGACAGGTATATCCGTTATATCCTGGGAGGAAATAATCCACAACCTCGGGTACAGTGAGGGGGTTAAATTCCTTAAGGACACACAGTGAATTCTGTGGTCTCGGATTTCTTCATTTCTGTGATTTTTTTTTTTTTAAACGTTACATACGTTCTGTTTGTGTCTCTTCTTATTACTGGTTTCAGTTTCTCGTTGCTTTGAACACGGACAGACGATAACAAGCTTAAGGAATTTAATTTATTTCCGTGTTCATCTGTTGTTAACGAACTTGTATGTTGTTTGGAGACTAAATCTTCGGATTTTCTACTCCGGTTGAGATTAAAGTTTTCAGAACTTTCTACTCATTTGGGTACTTGATTTGAAGATATAAAAACTTCATCAAGTATACTACATACAGTATATTACATTCTATTTGAAGTTTGTTTTAATTCTGTTTGTGTAAATTTGATTCGGTTTGAAGAAATAAAAACTTCACCGATTATTAAAGTGTTCTGTTATTTCCTACGACAGAAATGGGAGACCAAACTCCAAATTTGAATGCTACTGCTACTGTTACTGCCACACCAGCCCCCGTCGTTGGTTCTACGAGCAATGCTGCGTCCTCCAGTCGTACTGCACCAGCACCGGCTCCGGCAGAGAAGCCCGGAAAATTCACCGGGATTGATTTCAAACGATGGCAACAAAAGATGTTCTTCTATCTAACTACTTTAAGCCTTCAAAAGTTTATTAAGGAGGATATTCCGGTTCCGCCGGAATCAACACCTGAAAATGAACGATTTGTTGTAATTGAGGCGTGGAAGCACTCAGATTTTTTGTGCAAGAATTACATTCTTAGCGGACTGGAGGATGATCTTTACAACGTCTATAGTAATGTGGGAACATCAAAAGAACTATGGGATGCGTTGGAAAAGAAATATAAAACAGAAGATGCTGGCTTAAAGAAGTTTATCGCTGCCAAGTTTTTGGACTACAAAATGGTAGATGGCAAGTCTGTTGTCACTCAAGTTCAAGAGTTGCAGGTTATCATCCATGATCTCCTCGCTGAAGGTATAAATTTAATTAATGCCTTTGTCAAAAGTATTCAGTGCCCCGTCACTTACATGTTGTTTGTTGTAGGTTTGGTGATTAGTGGGGCGTTTCAAGTTGCGGCAGTGATAGAGAAGTTGCCTCCTTCATGGAAGGACTTCAAAAATTACTTGAAACATAAGCGAAAGGAGATGACATTGGAAGATCTTATCGTCCGGTTGAGAATCGAGGAAGATAACAAGGCAGCGGAGAAAAAGGCAAATGGGAGATCAACCATAGGGGGAGCACATATAGTTGAAACTGCCCCAACTAATATGAAAAAGAGGAAAAAGGCATCGGGACCAAGGAACTATCCCAACAAGAAGAAATTCCAGGGAAACTGCCATAATTGTGGAAAAATCGGACACAAAGCTGCAGACTGTCGTGCTCCGAAAAAGGAAAAAGAAGAAGGGTCAGGCTAATATGGTTGAAACAAACGAGGAGGTTGATGACTTGTGCGCTATGTTGTCCGAGTGCAACCTAGTGGGAAGTCCGAAAGAGTGGTGGATTGACTCTGGCGCCACTCGTCACATTTGTGCTGTTAGAGAAGCCTTTGCTTCATATGCTCCCGCCGGGCCCGACGAAACAATATATATGGGAAATTCTGCAACGGCCAAGATTGAAGGTTATGGAAAGATACTGCTGAAGATGACCTCTGGCAAGGTGGTGACTCTCAACAACGTCTGTCATGTTCCTGAAATTAGGAAAAATCTTGTATCTACCGGACTTCTAGTGAAGAACGGTTTTAAATGTGTTTATGTTTCTGACAAGGTTGTAATAAGTAAGAACGAAATGTACATAGGAAAAGGCTACCTCACAGAGGGCCTTTTCAAACTGAATGTAATGGTTGTTGCTAATAATAATAAAGTTTCTGCTTCGTCTTACTTGCTTGAGTCAAATGATTTATGGCATTCACGTTTAGGACATGTCAATTATAGAACCTTGCGAAAAATGATTAGTTTGGAAGTATTGCCTAAGTTTGAATGCAATCAATCAAAATGTCAAATCTGTGTTGAATCTAAGTATGCTAAACATCCTTATAAGTCAGTTGAAAGGAATTCAAGTCCTTTAGACTTAATCCATACAGATATTTGTGACATGAAGTCAATTCCATCTCGCGGTGGAAAGAAGTATTTCATAACTTTTATTGACGATAGTACGCGGTATTGCTACGTTTATTTACTTAATAGTAAAGATGAAGCAATTGAAGCGTTCAGGCAATACAAAACTGAAGTTGAGACTCAACTTAACAAAAAGATTAAAATGATAAGGAGTGATAGGGGCGGTGAATATGAATCTCCTTTTGAACAAATATGTTTGGAATATGGCATTATTCATCAAACAACTGCTCCTTACTCGCCACAATCAAACGGAATTGCGGAAAGAAAAAATAGAACACTGAAAGAAATGATGAATGCCCTGTTAATAAGTTCTGGTTTACCCCAGAACTTGTGGGGGGAAGCCATTCTAACAGCTAGCCGAATACTCAATCGAGTGCCCCATAGCAAAACAAAATCAATTCCATACGAAAAGTGGAAAGGAAGGAAGCCCAATTTGAATACTTCAAAGTGTGGGGGTGTTTGGCCAAGGTGCAAGTTCCTAAACCCAAAAGGGTAAAAATAGGACCTAAAACCGTTGATTGTGTTTTCATAGGATATGCCACAAATAGTAAGGCATATAGATTTCTGGTTCACAAATCAGAAAATCCCGACATTCAGGTGAATACGGTAATTGAATCAGATAATGCTGACTTCTTTGAAACCATATATCCGTATAAAAAGGAATGTGCGTCGTCTAGCAAAGAATCTAAACGACCTCGGGAAGAAATAAAGGAAAACATTCCTGATGAGGAAAATCCAAGACGTAGCAAACGTCAAAGGACGACTACTTCCTTTGGACCAGAATTTTTAACATTTTTGTTGGAAAATGAGCCTCGAACATTCAACGAAGCTACGTCTTCATCGGAAGCTCAATTTTGGAAAGAGGCAATCAATAGTGAGATAGAATCCATATTGAACAACCATACTTGGGAATTGGTTGATCTTCCTCCAGGGAATAAACCTTTAGGTTCCAAATGGATTTTCAAGCGGAAAATGAAAGCTGATGGCACTATTGAAAAATATAAGGCAAGACTAGTTGTTAAAGGGTTTAGACAACGAGAAGGTCTTGATTACTTTGATACATACTCGCCGGTAACGAGGATTACATCTATTCGGGTGTTAGTAGCATTAGCCGCCGTGTACGGTCTTGAAATCCATCAAATGGATGTGAAAACAGCCTTCTTAAATGGAGAGTTGGAGGAAGAAATTTACATGGAACAACCCGAAGGGTTTGTAGTTCCAGGGAAAGAGAAGAAGGTATGTAGACTTGTTAAGTCTCTTTATGGACTAAAACAAGCACCAAAACAGTGGCATGCAAAATTTGACCATACGATGCTGTCAAATGGATTCAAGATAAATGAATGTGATAAATGTGTCTACATTAAGAACACTCCGAACCACGTCGTCATTGTTTGTTTATACGTGGATGATATGTTAATAATGAGTAACAACATTGCTAACATAAATGCTACTAAGCGCATGCTTGCTAGTAAGTTTGATATGAAAGACTTAGGAGTTGCCGATTTAATTCTGGGAATTAAAATCCATAAGACTCCTCAAGGTCTAGCATTGTCTCAATCTCATTATATTGAAAAAGTACTTGAAAAGTTCAAGTATTTGGACTTTAAAGTTGCAAAGACGCCAATTGATATGAACCTTGCTCTTGCAAAGAATAAAGGTGAAAGTGATTCTCAATTGGATTATGCCAGAGTGTTGGGAAGTTTGATGTATATTATGAACTGTACGCGACCTGATATTGCGTGTGCTATAAGTAAACTAAGTCGCTACACGAGTAATCCCGACCAAAATCATTGGCTGGCAATGAAACGAGTTTTGGGATATCTGAAACATACTCAAAACTTTGCTTTGCATTATAACAGGTATCCTGCAGTTATTGAAGGATACAGTGATGCAAATTGGATCACCGGTTCAACTGAAACTAAATCCACAAGTGGATACGTTTTTACTATAGGTGGAGGAGCAGTGTCTTGGAAGTCATCCAAACAGACATGCATCGCCCGCTCTACAATGGAATCTGAGTTCATAGCTCTAGACAAAGCCGGTGAAGAAGCTGAATGGCTCCGGAATTTCTTAGAAGATATTCCATTTTGGCCCAAACCGTTGGCTCCTATATGCATACATTGCGATAGCCAAGCGGCAATAGGAAGAGCCGGGAGCGTTATGTACAACGGAAAGTCTCGTCACATACGACGAAGACATAATACCGTTAGACAACTACTCTCTAGTGGAATTATTACAATTGACTATGTTAAGTCAAGAGATAATGTGTCGGATCCACTAACTAAAGGCCTAACTAGAGAAGTGGTTGAAAGATCATCGAGGGGAATGGGACTATGGCCGAGGACAAGTCATCGTGGCGGTAACTCTACCTAGAAGACATGAGATCCCAAGATCTAGGTTCAAAGAGATCAAACAAAGTCATTGATGACGGTTCAACATTGTCACAATAATTTTTTGGTCCATTCTCGTGATGAGACAATGTTCAGTACCAGGATAAAGCATTAAGGCTTTTTAATGGTTTCTAAGTTTGATACGGGGTATATCAAATAGTGTATCTACGGGATGACACATTTAGGAATCACCTATGTAAGTGTGAAGTGTAAGCCGCTTCAAGGAGAACTCTGTAAGGCCAGCTCTCTACGCACTTATGAACCAGGAAGTGTTCATGGCTGAAACGAACAAAACAATGAGAACCAAAAACGGTTAAAGGGTTAATTGTGTGACATGTGGTTGTCTAGGTATACACCAAAGCTCGACGGTTCAAAGATATCAAATCTACCGATTGACCGAGTATATCCGACATATGCTCACTACGGAAAGTTCAAAGAGAAATCTACTTATCCAGATGCAATTAATCCTTGCTTACGAATCACACAGTTTTTTGTCATGCATGTTTTTTCATCATATAGCCATTCCCCATTCATGTGGGGATTGTTAAAGCTAGTTAATGATTAAAGCTAGCTAAGTTGGTGTGAATGAGAAATGGAGGGAAGAAGACAATAGAAGGAAAATGAAGTTTCAAAGCAAAGTTCCTTTGAAAAGGAGCTTTGTACCACATCGGTGGTAGAAAGGGAAAGTTATGTGCTTATATTAGAAAGCACTTCTTCTAGCTCTTAAAGGGTTAAGAAGAGGGACTCCCCTCGCGCCGTCGTCGTCGCTCGACTCGGCTTCGGCTTTGGCTTTGGCTTTGGATTTGGATTTGGATTTGGATTTGGATTTGGATTTGGTCAAATGATCTGATTGATTGATAATCTTTTTGGACCAAATTTATTTAAAATTCAATCTTCATTTTCTGAAATTATTTTTAATTCCCGCGGGAAAAAAATAATAATAATAATATTAATTCGTTAAAAAACTTCCCAACGTTCTTAATTTTCAGGAAAAGGCATGGCCTTTCCCGAACAGGCACCAAGCCTTTCCAAACAGTCTCAATTCAAGGCTATATAAACTGAGGCAATGCCTCATTTTCGTATACTGGAAGCATTAAAAAAATTCTGCATTGTTTTTCTTTAAACCAAAAAAAAAAAAAACATATCGAGTCATAGTGTGATTTCGTTCCCGAATTTGAGTTCGTCGAAGTCGTAGGCGTTTGAGGTACCGCCACTCCTACGACAGGTATATCCGTTATATCCTGGGAGGAAATAATCCACAACCTCGGGTACAGTGAGGGGGTTAAATTCCTTAAGGACACACAGTGAATTCTGTGGTCTCGGATTTCTTCATTTCTGTGATTTTTTTTTTTAAACGTTACATACGTTCTGTTTGTGTCTCTTCTTATTACTGGTTTCAGTTTCTCGTTGCTTTGAACACGGACAGACGATAACAAGTTTGAGTGTTATTTGGCCCCAAATGGTATACATATTTCCTCTATAGAAGGCACTTTTGCTCTACTATTTTTATTTTTTCTATGTTGAAATTTGAACTTGAAAGTTTATGGTTCTCTTCTTATTTTCATGACCATTAAGTCACAACCTTAAGTGTTTCATTAGCTCATGCTAAGAAGCAATTATTACGATTCATGAAGTAATTTATGATGTTTTAAAAACAATAATTTTGTGTCGTACGTCGTTCTAAGATCATCTCTTAATTCAATACCATTTTTTACTCCAAACACTATTTTGGTGCTCTAATCCAATATCATTTCTTACACTGTTTTGGTGTGTGAGGTCATCTCCAATTCAATACTATTTGTTACTCCAAATGCTATTTTGGTTAAGATTTAGTGTTTTGATGCTCCAACCCAACACTACTTCTTACACCATTAAGATGTGTGAATAATGTTACACCAAATTTGGTGTAACAATCAATCACATTACTATTCATCAGTATTTTATTATAATCTACTATTACATAGCACTTTTAATTTAATGTATTATAATTTTGTAATTATTTATACTTTATGTAATATCTTTATAATATTAATTTTATATTTTAATTTTGATGTATAGGTTATATAAATTAATTTTTGTATATATTATTCGTATATAAAATTGTTAGTTAATTTCATTATAATATAACTCGATAAAAACATAACTATCAAAAAAATAAAAAGAGCAAATCTAAAATATAATATATTGTTAATAAATAACACAATGTTCATTAAGTAACATAAAAATATTTGGATCATCAATAGAATCTAAATTCGATAATAAAATTTTATTTCTTCTTTAAATTCTTTTAGTAAAAATAATATAATATAGAATAGAGAAGAATACAAAAAGAATACTTTTTTTTAGTAATTTACATCATTTTGGTGTAAAAACAATGTTGTAAGGGTTGGAGATACCCTAACATAAGAAGGTATAACCCCCGAAATAAAATTAAAAGATCTGGGTGACAGCGAAACCGTATATATATTTCTTTGATCTAGTATCAATTTTTAAGTATTGATTATTATATGGAAAATGACACTTCTCATCCACTTTATTTTAAGTTGTCACGCGGTGACCTGGTAAATGAGGATGGCAAACGTTGAATATTGTTGCCTTTTAATTAAGAAAACATATTGTTAATTTCATTATTCAGCGAAGAGTTCAGATCGACTCCTGAATTAGTAGCATGCAGTGAACCTCACACCTATTTCTATAAGAGGCTATCTTTATCTTTTATTTTTGTTTGATTTGTATGTAAGAAAACTTTGTAGTTATGCTACCATCCAGCTACTTTAAGTCTAGTCCTAGCTAGATAAATTTTGATAATAATATTAACTAATAATACAATAATGTATGATATAAGATCGTCCAGTTACCATCACAGTTCTCAGTATGATTTAAGATCGTAACACGATGAATCATGGCTAAAGTGGAGACTTCATGAGTAGACAAAGCAACTGCTTTGAGCACGAAATGAATAAAGTAATTACGTACTTGGTCTGTTGCTTATCTGACTTTCGTAGCCCAAAGCTAATATATATTTCAAAGTATCTTATCTGCTTGTTAAGCAAATCCATTTCTTTATTATATATCTTTCATACTGATGTTGATCGCGGAAGCGCTTTTTTGGAAAAAATCTTATGAAATAAATGTAATATAGCAAAAATTATGTAATTAATTAGAACTTACATAAGAAGGGAACAATAACATTAGAAGAGAAGATTTCTTCTATATTTTTCAATTCTATCGAATAATAACATAAGAAGTGGATGAATCCACTTGGGAAATTATAACATTCCCCTTTGGATGTTCATTAATAGATAATGTGTCTCATTAAAATATTATTAAGAAAACTTTAGGAGGAAAATCTTGGTGAAGGAAAAAAAGAACACACATATCTTGTAATACGCATTAAGAGTTGCATCATTAAAAACCTAAACAGAAAAATCCATGTGGAACAAAATCTTAGTTAAGGGAAAAAGAGTGTAATGCGTATTTCTCCTCTTGATAAAAATCTTATTTGATATTTCGGAGTCGATGCATTCCGATCTTCTATCTTAACTTCTCAAATATGGATGTCGGCAATGCCTTAGTGAACAAATTTACCAATTTATCACTTGAACCAATATGTTGAACATCTAATTCACCATTCTTTTGAAGAACATGAGTGAAAAAGAATTTTGGTAAAATATGTTTTGTTTTGTCTCCTTTAATACATGCAGCATTGTCTTTATATAATGTTATTGAAATATTATTTCCCCATGAAAGACCACATATCTCTTGGATATATTGAGTTGCTGATCTCAACCAAACACATTCTCGACTCGCTTCATGAATGTTTATTATCTTGCATGATTTGAATAAGTAGTAACCATAGTTTATTTAGTTGAACGCCATGATATGGCAATACCTACACGTGTGAATAAATAGCATATTTGAGATCAACCTTATGTGTGTCAAACAAACATCATGCATCTGCATAACCAATCGGCTGTGACCTAGATTCATTTGAACAAAATAATCCCATATGAATGGTCCATCGCAAATATCTAAATAGATGCTAAATATCTTTGTGTTGGGAAAGTACTAAATGTTTCTAACAAACTTATAGAGAAAGTTATATTTGATCTATAATGATTAGCAAGATACATTAATGCACCAATTGCACTAAGATATGGTATTTCAGCACCTTCGTTATTTTAGTGAGGACAAATATAACGATCTGATCAATCGTTTTGAGCATTTGCACTTCCTTTGGTTGTTTAAGAGCATGAGTATCTTCGTATGATGTATTAAGGCAAGAGGGGTTGCTCTGATGGTAAGCAACCTCCACTTTCAACCAACAGGTTGTGAGTTCGACTCTCCCCAAGAGCAAGGTGGGAAGTTCTTAGAAGTATGGATGTCAAGAATCTATTTGGAAACAGCCTCTCTACCCTAGGGTAGGGGTAAGGTCTGCGTATGTACGACCTTTCCTAGACCCCACTTAGTGGTATTTTACTGGGTTGTTGTTGAATCGTTTGTTTTGGCTTTCAGGTTATTCGGAATTGATTTGGAAGAATAATTCTCAGCTAGAAACTTTAAATTTGAAAGGTTGACCAAGTTTTGACTTTTTAAAATTTGACCTCATATTGAATTTTTGGTGGTTCCGTTAGCTCCGTTGAATAATTTTGGATGTGATTTTGAGGTTCGTAGTAGAATTTAGCTTGAAATGACGAAAAGCTAAAAAAAATTTAGAAAGTTTGACCAGGAGTGGTTTTAATTATGGAAGTTAGAACAGATTCGTAATGTTAAATTTAACTTGTGTACAAAATTTGAGATCAATCGAATGGGATTTGATAGGTTTCGGCATTGGTTATGGAAGTTCGAAGTTTCAAGTTCATTGATTTTAGGATTGCAGTGTGATTCATTGTTTCAATGTTGTTATGTATGTTTTGAGGCCTCGAGTAAGTCCTTGTTATGTTATGGGACTTATTGGTATGTTTGGACGGGGTCCCGAGGGGCTCGGGGGTGTTTCGGATTGATTACGGATCATTTTCCTTCATGTTTCCACTGATGTGTTATACTGTTTTTCTGGTATCTCAGACCTACATCGCGTTCGCGTGGCAAGAGTTGTGAACGCGTAGTGTATTTTGATGGCAATGACATTTTCTTCATCAAATTCGCTAATATTGGTTCGCATTCGCGAAGAGTTGGGCTAGTCTTCTTCGCGGTTGCATAGAGTTGAGCTGGGAGCTAGAGCTGGAGGATCATATTTCATCGTGTTCGCGAGGCTCGTGCCACATTTGCATAGTTCTATCTCCAGTGTGTATTGTGTTTGCAAGGCCTGTGTCATGAACACGGTGAAAATTTTGGTGGCTGATAATTTTTGTTTATCGTGAACGCTATGGTTATCCTGCGTTCGTGAAAGAGGATGTCCGTGCAGAAGTATAAAGTATTCTATTTCAAGGGCTCGGCCATTCTTGAATTTTGAGAGCTATGAGCTTGGATTGAGGCGATTTTTGAAGCAATTTTCACCATATGAATTGAGTTTTGAGTCGTTTGGAGGTCGCTACACGCGTGATGACATTCTTGGAGTGTTGCTTGGATTGCTTGGCGTTTTGAATTAGCTTGTTGCGATTAAGTAACTGAGTTGTCAAATCATGCTAGATAACCTGTCTAGGCTTTATGATGATATTGTTATGACCCATAGAGGTCGTTTCTTGTTGTCGTCTCACTTATTTCATTGATATTTCGTACTCAATCATATCCATGCATTCATATCATATTGCAGTCTCAGTTGTTGTTTATGGATACATCATATCATTGTTGTCGAGCTAGTTTTATGATATTGTGAGCTCGTGAGTGAAACTGGAGAGATTGATGACTGAGTGAGACTGAGGGCCTGATAGTAAGATATTGATACTATGGCACGTGAGTTCTCGATGCAGCACGTGATTTTTCTGTGCAGATTCTGATCTTGATACTATGGCACGTGAGTTGTCCGTGTAGCATGTGAGTTGTCTGTGTGGATCATGATATTGATATTATAGCATGTGAGTTATCTGTAGAGCATGTGCGTTTTCCGTGCAGTACCTGAGTTGTGCGTGCAACAGATGTGTTGTCCGTGTGGATTATAGCGTTTAGGTTGTAGGAGCCCCTCCGGAATCTGCACACCCCCAATAAGCGCAGTAGACTATGTATATGTTTATGGAACGGGTTACCCGCCACAACGGGTATTGTACAGTGCTGAGTGATTGAGTGTACTGAGTATTGATCACAGTAAG
This sequence comes from Nicotiana benthamiana, assembly GCA_034376525.1. Taxonomy (NCBI): domain Eukaryota; kingdom Viridiplantae; phylum Streptophyta; class Magnoliopsida; order Solanales; family Solanaceae; genus Nicotiana; species Nicotiana benthamiana. The sequence goes on along the minus strand of CM067338.1, from coordinate 10,411,226 downwards.
AGATAAGGTGAGGCAGTGAGGTTGAGTACTCTGAGAGTGTAAGTACATGAATCCATCACATGAAGGCATTCCATTTTACATATGTACTTCAAATATATGCATAGATATGCATTTCCTTTGCTGCCCGGTTTTAGTGGCATTTATGATTTTATCTTTATCTTGATATGTAGGCATAGAGATGTACTTTCCTCATGCCTTCTGAAAATGAAACATTTACCTGATGAAAAGTTTTTGGAAAAAATTACAGTTTTCAAACTTACTTATATATTTGACGATTTTGGTGAAGGATTTGAGTTTTCACTGATATACTTGAAAAGCAGAACTATTTTTCGGAAAACTATGAAAAGACTGAACAATTTATCTCTGGGCTATTTCTTTGTTTACTTGCTTTACATTGTTATGAATTGTTATGGGTTGTTGGTGTTTGACCCGACTATGTTCCAGCTTGTCACTACTTTCAACCTAAAGTTAAGTTTGTTACTTATTGAGTACATGGGGTCGGTTGCAATCATATTATACATCCTGCACATTATGTGTAGATTTTGGATGCCGATATTGTTGTGCATGGCGGGAGCTGGATTTGAAGTTGTACGTGCGCCCATGTTGTAGTTGTTGTAATAAGGATTTCTGGAAGATTATTGAACAAGTTCCCTAGGAATATTTATATGTTTTGGGAACTTTGAATCCTCCAAGGATTTCTATAAAAATTTTGTTGTCCATTGAGCCGTATAAATAGGTCGTGACAACATCCATAAAATGCACATCAATTTTTCATGAATTTCTAGACTGAAAAGATACGTGAATGTGATTGCATCCACTACAGAAGAATATGTATCCATATAATCAATGTCAGTTCGTTGCAAATATTCTTGTTCCATAAGTCATGATTTATATCTTACAACTTCATTTTTCTCATTTATTTTTCGTACAAAAATTTATTTGTACCTCGCTGGTTTTACCTTCAGGTGTTTAGGCTATAGGTCCAAAACCTTCACATTTTTTAAGTGAAGTCAGTTGTACTTGGATAGCGTCTTCCCATATTGGCCAATCATTTCTCTGTCTACATTCATCAACAAATATTGATTCAAGATTCTTATTTTGTTGCATTATTTCAGTAGTAATATTACAAGCCAAAATATTATCGACAACTATATCATTTCGGTTCCATCTTTCCAGTTGAGACATAATTTGTTGAAATCTCTTCATTTTCATTATTTCCAAGTACCAAAACCTCTTCTGATATTTTATCAACTGTTATGTCTCAGAGTTATTCTTGAGCAACTACCTCCATATTATGACTATCTTGATCATCCGTCCATTTCTTTTTTCGAGGATATTTATCTTTGGAATTAATTGCCTACCACGTTTTAAGTGTGGCTTAGAATCATTTGCTTTAATAGATTGTCCTACCAGTACATCAACTCGAATTGAAGCATTTGCAATTAGAATATGAGATTTAGTAATCCTTGGTAGGTTAATAAATGCATCTGAAAGTTGATTTGCAATACTTTACAAATGATTTATCTTTTGAACCTCTAGTTCACGTTGATTTGTACTAGGATCTAAATAAGATAGTGATAATGCATTCCAGTATCTCTCCTTTTTTTAGTTGTTTATTCTCTCCCCTAATTTTAGAAAAGTTATTCATCAAAATGGCAATCAGCAAATCTTGCAATAAACAGATCTCCAGTCATAGGTTTCATATATTTAATAATAGAAGGAGGTTCATACCCAACATATATGCCCAACCTTCTTTGGAGACTCATCTTTATACGTTATGGTGTAGAACTGAGAATATTACCACACTTTCAAATATTCTAAGATGAGAAATATTTGGTTGTTAACTATAAGCGAATTGTAATGAGGAGATTTTATGATAACTCGTTGGCCTGACGCGCGCAAGTACTGGTGCATGCAAATTAGCATGACCGTCATATCAAATTAGAAAGTCTTATTCTTATAAGCAACGGTCTAACAATTAACTAGAGGCGTTCGACAAATGATTCTATCAAATCATTTTGAGTATGAACATGAGCAACATGATGTTCAACCGTTATCCCTGTTGACATACTATAATCCTTAAAGGCTTGGGATGTAAACTAACCAGCATTATCAAGATCATTTATCTTAATTGCATAATTTTGAAATTGTACTCTTAATCTTATATTTGAGCCAACAACCTCGTAAACTCCATATTGCAAGTTGATAATAAGCACACATAAGATCATCTTGTAGATGTATCTATTAAAATCATATAATATTTAAATAGTCCACGTGGTGGGTGAATGAGACCACATATCACCATATATACGTTCAAGAAAGGTTAGGAATTCAATCTCAACTTTAGTTACTGATAGCCTAGTAATAAATTAACCTTGAGAACATGAAGCACAAGAGAATTTCTTAAATTGAAGAATCTTATGGTTCTTCAATACATGTCAACATGAATTCTCAATTATTTTGAACATCATGCTCGAATTGGGATGGCCCAGCTGGTCATGCCAAATAATAAAATTAATTTGATTAGTAAGCTTCTGGTTTACAATAGCATGTGTTTCAGCCCTACCAATATTTGTGTAGTACAAACTTGAGAAAAGATCGGGCAATTTTTTAGGCACAAATTTCTTATCCGACTTTATTGTAACAATACAAAAATATTCAATCTTTTCATTATTTGTAGTCTCAACGTGATATCTATTTTAGCGAATATCTTTGAAACTTAGTAAGTTTCTTTGAGACTTACTACAATATAATACTTCATTAATAGCCAAATTTGTTTTTTTGTGTAGTAATAAATTGGCTCTTTCAAAGCCTTCAATTAATCTTGTACAACCAGATATTGTATTAACATTGGCTTCTTTCATCACCAAATAAGAGAAATATTTCTTTTCTCTTAAAATAAAATGTGTTGTAGCATTGTCCAAAAGACATGTATCATCTTTATTGATCTTTGATCTACCTAAAAACTGGAGAATTTTCATATTCTTTTTATGAGAAAGAGAATAAACACAACTTAGAAAATTGAAAATTCATGGACAAACAACAATTTCAAAATAAAGTGAAATTTTTTATATGGCCAAACGGTCCCTTTAACTAATAAAAATCTTAGAGAGAGAAGATGAGTAAGAATATTAAAGAGAAAGACAAAATATACATAGGGGTTTTTGAAATATAAAGAGATTGAAAAATAAAAAAATTGAACCGAACAAATTAAAAGAAAGGGATAGTAAAAATCTTATACATTATCGAAATGAAGGAGTAAAAAGTAAAAAATTAGAATACTAGAAAAACTATTCATTACCCATTTTTAAATAAGTTAAATTATTACTTTATTTTTATATATAAAAGAATTTTCTTTCCTTTTATATTAAAAACTCTATTTTTGTATTAAAAGTACTGAATATTTTTTTTTTTTGAAATACCTATAAACCTAGATCTTTTTAAAAAAAAATAGGGAATTTGGGAGCCTAAGGTACAAGTCTTTCCACTGAGTTTTTGACCAATATTATCCCTTTATCTTTTAGGGTAGGTCTATTTTGGTCCGTCAAATATAACCCTGAGCATATTTAGTCCCTTAAGTATGCTAGAGTCGAGCAACTTTAGTCTTACGATGCAATGTATTCAAAAACTAACAGTGTTATCCAACTCTGATTCATGAAGCAAATCTTTTGCTCGAAACAAAATATTTTCTCTCCTTTTATTCAATAATGCAAATTATCATTTTAATTCCTCATTTTTAGATAATGTCTTTTAAAAATCTTGACCTTGAAAATATCCCCTTCTATGCAAGTTTTCAATGAGAAAATGATACTGTATAACCATTGTAAAAATAATAGCTTAAAAATTGTATAAAATTTGTAGACACACATACATACACATTGTATGTTAATATACAAAAATTATATAAATTTTATATACTTTTTTTTCGACTACTAGATATAAATAATTTCTTGTGGGGACTAAGAGTGATAATATAACTTGGCTATCTTTGCTTCAATAATATGCCTAGAAATGATTCTGGCAGCTCTAATTTTTTCAAATTTTAACTTTTCATTTTGGAAAAATCAACCGTAATTTTTAAAAATAAAAGTTTCAACGTTAAAATATTATATTTATCAGCTTTGTACTTTTAGTGGATGTTGGTTTATAAAAAAATTTCGATAAGTAAAATAAAAATATGGCGAGTGCGAAACCAACCTCGAAACGGGAATGGCTTTTTTCTTTTACTGTTGATCTTTTTCTTACAGTGTCACATGAGTAACACGAGGTGGTGTTGTTAGTTTTTGAGCACGTTGTGTTAGAAAGACTAAATGTACTCCACTTTAGTATACTTAAGGGACTGAATATGCTTAAAGTTATATTTGAGGAACCAAAATAGACCTACCCTAAAAATAATATGGGCCAAAAACTCCCTTTCCCCTCATAATGTTAGAGCCGGTCATGCATGTCCTTTAAGAAACTGTTAGTAAGAAATGTTCTTTAACTATTATACTCTTATTATAAATAGAATTCTATTTATGGTAAATGTCCATATTTGAAGAGATTCTAGGGTTTATTACTCGGTGGCTAAATCAATCTCTATCTATAAATAGAGGATTCTGTTCCATTGTAAATCATCCTAAAATTAATAAAAATTTTCTCTTCCTACTTTTCTCTGCAGTACTCTTATTCTTGTTTATTGTATTATAACATGTTATCAGCACGAGACTTTAACCAATTGAGTAGAAGCTTTGGGATTGAGCATATTAATTGTCATTTGTTCTATGAACTTCCTTCATGATTAAATTCTGAATATAAGGTAAGTATTTTACTTTTCTCTTTCAACTTCTTGACATTCTATAATTTGATTTTAAATACAAACAAATACGATAATTTTGATTGTAACTCTAATGGAGTTTGAAAGAAATTATAACCATCCAAAGTGGAAAAATTTTTATGTCTTGCCATAATCAAATTTATGTATGATTGTGGGCAAACTATTGAAAACCCGTCCCATTGAATTTGTTCCATTCTCATTACCTTAAGAGAATGTGATAGCAGTATGTGATAAGTCTGAAAGAAAATAAAATTATTACTATGAATGTATCAATGGATGTGGACGTGGCAATAGACGAAAGTATAATCATCGTAATGAGAACAATAAGGATTCTCTAAATAATTCTTCACTTTGTGAAAGTATTATTCATCATCGATTTGACATGAGATATTATAAAGCACATATAAATGATTATGGTCTATTCATGGTGTGAATTTGACAACATCTGATTTATAAATACATATTTATTCTTGAAAGAATATGAACGTGCTAGTGGTAGTGAATATACCACACTCACCTCTAGAAGGAGGTTTGAGATAATATAAGAAAATAATGTCATTATTATGGCATGAATGGTCATTGGTCACATACCTATTGTACGCTAAAATATTTTGGTAATGTGATTATTAAAGAATAACATTAATGCAAGAAACATATCTTATATATAATTTTGACCATAACCATAATAGTAAAACTTTTTTGTTAAAAGAGATATTCACCACATGGATGTTGATGAATATGTGGCAATACAAAATTAATTGAGAGCTCTAGAAGAACTAATTATTACTATTTGGAGAAACATAATTGATTACCAATAAGGTATTGTGGTGTAAGTCACAAAGAAACTTAATTGAGTTTCTAAGGTATTCGTGAAAACAGTTGATTATATTGAGACTGTAAATAAAGGAAAGATTTAATATTTTCTATTACTACAACTTGTAACGGGATAATATGTATGTAAAAGTTACCCGCTTTATTCTTCCTTTTGTACTACACAAAATAAAAGAATACTACAATAAAGTGGATGCTTATTGATATAAAAACTCATATCATAATAAACTTGGAGTTTATTGATAATTGACACGTCATGGTATAAATCTGAAGTTTATCAATATTGATAATTTATTTGGTTGGCATAATTGGTTTAGCCATATCAATTTAAGTATGATGTGCAAAAATAATAGAGAATTCACATGGGTAAATATTAAAAGAACTAGAAAGTTCTTTATGAATTCTCTTATATTGTTTGTTCTCATTAATTAATAAATCAACTGAAATTGGGATTGAATCTCATGAATGCTGGAAATACAAAAGGTGAATATGGGCACATTCACCTGCCATGTATACCACATAAGATGCATCTATGAGATGGTTAGATGTGCGATTATTATTAACCCCCCAAAATGATGTTTGCGAGGTAACTTGCTCAATAATTTAATTTAGAGCATTATTTTAGATTTTTTATTCAAGATAGTTCATCTTGATAAGTTGGTTTGGCAAAATAATTTATTGAGTGCCTTCAACTAATAGCTAAACAATTGCTTATGAGAAAAAAAGTTATCTATATCAATTTGATATACGTTATATATCAAAGTATGTTATTTTCTCCCCTCACAAGTGGTTTAGGGTCAAGAATCAAATAATTCCATTTTATTTTTATTGATGCGCTGTGTATATTTTGACTAATACCATAAAGCACAAAGATGAGTTCTCAAAGTTGAGGAAACAAGTTAGTTTTTCTAACATGAGAGGGAGACATGATAAACAGTTGAGAAAAATTTACGTGCAATGAATTATCATTTGTCCAACTAGATCCTCGAATAAAATAGTACGAACTTGAAGTTCATATAGCGCTCCTAACTTATTACTTTTGGCTTATTTTAAATAATTTTTTAATTTATTTTAAGTAATTTTTAACTGTACCAAACACCCAAAAAACTAAAAAAGAAACTTAAAAGCTGATTTGATCAGCTTAATAGCCAGTCCAAACGCCCTCTTAGCTAGACCTGTCAAATGGATAGGGTCGACCCACAAACCGGCCCACATACCTTTTAAAATTGAGCCTTTAATCGATCCATGACCCACAAAACCATAACCGAACCAACCCAACAATTTAAGAGGGCTGGGCTGGGCCATAATATTTTGACCCACTGAACCGGACCAGACTGGAACCGGTAGCTGACCCACAGGTCACGCGGTCCGGACCAGCTCATACATATATTCAGAGAAGTGATAAAAAATCAAATTCAAACATTAAAAAAGAAATATAGTACCAGACATTATGAGGTGTCTTGTCGAAATAGTCGAATTCCATATGGGTTAGACTATTAGTTATAGAAATAGTCGAATTCCATATTTTTCTCAAGTTTTAATATTAATAAAGTGTAAATTTTCTTTTATTTTTGCTCTAACTTGCTTCAAGGACATGTAGTAATTTCAAATTCGTATATATGGCAAAAGTTTGTTTTTTCATTAAATTGGATTAGGCTCATTAGGGGCCGAGTTAAGGGATTACGGCTTAGGGCCAGGTCAACATGTTTTGATTTATGGGTCAAACCAACTCGGCCCCTATAAGAAAGTGAACCGAACCAAACCAGTTAAGGACCCACAGGCCAATATGTTCGGGTCCAGGGCGGGTCGACCCATTTAACAGGTCTACTCATAGCTTGTAAGAATTTACGAAAGAGTCACCAATTCAACGTATTAGATGCTAAGGATACCTCATCTTAGCTCTTTTTACCCTTTTTGGTGCTGAATAGAATAGTGCTCTCTCCTGCTGGTCACATTTCTACGACAGGCTCACACTGCTGGATCTTAAGCAGTGCACAATTAATTAGCAGTGAAGGAATCGATGTATCACACAAAACTGGCTGTAAATATCATCAACTCTTTAAATCACACAACTTTCAAGAGAAACTGGAACCAGTGATGGAAAACTGATAATGATTAACAATGTCTTAAGACATCATACTAAACTCTGGTAGAGTACAAGATAAAATATAAAAGGTACTGCATACAAAATCACATATCCCCAAAATTGGAATTACAGCAAAAGAGAAGAAAATGAAACTAGTCTGAAAATTCTGGTTGCAACAGTTAAGCAGTACCACCAGCTCCAGCCTTGCCTTTCTTCTTCTGTAGTTTCTTCATGTAGAACTCAAGCTCTTTTCCCTCCAAAATGTACCTATGGAAATTTCAATTAAAATACATATTAGCAAATTAAAAATCCTGAAGCTATTTTCATGACACGGGAAGGAATGTACTGAGCTTTAAGCTTACCCATCTGCTCTGCCACATTGACCAGGGCGAGAAGAGATACAGGCCAACAGCCTACCACCACCAAATTGCTCTTCAATATGAGGATCAAGTTTACGATCCTTCTGGCGTGTCTCAATCTTCCTGAGAACATGGTTGCTCTTCTTAGTTTCCTCTGCAGCGGCAGCAGCACCTTCTCCTTCTTCAGTAGTTTCCTTCTTAGCAGGGCCCTTCTTCTTCCTACCAATGTCAACACCATAATGCTGGAGGTACCATTGTTTAAATGGCGCAGCATCAACTTGAACAATAGCACTCTTGACCAGAGTTTGTGTGCGAACAAGTTCATTGTTTGAGGCATTGTAAACCACATCAAGGATACGAGTCTTGCGTGTGACTGCCTCACTACCCCATGAGTAATTTCCGGTATCCAATCTCAGTGCCCTCCACTTCACATTGCCACCACGCACACGAATTCGTCGGACTGTCTTGTTAGCCGAGATCTTAGTATTAGCAGGCTGGCGGCCAAGTTCATACCTTCAATAAATTGAAATTGATCAGAATTCAGAGTCAGGAATGCAGCCAAAAAACAGTGATTTACATTACAGTTTCTCTTATCATATTGTAATGATAAAAGATCATTCTAACAAAACGTTCTGCAGGCAAAGGGGAAGATGACTTTACTATCATTTAGCTAAGGACTATATGCTCATATTTTGCCATGTTGGTTTATTCAATTGCGTTAATTCCATTCCACTAGATCAAATAAATTGAAACATCCTGGAATAAATCTTTAATTATACTAGGTAGATTTGTAGTCTCTCTGAACCTACTTAGAGTCGATCAAATAATAATAAAAAAACCAGTATAGTCCCAACACAAGTGGGGTCTGGGGAGGGTAGAGGGTACATTGAGTAACCTTACCCTGCCTTTAAAAAGGCAGAGATGTTGTTTCTGATAGACCCTTGGCTCAGGGAGGAAGAGGGGAAGGGGCAATAACAAGCACGTCAATCAAATAATAAAGATTCACAAAATGTTAATCATTCTGTTACAAATATCTAAGGTGATTAAATCATTTCCTCTTTTAAATAAGATGGTTTAGCTTATCTTTTCCAGATGCATAAATATCTCACTTATAAATAGTAGATCACAGGATTCCCGCGTTGGAAAACCATAAAAAGATCACTTTCCCTATTTCAAGGCCCCTAAGGTAGTCCTGGTTTGACTCTCCAGTGTAAAGATTTAAGATACCTTCTCCAACCCTATAAAGCAAGGGAGACTGACACTAAGCTTTACAGAAAGCAAAATTGTGGATCACAGCAAGGTTACTAACAATTCTGAAAAGAACAGCCTCAGCTATAACTACTCTGAATCATATTTCCCAACTCCTCCTCCTATTGGCTACTTGTCTCCAAATAACAACATTCCTTTGGAAACAAAAAAAAATCTATTCAACGGCGGGATGAGAGATATTTTGTTCCACCACAAAAAATTAGTTGATTCTTGTGTTTCAAAAAATTTCCACAACAATCATTAATAGGATTTAATGATTCCAAACAACGGATTCATCTACATACGTATTAATGAGCTAGAGCTATAATGCGATTTGCTTCAAGCCATAAATAAACTCAGACACAAGAAAACTGCTGGACAGGCAGATTCACATCTCTTACAACCAACAGTCATGGAGCAGAAGCAATTTGCAAATATACTTGTCAGTTTGAAGGTGGACATTTGAAAGGGAAACCCCTAATTTTAGGCCTCGTACGATGGCATTACAAGGCTGTCTTATAATTTCATCAATTTGTTCTCAAGCAAAATCATGTCATGAACATAAACATACTAGCTGAAACAAAGGATGGATCAATCGAGGTACACACAAGCTGGTCCAGACACCAGTTATAACAAACAATCCGATTTTCCAATCGCAGCAACTACTAATAGCTAAATCAGAAGTTCCTTTAACCCAGTAACTATAGCGCTATATCAACAAATTTCTAGAACCCAAAAAGGTATACGTCTTAAAATCGAATCGAGCATAATCATCGCATTTCAATAGTATAAAATGGCCGACAAGGGTAATGCCGAGTACAATAAGAAGATAGAGACATACAAGATATGGTAGAAATGAGAACAGCAAAGATAAAGTCAAAAAGGTGTATCGAGCTTACTTTCGCTTCTTCCTCCAAGCTTTCTTCTTGCCACCAGTGGCACGCCTCTTGTGCATAGAATCTCGTGAGATACCTTACATCAATAAAAGAGAACATGACTCTCTTTTTTTCCATATAATTACACAATAGAACATAGAATGAATCTGCAGAAATGGATTGTTAAAGGCAAAAGGAAAGAAAAAAAGAAGAGAGAAAATGGAAGCATACCCATGGTTGCTGAGAGCTTAGCCGCGAAGAGGCAGACTACACTTCTCTTTCACTTTGTAGGAAGAGCACCAAAACCCTACTTTTAGAATGGCTGCTGCCTCCCAATTCTGGGCCTTATTCATGTTTGGGCTTCTCTTTTCGTTTCTCATTTGTGGGTTTATACTAACAGCCGGTTTGACCAAAGCTTCTCAATTCAGCTTCTTCTTCTTTTTAAAAGAAATGACACTATTTAGTCGCTCTTATAATAATAGTCAATATATATATATAAATTTTATATATTTTTCCGCCTACTAAAGATAAATATTTTCTGGCATAGGCTAAAAGTGATAATAATCCTATTTTGAAAAGTATATTTTCTCAAAAATATTTTTGGTGTATTTGGCTAATTAATATTAAAAATATTTTTGAGCAGTAATTAGTGTTTGACCAAACTTTTAAAAAGTAATTCTAATATATTTTTCTTAAAAGCGATTTTCAAAAAAAAAAGTACTTTTGGGGAGAAGGTTAATTTTTTTGCTTCTCAAAAACTATTTTTACTTCTATTAAAAGCATTTTTATTTAAAATTTTGGTCAAATACTTCCACTTTAGAGAAAAATACTTTTGCCAGAAAAAAACTTGGTCAAATAAGCTATAAAACCCTACTATTATAATAAAACAATAAAAGTAGAAGAATAATATTGCAAAGAAAGAGAGAGAAAATTCTTACTGAATTTTTCGGGATAATTTTCAAGGGGTACGACCTTTCTATTTATAAGAGAGGAAATGACTTAGTCACAAAGTGAAACTCTCTAAAGGTTAGACATTCACTCTAATTACAATTTTATTCATGACACTCCCCTTGAATGTCTACTCAATAAGTAATGTGCATCGTTAAAACCTTAACTAAAATAAAATCTACGGTTAAGGGTCAAAACTGCCCTCAACGTATTGACTCCGGAACAAAATTGCCCTCCGTTAACCTTTTACAAAGAAAATGCCCCCACCGTTAAATTTGTGGCTTACTTTTGCCCCTAAAACTAACAGCTGCTTTGTATTTATTTTTTAATTTTTTTTAATTCCACGTGTCACGGTTTGATTGGTCATTCATTAAACTTGACCCAAAATCAATTCTACCCCAAGCTCCAACCCGACCCGACCCAAAAAACACCAAACCCTCTCTTCATCTTCCTCACAAGCTCCGACCATCAAATCTGTCCCAAAAAAATAACATAAATGGTTTAGTAGTACGGCGCTAGTTGACTGGTTGTGAAGGCACAAGACGAACAAAATAACATAAATGAAATATACAAAGGTGAAATATCGTCCAGCTTCCATCAAATCAAACAAAAAGGAAGAAGAAAATTAATAAATGTAATCTGGAAAAAAAGAGCAAAAAAGTATCAAAACTGCAAGTGCTTATGATGAATAATTCATTGTAGAAATACTGGCTTAGCTTTGGATCAATGGTGATATATTGTTGGAGCCAAGCAAACTTTTTTCTTAATTATTTTAATTATTTTCATGTTATGTACTGAGTGTAACGACCTTAGCTTATTAGGTAGAAAAGAATTGTTTTCATTATTGCTTGATGTTTACGATTTGTTTTTATAAAGTTTTTTCAGCAATTTAATTTGATCCTTCTAAGCAAAGCTATAGCCTTGCTTGATGTTTAGGGTTAGAGAGGGTGTGTTGTGAGGAAGATGAAGAGAGGGTTTGGTGTTTGTTGGGTCGGGTTGGGTCGGGTCGGATCGGGTCGGGGCTTGGGGTAGAATTGATTTTGGGTCAAGTTTAATGAATGGCCAATCAAACCGTGACACGTGGAATTAAAAAAAATTAAAAAATAAATACAAAGCAGCTGTTAGTTTTAGGGGCAAAAGTAAGCCACAAATTTAACGGTGGAGCATTCTCTTTGCAAAAGGTTAACGGAGGGCAATTTTGTTCTGGAGTCAATACGTTGAGGGCAGTTTTGACCCTTAACCGTAAAATCTAATGGAAAAAAATTTAGTAAAGGAAAAAGAGTATATATATTTATCAATACGCCTTTTGGTTGCCTCGTTAAAAACCTTGTAAGGAAAACTCAGTGGGACAAAATATGTAAGGAAAAAGAGTGCAACGCGTATTAAACTCTCCTCGATGAGAGCATTATTTCACATCCTTGAGCCTCCGCATCGCAATCTTGTGCACTAGCTTCTTGAAGGTTGACGTTGGTAGACATTTTGTGAACAAATCAGCCATATTATCACTTGAATAAATTTGTTGCACATTAATATCCCCATTCTTTTGAAGATCATGAGTGAAAAATAACTTTGGTGAAATGTGTTTTGTCCTATCTCATTTTATGAATCCTCCCTTCATTTGGGCTATGTATGATGCATTGTCTTCATACAAAATCATGGGAAGTTTGTCATATTTCATACCATATTTGTCTCGAATAAGATGCATTATAGACCTCAACCATACACACTCTCGACTTGCTTCATAAATAGCAATTATCTCGGCATGATTAGATGAAGTAGCCGCAATTGATTGCTTAATCGATAGCCAAGATATGGCAGTACCTCCACGGGTAAACATATAATATGTTTGAGAGATCGGGGCTGCAATTATTGCCATAAAATAAGCCCATATCGGTAGTTCCTTTTAGATAATGCAATATGTGTTAGATTCCATTCTATTGTCTCGTTGAAGGAGCAAAGCTATATCTTGCTAAGACGTTGACTGAAAAAGTTATGTCGGGCCTTATTGTATTAGCAAGATACATTAGTGCACCAATTGCACTAAGATATGGTACGTCAGGACCAAGTAGCTCTTCATACTTTTTCTGAGGTCGGAATGGATCTTTATTTGCATCAAGTGATCGAACAACCAACGGAGTACTTAATGGATGTGCTCCATCCATGTTACCATTTCAATACCTTTTCTGTAGATTGATGAACAAAAGTTGATGTTTGCTATATGCTCAATTTGCAGACCGAGATATAATTTTGTCTCTCCACGATCTTTCATTTCGAATTCTTTCTTTAAATAATCAATAGCATTTTGGAGTTCTATAGAAGTTCCAATAAGGTTTATGTCATCAACATATACGGAAAGTACAACAAATTCAGATGTTTTTTTTTAAAAACACAAGGACAAATAAAATCATTTATATAACCTTCATTTAATAAATACTCACTAAGATGATTATACCACATACATCCTGATTGCTTTAGAGCATACAAAGATCTTTGCAATTTGATTGAAAATATTTTTCGGGACTTTGAATTATTTGCATTAGGAATTTTAAATCCCTTGGGAATTTTCATGTAGATCTCATTATCAAGGGAGCCATAAAGATAGGCCGTAACTACATCCATTAATTGCATGTCAAGCTTTTCATGGACAGCACTTGAGTTAATTTATCATGATTTACGTAAGGCTTCGCATAAGCTGTATTCGACATTCGCTAGTGCGGGGATTTCTGATCAAGGTTATTTTCGCAAAAGCAAAGTTTTTACCGCAGATGGGGTGGTTGCAGATGCGACAATTTGACCGGAAATGCAGTATAGTTGGGCAGAGTTATAAGAATTGAGGTTTTGGTTCTTTCCCCATATTTTGAGATGTGGGACTCGTATTGAGATGATTTTTTAAACAAATTTGATCGCAAGGATTGGGGTAAGTGTTATCTACTTGGTTTTGATTATATCCCATGAATCTATCTTCGATTTTAGAAATTGGTTGATGAAAATTAAAGAGGAAATTGGGGGTTTTGGCCGAAAGTTTCATAATATAAATTTTTGAGTTTTGAACACCGATGTGGAGTCAGATTTGAGTGAAACTAGTATGGTTGGACTCATAATTAAATGGACTGATTTTGTGAGTTTTGACGAGTTTCAAAGCGTGGGCCTGTGGTATTTTTTGCCGGATTTGGGATTTGATGTAGAATTTGATCTTTATCATTTATAATTGCTTCCTTGGCCTTTTTCTGATATATTTGAGTTTTTTGGCTAGTTTCGAGCCGTTCAAAGGTCGCTACGCATGTGATGGTACTCTTGGAGCGTCGCTTGGCTTGCTCAACATTTGGAATTGGCTTTTTTGAGATAAGTAACTCTTCTAGACTTAGTGATGAGGGTTTCAAAACCTCAAATTACGTGTTATGTGATCGGTATTGAGGTGATGCACATGCTAGGTGACGGGCGTAAGGGTGTACACCCTGTGAATTATGATTCTGTTGTTTTATGTCACTATTTAATGCTCCTATTTTGTTGTTACCTATGTTTTCACCATACGATTAAGTAACTGAGCTGTCAAATCATGCTAGATATCCTTTCTAGGATTTATGATGACATTGTTAGGAATCATGGATGTCATTTCTTGTTGTCATCTCACTGATTTCATTGATATTTTGTACTCACATATTCATGCATTTATATCATATCTCAATCTCAGTGTTTGTTTATTGATACATCATATCATTATTTTCGGGCTAATTTCATGACATTATGAGCCCATGTGAGACTGGAGAGATTGATGACTGAGTGCGACCGAGGGCCTGATTGTGAGATATTTATACTATGGAACGTGAGTTATCCGTATAGCACATGAGTTGTATGTGTGGATACAGATATTGATGTTATAGCACATGATTTGTCCGTGCAACATGTGAGTTGTCCATACGGATTATAGCACTTGGGCTGTAGGAGCCCCTCCGGAGTCTGCACACCCCAGTGAGCGCAGTCGATCATGCATGTGTTTATGGATTGGATTGCACTCCGCAATGAGTAACTTACAGTGCTGAGTAATTTAGTATACTGAGTATTGAGCAAGGTTAGAGATAACATGAGAGAGTATGGTTGAGTACTCTGAGAGTGTGAGTACATGAGTTCATCACTGAGAGGCATTTTATTTGACATACGTAATTGAGATATATGCATAGAGATACATTTCCCTTGATATCTAATTTTGGTGACATTCATGATTTTACCTTTATCTTGACATGTAGGCATAGAGTTGTACTTTCCTCATGCCTTTTGGAAATGAAACATTTACCTAATGAAAAGTTTTTGGGAAAAATTATAGTTTTCAAACTTACTCATATGTTTGACGATTTCGGTAAAGGATTTGAGCTTTCACTGATATACTTGAAAAGCAAAACTATTTTTTTGGAAAAACTATGAAAAGGATGAACATTTTATCTCAGAGCTACTTCCTTACGTACTTTCTATGCATTGTTATAAACTGTTATTGGTTAATTGTGTTGGACCGGACCTATGTTCCAGCTCGCCGTTACTTTCATATTAAGGTTAGTTTTGTTACTTATTGGGTACATGTGGTCTGTTGTACTCATACTACACTTTTTGCATATTGCGTGCAGATTTTAGATGTCGATATTGTTGTACATGGTGGGAGCTGGATTTGAAGGTGTACCTACGTCTCTATTGTAGCTGCCTCTTGTTTATGGTAGCCTTAGTTTTGTAAAACTCTATTTATGTACTTTTCAAATAGAAGATGCATTTCTTCGTATCAGATTTGTAAACTCCATTCTTAGAAGCTCGTAATTTGTATTACTAGTCATGGAAAATATATAAGAATCAGATACTTTCTTTGCTTAATTATTTTATTACGTTAATTGGAAATGGATAATTGTTAATTGGATAACCTAGCGGTTGGGTTAGGTGACATCACGACTAGTGGATTTCGGATCGTGACAGTGTTCTGCTTAGTAAATTGTTTCTCAAAGAAGAGGATGGATTCTTGTGCTATGTTAGCATCTCACACAATCCATGTACCATCTTCTTTCCTTATTTTTTTTAACACATTTCTCTTTCTTTTGTCCATTGACTACCAAATGAAAAATTTTCTTTCTTCTTGTAAGCTCTGATAATTTCTGCATTAGCCAAGTTGAGTGCAACCATGTTGTTTACTAACTCATACATGATAGACTTATCTTCTAGATTAACAACTTTATATTACCAAGAGAGTGACAGAATAATTGAGATAATTTTTTGTAAGTATTTTTGAGTTTCAAGTGAAACGAGACAATTGTATGCAATATGGAGGTGATTATGAGATCATGAGAATAAGGGTACCTATGAGCCAAGATTGGCTAAGTTCTTATTATGTGCATTCAAGTTCATATCATACATGGTATATTATGCATGGACTTTGAGCTATAATTGGAGGTAAGGGGCCTATTTGCCCGAAAAATTATATATTGTACAGATGGCCACAGGTTGGCAATATGTTACCGGTTAGCTACCGGAAGAGACCGCCACTGCTAGCATTTGGTTGGGTATGTCATGCATTTGCATCAATATATATGTATTCACGACATACGATTACACGAGCATACCATGCATATTTCATTACTATGAGGTCGGATGTCGTCCATGGAGGCTATCAGAGTTTCAGTGTCTGTGGTATCTCTATTATTTTTCTTGTTGGAAACACGTTTCAAATGCAATATACTAAACGTGTGCTCTTTTGTAGGTTTTGATGAATGTCAAACAAAGCAAAAAGCGATATATAGCAATGCTCAAGGACAAGCACAAAATGGATGCATTACAAGAAGCTCAAGACAAAGTTTAGAAATGTTATAATTGAGTCAATATTAATTGTGATCTTGATTCCTCAACTTGGCTCATAACATGGCTTCTCTACTAAAATTATTTTTCCAAAATCATGCATATTTAAATTAAGTGTCAAATGATTTTAAACTATACATATTTACATTTGTTAAAATGTTTTCCAAACATGCCTCAAAAATCTGGGCTAAGATAATCGATTATGTTCTTATGATAATCGAGTATCTCTAAGCCAAGACTGCATGACAATCGATTGTGAATTAATGATAATCGATTGTGAGTAAGTCAGTTAACATCAGGTTTTTGCAAACTGCATAACAATCGATTGTGTACTTATGATAATCGATTGTTAACTGAGGCAAAGTTTTCAAAACTCATAAAAATCGATTATGAACTAATGGTAATCGATTAGAATGAGAAAAATGTCTCCCAGTGATTTTAAATAAAATGATAATCGATTGTGGCTTTTGATAATCGATTATATATGAGACAGAGAGTTTTGAAATTAATTAATAATCGATTATCCCATTTGATAATCGATTGTTGAAGCTGACCGTTGTCATATATTTTCAATTACCGTCAGGTAATCGATTGTTGATATTTAACAATCGATGTTTTGCGTAAAATCTGGAAAAGATTTTCTGAACGTTGTTAAAATAATCGATTGTTGATTTCCGGACAATCGATGTTTTATGCCAAAAATTGGAAAGGATTTCTTAACGTTATAAATAATCGATTATTGATTTGAAGTAATCGATTGTTGACGTAAAATCTGGGATTGAATTTTTGATCTGATAGGCAAACAATCGATTGTTTAGTCTTGACAATCGATTGTCACTGAGTAATTTCAGCAATCCTTAATTGGCAATTAGACAACGGTAAGACTGAGTTTCTCACCTATAAATACAGCTTCAACTCAGTGTTTTCACAACAACAACATATACACTTTGAGTATTTTCATTGCTAAAAGCTTTCTTACATTGATCATCATTTTCCATTCATCCATAAAGCTTTTTGAAGAGCCATTCTATTGAGCTAAGTTGTTGTGATCTTGAGCGTACTATTTCTACTCATATCTACTCATTAAGGAGTGCTTTGTAAAGTGAGTGTGTTTTGTGTTTGTAAGAGAATTGCGATTCTCGTTTGTTGAGGAACTTGTGATTCCTCGGTTGAAGTCTTTGGGATTGTTATCCCCGAGCAGTTGAAGTCTTTGAGATTGTTATCCCCGAGCAGTTGAAGTCTTTGGGATTGTTATCCCCGAGCAGTTGAAGTCTTTGGGATTGTTATCCCCGAGCAATTGAAGTCTTTGGGATTGGTATCCCCGAGCAATTGAAGTCTTTGGGATTGTAATCCCCGAGCACCTAGGTGAGGCTTGTGTCCTCAGCTGTAACGGTTTGTTAAGCACCCGTAAGCTTGACAAGTTTAGTGGAAATCTCGAGAGAGTCTCTCGGGGACTGGACTAACCACGTTTGTGGCCAACCAGGATACATCATTGTGTAAGTTTATTCTACTGCACTTGTTTTAATTTCTGCAAAGTTTTTAAATTCCGCACTAAAACGCTTAATATTTTTAAAACGCTATTCACCCCCCCCCTCTAGCGTAAAGCGTATTGTCCAACAATTGGTATCAGAGCCATACTCTCTGAAAGACTTAACCGTTTGAGAGAATCTTTCCATGGCTTCTACTCTAGACTCTTTTGCAGGTATTGATGAAGGACAGTGCCCCACAAGACCTCCTTTGTTTAACGGGACTAATTATTCATATTGGAAAGAAAGGATGCAGATATTCGTCAGATCAAACAGCCCTTACTTGTGGAAGGTGTACACCAAAGGAAATGAGGTTCCTGTCAAAAAGGTGGGAGAAGAATGGGCGCCAAAATCAGAAGAGGAATTCAACGCCGAGGATAATCGAATGGTTCAAAATAACTTTAAAGCTATTAATTTATTACTTTGTGCTGTTAATGCTAATGATTACAGGAAAATCTCCTGCTGCAAAACAGCGAAAGAAATGTGGGACAAGCTTGAGGTCACTTACGAAGGGACTGACCAGGTAAGAGAAGCTAAAATTGACTTTTTAACTCATGCTTACGAATTGTTCCATATGAAGGAAGGCGAAAAGGTAGACGAGATGTTCGAGCGGTTCTCATCAATAGTGAATGATCTCCACGCGCTCAAGAAGACGTTCACAGACAAAGAACTAGTTCGAAAAATCCTTAGGAGTCTAACACCGGCATGGCGATCAAAGGCCGATGCGATTCAAGAGTCAATCGGAATCACGAACGTCACCATAGACGCTCTTAGAGGTAATCTTAAAACTTATGAATCCACTATTCTTAACCCTGTTATTGATGAACAAAGAAGGCAAAAGATTGCTCTAAAGGCGAGCACAAGTCAATCACCAATTGAAGAGGATGGAGATAGCGAATTCGGACTCATCATCAAAAAGTTCCAAAAATTCATGCGAAAAGAATATGACCGCAAAGGGAAAAAGCAAGGTGAGCAAGTTAAATGTTATGAATGTGGTGAAACAGGGCATATCAAAACAAACTGCCCAAATCTTAAAAAGGAGAAGAAACCCTTCAAGAAGCAACGAGCATACATATCTTGGGGAGGAGATTCCGGAGACGAATCCAGTGAAGAAGAAAATGAAGAAGCGGCAAATCTCTGCCTCATGGCACAGGAAGAAAATCAAAGTGAGGTAAGTCAAATCTCTTCTCAAAATTTTTATACTCTTGATGACATGAGAAATGCCTTTGATGAATTGTATGCTGAATTTCTCAAAGTTACAAAAACCGTCACTAGCTTAAGAGAAAGTGCTTCTCTAAAAGAACAAGATTTTCAAAAACAGTTTTCATTAAAAGAAAAAGAATTAGAAAAATTGGTTTTGGA
Source organism: Nicotiana benthamiana (assembly GCA_034376525.1). NCBI lineage: Eukaryota > Viridiplantae > Streptophyta > Magnoliopsida > Solanales > Solanaceae > Nicotiana > Nicotiana benthamiana. The sequence continues at coordinate 10,391,349 of CM067338.1, read as the reverse complement.
AAATGAGAAGCTACTAGAACAAAACAAGTTTTATGGGAAAAGAAGTACTGACAAGCCCGAGAGTTCTAAAAAAAATTGTGCTTCTTGTGTAGACCTTAAGAATGAAGTAAGTAGATTAAAAGGCACACTAGATAAATTCAACTCCTCTCATAAAAACTTGAATGTGGTGCTTGATAACTTGAAATCAACCAAGCATGGAATAGGCTTCATAAATGAAGAAGAGGTTGATGCAAAAACCCAACCACCTAGAGCTCAATCTAGGATTAATAACAAAAATGCCTTTCCTAAAACAAACATGCATGCTAGACAAAATATTAGGAGACCTAGACATGACCTTCCGCCTAGCAATCGTCACCATAGACATGATGCATATTCTAGGCACAACAGTGATCATGCTAGAAGATCCAGAAATGTTCAACCTAGAAATGACTATGGTGCTCAAATTAGGAGAAATGAAAATAGAGTAAACAATGTGCATTATTCTAGCTACTATGAGCCTAGACGCATGCATAATCCAAATGTGACATGTCATTATTGTAGACGAATTGGTCATATTGCTCCCGCATGCTTTACTAGACATAGACATGCCACTCAAACATATTATTATAGTATGCATAACCCTCAAGGACCCAAAATGGCATGGGTACCAAAAGAGCATTGATTTGTTCTGCAGGTGTGCTTGAAGGAATCAAGTGTAGTGGATGCTCCAAACACTTGACGGGAGACGAATTCAAAATTCCTTCAATAAAAGCACAAAGAAGGAGGAAGAGACGGAAAAATCGATTTAGGCATTTTCAAAATCGGAAGTATTTTCGAAAAATTTAAAAGACAAAATACAAGGAAGACAAAGGCAAAATTGTGGAAGAAGCTTCTTAAATTGAAGAATGAGCCAAAAGACCAAAATGAACGGAGGATGTTCAAAATCAGGTAATTGGCAAAGTCGAAGGGAAGGTAAGTACCCTAAACCCTCTTAAGAACATCTTAGGACAAAATTCTTAAGAGTTCACGTCTTTCACCCGACTACACCAGTTTCAAAGTTATTATTTCATTTATAGATTACTGACTTGAGCGTCGGAGATGTTTAATTCTATTTTGCAGGTATCCTCCAAAAGGTAAGAGGAAAGTATAAATTGTCTTGATAACAAGAAAAATCGATCATAATCGATTATTTATTCTTACAATCGATTATCAGTATCAATAATCGATTATTTGTTGATTCAATTTTTTTTTTCATGAAATCTTGTTGAATGTTTACATTGCTTGATAGAATTAAGTCTCATCATTTTAGCATCCCCCTTCCAAACAATCGATTATTTGTTCTGCCAATCGATTATTTGCCAAAATCCAAACTCTCTGTGAGTGAAATAATCGATTACTATATATTGACAATCGATTATCTGTTTTAAACTTATGTTACCGTTTTGGCTCTACAATCGATTCCTGTCAGGTCATAAATATGAAAAACAATCGATTACCAAGTTTGACAATCGACTATCTTTTTCAAATTTTTTACCGTTCTGGCGTGTAATCGATGTGTCAGATCATTTTCATTAATGACAATCGATTATTCTATTCAAACAATCGATTGTTGAACGGTCAGTGAATTTATTTTTACCGTTTCAGACTTCAAAGCTCTTCAAATCTCTTCAAATCTTTTCAAATAAGTGTAAGATTCATTCCTTCTCTATATATAGGCTGCACATATGCTCTTGTATACTCACTCAAGCCTCCCAAGCATCAAATTATCTTGTTATCTTTAGCACATCTTTTCCAAAAAAAATGTCAAGCCGCAACTCCAAACGTGCTCGTTCCAAACAAGGTGCTTCTTCTTCTCGCCATCCATATCAAGATGGATCGGTTCTATTCTTTGAATCCGATGAAGAGCTCACCCGTTTCTTAACCAAATTTGAGAAACGCCTTATTCTCCCTCCTCGCTTTTCAACAAACGCTCTTGTTGCACCATTCATTCCAGCCGCGAATATGCTAAGAGAGTGCCAACTTTTCAATTTCCTACTCCTTACTCACCCCTACTACAACATTACTCTGGTTGAAGCTTTTTACTCCAACCTTCACAAAGATGATGAGGGTGAACTCGTTACCAATGTTAACGGCATTTCCATTCTAATTTCTGAAGATAACCTCCACCTCATTGCCGGCATTCCGCATGATGGTGAAGACATCTACCAGTACATAAATGATGCCGGGGACATGATTGATGAAGCTAATCTCTTTCGCCAAGCCGGAGTCGCCTATGATGAGTCTTCTTCCCGTCGTCCCACCATAAAGGGTATGGACCCGAATTATCGTTTCATTCTCTATTTCATCACTCGTGTTCTCAAACCCTGTAAACTCAATCACACCACCATTTCCCAAGAGGATGCCAAATTTCTTCATGCCATTATCACCGGTGTTAAAATCAATTGGTGCAAGCTTATTCAATCTCATATGTTCAATGCCACCAGAGATGACATACCTCTCCCCTATGCCCTCTTAATAATGAAATTTCTTGAAGCATCCGGGGTCAATATTGCTAATGGTTCTCTCAAAAAGAGCACCAAAATCTGGGAAATTTCGGAGTCTTCCTTTCATCATGATTGTGATCATGCTCCCGCTCCTCCTCAAAATCGACAAGCCCGTCGTGCTCATCCTTCTCAGGAGCCTACCCTCCGGACTATCTCTGACCAAATTACTCAATTAACCCGTGAGGTCCATGGTTACTTTGATCACGTGCATTATGCCTATGCTCAGGTGGTGCCATATCAAGCGCCTCCCAATGATGATGAAGGGGATAGGGTGATGAATGATGAAATTGTTGTTCTTTTTGATGATGTGAAATTGTTGTTTCTGATTTGTTTTTCCTTGGTTGGTTAGTTGTCGTTCGTTTTATTGTGTTTGGCTCCACCCATGTAATGTTATTTTCCAATAAATAAACTTTTGTTTATTTCATATGTTTTTTTTGCATATTCTTCCCTTATATATTTTTGCTAATGGCAAAAGGGGGAAGAAACGGGATATCAAGAAGTATGCTATATCACTCTCAACTTCATTTATGCTTAAAGTGAGGGGGAACATGAATTAAGGGGGAACATCAAATTGCATACTTTACACTTGTCTTGGATCATCAAAATAATTATTGCATATATCCCGCTTATGTTTGCCATTATCAAAAAGGGGGAAATTGTTGGAAACACGTTTCAAATGCAATATACTAAACGTGTGCTCTTTTGTAGGTTTTGATGAATGTCAAACAAAGCAAAAAGCGATATATAGCAATGCTCAAGGACAAGCACAAAATGGATGCATTACAAGAAGCTCAAGACAAAGTTTAGAAATGTTATAATTGAGTCAATATTAATTGTGATCTTGATTCCTCAACTTGGCTCATAACATGGCTTCTCTACTAAAATTATTTTTCCAAAATCATGCATATTTAAATTAAGTGTCAAATGATTTTAAACTATACATATTTACATTTGTTAAAATGTTTTCCAAACATGCCTCAAAAATCTGGGCTAAGATAATCGATTATGTTCTTATGATAATCGAGTATCTCTAAGCCAAGACTGCATGACAATCGATTGTGAATTAATGATAATCGATTGTGAGTAAGTCAGTTAACATCAGGTTTTTGCAAACTGCATAACAATCGATTGTGTACTTATGATAATCGATTGTTAACTGAGGCAAAGTTTTCAAAACTCATAAAAATCGATTATGAACTAATGGTAATCGATTAGAATGAGAAAAATGTCTCCCAGTGATTTTAAATAAAATGATAATCGATTGTGGCTTTTGATAATCGATTATATATGAGACAGAGAGTTTTGAAATTAATTAATAATCGATTATCCCATTTGATAATCGATTGTTGAAGCTGACCGTTGTCATATATTTTCAATTACCGTCAGGTAATCGATTGTTGATATTTAACAATCGATGTTTTGCGTAAAATCTGGAAAAGATTTTCTGAACGTTGTTAAAATAATCGATTGTTGATTTCCGGACAATCGATGTTTTATGCCAAAAATTGGAAAGGATTTCTTAACGTTATAAATAATCGATTATTGATTTGAAGTAATCGATTGTTGACGTAAAATCTGGGATTGAATTTTTGATCTGATAGGCAAACAATCGATTGTTTAGTCTTGACAATCGATTGTCACTGAGTAATTTCAGCAATCCTTAATTGGCAATTAGACAACGGTAAGACTGAGTTTCTCACCTATAAATACAGCTTCAACTCAGTGTTTTCACAACAACAACATATACACTTTGAGTATTTTCATTGCTAAAAGCTTTCTTACATTGATCATCATTTTCCATTCATCCATAAAGCTTTTTGAAGAGCCATTCTATTGAGCTAAGTTGTTGTGATCTTGAGCGTACTATTTCTACTCATATCTACTCATTAAGGAGTGCTTTGTAAAGTGAGTGTGTTTTGTGTTTGTAAGAGAATTGCGATTCTCGTTTGTTGAGGAACTTGTGATTCCTCGGTTGAAGTCTTTGGGATTGTTATCCCCGAGCAGTTGAAGTCTTTGGGATTGTTATCCCCGAGCAGTTGAAGTCTTTGGGATTGTTATCCCCGAGCAGTTGAAGTCTTTGGGATTGTTATCCCCGAGCAATTGAAGTCTTTGGGATTGGTATCCCCGAGCAATTGAAGTCTTTGGGATTGTCATCCCCGAGCACCTAGGTGAGGCTTGTGTCCTCAGCTGTAACGGTTTGTTAAGCACCCGTAAGCTTGACAAGTTTAGTGGAAATCTCGAGAGAGTCTCTCGGGGACTGGACTAACCACGTTTGTGGCCAACCAGGATACATCATTGTGTAAGTTTATTCTACTGCACTTGTTTTAATTTCTGCAAAGTTTTTAAATTCCGCACTAAAACGCTTAATATTTTTAAAACGCTATTCACCCCCCCCCTCTAGCGTAAAGCGTATTGTCCAACATTTCTTACATCGTCTATGTATGATTCTACTTTCTGCCTTACATACCAGTACATTTTTATTCATACTGATGTCCCGTTGCCTGGGGACACTGGATTTTTGTTTTGTGCGTGCAGATCCAGGCAAGGACTCTGATTGACCCCTCTGCTAGGATTTTGAGGTTCAACTGTGAGTTGGTAAGCTCCACCTCTTCCTGGAGCTTTCATAGGATGGTTACTTTTGTTGTACTGTTTCGGTATAGTCGGGGCCTTTCTCAACAATGCTTATAACACTCTTAGATGCTATTGTGAACATAGTATTCTGAGTTTCTTTTTGCAGCTTTCACTCTCCAGCCCATAGGCTTGACATGTACATATATGTATGTAGGCATGTGTGTCTCCAATTGCGGCCTCGTCGACCAGCTAGTACTTTATTATTTTGACTCGTCTACTTTTGGTTATATGGCTTATTGTTATTCAGGTCATGACCTTAATGGTCCAGGCTTAGTATTTCAGATGTTGTGCTGCTTGATCAGTTGGGCCCCTAGTTTAGTTAGCTAGTATGTTTAGTGGCTAACTCGGTCAAATACAGTATCGAGGGCCAGTCGTGCCTCCCATAGTTTGGGGCATGACAATAACACCACTGTGTAATGTCTTTTTCTTATTATCAAAAACCTTTCAATGCTCTATAAAGAAAGATTATAAAGAAAATATATATATATTCTCAAATTTTTACAAAAGGGCACTTATCCCAAATATTAGATGGAGGATAAGTTGTCTCATTTCGAATAGTTCATGACTAAATTGACCATTTTCTCTTGTTTTAATGCAATCGTTAGTATAAAGAGTATTTATGAGCTAAACTAATGATAAGAATATTTTTTGGGTCAAACATTAATAAAAAATACTACTCTTTAGGGTATAACACAGTAGCATTGTTTGTCAGGGGTATATAGTTCCCCCTCGCTATGAGCATACTCGGTACTATTACAATCCAAAACTTGTCTTGAGAACCTTTCTCAATTCTCAGTAAGTCAGTTTCTCTTTCTCAGTTTCTCAATTTTTCCGCCGCACCTCTACGGCCCAACCTCACCAGTTCTCCGCCTCACCATGGATCACGCCCTCAATTGTTCTCCGCCTCACGGCTCATGCCCTCACCAGTCACCAGTTATCGCATCAAGACTCAGGCCAGCATCACTCGTCAGTCGCATCACGCCCTCACTAGTCAGCCCGTCAAGACCATGCCAAGGTGTAAGTTTTTAGTTACTTCATCTTAATCTTTTTTCTTAGTTTGTTTGAAAACATTCTAGATCTGGATTTCTTTTTTGGGGGTTGTGTTTTGTGTGCGCACTGTTATTGTTTGAGATCTTGTTCTAATTGTTTGTATCTTTAAAAAATTTTGGAGATTCTATTTTATAAGGAATGAAATGAGCCTTGACAAGAAATGTATAAATTTGGTGCAGCTGCATTATTCACTTATAATTTTAACAAATGTTTCTCGTTTTGGAATATTAAGAATCCTAAGCAGTAAACTTCTGTTTAACTGTTCTTAAGAATACAAGACCACGTTTTATTAACAATACAATCATATTCTATTCCACCTTTGTAATCCTATATTTATGCATTAGAAAGTTATCAAAGAACGAAAATCTGATCTATTTCTTGACTTCTGGCTCAATATAATTGGGAACTCCATAGTTTTATATATTGCGAAATTGTTTTAGTTAATGTATCTTATCGGGCAAACTGATAACCGAACTGATAATAATCAATAACCGATAACTGATAAACAATATCTTATCAGTTTGTTTATCGGGTTATGATATTTGTAAACCGATTACCGATAGGAAAAATCGATAATATTCAAAATCGAACTGAAACGACCGATGCCCACCCGTACATTTACACTATTCATCGGACATATTCCCGGAATCCGGCGGTGGATAATAGCAATCGTGGTGTCATATTAACCCCATTTTCATTGCGATCCTTCCCTAATTGTTTTCTTATCCAAATCTGTATCCGTTTCTTCAAGATCTTAATTGGAATTGATTCACTGTAGCTTGAAGAATTTTCATATTTCATATCTAAAGTTCTGTTTTCTTCGGTTTTTTGAACAATGGATGAACATTTGTATTATCAATAGGCTCTTGTCGAATTCACGTGAGCTAGGCAGCCATGGTTGCGCAGATCTCTCCCCAGCCTTTGGCTGTGGGAGAGATTGTTCATAGCCACGCATCATCAGATGCAAAAGAAGGATCGAAGCCAGTGTATGCTTCTGTTATTCAAGCAAAACAAAATGTTCCGACAAAAATTGAGCTGTGCACAGTAAACTTCGACCATGAAGATCCTATAATTCAATTCACAATGGAAGATGTTAACAACTTCACCAGATAAGAAGGTTTTCACCAAGCAGTTGTCTTAAAATTTTCATATGGCAGACCTGATCTATCGGAAGTGCGAAGAATTTTTTCGTCGCAATTTGATGTTAAAGGTAGTTGTAACGTTGGGCAGTTGGAATTTCGGCACCTCTTAGTCAGATTTGATCTTTTCAATGATTATGTTCATTTCCTTTCAAAGTCGACTGGATATCTTAAATCCAAAGGCGGTGAATACTTTATTAGAACATTTCCATGGTCTTTCGGATTCAATCCAAAGGAGGAGACATCGATGGCAGTTGTATGGATCTCTCTTCCAGGTCTGCCACCAAATTTATTTGCTAAGAGGTCATTACTGTCAATAGCCTCAGCTGTTGGAAAACCTCTTGCTGTTGACAAGGCGACGCAGGAAAGAACGAGACCTAGCGCGGCAAGAGTTAAGGTTATTGTAGATCTTTTGGATAAGCATTATAAAAAGGTCATGCTGCAGATTGTAGATTCTGTTTCAGGAAAATCTGTCGAGTTCCATCAACGAATTGTGTACGAAACCTTCCTAAGTATTGTGCTTATTGCAAACATCAAGGACACGATGAGAGGGCTTGTAGACTTAAAAAACAAAAAACTGGACCAGAGGATAATCTGGTCAGAGATGTGAGTAGCATCAGGGATGATGTTGTCAAATTGCAAGGGGATTCAAGGGATTTTCTAAATGGTAAAAAAGCTGTACAAGGAGTGACTGTGCATAATAATGCAGTCTTGAAGGAGGGTGTTGGTCGAATTAATTCAGCAGTACAACATGCTATGGTAAATGATGTTTTGAAACAGAATGTTGAACCTAAGACTTCCCAATCTGCTGTGATTGATAAAGGAAACACAGAGCAACATATAATGCTGAAGACTGCTGTGATTACTAATGTTTCAGAAGTGTTACAGATAGCAGCTCCAGAGAAGTCTATAGATAAGTTACTGATTATGGACAATCGACCTCCTATTATTGCTAGGGATGTACCTGTTTCATATGTGGATAGTGCTGGGACACTTCTTACCTCTACAGATCATATCACATCTAGTGCACACACTGGACAGTTGTTTGATCATGCTGGACAATCAGATAAGGATAAATCCATCGGGCAGCAGCTCTTTATACAAAATAGTAAGGCTCACAACTGTGCGTCTTCTAATCAAAGAAATGGTACAATTGTAGAGGATTCTGTTTTGAATGTCAATACAGATTAAACTGTTATATCTGCTAAACCTATAGAGAAGCCAACAGTGCCAATTCTGTTAGATGATTCAAAAAAGGAGCTGTCAAGTTTGGTTACTGCGAAAGCAAATGACAATGCAACAAGGTAGGAAAATGTTTTGATCGACCAGCAGCACATTTCACAGAATTCTATTCTGTTGGATCAAACATCTGGCGCAAAGGACAGCAATATAACTGCACTATCCAAAGGACAACAAAACTAGAATAAGGTTTAGCAACTAACAGCGGAAGAGGTACATGTCCTGACTACTATGCAGTCAACTCCAACATTAGATGACATTAAAGCATCTGTTACTGAGGTTAACACGATGATACCTGGGCATAGTCTGCACTTTTTTAAATCATAACACCTAGAAGGTACTTTTTAAATCAAAACAACTGATATACCATCAAGAGAAAATGCCTTATTTCCCTAACACTCTTGGATTTCAATGTGGCCTCTTATGCTTACAGGCCTTTCCATAACACATTTGCAAAAACAACCCCAACCTCCAAACTTATCTAACAAGGATGACGACTAGATGCCTTACATAAGCTAACTATCCATTAACTTCACCTTCAATAATTTCCACAGCAATGATGCACAAGGGATTTCCGACTACCTTATTAGGAATAGACATATGAAAACACTAAATACATGGAGAACGATGGGGAAACATCATACTCATAGCGCGGCCTAATGTGAACTACACTTATTTCACTTTCATTATGTAACATCTTCAGGGGGAAAATATTAGGAACAACCTGTTCGCCCTCCTAAATTCTAAATCTCTACACAAACACACACGCTAAACCTTTGATGACCTTCAACGATTACACCAAGATATGCTATCCTAAACTGACCATAAAGATTACCTATTGAACATATGTGATCACAGTGGGATGCTCCCTCTTTGGCATGTTTGAACCTTCAACACCCAATAGATTGAATTCAATGAGGAGCAACAGAGTTCAAGATCTGGCTGGAATTACTTAGGAACCCATTAATGCACTAATAGAGTATTTCACGAGGTTATATGCTAAGAGAAACTAAGATTACTATTAACGATACTGACATGATTAATCATTGTGACGACATCAATTAGTAGACAAATAAGGCATAGGGTAACTCATACATTGGCAATGGGAACCATTAAGGAGGAATATTTGAGTAATTGACCTAGTCATCTCCTGGAATGTAGGGAAAATCCGTTTATCAAGAATGATAGTACTCTGTCACCTTGAATGCAATATGGGTTTCAAAATACATGAAGTTGAATTACACTCCTATGTTAACTGACACAAGGAATCTATGGCACAAGCCCATGAGGATGAAAAGAAGTTGAACACTTATGAGATTATCATGTTTCAAACAGCTTAACCCTTCCTAATAATTGATCATATATGAGAGACTAAAGATACGATCACTTGTCTTCCAAATCAATATGCTCATGTTATGTGCAAAAATCTGAAGGCATGTAATCTTATCCTCTCACAAGTGAAACCACATAGATAGGACATCCTACCATATGGGTAATATCATGTATTTATTAGAGGAGTTCCAATGGTTGACGTAATGCTCCGGGAAGAAAGATAATTAAAACTCGTATCCTTCTTAAGGAGGTGGAATTCCAGGAGTAGAAAATTTCCCAAACATGACAATGACGTTGCCAATAATCCTAGAAAACGCGTGAGCAGAAGGCCACGTAACACATCCAATGACCCATTAAAGACTCTTGAAAATGGGACACACTTTTTGAAATCATGGCAATTTAAGCTTAGACTTTAAGGAAAATCATTACTTTTGAAACCCATGAGACAAGACCTCGCAGTCCTAGAAAGTCGTCAACAATGGTAAGAAAGTACTTAAAACCATTATGAGTTGGTATAAAACAAGGCCTCAAAGTGCCCACATAGACAAGTTTGAAAGAATGAGATGTCTTAATGCATTTATCGGGGAACTGTAACCTAGGTTATCTAGTCACAGGGACAAGCAGAGCGGATAAATGAATGGAAAGTGAGAGAATCATATGGAAGTAATCTTTGCATTATAACCACTAGGAAGAGTGACTCAAGAAAGATTGCAAAATTGGGATGCTTACATGGAACTTGACACCACACAAGTAAACTTTACGATAGTGCATGCATAGGCACAAGTTGGCAGATGTTGTCCATTTAAATAAAATATTCTGTAAGAAATTCATCGGAAATAGTCCTCTGTTGAGAATTTCAGGAAATAAAGTGGGAAGTATTAATCCTAGAGTTATAACCCCATTCAAGGACATAGTTATAGAACTTAATTCCACAAGAGGATGTAAATAAGAGAATTTGTGATAGAGTGGATTCACGAACAATACAGCTCCTTCAAGGAGTAGGTACACACAAGTATTTGTGACTCACGTAGTATTAAGACCATGTTTATGAGGACTCTTCAATATGGATGTACATATACAACAAGAGTACATTGGTTGTGCTAAGTAGTGACTTACTTGGCGAGTTTAGGTTGATAGGGAAATAACTTAACCGATAACCCCTCGATTCCACATCACTAACACACGTTGGTAACATACTGTTATACTACATGATCTGGTGGTGCAGAGACATTAATAGGAATAAGGGTACTCACCTTAGCAACATGTTCTACCAATCCCTCCATGGCTCGATACATTCTCCTAACAAACGCTTGGGCAGTCTCCCTCAGATTCAATGGTGGGGTTATTCCCTCCTTACTACTTCCAAAATCATGAATTACCCATCTTGATATTAAGACATATAATGGAAATTATCTCCCTATCTTGAGCTCTACTGCACGATCCGGAGTATCAAAGAAGGAAAAAATTCCCAAATGTCTGAATAGCCTCCAACTTATAGATATGGTCGACTACACACTGATAAGAAGGACTCCACTAGACACGGCTCCGAGACATCCTAGGACACTTTAAAACATTAGGATCTGATACCAAGTTTGTCACGCCCCAAAAACCGAGGATCACGACCTGCGCTCAATCGGATAAACCCGACTAAGCAAGCTTGTAAGGTTTCACTCTACCCAAACTAGTTCATGGATAAATAGGAGATGGACTCCATTAATCATACTTAGTAAGTATTTCATTAACAACTTCCTTTTTAGTTCCATTAGCATCTTAAAACATAATTATCAAAATGTTACAAGTTTTATAAATCCTTACCAAACATAATTATTTCTACTTTAATTCCAATACCCGACACTACCCACAACCTATCTATGAGGCCTCTAAACACATCTGAAGAGTAATGTAATATGGAAATGAGTATAACAAGGCTCTGGATATACCTTAAATGCAAAGTACATGATGAACAGATGAAACAGGACCCCGAAACGAAGTAGGGCTCACCAAGTCAGCTGAAAGGATGATGCCACACTAGATGCAACCAATACTTCCTGCTATAGAAACACCTATATCCATTTAAAGACGTAGCGCCCCCGGAAAAAGAGACGTTAGTTCTATCGAATAGCACTACTATGTATAACTAAATACCATCCAGTTAGAAAGAACTTTCATACAAAGATAAGGAAATCACAAGTATAACCAAAAAGCTTTAAACGATCACAACATTATCAATAATAAAGAATCATACAATTTTCATATAATGTTTCTATAGCCATTAGTTTTGGGGCATTTCACACTATTCATCATTGTCCAGAATCCACCGCTTTCTTAAGAGGAGTCCGATCTTGACCCGATCTTCAGTTGCCTCATTAGAGACATATACGTCAATCACAATCTCATTTCCTTTTTGTTCGGAATTTATTCATAATACTGCCGCTATCTTGAACGGAGTTCGATCTCGGCCCGATCGGCTAGGCCGCCTTACCAAGGCATTGTTCCCTTCTCATTAGTCAATTTGTTTCACATATATCATTTCATAGGCACTTGGGACCACAACTTATCACATTATTACTGGCACTAGGCTGTATTATACATCGTTCCCAATTTCAACATTAGCTTTGCCATTTAGGACAGTAGGTGCACACAAGAGCAATTTAAATTGTAAGTATAGATAAGACTTCACGTAGATGGCACAACAATGCAGCGTCTATCTAAATTTAAGGTCTAATCATTTCAATAAGTCATATCTTTTGCCCTTTTTAAGTTATCAAGATAGCACGTTGATCATGTTGAGACACATCTTTTACGCATATGAGGTTACAACACCAATTCATGTAAAATAACAATCAAGGAAACAATTCAACTTTAACCTTACCAAATTCACACAAACAACGATGAAGCACAATTTTTAGAATACGAGGTTTTAGCCATACATACCTTGTTTAAGCTTTTTTTAAGTTACTACGACATTCCAAAAATTCTAGCAATCCCAATATACTTTGAGACATAACAAAATTAAACACAAATTAGGAAGGTATTCATGGTTTCAGCTTATTGGAGCATTTTATCAAATACTAGTTGAGCATCTTGATTTCAAATCTCTTTTACAAGGTTTCCTTCATTCCCTAGTCCAATCTTTACTTATTTATGTTCAAAAATCTTCCCACAAACCTAATTTGTACATGCATGTATACATAATGCTATTACACCCAAGAATCATACCTTAATAACCCATCTTAAGCCCTAAACTTGAAATTAAAGTATAATGTATAGAACCTTACCTCTTAGATAAAGAACATGTGATTGGGTTCTTTGATTCTTGAAGACTTGAGCAAGAGATGGGTGATTATGAAGCTAGGCTCCTTCTCTCTCTCTCTCTCTCTCTTTCTCTCTCTCTCTCTCTCTAAAATCATTAGAAAATGACCCCAAATGAAGCCCAAACACTATATATTAAAATGGGCTCGGGTTATAAAAATAGGAACATTAACCCTCCAAATTCGGGTCTGCGGTCACATAATGGACCGCCGAATGGGTATGCTGGCCAAAAATGCGTCACAAAATCCAGTGCCCAAAATTAGGCTACACTGGTCCAATTTTCTACCAAATTTGTAATCGCATATCGATTATGCGGACCACATAGTGATTTTGCGATTGCGGAACTAACACATGATCGCATTTTTCCAACATTTGGTACTTTGATCATAACTTTGTGTTGGAATGTCCAGATGATGAACGGTTTGAAGTGTTGGAAACTAGACTAGAAGACCTTTCAGATGATAGGTTGTTCACCACATAAAACCTTATACATATTTAGGTATGCTCGTTCAAAATAAGGACTTGTGCGAACTCTTTTGGAATTTTAGCCTATTATGAAATTTGCTAACATGACTTAGAATTAGGCCTCCTATTAGACCCTGTATTACTTATTATAAGATTTATATGCTTATTTACAAAATCCAATTGATGCTTATCATATTAATAGCACATAAAACATTACAATTAGCCTACATGACACCATAAAATCCTAATTTACTTAGCGAAATTTTCCGGGGCCTTACACTCATTCCCCTATTGCCTATTGCTTTTGTGTTATTCAGCTGTATTATGACTTACCTGGATATTTGGTTTGGGTTCGTAGTGGTTTTGGTTTAAATTGAGATACTTAGTCTCTTTTGTGAAGGCTTAAGTTGGGAAAGTTGATCGGATACTGACTTATGTGTAAATGACTTTAGATTTGAAATTTGATGGTTCTATTAACTCCATTAGGTGATTTTAGACTTCGAAGCGTGTCCAAAATGTGATTTGGAGGTCCGCGGTAGAGTTAGGCTTGAATTGGCAAAAGTAGGAAATATGGCGATCGTTAGTGGAAAATTTCATATCGGGGTCAGAATAGAATTCCGAATGTTGGAGTACGTTCTTGGTGTTATTTTGACTTGTGTACAAAATTTGGGGTTAATCGGGTGTGATTTGATACGTTTTGGCATCATGCATGGAATTTAAAAGTTTAGAAGTTCTTAGGCTTGAATCCAAGGGTAATTTGATATTTTGATATTATTTTGAGTGATTCGAAGCTCGACTGAGTTTGTATGGATTTGTGCGACTTGTTGGTATTTTTGGTTGAGGTTCTAAGGGTCTCGGGTAAATATTAGGCGACTGAAGGAACAAGTTTGGAATTGGAGGAATGTTAAAGTTGAATTGAGCTATCATAACGCACCAGCGGAGTGGGAACCACAGGTGCAATCCCAAATAAGAGGAGAAGGAGCCACATATGTGGCCAAGGCTAAGGTAGGCAACAGAAACAACTGTGAAGGACAGGTCGCATCTGCGAGCCTGCAGGTGTGAGACTTAGGGCACAAATGTGGAAGAAAGGAATATGGCCAGTTATGCAAAAGCGGGAGAGGACCGCATGTGCGATGCTTTGACTGCACAAGCGGATTTTGAGATCGTAAGTGGGATCTGCACTGGGTGATAGATTCTCCGTAGGTGCACTACGTAGAAGCAACAGTTGCATCGCTAATGCGGTGTCTCTGGGCAGAAAGTATAAATTTAAGACTTAGCGAATTTTGCTCATTTCCACCATTTTTGAAGACAGGTTTTGGAGCTTTTGGAGTGATTTTGAAGGAAGATTCAAGGGGTGTTGGGTGAGGTAAGTTGCTTGAGCTCTAGTACTCCTATCTATGGTGTTTTTTGTTATTTTATCAATTAATTTGAGGTGCAAATGAGGGGTTAGGGCTTGGGATTTTGGAGAGTTTGATTTGAGAATTCGAGACACCAAATGGAGTTAGATTTTGATGAATTTCATATGTATGGGCTCGTGAGTTATGGGCTTTCTAGTTTTATGATTTTTGTCGGATTTCGAGACGTGGACCTGGGGGCAGGGTTTGAGCGGATTTTGGGATTTGTGTCCAATTAAGTAATTTTCTTGTAGAATTTGTTCCTTGGACTATATTGATTGTTGTATTGCATTTTGCTAGATTCAGGATGTTTGGAGGCCGGTTTGAGAGGCAAGAACATTGCGGAGTAGGATTTAGCTTGGTTTGAGGTATGTAATACATCCAAATTTGGTTCTGAGGGTTTGAAACCCCGAACTATGTGTTATGTGATTAGTATTGAGGTGACGCACATGCCAAGTGGTGGGCGTTCAGGCATGCACCGTGAGAATCGGGACCTGGTTCATTCCATGGCACCGTTAAGTGACCCTTTCTTGCACATATCCGTGTTTCTATCATGAGATTAAATAAATGAGCTGTAAATCATACTAGATATCATGTTAGGGATTCATGCCGATACTTTTGGGACCCGAGTGGTCATTTTTTGATGTCATCTCCTTAGTTTCATTGATATTCTATACTCAATCTTATTCATGCATTTCATATGATGTCTCAATCTTTGTTATTATTTATTGGTATATCATATCATTTGTTCTGGGCTAGTTTCATGGCATTGTGAGCCCGTGTGTAAGACTGGAGAGTGATGACTGAGTGAGGCCGAGAGCATGATTATGAGTGGTAGTTATGGGTTCAGTTTGCACATTATAGCGGTTATGTTGATGATTAAATAATGCTTGGGCTGTAAGAGCCCCTTCGGAGTCTATAACACACCCCCGTTGAGTGCAGTTGATATTATTAAGGTATGGATCTTCCCTTGACATGGATCTTATCCGATGTATTTATACCTGGAGATGGATTTTCTCCATAGGGCTGGAATGGCCTTCCTCGATACTGAGTGACTGTTTTCAATGATGTGTATATATTCCGAGATGGATCTTCACTAGGCCGGATGGTTATATACAATACCGAGTGGTTGAGCACTTTAGAGTGGAGGTACATGGTACATTTTCATGTATTATGTGCATTGACACGTAGAGATTGGCTGAGCTTTATACTTCACATTGTCCAGATATGTATTTACTGTACTACTTGAGCTGACTACTTGAGTTGAAAGCATGCCTACTTTCTGAGTAGTTTATTTCTACTACCTGTTGAGGTTAAGTACATCACTACCTATCAGTCCATAGTTTGGACTTGTTACTTACAGAGTTGATGTACTTATGTTACCCTATGTACCTTGTCTGCAGATCCATGTATCTCTAGCCATGGTAGTAGTTGTAGTCGTTACTCATGACTTAGTGATACCCCGATGTTGAGCTTTCATTTTCGCACTTTCGTTTTAATTTGAACTCCTTATTTATGGTTTTATACAATATAGCTTTGGATTTGTGTTTGAAATGAAAAATATCGATTTGTTTGTGATAATGTGTTGACTTGCCTAGTACCACAATAGGCGCCATCACGATAGGGTTAGTTTGGATCATGACAAGTTGGTATCAAAACCTCGGTTACTTAGGTCTCACAGGGCATGAGCGGGTTTAGTAGAGTCTTGCGGATCACTACGGAGACATTTGTACTTATCTTTGAGAGGCTGTAGAACCCTTAGGAAAACTTCACATTCTAGAATTCTTATCATGCGAATCTGCTGATACTAGTAACTAAACTCTTGTTATTCTATTCTCTCACAGATAGTGAGGACGCGTGTTACCGTTGAAGGTGAACGGCCACCAATAGCACTAGTTGAGGCCGCGAGAAGGTAGGTTGCAGTCGAGGTCGTGGTAGGCGCAGAGGTGTAGCCATATAGTAGCTAGGGCAGCACATATAGATCTACCAACTACCCTAGTTCATGATCAGGTCCCAATTATGGATGCATCAAAGGGACCAGCTCAGGCACCGGTTGTGCTTATTATTATCCCATGTCTTCAGGAGATCTTAGCTCAAATTCTGACTGTATCCACTAGTCTTGCACAATCGGTCTCTATTACTACTACATCAGCTACTTCTTAGGATGGCGGAGGAACTTAGTCTCCCGCCACCCATACACCTTAGCAGGTTGTTTAGGGACTCCAAACACTGGGGCAACATTAGCCCAACCGGTTGGACCCGCTCAAGATTATGTGGTTCCAGTCATGCCTAATTACAAGCAGCATAGATTGGAGAGGTTTGGTAAACTTCAGCCTCTGGCCTTCAGTAGTGCATAGGGTGAGGATGCCCATGGCTTCTTGGATAAATGTTAGAGGATTCTCCATACAGCAGGTATTCTGGAGATCAGTGGGGTTTTGTTCACTACCTTTCAGTTCTCTAGAGCTTCCTTTACTTGGTGGGAGGCTTATAGGAGGGGTATTCTTATTGGTGCAGCGCTCCTTACCTGATAGCAGTTCTTCGTTCTCTTCCTAAAGAAGTATGTGCCATATTCCCGAAGAGAGGAGCTGCGCAGACAGTTTCAGCAATTGTGTAAGGATGATATGACTGTGATGCAGTATGAGATGAGGTTTTCTGAGTTAGCCTCTCATGCTATTTGGTTGATTCCTACTGATAGAGAGAGGATCAAGAGGTTCGTAGATGTCCTCACATATCAGCTACGGATTCATATGACCAAAGAGAGGGTGTTTGGTGCTTATTTTGAGAAGGTTGTTGACTTTGCTCGAGAGATAGAGTCAGTTTGCTGCCACAATCGAGCTTAGAGGGAGGCCAAGAGGTATCAGGGATCTAGTAGTTTTGGTGGTGCTCCTCGTGGGGGTCAGTTTCAGCACGACAAATGCCGTCCATTCAGACATGCTCAGTCAGCTCGCCCAGTTCACCGTGGTGCATCAACGGGACATGGTTCTCATAGGTCTCATTAGGGCCACTTATGTCTCAGTGCCCTTCCAGCTCACAATTTGTCTCATGCACCATCAGCTTAGGGTTTATCTATGCTTGGTTCTTCTAGTAGACATCCCGATACTCGGGGCTCCCTTTAGTCCCCACTACCATTTGCAGGGAGAGGTTGCTTTGAGTATGGAGATTTGGGTCATATCAAGAGATTTTATCCATGACTTACGGGAGGTTCATCCTACCAGAGGAGTCAGCCTTCGACTTCTGCACCAATTACTTCCTTACCCGCCCAGCCAGCCCGGGGTGGAGATCAGTCAGCAAGGGGTTGCCCTAGAGGGGGAGGCCAATTAGTTGGCGGTCAGGCCCGTTTCTATGCACTTCCTGCCAGACCAGATTATATTGCTTCAAATGATGTGATCACAAGTATTATCTTAGTTCTCCATAGGATGCCTCTGTATTATTTGATCCTAGTTCCACTTTTTCATATGTGTCATCATATTTTGCTCGTTATTGGTATACGACCATCAAGTCACTTGTTTCATCTCTTCATGTATCTACTCTTGTGGGCGATACTATTATTGTGGACCGTGTATATCGGTCTTATGTGGTGACTATTGGGGGTTTGGATACCCAATTAGACCTTTTGGTGCTTAGTATAGTTGACTTTGATGTAATCTTGGGCATAGATAGGTTATCTCTTTATCATGCTATTCTGGACTGTCAAGACGGTGATGTTGGCTATGCCTGGGATGTCACGAATTGAGTGGTGAGGTTCGTCAGATTATGTTCTCAGTAGAATGGTTTCATACTTGAAGGCCCAATAGATGGTTGGGAAGGGTGTCTTTCTTATTTGGCCTTTGTGAGGAATGTCAGTGTAGAGGCTCCTACGATTTATTTTGTTCTGGTGGTGAGGGATTTTCCAGATGTGTTTCTTGTAGACTTTCCAGGCATGCTGGGTGGACAAGGATATTGACTCTAATATTGATTTGGTGCCGGTAACTCAGCCTATTTCTATTTCACTGTATCGTATAGAACTAGCGGAGTTAAAGGAATTGAAGGAGCAACTTTAGGAACTCCTTGATAAGGGGTTTATTTGGTCTAGTGTGACACCTTGGGGTGCACCATTTCTATTTGTGAATAAAAAGTATTGTACTATGAGAATGTGCATTGACTACAAACAGTTGAACAAATCTAAAATCAAGAACAAGTATCATTTGCCTCGTATTGACGAATTATTTGACCAGCTTTGGGAGCGAGGGCGTTCTATTAGATTGATCTCAGATCAGGGTATCACCAATTGAAGATTAGGGACTCAGACATTCTAAAGACAACTTTTATGACCCAATATGGTCATTATGAGTTTCTTGTGATGTCTTTTGGGCTGACCAATGCCCCAGCAACATTCATGCATTTGATGAACAGTGTGTTTCGGTTTTATCTCAACTCTTTTGTTATTGTATTCATTGATGATATCCTGTATACTCTCGTAGCAGAGAGGAACACGCTGAGTATTTAAGATTTGTATTGCAGCAGTTGAGGGAAGATAAACTTTATGCTATGTTCTCCAAGTGTGAGTTTTGTCCCAGTTCAGTGGCATTCTTGGGGCACAAGATGTCTAGTAAGGGTATTCAGGTTTATCCGAAGAAGATAGAGGCGGTCCAGAGTTGGCCCAGACCATCCTTAGCCATATAGATTCGTAGCTTTCTTAGTTTGGTGGATTATTACCGTTGGTTCATTCAAGTATTTCCATTTATTGCATCACCCTTGACCAAATTAACCCAAAAGGGTGCTCCTTTCAGGTGGTCGGATGAGTGTGAGAGAGCTTTTAGAAGATCAAGACTGCCTTGACCACGACTCTAGTGTTTGTTCTGCCAGCACCTTCAGGTTCTTATACAGTATATTGTGATGCTTCTCGAGTTTCATTATGTGTATGTTGATGCAAGAGGGTAGAGTGATTGCTTATACTTCTTGTCAGTTGAAGCCTTATGAGAAGAACTACCCAGTTCATGATTTAGAGTTGGCTGCTATTATCTTGAGAAATGTTTGTTAGATAATACGCTTAACGCTAGAGGGGGGGTGAATAGCGTTATAATAAAATTTAGCGTAAACTTGCGGAAATTAAAATTTGCAGGAAGTAAATAAGTGCGATAAATAATAACTTACACACAGATATATCCTGGTTCACCACAACGTGTGGCTAGGCCAGTCCCCGAGAGACTCTCTCGAGATTTTCCACTAACGTGTCAAGCTTCCGGGTGCTTAACAAACCTTTACAACTTGAGGACGCAAGCCTCAACACCTTTGCTCGGAGTTACAACACTCCAAGACTTCAACCAAGGAAACACAAGTTCCTTACAACAAGAGAATTACAATTCTCTTACAAGTGTATGCAACACTAAAACACTCAAACAAAATACTCCTTAATGAGTAGATATGAGTAAAAGAAGTAAGCTCTGGATCACAACAACTTTGGACAAGAATATGGCTCTCAAAAGCTTTATGAAATTGAATATAAAATGATAAACAAAAGTATGCAAGCTTATAGCAATGTAATGATCAGTTGTAGTATGTTGTTGTGTTTAAAACACTGAAATGAAGCTGTATTTATAGTTGAAAAACTTGGCATTACCGTTGCCTAATTGCCAATTAAGAATTGACTGACAATCGATTGTCAAACCCCAACAATCGATTGTCTGCCAGTCAGATCAAAATTCAATCCCAGATTTTACGCTTGATAATCGATTACTTACAATCCATAATCGATTACTGGCAACGTTCAAAAAATCCTTTCCAGATTTTACCACAAACAATCGATTGTCCAGAATCAACAATCGATTACTCAGCAACGTTCAAAAAATCTTTTCCGGATTTTAATCAAATGAATCGATTATACAAAATCAATAATCGATTGGCAAATCTCACTGTGCCTAACACATCTAATTGGAAGTGGAATGAAGATAATTACCCAATAATGTTCAAAAAATCTTTTCCGGATTTTAATCAAAACAATCGATTATACAGAATCAATAATCGATTACCTGACGGTATTTGAAAACTTTACGACAACGGTCAGCTTCACAATCGATTGCACAAAGTCAACAATCGATTACTTATCAGTTTTTGAAAAACATTTTAGACACTGCCTCTTGACAATCGATTGTTATATACTCACAATCGATTATTTAATAAATTTGAAAATCACTGGAAGTCACTGCCTCAACACAATCGATTGTCATTAGTTCACAATCGATTATTTTGTGACTTTGAAAAATCTGAAGGACACTGTCTCTTCACAATCGATTGTCATTAGCTTCACAATCGATTATTCTGAGTTTTGAAAAACTTTGATGGACACTGCCTCATCACAATCGATTGTCATAAGGTTCCCAATAGATTGTCATGCAGGTTTGAAGAAACCTGATGTTCACTGCCTTAACACAATTGATTGTCATTAGTTCACAATCGATTGTCATGCAGTCTTGGCTCAACATAATCGATTATCATTAGTACATAATCGATTATCTTAGTCCAGTTTTCAGAGGCATTTAAAAATCATTTTGACTAATGAAAATATGCATGATTTAAAATCATTTAGCATTAAATTAAATATGCATGATTTTGGAAAATAGTTTTATGAGATAAGCCATGTTACGAGTCAAGTTGTAGGATCAAGATCACAATTAAGAATGACTCAATTAAACTATAAAACTTTGTCTTGAGCTTAAATCTCGATGTATATCAATTGTGCGCTTGTTTCTTGAACTTCGTCATATATCAATTTTCGCTTCGTTTGTCATTCATCAAAACCTATACAAAAGAACACACGTTTTAGTATATTGCATTGAGAACGTGTTTCCAACAATTTCCCCCTTTTTTTGATAATGGCAAACATTAAGCGGGATATGCAAGACAAGAAATTTATATTGACGATTCAAGACAAGTATATTCATGCAACAAGTATGCAATTTGTTCCCCCTAAATATATGAATTCCCCCTCAATTTAAGCTTATAAATATTGAGAGTTGCATACCCGTTATCTTCCCCCTTTTGCCATTAGCAAAAATAAAAGAAGAAGATGCCAAAGATGTAAATAAAACTTGTTTATTTATTGGAAAGAAATTACAGCAACATCAACCCGAATAATAGCAACATAATCGATTATTGATACGAAATAATCGATTTTTAGATGACGGAAACCGATTGTTGCACGTCAAGCTTTATAATTCCCCTTTCCTTTGGGGCGATACCTGCAAAAATCGTTAGATATCTCCGACGCTCAAATTAGAAATCATGTAATAAAAAATGCAATGCATGACTTAGATCAACGTGGAGTCAAGGATCCCGAGTTCACTGCGAATTCGGAAGAAGGACTCTTTCTCTAAAGGCTTTGTAAAGATGTCTGCCAATTGGTTTTTGGTTTCAACAAATTCAATTTTGACATCGCCTTTGAGAACGTGATCTCTAATAAAATGATGTCTAATTTCAATGTGTTTCGTTCGCGAATGAAGAACGGGGTTCTTCGTCAAGCATATGGCACTAGTATTATCACATCTAAGAGGGATATGATCAAGACTTATGCCATCGTCCAAGAGTTGTTGTTTCATCCATAGGATTGAGTGCAACAACTCCCCGCGGCTACATATTCAGCCTCGGTTGTGGATAACGCAACACTTACTTGTTTCTTGCTAAACCAAGAAACGAGAGAGCTACCGAGCAAATGGCAAGTGCCACTAGTGCTCTTGCGGTCCAATTTGCATCCAGCAAAATCGGAATCGGAGTAGCCAACAAGTTGGCATGAAGAGCCTTTGGGGTACCATAGACCCACATTTGTAGTACCAACAAGATACCTTAAAATCCTTTTTACCGCAGTAAGGTGAGACTCCTTCGGACACGATTGATGACGAGCGCATAAGCACACGCTAAACATAATGTCCGGACGACTAACAGTAAGATAAAGAAGAGAGCCAATCATACCTCGATACTTTTTGGTGTCGACTTCCTTACCTTTCTCATCTTTGTCTAGATGATCGGATGTGCTCATGGGAGTTGCCATTTCTTTTGCATTGTTCATCTCAAATCGTTTCAGCAATTCTTTGCAATATTTGGCTTGACAAATGAATGTACCTTCTTTCATTTGCTTTACTTGTAATCCCAAAAAGAATGTTAACTCACCCATCATAGACATCTCAAATTCGCTTGTCATTAAATCGGAAAATTCCTTGCATAAAACATTGTTAGTAGCACCAAATATAATATCATCTACATATATTTGAACTAACAAAATATCATTGTTTTTATGCTTAACAAAGAGAGTTGTGTCAACTTTCCCCCTAATGAAATCATTTTCCAAAAGAAACTTACTCAATCTTTCATACCAAGCTCGGGGAGCTTGTTTTAAACCATAAAGAGCCTTTTTGAGTTTGAAAACATGATCGGGAGATTTAAAGTTTTCAAAACCGGGGGGTTGTTCAACAAAAACTTCTTCTTGAATAAAACCGTTTAGAAAAGCACTTTTCACATCCATTTGATATAAAATGAAATTCATAGAAGAGGCAAATGCAAGCAATAAGCGAATAGCTTCTAATCTAGCTACGGGAGCATATGTTTCCTCGTAGTCAATACCTTCTTCTTGATTATAGCCTTTTGCTACAAGCCTAGCTTTGTTTCTAGTGATTATACCATTTTCATCTAGTTTATTTCGAAAAACCCATTTCGTACCAATTATGGTATGACCTTCGGGTCTTGGCACCAAATCCCAAACGTCATTGCGATCGAATTGGTTAAGCTCCTCTTGCATTGCCAAGGTCCAAAATTCATCCCCAATTGCTTCTGAGATGGTTTTGGGTTCAATTTGAGAAACAAAAGCAGTATGTTCTAAGGTATTTTTGAGAGAGTTTCGGGTACTTACCTTGTCTCCAACGTTGCCAATTACCTGTTCGAGAGGGTGATCTTTGATTGTCCTCCACTCGTTAGGCATATTCATTTCTTTTTCCAATTGTGGCGCTTCTTCCGTTGGTTGTTCCTCAGTTTCATCCTTATTTTCCTTGGGTGGTTCCTCTTGAATTTTGTCTTTCAAGCTATCTAAGATACTAGCAAGATCAAAACCGGAATCCGTTCTCGCAAAGCGAGCATTATTTTCGGAAAATACAACATGAGGGGATTCCTCCACAATTTGGGTTCTTTTATTAAAGACCCTATATGCTTTACTGCGTGAGGAATATCCAATGAAAATACCTTCATTCGACTTAGCATCAAATTTACCCAATTGGTCTTTGCCATTGTTATGAACAAAACATTTGCAACCAAAAACTCTAAAATGGGAAATATTTGGTTTTCTACCCTTACAAAGTTCATAGGGGGTTTTCATGAGTATCGGCCAAATTACTACTCTATTTAGAACATAGCAAGCGGTACTCATGGCGTCCGCCCAAAAATGTTTGGGTATCTTAGCTTCGTCGAGCATGGTTCTAGCCATCTCTTTAAGACACCTATTTTTCCTTTCCACCGCCCCATTTTGTTGTGGTGTACGTGGAGCGGAAAAGGTATGCTCGATTCCGAGTTCGTCACAAAAGTCCGCAAAGAGATTGTGATCAACCTCTCCCCCATGATCACTTCTAATTGAAGTGACGGTTGTTTCTTTCTCATTTTGAACACGCTTAAGAAAATATTTAAAAATTTGAAAAGCATCACTTTTATTGGCAAGAAATAAAGTCCAAGTAAATCTCGAGTAATCATCAATAATCACAAAAGCATATTTATTTCTTCCTATACTTTCAATGCGAGAGGGACCAAATAAATCCATATGAAGCAATTGCAATGGTCTAGAAGTTGAAACAATGTTTTTAGATTTGAAAGATGCTTTTGTTTGCTTCCCCTTTTGACACGAGTCACAAATAGAGTCGTTTTCAAATTTTAAATTGGGAAGACCAACAACTAAGTTTTGAGAAATCAATTTGTTCAAAAGATGCATATTGATATGTGCTACTCTACGATGCCATAGCCAAGTATCATCCTCTTTACTCATAAGACAATCAACATATTCGGGTGAGGAATTAGCAAGATCAACCATATAAATATTATCAACTATAAAACCACGAAGTATGATTTTGAAATCACTACGTCTAAATACTAGGCATTCATCCGAATCAAATAGAGCAAGATTTCCCTTGTCACATAATTGGCTTATGCTCAAGAGATTATGCTTCAAACCTTTCACAAGTAATATATGCTTAATAGAGGAATTTTCATCCTTACCGACCGAGCCGATGCCGGTGATCTTTCCTTTATTGTTATCACTGAAGATAACACTTCCTCCTTCTTTGTGCTCTAATTGGAGGAATTTGGATTCATCTCCCGTCATATGCTTGGAGCATCCACTATCAAGGTACCATAGTACACTTGATCCCTTCAAGCACATCTACAAAACAAATTAATGTTCTTTAGGTACCCATGCCATCTTGGGTCCTTGGGGGTTAGGCATATTATAATGATGCGATTGAGTAACATGTCTATGACGTGTAAAGCATGAAGGAGCAATATGACCAATACGTCTACAATAATGACAAGTCACATTTGGGTTATGCATCCTTCTAGGTTCATAGTAACTAGACGGATGAAAATTTCTTACTCTATTTTGAACACTATGACTATTTCGCATTTCATGAGAATTATTTCTCCTACTATGAGCTCTAGGATGTGCAGCATTTCTAGAGTGATTGTTTCTCGGTTGAGGGTCATTGCTAGGTCTTCTAAGGGGTTCAAAATTTGGCCTAAAATATGCATCATTTCTAGGGTGACTATTTCTAGGTGGTAAGTCATTCCTAGGTCTTCCAAAAAGTTCAGCATTTTGTCTAGCATGCATATTGGCTCTAGAGTTGTTGTTTCTAGGATAAGCATTTCTGTTGTTAATCCTAGGTTGAGCTTTAGGTTGTTGGGGTTTAGCGTCAACCTTTTCTTCATTCTTAAAACCTATTCCATGCTTGGTTGATTTCAAGTTAACAAGAACATCATTCAAGTTTTTGTGCGAAGAATTAAACTTATCTAATGTGCCTTTAAGCCTACTTACTTCATTCTTAAGAAGCAAATAAGAAGTGCAATTTCTAGTAGAGCTTTCGGGCTTATCGGAACTTCTTTTTCCAAAAAACTTGTTTTCCTCTTTCAGCTTCTCATTTTCTAAAACCAGTTTTTCTAAATCCTTTTCTTTCAAAGAAACCTGTTTTTGAAAATCCTTTTCTTTTAATGAAGCATTTTCTTTTATGCCCTTAACAGTTTTTGAAGCCTTAATAAACTCAGCATATAATTCATCAAAAGCAGTTTGCATTTCTTCAAGAGTAAAGAAGTTATTAGACGAAATTTGACATACCTCATCTTTGTTGTCTTCTTGTGCCATAAGGCAAAGATTTGCTGCTTCGTCTTCTTCTCCTTCGCTTGACTCATCTCCGGAGTCACCTCCCCAAGAAATGTATGCACGTTGCTTTTTAAAAGGTTTCTTCTCCTTTTTGATGTTTGGGCAATTTGATTTGATGTGCCCGGTTTCACCACATTCATAGCACTTGATTTGTTCGCCTTGCTTTTTGCCCTTGCGTTCATACTCCTTGCGCATGAACCTTTGAAATCTTTTTATAACGAGTCCAAACTCGTTGTCTACTTCCTCATCAATTTGCGGTTGGCTTGTGCTCGCCTTTAGAGCTATTCTTTGCTTCCTTTGATCATCAACAACAGGGTTAAGGATAGTAGATTCATAGGTTTTAAGGTTACCTCTTAGTGCGTCGATGGTGACGTTTGAAACGCCAATGGATTCTTGAATTGCATCGGCCTTTGATCTCCATGCCGGTGTGAGACTTCTAAGAATTTTTCGAACGAGCTCTCTATCCGTGAATATTTTCTTGAGAGCATGTAGGTCATTTACGATTATTGAAAATCACTCAAACATTTCGTCCACCTTTTCACCTTCCTTCATGTGAAATAATTCATAAGAATGGGTTAGGAAATCAATTTTTGCTTCCCTTACCTGGTCCGTACCTTCGTACGTAACTTCTAGCTTGTCCCACATCTCCTTTGCCGTTGTGCAACACGATATATTCCTGTAATCGTCAGCATTAACAGCACAATATAATAAATTAATTGCTTTAGCATTATTTTGAACCTTTCGGATGTCATCCGCGTCATACTCATCCTCGGACTTAGGAACCCATTCGTTTTCCACCTTCTTTGTTGGAATTTGGTTTCCCTTCATTATCACCTTCCAAAGGTGAAAGCTGTTGGACTGAATGAAGATCTTCATCCTCTCCTTCCAGTACGTGTAATTTGTACCGTTGAATAGAGGTGGTCGTGTGGAGCACTGTCCTTCATCAATTCCTGCAAAAGAATCACGAGTAGAAGCCATGGATGGTTCTCTCAAACTGTTAAGTTTTCAGAGAGTTGGGCTCTGATACCAATTGTTAGATAATACGCTTAACGCTAGAGGGGGGTGAATAGCGTTATAATAAAATTTAGCGTAAACTTGCGGAAATTAAAATTTGCAGGAAGTAAATAAGTGCGATAAATAATAACTTACACACAGATATATCCTGGTTCACCACAACGTGTGGCTAGTCCAGTCCCCGAGAGACTCTCTCGAGATTTTCCACTAACGTGTCAAGCTTCCGGGTGCTTAACAAACCTTTACAACTTGAGGACGCAAGCCTCAACACCTTTGCTCGGAGTTACAACACTCCAAGACTTCAACCAAGGAAACACAAGTTCCTTACAACAAGAGAATTACAATTCTCTTACAAGTGTATGCAACACTAAAACACTCAAACAAAATACTCCTTAATGAGTAGATATGACCAAAAGAAGTAAGCTCTGGATCACAACAACTTTGGACAAGAATATGGCTCTCAAAAGCTTTATGAAATTGAATATAAAATGATAAACAAAAGTATGCAAGCTTATAGCAATGTAATGATCAGTTGTAGTATGTTGTTGTGTTTAAAACACTGAAATGAAGCTGTATTTATAGTTGAAAAACTTGGCATTACCGTTGCCTAATTGCCAATTAAGAGTTGCTGATTTTACTCACTGACAATCGATTGTCAAACCCTAACAATCGATTGTGCCAGTCAGATCAAAATTCAATCCCAGATTTTACGCTTGATAATCGATTACTTACAATCCATAATCGATTACTGGCAACGTTCAAAAAATCCTTTCCAGATTTTACCACAAACAATTGATTGTCCAGAATCAACAATCGATTACTCAGCAACGTTCAAAAAATCTTTTCCGGATTTTAATCAAAACAATCGATTATACAAAATCAATAATCGATTACTCAATAACGTTCAAAAAATCTTTTCCGGATTTTAATCAAAACAATCGATTATACAGAATCAATAATCGATTACCTGACGGTATTTGAAAACTTTACGACAACGGTCAGCTTCACAATCGATTGCACAAAGTCAACAATCGATTACTTATCAGTTTTTGAAAAACATTTTAGACACTGCCTCTTGACAATCGATTGTTATATACTCACAATCGATTATTTAATAAATTTGAAAATCACTGGAAGCCACTGCCTCAACACAATCGATTGTCATTAGTTCACAATCGATTATTTTGTGACTTTGAAAAATCTGAAGGACACTGTCTCTTCACAATCGATTGTCACTAGCTTCACAATCGATTATTCTGAGTTTTGAAAAACTTTGATGGACACTGCCTCATCACAATCGATTGTCATAAGGTTCACAATCGATTGTCATGCAGGTTTGAAGAAACCTGATGTTCACTGTCTTAACACAATCGATTGTCATTAGTTCACAATCGATTGTCATGCAGTATTGGCTCAACATAATCGATTATCATTAGTACATAATCGATTATCTTAGTCCAGTTTTCATAGGCATTTAAAAATCATTTTGACTAATGAAAATATGCATGATTTAAAATCATTTAGCATTAAATTAAATATGCATGATTTTGGAAAATAGTTTTATGAGATAAGCCATGTTACGAGTCAAGTTGTAGGATCAAGATCACAATTAAGAATGACTCAATTAAACTATAAAACTTTGTCTTGAGCTTGAATCTCGATGTATATCAATTGTGCGCTTGTTTCTTGAACTTCGTCATATATCAATTTTCGCTTCGTTTGTCATTCATCAAAACCTATACAAAAGAACACACGTTTTAGTATATTGCATTGAGAACGTGTTTCCAACAATGTTTTCATCTTGATGATTAGGGTTGGTAGCTAAATTCAATCTTCGAGACCCCATTGTTCACGCGTTGAAGATTTGGAGGCATTATCTCTATAATGTACCTTGTAAGGTGTTTACTTATCATCGTAGCCTCCAGCACTTGTTCAAACAGAATGATCTCAAATTGAGGCAGCAGAGATGGTTGAAGATGCTAAAGGACTATGATATTACTATTTTGTATCATTCGAGAAAGGTCAGTGTGGCGGCCGATTCCTTGAGTAGAAAGGTAATGGGTATGGATAGTCTTGCATTCCTTCCTATTAGTGAGAGACCTCTCTCACTTGATGTTCAAGCCTTGGCCAATCAGTTTGTCAGGTTGGATATTTCGGAGCCTATTCGGGTCCTAGCCTGTGTGGTTTCTCGGTCTTCCCTATTTGATTGCATTAGAGAGCACCAGTATGATGACCCTCATTTTATTATCCTCAAGGACAAGGTCTTCCGTGATGATTCTAGAGATGTGACTATTGGTGACGACTGGGTATTAAGGATACATGGTCGAATATGTGTGTAGATGGGCTTTGGAAGTTAATTCTTGAGGAGGCCCATAGTTTGCGGTATTCCATCCATCCGGGTGAGGTTGGGTTTGTAGCTCGGTAGCTTAATTTCTAGTAGGTGAAATTTGATCATCAGAGGCCGGATGTCTTACTTTAGCAGATAGAGATTTCTTAGTGGAAGTGGGAGTGGATCACCATGGATTTTGTAGTTGGACTCCCACATACTTTGTTTTATGCTATTTGGATGATTCTGGATCGGCTGACCAAGTTCGCACACTTCATTCCTGTGTTTACTACCTATTATTCAGAGTGGTTGGCTAAGATTTACATTAGAGAGATTGTTCGCCTTTATGTAGTGCCAAATTCCATTATTTCAGACAGAGGCACGTAGTTTACATAATAGTTTTAAAGACTCGTGCAATGAGAGTTGGGAACTAAGGTTGAGTTGAGCACATCATTTCACCCTCAGACCCACGGGAAGTCTAAGCGGACTATCCAGATATTAGAGGACATGTTACTCGCTTGTGTCATTGATTTTGTAGGTTCATGGGACCAGTTTCTATCGCTCGCAAAGTTTTCTTACCTCATTAGTTATCAGTCAAGTATTCAGATGGATCTGTATGAGACTTTATATGGGAGACAGTGTATATCTCTAGTAGGTTGGTTTGAGCCGGGCGAGGCTATGCTTTTGGGTACATACTTAGTATAGGATGCTTTGGACTAGGTTAAAGTGATTCAGGAGCGTCTTCGTATAGTGCAGTCAAGGCAAAAGAGTTATGCTGACAGAAAGCTTCATGATGTGTCTTATATGGTTGCAGAGAAGGTTCTTCTAAAGGTTTCACCCGTGAAGGGTTATGAGATTTGGGAAGAAGGGCAAGCTGAGCCCTTGGTTCATTGAGCATTTTGAGGTGCTTCGGAGGATTGGAGAGGTGGCTTATGAGCTTGATTTGCCACCTAGCTTGCCGGGTGTGCATCCAGTATTTCATGTTTCTATGCTCCATAAGTATATCGGTGATCCGTCTCATGTCTTGGATTTCGGCATCGTTCAATTAGATTATGATTTGGCCTATGATATGGACTTAGTGGCTATTTTTGAGCGGCAGGTCCGAAAGTTGAGATCAAAGGATATAGCTTCAGTGAAGTGTAGTGAAGAGGTTATCCCGTGGAGAAGGCTACTTGGGAGACCGATCAGGAGATGTAGAGTAGATATCCAGACCTATTTGAGGCTTGAGTTATATTTCTAGACCCGTTCGAGGACGAACATTAGTTTAAGAGGGGAAGGATGTAATGACCCGGCTGGTCGATTCGAGAGCTATAGTTCAGTTCCCCTATTTTATGCTTCTTTTGTGTTCTTCAGATATATTTTGACTTACCGGGTTAGTTGGTTCAGGTCCTGACTGGTATTGGAGTAAATTGAGACACTTAGTCTCTTTTCTGAAGGCTTAAGTTGGGAAGGTTGACCAGATATTGATTTATGTGTAAACGACCTCGGATTTCAATTTTGATGGTTCCGTTCGCTTTGTTAGTTGATTTTGTACTTAGGAGCACATCCAAAATATGATTTGGGGGTCCGTGGTAGAATTATGCTTGAATTGGCGAAAGTTGGTTATTTGGTGGTTTTGGTCGGTAGTGCAAAATTTGGTATCGGGGTCGGAATGGAATTCCTAAAGTTGGAGTAGGTTAGTGGTGTTATTTCTAACTTGTGTGCAGAATTTGAGGTCATTCGGGTGTGATTTTATAGATTTCATTATCGTTCGTAGAATTTGAAAGTTTACAAGTTCTTAGGCTTGAATCTGAGGGTAATTTGACGTTTTCATGTTTGTTTTGAGTGATTCGAAGGCTAGGCTGAGTTTGTGTTGGGTTATGCACCTTGTTGGTATGTTAGGTAGAGGCCTCGAGGGTCTCAGTTTTATTTCAAGTGATTGACATAACCGTACCTGCGGAGTGGGAATCATAGGTGCGAGCTCGCAGAAGCAGAGAAGGAGCCGCAGATGTGTCCAAGGTTGAGGTAGGAAGGAACTGCAAGTGCGAAGGACGGGTCACATGTAAATGAGCTCTAAATCATGCTAGATATCATGTTAGGGCTTTACGCTGATACTGTTGGGACAAGAGTGGTTGTTTCTTGTTGTCATCTCATTAGTTTCATTGGTATTCTGTATTTAGTCTTATTCATGCATTTCATATCATGTATCAATCTCACTTGTTATTTGTTGGCACATCATATCATTGTTCCGAGCTAGTTTCATGGCATTGTGAGCCCGTGTGTGAGATTGGAGAGTGATTACTGAGTGAGATCGAGAGCCTGTTTATGAATGGCAGTTATGGGATCGTACTATATGCTGCAGCAGTTATGTTGATGATCACGATAGTGCTTGGTCTGTAGGAGCCCTTACGGAGTCTGTAACATACCCCCAGTGAGCGCAGTTGATATTATTGAGGGATGGATCTTCCCTGGACATGGATCTTGTCTGAAGTATTTATACTTAGAGATGAATCTTCTCCATAGGGCTGGAATTGCCATCCTCGGTACTGAGTGACTGTTGTCAGTGACGTGTATATATTCTTGGGTGGATCTTCCCTGGGACGGATAGTCATATACAATACCGAGTGGTTGAGAACTTGAGAGTGGAGGTAGATGGTACATTTTCATGCATTCTATGCATTGACACATAGAGATTAATAGAGCTTTATATTTCACATTGTCCAGATCTGTATTTATTGTGCTGCTTGAGCTGAATACTTGAATTGAAAGCAAGCCTACTTTTCTGCACAGTTTATTTCTATTACCTATTGAGGTTAAGTACGTCACTGCCTATCAGTCCATAGTTTGGACTTGTTACTTACTGAGTTGGTGTATTCACGTTACCCTCTGTACCTTGTGTGCAGATCAAGGTATCTCTAGCCACGGTAGCAGTTGTTGATTTACTCAGTAGTGGATCATCAGATATAGCGAGGTAGCTGCCCTCAGAACCTTTAGGGTATTTTGGTTATTCTTATCGCGCCCTTTTTTTCCTCCGCGAAAATCAAGTTTATGACATTCGGTTGGGACAACTCTTTTCTTTTGGGAAAGGGGTTTTGCAATTTGTTGAAGAGTAATCACCTAACTATGTTTAAGGTGAATTAGGAAACCTATGGGGTTCAACTACAAATATGCTTGATAACCAGAGTTAGGGTAAGGACTTGAAATTATCCCAAGGGGAAGGTGCTAGGCACCCCTCGGGATCCATTGGTGTGGTTCCCGGCCAGATAATTTTTGTGAATTTGTATAATTAATAATTAAGCAAATAAGGCTCAATTAATAGGGGATTTTGAATTTAAATACACGTGTTTGTTTAAAAGAAAGTAGAAAATCAAGGTTTTGAAAAGAGTTACAATCTAAGCAGGCTGATGAATGTGAAGAGGTCCTAGGTTTGTTTGTAATATGGATCACATCAATGCAATACCCGATAACCACTCCTCAAAAGAGGGGCTACACTTGGTATTTGCATCATCATATCCATATCTACCATTCCTATCCCGTGAAGGTATTAAAGCGCGGACTGGTCTCGACTTCTATTGCGTGCTATTACCCGTCTCGTTCCTATCAGTCCCGGAGGCATTTAGGACTACTACTCCTGTAGGTGGGACGATTTTAGGCTAACTCTTAGGTTTAAAGGTGAAAAGGCTAAGGCGACATACAAAAAACACGGAGGACTACATTTAAGGGGAAACATGTAAGCAATTAGAAGGCTCATATATACCTCCGCAAATAATGTATATAAATAGCATGACTTAAACACAGTTAAGGTGCAAATTTGAAATCCTAAGCCAGGGTGTTTGAATCAGAACTAGATTCATTATATAACTTAGATAAGAAGTCTAAATCAGACATGCCTGTTGGTTGTAGTAGTTGATAACAAAATAGAGGTGGTACAAGTTTTATTCAAGTAGTTACCTAA
Source organism: Nicotiana benthamiana (assembly GCA_034376525.1). Classification (NCBI taxonomy): domain Eukaryota; kingdom Viridiplantae; phylum Streptophyta; class Magnoliopsida; order Solanales; family Solanaceae; genus Nicotiana; species Nicotiana benthamiana. The sequence goes on along the minus strand of CM067338.1, from coordinate 10,357,614 downwards.
GGCTTGCCTAGGTGTAGCATTGATGTCCTATGAGCATGATATCTATAGTGATATAGTAAAGCAGTGGAAGGTGATTAGTTTTAAGTAGACAAAGTGAGATCCTATAGACATGCTTTCTGACGGTATTAAGTCAAGGAAATGTTTGAAAAACTCATTAAAGAAGCGGCAGATTAATTAACTAGTCCATTCAGAGTAACAACGTAAACTAAACGGCTCCTCCAACAGGACTGGTTTTAAATTCTATAGGCGTGATTTCTGTTATAGCTATTTAGATCCTATAGGCATGGTATCTAAGTATTAAAAGCTGACTTTGGACTTATAGGCATGATTTATAAGAACGAGTTTGGATACATGTTGTAATGAAAATTAAGCTTCAATTACTTAATATCCTATAGGCATGATATCGAATTATAAATCTGATTTTTAACCCTATAAACATGTTATCTATTAAACCCATTTGTATCATATGGACATGATTTCTAATTGTGTAAAATTGAAGCATGCAGAATTTGTTTTTAAACAATGACAGATCCTATCGGCATGTTATCTAACAGACCATATTTGAGGCAAAATAGACCATATAAGCATGTTATCTACCCTTTATATAGCTAAAACATGCATATTTCCCTGCACGTTTCACTAGTCACCCCACAATGTTTACAAGTTATTACAAACCGTATGACTGAATACAAAGGAAGGAATGAAAGAAAACAAGAAGCCATAACCATAGGAAGCCTGATCTTGACTTCATATCTGAGATATGCAAGGAACCATATCAATGCCAATGTTATTCCAAATCCTTTCTCATATATGGGTGCGTTAAAGTTCCCTAAGGACCTCAATAGATCCCAACAGTGCTTACACCTAGATTTGCATAACCTAACAGAATGAGTGCAGTGTAGAAGGGCCAGCCTTTATGTGTCCAAGTTCAAAGGGAGCTCAAGGGTCCCAAGGCAAGGCTCAAACAAGAGGGGCAGAACTTATATTCTAAAAGTATAGTAGAAGTACATGACACATGTTTGAAAGAGATTTTTTAAACCTGGGTCGAAAATAATAAGTGATTAAGGTGATTGAAAATAGTTGTAGTAGTAAAACTCAAATTATACAGAATTAGTAAACCTTCAAAAGGGGGCAAGGGATTGTGCGATACATTGCATGACCCCAGCATGGGTCTCATTTGGTCATGCATAGCAATAGCTGATGCTGGCATGGCCACAAATCAACCAAAGGAACACAAACACATAGAAGAGATATGGGGGTTTAGGCTTCATAAGATAGAGAGTATATAACAAGTAACCTACAGAGTACACACATAGGGAAATATTAATTTAAATGGGGAAATGAGCACATTACAGCATGCTAGTAACATATGACTGTAGAAACATGAGCAGACGTAGACAAGAATGAGAAACTAAATCAACTTAAAGAAACATGTTGTTTTTGAGACTTGAAAATTAAGTAGGACATACCAGTAGAGAAGCAAAGTGCATACAGAAAAAGTAAGCAAGATTCCACAGTCTAGCCTTGGCTTTCAGCTGGCTAGAGAAAGCAATAACACAAGTAGCAATAAAGAAAGAGAGAGTTTTTGTGTGTAAGTGTGCGTTCTTAACTTAAATCGTTCGTGTGTTTAAAAGAAGAGAGGGTAGGATATTTATAGTTTTGAAAACGAGTAGAAATTAAGGTAATAAGTAAAGGTTTAACACAAACATGGAAATAATCACAATCATAATCAATTAACACAAGTACTTCCCTTCAATCAAGGAAGTACTGCTCAAACGGATACTAACAAGGTTAATTAAGGAAAGAAATCAGTTTGAGAGAGATTGATTCTTGCCATATAAAAGGGTTAGTAAAATATAGAGTATACAATTGAGCCTAGGTACAGAATATATGCTTAATTTTGGGAAAGGATTCAAGGTAAAACATCATACTAATTAAAGGAAGTGAATCAATCAATTTAAACAGACGAATAAAATTAGCATTCACAAGAAAACCTTTTTACAATCAATCGCAACATTGAGGGAGTTGGAATCAATCAAGAAAGGATCGTGATTCTGCACCTCAACATATAAATAGAATGAACATCAGTATTAGACATGTAAGGACAAATACATTAGCAAAAAAAACAACATAACCATACAGTAAAAGCAGGAATAATCTAGGATTCAGTAGTAAAAAAGATCTACTCGAAGCACAGTAGTCAACAAGGTCAGGTAGTTACACAGAATCAAAAGTGAAGAAAGCATAGTAACAGGTAAATAGAACAAGAAATAAGTAAAGATCTCACAGTGACAAGTGAGAAAAACCTTTTAAGAATTTAGGGCTTCCATAGTAGTCGAGCTTAAGAGATGATAAGAACTGAGAATCAGATAAATCAAACGAGGAAAAGAGAGTCAAAACAAAGAACTTAATTTAACAAATATACATTCAAACAGACAAGGACAATTTCGGAACTCAGATAGGACCAAAATAACCTAGGGTTTTCAACATGCTGAATCAAGTAGAAGGAAAGCATAAACAAGTTGTTGAACATAGTAAAATCATAAAGCAACACCAAAAATCAAAGAAGATATCTTTAAAAGAAGTTAAGATAAACCCTTCGTTGAAAAAGAAAAAATGGAGAGTCATTTTGAAAGAAAATCGAATAACTTTCGAGAAAACACTTAAGAAGTTCGTAATAAGCACATATCCAAGATAGATCTGAAAGAAAAATCGAACAGCTCTAAGAGCTAGGGTTTCAAAGAACCTAGATAAAGTGAGAAAGGTTTCAGAAAATACCGTCTAGTCGGAAAAGTCAAGGATCTGACTTGAACAACCATGGATGGCCGGAGAAAGATCGGGGATAGAAGTCGAGCAAGGATTGGACCATATCTCGTCGAAATTTGTCCATGGAATGATGAAAACTACGTAGCCGCTAGACATAGGGACGAGTACACGTCTCAAAACGCCTTGGGAGACCATGGATTAGGTGGGGATTGAGGTGGATTAGGGTAGAATTGGGTGGCGAAGGCTAGGGTTTAGGTGGAATTGCAAAGAGAGTTTGAGAGGAAGGAATTCAAAGGCGGTGGGTGGTGAGAAATGATTTAGGGTAAGGGGTCGTTTTGAGTTAAAAATGGTAAGGGTAAACGGTGGTCGTTGATCTAAATGATCAACGGCTTAGATTAAAGAGAGTAGGTGGGGATCTGGGTTTGGGTCCGTCTAATTGGGTTGGTGGCCAGGTTTAATTGAAATTGGGTCGGGGTTTAATTGAGTTTGATATGGGGTTCAATTTAGGCTAGAATTTGAACACAAATGGGTTGTTATTTAAATAGCTAATTTTTCCTTTTTAAATTATAAAAAATAGTAAATAAATTTTTAAGAATAAATTGAACGAACTAAAATGATTCACAGCATATAAGTGCCAAATTGAAAATATAGGGATTAATATGAATATAAAATACAATTAAATCTTAAAAAGGCTAATATTGTAATTATAGGCAATTAACTTTAAAAAATACTAAATAAAATTATAAAATATGTAAAAATTATTTTAGCCATATTTTGGCATAAATATAAATATCCAATGAATGCATTATTAAAAATAATAATTTTAGACATCATTATAGAGATTTTATGGATGAAAAGGGAAATAAATCAGTTTAAAGACCTTAAAAAATTATGGGAAGAATAATACTTATATATGTTATTTGAAAGTATTTTGTATATTGAAAATATACAGGGAAAAATTGGGTGTCAACAATTCTCATACTATGTTAGTATTGCTATTTTCAGAATAGTTGTAGTCGTTGCTCATGACATAGTGACACCCCGATGTCAGACTTTCTTTTCCGCACTTCTATTTCAATATGAACTATTTATTTAAGTTTTTATATAATATATCTTTTGATTTGTCTTTGAAATGAAAAGTATCAATTTGATTTTGATAATCTATCGGCTTGCCTAGTACCACCTTAGACACCACGTTAGATACCATCACAACAGGATTAGTTTGGTTCGTGACAGATGGGAGTTGCTAGGGATAGGTGGTTGAATAATTGATCTATCCTTGGTCTTAAGAGTTGGTCCGGTGAGTCAGGTGAGGGGTAGTCGTCAATTGCATAGGTACTTTTAGAGAGAGAAATTGGAGAGAACGGAGAGAGAATTTGAGGAGTATTTATAAATAGGCATAGTAATTAATATTGAATATATGAGCTAATACTTAATGGATAGAGTGTTAGACTTATTCGTCTTGGACATATATATAATAAAATAAAGTCTAATGTGTAGCATTAAATATTATGTATAAAATTACTGATTTACAAATATTAAAAATTTGAAGTACCAAATCCAACGTCCAATCTGAAATTTAAAAATTTTTAAAAAGTAAATTTAAAATCAATTTGTAATTCAAAAATCCAAACAGAAAAATTGAAAAATTTTGAATTTCAGTTTGAATATCAAGTTTTCCCAAACTATTCACCTCTGTGGCCAGGAGAGAAGTTCATTATACGGTTACACTTCTTTATGCACTCCCTATATAATAATCATTCACTATGAAAATCATGCTTTTTTCAAAATTAATTTTCTAAGTTACGTATATTTTACCTCTCTATAACAAGTTTTTACCTATAACAACAATAATTATATTTATAGCAGAACGTAATTTGTAAAATTATCCCTTTATAACAGCCATATAGAATTATTAAGATTACTAATATATTAAAACTATACGCACAATCTTTTCTATTCAACAAAGTTTATATTTTGCATAAGATATAAGATTTGAAGATTTGTACATGATGGACAAACTCCAATAATATTTAAATAGAAAATTTAACTGTTAAGTTCTTAGATTGTCTTCAAGTGAAAGCTATTGGATACCTTTTTGCTAAAAATTTGGATATGAATTTTCGCCAATTCAAACATTATATAGCTAGTAAGAGAATAAATATACAAAACAAGCTACAGTTACAAAGTTCTTCCATTAATATTGAAAGAATTTATTTTTCTAGGTAGCTTTAAAACTGCCTGTCTTAGAGTTTAATCTTTATATATTTGGCTATGAATTTATTAATTAATGTATTATATGTAACTAGTGAATTATGCATATCTTGAGAGATTTTAAATTTAAATATTTTCTTATCTTTTATATGTATCATTAAAAAAGAAAAATAATTAATTTTTGGAAAAGTTTTATCTATAAAAGCCAAAAAATATTTAAATGTCAAATGTTATTGTAAATGTATAACAATTATTTAGTAGAAAAGTAAAAAATATCGAAATAAATGAGGTCATTATAGAGAGGATTAAATGTATAACACTACTATAATTTCATTTTAAAAAAATTATGTTCTTGTTTTCTTACTGTTTCTCACATACGCAAACCTCTAAAATTAAATGATACTCTCTCTGGTTCAAAATAAATAATTTTTTGCATATTTTCACATAGATTAAGAAATTCACCTTTTAGCATTAATTAATAATAGAATTGACCATATTAACCTTTGCTATCTCACATAAATATTCTTAATACATATTTCAATAATATTTAATCTACTGATAATGTAGAAAAAAATAATTAATTTATATTTAAAATTTGAAAAAATTACTTAATTTAAATTATAAAAAAAATTAAAAAATTACTTATTTTGAACCAGAGGGAATAAGGATGATGAGATTAGCAATAAAATTTTAGCGGTGTTAAAGTTTGTTTTCCCAAAGCCGATAATGTTTTTCTTGTCATGACTCATGCAATACAAATTTTAGCAACCAACTAGGAATAGTTTTTGTAAAGGAAAAAAAAAGAAGAAAACAAGAGCAGTTCAAACTCTATCAAACCACGCAAATTTAACAACAACAGCAACAACAACAATAATTACTATTCAGTATAGTCCTACAAGGTGGGGTCTGGAGAGGGTAATATGTAGACGGGCCTTACCCCTACCCGAAAGGGCAGAGAGACTATTTCCAATCGATCTCGGCTCAGCGAAAGAAAAGAAAAATAAAAACAAACAAAAACAAGAACAAAAGAGTATTAATAACTACAGCAGAAATAGCGTAATAATAATCTAAACATAAGGACCATAAATAAACCAGCATGCAGTAATAACAGACAGTAACTACCATAACTAACATAAATAACTACCATAAGGGAGACACAATCCAAAACACAAATCATCTATGGTTAGCCCTGCCAAGCCTCACCCCACCCCGGGTGAGGAGAACGTAAAACTCTAGGAGCCCCTACCCTACAACCCTGATACTAGACCTCCAGACTTTCCTATCAAGGGTCATGTCCTCGGAAACTCGCATACTAGCCATGTCATGCCTAATCACCTCTCCCCAATACCTCTTAGGCCTCCCTCTGCCTCGTCGTGCGCCGACAATCGTCACCCGCTCACAGCTCCTCACCGGGGCATAAGACTTCTCCTCCGCACATGACCGAACCACCTCAGCATCGCTTCTCGCATCTTCTCATCCAATGGGGCCACCCCCACCTTCTCTCGAATAACTTCATTCTTAATCTTATCTAACCTGGTGAGCCCACACATCCACCTGAGCGTCCTCATCTCCGCAACCTTCATTCTCTGAACATGAGAGTTCTTCACTGGCCAGCACTCTGCCCCATACAACATGGCAGGTCTAACCACGACTCTATAAAATTTTCCTTTGAGTTTCTGTTGAACTTTCTTATCACACAGGACTCCTGAAGCAAGCCTCCACTTTGACCACCCCGCTCCTATACGATGAGTAACGTCCCCGTCAATCTCTCCGTCCCCCTGAATCACCGACCCGAGATATTGAACACTACCCATCTTAGCGATGACCAGAGATCCAATCATCACGTCACTGCCTACTTCGCTCGGCTTGGCGCTAAACTTGCACTCCAGATATTCTGTCTTAGATCTGCTTATTTTGAAACCCTTAGACTCGAGAGTCTGTCTCCATACCTCTAACCTCTCAATAACACCAATCCTCGTCTCGTCTATATCATCAGCAAATAGCATACACCAAGGCACATCCCCTTGAATAGGACGGGATAGAGCATCCATCACCAAGGCAAACAAGAGAGGACTAAGCGTCGATCCTTGATGGAGCCCCATAACCACTGGAAAAATGGTCTGAGTCGCCACCCAGCGTCCTAACCCTAGTCTTAGCTCCATCGTAGATGTCCTTGATTACTCTGATGTAGGCTTCCGGCACGCTCTTCGCCTCCAAGCACCTCCATCTCCCTTGGGACCTTGTCATACGCCTTCTCCAAGTCGATAAGCACCATGTGCATGTCCTTCTTCTTATCCCTGAACTGCTCCACCAGCCTCCTGACGAGGTGGATATCTTCTGTAGTGGAAAGACTCGGCATGAAACCGAACTGGTTTGCAGATATAGATGTCATCTCCCTCACCCTCGACTTGATCACTCGCTCCCAAACCTTCATGGTGTGACTTATTAATTTGATACCCCTATAGTTGTTGCAGCACTGGATGTCCCCTTTGTTCTTGTACAAGGGCACCACTGTACTCCACCTCCACTCCTCCTCCATCTTTTTGGTCCTGAAGATCGCATTAAAAAACCTGGAGAGCCACTCCACTCCTGACCTACCCATGCATTTACACAACTCCACCGGGATCTCGTCAGGCCCGATCGCTCGACCCCTACTTATCCTACGCAAAGCCCACATGACCTCATCCGCCCTAATGCGCCTGCAGTACCCAAGGTCTCTATGTCGCTCTGAATGCACCAACTCCCCTAGCTCTATGTTACGATCCCCCTCCTCGTTAAGTAAGTCTCTAAAGTACCCCTGCCACCTCTGCTTGACTTGAGACTCCCCCATCAGAACTCTACCATCCTCGCCCTTGATGCACCTAACTTGGTCAAGATCACGCGCCTTCCTTTCCCTTACTTTAGCTAACCTGAATAACTTCCTGTCCCCGCCTTTCTCCCCTAATTCCTCGTACATGCGATCAAACGCTGCGTTTTTAGCTCCCGTAACCGCTAGCTTTGCTTCTTTCCTCGCCACCTTATATATCTCCCTGTTCGCTCTCCGTTCTTCCTCGCTTGTGCTCCCTGCCAACTTAGCAAACGCCGCCTTCTTCGCCTCCACTTTTCCTTCGACTACATCATTCCACCACCAGTCAACCTGATATTTTCCTGAATAGCCCTTGTCTACCCCAAGCATATCCCGTGCTACCTCCCTAACCAAGTTCACCGTCTTTGACCGCATAGCGTCCGCTTCCCCAGAACTTCTCCAAGCTCCGCCCTCAGCTAACCTCCTCTCCAACTCCTGTTTTCTCCTTAGTCAAAACACCCCATCTAATCCGCGGTTGTCCCCAAGCACCCCTCCTCTTCCTCTTCACCCAGATACCGACATCCATCACTAGGAGTCTATGAAGATTCGAAAGGGACTCTCCCGAAATAACCTTGCAGTCCCTGCACATACCCCTATCGCTCCTTCTGAGGAGGAGGTAAATTAATCTGAGTCTTCGCCGCCGAACTCTTGAAGGTGACCAAATGCTCATCCCTCTTCTGAAATGTCGATTTTGCAATCAGGAGCTCGGAAGCCCTGGCGAAATCAAGCAGTGACGTGCCTCATCCGTTCCTAACCCCAAAGCCGTAGCCATCGTGCACATCACCATAACCACCAGCATCAGCCCCAATATGACCATTAAAGTCCCCTCCAATAACTAACTTCTCAGATTAGGGAATACTATTCACCAGATCATCCAAGTCCTCCCAAAAGCGCCTCTTAACCTCCTCGTCTAAGCCCGTTTACGGCGCGTAAACGCTGATGACGTTGAGGACGCAACCCCCAATAACCAACTTAATAGTCATTAACCTATCATTCACTCGCCTAACCTCGAGCACGGACTCCCTTAGATCACTATCTACCAAGATACCAACTCCATTCTTACCCCTCACGACCCCGGAATACCCGGAATACCACAGCTTAAACCCGTCTGCATTCCTCGCCTTCGACCCTTTCCACCTAGTCTCCTGAACATATGCTATGTTAACTTTCCTCTTCTGAAGAACCTTCGCCAACTCAATGGACTTACCCGTCAGAGTGCCTATGTTCCACGACTCAATCCTTAATCTAAGAGCATTTGTTACCCTCTTCCCACCCTTACCTCTGCCCTACCCGCTGGACCACTCCCTTCCCCCCTACACGCCCCTGCCACCGCCCCCACCCCCGAGGACATGACCTTACACTATCCCCCACCGCGGCCACTATCCCTCCAACCGACTATGGAGAATAGTGACGCACACACGTACTATAGCGGGATACGCAAAAAGATGCAAACTAGATAGCAACAGAGTAAACCTCACACAGAATGCTAGCTAGAATACGTAAAGGTGTACAGAGTAAACAAGAGAGCGGGAGGTACCAACTTCCTATGAAAAAACCTGAAAGTAGGCTTCGATGCGCCCGAGGTCAACTGCTACCAACTCTTGCAGGTCCCGGGTAGTTCTGCTGCGTCCTGTCGACAATCTAAATGGGAGTCGCCAGAAAACTGTAGCTTGCCGGAAATCCTCGCCGAAAAAATAAGGCACCTGGAGGTTGTCTTGATGTACTCGCCTGTATTACAGTAACACCGGTCCTGCTGCATCGTGACGGAAAGTTGTTCGGGAGTTGCCGGAAATTATGGGGCTTGCCAGTACTCTGTACCCGCTTGAGAATAGCTTGACCTCACCAGAAAAGAATCTGCACCTCTAGCTTGAAGACAGATCTGGTTTTGTGTCACCACGGTGCCGCAATCTGGCATGAAACCTGACTGTGGTTGTTCCCACTCGCCGGTGACTGAGTCGAGTCTCGCCGGAGTACGAGGGGGGTAAGATAGGATCGGAAAGGGGGAGAGGAGAGGCGGGGTGAGAGAGAGATGGGCAGAGAGAGAGAGAGAGAGATAGGAGGGGTGCTGGATGATGGGGAGGAGAGGGGGGGGAGTGGACTTACCTGGGCGGAGGGTGGTTGCCGGCAACTGAAGCAGTCGCTGTTACAAGAGTTTTGTTACTACAAGAGTTTTGTTACCGTTGGTAAAACTCCCAGTTGTCTCTGCAGTTTTCTTCCTTCTGCAAATTCTCATGAACTTCCTCAAACCTTATTCATCTTCACCTTTCTTCTCGACTCTAACCTTCTTCTCCATCTCTGATTAAGTCATCCCTTGCACCAGTTAGCTGAGTTCGTGTGTGCCAGCTGAAGTAATAGTTAGTTTCGCCTGTTTGAAACTTACTATAGTGTTCAATTCATTCCAGTTGAAAAGTAGAGTTACCGGATTCTAGCTGAATCCTACTTAATCTGATTGGATGCCTTGTATTGACTGATTGTTAGTTGCCCTCGAAATAATTTGTATAGAGATTGATTTGTTGGTCGCTGTTAGTTCACTCATGAAGTGTCAAGGACAAGTTTTACTTTATCCCTCAAGTTTTCAAGAAAAGTATAGACTTCAATTGCGACCTCCCAATGGGTTGAAATATGCAATGTGGCGTTCTGTTGGGATGCCAGGCTTTTAGAACGTTGTCTTAGTATATCACAACAGTGTTATAGGGTCCATCAAGATAGCAACACATTAAGTCTAAAAGGAAGATGTAGATCAGTTAGCTTTGACACTATCATCAAACTTTAAAGCCAATGCAAGTAGAAGAATTGCCATGATTTCGGCAATATTAGGCGAGCCCAGCAATTCCGAATTCCTAGTTTTTAGCGAATAAAATCTGTTACATTCCATACAAGAGATTAAATGTTTTTCATAGCTAAAAACTAATTCCATAAACCCAGAGATCCAGCACTACACAACCAACAAGATGCCATAAAAACAATACTGGTCTGCTTACAACGGTCATGCCTTGCTATCTATGCTCATCGGCTGTGGTTCCTTGGAAGCAGAATTCTGCAAAAAGAAAAGTGCATCATGAACTGGTCACCAAACATGATGGAGCTGCATAGACTCTAAAGCTCACAAAGCTTGAAACTTACATTTGAGTTGACATCCAACTTATTTAACTTGGAAAACATGTTCCCATAGAATTTTGCATCCTTCCTATTGTATTCCCTAACTTTCTCCTTCAGAGCTTTGTATTCAAGTTTAACGTCCCTTGTCATCATAAAAAAGGTACAACCTTCAACACCATGAAAGAAATGCAATAGATTTGGACACCAAGTACAGCAGAAACAATACTATACCTGTTTGCAGGATCAATCTCAAGAGCTTTTTTAATGTCAAATTCAGCCAGATCAAAATCCACCATGTTAATATATGCTTGAGCTCTCCGGTAAAGAGCTTTAACATTTGTACTCTCGGTCTCCAACACCTAAAGACATGGAATCATTAAAATGGTAAAGCAGGGTCAACGAAAATGAAAAAGCCAGAAGGGTAGTCTGAATCTATTGGAACCTTGGTACACAGCTTCTCCGCCTGCTTGTAATCTTTCAGTTTCAACTTGCAAGCTGCATTATTTAAGTTACAAGTGATCTTCAAAGCTTTTGACTGTTTCTTTTCCTCCTCGCTAAAGTTAGTATCATATTCAATAAATTTGGCAGCCTGCATTTTATTTAAAATTTTGCTGTTAGGCAAAACTGGATCAGAACCCAGCAATTAATTAGTACTTACTAAGTAGGAGCACTGTATGACTTACATACCTTTTCGTATCTCTTCGATGCTCTTGCATATTTACCAGCCTTAAACAGCGCATTTCCTTCCTCTTTCTTTTTGCCAGCAGCCTCAATTTTCTCCGGGGTATTCATATCCCATGATTCCTTTTCCTACAGGCCACATTACAGATATGAAAATACAATCAGTGGCTGGCAGAAAAGAGTTAGAATTATATGAAAAATTATGTCATATAACATACCTTCACAAATGAAACAAGCTCAACCTCATAATACACAGTTGAATTGGGAGGAACAACACCCAAGTCTTGCTTTGATTCAGATGAACCGAAGGCATACTCGGGAGCAATTATGAGAAGTGCCACTTCACCCTTCTTCATTGACATGACAGCTCTATCTAGCCCATCAATAACTTGTTCTGTTCGTGGCAGATCAGCAGTGAGTGCAATCAAATAAGGAATAACAGACAACCAAGAAAAACACCAAATTATAATGACAATGAAGTAGTCAGAATGCATACCTTCATCTGTCATAAACTCGAAAAGGTCATCTTCATTTTCTCCATCGTGGCCCTTCTTTAAAAAGACACTGCCATCTTGCAGCTTGCCGATCAATTTCACTACAGGATGCCAATTCAAAGGAATAGTCACATTATTGTGTATTTAAATTAAAAATTCAGATGTCTGCAACACAGTAGTTAGTTCTGAGTAACTAACATTTAACCATAGCTCCTTCATTGGGTTTTTCATATCCTTCCCCTTCTTTCAAGATCTTCTTTATAACTTTCTTATCATTGGTGACACTTGATACAGTCTTCCATGAGACTAACTCCAAGTTAATTAGCAGAGTAGCATTAGGTGGGACAGCTCCTCCATCAGTAGAGGCAGGTTTACCTTTCTCCCCAAAGCCATCTGCAGAAAACAAATTAGACATGTTATTCACATAGCTTTAACTACATACAAGAATGTTTCTTAGAAGAACCACTTACATTGTGGCTTCACAGTTAACTGGACTTTTTCTCCTTTCTTCATAGTTTTCACAGCCTTTGCAATAGCCGGGCAGTAGTGTCCTGTCCCAATAAGAGTGTTAGTGCACGATAGTGCATCTATAAACCTTGCAAACAAGGTGCTACTATGAAATCAAGGGGTTACCTTCCTGAACAGCAAACTCCACTCCATCTGATTTTCCAATCAATGAGCCATCATCTTCAAGCCGAGCTTCATACTTGACTGAATAAAAAGATCAAAGGAAATGCTCACTCAATGCTCCAGTACACAATTACACTCAGACCTCTGATGAAACTAAGAAACAATAGATACCTAGAACTTCGTCAAGATCCTTGGGGTTTTCCCATTTCTCTCCCTCGGTAAGGATCTTCTTGAAGATGCCACCATCCTTGCAGATGTCCTTTACACTCACCCATGATAGCAGTTCAACATCAAATTGGAGAGTGGCATTTGGAGGGATAGTCGGAGGAGAACCAGACTCTCCATAAGCCAGCTCTGGAGGAATGGTGAAAATGGCATTTTCACCCTTTTTCATTGTCTTAATACCTTGATCCCATCCCTTAATTACTTGTCCTATGAGGAAAGGATAGCAGCATCAGCAAAACATGCAACAATATATCACTCATCTTAATTTACAAGACAGAGATATGTCATTACATGACAGTTCCTCATAAAGAAAAAGTCTTCACTTCTTGGTTTTAGTAAGGTTCAATTTTACTCCTATTACATGAAACATATCTTTAGTTTTATCCTTTTTTACTTGCAGCCATTTAAACCCTTGTCATTAGCAAATCATCTCATATTCGCTCTCGACTTTGATTTGATGCAGCTCTAGCGTTAACTCGACTTATTCCAATCCAAGTGTTAAATATTTTAGAAAAACATCTAAATTTATCCCTCTCCTTTTGACTATGATTTAAAAGTACCTCGTCATACTTCAAGTTGAAGCTCATTAGAATCAAGTGCAAATACGTGCATGCAAATGTGAGTGTGTATCAGCTCTCAATCTCTCACAGATATATTGTATATGCGTGAACATCAAAATACATGCTGCTGTATAACTATTTCAGATTCTCATGACTAACTTCCGAATCATAAAGTTTAAACTCTCTCATAAGAACCGCAATTATACACCGTCTCAGAGCAAGCTCCTTGCACATCGATGAGAAAGAAAAAAAAACTGACAGTATTCAGTATTTTTAAAAGTGAAAGCACAAAAAAGTCACAAGGTCCATTGGTGGCAAATCAAATTGAAGTGAAGCGCACAATCACAACATTAGGAAGAATACTAAACATATGTGAATTTGGTACTTAATGATTAACTTGCAATTAAGATAATTAATTTGTATATCCAATATGCAATAATGATATTAGTCCACATACTCAAAATTATAGTGATCGCATTCGCATCATTGTTTGAAGCAAACATTTAGACCAAGCGCAAGGGATATCCCCTCACATTGAGGGGACAACAGGATGGCTTTTAATAACACTGGACGAATATAAAGAACATTTAATCAGACTAGACAAATCAGGTCCTCTTGATGGCTTGACACAAGGTTACCTCGCATGGAAGTCCAGCACTACCACGAAGTCATATTTCTTAATACTGGAGGACTTCGATTTAATATTCAATAGAATAAATGCTTTAACTCATTGATTTTCATTCAAGCAGAAGCAAACATAATAACACGGCAAATAAATTTCCCTAACAATGTCGATTTACAACAAATATTCGATAAAAGATCTACGAGAAAGAAAGCAATGAATGTTAGAAACGTAGAGGAAGTTTTTCTAACCTTGTCCGAGAGTAAACTTGAAAGGAGTACCCCTATCGCGACTGGAATCGAACTTGGTCCCATCGAGCAGAGTCCCAGTATAATGAACTGAGAATTAATTGAAATCACAAAATGAACAAATTGAGATTATTTAGCATCGTAAACAATTTTGTTTATTAAGGCTAAGATTAATTTACCTTCGACTTCATCTCCAGGTTCAGGAGTGTCCCATTTTTCACCTTCCTTAACAAGCTTCTTCTTCAAGCCTTCTTTACCGATCTCCTTCTCTTCGCCGACTTTCATTATCGGACTTTCATCCGGCAGATCCATGTCCTCATCCATCGCCGGAATATCAAAATCCTCATCCATTCGAAACAAATGCTTCAGTCACAAAGAAAGAGAAGTTATGGCACTCAATAAAGCAGTGAATCTCGAACGATTGACGTTGCTCAGTGAAGGCGTGGAGGAATGGGTCTTAAATTAATGGCGTAATGGAGAGAGTGTGCAATAGGCTTTAGGTTCTAGAGACTTCCAATAAGGTTTTTTATTAGATTGAGTTTCAGTCACCAATTGGAAATAACGCTCCTAGAGAATCTCGAATTTTGACGAAAAATAAGGTGTTTGTTATAAAATAAAGTAATTTATTAAAATATGAATAAGAAATATAAGTAAATTAGTGAAATATAACAAGAAATGTAGATAAAGAGAAGGAAAAGAATTCTTTTTCAATTGTGTGTATTCTCCTATCTATTACAAAGCCTTTATATAGGCATAAAAAGTGAAGAAAATATGTCATGAAATATGTCATTGAACATACAAAATATGTCATTGAATATGTCATAAACCATTTGGGATAAAGATCATGGAAGAAGAGTAGACATCCACCATAAATTACTATTTATCATAACACTCCCCTTGGATGTCCATAGATAATGTGCCTCATTAAAACCTTGCTAGGAAAAAACCCTATAGGAAAAAAATTTCTAGTGAAGGAAAAAGACTACACATGTATAGAAATATGCCTTTTTGTTGCCTCATTAAAAACCTTGCAAGGAAAACCCAGTGGGACAAAACCTTGTAAGGAAAAAAGAGTGCAACGGACATTAACTCCCCATGAAGAGAGCATCAATTCACCTCCTTGAGCCTTCGCATCCCAGTCTTGTGCACTAGCTTCTTGAAGGTTGACGTCGGTAGAGATTTTGTGAACAAATCAGCCATATTATCACTTGAGCGAATCCGTTGCATATTGATATCACCATTCTTTTGAAGATCATGTGTGAAAAATAAATTTGGTGAAATATGCTTTGTCCTATCTCCTTTTATGAATCCTCCCTTCAATTGACCTATGCATGCTGCATTGTCTTAATACAAAATCGTGGGTCCTTTGTCACATTTCAAACCACATTTGTCTTGAATATGATATATTATAGACCTCAACCACACACACTCTCGACTTGCTTCATGAATAGCAATTATCTCAGCATGATTAAATGAAGTAGCCACAATTGATTGTTTAGTCGATCGCCAAGATATGACAGTGCCGCCACAGATAAACACATAACCTGTTTGAGATCAAGCCTTGTGTGGGTCAGATAAATATCCAGCATCAGCATAACCAACAAGATCAGGACTGCAATTATTGATATAAAATAAGCTCATATCGGTAGTCCCTTTTAGATACCGCAATATATGTTTGATTCAATTCCAATGTCTCCTTATAGGAGCAGAGCTATATCTTGCTAAGACATTAACTGAAAAAGTTATGTCAGGCCTTGTAGTATTTGCAAGATACATTAGTGCGCCAATTGCACTAAGATATGGTACTTCAGGGGCCAAGTAGCTCTTCATTCTTTACTTGAGGTCGGAATGGATCCTTATTCACATCAAGTAATCGAACAACCATCGGAGTACTTAAAGGATATGCTCCATCCATGTAAAACTGTTTCAATACCTTTTCTATATAGGCAGATTGATGAAGAAAAATTTCGTTTGCCAAATGTTCAATTTGCAAACCAAGACATAATTTTGTCTTTCCGAGATCTTTCATCTCGAATTCCTTCTTTAAATAATCAATTGCCTTTTGGAGTTTTGTGGGAGTTCCAATAAGATTTATGTCATCAACATATACGGCAAGTACAACAAATTCCGATGTTGTTTTCTTTATAAAAACACATGGGCAAATGGCATCACTTATATAGCCTTCCTTTAATAAATACTCACTTAGACGATTATACCACATTCGTCCTGATTACTTTAGACCATACAATGATCTTTGCAATTTGATTGAAAATATTTCCCGGGACATTGAATTATGTGTGTTTGGCATTTTGATTCCAACGAGAATTTTCATGTATATCTCATTATCAAGTGATCCATAAAGGTACGCGGTAACCACATCAAATTAAATGCATGTCAAACTTTTCAAGGACAGCAAAACTAATGAGATAGCGAAAAGTTATAGCATCCATAACGGGTGAATATGTCTCTTCATAATCGATACCAGGCCTTTGTGAAAATCCTTGTGCAACAAGGCGTGCCTTATATCTTTGTACCTCGTTTTTCTCAGTTCTCTTGCGTACAAAGACCCATTTTTAGCTAACAGGCTTAACACCATTAGGTGTTTGAATTATACGCCCAAAAACTTCATGTTTTGCAAGTGAAACAATTATGATTGGATTGCTTCTTGCCATTTTGGCCAATCAAGTCTTTGTCGACATTCTCCAACAGATTGAGGTTCAAGATCTTTACTTTCTTGCATGATGCTAGATGCAACATTATATGCAAAGACATAATCCACCACTATATCCACTCGATTAAAATTTATCTCAATATCGATTGGATTTATTGATAGTTCCTTATTTTCTTGAGTCTCAGGCTCAATGGATTCTTCATGAATCTCAGAATTTATTAAATCGTGAATTTGCTCATGAGATTCTTTCGTAGTGTCATTCTGATCATTTGCTTTTCTTTTTCTAGGATTTCGATCTTTGGAACCTAATGGCCTGCCACGTTTTAGGTGTGCTTTCGACTCATTAGCTATGACACTAGAAGATTATCTAATAGGGAAATCAATATGGATTGGAACATTCTCTGCGGGGATATGTGATTTTGTTATCCTTTTCAAGTCTGTAAAATGCGTCCGACATTTGATTTGCTATTCTGTGCAAATGGATAATCTTTTGCACCTCTTTTTCACAAATAGAGGCACGTGGATCAAGATGAGATAATGATGGATTTTTCCATAAAATTTCCAGTTTGGTTTCACCAACTTCTCCCCCTAATTTGGGAAAAGTGTCTCATCGAATCGACAGTCTGCAAATCGTGCAGTGAATAAATCCCCTGTCAATGTTTCGAGGTAGCGAATAATGGAGGGCGATTCAAACCCAACATATATTCTTAACCTTCTTTGCGGACCTATTTTGGTGCGATATGGCGGTGCTACAGGCACATATACTGCGCATCCAAAAATTCTTAAATGGGATATATTAGGTTCATGACCCAAAACTAGTTGCGACGGAAAATATTTGTGATAGTTTGTCGGTCTGAGACGAACTAGCATTGCTGCATGCAAAATGGCATGACCCTAAATCGAAGTGGGCAGCCTCGTTTTCATGAGTAACGGTCTTGCTATCAACTGCAGACGTTAAACTAAAGACTCTGCAAGACCATTTTGAGTGTGAACATGAGCTACAGGATGTTCCACTTTTATCTCAATTGATAAGAAATAATCATAAATGCTTGGGATGAAAACTCAGCAGCATTATCTAGTCTAATAGACTTAATTGGATAATCGGGAAATTTTGCCCGTAATCGAATTACTTGTGCCATTAATTTTGCAAACGCAAGGTTGCTAGATAATAATAGGCACACATGAGACCATCTAGAAGATGCGCCTATTAAAACCATAAAATATCTAAACGGCCTACTAGGTGGGTGAATAGGTCCATAAATGTCCCCTTGTATACGTTCTAAAAACGCAGGTGATTCAATTCCAACCTTTGTTGGTGATGGTCTAATAATTAACTTGCCTTGATAACAAGAAGTGCAAGAAAATTTATTATTTAAAAGAATCTTTAAATTCTTTAGTGGATGTCCATTTGAGTTTTCTATAATCCGTCTCATCATAATTGATCCAGGATGTCCCAATCGATCATGCCAAAGTATGAAAGTATTGGAATCAGTAACCTTTTGGTTTACAGTAGAATGTGCCGCAATTGCACTAATTTTTGTCCAATACAAGCCACAAGATAAAGACGGGAACTTCACAATAACCATATTTTGGCCAGAGACATTATTTGTAATGATGAGATATTCAAGATTATTCTCATCTATTGTCTCAATATGATATCTATTTTGACGGATATCTTTAAAACTCAACAAGTTCCTCTCGGACTTGGAGGAGAACATTGCATTCTCTATGATAAGTATTGTTCCTTTAGGCAAAGTTATAGTAGCGCTTCCAGAGCCTTCAATCAATTTACTACTACCAGAAATTGTAGTAACATCTGCATTACATATACTTAAATGAGAGAAATATTTCTTCTCTTTGAATATTGTATGTGTCGTACATGAATCAATTAAACAAATATTTTTACAATGAAACATTGACTCAAGTTTGTTTTGTGAGATATCCATATTTGCTTAATCTTCTCAAAGAGCTTCTTGAGACAGTAGAGTCTCGTGCTGATAACGTGTTATAAAATGAAAGTAATTTAGTAAAACATGAACAAGAAATATAAGCAACTTAGTGAAACAAGAGCAAGAAATGTAGATAGAGAGCCTTTATATCTATTATCTTCTTCATATTGTGTGTATTCTCCTATCTATTACAAAGCCTTTATATAGGCATAAAAAGTGAAGAAAATATGTCATGGAATATGTCATTGAACATACAAAATATGTCATAAATCATTTGGGATGAAAATCATGGAAGAAGAGTAGACATCTACCATAAATTACTATTTATCATAACAGTGTTAGCTTTGATCTAAATCTAACGGCAGTAAGGGTGTAAAGTGGCCTGGGCCTGGGCGTAACGGGCCTGACGAGCCGGGCTTCACGGTCCCGGGCTTCGTGTCCCGGGCCTGGCGGTCCTCACGGTAGAGACCGGCCCGTTACGTGCCTAAACCCACTGCGGTCCTGAGCCTGGCGGGCCTAACGGGTATTTTTTTAAGGCAATATCTTGTATAGTAGTCATTAGTATAGTGTAGAATATATTTTATATGGTGTACTAATTTACTAGTATAGTATATATAAATATATTTCATTGTATATTGTGTTGTAGTAATTAGTATATATTGTATATTATGTATATAGTGTGTTGCAGTAATTAGTATATATTGTATATTATGTATATATTGATATATATTATGTATATATTGTGTTGTAGTAATTAGTATACATTGTATATAATGTATATAGTGTGTTGTAGTAATTAGTATACATTGTATATAATGTATATCTCTTATGTATAATGTATATATATTCTATTATATATATTGTATGTTATGTATATATGTTATTACTTATATATATTCTTGTAGTTTAGGTTGTACGTTATGTATATATATTCTTGTATATATTTTATTGTAATATATATTATATGTTATATATATATATATATATATATATATATATATATATATATATATATATATATATATTCAAGGATTGATATCGAAGTAAAGACAAAGAATATGTTAGAATATACGCTTAACGCTAGAGGGGGGGTGAATAGCGTTATAATAAAAAACAGCGTAAACTTGCGGAATTCAAAAATTGCAGGAATGAAATAAGTGCGATAAGTAAATAATAAGGAACGAACGCACCGATGTTATCCTGGTTCACCACAACCCGTGGCTAGTCCAGTCTCCGAGAGACTCTCTCGAGATTTCCACTAACTTCGTTAAGCTTACGGGTGCATAACAAACCGTTACAAACTGAGAACTTGAGTCACACAAGCCTCAACAACCTTTGCTCGAAGATACAACACTTCAAGACTTCAACCAAAGGAATCACAACGTTACTTCTTACAATACAAGGGATTAACACTTCCCTTCAAGTGTATAAAAACATTTTGCACTCAAAACAAGACTCTCCTTAAGAGTAGATATGAGTAAAATAAATACGCTCAAGAACGCAACAACTTTCGTCAAGAATTTGGCTCTCAAAAACTTATGTAATGAATAGAAAATGATGAATAAGAAAGTATGCAAGCTTTAGCAATAATATGATCAGTTGTTGTGTTTAGAAGACTGATTTGAAGATGTATTTATAGTGTCAAAAACATGCATAACCATTGCCTAATTGCCAATTAAGAATTGCTGATTTTGTGCTACGACAATCGATTGTCTAATTGGCACAATCGATTGTTTTCCAATCGTTCCAAAAATCATTCCCAGATTTTACGCAGCATATCGATTATCTAAGACGTATAATCGATTACTGGCAACGTTCAAAAAATCATTTCCAGATTTTACTTAAAACAATCGATAATCAGAAATATACAATTGATTACTTGGCAACGTTCAAAAAATCTTTTTTCAGATTTTGCTTAAAACAATCGATTATTAAAATCCAATAATCGATTATCTGACGGAGTTTGAAAATATTTTGGCAACGGTCATTTACATAATCGATTATGCTATATGGACAATCGATTATTTTTCATTCTTGAAAAATCTAATAGACACCGCCTCAACACAATCGATTGTCATAAGGTTCACAATCGATTATTTCGTATCTTTGAAAAATCTGATAGACACTGCCTCAACACAATCGATTGTCATAAGGTTCACAATCGATTATTTTGTAGCTTTGAAAAATCTGATGGACATTGTCTCAACACAATCGATTGTCATAAGGTACACAATCGATTGTCATGCAGATGCCTTAACATAATCGATTATCATAAGTACATAATCGATTATCTTTGTCCAGATTTTAGAGGCATGTTTAAAAATCATTTTGCTAAAATAAATATGCATGATTTAAAATCATTTTGCTCTAAATTAAATATGCATGATTTGATAAAAATGTTTTTACGAGAGAAGCCAGTCTTGAGTTAAATTGTCGGATCAAGATCACAATTAAAGAGCGACTCATGTATAACTTTGTTTAATCTTGATCTTTGTTTGTCTCGTGCTTGAACTTCGTTACGTGACATCTGCGCGCTTGTGCTTGGACCTCGTCATATGTCAATTGCGCATCGTTTGTCATTTATCAAAACCTACAAATATGAACACACGTTTAGTTTAGTGCCTTGAGAACGTGTTTCAACAATTTCCCCCTTTTTGATAATGGCAAACCTTAATCGGGATATGCATATTAGGTAATTCATAATGACGATCCAAGACAAGTCTATCGTCCCCGATGGCATCAAGCATGTGGATTTTGATTAACTTACACCAATTGATGTGAGCCCCGGTTATAATGGCATGCATGAGTTTTGCGTCCTCTTGGGAGAGAGTGGTATGATTATGTTTGCGTGGTTTGAGGACTCGGGTTATGAAGTAGAAAATTAAACGATATTCGGGGAGCATGCCCGTAATGGTAGGGCGACGATTGGACAGATTAGGATCATAAGCTCCAAGTCCTATTTGGTTTAGGATAATTCGTTCATCAAATAAGGCGCCGACTTCTCTAATGTAGAGAGAAATGTTTTCCCCACTTCGAGGAAGGTGAGCAATAGAATGTAAGTTTTCGTTGGTTAAAACAATTTCAACTCCATTAATGTTTACACAAGATCACCATCGTCGTCCTCATGAAGATTGGAATAGAAGGCTTGAATCAAGAGAGGATTAATGTGAGGATAGGTTAGATATAGGAAATCAAGGAGTTGGCATTCCCTAAGCATGTTTGCAGCTGCAGCGGGGGCGCTGGATTCAAGATATTTGCTGGTGGAAAAGCGAGGAGGAAGAATTTCACGCTTTTCGAATTTTGTCATGAATCGAGTTAACTCGGGTTCAGTGTTGAACCGTAAGAGAGAGCCATCTTGGTAAGGAAAACTGGGAGGAGGAGGAGCAGCTGAAGAAGATGCACCATGTCTGCTGGAACGAGGGCGTTTGGTGTGTCTGCTCGTCATTTTAAATAAGTAGTAATAGCTTTTGTAAGAAATTTGAGAGATTTTTGAAAGTTTGAGAGATAAGATTGATGCTTGAGTGAAGAAATTGAAGACATATGGTACCTATTTATAATGAGAAGGATGACATTGCATTTAAGGTAACAATCTGCAGAAATTTAAGAGGCAAAAATGGTCAGAAACGGTAAAAAAATTTGCACTGTCCGTTACACAATCGATTGTTATGGAGTTTTTGAATTGTACTCGTAAATGACACAAAATCGATTGTGGGAATCTTGCAGGACCCAAACGGTAACAAAGATTTTGAATTACTGACTGAAGATAATCGATTGTTGAATTATGGTAATCGATTGTTCTGACACAGTGTGCACAATGATTTTCTGACTTCGGAAAATAATCGATTTTACTTATGAGACAATCGATTGTATTAGAAAGGCAGTAATGAATATCCGAGACGGTAATCGATTATACAGTAAAAAAATCGATTATTTAATTAACATCAAAAACCTGCAAGGTACAATATGTTGATTTTCCGTCATAATAAGCATAAGACGTAAATAATCGATTAGTGATACTTGCTAATCGATTTTCCGGCACAGTAAGCACGAGACATAAAGGAATGATAATCGATTATTGACTGTAACTATCGATTGTTCTACACCATTGCCTTATAATTCCCCCTGCCTTTAGGGCGATACCTGCAAAATAGAATTAGTCGTCTCTGACGCTCAAGTTAGTAATTTGTAAACAAATAATGACTTAGATCAATGTGAAGTCAAGAGTTCCGAGTTTACTATAGATTCGGAAAAGAACTTTTTCGCTAAAACGCCTTGTGAAGATGTTGGCCAATTGAGAACGTGATCTCTTAAGAAGTGTGTCCTAAGGTGTTCTAAAGAGTGTTTCGAGTACTTACCTGTTGTTCAATGTCGCCATTTACCTGTTCGAGAGGATGGTCTTTGATTGTCCTCCACGCGTTAGGCAGTTTCGTTTCTTTTTCCAGTTGTGGCGCTTCCTCCGATAATTGTTCCAAGATTTCATCTTGAATTTCCTTAGGAGTTTCCTCTTGTACTTTGTCTTGAGGACTCATTGGGTTTAAACTACCTGCAAGTTCAAAACCAGAATCCTTTCTCGCCAAGCGAGCATTATTTTCGGAAAACACAATATGAGGGGATTCCTCCACAGTTTCGGTTCTATTATTGAATACTCTATATGCTTTGCTACGTGAAGAATAACCAATAAAAATTCCTTCATCGGATTTGGCATCAAACTTTCCCAAAGTATCTTTACCATTGTTATGAATAAAACATTTACAACCGAATACTCTAAGATGGGAGATATTTGGTTTTCTTCCCTTGTAGAGTTCATAGGGAGTTTTCATGAGTATTGGCCTTATGACTACTCTGTTTAAAACGTAGCATGCGGTACTCACGGCATCCATCCAAAAATGTTTGGGAATCTTAGCCTCATCGAGCATGGTTCTAGCCATCTCTTCGAGACACCTATTTTTCCTTTCCACCACTCCATTTTGTTGTGGTGTGCGTGGAGCAGAGAAGGTGTGCTCGATACCGAGTTCGTCACAAAAATCCGCGAAGAGATTGTGATCGAACTCTCCCCCATGATCACTTCTTATTGAAGTGACGGTTGTGTCCTTTTCATTTTGAACACGTTTAAGAAAACATTTAAAATTATGAAAAGCTTCACTTTTATGAGCAAGAAATAGTGTCCATGTAAATCTAGAATAATCATCAACAATAACAAAAGCATAACGATTTCTACCAAGACTTTCAATGCGAGATGGTCCAAAAAGGTCCATGTGAAGAAGTTGCAATGGTCTAGTAGTTGAAACAATATTTTTCGATTTAAAAGATGCTTTTGTTTGCTTCCCTTTTTGACAAGAATCGCAAATGGAGTCTTTTTTAAATTTTAAATTTGGAAGACCAATAACTAAATTTTGTGAAACCAATTTGTTTAAGAGATGCATGTTGATGTGAGCTACTCTACGATGCCATAACCACATATCATCTTCTTTTCTCATAAGACAATTCACACACTCAGATGAAGAATTTTCGAGATCAACCATATAGATGTTATCCATTCTAAAACCACGAAGGATAATTTTAAAATCGCTATGGCGAATAACTAAGCATTCATCCGAATCAAATAAAACAAGATTTCCCTTGTCACATAATTGACTTATGCTCAAGAGATTATGTTTTAGACCTTTAACTAGCAATATATGCTTAATGGAAGAAGGTTCATCCTTACCGACCGATCCAATGCCGATAATTTTTCCTTTGTTGTTATCTCCAAAAATAATGCTTCCTCCTTCCTTGTGTTCTAGTTGAAGGAACTTGGATTCGTCTCAGGTCATGTGTTTGGAGCATCCACTATTAAGGTACCAAAGTACACTTGATCCCTTCAAACATACCTACAAGACAAATTAATGAGTCTTTGGTACCCAAGCTGTTTTGGGTCCTTGAGAGTTAGGTGTAACATGCTGTTGTGCTTGACATGCAGTTAAGTGTCTATGTCTAGTGAAGCAAGAAGGAGCAATATGTCCAATTCGATTGCAATAATGACAAATGACATTAGGATTATGCATTCGTCTAGGTTGATAGTAGTTAGACGGACGAAATTTGTTTACTCTATTTTCGACAATATGACTATTGTGCATTTCATGAAAATCATTTCTCCTACTATTTGTTCTAGGATATGCAGCATTTCTAGAATAGTTATTTCTAGGTTGAAAGCCATTTCTAGGTGTCCTAAAATGTTCAACGTTTCTTCTAGTGTTTGGTCTAGGATATGCATCATTTCTAGAATAGTTATTTCTAGGTTGAAGGCCATTTCTAGGTGTCCTAAAATGTTCAAAGTTTCTTCTAGTGTTTGGTCTAGCATGCATGTTGATTCTAGGATTGTTATCTTTAGGATGAACATTTGTTTTATTTGTCCTAGGTTGAGCCTTAGGTGGTTGGGGTTTGGCTTCAACTTTTTCTTTAGGCTCGTTTTTAAAACCTATCCCATGTTTGGTCGATTTCAAATTTTACTTAAAACAATCTATTATTAAAATCCTATAATCGATTATCTGACGGAGTTTGAAAATATTTTGGCAACGGTCATTTACATAATCGATTATGCTATATGGACAATCGATTATTTTTCATTCTTGAAAAATCTAATAGACACCGCCTCAACACAATCGATTGTCATAAGGTTCACAATCGATTATTTTGTATCTTTGAAAAATCTGATAGACACTGCCTCAACACAATCGATTGTCATAAGGTTCACAATCGATTATTTTGTAGCTTTGAAAAATCTGATGGACACTGTCTCAACACAATCGATTGTCATAAGGTACACAACGATTTTCATGCAGATGTCTTAACATAATCGATTATCATAAGTACATAATCGATTATCTTTGTCCAGATTTTAGAGGCATGTTTAAAAATCATTTTGCTAAAATAAATATGCATGATTTAAAATCATTTTGCTCTAAATTAAATATGCATGATTTGATAAAAATGTTTTTACGAGAGAAGCCAAGTCTTGAGTTAAATTGTCGGATCAAGATCACAATTGAAGAGCGACTCATGTATAACTTTTTTTAATCTTGATCTTTGTTTGTCTCGTGCTTGAACTTCATTACGTGACATTTGCACGCTTGTGCTTGGACCTCGTCATATGTCAATTGCGCATCGTTTGTCATTTATCAAAACCTACAAATATGAACACACGTTTAGTTTAGTGCCTTGAGAACGTGTTTCAACAAAATATTGAGAAAAAAGTATTCAAGGATATGATAAAGAACATTTTTATTGACCAAAATGGAATATCTTTCTTAGTATTCCTTCCCCCAATGGAATGAGCACAACAAGGTACTAATACCACCATTAAAAGGAAAAAAACTAAAAGAAGACGTGCCAATGTACAAGTTACATCATAATTTACATTGTATCTCTAACAAATCTCATAAATCCGTCAAGGTTGGGAGGAGGTTGTGTTGGCGGTGGTGGAAATGAAACTTGTTCATCACCACTTCCGGGTGAAGCCGATTCCTCAAAAAGTTCTGCTATCATTTCTTCATATGCTTCATCTATCGCGGTTGTGATTCTGCAATGCCAAAGTTTCTTCTTTCCGCGCGGATATAATCTCTAAAAAGCACTGATTTTTTCAAGTTCTCCCTCATCGCCGCTCTATGATCACTGATTTGTAGTCTTGCTTGACTAAAAGCGCTCTCCGATGCAACAGTTGAAGCTTGAATTGACAAAACATCCCGAGCCATCCTTGCAAGAACAGGAAAATGTTTTTCCCTTGGCTTCTACCATTCCAAAAGATCGAAAGAGCCGTCTGGATTCTCCTTTTCTAGTCCCTGTGACAAGTAAATTTGAAGCTCATTTAGATGGAAAATTTCATCAAAATATCACCTTGAGAACTCCGGAACTCCGTCCACGATTTAAGAGCTGTTAAGCAAGCAGCTCTTTTAGATGATTGTGAGATAGACGAAGTAGAGGTTGGAATATTTGGCCTAGCATGCTCTAACGCATGTTTATAAGCATTATAAACAATTTGAGCATTAATTTTAATTGATGCTTTTGCATCAGCAAGTTAGCAATTTTCTCTTCTGAAAGATCTAAAGCTTCATAAATATTAGAATACCAAAAATGAGAACCTCCTAATTTCATTGTTGGATTTAACATTGCAGCTACACCAAAAAATAGGAGGGATAGGGAAAAAATATTTTTTAAACTTTTGTTTCATTTCATTTATAGCAAGTTCATAAATATCCCCACCCTCGCTAAATTCAACAAATAAAGCAGCTAGTGCGGCAATATAAACTAAACAGTTTGAAATAGTAGGATAATATTGCCCAGAAAATGCATTTGTAGCAACTTGAAAATATTCTAAAAAATCTAAAAGAATTTTAACATTAGTCCAATCTTGGGTAGTTAGCATTTCATCATCATCATCACCACCTACCCGAGAATTAAACGTAGCATTAATTGGGTTTCTATATTCATACGCAACTACTAAACTTTCGTGCATGCAATTCCACCTAGTCGGGTAAGGTTTAGGAACCTTTCTTTTTCTAAGGCCATATTCGTCATATTTTTTAAAATACTCTCTAAGTCTAGTGCTACGATTTGAATAAAATAGTCACTTAAGAGCCATTCTCACCTTTTCAATTTCTATGTTTAATATTCGCATACCATCACCAACAATTAAATGATAAATATGACAAATACATCTAACATGGAAACTATTACTAAATACAGGATTAAGGGTTTGTGTTAGCATGCCTATTGCACTAGTGTTGCTAGAAGCATTATCCATAGAAATTGCCATTATTTTATCGCTAAAGCAAAAATATCTTCATATACCTGAAACAATGTTAGCTATAAACCTACCCGTGTGACGTGAATTAATTATTCTATATGCAATTATGCATTTTTGCATTGTCCAGTCCTCATCTATCCAGTGACTTGTAATAGTTAGATAATCACAGTCATTATTACTTCTACCAATATCAATTGTAATAGAAATACGATTAGGTATATGAGTAAATAAATAGCACAAATATTGTTCATATTCATGCTTGAATTTATAAATATCGGCCTTAACTGTTGCGCGAGGCCAACCTTTATAAGTAGGATTAAAAACTCTTCTAATATAATGAACCCAATTAGGATTAGAAGCAAAAGTATAAGGCAAGCACATAACAGTAATCATTTTTGCTAATTCTTCACGATCCCTATTTGGATCTTAATATAAAATACCTCTGGTGACAGTGTTAATTCCTGGTTGAACTAGATTTGAACCTGTACTAGGGTTAACTTGAGAATCTACACTTGTCCCCTCTTGCTGCGCTTGCATTTGAAAAAATCTAGCCTATTCTCTAGGGTGTAATTTTATGTGTCTAACCAAACTACCTGTGCCGCTACGGTCTCCAGTATATTTATGAACAAGTAATTTCCCACAAGTTTTACACTTAGCCTTGTTGTGTTCTCTTACTTGAGTAAAAAAATGCCAAACTAATTATGTTTCTTGACGTTTAGCAGGTTGTCTAATAAAAGTTGGAGTTTCTACAGGTGAGTGTGCCGGTGCATTACCTGAGTTATGAACAGGACTAGTAGGTGTATCATCTAAATCTGGTGTTAGATAATACGCTTAACGCTAGAGGGGGGGGGGTGAATAGCGTTATAATAAAATTTAGCGTAAACTTGCGAAAATTAAAATTTGCAGGAAATAATTAAGTGCGTTAAATAAACAAAAGGAAAGAACGCACCGATGTATTCTGAGTTTTGAAAAACTTTGATGTACACTGCCTCATCACAATCGATTGTCATAAGGTTCACAATCGATTGTCATGCAGGTTTGAAAAACCTGATGCTCACTGCCTTAACGCAATCGATTGTCATTTGTTCACAATCGATTGTCATGCAGTCTTGGCTTAACATAATCGATTATCATAAGTACATAATCGATTATCTTAGTCTAGTTTTTAGAGGCATGTTTAAAAATCATTTTGACTAATGAAAATATGCATGATTTAAAATCATTTAGCATTAAATTAAATATGCATGATTTTGTAAAAATAATTTTACGAGAGAAGCCATGTCATGAGTCAAGTTGTCGGATCAAGAACACAATTAAGAACGACTCATTTAAATTATAAAACTTTGTCTTGTGCTTGAATCTCGTTATCCACCAATTGTGCGCTTGTACTTGAACTTCGTCATATATCAATTTGCGCTTCGTTTGTCATTCATCAAAACCTACACATAAGAACACACGTTTTAGTATAAAGCCTTGAGAACGTGTTTCCAACAATTTTCCCCTTTTTGATAATAGCAAACTTTAAGCGGGTTATGCAAATTAAACAGTTTATAAAGACGATTCAAGACAAGTATATGTATGCCTCAACAAGTATGCAATTTGTTCCCCCTCAATATATGGATTCCCCCTCAATTTAAGCTTATAAATATTGAGAGTGCATACCCGTTATCTCCCCCCTTTTTCCATTAGCAAAAATAATATAAGAAGATGCCAAAGATGTAAATAAAACTTGTTTATTTATTGGAAAGAAGATTACAGTAACAGGGAAGACAATGCAACATAAAACCAAACTTAAAAACAACAAACAAAGAAATTATTCATTTCCATCATCTCCCGCCTCAACATCCGGCGTTGCTTCATATGGAACAAGACCCGCATAAGGATAATGAACATGGTCAAAATATCCATGGATCTCATGAGTTAATTGACCAAGAGAAGAGGTCAATGAAGCAATTTGGTCGGAAATTGATTGGAGGGTAGGCTCTTGAGCTGGACGAGTTCGACGGGTTGGAGGAGGAGCAGGCGCTGTATGGTCACCGTCATGATGAAAGGAGGATTCTAAAATTTCCCACTTCTTGGTACTCTTTTTGAGAGGACCGTTGGAAGTGATGAATCCGGAGGCTTCAAGAAAGTTCATGATGAGGAGAGCATAAGGAAGAGGCCTATCATCTCCGATAGCGTCACGCATGTGAATCTTAACGAACCGACACCAATTGATGTTAGCTCAGGTTATTATGGCATGCATGAGCTTGGTGTCCTCTTGGGAAATGGTAGTATGGTTATGCTTACGAGGCTTGAGGACTCAGGTGATGAAATAGAAAATCAACCGATAATTGGGATCCATTCCCGTAATTGTAGGACGACGGGAAGAAAGATTTGGATCATAAGAAGTAAGACCGGTTTGATGTAGGAGGGCTGTTTCATCAAAAAGGGCTCCGGCCTCTCCGGTGTACCGAAAAATGTCTTCACCATTACGAGGAAGATGGGCAATGGTATGGAGGTTTTCATCGGAGATAAGAATTTGAACACCGTTTATATTTGTCACGAGATCGCCGTCATCATCCTCATGAAGGTTAGAGTAAAATGCTTGAATTAAAGTAGTATTGATGTAAGGATGGGTAAGAAGTCAAGAAGTTGACAATTTTTGAGTATATTTGCAGCAGGGCCATAAGATTCAAGATACTTGTTGGTTGAAAAACAGGGAGGAAGAATGTCGCGCTTTTCAAATTTTGTTAAAAATCGAGTAAGCTCGATGTCAGAATTAAAATAAAGAATGGAACCATCTTGGTAAGGATAGTTTGGAACAGCAGAGGAGGATGCACCTTGCCTAGCAGAACGGGAACGTTTGGAGTGACGGCCCGACATTTTTACTAAGTATTGCTGGAATTTGCAAGAGTCTTGAAAGAGTTTTGATAGTTTGAGAGCTAAAATTGATGCTTGAGTGAATAAAAATGAACATATATGGAGCTTATTTATAGAGGGGAGAAAGGCATTTCATTAATGGAAGAAATCTGCAGAAAATTGAAAGCTGAAACAGTCAGAAACGGTAAAAATAAATCTTACTGACCGTTAGACAATCGATTGTTGGGATGAGATAATCGATTGTCATTAAGATTTGACTGAATCTCGGAACTGACACAAATCGATTGCAGAACCAAACGGTAACAATTTTGAATTTCTGACATGAAATAATCGATTGTCAAAATATGGTAATCGATTGTTATGCTCCAGTGAGCACAGTGATTTTCTGACTCGGAAAATAATCGATTATATATATGGAACAATCGATTGTTGTAGAAAAGCAGTACTGAATGGCTGAGACAGTAATCGATTAAACAGCTAAAAAATCGATTGTTAAACAAAACTTCATAATAAGCATAAACTATAAATGATCGATTAGTGATACTTGCTAATCGATTTTCTGCACAGTAAAATAATCGATTATTTGCTGTAACAATCGATTGTTTTATGCCATTTCTTTATAGTTCCCCCTACCTTTAGGGCGATACCTGCAAAATAGAATTAGATGTCTCCGACGCTCAAGTCAGTAATTTGTAAAGAAATAGTAACTTAAACTAGTGTGGCCGAGTGAGAGCGTGATCTCTTAAGAAGTGTGTCCTAGGGTGTTCTTAAGAGTGTTTCGGGTACTTACCTTTTCTCCGACGTCGCCAATTACCTGTTCGAGAGGGTGATCTTTGATTGTCCTCCACTCGTTAGGCGTTTTCGTTTCATTCTCCAATTGTGGCGCTTCCTCCGTTGGTTGTTTCAAAGATTCGTCTTGATTTTCTTTAGGCGTTTCCTCTTGTATTTTGTCTTTCAAGCTATCTAAGATACCTGCAAGATCAAAACCAGTATCCTTTCTCGCCAAGCGAGCATTATTTTCGGCAAATACAACATGAGGGGATTCCTCCACAGTTTCGGTTCTTTTATTAAAGACCCTATATGCTTTGCTACGTGAAGAATAACCAATGAAAATTCCCTCATCGGACTTAGCATCAAATTTTCCCAATTGATCTTTGCCATTGTTATGAATAAAACACTTACAACCGAATACTCTAAGATGGGAGATATTTGGTTTCCTTCCCTTATAGAGTTCATAGGGAGTTTTCATGAATATAGGCCATATGACTACTCTATTTAAGATGTAGCATGCGTTACTCACGGCATCCGCCCAAAAATGTTTGGGAATCTTAGCCTCTTCGAGCATGGTTCGAGCCATCTCTTTGAGACACCTATTTTTCCTTTCCACCACACCATTTTGTTGTGGTGTTCGTGGAGCGGAAAAGGTATGCTCGATACCGAGTTCATCACAAAAGTCCGCAAAGAGATTGTGATCAAACTCTCCCCCATGATCACTTCTAATTGAAGTGACGGTTGTTTCCTTCTCGTTTTGAACACGCTTAAGAAAATATTTAAAATTCTGAAAAGCATCACTTTTATTGGCAAGAAATAAAGTCCAAGTAAATCTAGAATAATCATCAACAATCACAAAAGCATAACGATTTCTTCCTAGACTTTCAATGCGAGATGGTCCAAATAAATCCATGTGAAGCAATTGCAATAGTCTAGAAGTTGAAACAAAATTTTTGGATTTGAAAGATGCTTTTGTTTGCTTCCCTTTTTGACAAGAATCACAAATAGAGCCATTTTCAAATTTCAAATTGGGAAGACTAATAACTAAGTTTAGTGAAATCAATTTGTTCAAAAGATGCATGTTTATATGAGCAACTCTACGATGCCATAGCCAAGTATCACCCTCTTTGCTCATAAGACAATCAACATATTCGGGTGAGGAATTAGCAAGATCAACCATATAAATATTATCCACTCTAAAACCACGAAGGATAATTTTAAAATCACTACGTCTAAACACTAAGCATTCATCCGAATCAAATAGGGCAAGATTTCCCTTGTCACATAATTGATTTATGCTCAAGAGATTATGCTTTAAACCTTTAACAAGTAATATATGCTTAATAGAGGAATTTTCATCCTTACCGACCGATCCGATGCCAATAATCTTTCCTTTATTGTTATCGCCAAAAATCACACTTCCTCCTTCTTTGTGTTCTAGTTGAAGGAATTTGGATTCGTCTCCCATCATATGTTTGGAGCATCCACTATCAAGGTACCATAGTACACTTGATCCCTTCAAACACACCTACAAAATAAATTAATGCGTTTTAGGTACCCATGCCATTTTGGGTCCTTGAGGGTTAGGCATATCATAATGATGCGATTGAGTGATATGTCTATGTCGTGTAAAACATGCAGGGGCAATATGACCAATGCGTCTACAATAATGACAAGTCACGTTGGGATTATGCATCCTTCTAGGTTCATAGTAACTTGATGGACGAAAATGAATTACTCTATTTTCATTCTGACTATTGCGCATTTCATGAGAACCATTTCTCCTACTATTAGTTCTAAAATGAGCAGCATTTCTAGAGTAGTGGTCATGTCTAGATGTTCTAAAAGGTTCAAAACTCCTTCTAGTGTTTGGCCTAGAATATGCATCATTTCTAGGGTAGGCATTTCTAGGTGGTAAGTCATTTCTAGGTCTTCTAAAATGTTCAACATTTGTTCTAGCATGCATTTGTTCTAAGATTGCTATTTCTACGATAAGCATTTGTTTTATTAATCCTAGGTTGAGCCTTAGGTGGTTGGGGTTTGGCTTCAACCTTTTCTTTAGGCTCATTCTTAAAACCTATGCCATGCTTGGTTGACTTCAAATTAACAAGGACCTCATTCAAGTTTTTGTGGGAAGAATTAAACTTATCTAAGGTACCTTTAAGTCTATCTACCTCATTTTCGAGATGCATGCAAGAAGAGCAATTTTTAATAGAAATTTCGGGTTTGTCGGCGCTTCTTTTTCTGAAAAACTTGTTTTCCTCTTTCAGCTTCTCATTTTCTAAAACCAGTTTTTCTAACTCCTTTTCTTTCAAAGAAAGCTGTTTTTGAAAATCTTTTTCTTTTAGAGAGCATTTTCTTTTATGCTCTTGACAGTTTTTGAAGCTTTAATAAATTCAGTATATAGCTCATCAAAAGCAGTTCGCATTTCTTCAAGAGTAAAGAAGTTTTTAGAAGAGATTTGACATACCTCATCTTGCTTGTCTTCTTGCGCCATAAGACAAAGGTTTGCGGCTTCTTCTTCTTCTTCTTCTTCGCTTGACTCATCTCCGGAGTCTCCTCCCCAAGAAATGTATGCACGTTGCTTCTTAAAAGTTTTCTTCTCCTTTTTGATGTTTGGGCAATTTGATTTGATGTGCCCGGTTTCACCGCATCCATAGCACTTAAATTGCTCGCCTTGCTTTTTGCCCTTTCGTTCATACTCCTTTCGCATGAACTTTTGAAATCTTTTGATATCGAGTCCAAACTCGTTGTCTCTGTCCTCATCAACTTGAGGTTGGCTTGTGCTTGCCTTAAGCGCTATTCTTTGCCTCCTTTGATCATCAACAAGAGGGTTAAGTATTGTAGATTCATAAGTCTTAAGGTTACCTCTTAATGCGTCGATTGTGACATTTGAGACGCCAATGGATTCTTGAATTGCGTCGGCCTTTGATCGCCATGCCGGAGTGAGACTTCTAAGAATTTTTCAAACAAGTTCTCTATCCGTGAATGTCTTCTTGAGGGCATGTAGGTCATTTACGATTATTGAAAATCGTTCGAACATGTCATCCACCTTTTCACCTTCCTTCATGTGAAATAATTCATAAGCATGGGTTAGGAAATCAATTTTAGCTTCCCTTACCTGGTCCGTACCTTCGTACGTAATTTCCAGCTTGTCCCACATTTCCTTTGCCGTTGTGCAACACGATATTTTCCTGTAATCGTCAGCATTTACAGCACAATATAATAAATTAATTACTTTAGCATTATTTTGAACCTTTCGGATATCATCCGCGTCATATTCTTCTTCGGACTTGGGAACCCATTCGTTTTCAACCTTTTTGGTTGGAATTTGATTTTCCTTTGTTATCACCTTCCAGAGATGAAAATTGATTGCTTGAACGAAGATTTTCATTCTCTGCTTCCAGTACGTATAGTTTGTACCGTTGAATAGTGGTGGTCGGGTGGAGCACTGTCCTTCCTCTATTCCTGCAAAAGAATCACGAGTAGAAGCCATGGAAGTTTCTCTCAAACTGTTAAGTTTTCAGAGAGTTGGGCTCTGATACCAATTGTTAGATAATACGCTTAACGCTAGAGGGGGGGTGAATAGCATTATAATAAAATTTAGCGTAAACTTGCGGAAATTAAAATTTGCAGGAAATAATTAAGTGCGTTAAATAAACAAAAGGAAAGAACGCACCGATGTATTCTGGTTCACCACAACACGTGGCTAGTCCAGTCCCCGAGAGACTCTCTCGAGATTTTCCACTAACTTGTCAAGCTTACGGGTGCTCAACAAACCTTTACAACTTAAGGACACAAGCCTTAACACCTTTGCTCGGAGATACAACACTCCAAGACTTCAACCAAGGAAACACAAGTTCCTTACAACAAGAGAATCACAATTCTCTTACAAGTGTACAAAGCACTAAACACTCAAACAAAACACTCCTTAATGAGTAGATATGAGTAAAAGAAGTAAGCTCAAGATCACAACAACTATGGACAAGACTTTGGCTCTCAAAAGCTTTATGAAATGAATATAAAATGATAAACAATAGTATGCAAGCTTATAGCAATAGAATGATCAGTTGTTGTGTGTTGTTGTTTTTAAAACACTGAAATGAAGCTGTATTTATAGTTGAAAAACTTGGCATTACCGTTGCCTAATTGCCAATTAAGAGTTGCTGATTTTACTCTGTGACAATCGATTGTCAGGAAGCCACAATCGATTGTTTGTCAATCGTTCCAAAAATCAATCCCAGATTTTACGCTTAACAATCGATTGTCCAAGATCAACAATCGATTATTGGCAACGTTCAAAAAATCATTTCCAGATTTTACGTAAAACAATCGATTATACCAAATCAATAATCGATTATTCAGCAACGTTCAAAAAACCCCTTCCAGATTTTAATTTCAACAATCGATTGTACAAAATCAACAATCGATTATTCAGCAACGTTCAAAAAATCTTTTTCAGATTTTAATATCAACAATCGATTGTACAAAATCAACAATCGATTACCTGACGGTATTTGAAAACTTTACGACAACGGTCAGCTTCACAATCGATTGTGCAATGTTAACAATCGATTATTTATCAGACTTTGAAAATCATATTAGACACTGCCTCGTGACAATCGATTGTTATATACTCACAATCGATTATTTAATAACTTTGAAAAAGTCTGGAAGACACTGCCTCAACACAATCAATTGTCATATGTTCACAATCGATTATTTTGTGACTTTTAAAAATCTGATGGGCACTGTCTCTTCACAATCGATTGTCATTAGCTTCACAATCGATTATTCTGAGTTTTGAAAAACTTTGATGTACACTGCCTCATCACAATCGATTATCATAAGGTTCACAATCGATTGTCATGCAGGTTTGAAAAACCTGATGCTCACTGCCTTAACGCAATCGATTGTCATTTGTTCACAATCGATTGTCATGCAGTCTCGGCTTAACATAATCGATTATCATAAGTACATAATCGATTATCTTAGTCCAGTTTTTAGAGGCATGTTTAAAAATCATTTTGACTAATGAAAATATGCATGATTTAAAATCATTTAGCATTTAAATATGCATGATTTTGTCAAAATAATTTTACGAGAGAAGCCATGTCATGAGTTAAGTTGTCGAATCAAGAACACAATTAAGAACGACTCATTTAAACTAGAAAACTTTGTCTTGTGCTTTAATCTCGTTATCCACCAATTGTGCGCTTGTACTTGAACTTCGTCATATATCAATTTGCGCTTCGTTTGTCATTCATCAAAACCTACACATAAGAACACACGTTTTAGTATATAGCCTTGAGAACGTGTTTCCAACAGAGCATTCATAATTTCATCATCTAATCTATCACCTACTGCAACATCATGTAGAAATTCACTATCGGTAAGTTGAAAACAAGGGTGATCACTATCAAGCATTACGGGAGGCGGATTAGGACGTCTAGGTTGGCGACTACTTTCAACTTGCTTATCTTTTGTAGGTC
This sequence comes from Nicotiana benthamiana, assembly GCA_034376525.1. Classification (NCBI taxonomy): domain Eukaryota; kingdom Viridiplantae; phylum Streptophyta; class Magnoliopsida; order Solanales; family Solanaceae; genus Nicotiana; species Nicotiana benthamiana. The sequence goes on along the minus strand of CM067338.1, from coordinate 10,320,703 downwards.
GGGGAGCCGGGGGAAGGGTAGTATTATGACCACTACTTTCACCGGTTTTACCTTTTCCTTTACCGAACATTTTTTTCGAAGAAAATGCCATACTAATTAGAATTATGCAAACTAAACAACACAAAAATATATTATTAACACGTAAGAGTTGAAACGAGTTTACCGGATTGCCGAACAACTTCTTGAAAATTGAAAATCGTTGAACACTTGAAAACTTCAATTCAACAACTTTACAATTTTTCACGAATTTTCAACAATAAATTAAGCACTTGTAGTAGAAAGATTGAAAGAGAGCTTGAGAGAGATTGAGAGAATTGATGAATTAGTGAATAAAAAATGAAAGAATGAGGGGGTATTTAAAGTTGAGAAATGGGAAAAAGTGTAATTATATAAAGTTTGGGGATAAATTAAAGTTTGAGGGCCAAATGACTATTTTACAAAGTTCCAAACGGCTACTTTTTACAAAGAGCCGTTACTGATTTATCAAAAAAAAATTTTAAAAAGCCGTTGGGCCCGCCAGGACCGGCCCAGGCCCGCCAGGCACGGCCGGGCCTGACGGTTCGAAGAGGAAGACCGGCCCGTCACGGGTTTTTTGGACCAGTAAAGATCGGACCGCCAGGATCGGCCCAGCAGGACCGCCAGGACCGCGGTCCCGGGCCTGAACCGGGCCACTGTACACCCTTAAACGGCAGTCCTTTGAAGTAGGGTCCACAGTGTTGACTACTTACCCTTTCAAGTACCATAATTGGAGTTGCTTTGTAAAATAGTACATGTAAGTGAACTACTTACTGGGTTTACCGAAAGATGAAAATTTTAGGTTACTGACCACCACAATGTAAGTTTCCTTTCTAGTCCGAAACCAAAGCGTGACCTTTTTAGATTCAAAGTACAAAAATAGGTGGAAAAATAATTTGTGATTATTATATGTATAGTACATGGATGGCATGGGCTACACCTTAAGTGATGTGTCGTTAAGATACAATCCATGTCATCCATGCACTATACTTTTTAATTGACTGACTCGTAATTAATAGGCATAGCGCATAGCATTACTATTCTCTCTCTCTATATATATAGCGTATTTAATTAATGCGTTATACCCTTCAATTATTGTATTTTCAATTTTTTACTTATTTAAGGAATTCCATTCTTTCTTTAAAAATCCAGTCTTCTGCATCCTTTTTATTTTCCTTTACTCATTCCGAAATATTTGCTTACTCAACTTTTTCTGCATTTTGCCATAATGTTTGAAGAGCGAAAAATTGAGGTTGTGTTATATTAGAAGGGAGCGGTGGGGAGGTTGTCGTGGAGATAACTCAGTATACTATAGCTGTTCTCCACAGTATATTGTTAAGTTACCACTTACATTGGAATACGATAGATTGATATTCTTGTTATATAAAAATATGAGCGTGAGAAAACGTTCGGTTAATATTAAAGTAATCGGACGATACCTATATTCTCTTACTCCGCAAGGGGTTGTTTGTTATGTTGGGTTTAACATCGAAGACGATGAAACTCTGAAAGATTTTTGAGGACTCCGGATGAACACCGGGAACTTCTTGTGATAAAAATGATAGAAATATACGTCAAGTTTGAAGAAATTTACAATATTAAGGTTCCACAAAAAATAGGGATAACCCTAAATGATCGGCTGGTATTTTTGGAGCAGTTTTATCAGAACAGATTCCGTTTGAAAGAGTTTGTCCAGATCTAAACTTATCTCCGCGGGCGAATGAGGAGCGAGGATATAATTTCTCCGAAGTTTACATAATTCACACGCCGAGTGGTAAATTTTAATTTTCCTTTATCTTAGTATGTGTTTTTTAATGTATCATATTCGTAGTAATACTCATATATTTCAAAAGGGGTACCCGTCAGATATGAATTTTACAAGTTATGAACCAACAAACAATTGGAATATGCCCATACTCATGTTTTGGATCATGGTGGTCCATCAAAGAGTCATCAACAACTTGATAATGTGCATCACAGGATATCAACAGACTATGAATTTTAAGTTAAGAGATAAAGTTAATATATAAGGTTGGATGAATTTGGGAAACTCATTATTTCATTGGTTGTGCAGTGAAAACGAGCTACTTGAAGGTCCTGTCCTTACTCAATTGCCCGAAGATGATATATTTAATTGGAAGCTGGCAGATTCACAGTGTTAGGAAGTTGATAGTGATTATGACAACAATACTGATGAGTCTGGAGATGATACACCCTTCCTAATGAGGGAGACAATAATGAGGAAACATATTTGCTGGTGAGAATAAGAATGAGCAACTTGATTTTGCCGAGGGAGCATGATGCCAACAATGATCATGCTCCATATATGCAGACTTCACCTTCCCATAGACCTAGAGTGTACGAGTCTCATGTGCCTTTTCATTCAAGGGCAATTCCCTACCTTGATCATTTGTCCAGTATACCGTATGTGAATGACATCACAAGGGATCTTGATGACATTCGGACGGCAATGTGGGATGAATTTAGACCAGTGGTGCTGTCAAAGAATATACTTTATTGCTTATAAAGCGTGCCTTAGCAGGGTTGTGTGAATGTATGGCATAAGAGTGCCGTGAATCGAGGTACACGAGTTCTCTCTAGAAGTATATAAGGTTATTTATCGTACATGGTTTCAAGGTTGTAGATGATTGTTGCGTGCAAGGAAGGTGAAAACAAATATGTAGTTGTGGGGAAATACATTGGCACTACACTTCTGATATGGATACATTCGTGGAAATCATTTTAACTTAATTTCTCTTATGTTGATTCCACACATGAACCGTCCATAAGGTACAACATTAAAGAGTGTATAACACATGTCCATCAAGTATATGGTTGTACCATTACCAAAAGAAATGCATTTCTCAGGTGTAAACATGTGTTTGAGATTGTTTATGGTATACGTCATTTGACGTTCTACCCAAGTACATGGCTTCTTTGCAACTCTTTAACCCCGGAATTGTTGTTGAATTGAAGCTTGAGCAGAGTCCAAAAATACCAGAATTCATATCCAAATATATGTTCTGGTCATTTAAATCAGCCATTGATGATTTTGGGCATTATCGATCTGTAATATCCATAGACATGAGTCTCGTCTATGGAAAATATGATATTAAGTTGTTAATCACCATTGCAGTAGATGCTAATAGAAACATATTTATCCTCGCATTTGTTATTTGTGTCAATAAAAGTCAAGAGACTTGAACATTATTTTTAAACCACTTGAAGGAACACATTGTAAGACAACATTTCGGGTATTTGTCTTATTAATATCCTCTTAAGAAGAAAATATGTGCCCTAAATTTAAATTGGAATTGTTATGAAATAATATAAGAACAAGAACAATATAGAGAGAAGTAGAGAGAGGAGTATTCTTATTGATACTTTGGGGTGGTTTACAATAGAATAGAACCCCTATATTTATAGGGAGGTGGTAACTTAGCCACCAAGTAGTAAACCCTAGAATCTCTCTAAATATAGACATTCACCTTAAATGGAGTTCTATTTATAATACTCCCCCTTGAATGTCTATTCAATAATGTGCCTCGTTAAAACCTTAACTAAAACAAAACCCAATGGGAAAAATTATAGAAAAGGAAAAAGAGTACACATGTTTGAATATGCGCCTATTGGTTGCCTCGTTAAAAACCTTGCAAGGAAAACCCAGTGGGACAAAACCTTGTAAGGGAAAAAGAGTGCAACGCGCATTAACTCCCCCTGAAAAGAGCATCAATTCACATCCTTGAGCATTTGCATTCCAATCTTGTGCACCATCTTCAAAACGATCTTTTGTAGAGATTTGATAAATAAATCAGCCATATTGATTTGAATAAATATTCCGCACCTTGAAAATATCATTCTTGATAGATATGAACATCTTCATACAATGTCGTGGAATGACTCTTCAATATCTCCATAGAGGTATTCTCGATGCCATCATGCTTGTAGTTATAGCAAGATACATATGTACACAAGTTACACTTAGAATGTGGTACTTCGGGACCAAGAATTGTATATGCTTCAAGCAACTTCAATCTTTCATGGATTGACATATAAGTTAAGTCATATAAGCCATATAATAGACTTTAGATGCATATCAAGTTTTCATGTCATGCTAAACAAATAAGATATCGAAAACTAATTACACATACCATTGACTTTATACTTTCAAGTATTTGAACTACATGTCCAAAACTACATGTCTTTCATATGGAATCAATTCTGCTTGAATTGTATCTCTTCCATTTAGCCAATATTTTGTTTGTATTCGACAAACATAAGATCCTCATCGATATTTAGCGCTATCATAGATGTCGTCGACGAACATTTTATATCGGTTCCAGTAAATTTTCATAAAGACATAACATGGAGATCTCTTTATTCATATATTCAGGTACCTAAATCTCTCATGAGATTTTATGAAGTGTTATGTCATGTGATCTTCTAGATCACTTGCCTCCCCATTATGATCACTTTCATCATTTGCTCATCTTCTTTATTAAGAAGTTATTTTGAAACCGATTTGTCTATACGCTTTAAGCGTATCAAAGACTTTGTCCTTCTGGGACTTAATATGAGCATTTGCAGTGAGAATATAGTTACTTTCTTTGGGTCAGCAAATGCGTATAGCATGCTTTGCAATATGTTGCAATTGAATTATCCTTTTATGAACTTCAGGTTCATATTATGATATTCAAGGATCTATATATACAAATGATAATTCATCCCATGTAACCTTTTCTCAAGTGTTTATCATGTCTCCCCCTCATGTTAGAAAAGCTAACTTGTTTCCTCAACTTTGAGAGTCCATCTTTGTGCATTATGGTGTTAATGAAAATATACACCGCACATCAATAATAATAAGATGAAATTATTTGGTTCCTGACCCTGAACCACTTATGAGGGGAGAATATAATATACTCTCGTATACAACGTATATCAAACTGATATATATAACTTTGTTCTCATAAGAAACAGTTTAGCTATTAAGTGGAGGCACTCAATAATTATCTTGCTAAACCAACTATAATATAAACCAACTTATCAAGATGAACTATCTTGAATAGAAAATCTGGAAATTATGCTTGAAGTTATATTACTAAGCAATTTACCTCGCAAGCACCGGCCAGGCTGCGGGTTAATAACAATCGCACATGTAACCTTATCATAGATGCATCATATGTGGTATACATGGCAGGTGAATGGGCCCATATTCACCTTTGATATTTCCAGAATTTATGGGATTCAACCCGAACTCTTTAGTTGGTCAATCAATTAATGAGAACAAGTAATATAAGAGAATTCGTAAAGAACTTTCTAGTTCTTTAATATTTACCCATGTGAATTCTCTATTACTGCACATCATACTTAAAATGAGATGGCTAACACGAATGCCAACTGAATAAATTATCAATATTGATAAAATTCAAATTTACACCATGACATGTGCAATTATCAATAAACTTCAAGTTTATTATGGTGTGGGTTTTTATACCAATAAATATCCACTTTATTATGGCATTCTTTTGTTTGTGTAGTACAAACTGGAGAATAAAGCGGGTAGCTTTTCATATACAAATTATCCCGCTACAAGTTGTAGTAATAGAAGATATCAAATCTTTCCTTTATTTATAGTCTCAATATAATCAATCGCTTACGCATATACTTTGGAAACTGAATAAGTTTCTTTTGAGACTTACTACCACACAATACCTTATTGGTAATCAATTGCGTTTCTCCAACATAGTAATGATTGGCTCTTCTAGAGCTCTCAATTAATTTTGTACTACCACAGATTCATCAACATCCATGTGGTGAATATCTCTTTTAAAGAGAAAGTTATACCATTATGGTCATGGTCAAAATTATATGCAAGATATGTTTCTTGCATTGTCGTTGTCCTTTAATAGTCATATTTCCAAAATATTTTGGCGTACAATAGGTACGTGACCAACGATCATTCATGCCATAACAATGACATTATTTTCATATATCATCTCAAACCTCCTTCTAGGGGTGAGTGTGGTATATTCAATACCAATGCGTCTGGCATTCGATTTGCTATTCTTTGCAAATGGATAATATTTTTGCACCTCTTTTTCACAAATAGAGGTATGTGGATCAAGATGAGATAATGATGAATTTTTTCCACAAAATTTTCCGTTTGGTTTCACCAACTTCTCCCCCTAATTTTGGGAAAAGTGTCTCATCGAATTGACAGTCTGCAAATCGTGCAGTGAACAAATCCCCTGTCAATGTTTCGAGGTAGCGAATAATGGAGGGCGATTCAAACTCAACATATATTCCTAACCTTCTTTGCAAAACCCATTTTGGTGCAATATGGCGGTGCTACAGACACATATACTGCACATCCACAAATTCTTAAGTGGAATATATTAGGTTCATGACCCAAAACTAATTGCAACCGGGAATATTTGTGATAATTCGTCAGTCAGAGACGAACTAGCATTGCTGCATGCAAAATGGCGTGACCCCAAACCGAAGTGGGCAGCCTCGTTTTCATGAGTAAATGAGGTATTCAAGATTATACTCATGTATTGTCTCAATCTGATATCCATTTTGAATGATACCTTTAAAACTCAACAAGTTCCTTTTAGACTTAGAGGAGAACATTGCATTCTCTAAAATGTTGTTCCTTTAGGCAGAGTTATAGTTGCTCTTCCGGAGCCTTTAATCAATTTATTACTACCAGAAATTGTAGTAACATCTGCCTTACCACATACTTAAATGAGAGTAATATCTCTTCTCTTTGAATATCGTATGTGTGGTACATGAATCAATTAATCAAAAGAGATATACGAACATGAGAATAAACAAATTTAATCCGTTGCTTCATAATTAAACAATATTTTCAAAATCTGCTGAGGTTATTCGACTAACTAAATCAGATAGTCGATTATATGTTTTCCATTATCGATTACTTTACAGTTTGAAAATTTCAGTTTAAGCACTGTCTCAATGTAATCGATTGTTAAACATACATAATCGATTATTTGCTATTTTGAAAAACCTCAGATCACACTGTCTTAATATAATCGATTGTTAAACATACATAATCGATTATTTGCTATTTTGAAAAACTTCAGATCATACTGTCTTAATATAATCGATTGTTAAACATACATAATCGATTATTTGCTATTTTGAAAAACTTCAGATCACACTGTCTTAATATAATCGATTGTTAAACATACATAACCGATTATTTGCTATTTTGAAAAACTTCAGATCACACTGTCTTAATATAATCGATTGTTAAACATACATAATCGATTATTTGCTATTTTGAAAAACTTCAGATCACACTGTCTTAATATAATCGATTGTTTTGCAGTTTTAATGCGAAATATTAGATAATCGACAAACTGTTAGGTTAGTCGATTAACTCTACTGAAAAATAAAAATATCTTTGAAATTTAAGCATATTGAAACATTCTAAAGAACTAATACTAACATTATATCATAAACTAACTAATACGAGCTGATACTAATGACTATTAGTTTATTCACTAACTAATACAAATAAAATTAAACAATTCCATCTTCCTTCATCACAGATCCATCACCGATTAAGTGGTCTATTTTCGCCTCAGGGTGCTCAAAGAAGTCTGCCACATCCAGGTGGGTGATGTCAAAATTGTCGTCAGAGACAAAATTTGTTTCAGGGCATTTACCTTTTAGAGATGCTTGATAAAGCTCAACCAAATGTCTTGGTACACGGCAAATTTTCGCCCAGTGCCCTTTTCCACCGCAACGATAATATATAGTTTATGAACTATTTACTTTTGGATTCTCATCGCATCGTGCTTGTGGCAGAGTGACCAACTTCAGGTTGTCATATCTCTCCTTTAAGCCATTCCACAAGATAGGTGGATCTTTGACTGTGATATATTCAATTTTCAAACCTTCATCAAGGTGATGGCGCAAGAAAATCAAGACCTTAGCATAGTCTTGGGTGGATGCATTATTTCTGTCTTTAATGGCGTCTCCAAGACCCATTGCATCCAAATGGATTTCAGCATCCAACACCCATGTCATATAGTTCTTGCTCGAGATTTCAAGGGCAACGAACTTTCTTTTCATAATGTACATGAAACAAAATTACATCAAGAGCGTGTTCATACTTACGGGCTTTATTATCACATTCACTTCAGGGAATGGATTATAATCATCTGTATGTGTTATATACAGTCTCATGTCAAATATTACTTTCATAAAGTGAAAGATTATTTTGGGAATCTTTATTATTCTCATTATCACAATGATGACGATTATAATTCCGTCTATTGCCTCGTCCACATTCATTGATACCTTCATGGTAATAATTTTGTCTTCTTTCAGACTTATCACACACTGCCACCACATTCTCTAAAGGGAATGGAGCAAATTCAATTGGACGGATGTTGTCTTCTTTCAGACTTATCACATACTGCTACCACATTCTCTAAAGGGAATAGAGCAAATTCAATTGGACGGATTTTTTAATTCTTTGCTCACAATCATACATGAATTTGATCATGGCAAGGCATAGAAATTTTACCACTTCATGTGAGTGTAATTTCTTACAAACTCCATTAGAGTTATAATCAAACTTTGTTGTTTTTGTTTGTATATGAAATCAAATCGTAGAATTTCAAGAATTTGAAAGAGAAAATTAAAATACTTACCTTTAAGGTATATCAATAAATGTTGTGATATCAAATATACCTCTTGGGTTTTCATCCCGTTGCATTACTTTATGATGATACCATCTCTTCTATTTTTCCGTATAGAAATTCGTGAACAAGTTTACTTCCAAATCTGATTGTGAGACATCGAGTAGGCTATTGTCAACAAGAAGCTTCTTAGGCTCAAGAGCAATTTTGATAGCCACGTGATTTGGAATCTTAGTGACAGTGAGTATTCTGCTGAGCAAAAATCTAGAAAGAACATAGTAGTGATCGGCATTGTCACCTAGCCATACTTTCACCTTAACGAAATCAAATTCAATTGGTTAGAGACTCGTGCTGATAACGTGTTATGAAATAATATAAGAACAAGAACAATATAAAGAGAAGTAGAGAGAGGAGTATTCTTATTGATACTTTGGGGTGGTTTACAATAGAATAGAACCCCTATATTTATAGGGAGGTGGTGACTTAGCCACCAAGTAGTAAACCCTAGAATCTCTCTAAATATAGACATTCACCTTAAATAGAGTTCTATTTATAACAGAATGGCCTTATTTTCATGGTTGGTCATTTTGGGGGTTTTGGCGCGTGGGATTGGAAATATGGTGAAGGCAAGTACTACACATTGGAAGTCATCGACATGCTCGTGGAATTTGACAAGAATTTTAGACAAGTACTTTAAAGCTCCGCGATTGTTACGTAGACATACTTTTGGTATCCACTATCATATAATTTTCAGGTAGAAAAGAAAAAGAAAAAAACTATCAATGGTACAGAATATAAAAGTAATGATGGCAAAACCATCTTGGAAGTAAGGAAACACACTTGAGGTGGTCATTTTGCCAGCAGCCAATACTCTAGTATCTAAATTATGAAAAAGAAGCAAATATAACTATTAGATAACCTAAAAATAAATTCTTAGAGGTCGCCTCCAAACTTAAGCTAATGGAGAGTGTGTAGGGACATCGTGAAATCACAGTTCACTATCAGCTGCTGATTTCTTTCCATTTACAGCAACCAGCTCAGTGTCGAAGACAAGTGTAGCACCACCTATAAGTTTGAACAGATAAGAAAATATTGAGATACGACTCTAGCCTAACTAAAGGAAAAATATACATAACAAGGGAGAGTACAAAATTCAAGCAAGAAGTAAAATAAAGTTACATTCTCGATAAAGGATAGATGTTGCGTCACATGAACTTAAGCAGCATTAAACCCGCATGCCGAATGCAGCCTACTGCTCCTCCCACCACCCCCACTGACCACTGTCTCTCTCTATATATAGAGGAATCATGGAGGTGAATTCAGTTATTAATCCAGACAGCGGACCCAACTATACTTTGAAGAAAAACATTTACAACGTTTTGCTACTGTGGCAAATCACATATAAATCAAAAACAACGCCAGAAAAGCCTGTTCATTCTTGGCAAAGAAAGACCATTATATTTGGCAAAATCTGGAACATTTTTTCCAATTTTTTTGTTTATTCCCAAGTTTTTGAAGAAGGAAAAAAGAGACCTCCAAGCTGGAAAATTGAATGTCACAAAACAAACACTTCTTGAAAACCTAAAAACAATTGCAAGAAATGTTTGCAAAATCCTATTGCAAGTTCTCCAAAAACTCAAAATGAAATGCAACCTTATTAGATGGAACAGAAGAAATGCCACTTAGGAGAGTACATTTACGGCTACTGAACTGCAGTCTATTAAAACCATTGGTTCAGAATTAGAAATAAACACCGGAAAATAGTTGACGAGTGTACCAAAGAATAATGCTTAAAGCTTGCGGTCTGAAGGTTAGCTAACGCATTAAGCAAAATTTAAGTTACTAGAGAAGAACTGATGTTACCTGGGATCTTTGGTGGAGATCCACTCTCACCATAACCAAGTTTAGCGGGGATCTTCAACTTTCGCTTCTCTCCCACACACATTCCAAGAAGTCCTTGATCCCAACCTGCATGGCGACATTCATTATCAAATGGCTTGTTCTGTTCTTTTATTAGCTAACCCTTTAAGGACAGCTTACCATCATTCACATAATGTGATTTTCATAAGTAGTACTAATATTCTATATTTCTCAAGAAAAAATCTGTATTTGTCTATGTCCTTAAATGAGATACAGTGGACTGCCAGAGTATTTATGGACAGCTTACCATCATTCACATAATGTGATTTTCATTAAAGTAGTAATAGATTATATATCTCCAGAAAAAATCTATATTTGTCTATGTCCTTAAAAGAAATACTGTGGACTGCAAGAGTATTATATTTAATGATTACATAAAAGGAAATGCAGAATAGGGAAACATAATTCTAGCTTATAGGAATTCGTACTATAGACTACTTTACTTCATGAGGATTAGATGTGTTACCTTGAAGAAAAGGACATAAAAGAAGGTTTCCCATAGCCCAAAAGGGCTCATTTCTTTGAAGAGACAACAACAAAACAACAGCAACAACAACAACAACAACCCAGTAAAATTCCACAAATGGGTCTCGGAAGGGTAGTATGTAGGCATACCTTACCCATTCCCAGGGATAGAGAGGCTATTTGCGATAGACATTTGAAGAGACACACACTTTTTACAATTTTATGATTTCAGTTTGTCAGATTTTATTTACATCTCAAGCTGTTTTTCCTTTTTCTTTTCTCTAGCTAATTAACAACCATGCTATTCTATTTCCAACTTTCACTTTGGTGAAATAGAGAATTCTTTTGTTAAGCCAACTTTCACTTTGGTGTATTATAAATGAAAGATTTTTTGATATATCAAAGGAAAAAGTTTTACAGTCCAAGGTATATTCATAAGCTCCAACAAAGTAAAAAAGAACTAGATCTTGAAAAGCAAGAGACAAAAACAATAAGCCATCTTTTATTTTGTCACCACTACACACCCATTTACTGCGTGTGAATATTAGCACTTATCATTGTCAAGAACTCGTTGACTTTTCGCTGAGATTTTAGTCCCTAATATGCCTCCCACAACGGCTGCCAGTTATCATTGAGGGAAACCAACAAAGAAGAAAAAGAAAAGCATAAAATGCACCAGTGTAATTATTTCACATGGGCCATAGTTCCAAAGGATTAGAAATGTACAGTGGGTATTGGTTAGAAGAACGCAACACAAACCTTTAATCACTTGACCACTTCCAAGCTCAAACTCAATGGGGTCATTCCTCTCATAGCTGGAATCAAATACAGTTCCATCTGTAAGTTTTCCCTGCAGGCACATTAAGATATAGGGTAAATCACTTGAATACCTCTAGTTCAACAACAACATACCCAGTAATATCCCACACTGTGGGGTCTGGGGAGGGTAGTGTACACAGACCTTACCCCTACTTTGTGAGGATAGAGAGACTGTTTCCAATAGACCCTCGGCTCAAGAAAGCATATGCACCATTAATGAAAATATAGACAAGAAGAGATGGTACCAAAAAGCTACATAAAAGTAGAATAAAAATAACAAGACAGTAAGGTGATCACCAATGAGAATACAACGGTTAGTCCTAAAAATCTACCACTAACAGAAAGCGAGACTGCGTGCCAATACTACTGTTATGAACACTCTAGACTAGCTACTCTACTACCCTAATCCTCGACCTTCATATCTTCCTATCAAGGGTCATGTCCTCGGTCAGTTGAAGTTGTGCCATATCTTACCTAATCACCTCTCCCCACCTCTTCTTTAGCCTACCTCTACCTCTCCGTAAGCTCTCCAATGTCAACCTCTCACACCTCACCAGTACGTCTGTGCTCCTCCACCTCACATTACCTTTAGTTGAACAAACCTAAATCAACCTCCCCTCTTACTTAGAAAATACAAGAAACTGCTCTGCAGTTTAAGTGTTAGCACATATACCCGTTAAATATGGATGAAGTCAGCAAAATATTGTCATTTATAACCTCACTGGATTGGCTAATTTCAACCACCGACCCTCCCTCTCCAATTCTTTCCCGTATGTTTATCACATATGCCAATGCTAATGCTACCGTCCTTCCTTTGTCACGTGACATTTCCTTCATAGTTCCTCATTGGCATGTATTTGTTACTCCAAGTTCCTTGTGAGTTTTGTAAACATGGAATGCCCTTCCCATATACATACAGTTAATTTGAGAGGAACTAAGCTATCAAAGCCATAAGTTGAAACAGAACGAAACAAGCAGGAACAAGATGAAGACAAGTGAGGGAGGATGGTTCAATCAAGAGAAAAGTTTTAACTTTCTTTTGAACATTCAAGTGCCCCTAAGTTGGTTCGCTATTGAAACTAAAAGGAATCTGAAAGAGAAATGCACAGGACCTAGCTTCTTCAAGCACACCTCCTCTTCTACACCCCAACCTCTCCCTTTTCCCTTCAATCATTATCTTTCTGATCCACGTATTTATAGGCTTTCACTTTTTTATAAAAAAAGTTGTGTTTTTTTATTTAATGCTGAAATGTGCATGTTATCAAACAGATTTATTTGGTGTAAATGATTGACCTGCCTCCAAAGGTTTCTTTCGAGAAAAAGAAGAAGAAGAAAGCAACTTTAGAGCAGTGTTGTCAAAGGCAAGCGCACTTAAGCCCTGAAGCGAGGCTCAAAACATGTTGAGCGCTTTAGTATTGCATCAAAGCTATAAGATATACTTTTCCTTCCAAGGAGTGTAATCCTGAAAAGGCGACATTAAACAATTTATATTTCACTTTCTCGTAATTTTTTTCTAATTTTTTATCCATATAGTTGTTATTCATGCTTTTAATTATTAGTCTTGGATTACATATACATATATTTACTTTTTCTCTAGTTGCACTTTTTTTCATTAAAGCCCTGCTTTATTTGCGCTTTGCACTTTTCGCCTTTGATAACACTGCTTTAGAGACAAGGAAAGGAAAATGAAGCTTAATAACTGAGGAAAGAGATAGAACTTTTTGCAGAGATTGAGTTGGTCTTAAGGAAGGAAAAGGACAATGTGAAAAAATCTGAATAATCAAGTGAAATCTTTCACCTCATGCCGCCCTTCTCATTTTCTACCCATACGATAATTGACAAAAACCCGGTAATCAATGCAAGGATTGGTATTTTTTGGGGATTAAGCTAAGTAAGGATTGCCTTAAATGAGTAACACAATAGTTTACTATCTACCATTAGGGATTGCAATAAATTAGATACACTTCATTCTTAGTGGCCAACTTTCCCTCCATCCACAATTAGGAGCTTTTAAATAGTTAAAGTAGAGAAGCACTTTTACTCACACTGTAGTGTACTGAGACTCTATCACCCTTGTGAGCCTTAAGTTGGCAAGATTTTGGCTTGAACTGCAATATACCAAGAAAATAATAGGTTAGAGTTTAGAAAATGGAATCACCAAATGAAGGAACTTGTGAACAATTTACAAGCATTACAATCAACATTGAGAAACATAAAAGAGTGATGACTCTATAAATGCTGTCTATTTATTAATAACATCATAATAGCGAAATATTTGAGAACAATAGTTAGTGAGATCCCATGAGAGTAACAATAATCAATGTTTTTCTCCAAGTAACTGTGGTACTTGATTTGATTAATTTATGCATACTTCATTCAAGGAGAAGTAGGTCACAATTTCATGGACGCAGCAACACAGTTACTTTACTGCATGCTGGATCACTAATACATGCAATGCTCCGTGAGGGAAAAAACATAGATAAATCCCATAGCTTGACAAAATATATTTTAATGACGGACGACTATGGAATGTGAGAGACGTGTAACAGAACGAAAGAATGCTTATCTATTTTTCTCCCGTTCACCAATTGTTCTCTGCCAAATACAGTATTTCTCATAGCTATGAGCCACCAAAAGATACTAGCTTTTCATGCTCTCTATCCACTCAGTTGTGTGATTATACAGTTAATGTATATTCAAACTTGGTGAGGGGATTCACTTGAAGCAATTAAAGAAACAGACCCCCCCCCCCCTCTCTGCGCAGAATTGCTCTATATAATCCCGCTAAAGCTAACAGTATAGAGCAAATATGACTCAATTCTTAAATCATTATTAGTCTAAAGCAGAATGTTGTACGAAATGACATGTGCAACCAAAGATTATGCTCCTTTTAAATTTTGAATTAACTACTCGCTACCTAAAACTATGCCAGAAGCAAGAGATTCTAGTATCCTTCAACGCGAGCTTTTCTCTTCAAAAATTGAAAATACTAGAAACTTAAAATACTATAGTCCAATTATCATCGAGAGTTCTTTAATTGAAGAAGTTCAAACAAATGAAACTTAATACTATATAAACAAAACGCAGTTCATTCTTTAATCAGTTATAAGTAGCACGAATCGAAGAATAGAAATGCCAAAAGTTTTACCTTCACACCGATCCGCAATTCCGTAACATCACCGGACTTCTTGGCCGTAACTGGAAAAATACAAATCGGAACTTAGACGGTGTTTGACAGTATTCCTATTGACTTAAACATTTGATTGTTAGCTCAAAAGAAAAGAAAAGAATTTTAGCACGTTGAATATCGCATTAATAGATCTGATACAAAAATCAATAGCGTGTCGTATAATGTTCAAAGAGATTACCTATGGTAATAAGAAGAAGAACAAAGAGAACTGAAGCGGCATATAATGCGCGGCTGAATTTCATTGTCGATTCTGTTTCTTCACACTGCGAATCTCCTCTTCTTCTTTCTTTCCTTCCGCTAAAAATATAAAGCAGATCCAAAATAGCCACCGCGGATCTCCAACGTAATAACAGAACCAGGAACCAATCATTATTTGCCACGTCATTGATCATGAAATCCACGCGGACCAACAGTACAATGTCGTCCCTGTCATCAATAAAGTGCCCAATTAATTAGGGACTCTTCACCGAATGTCCCTTCATGTCCTATATTTAACTTTGATCTCTATTAGGGGATATGAGCTTTTACGTTACTTTTGAATATACTGTCAAGGACAGGATCCGTTATGGATTTGTACATTCATCATTTTATGTAGGAATGAAGGTGCTCTTGGTTCGACATCATTGGTTCTGTTTCTTTAGATTAGAATCCCTCTTTTTTGTTGTCTTGGAATGTAAATAGTCCATGATGGAGCTCGAGTAGAAGTATTAATTTATTACTTGGGGCAAGAGTCTAGGGTTAATGTCAATCAATAAAAAAATTGGACCAACTTCGTAAATATATTTTCGGTATGGAAATCGAAAGAATCCAATTCGAGCAAGTTTCCAATTCAAAAATTTCTTGGAATTGATCAAACTTTTTCGATCCAAAGTGTTTCACGCGGGAATCCATCGTCTGTAGGATTCTTTCATAGAAATCGCAAAAGGGGTATGTTGCTGCCACTTTGAAAGGATTAAAAAGCACCGAAGTAATGTCTAAACCCAATGATTTAAAATAAGACAAAGATAAAGGATCCCGGAACAAGGAAACACCTTTTTATTGTCTTAATAACTGGATCGAACTGAAGAATCCAAATCCATTTTAAACGAGACAAACATAAAAGGAGGAAAGACCGCTCAATAAATGAAATTGCCGAAAGATTTTCCTTTGAACTGTTTGAAAGTTATCCAACTTGAGTTAATGAGAGTACGAATGGTTTCTTTTTCATTTTCAGTAAGAAAGAAGAAAAAAAAGACTTACATCTTTAATTGATTTGATCATATTTCTTATCGATTCCTGTCAAAAAGGAACAATTGGAATAGAGGATTCATATCTTTTGTTTTTTTCTTTAAAAAAAAAAGAAGTTTTTATGTTATTTCGTACTATACAATTCTTTTCTTTGTGGGATCTTTTTCCCATGAGAGGTAATGAGAAGAATTCTAGAATGGATTGCTACCTATGCCTAGATCACGGATAAATGGAAATTTTATTGATAAGACCTTTTCAATTGTAGCCAATATCTTATTACGAGTAATTCCGACAACTTCAGGAGAAAAAGAGGCATTTACCTATTACAGAGATGGTGCGATTTGATTCTCTTTTTTTTTCATATTTATTCATTTGAGGATGGTAGTAATTCTGGTTTGACACTATTTGGAATGGCTCTCTCATATTGAGAAATTCTGTCTAGTGGCATTCGATCACAGAATCCATTGACAGCTGCATAAATGACTAGAATTTGTTTTTCAATTGGCAGTGGTGCATATTGTGGTTGTTTCGGTACTTCTGTCAGCCTTGCACCTCTATTGAGTAATGCCTGAGTCGCAGCATCAAGGTCTGAGCCAAATTGAGCAAGGGCGGCCACTTCGCGATATTGTGCCAATTCCAGTTTTGAACTACCGCAGACTTGTTTCATAGTTTTCAACTGAGCGGCAGACCCGACGCGACTGACAGATAAGCCGACGTTAATCGCAGGTCTAATTCCGCGATAAAAGAGCTCTGTTTCCAAACAGATTTGTCCATCAGTAATGGGGATCACATTGGTGGGAATATAGGCCGATACGTCTCCAGCTTGTGTTTCAATGACGGGTAAGGCGGTCAAGCTACCTGCGCCTGTCTGGTCCGATCGTTTAGCCGTTCTTTCTAAGAGACGGGAATGTAAATAGAAAACATCCCCTGGGAAAGCCTCACGACCTGGTGGTCGGCGTCCTAAATAAGTTAAGAAGGGCTCCTGTTATAATTTTTTTATTAATAATTATAAATTTAAGTTAAATTATTTTAAATTTAATTTTTTTTTATTCTTTTTAAACCAACAAAAAAATTAGACTCCATCAATTTCATCTTGTAAAATTTAATTAAATAGAACAAAAGTTAAATAAAGGCGAGAAAATCCCAAAAAAGATTCAATACTGCGTCGTTTCTTTTACGCGTGGGATATTCAAAAATATTTATTTGGCCTTCCTTTTACCGAAAGCAATTATGGAAGTTTTGGAGACTTGCCATAAGCGAGCTCTCTCGCCATGCCATACGTTCTCTGCTTTGCTTCCTTAATTCAAGCATTCAACACAAAGCCAAACCATTCTTCCTCTTTCTCCTCCTCTCTCACAAACCCTAATCATCGGAACAATGAGGTAACAGAGAAAGGTAGCCACAATGGGCAAAAAAAAGTACAAATTCTACGAATTAATCCTTCTCTGCTACCTCCTCTTCTTCCTCGTCATAGCCACCGCTGCCTCCGCCGATGATGGTTCCGCCGTCGATTCTGCCGTCATGGCTAAATTAGCTAAATCTCTTACGCCAACTCCTACCGGCTGGTCAGGTCCCTACGTATGTAAATGGCCTGGCGTTTCATGTGACTCTTCAGGCAGAGTTTCTTCAATTAGTCTCATATCAAAATCTGTTGCCGGTGAATTACCACCAGATCTTAACCAACTTTCTAATCTTCAATCCCTTAATCTCCAAAGGAACCGTCTTTATGGTTCGTTGCCCCCTTTATCAGAGCTTTCTTCTCTTCAAGAAGTTCATCTTGATAACAATAATTTTACGTCCGTTCCTTCTAATTTCCTTAAAGGGTTAACAAGTTTAGAACATTTTAGCATTGATGAAAATCCCAGTCTTCTTCCGTGGACGATTCCTGATAGTTTAACAGACTCATCATCGTTGGCTGATTTTTCAGCGTCTAATGCTAATATCATGGGTCAAATTCCAGATATTTTTGGGTCGTTCCCTAGTCTGGAGAATGTGAGGCTTTCTAATAATAACATAACAGGGGTTTTGCCGGCGTCTTTTGCTAAGTCCGGGATTAAAAACTTGATGCTTAATAATCAAAAGAATGGACTTTCAGGTAGGATTGATGTTCTTGGTTCAATGGAACAGTTGACTCAGGTTTGGATCCATGTTAATAAGTTTTCGGGCCCAATTCCTGATCTTTCTCTTTGTATTAATTTGGTCGATCTTCAACTTCGCGATAATACCTTGACCGGGGTGATTCCTGCTTCTTTAACTTCCCTTCCTAAGCTAGCGAACGTGTCGTTGCAAAATAACATATTTATGGGTCCAATGCCAATTTTTAAAACAGGTGTTCAAGTGAGTCTTGGGAATATAAACCATTTTTGTAATCCTAGTCCAGGACCATGTGATCCACAGGTAACTGTGTTGCTTGACGTTGCTGGAGCTGTGGGTTATCCAATGAGAGTGGCTGAGTCTTGGGCAGGTAATAATCCTTGTAAAGGTTGGGACTTTGTTACATGTGATCCTAAAGGCAGTGTGATAGTAATTAATTTTGCTAAACAGAATTGGGTTGGTACAATATCTCCTGCTGCTGCTAATCTCACTGCTTTGAAACAATTGGTCATGAGTGATAATAATCTCACTGGTCCTATTCCAGCTATCCTCACCAATTTGCCAGAGCTGCAGCTTGTCGATGTTTCAAACAACAATATTTCTGGGAAGATACCAAAATTTCGCCCCGATGTTATTGTGAAAACATCTGGTAATCCATTTATGGGGAAAGATTTGCCACCAAGTTCTCCACCCGGAAGTCCTAGTTCGCCTGGTGGGACAGATAATCCGTCTTCTCCAACAATAGGTGCACATAAAGCTTCTGTCCCTACGTGGGTGATTGTTGCTATTGTTATTGCTGCTATCATCTTAATCTTAGTTTTGTGCTTGGTGATATATAAATACAAGCGTAATGGGAAATCATACTTGAGTAAAGTTAAGACAGGCAAGGAGCAAAAATTGAAGAACAATTCCCCTAAAAATGTGAATGGTTATGGTGCTATTCCAAGCACGGCCAGTCAAAGTAGTGCTGCAAATAGTGAAATCTATATATATGATGGAGGGAATGTAACCATCCCAGTGGAACTTCTGCGAGAGGCGACAGACAATTTCAACAAAGAAAATATATTGGGACGTGGCGGTTTTGGGATTGTTTATAAAGGTAAACTCCATGATGGGACAGATATTGCTGTTAAGAGGATGGAAGCTTCTATAGCTAGTAACAAGGGGCTCAACGAATTCAAAGCTGAAATTGAGGTACTCACAAAGGTTAGGCACAGACACTTAGTTGCACTTCACGGGTTCTGCGTCAATGGATATGAGAGGCTTTTAGTTTATGAGTACATGCCACAAGGGACATTAGGCCAGCACTTGTTTGATCACGAACATTTGGGATTTCCACCACTCACTTGGAAGCAGAGATTAATAATAGCACTAAACGTGGCCAGAGGGGTCGAGTACCTGCATGGTTTGGCACAACAGAGTTTCATACATAGAGATCTAAAGCCTTCTAACGTACTTCTTGGAGATGACATGACGGCTAAGGTTTCAGATTTTGGATTGGTTAAAAATGCACCTGATGGGAAGTACTCCGTTGAGACGAAGCTAGCAGGAACTTTTGGGTACCTTGCACCAGAGTATGCTTGTATGTACAACACTCCTTTACTATTGCATGAATTAGTTCAATTTAAACCACTAACACACGCAGAACAAACAAAGGAACTATGCAACGACTAACTTAACTATCCCTAATAAAACAAGCTAAGTATTTTGGATATTCATGTTTGATTAGGAATATGATTATTATGTTCTTGATACATGTTGAGCTAAGTATCCACAATTAGTTTCTGATATTATCATTTTCTATTTAAACTAGCCACTGGAAGAGTGACTACAAAAATTGATGTCTTTGCATTTGGAGTGATGTTGATGGAGATGGTCACTGGCAGAAAAGCACTAGATGAGAACCTGCCCGAAGACAGAAGTCATTTAGTCCCTTGGTTTAGAAGGATGGTAATGAACAAAGAGAACATTCGTTACATTCTAGACCCATCCGTGGATCCAGACGAGGAAACTTACCAAAGCATCTGCAAAGTAGTAGAGCTAGCAGGACACTGTGCTGCTAGGGAGCCATCTCAGAGACCAGATATGGGACACGCAGTAAACGTCTTAGCTCCTCTGGTAGAGCAATGGACTCCAACTGCATCTAATGGAGATGATAGTTTCAATATTGACTTCAATATGAGCCTTCCTCAAGCCCTGCAAAGATGGAGAGCTAATGAAGATTCAATGCTCTCTGCAGACACGTATGGTGACTATACCACATCCTCAAGGACTTCAAAGTCCATTACAGCACTTAGGAAGGTGTCGGAGTGAGACAAGCAAGCTTAGTTATACGAAGGAACACCAGTGGATTAAAGCGAGCAATGTAAAGTTACTTAATTGTGACGAAGGGACATGTATATTAATTCCAAGGAATCCAATGACATAGAGAGACACTTTTCTGTCTCAGGTTTTCATTTTTTCTCCATCTAATTATTCTTACTGTTCATAACATCTAGTTTCTGCATTTGTAACATAAAATCTCGGACCAGGTAGACATTTGGGTTTATAAATTTTGATTTTCTGACAAGCATTAACAATGATGCTGGATAGGAGGAACCACAAAGTTTCATATTATCATTGACTGACTCTGAATATCATTACAAAATTCTCCATTCACGAGCGTCTAAACGAAATACAGATTGTCCACATATATCATTTGGACTTCTTCTAAATGAAAAACAAGGTTACCTCTAGGCAAGTAATATTCCTTAAAATCTCCTTCACAGTAGCTGTATAAGTGTTCAAAGGTGATGTTCTTTTACAAGAGAAAAATAAAAGAATCTGTACTACATCCTTTATACTATGTTTACCCAACAAAACAATATTTGCTTCAACAAAATCTATATGTAAGTGCCCATGCACAACCTTAGATAAGTGCATTTACTAGAAAGATTAGTACTGGGAGTTACTCCTTTCAAGCACTGCAGGTTTCTCTCTTGCATCCCATAAACGCGACAAGGCACTAATGTCGAGCATTTAAGAACTAAGTACTTGTAGTTTATAAGAGTTGATTAAAGAATTATGTTTTCTTCTTAAGTTGTTTCGAATTCCGAATTTGATCAAATCTTCATTTTTCAACAATGTACTGAAAGAACCAGAAACCCTTGTGGTGGAGTAATACACCTGACAACGTACTTGCTCAGTGATTTCCAGCTTCAATCCCTTTTGGCCAGAAGGGCAAAAGCCAAGGAACCACTAGTAAAAGTTATAAAGAGCAAAAAGGGGGACAACTCAAGGCATCCACTAGATAATTAATTAGCCGATGTAAGATCAATAACAAAAGAGACGCCTTGTAATACAATTGTGGTGGTTTTGCTTTCAACTAATCTATGTAAGTTCACTGAAAATTTTGCACCATCAGGTTACTTTGACCTACAACAACAGGTAATTTCACATAAATGATAGTAACTTATAACATAGAATAATAACATGCTATATCCAACTAAATTGCATTCATAGTGTAAGAATTCTTCATTGATTGTACATAACTAAAAGTCCTGCTCAATTTGTAAAAAAAATCACAAATATAAGCGTCATTTAGTATGTAGTTGATGGGTCCTAGCAAGTGTAGTCCAAAATTAGGCTGCCAGGGAAGAACAATGCAGCGTCACTCAATTTTTCCATTACATTGATAATTAAGATATATGGCTATAAATGCATGAGCAGACGTGAAGATTTGCAAATAAAGGAAGGTACATCAATTAGAAGGGATGGGAAGGAAATATCAAGCAAAAAAGAAACTGAAGTTACATTCTGCAATATGATAATACCTGGAGATCCCCATCTACCAGGAAAACCATTTCCTCTGATCACCATTTTCAGATATAATCACCCTTTTTAATCAGCAATTTGGCTAAACCTTTCAGCCAAGAGAATGGAGAATATTCAAAATGTAAGGTAGAAAAAGATACTCTGTTAATTAGTTCAAGAGTGTATTTAGTCCCGAAGGCTGAGTCTCTTTCCCTCCCCCCGATAAGAATTCATACGGCACTTCCTTCTAATAGACAAAGGACAAAATAATAAGCTAATTACATCTTCATAAGATTTGGCTCCCAACACATTGTCACATATTCATCTAATTTCAACCATAAAAGCTAATTCATGAGGTGAACGGCTGCCTATAAGCTGCACAAAGCTTCCTTTCTTGTGTGATGTGGGACTAGGCGTCACGTCAATATGGATTATGGTAAGTATAAATGTATCTGGCTCATATACGCCACAGCAGATATAACACGCCTCTGAACCCCTCCCTCAACAAAAAAGGAAAAATCTGGATTTTCTGCGCAAATAGAACACTACTAAAAATTAGGTGATTTCTGTCCGAGATTGTGATCGAAATCGGTCAGAAAAAAGAGTATTTGTTGCAAAAGTCAATAAAGATTTTCTGACAACAAAAAAATAAAAAATTCCAAACGATTTTGTTCCGGAATTGGCCAAATATTTGGTCATACTTGTATATAATGTACAAAAATAATTATATATTAAACAGTTTGAATTTTTTGTTTCCCGCCCAAGACAAAAATTATATATATCTAATGACCAACCGAAATAATTATAATTCAATATTTCCAACCGAATTTGTCACGACCCAAATTCTATTATTGGCCGTGATGGCGCCCAACACCGTTGTTAGGCAAGCCAATCCTAATCAACTAGTGAGTTCTCATTTATTTTACCAAAACAATCCCAACATTTTTAAGTCTTAAACTTTTAAACAACCGATAATTAACAAGTTTACAACAACAACAACAACAACAACAACAACAACCCAGTATAATCCCACTTAGTGGGGCCTGGGGAGAGTAGTGTGTACGCAGACCTTACCCCTACCATAGGGTAGAGAGGCTGTTTCCAAATAGACCCCCGGCATCCTTCCCTCCAAGAACTTCCCACCTTGCTCTTGGGGAGACTCGAACTCACAACCTCTTGGTTGGAAGTGGGGGTTGCTTACCATCAGAGCAACCCCTCTTGTCATAATAATTAACAAGTAGTTATGACACTAGTTCCTGGCATATGTAGGCTATTATTTTGGGGATGTATTTTTAATATTATAAACTTGTTGATTTAACAAGTTTATAATATTAAAAATACATCCCCAAAATAGTAGCCTACATGTGCCAGGAACTAGTGTTATAACTACTAGGGCAACTAGTAGAATATACAAAAGAATATAACTATCCTACTGCCTGAAACAGAATAGACAATAATGACAAAAGAAGAGACTCCGGCATGATGATGAACGACTCAGAAGCGGAAGCTTACCGTGGAATCTCGATCAAGTATCGGGAACGCGCGCCGCACTGGTAGGTAGATACACTTACCTCAGATCATGTACATTCAAGTATAGAAGCGTAGTATGAGTACATAAACAGTCTAACCTCGAAGAAGTAGGGGGGTTGACTTGACACTTAGTAGGGTCAATAACGATATAATTTAAGTGTTATGCTAAGCAGGGAACCACCCAAATTCTATGTTAATTGTACCCGCTAGTGTGGTTCCTGGCCAGGAAATTATTGTGAATTTGAGTACAATTAAAATAGAAACAAATAAGGCTCAAATAAGAGGAGATTTCAACACATAATGGTTCGAAAATAAACAAGGTTTGAAAGAGCAATTAGAAAAAGCTGAATTTAAAAATAAAAAGTTAAAATGCTGAAAAGAAATAAGGAATAAAGGAAGGAGGAGGGTTTCCTAGGTTTATTAAAAATATGGATCACCCCACACAATATTCGGTAATCACTCCTCAACGAAGGGATACATGTAACATTATCGCGTGGTCATCATATCTATATCTACCCTTCCAGCCTTGTTAAGGTATTTAAAGGCGCAGATTGGTCTCGATTACTTATTGCACGCTATTACCCGTCTCACTCCTATCAGTCCCGAAGGCACTTAGAACTACTAATCTTAAAAGGGAAGGGATATCGGGGCTTATTTGAGGTTTTAAAAAGGTAAAAATCTAAGGCGACATACAAAAAAACATATTGCACATTTTAGGGAAAGCATAGAAACAAACAGAGGCTCAGTTATACCTCCTGAACAGAAAAGAACATAATTAGCATGACTTTCATGTACTGTTTAGGTATGATTAAATACCAAATATGAGAGAGAGTTTAAAGGTTGAGGCAGACTAGTTTATTACATAATTCAGATAAGAAGCCCCATTCAGGTCTGCCTGCTGGTTGTAATTATTAATGCAAACAGGTTCAGTTTATAGTCATTACCCTAAGGCTTGCCTAAGTGTTGAGACGAGGTCCTATAGACATGATATCTACTGAGTTAAGAAAGTGATAAGACAATAAAAGTCGAGACGAATTATTTGAAAACCCTATAGGCATGCTTGCTACACTTTGCTTAAGTGAAGGACTCAGATTGTCAAAAGAGAGGCAGAATTAACAGATTAATTACAAGTTCTACAGGTGATAGTACATATTATTACTGGTTCTTAAATCTAACATTGAGTGAAACGAATCAGATTTATTAGAAACTCCTATAGGCCTGCTTTCTATACACTACTGATTTTAAATCTTGTAGGCATAGTGCCTAAAATGCAGAACTTGTTTTAAAACATATGGACATGATATCTAAATACAGAACTTGTTTTAAAACCTATAGACAGGTCTGCAGAAATTGTTTTAAAACCTATAGACATGGTCTCTATATATGGTTGAATATGCAGATTTGTAATAGACCTATGAGCATGATTTCTATATGTATTTGAATATGCAGAATTGTAATAGATATATAAGTATGATTTCTACCCTTTTGCATGCATAGTTACCTACCCCTTTTCACTAGGCGCCCCTAAATATTCATTACAACTTATTACAAACTAAAAAAAATTACATCAGAAAAAAGTACAAAAAAATACAACCAGATGAAGGTTTTAAATCATGAGATAGACCAACTCCAAGATCATTGATCCAAAATCTTTCTCTAATTTGAGTATGTCAAAGTTCCCTAAGAGCCTTAATGGGACTCTGGGCAATGCTCACACCCAAATTGTATCATCAGAATAGGGACAAGTGCAGTATGAAAGGGCTAACCCTCAAGTGTCCATGTTCAGAGGGAGCTTAATTGGTCCCAAGGCAAGGCTCACAAGAGGGGGGCAGAACTTAAAGTCTAAGAGAGAGTGCAAGTGAAAAAATAGATTTTTGAGGGGATAAAAGAGAGGGAAACAACCAAAAACAAGTTACTAACTTCATGCAAAGGGGCTCAGGGGGTAGGAAAGTTGCAAAGAGCCTATGCTTGGTAAGGGTAAGCTTTAAGCATGCACAACAATAGAGATGCTGACATGCATATAAGCTTACCAGAACGTACAATAGCAAAGAATCATAGATGTTAGGATTCTAGGGATCAAGCTTGAGTCATGGACAGTAATATCTAGTACAGTCTTGCCTTCAGCAAACCATAGCATCACACACATTGGGGGTAGCGGGCTTAGGATTCATGGTAGATTCATGGATAGGCAGAAGAGAAATTATAGCAGGCTAAAACAAGTACTGAGCTGAACAAAAATAATAGACAGACAAGAGAGTAAAGTAAATAAACACATTGTTGTGATGCTGAAAATCTTAATCAGAACATAGTAATTTCAAAGAGCAAGATATAGTAAAAAGAAAATAGCGGGACTCGAAAGCAGTCCACGGTACACGTAGCAAATAGAATAGTTTTTTAACGTGAGTGAGAGTTCAGAAACCAATAGTGTTCGTGTGTTGTGTGTCAATGCAAAAGCCAGGTATTTATAGTGTGAAAACAGACAGAAAATAGGACAAGAAAATATTTATGGAACTGTTTATCAATTAAAAATCAATCAGTACAAAAAACTTCCTTTAATTAAGGAATTTAAACTTAAACGGTAATGGATAGAAAACTTTTACAGATAGTGTTGAAACAGGTTCTCAAGTCGCTAAACTAAACGTGTGTTCATATTTGTAGGTTTTGATAAATGACAAACCGACGTGAACGGAACATTGACATATGCCGAAGTCCAAGCACAAGAGAAACAAAGATCAAGATTTGGTAAAGCAACAAAGTTATACATGAGTCGTTCTATAATCGTGATCTTGATCCGACAATTGATTCAAGACTTGGCTTCTCTCGTAAAATCATTTTTATCAAACCATGCATCTTTATTTTAAAGCAAAATGATTTTCAAACATTTCATTTTAACCAAAATAAATTTTAAACATGTCTTTCAAATCTGGACAAAGATAATCGATTATGTACTTTATGATAATCGATTATGTTAAAGCAGTGTACACCAGATTTTACAAAGCTGTAAGATAATCGATTATGTACCTTATGATAATCGATTATGTTAAGGCAGTGGACACCAGATTTTACAAAGCTGCAAGATAATCGATTATGTACCTTATGATAATCGATTATGTTAAGGCAGTGTTCACCAGATCTTTCAAAGCTACAAGATAATCGATTATGTACCGTATGATAATCGATTATGTTAAGGCAGTATTCACCAGATTTTTCAAAGCTACAAGATAATCGATTATGTGCCTTAGACTAATCGATTATGTTGAGATAGTGAGCATCAGATTTTTCAAAGTAGCAAAATAATCGATTATGGCTTTTCTGGTAATCGATTATATTAAAGACCGTTGCCAAAGTATTTTCAAACATTGAAAGATAATCGATTGTGTACAATCAGACAATCGATTATGTTAAGCATAAAGTCGGGGATTGATTTTTGAACGTTGTCAGGTAATCGATTATACGATTTGGATAATCGATTATTCTGCTTAAAATCTGAGATTGATTTTTGAACGTTGGCAGATAATCGATTATGCAGAATCAGATAATCGATTATCCTAGCACAAAATCAGCAATTTGTGATTGGCAATTAAGCAACGGTCTTGGGTGTTTTGAGCACTATAAATACAACTCAAAATCACTCTTCTAAGCACAACAACTGATTACATTCTTGCTAAAGCTTACATACTCTCTTTGCAATCATTTTATATTCATCTCATAAGTTTTTGAGAGCCAAACTCTTGACGAAGTTGTTGTGTTCTTGAGCGTATTGTTTTTACTCATATCTACTCTTTAAAGAGAGTCTTGTCTTGAGTGCTAAGTGTTTGTACACACTTGAAGGGATAGTCTAATCCCTTGTTGTAAGAAGGAAAAGTAGTTCCTTGGTTTGAAGTCTTGAGGTGCGGTATCCTCGAGCAGGTTGAAGTCTTGTAGAGTGTATATCTACGAGCAAGTGTAACGGTTTGCTAAGCACTCGTAAGCTTAACGAAGTTAGTGTAAAACTCGAGAGAGTCTCTCAGGGACTGGACTAACCACGTGTTGTGGTGAACCAGGATAAAATTCGGTGTGTTCTCTCCTTATCTTTTTAACTACTGCACTTACGTTATTCCTGCAATTTTTAATTCCGCAAATTTACATTGTTTTTTATTATAACGCTATTCACCCCCCCTCTAGCGTTAAGCGTATATACTAACAGATAGAAATCAAGTAAGCATCTTGTGCAAAGTAGGTAATTAGGGGAAAATACATAGGGGTTTAACTAAGGGAAGAATTAATAAAAAATATTTGGTGTACATGGTTAATCAAATAAGGTAAAAAAAGAAGAATAAACCAACCAATACATTGTAAATCAAGGAGTCAGAGATTTGAAATTATAGCTAAACCAAGTCAGAAGTAGGAGAACCGAAAGTCTAAGGGAAAGTTCTCAAATCAACCCAAGAATCGGTAAAATTGGTAAAGCAAGGAAAGAATCAACCAGACTTACACAAGGAGGTCTGAAATTAATCCCAAATTGTAGGTTATTTTAGGGAAACTCAGCATATAAAATATTATATAAGTATTAAGCAAGCAAGGATGAATTTAGGGCAAAGAGGAACATCATAAAGTAGCAAACATAGGTAGTCACATAGGTCGATTTCAATTACTCAGTAACAAGAAGAGAAAGTATCAAATAGCATGCCAAAGGGTCAAGTAAAAGACCTTATAGAATTTAGCAAGAAGTTAAAATCATATAAAGAAACAAAAGACTCAGAAATTCAAAGAGCAGTTGATAAAACAACGGAACACCCTCTTCTATCGTATGAGATGCGAGGCCAGGCCCTTTACGCGCGATACGGCTGCTTGAATTTCGGGAGGGATGACGGGCTCGAACGTATGGTGTCCTCAGAAACTCGAATAGGTTCAAGGAAATTAGGGTTTTGAAACCAAAAAAGTTCAAAGACGAAGAACGAGAAAATTACATAGCAAATAGTCTCACAACTCGAATGAATCCCCAAATTTAGGGCTTTCTCTGTCAATCGAGTATAGAGATGAAAACAATTAGATCAGGCAAAAATACTAACAAAATAAGTTCAGAAATCTCAAAAAGGAACTAAGACTTTTAACATGCATATTTCAGTAGAAGAACAACATAAAGTAGCACAGTAGAAGAGCGACATAGTAAGGGAATAACATAAGAAACACAGTAGAAGAATAACGTAAGAAACACAGTCGACATGTTTAAAAATCAGAAGAGCTTCGAAATAAAGTAACAAAAAAATCCTAAATCAGAAAAGACAAAGGTTCTGAAAGTAAAGTGTTGAAAGAAACCATGAGAAAACGTTTACGATCTTAGAGAAACACAGATCTACAACGGATCTAAAAGAATCAGAAGGACCTCAAATATTAGGGTTTTGAAAGAACCCTAGATAGTGAGAAAGGCTTGGAAAGTCATTGTTCTTAGCAGGAGAAGTCAAGCTCAGGCATGAATAGCCATGACTGGCCGGAGCAAGGTGAAAGATGACCGGAGACAGCATAGTACTAAAATAGACCAAGGTCTAGACCAAACTTCATCAGGGTCTAGTCTTGCAAGTATTATAATCAAGCAGGTAGAAGTTGTAGGAGGCAAATACATGCCTTTAATTGCTTTGGAAGCCATTGATTCAGGCGATTTTAGGGTGGTGGATGAAGGCGTCGGCTAGGTTTGAGGGAGAGTTTTGGAGAAGGGGGGGGGGGGAGGGAGGGATAATGGGATTAAAAAGGAAAAATTAAAGGGTGGCCGCTGATTATTTTGATCAACGGCTTGGATTGAATGGGGATCCAGGCGGGTTATTTTAAAAGATTTCTGGGTTGGGTGGAATAGGATTTAGGTCAAGGTAATTATCTTTTAGAATTTGGTTTAACTGAGGGCTGATTTGGGGCTACAATTGAAATAAACGGGCTAATGCTTAAATAGCCACTTTTCCTTTATTTAATTTTATAAAAATAGTAGAATAATTTCTGGAAATGAATTAAAGTACTAATATGATTAATAATACATAATTATTGAATTAAAAATACTGGAGTCAATTTTATAATTATCAACACAATTAAATCTTAAAAGAGGCTAATATCGCAAGTATTTGCCATTTAGCTTTAAAAATATTAAATAAATTTGTAAATATGTGAAAAAATTATGTTAGCTATGCATAGATATGAGAATCCAAAATGAATTATCAAAATGATAATTTTGGAAATAGTTATTGGGCTTTTCCTTAATAAAATAGAGCAATAAATCATTTAAAAAATCTTTGAAAATTAAGAAAAAGTCATAAAACCTTGGGGCATGCTTATATATGCATATACATGCTATTTTGAAAGTATTTTTCATATTAAAATATACAAGAAAAAATTGGGTATCAACAACGGCGCGAACTATAGATGCCTCTATTACTCTGTTCGCGAATCATACGTGCGACGCGGTAAAATACAGATAAACATATCAAGAAGTCAATCAATAATTTATCAAGAAGGAAATTATCCAAAGTAATGTCAAAATTCTCTTTAACGGTCAAGAAAATGATGTTTAACTTTTTTAGAAATTCATTTGCCAAGTTCGATATGATTCACGCAATCTAAATTAACAATAAAGTTTCAAATATGGCAAGTAAAGCATGCTATTGGGTCCTAAACTACTCAGACTTAAACATAATAGTCGCTACACACTGTCTCTCGTCACCTCATGCGTATGTAGCCCCCAAAATTAGTAGCAAATATTCAATTATTTCTCCTAATTCTCTCTTACAAAGTTAGAAATGAGACTTACCTTGCTCCAAAACTTACTTCCAATTTAAAGAATGTGCTCAAACTCTCAATTCGGAGCTTAACGATCCAAAACTAATCAAATGGGGTAAGAACTAGTCAATACAAGCTCAAGAGTTCATATTCTAACTGTTAAACTAGTTTCCCAACCCTAAATGCAAGGTTCCTAAAACTCATCCCCGGGCCCGAATTCCAAAAATATTTGTAGAAAGATGTTACCCATAACATAAGGATCAAGAATATATGATTTTTACTTCATTCCATAGAAAATTTCGTGGTTTGATCTTGTTTTTATCAAAACCCTAGGTTTTACTCTAATCCCGGGATTTTCTCTAAAATTTATGTGTTAATCTACCTAAAGAACCAAGTATTAAACTCACATTAAGAAGGAATAACTTACCTCACAATGCTAGGTTGAAATCACCTCTTTGGAAGCTCCCAAATCGCCCAAGAAATAAATGAAATGTGTAAAAAATGACACTTTTCCTGTATTAAATAAAGGCATTGCCTTCAGTGATTTCCGCGCCCGTGGTTAACGAAAGGTCTGCATCTATGGAATTTAACCGGGCTGGTTGGGGCTGCCTCTGTTGTTTGGGGGCCACTTCTGCAATTCTGTTTCTGCGAAAGGAGCCACATCTGCGGTTCCTGGGCTCCTTTCCTTGGGCCACACCTGCAAAAGATTGACCGCTTCTGCAGTTTTGCACCTAGGGCTGGCCAACCGCATGTGCGGTTATGACAGATTCCTAGAGCTTCAGCTCCTTCCAAAATTTTCTAACTCAACTCGAGTCTGGTAAAATTGATGCTCGGAGCCCTCAAGGCCCCGCCTGAACATGCCGACAAATTTGAAATCATAAAACGGATTCGCTCGAACCCTCTGAACGCCCGAAACAACGCTAAATCTAAGAATCACCCCTTAAAACCAATTGAATCAAACTTATGAACTTCAAGTTCTTCAATTTACTTCCAACGTGCCGAAACGTACTTATACTACTCGGATTAACACCAAAATTTGCGAGCAATTCTTAAATGCTTTTATGGAACTATTCCCCGTCTCAAAATTCCGTTCAGCCCTCGATAACACAAAAACCCGCTCCAAATCAAATTTAAAGAACTTTTAAAATCTTCAAGAACCAACTTTCACTAATATGTGTTAAATGCTCCCCGACCATCTAAGACCTAAGTTCTAAATTACATACAAATCTATTGGAACCATCAAATCCTGATTTCGAGGTCGTTTACTAAAAATATTAACCAAAGTCACACTTGGCCTTTTAAGCCTTTAAGGAACCAAGTTTTCTGAAACTCTTCCAAATACCGAATCAACCATCCCCGCAAGTCATAAATCATTTAAAACAAGTATGGAAAGTCCTACTTAGGGAAACAGGGTTCTAGAAAACAAAATGACCATTTGGGTCGTTACAGAATTCGGTTAGAAAAACGCTTTTATACAAATATAAATTTAATAGTATTTGTGTATGTATATTGTAAAAAGGTTTTAAATAAATAATATTTTTTACTCTTATATATATATATGTACGTGTATATGTGTATGTGTCTATATATATATAGATAGCATGTATACCATACACTTAGGTATAGTTAATTTAGTTAACAGGTTTTATAATAGTTGTAGGAAAAATGCATGGGAGGAAGATGACTCATGATGAGTTTTTCACGGAGACTCACATCCAGAAGAAGAAGGCACCGACAGATTAGAGTAGATGGGTTGAGGGCCGGGCGGAGACTGCATATGTAAGTTTCATAACTACTATAAATATTTATAATATTATATAGTTAATAATTTTCTATATTCTAAATAAAGGGCCGCTACAAGATTAATGTGGAGGAGTACACTTAGAACTTGCCACCGAATAAGAAAGGAGAGAGACCACACCTTTCAGACAACGAAGAACAGAGGATATGGTTGGGTATTGTCGGTGGTCCTAAAAAGGGGATAGCATACGACCTTCCAGAGAAATTATTTCAGCGCTGCAGGACTAGATTGCAAGGTATAGGGACTTACGCCCAAGGCGAGGCAATTGATAGGCCGACTATCTCGTCTGGGGAAGAGAGGATTACAAAGCTGACATAAGAGCTTGAAGAGAAAAAGGCTAGAGAACAAAATAGAGATGAACAATTTGGTATCCTTCAAGTTCAGCTAGAAAGGAGGGACCAACAATTCAATCTCCTTCAAGGTTAGCTGGCCAATCTTCTTGCTAGTGGTGCTTTCTCCATTCCCCAGTCTCGTGAGCCTTCATCATGTGCTAATCCTTCTTGTTATGATCCTTCGAACAATGCCAACAATAAAGGTTCTACGAGTGAAGATGGAGATGATGTTATATGAATTACTCATTGAATGGTATGTATTGCCAAACAAAGTATTGAACTTGACTGTTTTTTAATTGAGACTAGTTTTGAATGATGATTGTATTGTTGATATTATTTTGTTATTGAACATTTGTATAGTTTTGTTGTAGTTAGCGTTGATGCTGTAGTTGTTATTAGTTGTTGTTGTTAGATAATGGTTGTTAGTGTTAGTTTATTATTTTTGTTAGTTAATTATTATTGTTGTTGTTAGTTAATTAGTTAATTATTATAGAGTAATTATGGTTGAATGGCAGTAATGTAATGCTGCCATTATAGGATGGATATTGGTTGTAACTAACAGGTGGTGTAGCTTAAACACAAGCATTTTCTACCCAATTTTTACCGAGATTTTCGGTCGAAAATCACAATTTTTTGCCCATAAATTCACAATTTCCGATCGAATTGAGTCGAAAATTTCAAAAAAATTATCCAGTTTTTGAAATTTCCGATCGAATTCGGATGAAAATTATGAAATTATATTTGTTTTTAAAATAATTAACAATTCATTAATTAAATAAAATTATTTTAAAAAAAAATTTCCAACCGAATTCGGTCGGAATTTGAAAATTAAAAATGTAAATTTAATAGTTATCGACCAATGTCGATCAAAAATTAAAGGTTGACTGTCAGTCAATGCTTTGAAATTTCCGATCGACTTTAATCGAAAATTTTCGACCAATTTCGATCGGTACATATTACCAACATTTTCCCGACAAATTAAAATCGATCAGTATTCGATCTAAAATAGTGGACGGAATTGCATTATTTTTTTAGTAGTGGAAGTATTTACAACCATCAAACTACCAAAACCAGTAGGTGTATCAAAGTAGATTCTTAGTTCTGATTAAGAAACTATAAACCATTCAACAAGGACTTGTAACTCTTGTCATTTATCATTCATTAGCCTATCCCTCTTCTTAAATTCTCTAGAAGCTCAAATGCATCAATCTCATCCCATCGCTCCACATTTCCTCCGGCACATTTGTAGGTCAACTAATCAGGTTATAATAAATTGTCTAATAGCACCCCCAATCCATCTGTTGTGAACCAGCCTGGCTTGGTAAGAGATTATGGACCAAAAGTGTAGAACGAGGCTAATCCAATTGGGACTATTGGCCCAAGTGGTAAAGGCCCAATGATTAAACAACCAAATAGAATACTAGTACGTTATATTTGGGATCCCGGGAGGAGATACAAGATATGTTTATTGTTGAGTAAAATGTCTGCTTCTACTCGTTTTCCTTCTCGAGTGTCTGTATCCTATCGTCCTCATTGTTAGTATGAGCTTTTTATCCCTTCTTCTCTATCCTTTGTATTTCTATTTAGTATCTTTAGTTCCTGTAATAGTATTGAGTTGAGTCGTAGTTTTCTATCACCGTTAAAGAAATAAAAGTGTTGGAAAACTAATTCCTTACATTGGTGTTTTCATCCGTCGGACTCCAATGATGGTACTAGAATGATTCAAAGGCGAGGATAAACCAGAGAGTGGCTTTTTCGGGCCGAGCGGTACTTTACTTATCTTGGCTTCGCCGAGAAGGATTGGTTACCTCTTCTTTCCTTTTACCTTGATGGTGAAGCTCTTAATTGGTTCAATTGGTTGTTTTTGAACAATCAATTTTTTGATTGGAAACATTTCAAGGGAAAATTTGCTCAGCATTTTCGACAACAGCCCACCACACATCTAGTAGGGAGTCTAGCTTATTCCTCACATGTTTGTTTTAATTACGTCAATTATATCCCTACAGTTTCACAACGAGTTTTAGTGTCTTCCTTTCTTTCTCCGAGCCATTTTTCATCTGTGTTTGGATCTGCTGATGATACTGGAAACTCAAATACGAACCATTTGTTCGATGAATTGCCAGAGAAGTATTTAAATGTAGATTCCTTTAATTCCTGTAATTCAACCTACTGGAGACATGGAGGCACCTCAAGTTAGGCATGCAAAATCAGTAGAGGTGGCAGATACGGTACAGGAACCTTCTGCCATTATCGAAGAGTAGGTGTTCGACAAAATTTCACACACTACATTAGCCAAGTTATCCAATGATAGCTTCTGTGAAAATGTTAGCTCGCAAACCACGGTACCTACTGAGGTGTTAGATGATACGAGGGGATCTAATACTAAGGAGGAGGAAAATTAACGACATAATGTAGCTTTGTTTAAAAATTCTCCTCAGAAGGATTTATCAGGTTTTCTGGTTCCTTTTGCTAGCCAAGGAATTGTGATCTCAAATGCGAGTGCAACAGTTGCTGAAATAGCATATCCATTTGATGGTGCCTTATGGCGTCACCATATTTCATGTTTGCTTAATTCTCTTGAAGGAATTCGTGGAGAAACAAAGTAGACTGTTCTTTGACTTGTCTTTGGTGTACACAAGTGCAATTGGGTTGATACAGTACAAGAGTGCAATCGTCATGGATTCTTGTTATCAAAATTGAGAGACCGTGCTAGGGAGGACAAAATACAGGGAGTGTTGCAGGCATTTGCTAAAGGTTACTCCAAGAAGTATATTGTCTTTTATCCTGGTCCTTATCAGAAGTTTCCTATTGGTCAAAGGCATGATGATTTAGGTGGAGTTGAACTAGGTGTTGCAAGCTGTGTTACTCTCAAATCTTCTTGTGCAACTTACAAGCTACTAGGGGAGTCTACAGAGGATTCATTGATGCATCATTTTGGTAGTGTTATTGCTCATATTGTGGAGCGATTAAATGCACCAGTGCTACAATATGCTATATGTGCTTACAGGAACTGCAACATTCTGGCTTTTTCTCTTGAAAGTGTCACTTTGTTGGATCAGATAAATAGGTCAAGAACAATTTCTTTAAGGGCTTTGCCACACTCTATACCTGTTGTGAAGAGTGAAAAGAAAGATAATGGTAAATTTATCGGCAAAACGATAACAATATCTTCACTAGGGATATTGGAATATTATGGTGTGGCCATAGTTAAAGATCTAACATTGGTTCAAGTCCCGTTCTTCATGGTATGTACACCAATCTTGAGGCTGTGGCTCATGCTCAAACAGTTTGCTATGACTTACCGAGAAGAAATCTTATTAGTTTGCAATTCTTGATATTTGATTTTGATCCCAAAGCACAGGAAGAGGATTCTACTAGACTCTTTCACCAACTGATGATAGTTGGTGTGTTTCTCATCAATTCTATAATCGACGCGAAGGTCAGTGCTTGCTCATTATTGTCTGGCTCCAAGTTAGAGAAGCTGCTATATGGATATCTTATCAATACCCAGATTACATGTGACGTATATATTTGTGACATAATTTGCAACATACCTCTCAAAAGTAGTATTCCAGATTGTTTAGATGAAGCATCTAAGAGAGCCGCTGGTGCCTGCAACAGTTTATGAACTTCTTCTATCTGAAACTTGGAGAATGTAGTTGCATTTTAGTCTACAATTAGTCATTAATTTACAAATGAGTTGCTCCAAGAGAGTTAGCAAAAGAACATGCCTGGATGACAGGAGCTCAAAATTAACGCACTGGCATTACATAACTACAAAGTTTTGCTTCGATACAGTTGGTGACCTCATCTAGGACTTACCATCTACATGCAACATGATGCTCACAAGCTTTTCATTTTCAGACTGTCAAAGATCCATACCAAAGAACATAGAGCTTTATGGTGTAACATTTTCCTTGAGTTTACGTGATAAAGAGTTGTTGCAACACGAGGAAATGAGTAACTTATGGATACTTGGCATCAGTTGTTGGTCTGATCTCATTCTGTGGCTTCATGTTCATAACTCTTTTTCATTTCTTGAGTCAAACCTTGAAGACAAGGTTTTTTTTAAAGACGGGAGTATTGTTGTAAACGATACTAACTTGGTAAGGGATTATGGGCTAGAAGAGTGGAACAAAGCTAATCCAGTTGGGACTATTGGGCCAAGAGGTAAAGGCCTAATGATTAAACAACCTAATAGAATACTAGTACGTTATATTTGGGATATCGGGAGGAGATATATGATATGCGTATTGTTGAGTAAGATATTTGCTTCTACTCATCTTCCTTCTCGAGTGTCTGTATCCTCTCATCCCCATTCTTAGTCTGTGTTTTTCATCCCTTCTTCTCTATCCTTCGTATTTCAGTTTAGTATTTTTAGTTCCTGTAATAGTTTTGAGTTGAATTTTAGTTTCCTATCTCTGTCGAAGTAATAGAAGTGTTGAAAAACTAATTCGTTACACTATCTTCTAACCGACGATAGCAAGTCTCTTAAATTAAGATTATAAATCATATGTTCCTCCTTTTCTTATAAAACTTCAGTCCTAGATTCACCCTCCCCTTCTCGCACAATACCAAATCGGTTAGGCAAAATACCTTAAATCACCTCTAATCTTTGCTTAGATTATTAATATTATTCCCGAGCTATGCTTGGTTTTAATTACCCCTCAACTTGGCCTTTTGAGGGTCATTATCCCCTACACGCTGATGTGGCAAAAAGTATGGGTATACGCACCTGCCACGTGGATTTTTCCTGTCTATGTGGCATTTTTGAAAAATAATTTTTTTCACCTTTTTAAGAATATTACTTCTTTAGATAAATTTTTTTTGAATAAAATCTATAATAAAACTTGAATTTTACTATATTATTTAGGCTAAATATTTTTATTTGGCCAAAAATAATAAAGTATTAGTTAATCTTTTTTTGAATTTGACCTGAAAAAAAGATTTATATAGTTAAAAAGAAATAGTCAAGATATCTAAAAATTTATAAATAATTAATTTCAGATTATGTTTTTTTATAATTTTTTAGATGCCTTGACTATTTATTTCAATTGTATAAATCTTTATTTTCATGTCAATTTTTTTTTAAAAAAAAGATTAATTAAAACTTTATTATTTTTGGTAAAATAAAAATATTTAGCCAAAATAATGTAGTTCTATTTAAGTTTTATTATACATTGTATTCGAAAATAATTATCTAAAAGTAATATTCTTGAAAAGGTAAAAAAATATTTTATTTTTTAAAAAATTGCTACATAGACAGAAAAATTCACGTGGCAGGTGAGTGCACCCATACTTTTTGTCATATCAACATTTAATAGGGTAATAGCTCTCAAAATACCAAGTTAAAGGGCGTAACTAATACCGAACATAATTTGAAAAAAATACTAATAATTTGAGCGAAGTTTGAAAATGATTTAAAGTATTTTGCCCATCGATTATATAACTGTTAATGTAGCTGTACAGGCATTGAGCTCACAAAGCCGCTTCATTAAAAACCTAAATGTTATCATCAACCTCAAGAGACTTTTGAATAGGCCTAACTTACCATATTCAATGCAAATGTATCTTGAATTACCCCATAATTCTCATTTGTTTAGCTAACAATAAAACAGTGTGTTGGAATGAAAATAACTAGGCGTCAAGCAGAGGTTAATAACCAAACATTACATTAGTAACGACAAATCAAACAAAATTAAAAAAGAGAATTATAAAATTAAAAGATTCATAATATTATTATGGTTTGGTCTGTTGACCTACATAAATTTATTAATACTAATTTTGCACATTTAAGATGTAGTCCACACCTACATAATATTACCAACATTATTAAAACGGAATGTTTGAATAACTATACATGAGAGAATATGAAGTATAAGTTTTTAGAAGCATGTGTTTTTACTTATTTTTATTTTAAAAGGATATCTTTCATTTATAAGGGAAACTATTTTTTTTTTAGATAAACACATATTTAGTAGCATATTGACCCATAATACTTTCGTCGTTTATGATGTTGTTGTCCAATCCTTTATAAATCATCCTTATACCATTTTATAAGATTTTTGAAGGGTCCATATTTCTAAGTAGCATGTCAACTGTGAAGTAATCAGTTCATCAATGCATAAGTAAAAACATTGAATTTTTAATGGTATTTGTAAACACATATATACAAACATAGAGAGAGAGAAAAGCAAGAGAGAGTAAGAGAAATATAAATGGCATGATGGATGAAATATTAAATCTGTATGGAAAAGAGTAAAAATTTCGAAAAAGTTCAATCACCAAAATTTAAAAGTTACTCCAAGCAGACAATGAATTTTGCAAACAGTGGATTAATTAACTTAAATAAACAGTAACTCATTACCGTGTAAATCCTTCTTATGTACATGATGTTGACTAAAAGGTATGGACTTTTAGTATTGGGCTTTAGAAATTTAAGAGTGTAAATTGAAAATGGTAGGAAATAAAATAGAAAGAAATAAAATTTTGAATGAAGTTAGTTTTTGTCTTGAACTTTGTCCCTCATTGATGAGGGACAACTACATTTGTGTGTATATATGTAGGATCACTTCTTAGAGCTCTTAAAAGGAGTTGAATAGAATGAATCCTAGTGCTGTCGTCGTCGCTAGGCTCAGCTTTGGCTTTGTCAAATGATCAATAAGATTATTTTTTGGACAAAATTATTTAATAATTAATTAAAAGTCAGTCAGTTAATTAACGAAATTAACTGAAATCTAAAATCCAAAAATGCTGAACTTTGGCTTTGAATTTAGATTTGTCAAATGATCGATCAATAAGATTATTTTTTGGACAATATTATTTAATTAATTATTTAACAATTAATTATAATCCGGTCAGTTAATTACGAAATTAACTGAAATCTGAAATCCAAAAA
Organism: Nicotiana benthamiana; assembly: GCA_034376525.1. Taxonomy (NCBI): domain Eukaryota; kingdom Viridiplantae; phylum Streptophyta; class Magnoliopsida; order Solanales; family Solanaceae; genus Nicotiana; species Nicotiana benthamiana. The sequence continues at coordinate 10,281,204 of CM067338.1, read as the reverse complement.
TGCTGAACGTTAAGTTTTCCCTTATGAACCAACACTTTTCATGAACATGCATCACACCTCTTCCGATAATTGTCAATAAATTCTGAGGCATGGCTGCATTTTCATAACACTGAAAAATTACAGAACTTCCTTCTAAAAATCCTGCATTTTATTTCTCAGAATCTCTTCTAAATTCGTAAGTGTGATTTTGCTCCGTTCTTTGAGTTTGTTGGTATCATGCAGTTTTGTATTGCTACTGTTGCAGGAAGGTTTATTCCGTTTCATCCTAGGAGGATTTAATCCATTACCTTGGCAATATGGGAGGGCGTTAAAATTCCTTAAGGACGCACAAGCAAATTGTGGACTCGGAATATTTTTTATATTTTATGCTTTTCCAGTTTTTCTTCTAACAATCTTTCTGATTTTGTGTTTTAACACAGTAGTGTCCACAAGCTTAAGGAATTTTATTTACTAATGTTTCTGTGTTGTAATATATATTAAACTGTATCTATATTTGGTATACTAGTTTGGAGACTAAAGCCTTCATGCTTTCTACTGCAATAATTGTTCTGTTTGGTTTAAAGTATATAAAAACTTTACCGGAATAATAAACCTACGGGTTTGAAGTATATAAAAATTTCACCATTATTACGTGTTGTATGTTTGGTTTTATATTGTATTTAGTTTGAAGAGATCAAAACTTTACTGATTTAACAAAGTTTTGTTTTGTTTCAAATTCTACAGAAACATGACGAATAAAAATCAAACTAATGTTGCGGGAATGGGTGCTACTGTTACGAGTGTTGCTGCCTCGTCAAGCCGTTCAACTCCTGCTCATGCTATGGTACCAGCAGAAAAATCCGGAAAGTTTTCTAGTATTGATTCAAACTTTGGCAAATGAAGATGCTCTTCTATCTTACTACGTTGAGTTTGCAGTGATACATCAAAGAGGATCCGGTCCTGGCAGAAGGCACTCCGGATGATGAACGATTTGTTGTAACTGAAGCATGGAACATTTTGATTTCTTGTGCAAAAATTACCTTTTGAGTTGTTTGGAAGATAGCTTGTACAATGTCTATAGTGTCATGAAAACTTCAAAAGCGTTATGGAATGCGCTTGAAAAGAAGTACAAGACTGAGAATGCCGGACTTAAGAAGTTTGTGGCTGCAAGGTTTTTGGATTTCAAGATGATTGACACTAGGTCGGTCATAACTCAAGTCCAAGAATTATAAGACATTGTGCATGACCTCTTGCTGGAGGTATGACCCGAATCAATAATTTTATTAATAAGATTTATCTTGTTATTAATTATGAATTTGTTATTGAATGTATGGTCATAAATGAGGCCTTTCAAGTCGCTTCTTTCATTGAGAAGTTACCTCCGTTGTGGAAGAACTTTAAGAACTATCTTAAACACAAGCGAAAGAAAATGACACTAGATGACTTGATTGTTCGTTTGAGGATAGAAGAAGACAACAAAAATGCTGAAAAAAAGTCACGTGGAAGCTCGGCAATAATAAGGGCTAACATTGTTGAGGAGGCGCCACAAAATAAGAATAGAAAGAAAGCTTCTGGACCAAAGAATTACCCAAGCAAGAAAAATTTCAAGGGTAATTGCCATAATTTTGGAAAATCTGGGCATACGCCCGTGGATTGTCATGCACCAAAGAATGATAAGAAGAAGAAGAAGAATCACGCTAACATGGTTGAAAATGCTGAAGAAATGGAGGACTTATGTGCCATGTTGTCTGAATGCAACTTGGTAGGAAATCCTAAAGAATGGTGGATAGATTTTGGAGCCACCCGTCATGTTTGTGCTAACAAGGAGTTAATTTCTTCTTATTCTCCCACAGGACTCGATGAGATAATTTTCATGGGAAATTCATCTACAGCCAAAATTGAAGGAGTTGGCAAGATTGCGTTGAAGATGACATCGAGAAAAATAGTGACTCTAAACCAAGTTCTCCATGTTTCAGAAATTCGAAAGAATCTTATGTCTACCTCACTTCTTGTCAAGAATGGAGTCAAATGTATTTTTGTTTCTGATAGTGTTGTACGTAGTAAGACTGATGTGTATGTAGAAAACGGTTACCTGAATGAGGGCTTTTTTAAGCTAAATGTAATAGCAGTTCCTATCAATAAAGTTAATGCTTCTTCTTACTTACTTGAGTCAAACACTTTATCGCATTCACGCTTAGGTCATGTCAAATTCAAAATATTGCGTAAAATGATAAAGTTAGAAGTATTGCAAAAATTTGATTGCATTAATTCCAAATGTCAAATATGTTAAGATTTATGCCCGTCACTAGAGGGGGGGGGGGTGAATAGTGCGGCACGAGAATATTGATAAATATTGCGGAATTAAAATTGCAGGAGTAAAGTAAATGCAGTAATTAAAAGATTAAGAAAAGGATACACCGAATTTATACTGGTTCACCACAACGTGTGGTTGGTCCAGTCCCCCGGGAGACTCTCTCGAGTTTCCACTAACTCCGTTAAGCTTACGGGTGCCTAAGAAACCGTTACACTTGCTCGTAGATGTACACTCTACAAGACTTCAACTTGCTCGAGGATACCTCACCTCAAGACTTCACCTTGCTCGTGGATACCGCACCACAAGACTTCACACACTAAGATTGAGGGTACTTAGCAAACCCGACAATCAATGAGAAGATATGGTTTTCTCAAACACCTTTCTCTTTTACAATAAGAACTCTCTAAAAAGAGTAGATAAAGAGATACAATATTAGCTCTATGAACAAAAAGTTGTCTCTCAATTGGCTCAACAAAAGCTCTAAAATGATGCACAAATAATATCAATATGTATATGAATAATGAGAGGTGTTGTGTGTATCAAATCAGCTCAAAAGACCTCTATTTATTGGTGGTAGAAGTAGTATGTCCGTTGCTTAATTGGCAATCAATTATGCTGATTTTATGCCAAGATAATCGATTATCAGATTTGCATAATCGATTATCAGCTTACCGTTACAAAATCTGAAGCTGATTTTGTGCTAGAATAATCGATTATTGGATTTGTATAATCGATTATCTGCCTGTCGTTCAAAAACTTTGGCAATGGATACAAGATAATCGATTATGCCCAAGTGTATAATCGATTATCCTACTCTGCGGAAATTTCCAATAAATGGAATTTCCCAGAATAATCGATTTTCACTTTGCATAATCGATTATTCACCTATGCTGTCCAGAATTGAAAACTTACTTCAAAAACCATTTTGGTTAAAATGAAAACGTTAAAATCATTTTGTTTGATGTATTTGAAATATGTTTATGATAAATATGATTTAATAAAAAGATTTTATGCATATTTATCATGACCTATGTTGAGCCAAAAGACGAGATAACTTAAACGTTGCTCTTACATTGGTTCTACCTAACGACCTACGCCTTGGGTCTTCGGTCTTGAACTTTTGAGCTCGTCTTTGGCTTTTCCATGCAATCCATTCATCAATATGCTTCTCGGCATTCAATCTTGATTATTTGTCATATAATAACGTTGTTTGACACTTGACTTCATTATTTGTCATTCATCAGAACCAATACCTGAAAATCATGCTAATACAACCAAAGCACACATATCATGGATAGAATGATTTTCTGCAAAATATGTGTGGAATCAAAGTATGCTAAGCATCCTTATAATTCCTTTGAAAAGAATTTAAGTCCTTTAGACTTAATTCACATAGATATTTTTGACATGAAGTCAATACCATCTCGAGGTAGGAAAAAGTATTTTATTACTTTTATTGACGATAGCACGAGATATTGTTATGTTTACTTACTTAATAGTATAGATGAGGCAATTGATGATTTCAAGCAATACAAGAGTGAAGTTAAAACACAACTAAACAAAAAGATCAAAATGATAAGAAGTGATAAGGGTGGAGAATATGAATCTACTTTTGAAGAAATATGTTTGGAAAATGGCATCATTCACCAAACAACTGCCCCTTACTCTCCACAATCTAACGGAATTGTGGAGAGAAAGAATCGAACGTTGAAAGAGATGATGAATGCGTTGTTGATAAGGTCAGGTTTACCACAGAACTTGTGGGGGGAAGCTATACTTACAGCTAACCGAATAATCAACTGTGTACCTCATAGTAAAACACAGTCCATTCCTTATGAAAGATGGAAAGGAAGGAAGACCAGCTTGAAATACTTCAAAGTGTGGGGGTGTTTAGCTAGGTACAAGTTCCTATACCTAAAAGGGTTAAGATAGGTCCAAAAATGGTTGATTGTGTATTTATTGGATATATAAGCAATAGCAAGGCATATCATTTTTTGGTTCATAAGTAAGAAAATCCTGAGATTCACGTTAATACGATAGTAGAATCAGATAATGCTGGATTCTTCTAGACTATTTATCCGTATAAAAAGGAAAGTGAAGGGATCTACCAAAAGTCAAAAGGACCTCAGGAGGAAATAACAAATGGTATGCCTAATGAGGAAAGTTCGAGAAGAAGTAAACGTCAATGGACATCTACTTCACTTGGTCCAGATTTTCTGACTTTCCTGCTAGAAAATGAGTCTCGTACCTTCAAGGAAGCAATGTCTTCCTCAGAAGCACAATATTGGAAAGAAGCTGTCAATAGTGAAATAGAATCCATATTGAGCAACCATCCCTGGGAATTGGTTGATCTTCCTACAGTAACAAAACATTAGGTTCTAAATGGATTTACAAGAAGAAAATAAAATACGACGGTACTATTGACAAATACAAGGCAAGACTTGTTGTCAAAGGATTTAAACAACGAGAGGGTCTTGACTATTTTGACACATACTCACCGGTAACAAGAATTACATCCATTCGAATGCTAATAGAATTAGCAGCCTTATATGGTCTTCAAATCCATCAAATTGATGTAAAAACAGCCTTCTTAAATGGTGATCTATAGGAAGAAATTTACATGAACCAACCTGAAGGGTTTGTGGTTCCGAGAAAAGAAAAGAAGGTGTGTCGACTTGTTAAGTCCCTTTATGGACTAAAACAAGCACCCAAGAAATGGCATGCGAAATTTGACCATACAATGTTGTCAAATGGCTTTAAAGATTAATGAATATGATAAATGTGTTTACATCAAGAACGTTCCAAATCATATAGTCCTTGTTTACTTATATTGATGATATGCTAATAATGAGCAAAGACATTGCCGACATTCAAGCTACTAAGCGTATGCTTGCTAGTAAGTTTGATATGAAAGACTTAGAAGTTGCCGATGTAATTCTAGCAATTAAAATCCAGAGGACTCCGCAGGGTCTAGCTTTGTCTCAATCACATTACGTAAAAATGGTCCTTGAAAAATTCAAATACTTGGAATTTAGAAGTGAAAGAACTCCAATTGACTTAAACCATCATCTTATAAAGAATAAAGGTGAAAGTACGTCTCAATTAGAGTATGCTCGTGTGTTGGGAAGCTTAATGTACATCATAAACTGTACACGACCTGATATAGCTTGTGCAATAAGTAAACTTAGTTGATTCACAAGTAATTCCAACAAACATCACTGGGTGGCAATGAAATGAGTTTTGGGATATTTGGAATATACCCAAGACTACGCTTTTCACTATAATAAATATCCTGCGATTATCGAAGGATATAGTGATGCAAACTGGATAACTGGCTCAACAAAAACAAAGTCCACAAGTGGGTATATTTTTACTGTTGGTGGAGGAGCAATATCTTGGAAGTCTTCGAAAAAGACGTGCATCACTCGCTCTATAATGGAATCAGAGTTTATAGCTTTGGATAAAGCCGATGAAGAAGCTGGATGGCTTCGAAATTTCTTAGAAGAAATTCCGTTCTGGCCAAAACCTTTGGCTCCTATTTGCATACATTGCGACAGTGAGGTTGTAATTGGAAAGACAGGGAGTGTTATGTATAACGAAAAGTCTCGTCATATACGACGAAGACATAACACCGTTAGACAACTACTTTCTAGTGGAATTATCACTATTGATTATGTAAGATCAAAGCATAATGTGGCGGATCCTCTTACAAAAGGCTTAACTAGAGCTGGAGTTGAGAAATCATCTAAAAGAATGGGACTATGGTAGAGGACAAGTCAACATGGCGGTAAATCTACCTAGAATTTTGGATATTCTGAGATCTAGGTTCAAGGAGCTCAAACAAAGTTGTGATTGACTAGTTCAACATTGTCAAGGTAAAATCTTTGGTCCATTCTTGTGATAAAGAGAATGTTCAGTAACAAAGATAAAACTTTACATGTTCTTTAATGATTACCTAAGTTTGATGTGGTATTTATCAAATAGTGTTAATCTAAAGGATTACACATTAAGGAATCACCTATGTAAGTATGAAGTGGAAGCCGCTTCAATGAGAATTCTGTAAGGCCAATTCTCTACGCACTTATGAAATCAGACGGTGTTCATGGCTGAAATGAACACAACAATGAGAACCAAAAGACGGTTAAGGGTTGGTTATATGACATATGGTTATCTAAGTATACACTATAGTTCGACGGTTCAAAGTTATCAAATCTACCGATTGACCGAGTATATCCGACATATGTTCACTACGAAAAGTTCAAAGGGAAACCTATTTATCCAGATGCAATTAATTCTTACTTGCAGATCACACAACTTTCATCTATGATCATTCTTGTTACGGCCATTCCCATTCATGTGGGGGATTGTTGGACTTTAAGCATTGTGCTTTAAAGACTTTAAGCATTGGGCTTTAAAAGTCTAAGAGTGTGATTTGGAAATGGTAGGAAATAAAATGGAGGGAAATGAAAATTTGAATGAAGTGAGCTTTTGTCTTGAACTTTGTTCCTCATTGGTGAGAGACAACTACATTTGTGTGTATATATATAGGACCACTTCTTAGAGCTCTTAAAAGGAATTGAAGAGAATGAATCCTCGCGCCATCGTCGCTCGCTCGGCTTCGGCTTTGGATTTGGATTTGAATTTGTCAAATGATCGATAATATTATTTTTTGGACAAAATTATTTAATAATTAATTAAAATCCAGTCATTTAATTAACGAAGTTAACTGAAATCTGAAATCCAAAAATGCTGAACGTTAATTTTTCCCTTCTGAACAAACACTTTTCCGGAACATGCATCACACCTCTTCCTGTAATTGCCTATAAATTCTGAGGCATGACTGCATTTTCATAACATTGAAAAATTACAGAATTTCCTTCCTTATGAAAATCATGCATTCTATTTTGCAGAATCTCTTCTAAATTCGTAAGTGTGATTTTGCTCCGTTCTTTGAGTTCGTTGGTATCCTGCAGTTTGTATTGCCACTGTTGCAGGAAGGTTTATTCCATTTTATCTTGAGAGAATTTAATCCATTACCTTGGCAACATGAGAGGAGGTTAAAATTCCTTACAAGCAAATTATGGATTTTTTATACTTTACTATTTTCCCAGTTTTTTCTGACAGTCTTTCCGATTTTGTTTTTTAATACAATAACATCCACAAAAGGAGCAAAACTTTTTTGTAAAGCCTTTCATGAAAAAATGATCCATACCCATATATGTACTAAGACTGAACAATAAATATTTTATCTTCGCAATTTCTTTTAATATTATTTCCCGCTTAAAAATTATCTCATAATAAAATAGTCTCTTTTTCTTATGAATAATTGGTAAATTTATATAATTGAATAATAAAATTATTATTATGAATTAAAACACATCAATCATCCAAATTAAACTCAATTAGATTTTTAAACTATTTAAACACATGTAGCGTAAGAAGAAAAATGTTAACTTCGAGTATGAATCACTTGAGTTTCTTCGAGTATGAATCACTTGATTTGCATAATTATTATTTTTTTACTAGGAGCAACGTTTCTCAAGTGTTTAAATTACTCCAAGTCCCTCTGTCCGGCTATAAATTTTAACACCAAAAGAAATCTATTGCAAGATTATCTTCTATACCTTTTTTTTTAGAATCCCATATTAAAAAAGACTTAAAGAGAATTATTCTAACTTCTATAGATCCATTATTAATGAAGAACACAGTGGAAAGATGTTATCCAAGGCATTAGAATAAGGTCTTATATTAATTTTAAGATGTCATCTACAATTATTTTATATCCTTTTACAATCTAAAGAACTTCATCCGAAATTATCATATGTGGTACCCTCGTAGGGTGGTGGCCGCCAACAAATCCTTTTTCCTTTTTTTTTTGTGTGGTTAAAATAGAGATAAATATTCAATTTATCGATTCGATTTTTACCCTTATCGATAATTACTTACTGATTGTCAATTTTTACATATGTTTATCGTTATTATTTCAATAAGGTTTCGATTTTTTCGATTTCGATTTATCAATTTTTGAGGCTTATCGTTTTGGTTATTGATTACACCAATAAGAAAATTTACGGGAATCCAAGAGAAGTATATTGCTATAAATACACCTAATTAATATAGACAAAAAGAAGCTAAAATAAGACGAATACCGTATATAACATAAAAATTATGTCAACAAGCACATGCAATGAAACTATAGTAAGGGATCAAATGTATGCCACCAACATTTCAATGGTATAAAAAAATACATCATCACGACTACTTTTATTTTCTATTAATTTGAACTTCATTCTCTTGAGCTTTAAATATGATCATCCTTAAATGTAGAAGATGAAATAATATGGTAAAGGAAAGGGTATCATAGAATAAGGATAAAAAAAGAGGTAAACAAATATTATTTTTTTTGTATATCTTATCGGTTTATCGATAAATCGATAACCGAAAAGGACAAAATCGAAATCGAAATCGAAATCGATAACTCGATAAGAAAAATTTTGAAATCAAAATCTTATCGGTTTTTCTACTAAGAGTAGTACTGGCCATTGAAGAGTCATGCCCTAGCAGTTGATTGCCTTTCCCAGTTTTCAGGTGGTGCATTCATGTTGATCTTCTCCTAAGGTGTAAGCCTTTCACGGATAACCCACTATGATATCAATTGATATTTTATGCTTCAATGCCAAACGGGAGGGAGGGGGAGGGAGTATTTGCATGGTGTTCAATTTTTTTCATGCACAGATTGTAGAAGGACATGGTTCTTTTATGTGTTTCTTATACTACTATTATGGAAATAGTAAATGTGAAAAGTAAAGAACACAAGTATTTTTACGTGGAGACACCCATCACAAAAGTTGAAAAGACCACGACCTAGTACTCAGTAGAATATTTTCTAACATTTCACTAAATCGCTGAGTTACAACACAATTTTCAAAACTCTTTGTAAATATAAGGACTACCTCTAATACCGTTGTGGAAAACAACCTCTAACTGTTGTGACAACTTCAAGTTATCTCTAACTTGAATAAAATACTCAGAGCACCTAATATAAATACTTTTAGATAAAGTTGAAAGGTGCAACTCAAAACCCTTTTACAATTGAACTAGAATAAAAGACACACTTGGAACTGGTTCTTCTATCTGGTTCATGTAGCTTCAGCTTTGCACACTTGAATTATACAAGAATTGCTTGCAAAACACTTTGTATTTTGCTCTCAACTGAGGTTTAACATTAGAATTTGTGTTTCCATGTAAAATGAGAACATCCTAAAATATATAGAGTTAGTAGAATAGGAAATAACTAGAGTTCCAATGCAACACTCTTCCTTGGTGGAAGAGTTCTAGTTATCTTCAACTTCTAACTCCCCCCTTATCTTGCATATAGTTCTCTTCGAGTAGGATTCCTTCTCCTTATCACTTATGCAACCATTTCATTCAGGAGATATCAGATATAACTTAAGTTAGCTCCTTCACTTGTATCTCTTATGCTCGAATTTGCCCGTATCTGCGTGCACTATGTATGGACATGGTTCATGCTTGAACTCCTTTGTCAACCTTCAAAACAAACTTCCTTAGGCCAACAAATTTTCCCTTTTTGATGATGACAAACTCAGTGCTTTTCATAAGCATAGACCCCGTGTCAACTTAGCTCAATATTAGCATAATGTTAGAACACTTTTCATATTAAAGTCATAAATCATCAAGGACTAGGTTCACTAGGTTATAAACATTACAGTCCAAAGTAAAAAGCACAATCTATCTTCCCCCTTTAGGAATCATCGTAAAGTTGCATAATTATGTTAGATAATCAGATTTTAATAGAAATTACCCATGACAACTGGGGCTAATTCAAATACAATCATGGAGAAAGCATCATTTATCAATCTAATGATATTAGCTATCTAAGAAGCATAAACAAATAGTTAGAGCATAAAGATAGTAGATTTTTATTGATACTAATCATCCACAAAGCATAGAGAGAAATAAAAATACTGGATCTTGAGAAAAAATAACAAAAAGAAATCACATTCGGGTCACCGGTTTGTCTAACTAGGTTAGAAAGGGTTGAAGACTGGAAAATATCAGGTTCTTGGTTTTTGACCTGAAGTATTTAGCATATCATAAAGAATGTCATCATTCTTCTCATTCTCCTTTGCAAGCTCAACCATGAGAGCATTCCCCTTAGTCTCTACTTTAGCAAGCCTTTTCAGCCTCTCAATTGCAGCATTTTTAGCCCTAGCCTCTTGCATCAAAGCTCGCACTTTGTTGTTTGTAGTTACCTTCTTGGATGAGCAGGTTCTCTGAGAGTGGTGTGGACTTCATAGCCACATGCAGTCAAAGTATTTTCCCCAAAGTAATCCTTGCTTGTACTAACTCTTCATTTCTTGATGGGTACCTCAAAATATGCAAGTACAGCCGTGAGAATGAAACCATAGGGTATGACATAAGTTTGGTGCCAGTCAGAACCCTATCAAGAAGCTGGATGATAAACCCAGGCTGATTGATTTTCCTTCCACTATCTAGACATTCCATAAGGACCTGGTCCATGAATGGGCAATGTGCCTTCTCTCCTGCCTAGGCAGCACAATTGTTAACAAATTCAAACAACACTTTGTGAGCTAGCTTCATATCACTTTTGTATATAGCCTTGGGTTGAAGCTCTTCTTCATTGTCACCAAACTTTCTTGTAAAGTCAAGTGATGTCGGGAGGTTTTCTAGGCTTGGCCATTTTAACTTTTTTGTAGTCATTATACCCTTCAGCAGTTACTCCCAGAATTTCTCCCAACTCCTTATCATCAAAGCTCACATTCACCCCTTTTACTGCAGTGGTGACTTTGCCATTCTTGATCTCACAGTTTGCCATGAACTCCGTAATCTCAATTCCGGCAAGCTTTCCATCCATCTGAAGGACCATGTCCTTCCAACCCCGCATTTGTAGTATTTCCAACAACATCATCATGCCTTCCTCATCTAAGCCATTGAGGAGTCTACCTTTTAGGATGGTTCTTTTCCCAAACTTAACCATCTTATCCTTCTCTGCATCAGATTCTTCTCCTTCTTCTTCACTCTTTTCTTCCTCTACGACTTTTACTTTTCTAGGCTTTAAGGCAGACATGGTTCTTTTGCCAAGATAGAAGGTTCTATTGACTTTGTTTTCGGAGGAGACTTTTTTCTAAAAGTCTTGATTTTCTTTGCTTTTGGAGTCAAAACCTCTACCTTTTCTGCCTCCTCTTTATCGCTAAGGACCGTGTCCACTCCTCAATTTCAAATGCCTTAATAGGATCAACCACCTTCTTCTTTCCCTTTGCAACAACTTTTCTTTTACTTTCTTTCAAGGCCTTCTCAAGTTCAGCCTCACTCTTCTTTTTTTGACTCCTTGTAGCTCTTCCTCTTGTGGGAGGAGTCTCTATAAGGATAAAAGAGACAACTTTTCTCTTCTTGTTTGCCCTCGATAGGTCTACAAGGGGTTCCTGCACAAATAGAGTAGGTTCTTAAACATTCTTATATAACTAATACATTAGCAGCTTCTCCAGACCCACTTCCCCTTTTTTCTCTCACACTTTCTTCTTCTCCAGCAGATTCCTCACTCCACACTACCGTAGCTCCTATTTCTTCAGTCAAACCAATAGGAGTGGGTGAAGATTCAGCCCCTCCTTGTCCCATTCTCCTCACATCGCCTTGAGCACCCTCATTCTCCTTTACTTTTCTATTTTCATTTTTACCACCAATTTTCCTAGACTCAGTGTCCTCTACCCCAGCCACAGTCCCTACTGCAACAAATCTATTTTCTAGATTTGCAGCAAACTTAGAGATTACTTCAGAGGTAATTTTAGTGCCAGATATTACCTTCCCTATTTCAGAAGAAGTAGTTTCTTCACCTTCAGTAGCAGACTTGAATGGTTCATAAGATTTCTGGGGTTTTTCTTCATGACTTGCTTTTAACTTCTAATTAATTTTCTTTCCTCCGGCAACAACCTTATAAGAAATCATCTTAAACCTTCCTTTATAGAGGTGGGTGTGGTTGAAGGTGTAATAGATGGTGTGGGTGTAGTTTCCTTGGATGGTGATAAGGGATTCTTAAAAGGGTTTGCCATTGCTGTGTTTGGGGATGAGAGAAGATGAGTGTGTGTGTATAGAAGATAGAGAGAATTGTTTGGTTGCTGGAAATTTTGAAGTGAAGGAATAACTAAGGCTAATCAATATAAAGAGGAAGAGTTTAAATAGGGGTAACAACATCTTTTTTAGAATCTCAGAAGTATAACCAAACTGGGAGCAGTTGTAAAAGACGTTGAAGACTCTCCCTAAAATCTAGGCACTTATTTTGTAATAGATAAGCTCAAGGAGGTTACGATTAAATAGAACTCTCCTTTTGATCATAATCCAAATATAATTATTTTAAAATATGTAGAGTGGAGCGTACTCACCATGTAATCTTGATGAACCAGGTTCTTCATTGAAAAATCTCTTGTGTAAGTATGAATTTTCCAAGAAAATAAAGATAATATCATTAGAGATTAATGAGACATTTTAGCACATGACACTAGAGTATACTAGATAAGGTATGAGATTGAGCAAAATCAATTCTAATTATTTTCAAAATTGACAAATTTCCAAATCAAAATTTTAAGTTAGGTTCCTTTGAGGTGGTCTTAATCATTCTTAATTCTAACATGTTCCTTTCAAAGTGACCTCTACTTAGAGATTTTGTGACGATGTTAAATATTTGCTTGTATGTAGCAAAAAATTCCACTATGATCAACCCCTTTTCATACTTGTCCCTCAAAACGTGATCCCTAACATCTATATTCGTAGTTCTTTTGTGATGAACCGAGTTTTTGGTCATATTAATTGCACTAGTGTTATCACAAAATATAGGGATACAACCTACTTAAATTCCAAAATCTATTAATTGTTATTCGATCCTTAATAATTGAGCACAACATGAGGCAATGGCAACATAATCAGTTTCAGCAGTAGACAAGGCCACATAATCTTGCGTTTTGGTGGCCCTAGACACAAGCATTAGCCACGAAAGTGTGCCATACTCGAGGTGCTTTTTTTATCCACAAGAAAACCTGAATAATCTGCATCAACATATTCCACTAAGTTGAAATTACTACCTTTTGGTTACTATAGACAAATGTCAGTGGTGCCTTTTAGGTATCTCAGGATCCTCTTGACATCAATCAAGTGTGACTCCTTTGGATTTGCTTGAAATCTAGCACAAAAGCCTACACTGAAAGTAATGTCAGGTGTACTAGCAATGAGATATAACAAAGATCCAATCATTCCCCTATACAACTTCTGATCAACAGATAAACCAGGTTCATCCACATCCAATTTTGTGGTTATTGCTATAGGAGTGTCAATTTCTTTGGAATCTTCCATTTTAAACCTTTAAGCAACTCTTTCACATACTTTTGCTAATGGATCGTAGTTCCATTTGAATTTTGTTTATTTGTAGGTCTAAAAAGAAATTGAGCTCACCCATTATACTCATTTCAAATTCACTCCCCATTAATTTTAAAAATTCTTTACTTAACTTATTAGTAGTTGCTCCAAATATTATATCAATAACATATATCTAAACTACGAAGAGATCTTTACCTTTTCTTTCAAGAACAAAGTATTGTCAATTTTACCTCTCTTGTAGCCATGCTCAAGCAAGAGTTTTGATAATATTTCATACCATGCTCTTGGAGCCTGCAAGAGCCCATAAAGTTCCTTATCAAACTTGTACACACGATTAGAAAATTCCTTGCTTTCAAAGCCAAGGGTTTGCCTGCCAAACACTTTTTCCTTTAGATAGCCATTGAGGAAGGCACTCTTTATAACTATCTGATGGAGAGTGAATTCCATGTAAGCAGCAACGGCTATAAGGAGTCTAATTGCTTCAAATCTTGTAATTGGAGCAAAGATCTCATTATAGTCTATTTACTCTTCTTGACTATATCCTTGAATCATCAATCTCGCCTTGTTCCTTGTAACTGTTCCATCTTCGTCAAGTTTTTTTTCTAAAGACCCATTTTGTGCCAATTACTGATTTGTCCTTGGGTCTTTGGTACCGGATGCCAAACTTAAGTTCTCTCAAATTGATTGAGTTCATCTTGCATTGCATTTACCCAGTATCTGTCTTGCAAAGCCTCAACAACATATTTTTGTTCAATAAGAGATAAAAAAACACTAAAAGTCAAATGATTCTTCAAGGAAGATCTGGTTTGATTCCAGAATTTGAATAAGTAACTATGTTGTCAATGGGATAAGAACTTTGATATTTAAGGTTACACAACCATATGGTTACCCCTAGATGTTCCTTCAGTGTTTTTGCTGAGGAACAGATTTATAGATAGGTTCCCTTGAGGTTTAAGGATCAGTTCCTCTTAGTTCAGTTCCCCCTGTCAGGTTTCCCTAGGCGGAAAGACATGTACCATCACATGTTCTTTCCTTTGGTGCAGCTTTAGTATGGGATATGTTTTCATTTGAGTTTCTTACTAGCCCAATTGCTTCACCATCATGTTCCAGCCTCTCAAAAAAATTGTTAGTTTCACTGAAAATTACATATACACTTTCTTCTACACACATAGTTCTTTTGCTATAAATCTTATTAGCTTTACTATGTGAATAATATCCCAAAAATATCCCCTCTTCTTTTTTGGGATCAAACTTACCTAGGGAGTCTTTACCATTATTGTTTTACCTTGAAAATGGTAATAACAATTAGATTTGATTTTGTGGATCTAAAAATACGTGATCTATTTTTATGCTAGTTGTGAGGCAATAGATGCTAAGTGAAAGCCTAGAAGATAAGATAAGAGATTGTAGATAGTGTAATAACCAAACCGAATGGTTGGAAATTAGGGCCTCGAGGTCGAGTCGGATGCCCGGCTAAGGACAATCAATGGAGGATTAATAGTTGTGAGAGATGCAATAGCGGCTCTTTATGATAAGTAATGAGCAATAAATGATCAACAATAAATATAAATGTTGGCCCAAGAACATGTGAAGTTTTGAAGACTGACAAAAGAACTATGACATGGACCAGGTCTATCTTGTAAAACACAGTCATGATAAACCTTTACATGTGAGATGCACGTAAAGGAGATAAATCTAATTTATCAAGAAGTAATATCTCCTGATTTGATCGAAAATGTTGCATATTGGTTAAGGAGAGAAAGACTCCTTATATGAAGATGAATTCAGTTTATGAAGGAGATAGTGTTAGAGTTTGATATCACCTTGAACTCTTCTGCGATAGAAGAATAGCATTTGAATCCCTGTCAATCTCATATTACTAACCTATTAAATATCGGTGTTGTTCTCTTTTACAGGTAATGCATATAAGCATAATTTAAACCTAAATTGAGAGCAAAAGAGCAGGGCGATTGTGTAATCAATTTATGTGTGATTTGAGTGTGTAATCGTGAAGCCGCTTGAACAAGATAGAAGAACGAGTTCTGAGTGTCTATCTTCTATTTTAGTTCAATTGTAGTAGGTGATTTTACATTGTACCTTTTATCTTTCATAGAAGCAATTGTATTGGTACCTATAGCGTTCAAGTTAGAGTTAACTTGAAGTTATCGCAATTGTTGAGGTTGTGTTCCACAACTGGATTAGAGTTAATCCTTAGGTTTACAAAGAGTTCTGTAAATTCTGTTTTGGCTCAGTGATTTTAGTGGAAGTTTGGGAAAATCCTACTGAGTAGTAGGTCGTGGTTTTTTCACCTTTTGAGCTTGATGTTTTTCACATGAAAATCTTTGTATTCTTTATTTTATTTATTTATTATTCCGCAAACAATGGTAGTTGGACCAATAGAAGAACCAGGTCCTTTATAGTTCAGTTAAGCGAAAATTGGGTACCACACTAATCACCCTCACCCTCTTGTGTGGTATTGATGTTTAAAATATCAATTGGTTTCAGAGCAGGTTATCCTTGAAGAGGGTAACACCTTCGGAAAAGATAAAGATAAGTGCACTACCTGGAAACTGGGAAGGGCAATCCACTGTTATGCCTCCACTCTTCAATGATCAGTATTATTCTTGGTGGATGAACATGATGAGAGATCACATTATAGGATAAGACTATAAATTCTAGGACATGGTCACTGATGGTCCCCTGGCGACTACAAATAAGAATGCTGAAGGATTGGACGTGCCAAAGACAAAAGCTGACTGCACTGCTGAAGACTTGAAGAAATGGGAAAGGAATGCCAAGGCTAAGAAATGGCTTGTGTATAGACTGGGTTTAGATGAGTACAACAGGATTCAAAGTTGTACCACTGCTAAGGAGATATGGGACACTCTACAAGTGGATCATGAAGGAACCCCTCAAGTAAAGAGATCAAGAGGGACACTGCTATATTCTCAATATGAGTATTTCACGATGAAGGAAGGAGAAACTACCCAGCAGATGTACACAAGGTTACAATACTAACAATTTAACTTAAATCTCTTAAGAGAATTATACTTGAAGAAGACACGGTTGAGAAAATCTTGACACGGGTCTTACCAATGACGTGGGAAAGCAAAATCACTGCTATTCAGGAATCAAAGAACAGTGCTACTCTCAAGTAAGATGAACTAATTAGAAACCTTGCTGCTTATGAACTGAGAAGGTAACCATGAAAATGGATATACCCAAAAAGGAAAGGAGTCTGCCTTTGAGAATAACTGAAGGTACAGATCTGGAGGATGAAGAAATGGCCATGATCACAAGGGATTTCAAAAGTACCTACTGAGAGTAACGGGTTCTTCAAGTGGTACAACCTTCAACAAACCAAGGGCGACTGAGAAATAGACCAACAAAGGTTCCTACAAATGTGGCAAGACTGATCACATGATCAAGAACTGTCCTCAGTGGGAAAGGGATGAATGAAGGAATAGGAAGAAGGAACAGGTTCAAAAGCAAAAGGAACAAAGGATCAATAAAGGCTATGGTTGCTGCTTGGGGAGAAACATCAGATGAGGATTCGGAAGATGAAGCTGGAGATGAACAAGCACTTATGGGCCATCAGAGAATCAGATGATGAACAAAAGGTAAGTGTGTTTCATCTCAAAGACAAGATCAAATTTTTGTCTAAAGAAAAATTGTCTGAATTATTGCTAGACTTCATCGATGAGTAGGAAATAATTAGCAATAAGAAGGAAGAGTTGTCTAGTGAGCATGTGATATTAAAAGCCAAGTGCAAAAATCTGGAATATAGGGCTAATGAGAGTGATTGAAAAAATGCTAAGTTTCTGAATTTTGTGATGAGCATGGTATAGATTATAATTTCTCTGCCCTAGGACTCCTCACCAAAATGGAGTAGTTGAAAGAAAGAACACGACTCTTGAATATATGGCTAGGACTATGCTTCTTTCTAGTAAACTGCCCCATAGCTTCTGGGCAAAGGCTGTAAACATAGCATGCTATATTATTAATAGATGCGTGACTAGACCTCTTTTAGAAAAGACTCCCTATGAGTTACTTAAAAGGAGAAAAATAAATATATCCTATCTTAGAGCATTTGGATGCAGGTGCTTTGTGTACAATAATGGAATGGATTCCTTAGGTAAGTTTGGTCCTAGAAGTGATGAGGGAGTATTCTTGGGATATTCTTCACATAGCCAAGCTTATAAAGTGTTTAATAAAAGAACTTTGTGTGTAGAAGAAAACATACATGTAGTTTTTGATGAAACTAACATTCTTTCAGAGAGACAGGAACATGAAGATGAAGCTATTGGGCTGGTAAAAGATTTGAGTGAAGCCTCAACTCAAGATAAAGTGGCACCAAAAGAAGGAACATCTGATGGAACATGTTCTTCCATCCAGGGCAACCTGGTAGGGGGAACTGATCAAAGAGGAACTAAAACCAATCCTCTAAAGGAACCTGTTCATGACCCTGTTCCTCAACAACAGAACATGGGAGAAACATCAAGCAGAAATCAGTTGGTTGTGAAACCTCACAAGTATCAAAGTTCTCACCCCATAGAGAACATGATTACTAATTCAACATCCGGAGTCAAAACTAGATCACAATTGAAAAATTTGTGTGCTTTTAAGGCTTTCCTATATCTTATTTAACCTAAAAATATAGTTGAGGTTTTGTAGGATGCAGTTGCGTAAATGCAATGCAAGATAAACTCCATCAATTCGATAGAAGTCAAGTTTGGCATCTAGTTCCAAGACCCAAGCATAGATCAGTACTTGGTACAAAATGGGTCTTCAGAAACAAGCTTGATGAAGATGGAATAGTTACAAGAAACAAAGCAAAACTGGTGATCTAAGGTTATAGGCAAGAGGATGGTATAGTTTATGATGAGACCTTTCCTCCAGTCGCAATAATGGAGGCAGTAAGACTCTTCATAGGCTTGGCAGCACACATGGAATTCACTCTTCATCTGATGGATGTCATAAGTGCCTCCCTGAATGGCTACCTAAAGAAAGAAGTGTTTGTTAAACAACCTCGGAGTTTAGGAGTAGGGAATATCCTCAACATGTATACAAGTTAGACAAGTCTCTCTATAGACTCAAGCAGGCTCCTAGAGCATGGTATATACTATTGTCCAAATTCCTGCTTGAACATGGCTACAAAGGAGGTAAAATTGACGACACTCTATTCTTGAGGGAAAAAGGTAAGGAACATCTTATGGTACAAATATATGTTGATGACATAATTTTGGGGCAACCACTGACAAACTATGTAAGGACTTTACCAAATTAATGGGGAGTGAGTTCGGAATGAATATGATGGGTGAGCTTCAATTTTTCTTAGGCTTACAAATCAAACAAAACCGAAATAGAACCATGATCCATCAGCATAAATATGCAAAATAGTTGATCAAAAAGTTTAAAATAGATGAATCAAATGAAATATACACCCCCATTGTAACTGCCACTAAATTAGACATAGATCAATCTAGTTCATCTGTTGATCAGAAGTTGTATATGGGTATGATTTGTTCACTTTTGTATCTTACTGCTAGCGGACCTAACATAGTTTTTAGCTTAGGGATTTGTGCTCGTTTCAGGCCAATCCAAAGAAATATCACTTGACTGCTCAAGATACTGATATATTTGAAAGGTACCATTGATTTGTGTCTTTGTTACCCTAAAGGTAGAAATTTTAATCTAGTAGGGTATGCTGATGCTGATTATACATGTTTCCTTGTGGATAGGAAGAGAACCTCAGGTATGGCTCATTTTCTTGGTCCATGTCTTATATCATGTGCCACTAAAAAGCACAATTCGGTGGACTTATCCACTATTGAGGCAGAATATGCTGTTGCTGCCTCTTGTTATGTGCTCAATTGCTGTGGATCAAACAATAACTCATAGATTTTGGCGTTGAAGTTGGTTTCATTCCTATATTATGTGATAACACGTGCTATAAGTATGACAAAGAACCTTGTTCATCATAAGAGGACTAAGCACATAGATAGTAGACACCACTTCTTAAGAGATAGCTATGAGAAAGGATTGATTCCATAGAATTCTGTACTACCGAATAACAAATTACTGACATCTTCACTAAAGCATTGAGTAGAGAAAACCTTGAGAGGAACATGTTGAATTTAGGGATGGTTAAGATCACATAATAGGACCAACTCAGAATGCACAATGAATAAAATGGAAAAATGAAAAAAAAAATATTTTTGGTTAGGGAATCTGAACTTGCGTAAATATCTAGATTAAATTTTACTCAGCTTCATACTGTAATTAGTATACTCCCATGACATGTGTTAATATGAATCACTGATCTCTTACAAAATTTTCTTTATTATGGTAAATTGAGGCATGTTTAAGAGAATTCTAAATGAAGAACCTGATTCATTAGTATTGGTCCATCTGAATGCTAAGGTTACAACTATAAATATTTAAATCATGAGTAGAAGTCCTACAATGATTCAAATCCTTAGAAAATACTATCAGCTTGCTTTTGAACCAGTTCTGTCAGCATTAGAATTCTAAACCACAAAATTTGCCTACAATCTAGGGAAGCTTAACCACTCATTCAAATAAAAAATTTTAGGTTGATTAGACCTCTAATTGACCACTACCAAACCTGTTTTTATCCATTAAATGTGTATTTCTTTTTAAATACCATCATTACCTCCTTCCATTTTAATAATCCCAAACCGTCAAAAATCCCTCTTCACTTTCACTTGATTTCTTCTCCAAAATTATAGTTCACCTATTCTCTCACAAATTCAGCGATAATGACAAACCCACAAGACAATCCTGGAACTTCTCCACAACCCACTCCCGTTGATTCATCTACCTCACTTCCACCTAGCATAACTCCCAAACCCAGGCCGAGAAGGGTAAAAATGCTTGCTTGAAAAATAGTAGCTTCTACGTCTCTTTCAAAGAAGTTGAATGAGAAATTATAAGAAACCCAGTTCTAAGAATCTAAGTCTAACTCTGATTATTAGTCGTACAAGTCTGCTAGTGAGGGGGAAGAAACTAGGTCTTCTGAGTCTGAGAAGGGTTAAGAATCACATTCTAAGGTAATTTCTTATGTGTCTATGAATTTAAAAAATAGATTTGTTCTAGTTGGGACAATCAGGGATGTAGAATTTCCTGAAGTAGGTAGGAGTGGTGGTAAAAAGAAATCTACAAAAGAAAAAGAGAGAGAGGGTACATGTGGTGAAGAGAGGAAAAATGGGAAAAAAGTAGTTGATCATCACCTACTGTTGGTTTGTTTGTGCCTGATATCTATGGGATTGAACAAGAAAACATAGAAGATAGTGGAAAGAAGTCAGGGGGAAGTAGTTCTGGTAAAGGTGCTGAAGGATTGGTTAATTTAAGTTCGCAGAGAGATGAACCTGGTTCATCACATAAACAGACCCTTGCAGATCTTTTGAAAAAGGTAGGTAGCAGTTACGATTCAAAGAAAAGGAGAATATCTACACCAAAAACCCCAGTGCTCCTAAACCTTCTTGAAAAGAAAGGCTTCCTCCCTAACATCTACTACCGCTTCCTTGCCAAAGGGAAGAGCCATAAGAAGCAGGGTGGAATAGAATGAGCCTGATTTACAAAAAGCTTTAGCTGAAAGTAAATGAAGAGAATGGATAAAAGAAAAGGGAAGGTTGCAGAGTCCTCAAAGGCTGCTGAAGTTGAGGAGATGGAACAGGTCCATCAAGAAAAGGTTACAACTATGGAGGTTCATACCCCGAAGCCCAAAAAGCCCAAGACTTCTTCCAAGAAGTCTTTCTCTGTGTCTGAGGTAGATGAACTTTCGTTATCCAAGAGGACAAGGTCTGTAGTGAAAAGTAAACGAGTAAGAATTTCTAAAGATGGGGAATGGAGTGGAGAAGAAGAAAAAAATGAGTTTGATGGCAAACAAGACAAGCTTTCCATGTTTGGCTACAAAACCTTTGAAGAGTAGACTGTTGAAAGACCTGGTGGAACCAGGAATGATGAGACTGGTGGATACCTTAGCTAACCAAGGGTGGAAGGACATGGTCCTTCATATGGATGGAAGGATAGCTAGGAATGAGATCATTGAGTTCATGGTAGATGCAGAGGTTAAGGAGGGCAAGGTCAGCAGCCTAGTGAAAGGAGTTCAAGTGTCCTTTGAAGCAGAAAAATTGGGAGAGATCCTTGACATACCCTTTGAAGGGTTTGATGATTATACAAGGCAAATTTGGCCTTGTCTGGACTCCCTTCTTACTAACCTTG
The DNA here is from genome assembly GCA_034376525.1 of Nicotiana benthamiana. Lineage (NCBI taxonomy): Eukaryota > Viridiplantae > Streptophyta > Magnoliopsida > Solanales > Solanaceae > Nicotiana > Nicotiana benthamiana. Next base: position 10,259,258 of record CM067338.1, on the reverse strand, counting down.
AAATTACCTGTAGTTTTTGTGATGCTGAAGATATGACTAAGGCTAGGGCTATTCAGAAGAGTGAAATGAGGCCACAAAACAAAGTCATCTTTGAGTTTGTCAATGAGTGCCTACTGCCCAGGCATGAGAGAAGGCATATTGCAAAATATATAAACTTAGTGATGATGGAGTGCTTGGAAAGAGGAATGCAAATTAATTGGCATGCACTTATCATTAAGCTACTGGACATAGGTCATCGATGGCTCCAAGGCTCATGCTACCCTTATGGATTTATTCTGACTACGGTTCTGGATAGGTGTAATGTGGCTCTGAAGAAATGGGAAATGGCCTCAAGCAAGGACCCCTTTGGCATTAATTCTGTAATTTCTTATGACTATTTGGCCAATGCCATCTCAAATGAACCTGGTTTATCCAAGAAGATTCCTATTAATAGTAAAGTCAAGGCTCCTTTTCAGGAATGTGAGGACAAGGATGCTAAGACAGCAAGGCTCAAGGCTCGTGTGGAAGATGTGGAATTTGAGATGGATGCCCTCAGATCTGACCTTACCAAAGAAAATGAGAAAAATGATGGAATTCTTAACAATATGCTGAATCTTCTCCAAGCCCAAAACCAACCCTCTAGCTCCCCAAGCCTTTGGAATCCTAACCTTTATCTCTTGAACTTGTCTAGTATGTTCAATGACCCAGAATATGGATATTCCTATCTGTTTCTTTCTCATGTTTTAAATATTTTTTGCTTTCTGTTTGTGGAGTGTGATAGCACCATATCTTCTATCAATGATAGCTACTGTTTTTGCTCTTGATTAGTGTTAATATTTCCTTGGTAGTTTAAATATGTTTGCTTGATTACTGATGATCAAACCGTGAATGCACTTGAAGTTTCCCCAATGGTCATGAGCACTTATTAAAATCTAGGACTCACCCTTTGTATGCAACTTTTCAATGACGCTAGAAGGGAGAAGAGATGCTATGCTTTACACATTCTGAATAAGTGATAGTTATAACCTAATTAACTCGATCCTAGATGATAACTGAATTTTCTCAATGTTTTATCGATGGATAACCTGAGTTCTTACAGGATCCAAGTAAGTAAAAAGCACAAAGTTTGTCATCATCAAAAAGGGAGAATTTGTTGGCCTAAGAACAAGTGAAGTTTTGAAGACTAATAAAAGAACTCAAACATGGACCAGGTCCATCTTGTGAAACATGGTCATGATCAACATGTACATGTGAGATGCACATGAAGGATATGAATCTAACTTATCAAGAAGTAATATCTTCTAATTTGATCGAAAAGGTTGCATACCGGTTAAGGAGAGAAAGACTCTTTATATAAAGTGAATACAGTTTAGGAATGAGATAGTGTTGGAGTTTGAGATCACCTTGAACTCTTCTACGATAGAAGAGTAACATTTGAATCCCAGTCAATCTCAGATGACTAGCCTATTAAATATCAGGGTTATTCTCTTTTATAGGTAATGCACATAAGCAGAAGTTAAACCTAAATTGAGAGCAAAAAAGCAAGACAATTTTGTAAGCAATTTATGCTTGATTAAAGTGTGTGCAATCCCGAAGCTACTTGAACGAGATAGAAGAACCAGCTGTGAGTGTCTATCTTTTATTCTAGTTCAATCGTAGTAGGTGATTTTACATTTTACCTTTTAGCTTTCATAAAAGCAATTGTATTAGGTACCTAGAGTGTTCAGCTTAGAGTTAACTTGAAGTTGTCGCAACAGTTGAGGTTGCTTTCCACAACGAGATTAGAGTTAAACCTTAGGTTTACAAAGTGTTTTGTAAAAGTTATTTTGGCTTAGTGATTTTAGTAAAATTTTGGGAGAATCTTACTGAGTAGTAGGGCGTGGGATTTTCACCTTTTGAGCAAGGTGTTTTCCAGATAGAAATCTATGTATTCTTTATTTTCTATATTTGTTATTCCACAAACAGTAGTAGTTAGAATAGTAGAAGAACTAGGTCCTTTTATAGTTCATTTAAGGAAAAATTAGTACCACACAAATCATCCCCCTTATCTTGTATGGTGTTGACTTTTAAAACATCAAAAACACAATGAATATAAGCAATAAATTTGAATTATGAAACCAAGCGAATATCTTTAAGTTAGAGAGCAGAGAATGTTCTTGTATTGCATGCAATGTGTAGTATATTGTAACTTGTCTTTACAAAATAACAAAGGTCCTCTTTATAGATCAGGGAAAATCCTAACTTAGTACAAATGTATTTATTACAAATACATGGAGCTGGTACAACCATTTAATGCCATAGGACGGGTTATGAACTAGCCCATTAGACTTGATCAACTTTAATCATGTGCCTTGGGAACTTTCTTCTAGTCCATTGCAGTTACTGGTTGGCACTGCCTCGAGGTCGATCATTACAAACCCTCGGGGGAAAACTCTGAGCGAGACTTCGATCCTTCCAGGGGTGGTATCCATGAGGCTTCCTAATGATCATAAAATCAAGCCATCTAATTTTTATTATACACATATAGTCCCCACGTTTTTTAGAATAAAATGATAAGAAATGATTTTTGACACCAATCTTCTCAAGCCTCTTGCAATGATGTCGTGCTTCTGACATATGATTTTTTGATAATTGGGACATCCTATCGATATTTCTTCCCTAAATGTATTTGATGTAATGTCAATTCAAGGCAATAATATCGCTGCCAATCCGTCTCCTAATAGCATTGGCTGCTCTTGTCGATCATTTTTCTGAAGATATTGATAGCGCTGTTGGTAATTTCCCAAAGGCATTGATTTCACTATTGATTACGCTACCTTCTTCCTATAAATGGAAGCTTTCTTGAATCAAAACTTCATTGAGTCATTCTTCAATAGCCTTTGACTCCTTACTTCTCTTTTTCTTCATCCAATTTTATTCCCCATATTTAAAGCCCGTGGTCGTACGTTCATATGGCAGTGTTATCGCCAGTTATGTTGTGGCTATTTCTCAGAGCTCTCCCCCGCTTAGTGGGATTTTACTGGTTTATTGTTGTTTTTGTTGATATTGTTGTTGTCGTTGGCTCGATTCGCTGAGAGAGGGGAACCGAATTCTTCCACTCAAGAAGATATTTGAACTTTATACTACTGCTCCGGAGGATGTTGAACTTTACACTGTTGCTCACCTCCTTACTTTGGTGTGGTATAGCACTTCATCCCCTTTTCTTTTGGTGGATGAAGCGGAACTACTAGCTACTAACTTGCACGGCTCAATGTTCCAAGAAGAGGACTCAAAGTAGTCATGCCAAGTCTTATATTAGGCTGTAATTTTCTTAGCCTGCTAAGAGCATTTGATATTTGGTGGGCTACAGTCTTTTCTCATCTTTTTCTACTTCTTCTGTATCATTTTCTTCTTCTTCTACATCCTTGAAGACGCCGTTTAGAAGATAGAGATGAGGTCACCGAGGAAATGGTTCTTGAAGATACAGCCCTCGAGGGTGTACCCTCAACAGTGGATTAGACTTTTAGTTGTTGTATATTTTTTTTGCTTCCTTTTTTCTGTGTAAGGACCCTCTGTGGGCTTTTTTTGTCATCGTTTATTAATACAAAAATGTTTCTTCAATTTGATTCTGATTTATGCCAAATATTTCTTTATTTGTATTTATAAAGAATCTGAGCATGTGGCTTTACCCATTGATATGAATATCGAATCCGGTGTAGATATCCCTTTGGTTCTCAATTGGTTAATACTATATTCCCTGGAACCCTTTGCCATTCCGCGGACTAGGCCTAGATTGAATTGATACAAAATTAGGCTACCAAGACTTTTGTACTTGAATTGGTTGAGAGTGAGGCCTTGGTTTTTCGAATGAAACTCAGGCCTTTTAGGCCCCATCGATAATCTTCGAGGGATAATTTGCTTGGGCTTCTAAGAAAAAATATCCCTTAGGCTTTCACAGACTATCCCTGACTGAGATTTCGCTTGAGCTCGGGCGACCTGAAAATTTGTTTGGAAATTAGAGTGAAGATAGCCTTAAGGTGCTATAGATAGACCCCGGAAAAGGGTACACCTGGACTAGGAAAACCCTTGGATTAAAGTAACTGAGAGGACATTTACCCGAAGGTGGAAAATAGCCCTAGGGCATTAGTGGTAGTTTTGAGTAGAAGTTGACTCGAGATTAGGTATCTCGAGGCCTAGAGAATCAGGTTAATGACACGCATTCATAATAGCATGAACCCTCGAGATAGGGTACCACCTTGAGGTCAAGCTTATATGAGTAGCCCTTAGAGCTTATCTTCATTTTGACAGAGATCCTAGAGATCAGGCATTACTCGAGACTTGTAGCTAACTCAAGGGCTCCTTAAATCCTATATTCTTTTTGATAGAGATCCTCGAGATCGTGTACCATCTTGAGGCTTGTAACGATATTGAGGGCTCCTTTGAGCCTATCTTTTTTTTCGTAATGATCCCCAACATCAGGTACTATCTCGAGGCTTGTAATGATGTTAGGGCTCCTTAGATCCTATCTTCTTTTTGATAGAGATCCTCGAGACCAGGTACCATCTTGAGGCTTGTAATGATGCTAAGGGCTCCTTAGAGCCTATCTTCTTTTTGATTCAGATCCTCGAGATTGGGTACCATATCGTGGCTAGGTTTATGTGGGGATCTTTGATCCCTAAAACGTCATAGGGAAGCATAGATCGTATGACATGGTTATAAAACGACTAAGGCAATCCAGTTAGTACATCTTCCCAAAGTGATAATGGCTTAGTCAGAATTCTTAAGTGACCTTTGAGGCCGGTGGACAACCAATGCTTGCTCTATATATAGGGTTGTCTTCCCATCTTTGAGGATTCCGCTATTCTGAGTAGCTTTCTTCCTTCATAGAATTCTTATTTCCTGTGTTAGGCCTTTAACCATTTTAACTTTGAAGCCCTCACTCCAATTCTTTGATTTTATGGCTGCTACGCCGGGGTCCGTCGGCAAGGAAAAGGAAGTTCCACATCCGGTTCTTACTTGGTTGGTGGTGCGCCACCGGTGTTAGGCGAGACAACCTCGGGACATTTTATTTCGAGGAGGGACTTTTTGTTAAAAAGACCTCCCACTGTTCAGGGTCATTGGGAGTATGCCTCAAAGTTTATTTCGTTAATAGTAGACGGGCACCTCGAGTTAGTGAGGCAAGATTGTGGATGGGAGGAAAAGGTAGTACTGCAAGTACCTTCCCCTGATGAGAGCATCGTGGATCATACCGAGGGATTTTTGAACATATACATATACCCCTTTATGCTGGGCGCCCTTGATAGGGTTGTGCTCGACATCTGTCAATAGTATCGAGCTACATTGGCACAGGTTCATTCGTCGTTTTGGAGGATAGTATTGATGATGAGATTCTTTGCAGAGGAAGCATGGCTTGAGTTCACCCTTTGTCATCTCATTAGATTGTACCAGCCTTTTCAACATCGAGACCTGTTAACCCTATGATGCCGATCCTCCAAGCCCTTTGTTATCGATGATGAAGAAGATGGGCATCAGAGACGGATGAGATGCTTCATCCGAGTACAGAATCTTGACATTATCCCCGTGGAGTTTCTGTCATTTCCTGAGGAATTAAATTTTACACGTAAGTGGTACACTTGTGCCTTCATTGTTTTGTTTATGGCGGAGGCAGGCTCACTAAATGTGCATATCTTTCCCTTTTTGTAGCAATTCCATGGATGCCATACGAGATCCCGACCTGACGAACTAGACTTGTAAGTTGGTGACCCACGTGTCTCATGATGAACGCAAGTGGCAAAACTTGTCTAAGTGTAGACGGGAGGGAAAACACTACGGTACGTGCTACGCGATTTGCTTCCTTTTTATGAGAGATTTGAAAGGCACATTTTATGCGTAATAATTCCCTCATCTTAGGTATTGGGGAATTCTTTGAGGTGAGATCGTGCCATCTCAGAGATGGAGAAAGATCCTTAGCTTTGGGGCCAAGGAATAATAACAGTAAGCGAAAAGGGCCCTCGTAGGGTGACAGTGCTTATAGCAAGATGAGTCCAGCCCGGAGGCTTGGAGAGGATATATCAGCTGAGCCTACAGTGTCAGGGATCTCTGGCTTTAGGAAAGTGGGCCCTCCTTTGCTGCCATCTTCTTTTCCCGTTGAAGGTACTTTGAGGAATAAGGTTATATACCGCCGACTTCTTCTCCAATCGAAGGTACTTCGACGGATGCTCGAAGCTAGGGGCCACGTATATCGCGACTGTATCTCGACCAGGAGAAATTTTATTGGGGTTGATAGAGCTTGACTAGTAGATGTGCACTCGGCTCTTGAGAAAGCTCAACGGCTCTACTCTGTGGTGAGTTTTGGCAAATCGCATCATTTTTTTAATTTTTTCAATTTTTTCTCTCTTATCGAGTTTCTCCTTCATAGGCTTTTAACAAGCTTAAGTCTGAGCTACTTCGCCATGAGGCCAGGCTGCAAAAAGCTGTGGATGGCTCTTATGCGTTAGGTCGGTACGACCTCTAATACGGGCTGGCGGTAGTGGCACTTATACGTTAGATCGATAAGACCTCTAATATAGGATTTATTATCCCTCATTAATGAGTTATTTTTGCTTGACTCTTCGACGGTTCGATAAAAAACCTCGATTGTCAGTTGTTATGCGGCAATGAATGAGCACCTCGATAGGTTTTGCTTGGTGGCTGAGTATTTAAAAACCTATAGTTTAAAGTTGACATGGTCGAATCTCTTTTGCCTATGTCGAGGGTAGCCTTCTTAACCGGTTCTTTTTGAAGTAATTGAAGGCTTGTGTATTTTATAACGACGGTCGGGCGTCCCCGAGTCACGTTAGTTTGGCTGGTACAACTTTGTGATCGTAATAATTGTGTTTGGCCGGAGCCTTTCAGTCCCAAACTTAAGTAGTTTTCGGTACTACTTTGAATCTTCTTAGATAGCTTATAGATGTTGCCTCGTTAAAAACCTTACCGGTAAAATCTTCTTGTGATAAAAACCCGGTCGAAGGAAAATAGTGCAATGTATGCTTTTGAAACCTAAGGCCTTCAAGTTGGAAAGCGCTTCAGCTGTTTTGATCGGATACGTGCACACAGGTTAGTGCAAAGTGTAAATAAAAAGGGAGATGATCATACCTTAGTGCCGATGGAGTGCGAAGTGTAACTAAAAAGGGAGAGGATTATACTTTAGTGCCGATGGCGACTTGAGCTCGATGTGCTTCGAATGTTTTCTTAGGATACGACACGATCCTTTTCTTATTTAGTCAGGTCTAGCCAAGAATACAGCTTGTTATTGCAATTTTACTATTTGCATATCCTTTGGCTCCTTTGATGGTAGAGGTATCGACGTCGGTGCACGATACATATATTTTGCTGCATGTTGTTCCCCGTAGATGGTTTTGATACCATTGTTTGTTAGAAATTTCATCATTTGATGTAGGGTGGATGGTACTGCTCTCATGTAGTTTATCCCGGCCTTCCGAGTAAGGTGTTATATCTCATGTCACTAATGCGTCGTTATGGGTTGAGATAGAGCCTTGATGTCTTTGTCACTGAATATGAGGGCATCCTCGGGTATGTAACCTCGAGTTCGCTTTTCCCTGGTAATAGACATTTTTGTTCTCCTAACCATGTGTTCCTGTGGAGCATCATACCTCCAAAGATCATGTGGATGACATGTTGTGGCTCATCTGTTTCACTCTTCTTGGTCGCCTTTCTTTCTCGGAAATGATTTTTTGCTCGGTCATTGGGGAATTCTCGGAGGTGACCTTTGCTGGGTAGTCAGGCTACTTCTTCCCTGAGTTGTCGACAATCCTCGGTCCTGTGACCTGGTGTGTTGTGAAATTCACACATTAACTTATATTTCCTCTGCGAAGGATTTGCTTGTACATGCCTTGGCCACCTAGTGTCTCTGATTTTACGATGGCGAATATGATGTCTGAAATGTCGACGTTGAAGTTGTATTCTAACAAGCGTGGTGCCTTCGTCAGCCTTGTGTTCATGTCGAATTCAGCTCTACTAACAAGTCCTCGAGGATTCTGGCCTCGATCAATCCTTCTGTCATTGCATGGTATGTTATACCTTGGGATGTTTCTTATATCTTCAGTATATGGTTGGTATCTCTCTTTGTTTGGATTTGACTTCTTTGTCGGAAGCCTCCTAGGATATACCGAACCCGAGGAGACTTCTAGTTGGTCATCTTCAACCCTGATCTTTGACTGGTATCGGTTGTGAATCCGACCAAGTCACTGCGGGATACTAGACTAAGTTCTTCTTCAGCTATTTCGAAGCTACCGAGTTCCGCTCATTCAAACCTTGAGTGAAGGCCTGCACTGCCCAGTCGTTACTGGTGGCTGTTCCATTCATTCTATTTGAAAGCGAGATATGAACTATCATATCATCTTGTTCTATCTGTTCTTGATTTTTAAGAAGTCGGATTTCCTTGTAGCTAATTTGATGGCACCAGTAGGTGCCTTTATGAAAGAATCTGCTAGCATGGCAAATGAATCTATCAAGTTTGGGGCTAGGTTGTGATACCACATCATTTCCCCTTTTTAAAGCATCTCCCCAAACTTTTTCTGTAGGATGGATTCAATCTCGTCGTCCTTTAGGTCATTACCTTTCACTACACAAGTGTAAGCAGTAACATGCTCGTTGGGGTCCGAGGTTTTGTTGTACTTTGGAAGGTCGGCCATTTTAAACTTCTTTGGAATGGGTTTTACGGCCGCTTCCCGTGTGAATGGCTTTTGCATGAAATTCTTCGAATCTACACATTTCAAGATCAGGGGTGCGCCCGGAATTTGATCGACCCTAGAATTGTAGGTCTACCTTTTTGTCATTGGCTTCTATCTTCTTCTCACCCGACTCGATCCTTTTTGTGAGGTCCTCGAGCATCTTCGTGATGGCGGGGTCGGCTATCGACCCGTTATTGCTTGATCTTTATGGTACATGTCGGCTCAGGGAGCCGTTTTCGATGCTACTGTGCTTGGCGTTTTATAGTGGCTTTACAACAGAGCACTCACTAATTGTTGTGCTTGTAACATCTCAAAGATGAGGGCTAACCCATTGTTCTTACTGAGCCGGGGTTGTTTGAGCTTCTTGTTGATCTCCTTGGTGTATGCTCTTGTTGGTGTGGGATCTTATTTCGATGTGTTGAGCGTTGTGCAAGACCACGTCCACGGGAATTTGTTCTAGTGCATCTTCAAGGTTTCGTGGTAGTACACCAAATTGTTTATCTTGAAAATGGTAATAACAATTAGATCTGATTTTGTGCTTCTAAAAATATCTACTTTTATGCTAGTTGTTAGGCAATAGATGCTAAGTGAAAGACTAGAAGATAAGGCTTGTAGATAGTGTAATAACCAAACCGAATGGTTGGAAATCGGGGCTTTGAGCTGGTGTATACGGGGCTTCGAGGACGAGTCAGATGGCTGGCCAAGGGCAGTTGAGGGAGGATTAACAGTTATGAGAGCTGAGATGGCGGCTCTTTATGATCAATAATGAGCAATAAATTATGAACAATTAATAACACACAATGAATATAAGCAATAAACATAAATAATGAAACCGAGGGAATCTGTTTAAGTTAGAGAGCAGAGAATGTTCTTGTATTGGATGTAGAGTGTAGTATATTGTAACTTGTCTTTATAAAATAATAAAGGTACCCTTTATAGATCAGGGGGAATCCTAACATAGTGCAAGTGCATTTATTAAAAGATATGAAGCTGGTACAACCATTTAATGCCATAGTACAGGTTATGAACTAGCTTAATAGACTTGGTCAACTTCAATCATGTTCCATAACTTTCAGCTAGTGCATCGTAGCTACTGATTTGCACTGCCTCGAGGTCGATCATTATGAACCTTCAGGACGAATTCTGATTGAGACTTTGAGCCTTAAAGGGGTGGTATCCACGAGGCACGCTAATGATCGTAAAATTTATCCCTCATATTTTTACGATATACAACTATAAGCAATAAATGTAAATAACGAAACCAAGGGAATATGCTTAAGTTAGAGAGCAGAGTATGTTCTTGTATTGGATGTAGTGTATAATATATTGTAACTTGTATATGTAGAATAACAAAGGTCTCTTTTATAGATCAGGGGGAATCCTAACATAGTACAAGTGCATTTATACAAAGATATGGAGTTGGTGCAGCCATTTGATGCCATGGTACGGGCTATGAACTAGACTATTAGACTTGGTCAGCATTAATTATGTGCCTTAGAAACTTCCCGCTAGTGCATCATAGCTGCTGGTTTGCACTGCCTCGAGGTCGATCATTACGAACCCTCGAAGCCAAATCCCAAGCGCGACTTCGAGCCTTCCGGGGGTGGTCTCCACGAGGCGCCCTAATGATCATAAAATCGAGCCCTCTGATTTTTACCGTATATAATTATGCACAAAGCACTTGCATCCAAATGTCGTAAGATGCGATATATTTGGCTTTCTCCCCTTAAGTAACTCATAGGGAGTCTTCTCAAAAAGAATTCTACTCATGCTCCTATTTATGATATAAGATGCAGTGTTCATAGCTTCTGCCTAGAAATTATGGGGCAGTTTACTAGAAAGAAGCATAGTCTTAGCCATTTCTTCCAATGTCCTATTTTTTCTTTCAACTGCTCCATTTTGTTATGGAGTCCTAGGAGTAGAAAAATTATGATTTCTGCCATGTGATCACATCCAAATGCATTCTTCTAACTAGGTATGAAACTGTCGTTTGCAATAATAAAACCCAACAAGGAGTTGGGATCGAATCCACATAGATCTGAGATGGGAATAAGTAGTATATATTCAGAGCGAATATATGAATTATCAAGATTGCACTTCCACAAATAGGGTTTTGTTTTTACTTTGAAAATTAAGCTAAGGATTGCAATTCTAAAGGTATAAAACTAGAGAAGATTGTTTTTGAATATTTTTCAGAGATATAAAAAGTCCTAAGGCTGTGACCATGACCTATATTTTTGCCAAATGGGATAAAGACTTTTATGCTATTTTTTTGACGGGGTGTATTATAGCTCACAACATTGCGTTGTCCACTCAATACCTCTTGGTCAGAGAGTGGTTTTGCCCAATTTGGCTTTCTCAAGGACAAATAGGTATCTACCAAAACATTTGATAAGAGCTCAAGTTAGGTTGTTACTATCCCTATGCTGAACCCTTTAATCGGGTTAATCAATCTCTCAATTGACCCAATTCCTTGTTAGCTAAGTTAACCTAGATTAGGTCTCTCTTTCTCAAGAAAAGTCTAGGTCAATTAGGCATAAATTAATATCTGTAACCATTAATTTCACAATTAAAGCATGAACCTAGCTAAATAACAAATACCTATTCATAAACAAGCATAAAATTAATTATTCATATGGTTTCCAAACTAGGTTTGGATCATAACCTTAGTAAAATCTAGCTACTCATAGTGGGTATAGAAGAAAAACAAAGAAAAAAAAGATAATAAACTCATATTGAAGGATTAAAATATAAAAATCCAATGTTATATCCCCTAAATAAGCTAAAGTTTCCGAAAGAAGCAAGAAGAAACAACTACAACACTTTAAATATTCAAAACTTGACGTAATTTTGTGAAACTATTCTATTGTTACAAGCTCAAATTTTTGAACAAAAATGCCCTTTCAGCGATCTGCGGTCGCACAATTCCATGTGCAGTCCGCACATTGCTTTTGCTTCACAATTGAATCTTTGTGGACGCACAATTCTGAACAGCGTCCACATCTCTTATTTTCAGCGGTCCGTACATTTCTAGGTACGGTCGCGTAGGTCTCTTCTGTGGACAGCACATTTATGAGTGTGGCTGCATAGCTGAGTTCTACGGCCGCATAATAATTTTGCGGTCCGCACTTCCTTCGAACTCAATATGAAAACTCTCTGAACTTTTTCTATTGCTTAGCTTCTGTCGCCGCACATTTCATGTGAAGACCACACTTTGCACTTGTCTCTGATAAGCTTTCCTTCACAATCTGCGGTCCCCACTTTGAGCTTCTATGCCTGTTTTTGTCCTTGAGTTTTGATTACTCCCTCTTGAGTTGGATTTTTTTAGTAGTGTGTTTTCTAACACTTCCACAATTAAGCATATTTCATCAGTTTTCGGGAATGAAATTTAACGCTTTTGGACTAAATCTAAAGCTAAAAGGCGCTAATAAGTAGTCAAAATCCCCTCTTATCAACTCCTTCAAACTTAAGCTTTTGTTTGTCCTCAAGCAATAAGGCAATTCTCACCTCCACAAAATAAGAGCTATTCCAGCTAATCTAAGGTGCATCAATCACACATCAATTGGGACTAACAATTACCCATAGCACTTATGAATTATCAACAAGGCAATGCCTTTAATTTTTAAGCGCAAATAGTTCTAATGTGACACTTGTGCAGCGCGACTTAAATTGGTTCATCAACGAAGCTTGCTATTTCATGTAGGTCATTGTGGATCCCAAACTCCTCCATCTCTACTCTCGGCTAGCATATCTCACTTACGAATGTAGCACTCAATTCAAATATTTGTGAAAAGTTCGCTCATCTCTCTTATAAGAATGTCACAAGTACGACTTTAAGTACCATACTTTCCCTCATGTAGATCACCACTAATGTAAGTTCACACGTCTTGAAATCAAGTAGGGATTTTTCGGAATCTAATGAAGACTTTTGGACTAAGGGTGTATATGTTGTAATAGTATAGGTTCATCTTTCCTTACGCAATCTATCTTCTCTTTTTGGATCATGTTTTGACAAATCTTTGAGCATTTTCTTTTTTTCATATGGTAACTAGAGAGAGTTAACATCACTCTTTCTTGGTCACGATATTCATTTTCTCTTTCTTTGTTTTCTCCCTGCTTTGCGTCGTTACTTTTCTTTGAATCCCTTCAATCTTCTACTTATTCACTTTCTTTTTTAATTTTTCTTTTTATTCTTTCTTTCTTTTTCTTTTTCTTTGTCTTTTATTAATTTCTTTTCTCTTTTTGTGCCTTGATACCTTTTTCAAACTTCTCGTCTCTCCCCCAAACCTATGTTTTAGCCAATTATTTCTCAAGTGTGTTAAGGAAAGCTCGGGTGCCAAGAGAGAGTCACTACAAAATGGGTAGAGGCTTGTAATATGTTTATCAAATGAGAAAGGTTTTAGGCTCAAATGAGTTGACTAGGGATAATAACATTTGTGAGAAAAGGAAAATTTCAAGCGGGTCAAGGAGAGCCTACAATTACTTCGTAAGCCAAGCAAAACTTAAAATTTCACCCAGAAACACATTCGCGGAAAGTTCTAGACCATGCACACGGGTACTTGGACTTGCAACAAAAACATCTCACCTCTCACACATCTAGAATTATTAAAGAGGATAGAGTCGAGGACCCACAACAACCATAATCAAGATTGAAAATTACTAATGGTTCGACTAAACCACTCGATGATTGCCTAAATCAATACAAGATTCATAAGGTCACTAACTAGAGCTTATTTCTTTTCAAGAACTTATTTTTAATCATAAGCACGCAGTTAAGTGTATTTGTAAGAAGTGAAGCATGTTTGACTCTACGAGTCTGATTCAATTAGGTATTTTTATTCATTATTACTACTATTCTTACCTAAAAATAAAAAATGAACTAAAATCCTTAAGAAGGTTGTCACGCCTTCCACTGTTGGGATGAGTTACCCGACTCACACAAAAACTACCCTTGGAAAGAATCACGATATTAAGAAAACAAAAGTCTTACTAATTAGTTAAACATGAAAACAAACCACTAAATTAAAAAGAAGCTATTACAGTAAACTAGAAGCTATCAAATTAAACATTGTCCACCAAGAAAACAATATAAAGAAGCTACCAAGCAAGCTACTGAAAGCATAAATGAATTACAAACTAAGAGAGGGAAAGACAATATATACATCAATAGAGAGAGAGAAGAATATGTACATAATAAACAAAAAAGAAAATGTTATCAGTTATAATAAACTAATGTTATATATCAAATAAACTCCAACCCCCGCTCCCCCGAGTAAGAGTAAACATTGTGCCCGATGCTTAACAAAATAAGAAAAAAGAAGGGTAAGAGAAAAAATGACTCCCTATGTGGCCTTGGACATCTCTATGTCCATATTATTGTCACTTCCTTCAGGCTCCTCCAATTGTATCTCATCATCCTCTGGTCGGGGAGTAGCTGGGTAGGCGAACATCTATCACACCACCTCAGCAGTGTCGGTAGCCAGGCGTGCCTGCTCAGATTGGCCATTTGGTGCTATTGAAGCTGATGGTGTTGCGGTCCCAGAGCTTAGAAAACCTCAGCTAGCCAAGGGCGAGCAGCATCACCCAGTGTGAACTTCTCTAGATATTGCATCGACTCAACATCCTCAAACCCTAAATATGCATTCAGGGTGCTCTGATCGAATCTAAATTTTAAGTTCCTCATTTTTGTCACATTGGTCCCTTTCTTGATATGTGCCACATTGGCGTACAATTCCTTGACCAAGTGCTCTTTTGCATCCACAACTCTTTGAGTGAACTATGTCTATCATTTTCTCTCTTGGAATTCTCTTGACACCGCCAGGTTGTATTATCTAGATCTTTTTTTACTGTGAAAATGGTAAGAACAACTAAATTTGTTGATGGGACTCTAAAAATACGTGATATATTTTTATGCTACTTGTTAAGCAGTTGATGCTAAGTGTATGAAGTTTAGAGACGAAATACGAGCTAAAATAGAGTTATAATCAAACCGATAAGATAGAAGGGCAGGGTATCAGACTGACCCATAGAGGCATCGGAGCCGATTCCTGGGCCCGGGCTATTAAGGGTAATCTAGGAAGGGCTAACATTTATAAAATAATTGGTGAAGGCTCTTTATGGCTAATAATAAGCAATAAATGAAGAACAAGTATGAAAATGATAAATAAGAGCAATGATATCGAGAGAGTATGTTAGAGAGAAAAGAGAGAGAGAGAGTTCTTGTATATTTTGTGTAGAATAGTTGGAGCAAACAACAGTCGTTTACAAATTGATAGGGATTCCCTTTATATAGAAGGGGAATCCCAACATAGTAAAAAATATAGTGATTGTAAAGGTATGGAGATGGGACAGGTAGATATGACAACCCGATGTGGGTCTAGACTAGGTCGGCTAGGCTCTGTCGGACTTAGCGCGTGTCTTGGGAACTACTCTATTGTTACCCTTGCCATGGCTGATATTGCCTCTAAATAGGGTGCAGACGAGCCTCTAGGGAGGGAACTTGATCACAACCTCGCAACCTTGAGGCCCCGAGATGATCTTCTGAAATGAATTAATGACGAGAAATTGGACCCTCCAATTTCGCCGTATACAATCTTTCAACAAAAACTTACTCTCAAGAGTGAGCAATTTCTACGGCCACCACTCTCAGAATCTATTGAATGCAGTCAGGCTCACGAACCTATCTTCCCAAACTTCTTTCTTCTTCGACCTCTCAAGGCCGACAAGTTTGGTATCACCCCATCAGCTGTTATCTGGAATATCATCCTCATCAACTATAGTAGTTGGTGCATCGAGGGCATGTGTAGATGAGGGCTTGGGACCATGACTACCATTTTCTAAACCCTCGGAAGTGCTTTCTGAGGTAAATGGCTCATCTCAGAGCTGATATCTCCCATGAAGATGGTGTGGCTGTGATTGAGCATGAGGGTACTCTTGCATAGAGTTTCCCTCCGATGCTTCCCCAGACGGGACATATGAACTTGATTCACCAGGCTCAGCTCTACCTCTCCCTGTTGTCGCCTTTTTGGATATAATTCTTTAAAAGGCGAGCAGTAAGGTACTCTTGCCTCGGCCTCAAGAGGGTTCACCCCTCCTCTTTAACGTATAACCACGACTACGAGACCTAACCATTTTCAACAATAAATTGCAACTGGAATTAGTTATAGTTCAAGTGCATAATAGCAGACAGTTGTTGAAAGAAACATTATGGAGGGTAGAGAAGTGTGGTTCATACATAGCATAACACTTTGGTCGTCGTTCTTGCTCCGCCATGTTGACCAAGAATGACAAGCCCCAAGAATTTCACCTTGTTCCTCATCCGGTACACATCTTTTAATCACTCCATTCGTACAAACCCAGAAAAGGTACAGTTCATCCCAATAATAGTCTTGACAATCCTGTTTGAGCTTCTTTCTTTAGTTTGAAAAGAACTCAGCAGGAATGATACCACTCAAAAGATAATTTGCTAGATCTGTAAAGCAAGGAACCTCTTTCATAGAAATAGCCAAGAGTTGCTTATCGAGGAAAAAGTCATTGATTTCAAGGCCATCATGTGGCCTCCTCTCCTCCTCTAAACTAGATAAGTGGTCTGCCACTTGGTTTTCACTCCCTTCTCGATCTTGGGTGTCTATATCAAACTCTTGTAGCAAAAGTACCTATCTCATCACTCGGGCTTTGGAAGCTTTCTTGCTCATATGATAGCAAAGTGTTGCATGATCCTTATGGACAATTATTTTTGCACCCATCAAGTACGGGCAGAACTTCTCAATAGCAAACACAATGGCAATGAGCTCTTTCTCTATAATGGTATGGTTGACTTGGGACTACTCATGGACTTACTTGCATACTAACTGGATTAAAATTTTTTTTGATGTGTTTCCCCAAAACAGCCCCTACCGCAACATCACTTGCATCGCATACGAGCTCAAAAGGAATACTCTAATTTGGAGTGGTGTTGATGGGAGTAGTAGTCAACTTGAGCTTTAACAACTCAAAGGCTCTCATGAAATCATCATTGAAATGGAACTTGGCATATTTATCCAAAAGCTTGCACAATAGGTTTACCACTTTAGAGAAATCCTTGATGAAATGTCGGTAAACTCCCGTGTGGCCTAAGAAACTCCGCATACCATTCACTGATGTTGGAGGTGAAAGTTTTGAAATAACATCAATCTTTGCATTGTCGACTTCAATCCCGTTCTTTGAGATTGTGTGGACAAGGACAATGGCTTCATCAACCATGAAATTATATTTCCCCTAATTGAGTACCAAGTTTGTTTCTTCACATCTTGCCAACACTATATCCAAGTTTGCTAGACAATCATCAAAATAATTCCCGACCACCGAAAAATCATCCACGAAGATTTTAAGAAAATCTTCTACCATATCCGTGATGATAACTGTCCTACAACTTTGAAAAGTTGCAGGTGCATTGCACAATCCAAATGGCATCCGCGAGGATGCGAAAGTACCATAAGGACATGTGAAACTTGTCTTTTCTTGATCATCTGGAGCAATAAGATTTGATTGTAGCCGGAATAACCATCAGGAAACAATAGAAAGCATTGCCGGCCAATCTATCAAGCATTTGATCTAGGAAAGAAGTGGGAAATGATCCTTCTTTGTGACTTTGTTGATCTTGCTATGGTCCATACACACTCTCCACCCGGCCACCAATCTCGTAGGAATCAACTCATTCTTGTCATTGGTGACCACCGTCATGCCCCTTTCTTTGGGACACATTAAGACGGAAAAGTCCACGAACTATTGAA
This sequence comes from Nicotiana benthamiana, assembly GCA_034376525.1. Taxonomy (NCBI): domain Eukaryota; kingdom Viridiplantae; phylum Streptophyta; class Magnoliopsida; order Solanales; family Solanaceae; genus Nicotiana; species Nicotiana benthamiana. The sequence goes on along the minus strand of CM067338.1, from coordinate 10,241,797 downwards.
AATGGGGTACACAACCCCGATATCCAACCACTTGATGATCTCCTTCTTGAACACCTCTTGCATGGATTCATTTAGTCTCTTTTGATTTTCAATATATGGTTTGGAACCTTCCTCCAAGTTAATCTTGTGCATGAAAAATGTGGGGTTTATTCCCCAAATATCTGCCAATGTCTATCCAATAGCCTTCTTCCTCTTTTTTAGCATCACCAATGTAGAATCTACCTGCACATTAGTCAAATAAGAGGAAACAATAACCGGTAAAGCAGAAGAAAGGACAAGAAATTCATACTAAATATGTGGAGGCAATGGCGTCAACTCCAAGATGAGAGGCTCCTCAATTGAAGGATTTGCTAGAGTAGTGGTTCTATTTTCAAGATCCAAGGACAATTTGCGAGGCTCATAAGTGTACGACCCCATTCCTTAAAAAGAGTTCACACATTCCATGTAACCCTCAATATTTTCATCATCACAATAGAGCAAGACGGCCTCCAATCTATCATCAGCATTCATTGCAACACTTGTTTCATCTACAATCACATCAGTCACCAAGTCCACAATATAGCACACACATCATTGCTATTGGGCTGCCTCATAGACTTACACATGTGGAAAACCACTTTTTCATCATTAACCCGAAAAGCATGTTCTCCAACTTCAACATCAACTAAACCCTTTCCCATAGCTATAAAAGGTCTACCAAGAATAATCGGCACCTTATAGTCAACCTCAAAACCAAGAATGACAATATTTGCCGGAAGAATGAATTTATCATCACGAACCAATACGTTATCAATTACTCTTAGTGGTCTCTTCATGGTATGATCAACCATTTGTAATCTCATAGATGTAGGTCTTGGTTGCCCAATTCCCGAAGTCTTGAATATCTAATAGGGCATCAAATTGATACTTTTCCCAAGATCACAAAGAGCTTTAGCAAACTCGACACTTCCAATGGTATGAGGGATCATGAAAGCTTCGAGATCTTCCAATTTAGGAGCCATTATATGCATAATTTCACTTATTTGATGAGTATATTTTTAGTTTCACGATTCATCGTCCGCTTCTTTATCACCAAATCCTTCATAAGCTTTGTATAATCAAATATTTTCTCCAAAGCCTCATCTAATGGCATATTAATAGATAACTCTTCATCATGTCAATGAACTTTTTGAATTAATTCTCACCATTTTGATTGGCGATCCTTTGAGGATATGGAGGAGGAAGCCTAGAAATTGGTGTTTTAACCTTTTGCACTACCGGGTCTTATATGTCAACAATGTGCTCCCTAACGGGTTCACTTCCTCTTGAATCTCCTCCACATTGTCCTCAATATCAATCCACACCGTATCATTTGCTTGCACCATATTATTCAAGAGCTCATCTTCTTGTAGCACTTTCTCATCATCCACAAGTTTCCTTTGACTTGAGGTGGGTGCATCCCCACCTTTTCCACTCCTTTCAGTAACATCCATGGCATGTCCTATGTTATTTTCACCCTTTGGGTTCACTACTGTGTCACTTGGTAGTGCCCTTTTAGGACGAGTGTTTAGAGCTTGAGAGATTTGCCCCAATTGACTTCCAAGTTAGGAATTGAAGTGTTGTGTGAGACTAGTTGAGCATCGGAGTCGACATTCTTCTCCATCATTTGTTTGACCATACTCTCAGTTCATCCCATCTCATTGTTGGAAGAGTGTGGACCATGAGAAATATATGGAGGCGGGTTGATCAGTTGTTGATACTTTGGGGACTTTGAAAGCCTGACCCCTGATTGCCTTGATTATCGTTCCATCCCCCTTGGCTTTTGCCCCCCTAATATCCTTGATTATTTCCACTCCAATTGCCCTGGTCATTTTGACCACTCCAATTTCCTTGATTGTTATTACTGTTCCAATTTTCTTGATTGTTATCACCATTCCAATTACCTTGGTTGTTAGAATTACAATTCCCTTGATTACCTAGAGGTCAGCATTGTTGTTTATTCGGGCCTTGAGAGTTGTTTACCCTCTAAAGTTGTTCACATATTGTACTTCCTTCTCTTGTTCGTTGTAGGATTCATCTTGATCAAACCCACTATCTTCGTACATAATTTTCCATATGGTTTCGCACTTGTGGACCCTTTTGCCTTCTTTTGTTCACCATCATACTAACTCCCTACATTGCATTGACTTGCTTAGGATTTTCACTTGTTGAATTTCAGCCTTGGCTAATTGATTCATTGTGGTGGTCAACTCGGAAATGGTTTGCCTATGATCATGCAATTCTTTATGTAGGTGAATCACATTTGGATCACCTTGAGAAACATTTGCTCTACTTTGCCATACCGATTAAGTATCCACCATCTCATCTAAAATATCACAAGCTTCCGTATAAAGCATTATCATGAAATTTCCATCGGCAAGTTAGTTGAACATACATTATTGTAGTGTAGATCCCCCGATAGAAAGTTTATTGAATCATGGCCTCCGCTATGTCATTACTGGGACACTCTTTGACCATTATCGGTACCTCTACCATGTTCCATGGAACAACTTATTGGGCTGTAGTTTGAATGCTAGAATCTTGTCTCTAAGAGTAGCCATATTCCCAAGTAGGGATATTTTGTGGACCGCACATTTATGAGTGCAGCCACGTAGCTGACTTCTACGGCTGCCTAATAATTGTGCGGTACGACCTTCCTTCAAACTTGATATGCAAACTCTCCAAACCTTTGCTCTTGCTTATCTTGTAGGGCCGCACATTTCATGTATGTACCACACTTTTCACTTGTCTATGATAAACTTGCCTCCATAATCTGCGGTCACAGATGGAAATCTGCAGTCCATACTTTGAGATTTTGTGCCTGTTTTTGTCCTTGAGATCAAATTACTCCTTCTTAAGCTGGATTTCATCTTAGTGGCTGATATTCCAATACTCATGCAATTAAGCAAATTTCATTAGTTTTTAGAAATATAATTAAATTCTTTTGGACTAAAATTAAAGCTCAAAGTCTCTAATAAGTAGTTAAAATCCCACTTATCACCATGCTCATCACAAAATTAAGAATATTTAACATTCTCAATTCACTAGCATGATCAGACCTAAATGATGCAAGTTAATTACCTAGTTGTTTATGAGTTTTTCTAACAAAAGAAGTGAACGTGTCAATCATTTATCTTTAGATGTTAGAAACAATATCCAAGTAAACCTAGAGTAATCATCAACATGCACTATAACATATCTCTTATCACATCTGATAAATGTCATCATTCGTCCACAAAGATCCATATGGACTAGTTCCATCATCCTGGTAGTGCTTACCATTTTCTTGCTTTTTGAAAGATAATCTTACCTACTTTCCACTTGCACAAGCCTCACAGACTTTATCTTCCTTGAACTTAATGTTAGGCAGTCCTATCACCAAGTCTTTGGAGACTAGTTTGTTGATTTGACTTAGACTGGCATGTCCAAATCTGTTGCGACTAGGGAGGGATAATTATTGAAAAATCTTATGCAAGTTAGTTCATTATCTGAAGGTGTGGATAGATCCACAACATGTATGTTGTTAACTCTTTTTCGTTGCAAAACTATCTTGTCAGTGGTAAGACTAATCACAAAGCATTTTGTAAAGGTGAATGCCGTCATGTTACCTATATCACAAAATTGTGATACACTTATTAGATTGTATTTCAATACATCTATCAAGTAGACATTCTCAATAGAGTGAGAATAAATCTTACCTATCTTTCCAACTAATGATTTCACCTTTCTTCCAATGTCTAAAGGAGATATTACCTCATTTAAGGTCCTCAAGTGAAAGAAACGGGTTCTTGCTTCCTGTCATATGCTTTGAGCAACCACTACCATGCATCATATTTGGCTACTTTCTTTTACTTAGACCTGCCAGAAAATCAAGGGTTAGTATTAGGAACCTAATCTGATTTGGGTCCTTTCTATAGGCAAAAGGATGGATCAAATTCATTTTAACCCAACTTAGTATCCTATTCTTCCCTTGAACCAATTATTTGTTTTTTGACTTGCCTTTTATTTTGCAGTGCGTTCACTTTTATAGTGATCTACTCTACATAGTGTGTGCAAATCTTATTCTCAGAAAATGTGAGGTACTTTCTTTTGGGATCCCACTTAGATGTCGGGTTAACAACGCCATTTGCTCTTTTATTGCTACGATAGTGTTCTTGTAGCCATGAAAGTGCATTGAAGGACCTTTTCCATTTACAAGTTCTGTTTAGCTCATGCTTGACCTTTCTTAGATCTTTTTTTAGGATTCTTACCTGCTCACTCCTTTTGTACAACTCATCTTTTATTTTTCCTACATATTCTTCCAAGGTGAGTTGTGTGTGATCAGCTGTCTTTTGACTTGTTCCTAAATTCAATTTTAGATTTGCATATCTAAGCTCTAGATAATTAAGTCAAGTGCATGAAATTGGTTCTTCAACACGGTATTTTTCACTTATAGTTTCACTAACTCGAAGTTTCAGGTTTTTGCACTTAGCCTTCAAAATCGCACATTCTTTAGACAGTTGTTGCTTTTTATTGTTTACACCCTCAGATTCATCAATTAGTTATAGTAGTAACTCAGATAGCCTTTATTTAGACAACAATTTAATCTTGTCTTTAAGATGAATTATACTTACCTCAGTTCCTTCATTGGATTCTCCAATGGCCATAAATGCTTGTTCGTCCTCATCATCATCATCTGATCTTTCATTTGAGCTTTCTCCCCAAGCAACAACCCTAGACTTAGTTCATCCGTTGCTATTACTTTTCTTGCGTTGAACCTGTTCAGCTCTTTCCTTCTTTCATTCAATTTCCCAAAAAGGACAGTTCTTAATGTGGTGATCAGTATTTCCACACTTGTAGAAGCCATCATTGGTTTTCTTTTCATGAGATTTCGACTTGATATAACTTCCATTTCTTGACGAACCCTTTCCTCTCCTAAGGTACTTCTTGAAGTCCTTGGTGATCATGGCTATTTCATCATCTGCTAGATCAGAACCTTCAGTGATTCTGAGTGTCAAGCTCCTTTCCTTCTTAGGTACATCCATTTTCATGGTTTGTCTCCTAAGTTCATAAATAGCGAGATTTCCAGTTAATTCATCCAGTGGGAGAGTGGAAATGTTATTTGATTCATGACTGACAGTGATTTTTCTCTTCCAAGTGATTGGCAAACCCTTAGTCAGTATCTTCTCGACTCTATATTCTTCAGGAATAATCCTTCCAAGAGATTTTAGCTCATTTGTCAGTGTAGTGAACCTTGTGCACATTTATTAAATGGTTTCTCCTTTCTTCATGGCAAAGTTCTCGTATTGAGAGCATAATAGAGTTCATCAGGATCTCTTAAACTGAGGTGTTCCTTCATGAGCCACTTGCAATGTGTCCCAGATTTTCTTAGCAGTGGGGATATATATATATATATATATATATATATATATATATATATATATATATATATATATATATATATATATATATATAAGACAAAACTAAACTAAATATAAAGACCCAATAAGGGAGAATGCTGTAACCTATGAAACTAGGGCATTGTACATAAATTCAGGAATATGAACTTATCTTTATGTCTTGTTATCAAAAACATGTAGTTACTGGATCATACCATGCCAAAATGAAGAAAAGTTTAGACTTAACATACCTTATCACACTCTTTCCAATAACCAAGTTAAACTTGCCTCTTCACACCTTAATCTACAACAATGATAATAATACTATTATTAAGTTAGGAAAGGTACAACTATCGCACAACAAACGATAAGCTTATTTTGTATAAAAAGGGACAATATCTCCCCTAGAATACTTACTTCCTCCAAATTAAAGATAACACCAACAATACGGGAACACAAAAATATCAACATATAGACATTATTTTCCAACCTTATTTGCACCACAAAATAGTCGAACGCCCCCAATCTCTTCATACACAAAACGACTATGTACCAGTGTTAAACAACCTGAATATGTTACTACGAGTTACCAAGACTTCACCGTGCATTTATTTGGTATTTTTCCACACCCTCCCTCCTCCAAAACTCCAGAAAATAGTAGTAAAACTCGAAATTCTACAACAACACAAAACAACCCATAAAATAGTCTGATGTAATGGATTAACTTGAACTCATGGCTTTCGATCACCGTCCTGTGAGTTCTTACAATTCGTACGCATTTTTGAATAACTAATCTCCTATCATGGTTCTTCAAACTTTAGGTTTTACCTCCAACTATAACTTAAAAAGCAGAGGATCAGTTAGGGTTTGTGAGCAATTTTTGGGGGGGTGTTTGAAGGGATTTAGGTTTGGTTATTGTATTATATAATTGAGTATTATATTTCCGTAGATAAGCTCTTAAATAAGCAATTTGTCCAACCCGAAATATCCCCCTTTTGGACTCTCATTTAAGTAAGTAGGTGACACACTTACTTGTCACCTAGCAGTTTGCACAGTCTCGTGGAAACACACATACTTCTCTACTCCGATGTAGTATTGACAAACAATTTAAGGAGTTAGAAAATAGAATCATTGATATAAATTTGATAGGAAGATCATCCCATAATTCTAAGTATATTGGGAGAAAATTACCTCTATATTTGACTTAATTTTTAGCACATTTATGAATGTAATTTGTGATGACCTTTGCCAAATTTTGTTCCACAACTTGCTTGACTTAAAAACATAACACAAGACAATCATACGACTAACATATCTCATAACATAACCTGATTATCTTGTTAATCACCCTAGTCTCATCACAAAAATACACGTTATAACATTCCCAACTTGTTGACATTCGACGAAACTTATTTTCTTCAATTTGTTTAGCTTCTTTGCCTTTCAACACTCTTGGTACTTGTAATCCATGATTGTATAGATTTGTAATATCCAAAGTAACATGATTAACTTAATTTATGCACTCTCAAAGATAATCTCATTTATGAGCCTACATCAATTGACTTACGAATACTCTTTCTACAAAGATATGAGGTGTAACAGTACTAGCTATTGAAGAGTGGTGGTTTAGCAGTGAATTGCCAATCCCAGTTTCCAGGTGGTGCACTGATGTTGTTCTTCTCCTAAGGTATAAGTCTATTTAAGGATAACACGCTCTAATATCATCCAATATTTTATACTTCGATGTCATACAAGAGAGGAGGGAGGGGTGATTTGTGTGGTGTTCAAAGTTTTTCGTGCATAGATTATAGAAGGACCTGGTTCTTCTATGTGTTCCTTATACTACTATTGCAGAAATAGTAAACGCGGAAAGTAAAGAACACAAGTATTTTTATGTAAAAAATGCCCGGCTCAGAAGATGGTAAAACCACGACCTACTACTCAGTAAAATTTTTCCCAACACTTCACTAAATCACTAGGCAAAATAATATTTAAAAAACTCATAGTGAACATAACAATTACCTCTAATCATGTTTCGGCAACCAGTCTCTAACTGTTGCGACAACTTCTAGTTAACTCTAACTTGAAAACAATACTCAGAATACCTAATATAATTGCTTCTAGATAAAGTTGAATGGTACAACTCAAAAGCCCTACTAGAATTGAACTACAATAAAAGACAAACACTTGGAACTATTCTTCTATCTAGTTCATGTAGCTTCAGTTTCGCATCCTTGAATCACACAAGAATTGCTTGCAAAATGCCTTGCTATTTTGCTCTCAACCCACGTCTAAATTCGGTGTTTGTGCATCTCTTTAAAATGAGAACGTCCTGAAATATATAGAGTTAGTAGAATAAGAAATAACTAGAGTTACAATGCTATACTCTTCCTTGGTGGAAGAGTTCTAGTTATCTTCAACTTCTAACTCCTCCCTTTTCTTGGATAGAGTTCTCTTTGAGTAGAATTCCTTCTCCTTATCACTTATGCAACCTTTTTTAGGAGATACCAGGTACACCAACTTAAACTTATCTCCTTCACTTGCATCCCTTGTGCTCGAATCTTCCTGTATCAGTGTATACTGTTTATGGGCCTGGTTCATGCTTGAGTTCCTTTGTCAATCATCAAAACAAAACTTACTTAGGCTAACAACTTGTATATACACAAGAATGGAATAATTAGTCTTAGCTAGGGGTGTTCATAAAAACCCAAAAATATCGAATCAAACCAAACCGACAAAAAAATTGATACTTTTTGGTTTGGTTTGGTTTGGTTTTGGTTTTGAATTTTAAAAACCGATCAAATTTGGTTTGGTTTTGGTTTTAATAAAAAAAACCAAACCAACTATAGGAGTAGCTATTTCAAACTTATTATTACACCTACATATATGTATATTGTTAAACAAAGTTTTAAAAAATTTATGGTAAATGTTAAAAGTTTGCACTTTTGATATAGTTCTTTATCTTTACATTCTAGTTTGATTGGTAGTTTTTCTTTTATTTCGTGTAAGAATCAATTTTGTGTTAAAAATAACATACTTTTAATTGAGTTCTTGAATTATTCATCACTATTTGATTTAAATTATTAGTATATCTTGGTAAATAATATATTTCTCAAAGGGAAATTGATTTGACAGTGTTACATTGAAAATGTGGTCGCCGGAATATGTTTTGGTAGTGTATGTCTTATATTTAAGAAAAAACAAAAGAATAACCAAAAAATAAAAAAACCGAATAAACCGAATCAAGAAAAACTGACTTCTTGGTTTGGTTTCTTTTTATGGAGAAATCAATTCAAATCGAACCATGAACATCCCTTGTCTTAGCATAATATCTCACTTAAGATAATTAATACAATTTTCCTTTAGTTACGTATAAAATTACTATTGCATTATATACTTTTTTGTTGTTGCAAAATGCGAAATAACAGTACACGTATTAACAATACATATATTAAAGTGTTTACAGATAAAATCATTTTAAAGTATGTAATCATGTATAAAAATCCATTCATTATCAATCTTTTTTGCCCAAGTTCATTTGAAGTTTTGAAGAATGAGAAATGAACTCGATGATGGACCAGGTCCATCTTATGAGACATAGTGGTTATCAACCTATGCATATGAGATGCACGTGAAGAAGATAAGTCTTAGGGATCAAGCAATAATATCTTCTGAATTGATAGAAAAGATTGCATATGGGATAAGGAGAAGAAGTCTCCTTATGAGAAGAGAACACAATTCGGATCAAGGATAAGGGTTGGAGTTTGTATTGGTCTAGGACTCAAATTCGATGGAGGATCAGCAATTGAGTCTCAATCAAACTCTGATTACTAACTTAATAAATAACGAAGTCTGTTCTCTTTTACTGGTAATGCAGATACGCGGAAGTTAAACTAAATTGAGAGCAAATGAGCAAGGAAATTTTGCGAGCAATTTATGTGAGATTAAAGTGTGCACTCCTGCAGCTACTTGAACAAGATAGAAGAACCAGATCCATTGTTTTTATTCTTAGTCTAGTTCAACTGTAGTAGGTGGTGTAAAATTGTATCTTTCCAGCTTTTATTGAAGAAATTGTATTAGGTACTTTGAGTATTCAAGTTAGAGTTAACTTGAAGGTGTCGCAATAGTTGAGGCTATGTGCCACATGGGATTAGAGTTAATCCTTAGGTTTACAAAGAGTTTCGTAAATGCTGTTTTGGCTTAGTGATTTTAGTAGGTGTTTGGGAAAATCCTACTGGGTAGTAGGTCGTGGTTTTTCACCTTTTGAGCCAAGTGTTTTCCACGTAAAAATATTTGTGTTCTTTAATTTATGTACTTTTATTTCCGCAAACAGTAGTAATTAGAACACCTAGAAGAACCAGGTTCTTCGAGATCAAAAATTGGGTACCACACAAATCACCCCCACTCTTGTGTGATATTGATTTTTGGAACATTAACTGGTATCAGAGCAGGTTCTCCTTGAAGAGGCTAACACCTTAGAAAAGATCAACATGAGTGCACCACCTGGGAACTGGGAAGGGCAATCTACTGTCAGGCCTCCACTGACAGTATTACTCTTGGTGGAAGAATAGAATGAAGGATCACATCATTGGGGAAGACTATGAACTCTGAGGCATAGTCACTGATGGTCCTTTGGCAACTACAATGAAAAATGAAAGAGTGGATATGCCAAAGACAAGGGCTGACTGCACTGCTGAAGACTTGAAAAAGTGTGAGAAAAATGCTAAGGCCAAGAAATGGCTTGTATGTGGACTGGGTCCAAATAAGTACAACAGGATCCAAAGATGTACTACCGCCAAAGAGATACATGACACTTTGCAAGTAGCTCATGAAGGAACACCTCAAGTGAAGAGATCCAGAGGAGCACTGTTGTATTCTCAATATGAGAATTTTAATATGAAAGATGGAGAAACTATTCAAGATATGTATACTAGGTTCACCACACTGACAAATTATCTTAAGTCTCTTGGAAGGGTTATTCTTGAAGAAGACAAGGTTGAGAAAATCTTGGCAAGAGGTCTTCTAGTTGCTTGGGAAAGCAAAATCACTGCTATTCAGGAATCCAAGAACATGGCTACTCTCAGATTCAATGAACTGATTGGAAATCTTACTGCTTATGAACTGAGAAGGCAAACCAGGAAGATAGATACACCCAAGAAGGAGAGAAGCCTAGCTCTCAAAATTACAGAAGGTTTAGATCTGGAAGATGATGAGATGTCTATGATCACTAGAGATTTCGAAAAGTACATGATGAGAAGAAAGGGTTCATCAAGAGGTATAAACTTCAACAAGACAAGAGCTCCTGAGAAACAAACCAATGACGGCTACTATAAGTGTAGTAAGACTGACCACATGACCAAGAATTGCCCTTAATAGGAAATTGAGTGGAAGAAAGAAAGGGTTGAACGAAGAAATAGGAAGAAGGAACATGTTCAACCCAAAAGAAACAATGGATCAACCAAGGCAATGGTTACTGCTTGGGGTGAAACCTCTAATGAAGACTCAGAAGATGAAGTGGAAGAAGAGCAAGCTCTTATGGCCATTGTAGAATCAGAGGATGAGCAAGAGGTAAGTATTCTACATCTCAAAGACAAAATTAAGTTTTTTTCTAAAGAAAGGTTAGCTGAGCTATTATTAAACTCATTGATAAGGTTGAGATAGTTAACAATGAAAAGGAAGTTCTGTCTAGGGAATGTGTTATCCTAAAACCAAAATTTGAAAGTCTAGAATTTAGGGCTGATGAGAGTGATAACAAAAATGTTGAGTTGAAGAACCAGGTTCTTGAACTTGACAATAGTGTTCTAGAACTTAGGTCTGAAAACCTAAAACTGAAACTAGGAATAGGAAAGAAGAAAGCTAATCACTCATTTCTCACTCTAGAAGAAAATCTAGGAAAAATGAAAGATGAATTGTATAAGAAAGATGAATTGATTAAGGTCCTAAAAGAAGATCTAGGAAAGGTAAAACATGAACTAGAAAGAACTTGCAAATGGAACAAAGCTTCTGATGCACTCTCCTGGTTGCAAGAGCATCACAGTAGCAACAAAAGAGGACTCGGTTATGAGACTCAAACTCCAAAATGGGACCCCAAAAACAAGTACCTCACACTTCCTGAGAATAAGATCTGCACACACTATAGTAAGACTGGCCATTATAAAAATGAACCCAATGCAAAAGAAAAGGCCAGTCAAAAGAATAAAGCTTTTGTTCAAGAGAAACACAAGCTGCCTGGTTGGGCAAGAAAGAATCTGATTCATCCTTTTGACCATAGAAAGGGACCAAACTAGTTTGGGTTCCTGAGACTAAGCCCCGATTTCTTTTTGCAGGTTCAAGTGAAAGGGAGTATCCAAATATGGTACATGGATAGTGGCTCCTCAAAACACATAACTGGGAACAAGGACCAGTTCCTTTCATTTCAGAACCTAAGAGGTAATGTCTCCTTTGGTAATGGAAATAAAGGTGAGATCATTGGGGTTTGAAAGGTAGGTAAGACAGGCTCTCATTCCATTGAGAATGTCTACTTGATAGATGGCTTGATATATAGCCTAATCAGTGTGTCACAACTGTGTGACAGAGGTAACCTTGTAGCTTTCACTTCTACCAAATGCTTTGTGATTAACCTTACCACAGACAAGATTGTTTTGTAGGAAAAAAGAGTTAGCAATATTACATTGTAGATTTGTCAACTCTTTCAGAAAATGAACTCACTTGTTTAAGTATGTTAGTCAATGATCCCCTCTTGTGGCACAAAAGACTTGTCCATGCTAGTCTGAATTAGCTAAACAAATTAGCCTCCAAGTACTTAGTAATAGGGTTACCTAATATCAAGTTCAAGGAAGACAAAGTTTGTGAAGCATGTGCAAGGGGGAAGCAGGTAAGGTCATCCTTCAAATCCAAGAAAATGGTAAGTACGTCCAAGACGTTGGAACTGGTTCATATGGATCTATGGGGTCGAATAAGAACCATGAGCAGAGGTGGAAAGAAATATGCGATGGTGCTTGTTGATGATTATTCTAGATTTTACCTGGGTACTATTTCTGACATCTAAAGATGAGGCATTTGAAATATTTAATGTTTTTGTTAGAAAAACTCATAAACAATTAGGAAATCAACTTGCATCCATTAGGTCTGATCATGGAACTAATTTTAAAAATGCAAAATCTATAGAATATTGTGATGAAAATGGTATAGATCACAACTTCTCCGCCCCTAGAACTCCTCAGTAAAATGGAGTAGTTGAAAGAAAAAATAGGACCCTTAAGGATATGGCAAGGACCATTCTTCTCTCTAGTAAATTACCTCGCAGCATTTAGGTAGAGGCTGTAAACACTATATGTTACATAATCAACAGATGCATGACTGTATCTCTTGTTGAGAAAACTCCCTATGAGTTACTTAAATGGAGAAAACCAAACATATCCCATCTTAGGGAATTTGGTTGCATGTGCTATGTGCAAAATAATGGAAAAGACTCCCTCGGTAAGTTTGATCCCAGAAGTGATGAGGGATTATTCTTGGGATATTCTTCACATAGCAAAGCAGATAAAATGCTCAATAAAAGAACTTTATGTGTAGAAGAAAGTGTGCATGTTGTATTTGATGAAACTAACATTCTTTCTGAGAGACATGAACATGCAGATGAATCCATTGGACTGGTAAAAGAATTGACTGAAGTAGCATCAAAAGAAGGAACAGGTGATTGAACAGGTTCTTCGACTCAGGGTAACTAGACAGGGGAACTAATCAGGGAGAAACTGAAACAAACTCTCTACAAGAATCTATCTATGAACATATTCCTCAGCAATAGAACAAAGGAGAATCCTCTAGTAGAAACCAGTTGGTGGTTAAATCCCACAAGTATCAAAGTTCTCATCCCATTTAGAACATCATTTCTGATTCAACATCCGGAGTCAAAACTAGATCATAACTAAAGAATCTGTGTGCATTTGATGCTTTTCTATCTCTTATTGAACCTAAAATATTGTTGAGGCTTTACAGGATGCAGATTAGGTCAATGCTATGCAGGAGGAACTCAACCAAATTGAAAGAATTCAAGTTTGGCATCTAGTTCCAAGACCCAAGGACAGATCAGTCATTGGTACAAAATGGGTATTCAGGAACAAACTTGATGAAGATGGAACAGTTACAAGAAACAAGGCAAGGCTGGTGGTTCAGGGTTAAAGCCAAGAGGAAGGTATTGGCTATGATGATACCTTTGCTCCACTTGCAAGACTAGAGGCAATCAGACTCCTCATAGCCTTTGCAGCACATATGGAATTCATCTCCATCATATGAATGCCAAAAGTACTTTTCTGAATGGCTACCTCAAGGAAGAAGTGTTTGTAAAACAACCTCCAAGTTTTGAAAGCAAGGAATGTCCTGAGCATGTGTACAAGCTGGAAAAGGATCTATATGGGCTCAAGCAGGCCGCAAGAGTTTGGTATGAACGACTATCAAAATTCCTACTGAGGCATGGGTACAAAAGAGGTAAAATTGACAGCACTTTATTGCTAGGAGAAAAAGGTAAAGACCTCCTTGTTGTGCAAATATATTTTGATGACATAATATTTGGGGCCACTATTGATAGGTTAAGTAAGTACTTTGCAAAACTAATGGGAAGTGAGTTTAAAATTAGTATGATAGGTGAACTAAACTTCTTCTTAGGCTTTCAGATCAAACAAAGCCCACCATGATGCGTCAGCAGAAGTACATGAAAGAACTAATCAAAAAGTTTAAAATGGAGGACTCCAAAGAAATAGAAACACCTATTTCAACTGCCACTAAATTAGATGTTGATGAACCTGGTTCGTCAGTTGATCAAAAGTTGCATAAGGGCATGATTGGTTCACTCTTGTATCTTACTGCCAGAAGACCGGACATTGTTTTTAGTGGTAGGGTTTTGTGCTCGTTTCTAGGCAAATCCAAAAGAGTCACACTTGACTACTGTCAAGAGGATATTGAGATATCTGAAAGGCACTACTGATCTGTGTCTTTGGTATCTCCAAAGGTAGTAATTTTGATCTAGTAGGATATGCTGATGCTGATTATGCAGGTTTCTTAGTGGACAGGAAGAGCACTTCAGGTATGGCACATTTCCTGGGTTCATGTCTTGTGTCATGGGCTACCAAAGTAAAATTCAGTAGCCCTATCTACTGGTGAAGCTGTATATATTGTTGCTGCTTCTTGTTGTGCACAATTCAGCTGGTAGACTTTGCAATTGATGTGGGATGTATTCCAATATTTTGTGATAACACTAGTGCTATAAGTATAACAAAGAACCATGTTCATCATAGAAGTACCAAGCACATATATGTTAGACACCAATTCATAAGAGATAACTATGAGAAAATGGTTAATCTCAATAGAATTCTGTGCTATTGATAAACAGATAACTGGCATCTCCACAAAAGAACTGAGTAGAGAAAACTTTGAAAGGAAAAGGTTGGAATTAGGGATGAATAAAATCATCTAAAAAGGTCCAGTTCAGAATGCACAATGAAAAAAAAAATTAATTTTTTTTTAGATTAGGAGTTCTTAATGTTATGTAAATATCTAGAGTAATCCTTACTCAATTTCATACTTTAGCTGGTATACTCTTGTGACATGTGTTTATATGACTCATTGATCTCTTGCAAAGTTTTTCTATTCTGATATTTGAGGCATGATCAAGAGAAGTTTTACTTGAAGAACTTGGTTCATCACTATATGCTCATGAGAAAGTTCAGGTATGTTTCTATACTTTGCACAATTAGAAAGATAAATTTTCCAATCGTGAGCAGAAGTCCTAATTGCACCAAACTTCCAGAAAATCTATTCGTTAAGCATTGAACTAGTTTCATTATCTTAGAAGTCTAAATAAAATGGGACTTTTTCCTAAAAACCAGTGTCACCCATTAATCACCAAGAGACCGGAATTCTAATGTGATTAGACCTCTAATTGACTACCGAAAAAGCCTGTCGTTACTGCACTTAATCATAACCTCTCTTTAAATACACACCACATCCCTTCTTTTTGTTCATAACTGTCACTCACCTCTTCCAAAATTCTGATCACCCCCTTCATCTCCAAAATTCCCAAAATTCCCAGAAATACTCTATTATGACAAAAATCAAGAAACCCCAAGAGAGGTAAATACGTGTTTTGCTTTTTTTGATGTGGTAGAAAGGGAAGAAAATAGGTTTGTGTTGGTGGGATCTATAAAAAAATGTAGAAGGGGTTGGGTCTAGTAGAAGGGGAAAGAAAAAGAAAAGAGTGTTCTTGCTATCTGTGGTAGCGTCGAAGAGGGTGGCATCAAGTCAGGGGGAAGTAGTTCTGGAGAGGCTGCTAAAGGCCTTGTTCATCTGAGTGAGCAGCAAGATGAACCTAGTTTATTTGTGGAGGAAACCCTGGCTGACATATTGAAGAAGGTTGGGGCCAGCTATGATCCAAATAAGTGCAAGACTTCTTCCCAAAGACCCCAACTGCTTCCAAACCAATAAAGAAAAGCAAGGTGTCATCTTCCATGTCTGTTGTTCCTTCATTATCTAAAGGAAGAGCAACAAGGAGAAGGGTCAAGCAAAGCGAGGCAGAACTACAGAAAGCTTTAGAAGAAAGTAAGAAAAGAAGAAGGAAAAGGGAAAGGCAAAAGTTGTGGAAAGTTCTGCGGCTGCTGAAGATGGGGAGGAGGAGATGGAACTGATCCATCAAGAAAGAGGTACAACTGTGGAGGTTTCCATTGCCAAACCAAAAGGAACCAAGACTCCTGCAAAGAAGTCTTCAAAATCTGTATCTGTTGAACCCTCCTTGGCCAAAAGTGCTAGGTCGGCAGTGAAAGGAAAACCAGTAAAGGTTACTGAAGAAGAAGAAGAAGAAGAATGGAGCGGGGAAGAAGAAGAGGAGGAGTCTAAAAAGGAACAAGATCGATTTGCCATCTTTGGCAGGAGGAAGATTTTGAAGGGAAGGTTGCTGAAAGACCTGGAGGAGCCAGGCATGATTATATTGGTAGATTCCCTTGATGCACAGGGCTGGAAGGACATGGTTCTTCAATTGGATGGAAGGCTGGCAAGAAAGGAGCTTATCGAGTTCATGGCTAATGCCACTGTGAAAAATGGGGTAGTCACCAGTGTGGTTAGGGGAGTGAAGGCGCAGTTTGATGCACCTAAATTGGGCAAGATTCTGGACATACCCTGTGAGGGTTATGATGACTACACTAGGCAGAGGTGGCCTTGTCTAGATGATCTTCCTAGTGCTCTCCAAATCACCAGGAACGTTTGTGATACAGAGTCTGCTGAAGATGTGCCGGAGGCAAGGTTTGTGCAAAAGAGTGAGATAAAGCGTGAGCACAAGGTGCTATTTGAATTTGTCAACAAGTATTTGCTGGCCAGAAAGGAGAGAAGGCATATTGGTAACTACATGGACTTGGTTCTTCTGGAATGCCTTATGAGAGAAAAATAGATTAACTGGCATGCCTTCATTGTCAAGCTGCTGGACAAGGTCATAAATGGCTCCAAGGCTCATGCCACCCCTTATGGTTTCATACTGACGACTGTGCTAGATAGGTTGAAATGGCCTCCAGCAAAGACTATTTTGGTGTTAAAACCCTGCAGGCTTGTGACTATCTCCTCAGTGTAGCCCCAGTTGAACCCGGTTCATCTCTGAAGACTCTTGTGAACAACAAGGTTAGGGCCTTGGTTCAAGAGTGCGGGACAAAGGATGCTGAGATTGCTAGGCTCCAGACTCGTGTTGTTGAACTGGAAAATGAGAGGAATAGCCTGAAAGATGAGCTAGCAAAGGAAAAAGGTGAAGGGATGCTTCAAACAATATTCAATCTTCTCCAATCCCAACCCTGTAGTTCCTCTAAGTCTTAGGTCCTCCAGCACTATCCTTGAACCAGTCTAGTAACCCCCCCCCCCCCCCAATGACCCATATTAGTGATTTTTCTTTGGTTGTTTTTTGCTCATGGTTGGATGGTTTTTCTTTCTTTTTGTGGACTGTTTTGTAGAAGCATCTCCTTATCAATGACAATTTGCTTTTCTCTTGCTTTGCGAAGATTCTGTTCTTAATAATTAAGTTTTGTCAAGATTGATTATTGCTTCACAAAATCATGCTTTCACCTGCAGTTGCCCCAGTGGCCATGAGTAACTATTACAATCTGGGATTCACATTATATGCAACTTTTCGATGATGCCAAAAGAGGAAAGAAATATTTTGCTTTACTTTATATTCTGAAAAAGTGATATTTATAACCTGATTAAATCTGGTCCTTAATGATGAGTTACAATTCTAAGTGAAAGTGTTGATAAATTAGCTGAGTTCCACATGTTCTCTGATCAGTAAAAGCACAGAGTTTGCAATCATTAAAATGAGGGAATTTGTTGGCCCAAGTTCAGTTGAAGTTTTGAAGAATGAGAAATGAACGCAGTGATGGACGAGGTCCATCTTATGAGACACAGTGGTTATCAACCTATGCATATGAGATACAAGTGAAGAAGCTAAATCTTAGGGATCAAGCAACAATATCTTCTGCACTAAACGAAAAGATTGCATATGGGATAAGGAGAAGAAGTCTCCTTTTGAGAAGAGAACACAATCCGGATCAAGGATAAGGGTTGGAGTTTGTATTGGTCTAGGACTCAAATTCGATGGAGGATCAGCAATTGAGTCTCAATCAAACTCTGATTACTAACTTAATAAATAACAAAGTTTATTCTCTTTTACGGGTAATGCACATACGCAGAAGTTAAACTAAATTGAGAGCAAGGCAATTTTGCAAGCAATTTATGTGAGATTAAAGTGTGTACTCCTGCAGCTACTTGAACGAGATAGAAGAACCAGTTCCATTGTGTTTATTCTTAGTCTAGTTCAATTGTAGTAGGCGGTTTAAAATTGTACCTTTCCAACTTTCATAGAAGTAATTGTATTAGGTAATTTGAGTATTCAAGTTAGAGTTAACTTGAAGGTGTCGAAACAGTTGAGGTTGTGTGCCACACCGGGATTAGAGTTAATCCTTAGGTTTACAAAGAGTTTTGTAATGATGTTTTGGCTCAGTGATTTTAGTGGATGTTTGGGAAAATCCTACTAGGTAGTAGGTCGTGGTTTTTCACCTTTTGAGCCAGGTATTTTTCACGTAAAAATCTCTGTGTTTTTTAATTTATGTACTTTTATTTCCTCAAACAGTAGTAATTAGAACACCTAGAAGAATCAGATTCTTCTAGATCAAAAATTGAATACCATATAAATCACTCAACTCTTGTGTGATATTGATGTTTGGAACATTAAATCTACTCATAAACAATTTTTTATTAAAATATAATTTGTGAACCAGCGACCTTTAGTATAATGAGGAATGGTTGGAGATTATAGAAAAATGTAAGGATTAACAATCATATCTACTTAAATAATGGTAAAATCATAGACTTATGTACATTTTTGGCTAATAAGAACTCTCGTCATCCCAGTGTGAACGAATGAATTATTCATAATCATTCAATACACAATGATGTGACATGAGAACCAGCCTCTTGCATGCGTCGTTCTCTTTGCCTTTCGCTTTCTTCCAAACTTAGAGAAAATTCATGAGGTTATCATAATCCACTTGAAATTATCGTATTCAATTTTTGCCTCATCTATATCTCATCTAGCATCATATCAAAATAAAACAAAATGAATAGAATATGTAAAACCACCTTACCAGTTTGACAAGCCAATAGAATAGATAAAAAATAAAAAACACTTTGTCTGGTCATATGATCATCGTGTCATTGATTATTTTTTCTCCTTAAATTAATTCTTCTGTAATGCAGTTGGACAGCTCAATTTTGTAGGAAATTCACCGGAAGGTTACGTTGATATTCTCTTTCGAGCCCCTTTCTTATTACTACATCCCCTGAATTAAGAAGTCTTCTTTTCAGAAATGACATACTCACTCTGATTCAATTTATATGTATATATTTGATTGAATATAGAGTTTAAGAAAAAATAAAATTTTTAAACTTTATAATCTTAAACAAGTTAAAATGGGATTTAAAGTATTTGTGTGATAATAAATGGGCATTTGCATATACACCCGCCTTTTGTATCGCGTTTTAACTTATACTTGCTTTACAAAAAAATTTGCAAGCATACCCGTTTTTACACATAACTTCAGCATAAGGGGCGGAAGTAGGAAAGACAATCACGCAAAACTTTAGTATTCTAATAAACGGTCCTGAAGTAGCACTTGTGCTAAAGTTTTTGTTTGTAATTGTTGAACTTAGCATAGTAGCAGCAGTTTGGTTCTCTATTTGCTAAAGTTTTCTTTATTTGTAATTACTGAAGTTTTTGTTTTTGTAACTAGCGAACTTCAGCTCTAGAGCTGAAGCTTTTATTTTATAACTGGCTAACTTCAGCTATAGAGCTGAAGTTTTTGTTTTTATAACTGGCAAACTTCAACTCTAGAGCTGAAGTTTTTGTTTTGTAACTGTCGAACTTCAACTCTAAAGCTGACTTTTTTTGTAATGGGCGAACTTCAACGCTAGAGCTGAAGTTTTGGTTTTGTAACTGACAAACTTCAGCTCTAGAAGAAGTTTTTATTTTGCAATTGTCGAACTTCAGCTCTAGAACTGAAGTTATTTAGTTCATTTGTAAAAACTTCATCCCTATATAAGCTGGAGTTTTTGAAAAAGCCTTTTAACATACTAGATAAATAGTTAGATTGCCAATAATATCTAAACCATAAATTTTAGAAACAATATACGTGAAAAGATCAGAATTATCTTTGTCTACTAACTTACGTACGTGGAAATACTCATAAATTATTGTCTGCTACCTTATGTCATTATTTATAATTTATTTTTAAATAATTTGATAAATATATTTGTAGCAATCATCTCATGAACTGATGTTTCATAGCAGCACCAACAGTAACAGAAGAAAGAAGAAGGAGAAAATAAAGGAGGAGGAGAAATAAGATGAAATTATTTAAAAAGTAGGTACAAGTTAAAAGTTTTTTTAAAAAATAGATGTATGTTAAATGGGGGCAGTCAAATAGAGCGCCCTAGGTAATTTTTGCAGTAATAAAAACTTCTTATGAAGATTAAAATTTAAATTAAATTAGTTTTAAATATAAAAAAAATTATTTTTTTTGAACGAATCAAAAAAATGTATTTATATAATCGAAAAAGAAGAGAGTAATAGTTATTTTTACATCCTTAATGTGTAAAGTTTGATTCTTTCTCATTCTTCATTTCTCTCCAATGCACGTCCAAAAGAATTAAAAAAGAAAAAAGAAGTTTCCACTACCTAATCGATACCTCTTTCCTCAAAACTTTCCACTACGTAGGGAGGAGTGCTTTTTTAGGTGTGGCTAGTATCTTGGGAGACTTCTTCTACTACCTAAGTAAAAGTCTGTACGACCTATTTACTGCCCTGGTAAATGCAAATGCACAAGGATAGAAGTTTGTAATCTTGAGAAAGTTTTATTTCGTATGCTCTTTTTTATATTATAAATTTATGGACCTCAATTTTATATTTTTAAATTTATATAATTTATAAAATAAAAATAAATCTCATACAATTAATGTTAATTATATAAAATACAAAATAAAATTTTAAATCTGAGTATTACCACTAGCTAGCCCACTTGCAAGTAGCTTATGCAATTATTTTCTTTCTTTTTTGTATTTATGGATTGTAAGTATTTTAGAAAGAAATATTTTAATTTTTTTTTGTAAATACTGGGAAATGAATCCCTTTTTAATTGCTTTTAAAAATAATTTTTCATGTATGAATAATGAGTTTTTTTAATAAATTAAAAAATATTTAGAATGAGCCAACAAGAGGATGACATGTGTCCCTCTGTTAACTCAAAGGGCATTTTGAGTCACA
The DNA here is from genome assembly GCA_034376525.1 of Nicotiana benthamiana. Classification (NCBI taxonomy): domain Eukaryota; kingdom Viridiplantae; phylum Streptophyta; class Magnoliopsida; order Solanales; family Solanaceae; genus Nicotiana; species Nicotiana benthamiana. The sequence continues at coordinate 10,220,557 of CM067338.1, read as the reverse complement.
AAATTAACAAAGGCTATTGTTGAGCCTAAAACATTAACAGAAGGGCATATTTGGCCCAATAGGTGGATGGAGGGCATTTTTAGACCTACGCTGATAATTGAAGAGCATTTTAGACACTTTTCCCTTATAAAAATTAGTTTTTTAAAATTAATTTTTTATGTTATATTTTATTTCTTTATAACATTATTTTGCTTATAACAATAACAATCATCTTTATGACAGTATAACAATAACAACAACTACCCAGTATACTTCCACCAGGTGGGGTCTAGAGACTTTATGACAGTATACTCTTTGTAAAATTACCCTTCTATAACATCCATGCAGATTTTCTAAGATTATTAAGCAAATATTTATAACTTTAATGTACAATGTATAATAGATATATATTGTCTTAAAGATAGCAGTTTGTTCCATGAACATATGCACATATCAAATATTTTTATAACTAAAGCTCTACAAATGATATATCTTGCATTAAAAAGATACCAAAAAAATACTTAAAAGATCTATTTATACTTTTTGAAGATATGTACATCATTTTTTTTATTTAAAGATGTACATATAATATATTTTATATTGGACAATTACCAATGGTATGTAAATGTAATATATTCGTATTTTTTAATTGTGTGTCTTAAAGTTTAAATATTAATGCGTTTAACTACGAATTTTTTAATAATGCATTAGATTTCTTTAGCACTTAATTGGTGAAATATTTATATCTTTTGAGATTTTAAATTTAAATATTTTATTAATCCTTTATATATAATATTTTAAAAAATAGTTTTTAGCTAATTTTTAATATATATTTAAATATTAAATATTATTATAAATGTATAACTGCTATTTATTATAAAAGTTAAAATATTTCGAAACAACCGTAATGATATAGAGAGGTTTGAGGGTATATTAGTCGATTGTCTCTTGTAGATCTACTATCAGTCAAGATCTAAAAAATAAAATTTATCTTCAAAGAACATGACTCGCCTGGCAGGCCATAAAAGGATAGCAATAAACTAAAGAAGAAAGTCAAATTAACCAATATATTGTCTGCTAGCTCAATAAGACACTCAATCATCCATTTTATTGATTATTTTTCCGTAAATTCTTGCATGTGACATGTGTACTCAATAACTCTGTTTTACGTATTCACTGGTAGGCCAACTTGATTTTGTTTGAGTTGCTGCCCAGAGTCAAGGAGTATTCCTTTGGCAGTAGGGGTGTATTCAGTATTCTGGCCCGGGCTCGGGCCTGACGGGCCGAGCTTCACGGTTTCAGGATTGATGTGGCGGGTTTGGCGATTCCGAGTCTGGCGGTTGAGACCGGCATGTGACGGGCCTACGCCCAAAATGGTCCTGGTCCTGGGCCTGGCGGGTCTGAAGGGTTTTTTTTTAGGCAATATCTTGTATTGTAGTTATTAGTATAGTGTAGAATATATTTTATATGGTGTACTAAGTTATTAGTATAGTATATATAATATATATTTTATTGTATATTGTGTTGTAGTAATTAGTATATATTGTATATTATGTATATAGTGTGTTGTAGTAATTAGTATATATTGTATATAATGTATATATTGTGTTGTAGTAATTAGTATATTGTGTTGTACTAATTAGTATATATTATATATTGTATCTTTTATGTATAATATATATATATTCTCTTATATATATTGTATCTTATGTATATATGTTATTACTTATATATTTTCTTGTAGTTTAGGTTGTACGTTTTGTATAGTTATTCTCGTATATATTTTGTTGTAGTATATATTGTATGTTATATATATATATTCAAGGATAACGATCGAAGTAAAGACAAAAAAATATTGAGAAAAAAGATATTCAAGAATATGTCTTATAATTTTTATTGACCAAAATTGCATATCTTTCTTAGTCTTCCTTCCCCCAATGGAATGAGCACAACAAGGTACTAATACCACCATTAAAAGGAAAAAAAAACTAAAAGAAGAATTGCCAATGTACAAGTTACATCATAATCTACATTGTATCTCTAACAAATCTCATAAATTCGTCAAGGTTGGGAGGAGGTTGTGTTGGTAGTGGTGGAAACGAAGCTTGTTCATCACCACTTTCGGGCGAAGCCGAATCCTCCGAAAGTTCCGCTATCATTTCTTCATAAGCTTCATCTATCGCCGGTTGTGATTCTGCAATTCCAAAGTTTCTTCTTTCCGCGCGGATCCAATCTCTAAAAAGTACCGATTTTTCCAAGCTATCCCTCATCGCCGCTCTATGATCACCGATTTGTAGTCTTACTTGACTGAAAGCGCTCTCCGATCAACAGTAGAAGCTTGAATTGATAAAACATGCCGAGCCATCCTTGCAAGAACCGGAAAAATATTTTTCCCTTGACTTCCACCATTCCAAAAGATCGAAAGAGCCGTCTGGATTCTTCTTTTCAAGTCCCTGAGACAAGTAAACTTGAAGATTATTTAGATGTGAAGTTTCATCATAATTATCACCTTGAGAACCTCGGAACTCCGTCCAAGAATTAAGAGATGTTAAGCCCGCAACTCTTTTAGACGATTGTGAGCTAGACGAAATAGGGGTTAGAATACTTAGTCTAGCATGCTCTAACGCAACTTTATAAGCATTATAAACAGTTTGAGCATTAATTTTAATTGATGCTTTTGCATCAGCAAGTGTAGCAATTTCCTCGTCTGAAAGATCTAAAGCCTTATAAATATTAGAATTCCAAAAATGAGGACCTCCTAATTTCATTGTAGGATTTAACATTGCAGCTACACCAAAAATAGGAGGGATATGGAAAAAATATTTTTTAATTTTTGTTTCATTTCATTTATATCAAGTTCATAAATATCCTCACCCTCGCCAAATTCAACAAACAAATCAGCTAGTGCGGCAATATAAACTAAACAGTTTGAAATAGTAGGATAATATTGCCCAGAAAATGCATTTGTAGCAACTTGAAAATGTTCTAAAAAATCTAAAAGAATTTTAACATTCGTCCTATCTTGGGTAGTAAGCATTTCATCATCATCCTCACCACCTACCCGAGAATTAAACGTTGCATTTATTGGGTTTCTATATTCATGCGCAACTACTAAACTTTCGTAGATACAATGCCACCTAGTCGGGCAAGGTTTAGGAACCTTTCTTTCTCTAAGGCCATATTCATAACATTTTCTAAAATACTCTCTAAGTCTAGTTCTATTGTTTGAATAAAATAGCCAATTAAGAGCCATTCGAACCTTTTCAATTTCTATGTTTCAAATTCGCATACCATCACCAACAATTAAATGATAAATATGACAAATGCATCTAACATGGAAAATATTACTAAATGCAAGATTTAGTGTTTTTGTAAGCATGCCTATTGCACTAGTGTTACTAGAAGCATTATCCATAGAAATTGCCATTATTTTATCGTTAAAGCAAAAATATCTACAAGTATCTGAAACAATGTTAGCCATAAACCTACCCGTGTGACTTGAATTAATTGTTCTATATGCAATTATACGTTTTTGCATTGTCCAGTCCTCATCTATCCAATGACTTGTAACAGTTAGATAATCACAGTCATTATTACTTCTACCAATATCAGTAGTAATAGAAATCCGATTAGGTATATGAGTAAATAAATAGCGCAAATATTCTTTATATTCATGTTTGAATTTATAAATATTGGCCATAACTGTTGCGCGAGGCCAACGTTTATAATTAGGATTAAAAACTCTTCTAATATAATGAACCCAATTAGGATTAGAAGCAAAAGTACAAGGTAAGCACATAACAGTAATCATCTTTGCTAATTCTTCACGATCTCTATTTGGATCGTAATATATAATACGTCCGGTGACAGTGTTAATTCCTGGTTGAACTAGATTTGAACTTGTACTATGGTTAACCGCAGAATCTACACTTGTCCCCTCTTGCTGCGCTTGCATTTGAAAAAAATCTAGCCCTATCTGTAGGGTGTATTTTTATGTGCCTGACCAAACTACCTGTGCCGCTACGGTCTCCAGTAAATTTATGAACAAGTAATTTCCCACAAGTTTTACACTTAGCCTTATTTTGTTCTCTTACTTGAGTAAAAAAATTCCAAACTAATGATGTTTTTGCACGTTTAGCAGGTTGTTTACTAAAAGTTGGAGTTTCTACAGGTGGGTGTGCCGGTGCATTACTTGAGTTATGAACAGGACTAGTAGGTGTATCATCTAAATCTGGTGCTTGGGTTTCATCATCATCATTATCATCCTCATTTTCCTCTAAGATAGGTTCATTAGGATAAAGAGCATTCATAATTTCATCATCTAATCTATCACCTACTGCAACATCATGTAGAAATTCTCTATCGGTAAATTGAAAACAAAGGTGATCACTATCAAGCATTACGGGAGGCGGAGTAGGACGTCTAGGTTGGCGATTACTTTCAACTTGCTTTTCTTTTGTAGGTCGGGGAGCCGGGGGAAGGATAGTATTATGGCCACTACTTTCACCGGTTTTACCTTTTCCTTTACCGAATATTTTTTTCAAAGAAAATGCCATACTAATTAGAATTATGCAAACTAAACAACACAAAATATATTATTAAAACGTAAGAGTTGAAACGAGTTTACTGGATTGCCGAACAACTTCTTGAAAATTGAAAATCGTTGAACAATTGAAAACTTTAATTCAACTTCACAATTTTTCACGAATTTTCAACAATAAATAAGCAATTGTAGTAGAAAGATTGAAAGAGAGATTGAGAGAGAATGAGAGATATTGATGAATTGATGAATAAAAATGAAAGACTGAGGGGGTATTTATAGTTGAGATATGGGAAAAATTATAATTATATAAAGTTTGGGGTTAAATTAAAGTTTGGGGGCCAAATGACTATTTTACAAAGTTTCAAACGGCTACTTTTGAAAAGAGCCGTTACTATATTTTTTTTTAAAATTTTTTTTTTAAAAAGAATCGTTGGGCCCGCCAGGACCGGAAGGCCCGGGACCGCCAGGACCAGCCCACCAGGACCGCGGTCCCGATCCGGTCCCAGTTCAGGCCCGGGCCGTTTACACCCTTATTTGGCAGAATCAATATATTCGACTTCATTAGAAGTGTAAATTTGTACATCAAATTTTTTGTTTTCGATTCCCATAATTCGGGCATCCTCACCAATATATATATATATATATATATATATATATATATATATATATATATATATATATATATATATATATATATATATATATATATATATATATATATATATATATTTATATATATATATATATATATTGTTATGAAATAGAAGATTCTTACACTTCTATTTAAGGTGAATGTCTTTAATGTACTTAATTAGAGAGATTTTAGAGTCATATTATTGGTAGCAAGATCTTCCTCCTCCCTATAAATAGAGGTGCTCTCTACCATTGTAATTGACCCCTCTCAACTCAATAAGAAGAACTCTCTCTACTCTTCTCTCTATTGCTATTGTTCTTGTTCTATTGTTCTTGTCTTTTGCTTTAGTTTATAACACGTTATCAGCACGAGACTCTACCGTCTCAAGTATCATTCTCGAAAATCCAAGGTATTTTCCCTCTTCCTAATTTAATTTCGAGTATGTCTGACATTATGAAAAGAAAGTTCGTTGCCCTTGAAATTTCGGGCAAGAACTATATGACATGGGTGTTGGATGCTGAAATCCACCTAGATGCTATGGGTCTCGGAGACACCCTCAAAGATAAAGAAAAAGCATCCACCCAAGATTGTGCGAAGGCCTTGATTTTCTTGCGCCACCACCTTGACGAAGGTTTGAAGATTGAATATCTCACCGTCAAGGATCCACTCGTTTTGTGGAACAGCTTAAAGGAGAGATATGACAACCTGAAGTTGGTCACTCTGCCACAAGCACGATATGATTGGGCCCATCTGAGGCTACAGGATTTTAAGTCCGTTTCTGAATATAATTCTGCTATGTTCAGAATTACTTCTAAACTGAAGCTATGTGGAGATAACATCTCCGATTACGATATGCTTGAGAAAACGTTTACAACGTTTCATGCCTCCAATATGGTACTGCAGCAACAGTACCGAGAGAAAGGCTTTACGAAGTACTCTGAATTGATTTCTCTCTTACTAGTGGCTGAGCGTAATAATGATCTGCTCATGAGAAATCACGAAAATAGACCAACTGGGTCTACACCACTGCCTGAAGCAGATATGGTGCACTCGCATTATGCCAAACATAAAAGGGACCATGATCACGGTCATAAACGGGGTCAAAGCCAAGGACGTGGACAAGGAAGAAATTCCAAAGAAGCCCGTCACCCCCCAAAGAGAGATAATCACCGAAAGCAGAAACGGGGTCCAGAAGATCCTAAGGCAAATAGTTCAGAAACTATATGTTATCGTTGCGGTGGAAATGGGCACTGGTCTAGGACTTGCCGTATACCAAGACACTTGGTTGACCTTTATCAAGCATCTCGAAAGAGAAAACGCCCTGAAACAAATTTTGTCTCTGACGACAACTTTGACTTCACCCACCTGGATGTGGCAGACTTCTTTGAGCAACCCGATGGAAAGATAGACCACCTAATCGGTGACGGAACCATGATGAAAGAAGATGGAGCTGTTTGATTCTACTTGTATTAGTCAATGAATAGTCTAATAGTCATTAGTATTAGCTCGTATTAGCTAGTTCATAAAGCAATGTTAGCAGTAGTTCTTTAGAATATCTTCAATATGTTCAAATATCAATAAAACTTTTATTTTCCAGTGGGGGTAATCGACTAGCCTGAAAAACTAGCCGATTATCAACTATTTTCGCATTAAAGTTGAAAAACAATTGATCAACAATCGATTGTCTTTGGCTAACAATCGATTGTCTTGAAACAGTGTGTTCTGGAATTTTTCAAAAATAGCCAACAATCGATTGTCTTTGTCTAACAATCGATTGTCTTGAAACAGTGTGTTCTGGAATTTTTCAAAAATAGCCAACAATCGATTGTCTTTGTCTAACAATCGATTGTCTTGAAATAGTGAGGTCTGAAATTTTTCAAAAATAGCCAACAATCGATTGTCTATGAATAACAATCGATTGTCTTAAACAGTGTGATCTGAAGTTTTTCAAAAATAACAAATAATCGATTGTGTATGTCTAACAATCGATTGTCTATGTTCCAACAATCGATTGTGTGTGTTTAATAATCGATTGTCTTATGAAAAACGCTGAAATTTTCAAACTGCAAAGGAATTGATTATGGATAACATATCTGATTTTGTTAGCGAACTGTTAGTAGCAGATTTTGAAAATATTATGTGACACAAAAGAATTGAACTTGCTTATTCTTATGTTCCTGTATTTCTTTTGTATGTCATACCATGGAAAGTAAATTGATCGAAGGCTCCGGAAGAGCCATTGTAACTCTGCCCAAGGGCACGACGTTAATCATAGAGAATGCTATGTTCTCCTCCAAGTCTATGAGAAACTTGTTGAGTTTTAAAGATGTACGCCGGAATGGCTACAATATTGAGACAATGGATGAAGATAATCTCGAATATCTCGTCCTCACTTCAAAGAATGTCTCCGGCCAAAAGAGGGTTATTGAGAAATTCCCGTCTTTATCTTGTGGCCTGTATTGGACAAGAATTAGTGCAATTGAGGCACATTCAACAGTAAATCTAAAGAATACTGAGTCCAATACATTTGTACTTTGGCATGATCGACTGGGTCACCCAGGATCAACCATGATGAGACGGATTATAGAAAGCTCATATGGGCATCCGTTAAAGAATTTCAAAATTCTTTCAAGTAATGAATATCCTTGCACTTCGTGTTATCAAGGCAAGCTGATTATCAGATCATCCCCAACAAAGGTTGGGACTGAGTCACCCCAGTTTCTGGAACGTATACAAGGGGACATTTGTGGACCTATTCACCCACCTAGTGGGTAGTTTAGGTATTTCATGGTCTTGATAGACGCATCCTGTAGATGGTCTAATGTGTGCTTGTTGCCATCACGCAACCTTGCGTTTGCAAAGTTAATGGATAATAGATGAGAATAATCTTGAACTCTTCATGAAAACGAGGCTGCCCATTTCGGTTTGGGTTCACGCCATTTTGCATGCAACAATACTAGTTTGTCGGCTGCCCACTTCGGTTTGGGGTCACGCCATTTTGCATGCAGCAATGCTACTTTGTCGGCTGCCCGCTTCGGCTTAGGGTCACGCCATTTCGCATGCAGCAATGCTAGTTCGTCTCTGACTAACGAATTATCACAAATATTCCCTATTGCAATTGGTTTTGGGTCATGAACCCAATATATCCCATTAAAGAAGCTTTGGATGCGCAGTATATGTGCCTGTAGCATCGCCATCCCGCACCAAAGTGGGTTTGCAAAGAAGGTTAGGAATATATGTTGAGTATGAATCGTCCTCCATTATTCGCTACCTCGAAACATTGACAGGAGATTTGTTCACTGCACTATTTGCAGACTGTCAATTTGATGAGACACTTTTCCCAAAATTAGGGGGAGAAGTCGGTGAAACCAAATGGGAAATTTTGTGGAAAAATGTATCATTATCTCATCTTGATCCACATACCTCTATTTGAAAGAAAGAGGTACAAAAGACTATCCATTTGCAAAGAATAGCAAATCAAATGCCTGACGCATTTACGGACTTGAAGAGGATAAGGAAATCCCACATTCACGCGGAAAATGTTCCGATCCGTATTGAAGTCCCTATTGGACAAATATCTAGTGTCATATCCAATGAGTCAAATGCACGCCAGAAGCGTGGCAGACCATTAGGTTCCAAAGATCGAAATCCTAGAAAGAGGAAAAAGAACGATCTAAATGACACTATGAAAGAATCACATGAGGACGCTCATGATTTGATTAATTCCGAGATTCACGAAGAATCTATTGAGCCTGAGACTCGTGAAAATACGGAATGCAAGAATGTGAGGATCTCGAACCTCAGTCTGTGGTAGTACAAAATTAATTGAGAGCTCTCGAAGAGCCAATTATTACTATGTTGGAGAAACACAATTGAGTATTGTGCTGTAGTAAGTCTCAAAGAAACTTATTCAGTTTCCAAAAGTACACGCGAAGGCGATTGATGATATTGAGACTATAAATAAAGGAAGGCTTTGATTCTCCTATTACTACAACTTGTAGCGGGGTAATTTGTATATGAAAAGCTACCCGCTTTGTTCTCCAGTTTGTACTACACAAACGAAAGAATGCCACAATAAAGTGGATATCTATTGGTATAAAACCCATGTCATAATAAACCCGAAGTTTATTGATAAGTGCACATGTCATGGTGTAAATTTAACGTTTACCAATATTGATAATTTATTCAGTTGACATTCGTGTTAGCCATCTCATTTGAAGTATGATGTGCAAATTCACATAGGTGAATATCAAAGAACTAGAAGTTCTTGTTCTCAGTAATGAACTGACCAACTAAAGAGTTCGGGTTGAAGCCCATAAATTCTGGAAATATGAAAGGTGAGTATGGGCCCATTCACCTGCCATGTATACCACATATGATGCATCTATGATATGGTTACATGCGCCATTGTTATTAACCCGCAGCCTGGCAGTGCTTGCGAGGTAAATCGCTCAGTAATCTAACTTCGAGCATAGTTTCCAGATTCTCTACTCAAGACAGTTCATCTTGATAAGTTGGTTTATATTAAAGTTGGTTTAGCAAGATAATTATTGAGTGCTTCCACTTAATAGCTAAACTGTTTCTTATGAGAACTAAGTTATACATATATCAGTTTGATATAAGTTGTATACGAGAGTATATTCTCCCCTCACAAATGGTTCAGGGTTAGGAACCAAATAATTTCATCTTATTATTAAGGTGCTATGTATATTGACATAATGCACAAAGATGATTTTCCAAAGTTGAGGAAACATGTTAGTTTTACTAACATGAGGGGGAGACATGATAAACACTTGAGAAAGTGTTACATGGGATGAATTTTCATTTGTATATGTATATCCCCGAATATCATGATATGAACCTGTAGTTCATAAAAGGGGAAATGCAATTGCAACATATTGCAAAGCATGCTATACGCATTTGCTGACTCAAAGAAAGTAACTAAATGGAAGAGATACAATTCAAGAAGAATTGATTCCATATGAAAGACATGTAGCTTTGAACCTATAGTTCATAGGCTTGAAAGTATAAAGGCAAAGGTATGTATAATCAATTTTCGATACCTTATTTGTTTAGCATGACATGAAACTTTGATATGCAGCTAAAGTCTATTATGTGACTTACATGACTTAACTTGAAAGATTTAAGTTGCTTGAAGCATATGCAATTCTTGGTCCTGAAGTACCGCATCCTAAGTACAATTTGTGTACATATGAATCTTGCCATAACTATAAGCATGATGGATTTGAGAATGCATCTATGGAGATATTGAAGAGCTATTCCACGACATTATATGAAGATGTTCATATCTATCAAGAATGATGATTTCAAGGTGCGGAATATTTATTCAAGTCAATATGGTTGATTTATTCATCAAGCATCTACCAAAGATCGTTTTGAAGATGATGCACAAGATTGGAATGCAAATGCTCAAGGATATGAATTGATGTACTAATTAGGGGGAGTCAATGCGCGTTGCACTCTTTTTCCCTTACAAGGTTTTGTCCCACTGGGTTTTCCTTGCAAGGTTTTTAACGAGGCAACCAATAGGCGCATATTCAAACATGTGTACTCTTTTTCCTTACTTTAATTTTTTCCTATTGGGTTTTGGTTTTAAGGTTTTATGAGGCACATCATTGAATAGACATTCAAGGGGGAGTGTTATGAAATAGAAGATTCTTACACTTCTATTTAAGGTGAATGTCTTTAATGTACTTAATTAGAGAGATTTTAGAGCCATATTATTGGTAGCAAGATCTTCCTCCTCCCTATAAATAGAGGTGCTCTCTACCATTGTAATTCACCCCTCTCAACTCAATAAGAAGAACTCTCTCTACTCTTCTCTCTATTGCTATTGTTCTTGTTCTATTGTTCTTGTCTTTTGCTTTAGTTTATAACATATATATATATATATATATATATAAATTTTATAAATGAAGTCTACCGCTACCTAATGATATTTCAAATTTATTATACGCCTTCCAAAATAAAGAACAGTCTTGCACAAAATCTGAAGCAAACTGCAATAAAGAACCGCGAAAGGTACGGTATAATGTACTCAAGAGGAACTTGTCCGAATTTCCGCCTTGGATGCCAAAGGAAAGGAGAAAATTGTGTCTTGGGAATTGATTATTACTACTTGCACGTTAATTATGGACTGAAAGTTTAATCTGCACTAGGAATGATAAACCGATGCATCAGATCAGATATGATTTCCGTTAAAATGGGTAATAAAAAATTGATCAATTATTCGATCCGACCTATATTTAATACGGACAAAAAAATGGATTAACTAGCGGATAATATGGGTTACCTATATTATTCATAGCTTCTTGTATATACTTATTTTTAGGAGAATTCTTAGTCTCCCTAACTTGAGGAGCCCCCAATTTGAGGCTTTACAAATATAAAAGTTAGACTCATTGGTTATTCATTGTGTTTACCTTGAAAATAGTAATTACAATTATGTTTGATTTGTGGTTCTAAAAATACATGATTAATTTTTATACTAGTTGTTAGGCAATAGATGCTAAATGTGAGCTAATAAAGTAAAGTAAAAGTGAGAGGTAGTGTTGTTATTCACGACGTAGGACTGCAAATCGGGGCATCAGACTGGCCTAAGCTGAGCCTCGAGGTTGAGCTAATGAGCTTGACTGATGGTGATCAATGAAGGACTAACAGTTCCAAGGGACTTAATGATGGATTTTTATGATCAATGATGAGTAATAAATGAGGAAACAATCAATAAAACACAATAAATGTAAACAATAAATCAATGGAAAGACAATGGAGAATGTTTAAGTTAGAGAGTAGAGAATGTTTTTGTTCTTGTATTTAATATCATGTGTGCAAGAAATAACAAGGGCCCCCTTTATATAGGAGGAGGAATCCCAACATGGTACATGTATGATTATAGCAAAGAAACGTGGCTGGTACAATTACTTAAAGGTCTGTTCCGGACTTGTACTATTCTTGCAGGCGTTGTCAGCTTTAACCACGTGCCTAGGGAGTTTCCTATTTGTCCACGATAGCCACAGATTCGCGTTATCCCGAGATCGAGCATAGGGAACTCTCGAGGTCGAACCTCGACCTGTGCCTCGAGCCTTCTAGAAACGGGCTATAGAATGTCATAATAATCATAAAATCGGACTCTCCAATTTTAGCTGTATACATATAGTCCTCGCTTTTCTTAAATAATAAGAAACGGTCTTGAATTCTTGCCTCTTCGACACTTCCATCATGACTTCAATTATGCTATATCAAGCGATTGATATGACAAAAAGGGTGCCTAAAGGTCGCATCCATACAGCCCTTGAAAAGCCTTGAATTGATTACAGCAGTTGGCTATCTTTTGGCCTGCTCCAACATACATGATTGGCTTCTATAAATACTTTTTCTTTCATCCCTTATTTTCTATTATTTTATCAATCCTTCAAAAAATTTCTTCTTACTTCTCTTGCATTCTTTCTTTGATTACAATTTCTTCTCTCCTATGAAATCTTTTAACAAGAATGACAAAGACTTCCACCTCTGTCCCTCAAGATGGTGTGCATTCCTCTTCTTCACGCTCGTCTAAGGGTGAAGATACAGTACCCCCTCATCTTGAAGAATGCATTCCGGGATCCTTCGAAACAACCTCTGATTTTAAGGTCGACAAGACTTCATCGAACCCTGAACGACGTGAACCCATGTCCCAATATATTAGTTTAGTAGCAGACATCGAGAAGGTGAAGACTGACTGCTGCTGGGGGGACGCGGTGCTGGTGGAGATTCCTTCTCGAGGAGAGGACATAACGACATGCAAAAGCAGGCTTCCTTAGTGTATATACCTATCCATTTACTCTTGGCTCAGTGAAGCCATCCTCGCCTTCAATAGACCCTGTGATTCTTGACTTCTGAGAACGATATCGAGTGACTCTCGGCCAAATTCATCCGCCGTTTTGGCGTATTGTTTACATGGACAGATATTTTGCAAACATGATTAAGAGGATGTCCTTCACCCTCGACCATTTGATCAGAATGTACGATCCCCGACTGTTTCGTGAGGGCCTAATTAAGCTCCAATGTCGGGCCTTGAAAGTTAGTTAGATAGATTTGACTTGCCCATATATTGAGCCTATGTCGTGCAACCTGTCTAAGGCTCAATGGGAAGCCAAGAACTACGGTGAGTCATCACTTCTGCTGTAATTGAATCTATCAGAAGAATTATCACTGATTGCGCCCTCATTCTATGTGTTCATATTTTGTATTTGTGCAGTTTTAGGAGAGGCCTCCTTGACGAGAGAAGCACCTCTTGGGGAAGCAGATACCCCGAAAGCTGACAAAGAGAAGAAAAAATGAAGGAAGTCGCCGATTGAGCCTTTGAAATCTAAGAAGAAAGTGGAAGAACCTAAGGCTGATTCTGTAGCCTTAAACCCATAATTATCTGGGATTCCCCGAGTTGAAGGCGATGATAAAGATGATTCCTCGATAGCACTCGATGGAGGAGAAAACCTGATCATCCCATATATTTCTGAGCCAATGGCTTCTAAATCGGAACTTGACGATGTTGTTGTCTTTCCTCAGGCTGAAGAGGCCTTTGAGAGTATATCGAATAATGTCCCCAAGCCGGTTGATAGACAAAATATTGCTTGAGCTGAGGTGAATTTGGTAAGTGGTCCGGATGAGCGTAGTTCTGAAGCTCTCTAGAAATAAAAGACGACCCTGATTAATCCAGTTAAGGTTATTGAAGTGAGCGATTCTCCTCCGTGATCGAATTTACCTCCAATAGAGATGCATGATGCCTAAAATAAAGATTCTTCCAATGTGGGGGTGCCTGTTGGAGATAAAGACACGTTTGAAAGGCTTTTTGCTGTGCCCGAGGAAAACCTTGAGCTCGATGCCTCACATATTTTCAGTGAGATCAATAGTCTCTGTGAGCAGGTAATGTTTTGTAAATTTTGCTTAGTGCCCTGATCTTCATCTTTCTAACTTTGTTTATTTCATGGCTCTAGGCCAAGGTGATTTATAGTCACACATTTGCCAGGTTTGAAGCCGAGTTGACTCGCTACGAAGGTGAGCGCAAGAAGCTCACCTCGGAAACCGATGAGCTTAGAGCTCTTTTTACCAAGAAGGAGGAGGAATTCCGTGGCCTTCGGGATTGTTTGGAGGTGGCGTCCCGAAAGAGGACTCATCTCACTGAGCAGGTTACATAGACTGTTTGTTTTTGCCTACATGCTTACTTGACTTTAGTGTTTTAACACTTTTGGACCGATCTTTGCAGCTTGAGAGGAAAGATGTCCTAATAAGGGAGGAGCTCCAAGCCAGAGACACTAAAATTCTCGAGGTCAAACAATACATGACTGAGATAGCCTCTGAGAGAGATACCCTCCAGGGGAAGGTGGTCTCAATCGGGTATCAACTTCGTGATGTGAGGGTAAAGAGTAATATTTATAAAGATCTTCACACTGAGTTGGTTGCTACATTATCCGAGGTCAGGGATGAATCCGAGGCGCTCGTATCCTCGTACAAAGAGGATGTTGTTGCTGCAAATGCTCAGGCCAAGAAGGTGTTCGAGGAGGCCGAGTGCAATTGACCCGAGCTGTAGAGCATGCCGGTTAGAGTCTCGGAGGCAGGCGTTCGAGGATATACATACATGGGGCATCGATTTGTCTACCGAGATCGAGATGGTGAAGACCCTAGAAAAGGAGGTTGTGGCCCTGCTTACTTCTGAAGGTGAGTCGAGTAGTTTCTCGGAAGATGATGAAGATGAAGGAAAAATCCCCGAAGGGGTAGAAGCTGCTAAAGACCCGGAGGCCGTGGCCGAAGTTGTTAAAGGCACAACCTCCGAGGGAGCCATCGAAGGCACAATCCATGTAGTAGATTAGGATTTTATTTTCTCTTTCCCTTTTAAGGGCTTTAGGTATAGGCCTTGTAAATGCACCCCTGTGAACTTTCTTATATATGTAAAAAAAATTCATTTTTCATCATTTCTCGTTTTCATTTGCTTATTAGGAATAAACTATGACGCTTGTTGACATATGGTCCGAAATTTTGGACCTCAAATTAAACTCTTAGGTTCTTACTAATGCTGAGCGATTTGTAACAGTCGAAATTTGACCATTTAGGGCTTAGTCCCGGGCCAAGTTTCGTCTTGAGCTCATCGATCTTTAGGTCTAAAAATTGAACCAAAGGTTATTTGAGTAGGCTCTTATGCATTGGGTCGGTGCAACCTCTAATCGACCCTGAGGCTTTTTTAAACTGGCACTTAGGCTCTTACGTGTTGGGTTGGTACGACCTCTAATGTAGACTGGCTTAGACTCTTACACGTTGGATCGGCGTGACCTCTAACATATGTTATCACTTAGGCTCTTACGCGTTGGGGAGTATGACCTCTGACATAGGCTGACACTTAGGCTCTTAGGCGTTGGGTCGTATGACCTTTAATGTAGGTTGGCGCTTAGGCTCTTACATTTCGGGTTGGCATGACTTCTAATATGGCTTTATTTTTCCCTCGTTAAAGACTTTATGAAGTTTTTGCATTCTTCCGACTCTTCGAAGGTTTGATAAGAACCTCGATTATGAGCTGTTATATAACGATAAATGAGAACCTCAGGAGGTTTTGCTTGTTGGCTAGATTGTTTCAAAGCCTTTTCATTGTTTGGAGCTGATATGGTCGAAGCTCTTTTGCTAATACCAAGGGTAGCCTAATTAATCGGTTCTTTTTGAAGTATTTTCAAAGTTATTGAAGGCCTGCAACTTTATGGAGATGGTCGGGCGTCCCCGAGTAGCATTACTTTGACTGGAGCCTTTAGACTGTAGTCATTGTGTTTGGCCGTAGCCTTTTAGTCCCCGAGTGAGGTAGCCTTGGCGTCTATATTGAGGGTACGCCTTTTTAGGGGTCTTACAAGTTCAAATATATAGCTTTGACTTTAAGATCGGGATTATTCCTTCTCTAAGTTCTTATGCATTTGAACATTGCCTTACTTGAGGTCTTAGAGATAAGTTACTTGGCAAGTATAATTAATGCCTTGCTTGAGGTCTTTTGGTATTACCTTATGGAGGTCTTATGAGCCGGAGATTGCCTTATGGAGGTCTTATACAGTTGATAATGCCTCATGAAGGTCTTATTTTTTCAACAGTGGGGGAAACCATTACCTTAGACCTTTATTCCAATTGTTGACAATTCAAGCATAGTTAGTTTTCAGCTATTTATTTATTTTCAGATTTAGTTGTTAGAAATACCATAAATTGTTAATTATTAAATCTCAATATTTATAATTTAGGAGATTGTTCAATCTTGTATTCTTAGTGATATTAACAGATATAGCTAAGCCTTAGTTCTCTGTGGGTTCGACTCTCGACATAAATACTCAGATTATATTTGCAACGACCGCTTATCCTTTCTAGGACTAGAGTTGGGCGTGATCAAATTGTGAACCGCAATCAACTCCTTCGCCGTATGCTGTTACCTATATACCGTATTTTGTTGGAAATTTCATCATCTGATGAAGACTTGACGGTACTGCCCTTATGTTGTGTATCCATAGCCTTCCAAGGAATTCATTGTACCTCATGTCACCAAAGACCGGAGGGTGATCTTCCCCTTCATTGATTCCCTTACCATGTTAAAGCCATTGAGGACTCGGGAGGTAGGTATGATTTGATCGAGCAGTCCGAGCAATTCTACCACTTTCGACCTAATTACGTTGGCCGAGCTACCTGGATCCACGAATACATGTTTAATTTGAATGTTATTCAAGAGAAATAAAATTACCAGCATATCATTAAATGGATGAGATAAGGTCTCGAAGTCCTCTTCACTAAGTGCAAGGATGTCCTCTGTTATGCGGGACCGAATTTTCCCTTCTTTTGTAGCGAAAACTCTTCTCTGCTTGATCATGGGTCCTTGAGGAACATCAGTCCCACGAATGATCATATGAACGATGTGCTAAGGGTTTCCCGTTCTGTTTCTCCTATCTGCCACTCTTTTCTCTCGAGTTGGGGGTTTCCTAAGCTTCTTATTAGTTTTCTTGACGTATACTCTCGTTAGTGTGGGAACTTTATCGACGTGTTGGGAGTTGCGTGAGTCCACATCCATAGGGATTGGCTCTCGTGCGTCCTCAGGGTTTCGCAGTGGTACACCGTCGCCTGAAATTACTATATTATCCTCTTCATGGTCCTCATGACTGTTGTTTTCATATGCATTCATTGAGTTAGATATTTTGACCTGAAATTAAAGATTCTTGGACAAGAAAAAGTAAAAAATAACTTGTGTTTTCAATAAGCCAGCATTAAAGCAATCACTATTATTTTTAGCCCCACGGTGAGCGCCAAACTGTTTACTTTAAAAATGATAGTTACAATTATATTTGATTTTGTGGTTCTAAAAATACGTGATTTATTTTTCATACTAGTTTTTAGGCAAAAGATGCTAAGCGTGAGTTAAGAAAGTAAAGTAAGTGAGAAGCAGTGCTGTTATTCATGCCGAGCGGCTGCGAATCAAGGCCTCGGACTGGCCTAAGCCGAGCCTCGAGGTTGAGCTAATGAGCTTGATTGGTGATATCGATTAAGGACTAACAGTTCCAAGGGTCTCAATGATGGTCTTTTATGATCAATGATGAATAATAAATGAGGAACAATCAATGAAAACAATAAATGTGAATCATAAATCAAAGGAAAGACAATAGAGAATGTTCAAGTTGGAGAACAAAGAATGTTCTTGTTCTTGTATTGAATATCATGTGTGCAAGAAATAATAAGGGTCCAATTTATATAGGAGGAAAAGTTCCATGGTACATATATAATTATAACAAAACAACGTAGTTGGTACAACTACTTAGACGTCCGGTATGGACTTGTATTGTTCTTGCAGGCGATGACAGCTTTAACCACGTGCCTAGGGAGTTTCTCGTTTGTCCACGATAGCCACTGATTTGCGCTGCCCCAAGATCGAGTATAGGGAACCCTCGAGGTTGAACCTCGAGCTATGTCTCGAGCCTTCTGGAAACGGACTATGAAATGTTATAATGCTCATAAAATCGGACTCTCTAATTTTAGCGCAATACACATTGGTCACTTATTAGTTATCCATTTTCTAAATAAATAATATGATTCTTATCCATATTTGATCAATTTTTAAAAACTTCATTATCCAACTCATTTTTTAATTATTAATAAAAATGGTTAATTGTTTTTCTTTAACTATTTTGCCGGTTGTCCGGACAAAGAGGACAAAGACTTTCCATAGTAAAAAGTTTCGAACATTTAACGTCCCTCCCGTTCCAACTAACCAGAATTATTGTACTCCTCCTATTTACATATTATATGAGATATTTTCTTTTTCTGTATGTTAATAAAAAGAATTGTACTTTATTACTACATTTGAAAATTCTGTAAATTTAAACTTCATAAGTTTACCTTGATGACATGTTCTTGTAACCAAAAAATATCATGATATATTAAGAATTCCTTAAATGCCAATTTTTTCCCCTTTCTTATAAATAATTCAGTGTCCACTCAAACATTTCAGTATAGAAAGATGCAAAAAGGCGATTAAACACTTCTAATTATACTATTTTTTTCGGTCCAAAATAAATGATTTTTTGATATTTTTTTAATGATCCAAAATAAATGATTTTTTTGATTTCAAGAATGAATTAATTATTTTTTCCTACATTGTTCTTGGAGTAAATGATGTTAGAATATATGTTAGGAGTGTATATGTAAAATAATAAAAATTAATATGATCAATTTTATTGTTAATTAATATTAAAAAATAAATTTCTTTATATATATGAAAATATCTAAAAAAATTATTTATTTACAACAGGAAGAATACTAACAAAATATTTCATCGTGTCATCTTGAAAGTAACATTAAACGGCTACTTTCTATTTTCACCGCATCTGCAAATGCCTTTAGCTTTTGGGTCCCCAAAAGTAGGTCCTATCCTTTTTTTTTCATGCGCTTCCTCGAAATTGTTCATCAAAATCTGAAAAAATTTTAAAAATATTAATTGTTTATGAAATATAATTATATTTTAGAAAAAAAATTAAAAATTTTAAAATTTTCAAAAAATTGATTTAGACAGTTTTTGAGTAATTTTATTTCTTTCCCTCACAAAATTTCAATTTTTCTCCAAATAAAATTCATGACCATACATAATTTTAACTTTTAAAAATTATTATTTAATATAACTTCAAAACTCTTTTTCCAAATTTCAATTAAATATATGCAAACGCTAACTAAAGAATCACAAAGTGAAGTGACCATGACCAACCCCTTTGGCCGAAGCCCCAAGGGTGGGGCTGTATCACGTTACTCTCTTGTCCAATCCTTTTTAACTTTCTTTATTGCTCTCATTGCATAATCCGAAGGAACTGATGCTTCACTTTAATCGATACCATCTGCCATAAATACCCTTTCTCTTTTGTCCTTTTTACCTTTTTCTTTTACCAAAAGGTAGAGGGAGTGATCACCCACCTAGGAACAAGCTGTCATTTATAGCAAAGTGTAAAACACCCTGCCTTTTTCTTCTCCACTTCAATCTTTCACTTTCCTCTATATATACACACACGTTTCCCAGCTCTCCTTCTAAAAGGAATCATCACATCACTTCTTGAGAAAGATATATATGATGAGTTGTTTATCCACTTCTTTGCTTCTGCTATCTTTTCTTGCTTTTGCTTCTTTCTCCAGTAAGTTTAATTTCAACTACTTAATTAATGTTAATCTCTATCTGATTATATTAATATAACAACTCACTCTGTTCTACTTGTTGTAAATTTCAGGTGCAGTAATCTCATCTAAAGTAGGAATATGCTACGGACAACTTGGGAACAATCTCCCTCTACCAACAAAATCAGTTGACTTAATCAATGGTCTCAAAGCCAATAGAGTCAAGATCTATGATGCAAACCCTGAAATCCTTAAAGCCTTCAAAGGCACAAAACTTCAACTTTCAGTTATGGTCCCTAATGAGCTTATCAACAATATTTCGACAAATCAAGATTTAGCAGACCAATGGGTTAAAACCAATGTTGTACCATTTTACCCCGACACTATGATCCGTTACCTCCTTGTTGGAAACGAAATCCTAAGTAACCCACCCAACACCACTTGGTTCAACCTTGTACCTGCTATACGCAAAATCAGATACTCTATCAAAAAATTTGGTCTCGGAAAAATCAAAGTTGGTACACCATTAGCTATTGACATGCTTGAATCTTCTTTCCCACCTTCTAATGGTGCATTTAGGTCCGACATTTCAGAAAAAGTTATGACACCATTGTTACATTTTTTGAACCGAACGAAATCATTCTTTTTCATAGATGTTTATCCTTATTTTGCTTGGGCAGCTCAACCTACAGTAATTAATCTTGACTATGCTTTGTTAGAGTCCAAGAATATTACTGTTACGGATCCGGTTTCGGGTTTGACCTATACGAATTTATTGGACCAAATGATTGATGCAGTGTATTTTGCTATGAAGAGAGTGGGCTACCCAGATGTTCGGTTATTTATTGCAGAAACGGGTTGGCCCAACGCCGGCAATGTTGATCAAATTGGAGCGAACATCTATAATGCAGCAACGTACAACAGAAACGTGATTAAAAAGTTTACAGCTAACCCACCTGTGGGAACGCCAGCAAAACCAGGAGTTATCGTGCCGACATTATTGTTTGCTTTGTACAACGAGAATCAGAAACCGGGTCCGGGTACGGAACGGCATTTCGGGTTATTGTACCCGAACGGGACGAATATATACGGGATAGACTTGTCGGGAAAGACGCCATTGTCGGAATATGAGCCATTGCCAAGGCCGAGGAACAATGAACCATACAAGGGGAAAATGTGGTGCGTTGTTGGGAGAAAAGCGAGTGTAACAGAAGTGAGTGGAGCATTGGCATATGCATGCGGGCAGGGTAATCGGACCTGTGATGAGATCCGACCCGAAGGGAAATGTTACAAACCGAATTCTTTAGTGTTACATGCGAATTACGCATTCAGTTCATATTGGGCTCAGTTTAAGTCAGCTGGAGGAACTTGTTATTTCAACGGGCTTGCTATTCCGACCAAAAGTGATCCAAGTAAGTAGTACATTCAAGCAATTCTTGGTTGAACAATTTTCTAAAAGAAAAATTGATGTAAATGACTTTATGTCAACATTAGAAGTGTCACACACGACCAAATCACATATTTTCAGATCAAATATATAAAAATTTGCATGAGAAACGCCTATATCTAGAAGTTGAGTTTTTAATTCTATATTATCAAGTATTATATAATAAAATAATATTGTAGCAACCGACGCTGATTAAATATTCGTTCTCGAATTTGCTTGTATTTTTGCAGGTTATGGAGCTTGTAAGTTCCCAAGTGTCACACTTTGAAGATTGCAGGGAAGTTTAGGTGACAGACACACATCGCGATGAGACAAAGCCACGCATTTTGTTTTTCCTATACGTTAGAATACAGAATTAACGGAGTTACGTTGTTTTATTAGTCTTATTCCAACAATTCAGATTTGTTTTGTTCTACTGTATTCTGCCGTATAGAAGAACAGTTTCTACTTTCTACCTAGAACAATGTAAGAGAAACAACTGGTTCCACATTAATAGCAAACAAATATTGTGCGTACTTCTCATAAGGATTTTTATCGTAATTTTAAAATAATATTCAATAATAACTGAATTTATAATTAAATATTTATAAATATTTAATATATTTTTTAATATAACTATATATACTCGAAGATAAGAGGGGTTGCTCTGATGGTAAGCAACCTCCACTTCCAACCGAGAGAATGTGAGTTCGAGTCTCCCCAAGAGCAAGGTGAGAAGTTCTTGGAGGGAAGGATATCGGGGGTCTATTTGGAAACAGCTTCTCTATCCCAGGGTAGAGGCACATTACCCTCCTCAGACCCCCACTAAGTGGAATTATAATGAATTATTGTTGTTTGATAACTATATATACTCAGATGCTCTAGGTCCGCCTGCTATGTATCTTCTTATACTTTTGCATTATTTTTTCTGACGTTTGGCAACGGCTATATGAATCTATGTTTGTTGGGAAAATGTGGGTGGGACACACTAATATTTGCTGCTATATCAAGGAAAGACAATCTAACTCCTTTATCTGTGTAACGGCTATGAGGAAGCATCTTTTCTTCGTTTTTTCGCTTTTCTATATCACTTTGTTCATTTGGAGAATATTTACTTTTTCTAGGACATAAATCTTCTCTAATGGATCAACAAAAAATACTAGTAGAAAATATCCGTTCTAAAAATTACAAAATTCGTCGTTTGACTCCAGAAACTTTCTTGTTTGCCAATAAATGTGTCAAATGAGTTGTCTACATTAAAATAATCAAGAAAAATCGCATGAGACAACAACATATAAGAGAAACTAATAATTTTTTAGTCTTATATTAGGTTAGAAAAGGTTATCCCAAATAATTAGCATTATATAACCAAATCGTAAAATCTTTTTCTTAAAAAATTTATTCTCTCATTAATTGGCGTCCCCCTTGTTTGTTGCTTGTCACACTTTTTTTTTACACGGCTACCTCGAAGGATAAAACGTACAAGAGACTTTTTTTAATTAAAGTGACATTATTCGAAATGAGATTATTTATTTATTTAGAGTCTCCACTTGGGATAGGTTTGGCTTTTGGTATCCCATGTCACCACCTGTGTATTCAGAATCCCAAATCCAGGAAAATTTCGACTGCCCAATTGGAGTCTGCGAACTAGAAATTCTAAGTATGGAATTCTGTTGACCTGAGGGAAGGTGTTAGGCACCCTCGGATCCCGTGGTTCTAGCACGGTCGTTTAAACTATTATAACTGGCTAAAATTCTGATTTTTATATATGTTCATCCTAAAGTGTAATTTTAAATTATTTTATACTGCTTTTAATATTTTCAAGAAAATTTGCAATGTCGTTAAAGCACGTCGCGAACCACGTCACATAAATGCGCACGTAATTTTAGACAAATCTCAACTCCATTGAGATTTGGATTTGGATCACATAATGCACACCCGTACTTAAGGAGATAAAATTATTAAAGACGCGCCTAAAAGCGACTAACGTGTTATTATCTTTGCGGGAAGCCGTAAATTTCGCTGAATGGAACGTCCTAAATCTCTAAATATTTTAATATAAGCATTTCACGAGGGCCACACAATTTATGGGTTCTGTTTGGCGCGTCACACCTCGTTTTTATTTTAAAAGGTCATTCCTAAAATAAACTACTACTTTTCTATAAAATGTGTCTCTACTAAGGCTCAATTAATTGGTAGTACATTATTTGGAAGGTCCGACCTTACAAATCGATTTTTAGAATATCTATGTGTTTATTTCTGTCTATTTTGATTTGCCGTGATGTTCGATTTTGAGTTTTAGAGAGTTTTGGGACACTTTGTCCCTACATTAGAGCTTCAGTGTTAGAAATTTGACCATAGTCAGAACAATATAAACATGGATTCGGAAAGGAAATTTGATGTTGGTGATATTGGTCTTAGAGGCATGTTCGGATTGTGTTTTAGAGGTCCGTAGCTAATTTAGGTTTGAAATGTTGAAAGTTGAATTTTTGAAGTTTCCGGTTCGATAGTGAGATTTTGATCTGAGGGTTGAAATGGAATTCCAAGAGTTGCAGTAGTTTTTTATGTCATTTAAGATGTGTGTGAAAATTTTTAGGTCATTCGGATGAGGTTTGATAGACTTTTTGATCGAAAGCGTATTTTGTAAAATTTGGAGTTTTTAGGCTTAAATCCATGGTTAATTCGAGGTTTTGATGTTGCTTTAGGTGTTTTAAGGATTGGTACAAGTTTGGATTGTGGTTTGAGAGTTGTTGGTGCCTTGGTTGAGGTCCCGGAGGCCTCAGAATGATTTTGCAGCGTTGACGGAAGGATATTTGGAGTTAGAGTTGCAGCTTTAGCTACTGGTTCTATCATAACCGAACCCCGGTTTGGGTCCCGCAGGTGCAGCGCCACAGAAGTCGCTCAGTGGCCGCAAAACCGGAATTGGGGAGTTTCTTCAGGAACCGCGGAAGCGGTGGTAATTCCGCAGGAGCGGTACCGCATTAGCGTATTTGGAGTCACAGATGTGGTCCAGGACCACAGATGCAGAAATAGCTGGGCAAAACATAAGTTTCAAAATCGAGGGTTTTGAGTTCATAACACAAAAGTGAATTGAGAGCTTGGTAGGAGGCGAATTTTGGAGAGATTTTCGTAAGGAGCTGGTAACGATTCTTAACTCCTTTTTGCTTGTAACCCATTAATCTAAACATGAATTCATCCATTAATTTCAAAATTTGCATTAAAATTGGGAAGTTCTTAGACAAAAAAAATTGAGTTTTGATTGGGGATTTGACATTTGGATTGGATAATTTTGATTTGGTAAGACTCGTGAGAGTGTAAGGTTTCTGAAAATATAAATTTTATCCGATTCTGAGACGTGGGCATGATGGTCATTTTGGTTATTTTACCTAATTTAGCGTATTAGCTTGGAATTTAATTATAGAATCAGTTACTTAAAGTGTTATTTACATTATGCAATCTAATTGAATAGATTTTGACCATTTGGAGTCGGACACTTGTTGCAAGAACATGGTTTCGGGTTGATTATTGAGCCGGTTTGAGGTAAGTATCTTTCCTAACCTTGTGTGGAGGACTTTCCCTTTAGGATATGATATTGTGATATTTGAAATGCCTCGTATGTTAGGTGACGAACACGTATCTGTGCTAATTGCTGAAAATCCATTTTCATTAAGTAATTAAAATTGTGTTTCCTTTTCTTTCTGTCAGTACTACTTGGGATTTAAGCTTGTTGTTAGCTTAGGAAAGCATGACTAAATGACTTAATTGCCTACTTGCTTAGATTGCCTTATTTAAATTATGTGCACCATGCTAGGTTAGAAATGCATGTTTTACCTTGATATGAAGTTGACAATTTATGACTATTCTTCGTATTGCTGCTGTGTGTTTTATTTGGGACTACATATGTAGGATTTAGGTAGATCCCCCCTGTTGGGACTACGGATATAGAATTTTGGTAGATCCTCCTTGTATGGAACTACAGGAATGCACCCGGTAGATTTTTTCAGTACTGGTATTTACATTTGGGACTATGGATTGAAATTTCAGTAGATACCTTTGTTTGTTTATTTGGGACTAAGGATATGTGATTCCGATAGATTCTATTGCACAGCTATATGGAACTACGAGAATGCACTCGATAGATTTCTTCAGTACTGAGTATTTACATTTGGGACTATGGATCGGGATTTTAGTAGATTCCAGCGCATTGACAGTTGGACTACAGGATGAGATCTCGGGAGATCCTTCAGATATATATGATAGACTACAGGACAGGATCCCAGAAGATCCATCGAATAGTTGTGATTGGGATTATAGGAGGGTAGCCCGGAAGATCATCGGTTGTTATCTCTGCGTTGAGCTATATTTGCTTTTCGTTATTATCTTGTCTCTGTTCTAGTTGTTATTGTTCTTATATTTGGTTATTTCTTACTGTTCCACTCAGTTATAATTTCTTATTCTATGCTGTTATACCTTATATTTTATTTAACCTCAGTAGGGCCCTGACTTTCCTCGTCTCTATCGGACCGAGGTTAGGCTTGGCATTTACTAAGTACCGCTGTGGTGTACTCATGCCCTTTCTGTGCATATGTTTTATGTGCAGATCCAGGCACTTCGACTCAGTCCTATCACCCCTGAGGCGAGACAACTGCTCTGGTGACTTCGAGGTATATCGGCAGACCGAGGAGTACCTTTCTATTTTTGCTTTTAGTATTAGTCCTTCTATATTTTTTGTTTTTGTTAGACATTATGGAGTTAGAGCTATGTATTATTTCTTAGCTTTTGATTCGTGGGTTTCCGGGTCTTGGACTTATGTATTGGTTAGAGAGTTAAATATTGTGTATTCTGAGCGGCACATTTAAACGTTGTTTATTTTATTTATTTCTGCTTTACATTGTTTTACTTCGCAAATTTGGTTCTTCTTCCGCAAATTAGACTTACCTAATCGTAGAGACTAGGTGTGTCACGATGGTTCATGGAGGGCGAACCGGGGTGGTGGTATTTATAATTTGTTGCTCTAATATTTCTTAAGTACTAGTAGGATAAAACTATATGTTACCCAATTAAATAATGCCAAAGCATATGAGATGAGTCATGATTATACTAAAATAGCCAACAATCATATTTAATGGTGTTGGATAATGTTCATTGTTATATCGGGTGGATAAGATAGACATAACCAAAACTCTGCCTGAATCTTGAAACTATTGAGCCACATGCTTTCCATTGGAACCTGTAGACTCTTTGTAATTATGAATTTCTTGTTATCACACGCACTTGGTACGCTTGACTTTCTTCAAAATTTCGCATAAAATAACTATTGCTAATTGATAAGCTATTAGTACGACTAATAAGTACTAAGTATCAGATACACGACTAAATAATATTAAAATCAAGTTATGTATTTTCACTATCTAAAGTAGTGAAAGACAAAGAAAATATATATTCAATATTAATGTCATTTCTAGTATTGAGTTGAATTTTTTTTGTTAACATTTTTATTGATTTGATTTTTCTTTGAAATTTATTTGAGTCACTAACTTTTATGGGTTATAAAACATATTTGACCATTCAAAGTTCTAAATTAAAGCTTGAAATAATACTTTAAAAGAGAGACTATGAAAAAGGTTAAAAATATTTATAAATTACACTACAATAATTATTTTTATGTATAAAATATTTTAAAACTTGTATACATGTAATCGGGTTGGTTTGGTTTCGGTTTGGCTTTATTTAGTTAAAACCAAACCAAACCAATTATGATTAGTTTTTTTTCTAATACCAAACCAAATCATAGTCGAATTTTTTTTTTTGGATTATGGATTTAGTGTGATTTTTCGAATTTTTTTGTACACCCCAAATTAGATATATGTATATACAATATATTGTATAGAACAGACGAGTAATTCATTCTTCTCTTTAAAGAAGAAGTTGTGAGCTCAATTTCCTCTTCCTAATTCATCTCTATGCGTGTGTGAGTTTCAGCAGTATTCACACAAGTTCGATTTATTCAGATCACATAATCTGATATTAATGGAAGAATAATACTCTTAGAATATGCAGAAATATTATATAAAAGTTAACTATAATAAGATCTAAAGTTAAGAAAATATAGTATAGTTTTGTTTTATTGATTAGCGTTTTGATTGTACCATTCTCAAACCAAGTTAAGAAGCTTAGTTTGTCCTACTCCAAAACTTTGAGGGAACTATGTCTATGGAGTTTTAAAAAATCCAAACATCTCAATTTAATATAAATTAAATTTGGACTAATTAATTAAGGTTTTTTTACGCTACTGCATCATTATTTTATTGTTCTGAAAAAAATTATCTCAGAATTAAAAATAATATCGGGATAATTTATATAGGTCAGATGGTGAAATAATAATTCAGTAATAAATTATACCAAGATAAAACAATAAAATTGATAATTCAATATTAATAAAACATACCAAACAAGTCAATAAAAAATTATACCAGGATTACTAAATTCGGCATAACTTGTCTTCAAACCAACCGAACTCTTAAGGGGTTGTTTGGTATAAGGTATAAGAAGGTATAAGGGTGATATAAAATTTAATATTACCTTAATACTTTATTTGGTTAGCAAACAAGGTATCTCATCTGTCTATCAAAGCCAGATGAGATATCTATTTTAGCTTTGGTGACTGTTCAGCCACACCCTTGAGTGTTTCGATTATCTCTATAGTTCTTATTTTCACTTTAACGTTCACCATTTGTTGTAATTTTTTAGTTTAATGTTTAAAGGGCAAAGGCTCAGTGAAGCATTCAACTTTCTTAAGTTCTGATGTAGACCAGTGTAAATCCACTGCCTCTTTTCTCTTGAAGAGAAATCTAGAGATAAAATTGTACTTGTAGAGCTCGACTAAACTATAAGACTAGACTTGTTTACAAGAATTTGGTAGGTAGTACATTTGATTTGTTTTTTAGGTACATAACATTTCTGAATCTCGCATATACGTGTCAGTTTCTTTGTTTTAGGATGTAATGGTAGAGAGTAATAGGAACGGTTATTTACCAAATCCTGTATTTATTGGGTGATAGACTTGGACAACAGTTTTAGGAGGCTTGGATCGAAACTTAGTTCGAACAAAAACTCAACCAACCACTAAATTAATGAAAGAGTTGGGAGATATATTGTTGGGGTATGTGGATCGATTGGGCGTTGGTAAACACAAATTTGAGAGAAAAACAACCTCTATTACTCACAAGAATATATTACACGAGTATTTACAAAACTCATAAAAAAACTCTCAAAAACTCACAAACGAGGATCACTCTCTAGGATCACTCTTGTTCTCACTTTTCTTGGTGATGAACACTCTAATTTTTGTGATGATATACAATGAAGTCAAGCACCTCTATTTATAGTAAAATGGTGAGGGTTTTTTTGTGGAAATTCCCGTGTGAATAAGGAAGCTTACCATGGAGGCTATGGTTGGCTTGTTCAACCATTGTGGGCTGCAACTTGTTGGAGGCATGTAAAGTTTGCAAGTTTGAACATCTAGAAGTACGGCTGGAAGTCATCAATTCTCCCCCTCCAGCCGTATCTGAAATAAATTTCCCGGCTATGTCTCTGCATAACTCTTGCTTTTCTCGAGTCACTACCTTTGTTAACATATCAGCTGGATTCTCCTTCGTATGGATCTTCACTAGTCTCAAGAGTTGTCGATCCATCACTTCGCGTATCCAATGATAGCGAATATCAATATGTTTTATACGGGAATGGTACATGGAGTTCTTGCTCAAATCTAAAGCACTCTGACTGTCAAAATGTACCTTGTACTCCTTTTGTTTGATTCCAAACTCTTGGAGATAACGCTTTAGCCACAACATCTCTTTTCCAGCTTTAGCGGCATCAATGTATTCTGCTTCGGTTGTGGATAAAGCAACACACTTCTGTAGCCAAGACTACCATGAAACAGCTCCCCCTGCAAAAGTGTAAATGAATCATGAAGTAGATTTTCTACTATCAAGATCTCCGGCCATATCTGCATCTGTATAGCCTTCCAAGATTGGATCAGCTCCCCCGTAACAAAAACATAATTTCATTGTACCCTTAAGATACCTAAGAATCTACTTTACTGCCTCCCAATGCTCTTTCCCGGGGTTGGAGAGAAAACGACTCAGCGTTCCCACTGCGTGAGCAATATCGCGCCTCGTACACACCATAGCATACATCAAACTTCCAACTGCTGAAGAATATGGTACTGACGACATCTCCCCAATCTCTTCCTTGGATGAGGGACAGGAACTCTTGCTCAACTTGAAATGGCTGGCTAATAGAATGCTAACTGGTTTGGTATATTGTTCATATTGAACCGTGAAAGCACTCGTTCAATATACTTCTCCTGAGATAGCCATAACCTCTGGTTCTTCCTGTCTCCGGTGATCTACATTCCCAATATTTGTTGAGCCGGTCCTAAGTCTTTCATGTCAAAAGACTTAGAGAGTTCCTTCTTCAGCTGGTTGATCTTCGTTGCGTCTTTCCCCACGATCAGAATATCTTCTACATATAGTAGAAGAGCAACGAAATTCCCGTCTGAAAATTTCTGAATGTAAACACGTTCATCTGCGGTAGTTTTCTTGTACCCTTGACTCACCATGCACAAGTCAAACTTCTTGTACCATTGTCTTGGTGCCTGCTTCAAACCGTACAAACTCTTCTTCAGCTTGCACACGAGGTTATCTCCTGAAACCTCAAAACCTTCGGGCTGCTGCATATAGATTTCTTCTTTTAAATCTCCATGAAGAAACGCTGTCTTCACATCCATCTGTTCAAGCTCCAAGTTCATACTTGCGACCAATCCAAGTATGGCTCTGATTGAAGTCATCTTGACTACGGGTGAAAAAATCTCATCAAAGTCGATTCCCTTCTTCTGCTGGAATCCTTTGACTACCAACCGTGCTTTGTATTTCACCACTTTTCCACTGCCATCTTTCTTCAGCTTGAACACCCATTTATTTTTCAGTGCCTTCTTCCCTTTTGGAAGTTCTACGATCTCATAAGTCTGATTTTTCTGCAGAGATTCCATCTCCTCTTGCATTGCGAGCAACCACTATTCTTTGTCCTTATGAGATACTGCTTCTTGGAAACTCTCTGGTTCTCCAACTTCTGTAAGTAGAAGATATTCGGATTCTGGATATCTTCTCGATGGAATCCGACCTCGTTCAGATCTACGAACTTCTGGAATATGAGGAGATCCACCATCATCTGAGTCTTGTGATGGTTCTGGAACATCTGGCAGAGCGGGTTGTGGCTCCCCATGCTCAACAGCGTCTTCTTCCTCATTGTCTTCTACTTCTGGAATATCTTCTGGCACTGTATCTTCATTTCTCATGAATGATTCTGCTGTTGCCTCTGGCACCTGAGGAGAAACATTTGGCTTCTGAGATATTGTGGGCTTTTCAATATCTTCTATTGTCTGGTTTTCATGGAACACTACGTCCCTACTTCTGATCACCTTTTTCTCCTTTGGATCCCATAGTCTGTATCCAAATTCTTCATCTCCATGGCCTATGAATATGCATGGAGAGGTCCTTGCATCTAGCTTCTGCCTGAGCTCCTTGGATACGTGTGCGTACGCCAAACATCCAAATATTCTCAAGTGAGAATATGATGGATCCTTTCCAGACCAAAGTTTCTCCGGAACTTCAAAATTCAATGGTACTGATGGAGATCGATTGATCAAGTAACAGACGGCTCTGACTGCTTCTCCCCAGAATGGCTTTGGCAGCTTAGCCATACTGAGCATGCTCCGAACACGTTCCATGATTGTTTGGTTCATTCTTTCAGCTACACCGTTGTGTTGAGGGGTGCGTGATACCGTCTTCTCATGTCGAATGCCATATGATCTGCAATAGGCATTGAACTGCCTGGAAGAGTATTCACCTCCATTGTCGGATCGAAGACACTTCAACTTCTTTCCTGTCTCACGTTCTACCATGACATGGAACAATTTGAAGTAATCGAACACCTGGTCCTTCGTCCGTAAGAAAGACACCCACACCTTTCGAGAAGCATCATCAATGAACGTTAGAAAGTATCGATTGCCGCCGAGTGATTCAACCTCTTAGGGACCGCAAACATCAGAGTGTACCAGACTGAGTAACTCTGATCTTCTCGTTGAAGAGGAATTAAACGAGACTCTGTGCTGCTTACCAAACAAACAATGATTGCAAGGATTTAGTACATCATCCTTGTCCACATTGATAAACTCCTTTTTATTAGGGTAGACAACCCTTTCTCACTCATGTGGCCGAGTCTCTGGTGCCATAAATTTTGAGAAACTTCCTTTTCTGCAACGTTGAGGCTGTCTGTGCATATCTTCACATGAGTCTTGTATAGCGTGCCACAAATATGTCCTCAGGTGACTGTCATAGCGCCTCTTGTTAACTTCCATGTGCCTTTACTGAAGTGACTATCATAGCCCTGTTTGTCAAGAGCTATCCCTGACAATAGATTTAGCCGAAGATCTGGCACACGGCGGACATCCTTCAAAGTGATTGTGCTCCCGGAACTTGTCTTTATCTGGACATCACCAATTCCGACAATCTCAGCGGAACTGGAATTTCCCATTTTCACAGCTCCAAAGTCACCTGCTTTGTATGTTGTGAAGTATTCCTTGTATGGAGTCACGTGGTAGGATGATGCAGTATCTACCACCCATTCCGTGTCTTCTCGTGAGACGTGAAGGCATGTCTCATCTTGGATTGAACAATAAGCTACATCACCAGAGATAGTAACTAACGTTTCTCCATCCTTGTTCTTCGGCTGCGAACTGCTCTGGCCTTGCTCCTCTTTCTATTTGTAGCAGTTCTTCTTCATATGTCCCTCTATTCCACAATGATGGCACTTATATGTTGGTTTTTTGCCATCAGTGGACCTGCCCCTGCTCTTGCTTCTGCCTCTTCATTTGCTTTTGCTATTCTTTTGTTGCCTCCCCCGGTTCTCTGTGACAAAGGCATGGGTCTGATCTGTGCCCATCTCCTTTCTCCTTGCCTCTTCACTGAATAGGGCATCCTTGACCATTGACATGGTAAGTTTTCCATTAAGGGCTGAGTTGCTGAATGATACGACCAACGTTTCCCAACTATCGGGAAGGGAACTGAGTAGTAACAGCGCCTGAACTTCATCGCTAAGTGGCGTCTCTACAGACGACAACTGGTTGACCAGGTTTTGGAACTCACTGGTATGCTCGGCAACTGAAGTTTCATTTTTTAGCTTCCTGTTGACTAAGCGCCTCATCAATAGGGCCTTATTCCGAGTGGTCTTGGCCTGGTACATGTCTTCCAACTTCTTCTAGAGGGTATATGCGTCTGTTTCTTGTGCAACATGGTGAAAGACACAATGATCAATCCATTGACGGATTTGACCAATAGTTTTTCGAATTGATTTCTTCCACTCTAACTCCTTGGCGGGATCAAGATTTTTACCCATCAATTCTATGGGATCAAACAAATCTTTACAGCTTAGGAGATCTTCCATCCGAGGTCTCCATAGCGTGTAATTTGTGGCAGTAAGCGTAATCATGGCTCCGAAAGATGATGTTGACTCTTCTGTGGACCTTGTCATATTACAAAATAATTTTTCAACACGATCGGGGTTAAATATTTAAACACAGAGTTCACCGTTGCGTCTGGAACGGTCGAAAAGTTGAGGGACCAATTTGCAATTTCAGAAAGTTGGCTGGTTCGCTACAGTTGACCGGTCGTCTTCTCCGGCGAAATTTCCGGCGATGGTTGTCTTCTCTGGCGAGTTCCCAACGAACCTCCGGCAAAGTTGACCAAACTTTGACCGCGATTTCTGGGCTCGTTTGAACTCCGATTAGGTCGCTGTTTGGTGCGTTGGACTCCGTTCGACGAGAAAAATTCAATGGTGCCATCAGAATTGGATTCTAAGCAAAGCTCCGAAAACCCTAATTTGGCCCGTCACCTAAAAACTCGACCAACGCCTCTAACTGCTCTGATACCACTTGTTGGGGTATGTGGATCGATTGGGCGTTGGCAAACACAAATTTGAGAGAAAAACAACCTCTATTACTCACAAGAATATATTACACGAGTATTTACAAAACTCATAAAAAAAACTCTCAAAAACTCACAAACGAGGATCACTCTCTAGGATCACTCTTGTTCTCACTCTTCTTGGTGATGAACACTCTAATTTTTGTGATGATATACAATGAAGGCAAGCACCTCTATTTATAGTAAAAATGGTGAGGGTTTTTTGTGGAAATTCCCGTGTGAATAAGGAAGCTTCCCATGGAGGCTATGGTTGGCTTGTTCAACCATTGTGGGCTGCAACTTGATGGAGTCTTGTCAAAGTTTGCTAGTTTGAACATCTAGAAGTACGACTGGAAGTCATCGTATATACACGTGCTTAAATATTTACTTGAAATTGGAAAAACCAAATTAATATCTCTCTCTCCATAATTTAGCTCTACTTTAAAAGAAAATCCATAATTCAGCTCTATCCACCTTCCTATTCCACATTTTGAAAGATTCTATTGACTATCTTCTCTTATAAATGCTTAAGAAGGTTGAGTATGTTATCATAGTTGTAATTGACGATGAAATATTTTCATAGTAATGGAACTTTCTGAAACTTGGATAGAGGTACCCAATGATGACATGAGTTGATAAATGTGATGTCGGATGCAGATGTTAAGTCCATTTTTATTGCAATAACCTGTATCTTGAGATAAACCTACAAAATGGACATGTATCATGCAGTAAAATTTGAATTTGACGTTTGAACTGTAGATGCTCTATGTATATCATCTTTCCTTACTACAATCTAAGTAGATATCGGTGTTGAATATATTGCAGCCTAAGACTTATAGTATGTTCCAGCATACATATTCCTTGTTTTCTGTATGCAGTAGATTTTGATATTGTTCTGTATGCACTAGATTTTCTTGCTGCATACTGATTAAAAAAATGCTTGTCGCTTGGTATCACTTCTTGAGGTGTGTTCAAGCGTAGGACTTGGCTGCAAGCATGTGTGCGTTCATCTAATAGCATGAGCAATGCTAGGAGAGAGGTGATGCAGCAATGCATTTAGATAGGGAAAGGAAAGAAAAATAGAACAATTACCTTATCAAAAGGAAAAAAATCAAAATTAAACAAACTTACTTTTCTGATGACATTTGAAATTTTTTTGACTAGTCAATGAAAAGTAGAGGATAAAGTTCAACAAAGTCAGGGCAGCTTTTAAAATGTCATGGAAAAGCATGATGACATTTTTTATGACATTTTGAGAAATTTCTTGACTAGTCATGAAAAGTAAAGGAGGATAAAATTTAAAAATGTCTTGTTCAAATCTGTATGAAAAAACATTTGGTGATTTCTTCCTATTTTTCTTAGTCTTGGTGGACAAAATTGTTTGGTGCCTGAACTGGTGGAAGGTAGCAGGTATCTTGTGGAACTAGTGGAGGTGTGCGCAAACTTGTCCGAACACCAGGGTTATCAACCCAAAAAAATGTTTAAAAGAGTTGGGACAGCTTTAAAAATGTCATGGAAAAGTGTGTTTGCTTGATTTTGCTCTTCATTCTGTTTTACTTTTGCAACATCTATGTGAAAATGCAACTATTAAACGGAACCAGCGGCAGGAGCTGATATAGCCATTATTTAGGTGTCTAACTCATCATCCAAATGATTAAAATAGTAGGTAAATGCTGGTTGCTGTGCAATGATGGTAGGAGTAGTTGTCTGGACGATTCATTGTTGGATTACCCGACACTTGTTCATCTGGATATAGATTGTCTAGTCTCTCCTGTACTAGATTTACTGAAATTTGAATATGATGTTATGCCAGGAGAATATTTGAAGTAAAAGATCTAGAATGTCAAGCTTCCGTCGAAGAATCATGTACATTCTAATATCTTACAAGTTCTCTGGAATGAGAGTGCACATGGTTCCCAAGCTTTCGAAATGCATGTACAATGGCAGACTTGAGATACGGCCCTGCAGGTAGAACGTAATATCTCTTGTTAGTTCAGCTCATCAAGCTATTACAAAAGAGTCCAGCGGAGACAAAGAAAGAAGCCATTTTTACAGTATTTCGCTTCCAGTCCGGACTACCGAGACAAAGCCAAAGGTGAGTCTCGTAGGTGAACGTATCAAACCGAAATAAGATCTCAGATTGACATCTTGACAGGGAACTTGAGTCTATCCACAGCTGCGAAGTGCTGGAAATTGTTAGGGAACATCTTACCATTGTTCTAGGATGGAGTGAAAAGTCAAACGTGACCGACAGTTGGGCCCCTACTAAAGTACAAAAGCTCCAGCTCTGTCGAGTATGCTGCTTCTGTTTTATTTGGGTATTTTTTGAAGTCGGCTTCCTTGAGGCACCATTTAGAACAGAAAGTTGATCAAATCAACCAGGGGACCTTGGTATTGCTAGTTCCAGCCAGCTCTTACTTTCAGAGTTGTGGTGCTTAGGATCAGAGACTGTTCTCTTTGGTCGCATCAGTGGCATGCGATCTGCATCAGTGGGCCGAATACCACTTGTTCGGGAAAAAAAGCAAGAAATACTGAAGTATTATGTGATGAGTTTTGAAACAGAAACATTGCATATATGTGCAAAACCAAAATCCAAGGAGGCCCTGAATCTGATTGAGAAACATATTTATGCACTCTTTGGTGATGAGAAGACAGGTCTAATCGTGAATGATGTAAAGCAGTTTCATGGTTTTGTATGTTGATGTGTGGACAAACACTTTCGTTTTTGCCTGAATTTGCAGTATGGTTTTGTAGGACTACGTCAAATATTTTTGAAGACAGGAAGTCTGGTCCGGTGACTGCTGCTGCAATTGTTAAAAGGATGAACATATGGAGGTTGAGATACAAGTCAACCATTGCAGAGGAATCTCCATCATATATATTGTTCTTGCAAATTGCAATCCGTCTCTTCAATATTTTAGAGAGTTGACCCGCTCTTGCCGAAAATTTGTTCGGATTTTCTAATGAGATGTTGAAGGGGAGTCTTGGCGTAATCGGTAAAGTTGCTGCCATGTGACCAGGGGGCATGAGTTTGAGATGTGGAAACATTCTCTTGCAGAAATGTGGGGTAAAGTTGTGTACAATAAACCTTTGTAGTTCAGTCCTTTCCCGGACCCTCCGCATAGCAGGAGCTTAGTGCACCGGGCTGCCCTTTTATCCTGGAGGCACGAAGAGTTGACAATCGTGTTTGCTTTACTCTGTCCTCCTTTCCTACTTGATTTTGAGGGTGGCATTTTTCCAAATGTTTCAATTGGCAGGCCCCTTCTTGAACAATAAGTAACTCTTGTTTAAGAATTAAGAAATGCAGCAATAGGTGGTGGTATACGTTTTTTAATCTTAATACCTGATAACTGTTTGTTTATTCACTTGGTCAATCTCTAAACAAAAACCTAAAATAAAGCTCTTTTCTGAATTGCCTTTTCAAATTGATTAAATTAGTTAGCATCTTCCATTTGGTAGTAGCTTTCCTTAACGACTTTGTATTGCTAAAATGTGTGGACTACTACTATCTCTATCCTGTATACTTCCAACACTTCAACCGTATAAACTAATTGCACGAACTCAACCAACTTATTAATTACCTAAACTATTTAAAATCATTAATTACCTTTATGTTTCCTGTTTTTTCATCCCTCTTCTCTTGTTTCAATGGCCCTTCTCTTCTTGAACACCGTATTCTCAACCTTAGGTTCGATAATCAGCCTCATCATTCGCTTATTTTTCTCTACATCCTATGCATTCGTGTTCATGATCCAAGCACTAAAAGTTCCTGGCGACGCCATCCAAACTGGATTGCAAGCTATAGGAGATGCCGTCAAAGCATGCCTTGAATATGTGCTGGATGTTTTGTTACAAGTGTTGAGTGCTGCAGCATCTTCTTTCTTTGATCTTCTCAAGAAAAGCCTCGTAGAGGGTTCGTCTGCTATGATCACAGCCATGGGAGAAGTCATGGAGACGTTGAAAAATTCATCAATAGAGTTGTCAAAGGAATTGTTGGAGGTTTTTGAAGGATTACAACAGAT
Source organism: Nicotiana benthamiana (assembly GCA_034376525.1). Taxonomy (NCBI): domain Eukaryota; kingdom Viridiplantae; phylum Streptophyta; class Magnoliopsida; order Solanales; family Solanaceae; genus Nicotiana; species Nicotiana benthamiana. The sequence goes on along the minus strand of CM067338.1, from coordinate 10,183,272 downwards.
GATTAGTAAGATCGTGGAGGATTTGTTGAAGAACTACATGGATGCTGTGAAATATGTCATTCAGAATGCTTAATTATTCACCCCTTAGAAAATCCAAAGGAAATTGAGAATTTGACTTTGTACAAGGAGATAACAGTTAATTTATTTAGACTTCAATTTTGAGTTGTTTGATTAGTTGTTTAAATCCTTTTCACATAGACATTGCATCATTTATATATTCTGGAATAAGTCAAATTACAGACTTATACGTAAAAATATTAATTGCGTACATACATTAAAACTATTTTTTTCGTAGCTATTAAACTATACAAAAATGATAGCTCGAGCTCATCATTTCTGATTCTGACTAATGGCTTGCATTCACTTGAATTGCTAATGTGACAAAAGCACAATTGCAAGGTACAATCAAAACCTTCATAAATTGGAGCATAGCTGCTCGCCACGGATCAATGTAGAGCAACTTGAGCCATAATTTTAAGAGAAATCAAAAGATCAAGGAGTGAAAAGAATAAAAGAATATTGTTGTACACATCTGATTGTTGACTTAATTTTCTTCAGTAATACCATCCTTGATTCTGGATTTCTACATTATTTGTCACGTTGTATGGAAATAATATGATTTGTGAAACTCAAAGAACACCACAATCTTGTAGGATCTTTATTTCTTTGAACTTAACCGCATATTTGCATCGTTTCTATAGTTAGCTTTTCTTCTCAAATTTTCAGTGTTCTATTCCTTCCAATTTTTTCCTTTGTGTTATTCTTAAAAATCCAAGAGTCATTCGTTAAATGACATCCATCCTTTCCCAAAGAAAAAGGCACCTCTTCTGATGGTGAGTTTTCTTTTAATTTGTAAGTAGGATAATTAGGTTTTTAAGAAGGGCATTTTAGTAATCTAACTTTCTAGTTTAGTTCTTACCACTTTTATAATAATATAGATATAGATAGATATAGATACAAATTATCATTATTATTATGATTATTATTACTACTACTATTACTATTACAGCCAAATCACAACAAAAAATGGATGAATTGGGGTTGAAGATTTGGGAGCGTTTATTCCTTTTGGTGTAAGACTTTTTGAATTTTCAAATAAGTGTCTTAATTTGCCGTTTAATTTGATATCAATTTATTTTGTCTTTCCTTTTTATTCACTTGATATTGTAGACTGCACATTTCTTATGGGTAGAAAAGTGTTGAGCCCAGTTTATAATCAATTAGGCTTAGGTAAATATCTAATCTTACATAAATGATTTTTTAATAGATAGATACGAAATTTAGGGTAAATTATCTTTTAAAGTATGGATTTTGATTATACTAACAATATAACCAATTTGACTTTTGGGCAACGTGGATGAAGGAAGACTTTGAGCTGAAATTGAGTTGGAGAAGTCACACTTGGTACCATGAGTTGCACTGTCTTTTTGAGAGGCAACCCAAGTCTCCTTTTTATTTTTGTTTGAGTAATTAACTCTTTGAATTGTTATATAGTAAGTAAAAAGCATCACTCAAGGAGTCTCACACAATAGACTATTGACATTTATGTTTAAATGTCATGCTAGTATAGTTTATATAAACTTATTTATATATGAAGTATATGGCTGTATTAAATACATTTTTCTGTGATATAATCTATAAATTTAAAGAACGTTCCACTAACTATTTATAGAACTTTAAGAAGTTAAAATTATTTTTTGAGGAAACAAATAATTAAATATGTAACATATCCAAAAAGGGTTAAGATTCCCAATTAAGTTTTACTTCTGGTTTGCAAGCACATACTACTCATATCTATAAATTTACCGAATTAAGAATTAATGACACCACAAGAAAATAAGTACAGTAATACCTATATTTGGGAGAAAAATTGGGAACATAACTTGTTAGCTAACACATGACATCAAATCTTTTAAGTTCTCAAATTTCTCAAGCAAAAGTATTTCCAACCCTTGGGGTCAGCTATTCCAAGAGAACTAAAGTAATAAACGTGGTTCATTGTGGGAATAAATGGCCCACGTAAATAATATTTACGATAATATGTAAAAATAATAATAATGTAATATCCAGATATAATAAATAACAAATATAAAAAGAATAACAAGAACGTAAAGATTTTAATATAAGTTAAAATATATGGGTCCAAGAGAAGCAAAGTAATCTACTATCACAAAAAAATTTACACTTTATAATTCTGTATAAATACTCTAAGAATCACTGTATACTCAAAAAATGACCTTTTCAAGATTACACTTCATTATAATACTGTTCATACTTTCTATTTTTCTTCACATATTATAACCGTCTATGAATACCTCACACGAATGGCCGCACAAATTACCAACCAAAGAATTGGATTTCAATCTGCAACGCAAATTGGTTGCCAAGTCTCGATTTCATCCGAGACTTATTTTTCCATCATTACATTCCTTTCTTTTTGTTTTCCTTTTTCTTTTATGCTTGTGGACCTCATAAATCTTTCCCTCTAGACACATTCATAGAAAGAAAATAAATATTGGACTTCTTGCTTGAGTGCAAGCTAATAAATGTTTTGAACAATTCAAACTTGTCTTTGATACTTTCTTGGTTAGCATGTAGGGTTCTCACTTGTAAAAATCTTTCAGACAGAGATTCATTCTCGATAATTTTTCGAATTCGGTGATAGATCATATCATTGTGTTTGGTACTTGCGTGTTACATAGAATTTTTGCTCAAGTATATTATATTTTAACTGTTACAATAGACAACATACTCCTTCTGATACAAGCAAAGATCTTGCATGAATTGTTTCACTCATCATCTGCTTACCAAGTTCAGTAGCAATAATGCATTTCACTTCAGGTTTAGAAAGTGTAACACACTTCTTCATTCTCAATTGTCATAATATAGCTCATCATAAAAAGGAAAATAAGTATTCAACAATAGACTTTCTATTATCGTGATCACCTATCATATCAACATCTATTAGCCCTTCAAGACTATATCATATACATCAAAACACAAGCAGTCTCCTATGGTACCTTTCAAGTATTTAAGTATCTACTTCACTGCTTTCCAAAATATTTTTAAGGATTTTCGAGAAACCTACTAGAAACACCAATTGCATGAACAATATCATGTTTGGTGCATACCACTGTATATATCAAACTGCCGCCTATTGAGGCATAGATAATTTTGGCCATGTTGTCTTTCTTCTCCTTTGTTGTAGGACACATTTTCTTGTTCAACTTTAGATAACTAGCAAAAGGTGTACTAACTAGATTAACATTCTTCATATTGAAGCATTCAAGTACACGTGCAATATATTTCTCATGATATAACCACAGCTTTTCTCGTGTTCTATCGAGAATAATCTTCATTCTCAAAATTTGTTGTGCGGGCTTAAGTACTTCATGTCAGATACCTTGGAAAATCCTTCCTTCAACTTGGAAATCAAGTCATTGTCTTGTCCTATAATTAACATATTATCTACATATAATGGCAAGATGATGAAATTCTTATTAGAAAATATTTTAAAAATACATGTGGATCTAAATAGGTCTTTGTGTAAGTTTAATTTTTTATGAACAAGTCAAACATCTTGTATCACTGCCTTAGTGCTTTCTTCAACCCATGAAGACTCTTATTCAATTTGCGCACCATATATTTCTTTCTAGACAACTTTAATTCTTTCTAGACAACTTTAACTCTTTCTAGTTGCACTCTCCCTCTCCCTCTCTCTCTCTCTCTCTCTCTCTCTCTCTATATATATATATATATATATCAAATCTCAATAAAGACAGTTTCACATCTAAGTGCTCCACTTCAAGGTCTAGGTTAGTTGGTAAGCTTAAAATTGTTCGAATGTGCATTATTTTAGTAATATGTGAGAAAATCTCGTCAAAATCAATACATTTATTCTATTCAAAGTCATTTATCATTGATCGAGCTTTATATCTGACCAACTTGTTATTTTTATTTTTCTTGAGTATAAGTACCTACTTGCACTTGAGTGATCTTTACCTTTTGAAAGTTCAAACAGCTTGTACGTGTTATTGTTTTGGCTGAGAGTTCTCTTTTCATGCATATATTTCTTTAAGACTTTCTGACTCCCTCTCATCATTGATGAAGACATACTCTGAGGAAGGATACTTAGACCACTTTACCCTTTGCCTTTCTAATCTCCTCAGATGTTGAGGTTGTTGTTGTTCTTCTTCTTATTCTCTCAGAGTAGGGTACTCCATTCACTTTGCATCATCATGAAGTTTCTCGCCTTGCTCAATATTTTCATTAGGTTGCTTTCCCTTCTCGACAACCTCGTTTGTTATACTTTCTATACTCATAGGATAATTAGAAGTAGAAGGAATATAAATAGAGCTAGGGACTACACCATTTTTTATTAGCTTTCTCTGACTAATTATTAGAAGTTTCAAATTTACTTTTTGGAAGATTACATCTCTGCTTCTGATGATCTTCTTCTTTATAGGATTTTACAATTTGTACGCAAACTCTTTATCTTTATATCTGATAAATATATAGGGAATATCCATCTTCGTTCTCTACTCTATTGGTACATGTGTATCATCTCTAAAATCGAACACCTTCAAATTAGATTAAGACATCGCCCTATTAGTCCAAAGTCTCTCTCAGATGTCAAACTCTAATGGATTAAGAGTCGTCACCTAACGGATTAAGATGCTTTAGGACACTTAGGGCGATTAACTCATATAACTAGTTTGCAATACTAGAGATTAGGGAAAGTGCTCAAAATAACCTTGAGGGGAAAGTGTTAGGCACCCCTTGCGATTTGCAACGGTGGGTTCCAGCCGAACTTAAACTATGTAAATTAGTCAACTAACAAGTAAGCACGTATTTGTAAATAAAGTAGTTTCCCCTATCTAAATGCATATATGATCAAGAAAGTTCGGAAAATGAAAGTAAAAAGGTTTGCACACACATATGTGCAAAGAAAAAAGGAAGTTTAGATAATTTAAACACATATATAAATGAGGAAAGGGAAGTCCTAAGTTGATTAGCCTACAGGATCAATCTGTGCAATGCTCGGTAATCCTCCTTAACTAGAGGGGCTACACATGACATTAACGAACAGGTCATCATATCCTTTTGATACCCATTACCCTCCCCTTAGTTGTTATATAAGCGAGTTTAGTAACGACCTCTAAGCGTGTTGCTACCCGTCCCTTCCTTGTTGTCCTGGCGGAGCTTAGGACATCTAAGTCTGGACAGTTCTAGACAAACCTAAGGTATTTAAAAGGCAAAAATCTAGGCAACAAACAAATGACGTGTAGACCAAGTAAATAGGGAAAAAGCAATTAAAAGGCTCATGTTTACGTTCACATGTATATAGGCAAGTAAACAGCACGTCTAAAACATAGATTTGAAGAAGTTCAGCAATCCTGAAAAAATAATATCTAGATGGATGTTTGAGATACGGGATATGCGGTGTTTATTTTAAGGGGAGTGGCAGAACCCTAACCAGTTTGCCTACTGATTTTAGAACATGTGAAACTTAAGCAGTTTGAACACAATCAGAACATGGTTCTCAATTTTACCAGAAAATTAATCACCTAAGGCTTGCCTAGGTGCGAGATTCTACATAATCACAGTTGTAGGAGTTGTTTAAACAGTTTGAGGTTATTCAACCTCTATGCATGTTGAATCTAGGTGATACAGAGTTTTGCAATTTGTGTTTAGAGACACGAGTCCATACACGAGTCTGTTTTAAACCTTTTCATGGAAAACTATTGATTTAATCGAAATAAACGTGGTTCAAGCAGATGCAAACAGAGTTCCTAAGCACATGGTATCTAATGCATACAAGAATGACAATTTTATTAAGATCATCAGATGGCAAGATGTCTATGTGATAGTACTTAGGATTTGAGCATGCAACATGCTGAAGCAGTAAACGTGAAGGCCCTGAAAGCAGGATATCTAATGCATAGGTTCAACATGGTTAGAATGCAAATAAATATAGTAATCCTAAAACACAGCTTCTAATACGGATTTTCAGATAATAAAGCCTATAACATGTTTTCTATTCATCTTTACCCATAATATCATACAACTACCCAGCCTTTCACTTGTCACCCAAATATATATATTTATAATTAATTATTATAGACCAATGATTAAATAAATTACATAAATAAAATATAAATTGAGCTATAGGAAGCTTGATGCAGGCCCAAAGCAAACCTAGGGTACCAATGATTTCATTGCCACGTTTGGGTCCAGGTGTGTCAAATTTTCCTAAAGACCTCATGGATCTCGGGCAGTGCTCACATCCAGACTTTTCACAAATAAAGACTAATTATGTATAGTGTTGAAGAGCGATCCCTGATATGCTAGACTTCTGAGAGATCTCAAGGATCTCTAAGCAGTACGCATACTAGAGGGTCAGAACTTAATGACCTAAGAGTAAGTGAGAGCGCTTGACATAGTCTGAAAGACTTAGTAAAAATAGTTTAAGAGTGAAAAAGGTTTTCTAGACCAGTTTTTGAGAAAATACTAGCAACGAGAGCTAGTTTTGAAAAGTGTATTGACAATATTTGAAAATAGTTCAAAAGAGTGAAAATTAAGTAGACAACCAGGCAGTCATAGAAGGTTCAAACTCACAAGTACTATAGCAGCCAGGCTTGCACACAAGGGTGAAAGGGTATTGGGAACATATAAGAATCTCATTGAAGGTGCATGAATAGGGGCAGGGAGGCATGTAGTCAACATGGAATACTTAGGATCTTTATGGTCTTACTAAATTAACCAGGATATCAGGCAACTAAATATGGAGAAAAAATGTGGAAGACAGAATCAGACAAACAAGTAGGGTCATAGCATGATCACATAGTTAAGGGATTAAATATGAATTAAAAACAGGCAAGCATCAGATAACAGATGAAGTGTAGGCATGATAATCATACATTTGAACAAGGTAGAATTTAGGCATGCTAGATAAAGCAGTAGATAGGCTAATATAGTTAGACATGCTTAACACATGTTGAACGGGAAATTGCTAAGCAAGACAATGAGCAGAAATTAGAATGATGCTTATAATTGATGAACTTAAAGCAGTAATAGAACACATAGGATTTAGATTTAAAAAATAATCAGAGACATACCAATTAATAAGAGAAAAAAACAGAATGCGAAGCAAATGTTGAGCAATATCTAGATTTGGCTTACACCCGGCTAGGCTAATGAATACCAAAAGTAATAGAGAAGAACAGATAGCTTTTAGAGTATACAAGAGTTTTTTGTGAAATGAGAATAGATGAGAGTATTTATTGTAGTTAAGACGTAAATAGAATAAGGTAAGAGATCAATTGTTCAACAAATAGGGAAATTTACAAAACCAATCATGCATAAAATCAGTAAGGACTCCCCTAATTTAGGGATAATCAACCAACGATAAAGGCATAACATTATTTAAGGAAAGAGGAATTGAGTAAAACTTAAGCACATAATGGGAAATTAGGGGTAACTAATAAGGGTTTAATTAAGGAAACTATTTTGAGGAATCTGTAACTATTATAGTTAATTCTAATAAGGTAAGAAAACAATTAAAAGGTATAAAAATAGGGAAATGATCAAAATCAACACATAGGTCTTAATAGAGCAAATCAGTGAATCAAATTTCAAACAAATAATATTGATTTAAGGGAGAATAATATAGGTTTCCATGAATAAACAAGAAGGCCAAGTATAAACATACAGAATCAGTCGAGAATCGATTATAAACCCTAATAGAGACATAGTAGGGTAAAATTCACAAGACATCGAATTAAGCTAAAAGAAAATCATAAGAATCAAAGCATAGAACAAAAACAATGCACTAGTAATATGGTCAAACTTAGAATCAAAGCAAAAAATATCAAAAAATGAGGTTTTATCATAAACTAGTTAGGGTTGAGGCGAACTCAACATAATCAGTCAAAAGTCCATAAGAATAGAGGATTAAATATCTAAAGTCAAAAAACGTTTTAGAGAAAAGGATTTTCAGGAAACTCTAGTTTAAGAAAATGGGAATCCATATTTAAAAACAGAAGATTTTCATTAAAAAAACTGGCATAAGTTCAGTCCATCTTAGATCTGTACAGATCTGAGAAGTCAAAGGACGAATTAGGGTTTTTGGAAACAATACAGAGATAAAGACATAGGCTTAGAAATCTATAGGTTCAAGATCAAACTAAGAAATTCTTTCTCGAAATCAAATCAGAATGACCTGAAACAGGCGAGAGAGAACGAAAGGAGTAAGCGGACTAACACTGGTCCCTTAAGTACCTTAGAGACGGAAGTACCCAGCATTGGAGAGACTATTAGAGGCCTGGGTAGTGATAAACCATCATAGACATCAGTGGATGAGTGACAACGAGGATGAGTTAGGGTTAAGATTAGAGAGCATTTGGGAGGAGGCGAGGTGAAGGACAGAGGGTGAGAGGAAAGAATGAGAGGTTTGGATGGGGAGGCTGTTTAGGTTTAATTTTGGTAGGAAGGTTATGGGCCGTTGATTAAAAAATTACCCACGGCCAAGAATCAACAAAAAATGGGTCGGGTAGGTAAGGGGTTTAGGTCTAGGGTATTTTAGGTTGACTTATAATGGGTATTGGGCTAGTAGATTTTAGGCTAAAATTGAAACAAAAGAGGCTATTTGTTAAATACCCCAAACAATTGATTAAGAATAATTTGAAAAATAGTTATTAATTAGAAAAATGAATTTCATGCATAGAAATAGTTTTAAAATAGTTAATTAGTATTCAAAAGTGCAAAGGACTAATTTTTGATAAAATAATACAAAACATGTACGCATGAGATATAATTGCAAATTTATTGCAATTATAGGCCAAAGGTGCTAATTTGACTACTTATGAAAGTTTGGACTCAATAGGACCATAATATTAATATTAAAGAAGACATGTTCTAAATTCATTTATGATGCAATTTTACAATTATTTATATGAAGAAAATATTGAGATAAATTAATTAAAAAATATAAACTTATGGGATAGTACCCATTGATGCTTATGCATAGTTTTTAAGGTATATATGCACTTCAAAAATATTGTAAGTAAAAATTAGGTATCAACAGCTGCCCCTCTTTACTCGGGAAGGATGAAAGAGTTTTTCGAGTAAAGAAGTGATGACCAATTTTGACCAAATGGGATGTTTTGAAAGATAGAGGTAGGACTTTGGTCTTTGAGATACCTGCATATTCTTTGTTTTTCAGGAATCAGGTCATGTGTAGTTTCGGGTTCATCGGCAGAATATACTGATGTAGTCATTGCAAGAACGGACACAAAATTTCAGGATTGGTGAAAGAATAGTTACGGTGAGAGGTTAAGTTTGAGATAGTTGAAGGAACTGGAGTGAGCATGTTCTTGCTGGGATAGTGGTTGATTACTGGTACCTACATATAAAGAGATTCTACTAATATATATTTGTGCAAAACTTTAAACATGATGTATATTCCCTTTTAGACCATGAAAGTTGTCTTCGGATGGTTAAGCATGACGTCCTCAGACCATGATGTCTTGAGCCATGAATTGTTCAGTGAGGGATTCGCATGCCATGAAATGATTTTCTCGCGCCATAAAGATGGTGCCTCCAAACCATGATGCCTTTGAATAATGATATACAAATTTGAGAGATTCTCAAGACATGGCATGGTATCTTCCGGCTATGAGGATGATGCCTTTAGACTATGACGCCTTTGGACAGATTGACGATATTTCGCCTATGAGATGCAATAATAAGATGTTGACAAGACAAGGCTTAGTCTTGCGAAATGGAGGGCAAAGCTTAGCCCGATAGAAGAGCAAGTAGCGGAATAAAGCAACATTCATGCAAGGAGGGATATTGTTTAGTCCCATGCAAATAGAAGGCATTGCTTAGCCTTATGCAAACATGGAGGCATGGATTAGCCTTATGCAAATATGGACGGAGGCAAGGATTAGTCTTATGCAAAGATGGAGGAAGGGATTAGCCGCATGCAAATATGGAGGCATGGATTAACCTCATGCAAATATGGAGGCAATGATTAGCCTCATGCAAGATGGGGGACATGGCTTAGTCCTATGCAAAGAACAAATAGCAAATAAGAGTACAATGTTTCTTAGCTGGGGATATGTTTATTGTCTGGTGGCCCGTTTGATAGTGATTTTGCTTCATGTATATATGTTTACAAATGCTATCGCTATGTCAGATGTGCCTGCGCACAAAGAAAAATTGTGAGTTTCGTAAGGGGATGTTGGTTCGTGCCTTTGTCTGCTGGCCTTGCTATGTTCTGTTCTGGAGGCATCGTTTGAGTTTCCCTGGGTAACACCTGACTATTACGAAAATAGAGTTTTTGAAAATATGAAATTATTGATAAAATAGAGTCATTTTATAACATATTAAAATATCACGTAATTTTAGATGGACTAGTGACTGTGACACATTTTAGAGACATTGTGGCTATCTCGTGTTAGAATTTTGAGGGTCTTCCTCAAAATTATACCCTAGTTTGGTAGATGATCCTTCGAAACTTGCGAGTAATGAAACTTGTTGAACTTTCTTCCGAATTTTGAGAATCCTTCTCAAAATTATGCCCCAGTTTCTTAACCAATTTTGTACTGTCTGGTATATGTTAGTGTTGGCTGAACTTGCTTCGAAATTTTGAGGGTCCTCCTCAAAACTCTGCCCCAATTTATGATCTCGGGGGAAAATGGAAATTTTGTTATGATATAGCCGAACCCATAGCGCTGGCTACATATCTCCTCTTAAATGTGAATCGGGTCAAGCGTTATTCAATTACATCATGTGACTATTAAACATCTAAGCATAATATCTTTTGACTGCGTCTGAATCGATTGGTTTTGGAAAGATTTCTCCATCCATTTTTGCAAGTATGAGTGGTTTTCCTATTAGCACCCTATGAACCATATAAGGACCTTTCCAATTAGGAGAGAATTTCCCTTTGGCTTCATCTTGATGTGGGAAGATCTTCTTCAGTTCCAGCTGTCCTGGTGCAAATTGCATTGGTCTGGCCCTTTTGTTAAAGTTATGGACATTTTGTTATTATAAAGTTGACTGTGACATACATCGTTCATTCTTTTTACATCTATAAGGGCCAATTGTTCGTAGCACTTCTTTATCCATTCCGCATCGAATTCAGCTTCATGTATGATCCTTAAAGAAGAAATCTCTACTCGGCTGGGACGACAACTTTAGTACCATAAACCAACATGTAGAGAGTTGCCCCGTTGATGTGCGAATTATAGTGCGGTATCCTAATAATCAAAGGGTAGCTTTTCGTGCCATTATTTGTGGTTTTCTGTCATCTTCCCTAGTATCTTCTTGATGTTTTTGTTGGCAACTTCTACGGGTCTATTCATTTGAGGTCTGTAGGTTGTGGAATTATTGTGCTTGATTTTGAAAGTTTCACACATGTTTTTCATCAGATCACTGTTGAGATTGGCAGCATCTTCAGTGATAATAGACTCGGGAATTCCGAATCGGCCAACGATACGATCCTTGACAAAGTCTGGGACGACTTTCTTGGTTACAGCTTTGTAGGATGTAGTCTCTACCTATATTGTGAAGTAGCCAATGGCTACTAGAATAAAATTTGCCCGTTTGAAGCGATGGGCTCGATAGGACCGATGGTATCGATTCCCCAAGCGATGAATGGCCAAGGTGAGCTTGTTGCATTGATCTCATTTGGCGGCACTTTTCTCATATCGGCATGCACTTGACATATGTAGTATTTGCGGGCATACTGAATGCAATTTGTCTCCATGGGGGAATCCAAAAGAAACCAACCCTAAGTATCTTCTTGGCCAAAACAAAGCCATTCATGTGAGGGCCGCAGGTCCCATCGTGTATTTACTCAAGTAGCTTAGAAGCCTCTTTTGCATCAACACGTCTTAGCAACCCCCAAATAAGGAGTTCTTCTATACAAATTTCCTCCGTTGTGCAAAACGTGATTAGACAATCTCTGGAGCGTGCATTTGTTAGTGTGGTTTGCATGCTCAGGGTATTTTTCTTTTGCCAAAATACTCTTTGATGTCGTGGAACCAAGGTTTTCCATTCGTCTCTTCCTCAACGTGAGATGGTAAGCCGGTTAATTATGGATTCTCACTGGGATGGGATCAATGAAATTTTTATCTAGATACTGTATCATGGATGACAAAGTGTCCAAAGCATTGGACAACTCATTCTAAATTCTGGGAACATGCAAAAACTCTATCTTCGCGAACCTTTTTGTCAATTCTTGTACGTGGTGCAGATATGGCAGTATCTTTGAATTTTTGGTGGCCCACTCTCCTTGTACCTGGTGCATAAGCAAATCTGAATCACCGAATAGTAGCAGCTCCTGAATATTCATATTTATTGCCATGTTGAGTCCTAGTATGTCGGCTTCATACTCTGCCATATTCTTGGCACAGAGATATCTGATTTTAGCAGATATAGGATAATTTGACATGTTTATGATATCAAAATCATCACTCCAAGCACACTCCTTTGAAATTTGCATCTCCATCAAAGAACATCCTCCAACCGTCCTATGCTTAGGCATTGTCCTCTACTACGAATGACACCTCTTCATCAGGAAAATATGTTTTCAAGGGTTTGTACTCTCCTCCCACAGAATTTTCAGAAATATGGTCTGCCAATGCTTGTCCTTTAACTGCCTTTTGAGTTACATAGACGATATCAAACTCACTTAACAGTATCTGCCACTTCGCTAACTTCCCAATCAGTATAGGTTTCTGAAATATATACTTCAGGGGGTTCGTCCTGGATATGAGGTATGTGGTATAGGCACAGAAGTAATGCCTCAACTTTTGGGCTGTCCAGGTCAAATCACAATAGGTGTATTCTACCAGATATTATCGTGCTTCATAAGATGTGAATTTCTTACTTAGGTTGCTCTTTTCTCTATGTCTCAGCATGGAGTCGCAAAAACATCTAAGGGCTCTATCCAATACAGATAGATAGAGTAACAAAGGCCATCCTTGCTATAGCGGGACCAAGACTGGTGGTATGGACATGTACTCCTTATTTATGTTGAAAGCTTTCTGACAATCCTCGGTCGAGCTTGTCTTGTCATCTTTCCTCAGCATCTTGAAGATGGGTTCACATATGAGTGTGGATTATGCTATGAAGCCATTGATTTAGTTGAGACATCCTACGAAGCTCATCACGTCCATTTTGTTCCTATGTGGCGGTATCTCTTGAATAGCCTTAACTTTGGACGGTCTAGCTTGATCCCTCGACGACTGACAATGAATCCCAGTAACTTCCTGCGGGAACCCCGAATACACATTTTGTGGGGTTCAACTTTAAGTTGTACATCCTTAACATGTCAATGAACATTCTTAAATCTGCTACGTCATCTGCATCCCTGTTGTATTTGATAATGTCGTCAACATACACCTCTATCTCTTTGTGTATCATATCATGGAAGATGGTTTTCATGGCTCTCATGTAAGTATCCCCAACATTCTTTAGAACAAATGGCATCACCTTGTAGCAGTATAACCCCATCATGGTGTATAAAATCTATTTTCTCTATGTCTTCTTCATCCATCCAAATCTGGTGGTAACACGCGAAGTAATTTACAAAGGATTGGAGTTCATGCTTGGTGCAATTATCGATGAGGATGTGTATTTGGTAGTGGAAATTCTTCCTTAGGACTTGCTCTATTTAAGTCTCGATAGTTAACTCATACCCTGACCTTCCTATCTTTCTTCGAAAATGGTACAATGTAGGCTAGCCAGGTTGGGTACTCAACCACCCTGAGGACTTTGGCTTTAATTTGCTTATTAACTTCCTCTTTGATTTTCAGGCTCATATCTGGTTTGAATTTTTTGAGTTTCTGCTTCACCGGTAGATACATGGGATTAGTAGGTAACTTGTGAGCCACTTTGGACGTGCTCAATCAGGTCATGTCATCATACGACCATACGAAGATGCCCTCATATTCCTTTAATAAATGAATGTGCTCTTCTTTCTCTATTGGTGATAAGTGAATACTGATGTGAGTCTCCTTGACGGTCTCGGCGTCCCCCAAGTTTACTGCCTCAATTTCCTCCAGGTTGGACTTGGGCTTATTCTCAAAGTTTTTAACCTCCCTGACAACTTCCTCGGGTATTTTATCTTCTTTATCCGAATCACTATCCTCATATTGTGTTGCCTCATTACATGTAACAATCACTGGTTCACAGGAAAAGTAATAATAACACTGTAAAAAGAAAAAGTGTGGAAGATAATAATGACTAATAAAGAGCAATGCATTTGATTAAAACTGAAAAACATCCAAACAAGTACGCTCGATGAATCGAGCATTTATTTTGAAAAAAGTCTTTAAAACATAATTACTGAAAATATTAGATGTCTAGAATGAATATAGAAATGAAATCTGTCAAGCTAACCAGGGACTTGGTGGGCCCAGGACGGTGTGGCTATCTAATTCATGAGAACAGTTCCTTTGTCCACAGTATGAATAGTGAGGCCTTCTTGACCCCCCTCTTCAATTATTGCACTACAATCGATGTCTTCGTCCTCCAAGAATAGATTCCTCAGCCCGACTAATGCTTCTTCTTCTGCAGTTCCCCATATTGTATCAACTTGCTGAAAAGCCTGATCCAGATGTGGCCTGGTTTCTCAAAAGGGTAATAAGGTCTCCGCCGTGGAGGCGACCAATCATTATACTCTTACCATGTATACTGGTATCCAAGACCGAAGGTAGTACCATGACATTTCAGCTGTATCGGTTTGGTGATGCCTTGGAGATTCTTCCACTCGTCTTTCTCAATAGCATTAACACGTTCAATAGCATGATATGTTTCCCTTCCTAGCCTTCTTCTGTTCCCGATAATCAAGATGGTTTGACTGGTTTAAATGGGGTTACTCCCGTCTTCGTGAATGATCACCTCATGATGGTTCCATTCAAATTTCATGGTTTGATGTAGTATGGAAGCTACAGTCCCAACTACATGTATCTATGGTCGGGCCAATATAAAATTATATGAAGCTGATATATCGAGCACCTGAATTCAATGTAGAAACAAGTTGGCCCCATCTACAGCCAAATATTAATCTCCCCATTCATGTCCCTTTGAGATCCATCAAAAGCATTCACGTTCATGCTTCCTGCCCGTTTTTCATGAAAATCTTTGCCCAATCTTTTCGGAAATCCAACAGACAAATGTTGAGGCTTGAAACTCCATCAATCAAGACTCTGCGGAATTTGTCTTCAAATTGCACCATGATATGCAATGCTCGGTTGTGATTCAAACCTTTAAGTGGTATCTCATCCTCATGGAAGACTCTCTTATGACTTTCCAGTACCTGCCCTACCATGTTGGATATCTCTCCGCGTGTGATATTGTTGGATACATAAGCTTCACTCAGCACCTTCATCAAAGTATTCTTGTGCGCCTTTGAATTTTGCAACAGTGACAGGATAGATATCTGAGCTAGGGCTTTGTTCAAATGATCAATGCCAAAAAATTCCCTTGCTTGTACTTTTCTCCAAAGGTTATCTAGCCATATTTCAATTACAGGCTGCTTGGTTGTGGAATCCTTACTTGATCCTCCTAAGTTTTTGGGTATATAGATTCTTCTAGTTCTAACCATTCCTTGTGCAGTGTTAGATTCCTCTATCTTTGCCTCTCCTTTTCTCCTAGCTTCTGCAATGTAATTGTAGGGTATTAGTTTTGAATTGAAAGGGGGTATGGTTGATAGTGTCAGTGTGAAAGGTCTGGCCACTTCCACTTCAAATGGAATAGGGGTGGCCGCAAGTGGAGATATCTCTACCTTAAATGGAACCTACGTAACTACCTCAACTTTTATTGGCGACTAAGTTTTTACTACGATATGAGTAAGTGTAACTGCAGATTAAAAGTTATCGCCTTCTCAAATAAGGCTGATTGATCCCTCAGGATCCTATTATTCGTCCATCTATATCACATGTATACCACCACCCCTATGATCTGGGAGAGGGTTGTTGCGGACATTGAGTGCATCATCTTTTGCCTGTATGACCTTGTTGTCAATCATTGTCTAGATTTTATCTTCCAATGTTCGTCACTCGTTACTGGTGTGCCCATTCATGCCGAAACGGTATGCATAGGTTTTGTTTGGGTTGAGCTATTGGAATGGATTCTCTAATTCCACAGCAGGAATAAGGATTATGTATCCAGCAGCTTTCAACCTTTCACACAGCTGGTCGATGGGTTCAACAATAGTAGTGTATTGTCAGGTTAGCTTACGATCAAAATTGGCTCGTGGTCTTGGGAAATTTTGAGGAATTGGAGGTGACTAGAAATAAGATGGTTGGGAATTATAGGTATGATAAAAAGTGGTCGGTTGGGAATATCTGGGACATGATGGTTGATAGGTAGGTGGTGGTGCTTGGTATGTGGGTGGGGTGTTTGATATGTAGGTGTAGGTTTTTGATATGTGAGTGGAGATTTCGGGCCCTGAGCCACCATTACTGCCCCAATATCTTTCTTCTTTGATATGTCGCCTGATTGTAATGCCTTGTTTGTGGCCTTTAATACCTCAAAGTTTGTTACTATCCCATTTTTATGCCTTATTCGATTCTTTCCCCAAGTTTGATAATATCAGAGAATTTACGATTTTCAATAACTATCAAACTTTCATAATACTGCAGATCTTGTGCTCTGACAAAGAATTTGTTCATCTTTACCTTGTCCAAATATGGCCTAACTTTGGCTGTTTCTGACCTCCAACGAGTAGCATACTCACAGAAAGTCTTAGTGGGCTTCTTCTTGAGGTTATGAATGTAGAACACATCTGGTGCATTTTCTATTTTGAACCTGAATCGGTCCATAAAATCTTATGCCATACTCACCCAGTTGGACCATTTCTTAGGGTCCTAGCTGATGTACCATGAAAAAGCATCTCCCATAAGACTCCCCATAAAGAGTTTCCTCCAGATCTTTTCATTCTTTCCATCCCCCGAAAAACTAGTCACAATAGGTCCTCAGATGAATCTTGGACTTCAAACATCTCAAACTTGGGAGGTTTGTATCCTCCGGAAGTTCTACATCTGGCTGTATACATAGGCCAAACCTCATATCCCTTTGCCTCCTTCGACACCCTGAATCCTACTTGTTAATATCTTGAGTTCCTTAGCCATGTTCTTGGTGAGCAGGTCCTTCTCAATGGATTTTGGTGTATATAAGGTCGGTTGGACAGAGTGAGGTACGATTTCCACATATATAGGGTTATTTTGGTGAGTGCTAGGAGTCTGGGTGTAGTGATGGTCATTGGTTGAGTTTTGAGGATCGAGAATGGGTTATGGTGAGTGTAATAAGCAGCGATTGGTGGGTACCGAATTTGTTGATGGTGATGTTGTGGCGGAGTTAGTATTGGTAAGTGATTGAGATTTTGAGGTGGAGTTGCATATTAAATCGGTACAGGAAGGTTTTGTGGATGTTGGTTCAATTTATTTTGGGGAGGTGCTAGGTTTTTGGTGTTTTGTTTGTTGATATCGAGGATATTCAGGGTGAGGGATAGGTTTCCAAGTTGCGGACCTGCTCAAGCTCTCCCTGGAGATCCAATATCTTTTATTCTAACCTCAAAACTAGATCATTTGGTGCCGGGGTACTCCTTCCGTCTGAAGCTTCTACATTTTCCTTTCGAATACCACTTAAGTCATCCATTTTACCTTTCTCTTTACTCTTTGTATTACTCGGAGAAGGAGGAGGTGGAGGGACTTTTTATTTGGTATGATACGTTGATAATTCCAGTGTGTGTGAACCAACCTTAGAGGGGGGAATAAAGAATAAAGAAAAAAAAGATAAACAAGTCAATAAGGGTTCTAAAATGTTTGCAGTATTTAAACATATATTGTGGGAATGTAAATTCACATCCTAATTTGGGAATCTCTTTGTACCCTAAGTAGGCCTAGCGACAAATAGATTTGGAGAAATTCAGTGCCAATAATTGCCTCATTTAATAAATGTAAAAATAAACGCCCCAAAACGACACTAAATAAGATAATGTTGCTAATGGCACTTGGCCTTATTACATTTAAAAGGAAAGCAAGTAAATCTAATCTACTTGGTCCCAGAAGGTGCCTCTCTAGACTAAATGTTGTTATCGATAAAATCTCCCAGCTCGCGCAGGTTCAACAATAGGAATGCTCTTTCCAAATACGCTCCATCATTTCCTTTAGCATTCTGGTAGTCGGTGACCCTCTTTCTTATCTTCCCCTCCAGTTCCATGAAACTGTACTCCAAATATTCCAGCCTTTCACTGGTTTTAATATCTCTTTGTTTCCACTCATTAATAATTTCCATATTGGCCTTATATTGTGCCATATGTTCAGCTTTAGACTCGCGTACTCGTTTCCCCAGCTCGTTGTACTTCACCTCTGCTTCGTCGAACTCATCTATGACGCCATTTCCTGGACGAACTCTTGGCTCAAAGACTCCTGGTAGATTATCATCCATCTATGATGGGTAAAAGTATGAATGGCCCACATGATATCGGTCCGACTCAATGGTATCTTTCTCTACAACAATTTCTAAAGTCCACATATATTGTGTTTCATTTTTATATGGGATGGTTTCACCCAAGAAACTGGTTCTGAAGTGACTCTAGGAACCTTTGGTACGACGTATCTCCTGTCTCATAACCTTGAGGGGAGAATAAGGATATATCCCCCTTAATCGGATTAGCACCAAACGTGGGACGTCTCAGGATCTGATGATGAACTCGTCGGTACGGAACCATTCGAACATCCACTGAACATGTTCCTCTGTCAACTTGATTAAAAACTACACATATCCTATAGCATCCTTAGGTTGAGCAAACATGTCTGGGATGTAAATCATTCTCTTAGGTTGATGGAAGGCTAGGGCGGTTATTCCATGGCCTTCGTGGAAACTCTTTATGGTAATGTCCCCTTTGGAGATGTTCTAACATCCATACTTGTAATAGAAAGTTGCAACCCTTCTGACAGTGTTCCACTACTCGGTACATGTCTATAACGATTACACGGACAATAGTATATGTTATCCCTTGATCCCGTCCATCACAGTTTTGGCAACCATGGCTAGCCTAGTATGGATTCTATCCTCTTGGATTGGGAATACCAGTATGCCCAAGAAGCACACAATGAACATGAAGACCCTACGATGAACTCATCCCAAGGAGGTGATTGAGAACTCATCATAAAAATATGATAAGAGCTGTTGTGACCGTATCTTTCATAAAGGAAATCAAAAGGTATGTAGGAGTTTTTCAAGCACTCCAATTCATTATTTTTTTCAGCCCATCATTTTAAGGAACCCTCTGGTGGTGCGATTTTCAAGTTCCAATAGACCAGGGCTATCCGCAACCCAATAAATCCCTCTATTTCTTCTAGAAGGGAGTCATTTCTATGTATCGAAAAGGGAACACAACCCTTTCCTTATCCCAAGATAGAGTGGTAGCCTCAATTAGCATCTTGTTTGGTTGAAGATCCAGTAGTGTGGAAAATTCCCTAACACTCTTTTCACATGATTTTGGTCACTTGAGGGAAGGTCCCTCCACCAATCTATCAAAAGTGGAGGTATGCTACTGACCATACCAAATCTAGGGACTTCGTGTCTCATTTTAAACAAAACTAGAGATAGTAAGGCCATTTCCCCCTCAGGGTTCGTCTATTTATACATTAATGATTAGCATATTGACACTTATTTCTCCAAATTAAAGCATACAATCGTGATTATATCCGTTGGAATTTGTGAAAAATCCGACGGAATTTTGGACGAGGCTGGTCGTAAAGGGTTATTATGCTGACAACATATTAACTCGGCTAGTTTTGACTATGATGCATGTATAATTAATCATAGTAAGGCTACTATAGAGGTCTAGATTGGGACCTTCAAGATGACAACTTGAGGGGAAAAGGCACGGAACCGTCTAACACACTATGGATCGACTAGATTACTGCAAATATGCCTTTTCGAATTTAATGAGTGATATATAGGAAGAGTGCAAAAACTCATCAAGTTTTTCTATTTGATTGATTACGCAAGAGTGAGATATGATGTTGAGAATAATTTATGCAATAATAAATAGCATAGTGTCAAGTATTTGCACATAAATAAAAAGATAAAGGCAGTATTTAAATAGATAAAAGACAGATATTGAAAAAGACAACATAGAGACAAGTCAGTTTCAGGAAAATGAAGAAATCATAAATAAGCAGTTAAATCCAAATAAAGAGGAAAGGGTACACGTGATAAAGCATGCTTGGACTAATTTACAAAAATAAGTTCATTATGGTAAGAGTCTAAAAATATCCCCATCAATGCTGTCGCGCCCCCTTTTTCCTCGCGGAATTCGGGTTTCGACATTCATGGAGGAACAAATCGTTTCCTTTTAGAAAGTGGATTTTTTTAAAGAGTCTCCACCTAAAGGATCAAGGTATGTCAGGCAACCTAAAGCGATTAACTCATATAACTAGTTCGCATTATCAGAGATTAGGGTAAGGGCTCGAAATAACCTTGAGGTGAAGGTGTTAGACACCCCTCGCGGTCCACAAAGGTGGGTCCTAGCTGAACTTAAACTAAGTGAATTGGTCAATTAACAAGTAAGCATGTATTTGCAAGTAAAGTAGTTTCCTCCATATAAATGCATATATGATCAAGGAAGTTCGGACAATAAAAGTAAAGAGGTTTGGACACACATATGTGCAAAGAAAAATGAAGTTTAGATAATTTATACACATATAAGAATGGGGAAAGAAAAGTCCTAAGTTGATTAGCCTACAAGATCAATCTGTGCAATGCCCGGTAATCCTCCTCAACTAGAGGGGATACACGTGACATTAACGTGTGGGTCATCATATCCTTTTACTACCTATTACCCTCCCATTAGTAGTTATATAAGCGAGTTTAGTTAACGACCTCTAAGGATGCTGCTACCCGTCCCTTTCTTATGGTCCTGGCATCTAAATCTGGGCAGTTCTAGACAAATCTAAGGTATTTAAAAGGCAAAAATATAGGGGACAAAAAAATAATATGTAGGACAAGAAAATATGGAAAACAGTTAAAAGGCTTGTGTTTACCTCTATTTGTATATAGGTAAATAAAAAGCACACAAAATACATATTTTGAAGAAGTTAAGAAATCCTAAGAACATAATACCTAGATGGATGTTTCAAATACAATATATGTCGTGTTTATTTTAATGGGAGTGGCAGAATCCTAACCAGTTTGCCTACTAGTTTTATAGCCTGTGAAACATAATCAGTTTAAACACAATCAGAACATAGTTCTCAATTTTACCAGGAAATTAATCACCTAAGGCTAGCCAATGATTTCATTACCACGTTTGGGTCCAGGTGTGTAAAAAAAACCCTAAGGACCTCATGGATCCCGGGTAGTGCTCACATCCAGACTTTTCTAAAAAAACGACTAATTATGTATAGTATGAAAGAGCGATCCCTGATATGTCAGACTTCTGAGAGATCTCAAGGATCTCTAAGCAGTGCAAATACTAGAGGGGCAGAACTTAATAACCTAAGAGTAAGTGAGAGTGATTGACCTAGTCTGAAAGACTTAGTAAAAATAGTTTAAGAGTGAAGAAGGTTTTCTAGACTTGTTTTTGAGAAAATACTAGCAATGAGAGCTAGTTTTGAAAAGTGTACTGACAATATTTTAAAATAGTTCAAAAGAGTGAAAATTAAGTAGACAGACATGGAGTCATAGAAGGTTCAAACTCACAAGTACTATAGCATCCAGGCTTGCACACAAGGGTGAAAGGGGATTGGGAACATATAGGAATCTCATTGAAGGTGCGTGAATTGGGGCAGGGAGAATTGTTAACAGAAGACAAATGAGGAAAGAGGGTCGAGCAAAAGCTCTCGGCGCATGATAGCAAGATCGACGTTGTTCTCGAACAATGGCTCGTCGCCGGCGGAATTTGGCCCCCACTACCGCTCAAATAGTCACCCCTGCGCATCGTGTTACTAAGGAACTTGAACCACTAACTTTTGGTAATTTCCTTCCACAGGAATTCCAATCGACAGAGATGATGCATGCAGATGGTGTTGCCACTGATATACAACCTCCGAGGAACAAAATTGAAGTGCCAGCTAGCCTCGCTGTTAGACGACTACAATTCTCAGAAACCAGTGGGTCTGAGACATCAATTCCGACTGCTGTTTAAGTTGTGTGAGCTAATTGAAATGCTCAAATGGGTAAGCCACTCTCATTTGTGCCTCCTACTGATAGAGATGGTCAGAAGGTTGTCAAAATTAGTGAAGATGATTTGAAATCTCAGGTGGATTACTGGAGTACTGTGTTAATTGGATACGTAATTCGAGACAATCCTAATGAGAAATGATGGAGAATTTTGTGCTCCATGTGTGGAATTTTGTGTCTAAACCTCAGATTCTGGTTCACTCTGAAGGATATTGCACATTCCGATTCAATAGTATAGAAGACAAAGATTTAGTCATTCAGTCTAGGCCTTACTCGTACAGGAATAAACCCATGGTGTTGAAACCTTGGGAAATTGATTTCTCCTTTCAGAATGATGTACTCAGCAGTGTACCTGTATGGATTCGATTTCCTGGATTCCACTGGGCTATTGGTCTATTGAAGTACTGAGCAAAATAGCTAGTGCAGTGGGTAAACCATTGTACACAGACAAATTCACAGCTCACTATGAGAAGATCTCTTTTGCTCGAGTATTAGTAGAGGTTGATGCTGCTCATGCCCTCCCTAATCAGATAGAGATTAAGACTCCATTTGGCCCTAAGATTCAGTTGATTGAATATTACTGGAAGCCTAGTTTCTGCAATCACTGCCTGAAATTCGGCCATGATTCTATTGACTACTGGTATAATGCAGGCAATGATGTAGAACACGATATTGGGGAACAAGGAAAGACAAGAATACAGAGGACCAGATTGAAAAAGCAGGCTAAAGTTATTAAGCAAGAATGGCTTATTAAACAACCTATAGCAAATGCAGATACACAGGTTAGCTTGCCAGTTGAACCAGAGCATAACAAGGAGAATACGCAGTTGGGGAATAATACTTCCTGTATGAATATTGTTCAACAGAATGCACTGATAGGCCCTGCATCCAGGAAGGAAATGTTACAGCTATCAATGACCTTACTGGTAACACTGAAGCTATGGTTGACAAATATGATAAGGGGAAGGCTACTATTGATGTACTAGATGCTGGCAGAAGCGATCAACAAGCTGATCCGGGGCCTTCTCGGAGCATATTTCCTAATGCTTCATGATTATTGTCACTTAGGGGGCTTAATCAAGCCCATAAGCAGAAAGAATTGAAAAGCTTTCTGGCTGTAAATAAAGTAGATGTCATGGTTTGTTTTGAGACTAGAGTGAAGGAACACAAAGCAAAGAAGATTTTAGATAAGATTGCTAAGGGATGGAAGGTCCAATGCAACTACAATAAAGCTGTTAATGGGAGGATATGGCTTCTCTGGAAACCTCACATTCAAGTCCATATTTCCTGTGTGACTGGCCAATTTATTCAGTGTCTCTTAGAAGACCCTCAAAGTAACATCAGAACTCACTTGAGTGTCATTTATGCTCATAATACTGCAAACCTTAGAGAAAAATTGTGGAGTGATTTAAGGACAGTAAATGTTCCCAGTCCAGATTCTTGAGTGCTGAGTGGGGACTTTAATTCTGTATTATGTTCTGAAGATAGAATTGGTTCTCCTGTCACTAATGCTGAAGTCAGAGGGTTTAAAGAGGTCATTGCTGATCTCCAACTTACTTCCCTTAGAGACAAAGGGTGGAATTACACTTGGACAAATAAGCAGGGTAATACCACTAGGGTCTATAGCAAGATTGATTGGGCCTTGGGTAACTTCCAGTGGATACAGCAGTATGGACGCTTAGAAGCTGACTTCATGAACCCCTCAGTTTCTGATCACTCTCCTATTCTCATCAAATTTGGGAGGCCAAAACTTCTGCATCCTAAACCTTTCAGACTCTATATTTCTATTATGGAGATCCCCCAGTTTCTCACCATACTACAACATGTCTGGGGAGAGAAATGTGAAGGATCACATATGCAGCAGATATGGACTAAATTGAAGACCTTGAAGCAGCACTTAAAGGAGATAAATATCCATATGGCTTCATACAAACAGAAACTTATTCAGGCTAGGGAGACACTGGGTATTATACGACTCAGCTGCCAATCCACTTTCACAGACTTTGTTTACTGAGGAAAAATCAACACTAAATGAAATTGAGAAATAGATTTGTGTGGAGGAGCAAATTATGAGACAGAAACCCAAGGCTTGCAGGATTGATTGTGGTGATGTTAATACAAAATATTTCCATGCTCAGTGGAAGATCAGAACATGCCAGAATAACATTACTTCTATATACACTAATTCAGGTATGAAACTCACAGATCCCTTAGCTATGGAGCAGGAGTTTATAAAGGTGTTCATATCATTGATGGGGGAAAGTGCTGAAGAACTCCCTTGTGTCAACACTACTGTTATTAAAGAAGGACAATGTCTAACTTTATCACAGCAAAGAATGCAAATTCAAGAGGTTACATTGGAAGAAATTACAGAAGCTATAAAAGAGATGCCTAAGGACAAAGCACCAGGTGTGGATGGGTTTCCTGTGGAATTCTTTACTAGTAACTGGAAGATAGTAAAGGAAGATGTACTTGCTGCTACAAAGGACTTCTTCTCTACATGCAAACTGCCTCACATGGTCAATACCACTGCTATTGCACTTGTGCCTAAGGTTAGAGCTCCTACAACTGTTAAAGATTATAGACCTACTGCCTGCTGTACCAATGTCTATAAAATCATCTCCGAAGTTATTACGAGGAGAATGAAAACTGTTATTGGTGATTTAGTTGGACAAGCTCAGTCAGCTTTTATTTACGGGAGAAGCATTGTTGATAATATTTTGCTTAGCCATGAAATCTTCAAGGGCTATTCAAGAAAAGGAGTTTCCCCCAGATGTGTCTTGAAGGTGGACTTGAGGAAGGCCTATGACACCCTTGAATGGGGTTTCCTTAAACAGATCCTTATTGATCTTGGCTTCCCTGCAAAGTTTATTAACTGAATAATGGCTTGTGTCACTTCTATTTCCTACTCCTTAGTGCTCAATGGTGGATTAACTAAGCCCTTCACTGCTAAGAGAGGTATTAGACAGGGTGATCCTATGTCACCTTATCAGTTTGTTCTGGCTATGGAGTACGTGAATAGGATATTGGGTCAGTTGCACAGGAATGGGGATTTCAACTTACATCCTAAATACAGGAAACTTAACTGTGCTCATATCTGTTTTGCTGATGATCTTCTTATGTTCTGTCAAGATGATATTATTTCCATCCAGATCCTACAGGAGGCTTTCCATAAGTTCTCTGAAGCTTCTGGACTACACGCTAATATTAGTAAAAGTGCTGTTTATTTGGCTGGTGCACAACAGATTACCAAAGAAGAAATAATGGAGACACTGGGATTCACTGAGGGTCAGCTTCCATTCAAGTATTTAGGGATACCCCTCAACTCTAAAAAACTTGCTATACATCATTACCTGCCACTGATTGAGAAGATTACTTATAGAATCACTTGCTGGTCAGCCAAGTTGCTTTCTTATGCAGGAAGATGTCAATTGATCAGCTGTTATTTTTGGTATTCAGACTTACTGGGCAAAAGTGTTCATACTGCCAAAAAAAGTATTGGAAACCATTGAAGCAATCTGCATGTCTTTTCTGTGGACTAGAAATGCTACTGTGTCTAAAAGGGCTCTGGTTGCCTGGGAAAGGGTCTGCAGACCACTCACTGCTGGGGGAATCAACATTATTGATATGACTGTGTGGAATAATGCAGCTATTACTAAGCTCCTTTGGGACTAGGCCAGGAAAAAGGACTGTCTTTGGATCAAATGGTTGCACTGTTATTACATCAAACAGTGTGACATTGTAACAATGCCCATGCCTAAGTCAGCTTCTTGGGTTGTTAGAAAGATTCTGGAATGCAGAACTGCTGTAATAGATAATCAACAGCTACAGGGGAACCTTTTTAGCAGGTTGAAAGGAATGTGCAAGCTGGACAAATTCCAAATCCAGAAACTCTACCTTACAATGATCCCAGTTTCAATAAGGTAGAGTGGAAGAATCTGATGCTGACTTCTAATGTTCAACCTCGACACAAGTTCACTGTATGGCTAGCTGCTCAACAAAGACTTCCTACTATTGACATATTACAGAAATTTGGAATACAAGTGCCTGCAAACTGTGTGTTCTGTAATCAGCATGTTGAAGAGTTTAAGCACTTGTTCTTTGAATGCTCAATCATTAATCGACTGTGGTCCAGACTATGCTGCTGGCAAGGATACCATAGAACAGTTGGTAATTGGGAAGCTGAACTCCAATGGATTTGCAGTAAAGCTAGGAGCAAAATGTGGTACAAAGCTATTACTGCCTCTGTGTTTGTGAATACTGTTGCTCTTATTTGGAGGGGAAGTAATTGCATTCGGTTTGATGGGAAAGTATTTGTGGAAGAACAGTTTTGCAGAGAAGTTTCTTTGCTTGTTCATATCCGTGGCAGAAACTGTAAACAATGGCAAGATGGCTTGCGGCAACTTACCTATTTTCCTTAGCTATAGTCTAGTAGATTCCCTATACTTAGATAGCATTTGTTATTAATAGTTGTATTAGTATAGTGATTGTTTGTAAATGATTAGTAGCTAGTCCATGCTACTACTATAGAACTTTACATTGTACATCCCTTTTATATCAATGAAAGCAAACAGTTATATAAAACAAAATGGGGCAGGGAGGCATGTAGACAACATAGAATACTTAGGATCTTGATAGTCTTACTAAATTATCCAGGATAGCAGGCAACTAAACTTGGAGAAAAAATGTGGAACACACAATTAGACACACAAGTAGGGTCATAGTATGATCACATAGTTAAGGGATTAAATATGAATTAAAAACAGGCACGCATTAGATAACAGATGAAGTGTAGGCATGATAATCATACATTTGAACAAGGTAGAAATTAGGCATGCTAGATAAAGCAGTAGATAGGCAAATATAGTTAGACATGCATAACACATGTTGAACAGGAAAGTGCTAAGCAAGACAATGCGCAGAAACAATAATGATGCTTGTAATTGATGAACTTAAGGCAGTAATGAAACACATAGGGTTTAGATTTAAAAAAATAATCAGGGACATACCAGTTAAGAAGAGAAAAACATAGAATGCGAAGCAAATTTTGAACAATATCTAGCTTTGGCTTACACCCGGCTAGACTAATGAATACCACAAGTAATAGAGAAGAGCGGATAGCTTTTAGAGTATAAAATAGTTGTTTGAATTAGTGTCCGTATCCTGAAATAAGAATACAGGAGAGTATATATAGTAGTTAAGACTTAAATAGAATAAGGTAAGAGATCAATTGTTCAACAAATAGGGAAATATATAGAATTAATCATGCATAAAATCAGTATGGACTCCCCTAATTAAGGGGTAATCAACCAACGATAAAGGGAGGACAGTATTTAAGGAAAGAAGAATCGAGTAAAACTTAAGCACATAATGGGCAATTAAGGGTAAATAATAAGGGTTTAGTTAAGAAAACTATTTTGAGGAACCTGTAAGTATCACAGTTGATTCTAATAAAGTGAGAAAATAATTAAAAGGTGTAAAAATAGGGAAATGATCAAAATCAACACATAGGTCTTAATAGAACAAATCAGTGAATCAAAATTCAAACAAATAATATTGAGTTAAGGGAGAATAATATAGGTTTTCATGAATAAACAAGTACGCCAAGTATAAACACGCAGAATCAGTCGAGAATCGAATAAAAACCCTAATAGAGACATACTAGGGTAAAAATCACAAGATATCGAATTAAGCTAGAATAAAATCATAAGAATCAAAGCATAGAATGAAAAAAGTGCACAAGTAATACGGTCAAACTCAGAATCAAAGCAAAAACTCGATCAGCTTCATCTTCATTTTCACCGACACCAGCAGCTACTTCATCACTTCCATCTTCTTTCACTCTTCCACCAGTAATTGCTACATCATCTTAACTGGCCTGATCTAGCAATGAAGAAGATGTTCCTCTTCCCAAATCCCTAGTTCATGGGATCTTGGGGAAAAATTATGCTGCCCTTTTATGAAGATCCACAAAGGAGGAAGAATATTACTCTTTCGGTCTCTATAGGATGTAACTTGCTATCCCGGCTGGTGGAGCTTTCTAATTCTCTGAATCCTTTGGCTTCAGAGAAAACTGGGAAAAGATTCAGGCACTCTCGGGGGAGTGTTTGTTGAACAACGCCATGTACAATTTTGCAATAGTACGTTCCTTTCGTTCTTTGTTATTTCTTCTACTTTTGTATAGTTTGATTTTTATTTTTCTTGTTTTTGGCCAATTTCTTGCTTCCAAGGGCCTTTAGAGGTTGATTTGTTAGAAAAAGGAACTTACTTCCACTGGTGATCAAATTTTGGCAGTGCAGGAGCAAAGTGTCGCTCGCCTCTCGGAACTGGAAGCCAAAGCCACTGAGGATGTTGCATTGGAGGCTCGTTTATAGTAAAGCGAGCAAGAGATGGTAACCCTTAGCCAAGAAATTGGGCCCTGAGGGTTAGATTTGATGCATCAAATGCCAGATGGGCTGAAGTCCATGACGTTGTTCTTGCTGCATTTGAGAGCGAGGCTGCCACTACTGAAAAATTGGCTAACTTAGAGGCAACCTTGAACTCCGAAATCGAAGAGCTTGCTGCTGGGGAGGAGCAATCATGCCCAGTTGGACGAGAAGAACAAGAAAACTATAGAGCATAATAAGCTCTTTAGTTGAATTATCTGTGACCTTGATGTTAGCCTTACAGCTGTTAAGTCCGCCCAGGAAAGCCTTTCTGCCGAGGTAGCTCAAAGAAGAACTTACGATCCAAGTGGCTTCCTTCATCTCTGAAAAAACGTACGCTATGTACATCATGAGGAGCAAGACCTTGGAAGAGGCCACATCAGCTATCAATGATTTTGATGCTGAAATTGCTAAGGCCCGTGAGCTTGAGTTAGCTACAAAAATGGGATTCTAGAACAGTCTGATGCTTCTAGTCCTTCTAGTTTCGGTTATGAGTCCACGAGAACTAAAGAGGAATCAGAGGACGATGATGTTGAAGATCAAACTAGGAAAAAAGTTATGTTTAATTTATCTTTCCTAAAAAAACTAGGTCTTGGATCTTTAAGATTTAATCCAGTTCCATTCATGGTTGAACGCCTTCTTAAAAATTCAATGCAATCTCCTGTGATTTTCGTACTATTTTTATTTACTCTAAGGTAAGAACTTAGATGTTTTAAGATCTTTCCTAGTACTATTTTTGTTAAATATCTCCTTTGATGTTCTCTTATGCACGTCTATATGCACTCTACTACGATTTTTGGGAATTTGATGACCAGCTTATTAACCCTAAGATTAGGGCTCAAGCCTGTTATGATATTTTTAATACCTTCCTATAGTTGTATATATGCATGTTACCCTTCTTTAATTATTCTGACTGATTTTACTATCCTAAAATTAGGGTTCCAATTCTTATTTCACTTTTTTTACCGATTCTGTCTATCTGGTCTTGCTCATTTACCTTAGCTCTATTAATTAAAATGTTAATTGATTTATTTGCCTAAATTGGGAATTCAATTTAGTACCCGTATTTTCTTATTAAGTTCTTACTCATTCTTACCTTATTTGTGTACCCGTACTACTGGATGATTTCTGTTTTGATCCTAATTGATTGTGGAGTCGGTTTTACTTTATTTAACCTCATTCTCAGACACATATTGATTCCGTGTGATAGTTTTCTTAAATTAAGTGGTACTTATTTGATTTTGTACTTTAAATTAATTCATGCTGGCTTTAACTGACCGTTAATTGATTTTCATACCTTATTTGTGTGTGATTGGCTCATTATCTTATTTGATTTACTCTATTATATGTTATAAAAACCCTTCCCTTTTACCCTTTATCAGAACACTCGAACTCTCCTATTCTCACTATTAAACTTAAATTCTCTCTTACTCATGTTCTGATTTCTGCACTAAGTGGATATTATTTTGGCCGGTTGAAAGCCAAGCCAACTTGTTCTGAAACTTAGCTGTTACTGAAATTTTACTTTCTCTCTTCTAAACTGGTATGTCCTAACCTTCGCAATTCCTTTCTCTATGCATTGTTTGATTAACCTGTTTCAATTCCTAGCATGAATATGTTTGTTATGTGACTGCCTGACTCTACTTGATAATGTTATACTAAGTTATCTCCAACAATTTGAACCCTATCTAAACAAGTTGTATGCTCCCTTGTTCTGAGCGTGGATGGATACTGCAAGAATATAACTAATATGTGGCTAATTCTGTCTGTTAATTCAAGTGTCCTTGCTTTTGTGATTACTGATATGAGCATCCATCTTAAACAAATACCAATCTGCTTGAATCATGTGCTAAATATGGATTTTTCTTATTCCTTGGTACAACTTTGTTTGCCACCCTATAACCTGAATTTATTTGCTTATGAAAATAAAACTATTTTCTAAAACTATTACTCTTACATTTTATGTACTAGTTTTCAAATTGCTACTCTTAGTCCTTTAGGTTCCAACCACCCCTAGTGTGAGCACTACCTAGGGTCCCTGAAACTTCTTTGAACTCTGACACATTGGGGCTGGTTTTCCATCCTTTTATGAATTACTTGTTGAATAGAAGGTTCTAGTATGGGCATTTCCCGAGGTCCCTGAGGCTCTTTGAGAACTTTGACACACTGGAAGCCTGGTTTAATGTGATATGAATCACTATTGTTGCTTCAGAGTTATTGTGTTTGAAGTTCTGGTTCCCAGGTTTATATTGGGCCTACTAAGGCTCCCTATAGGGTAATAGATCCTGTTACGTAATTCATTCATTCTAGGCTATAATAACCTTTATAATAAATAGATTTGGGGTTTATTAGTAAAATCAGGGGGTTTCCTTACATCTTTAAACTTGGTTAGAACTCCTGCCTATAGGTTTATCATGTTGAACTATGTGAATGCTACTACTTGTTTAGATATCTCGCATATAGGATTTTTTGATTATTTGTTCTGTATTTCACTCTCATGCTAGAAATCTCGTTTATAGACCCCTTGTATTAGAGATCATGTCCATAGGATCCATGCACATTTTTTAACATACAGGCATTAGTAACCATGTCTATAGGATCCTCTATTTGAATAATAACCTTCTTGACAAGTTCTTTAAAATTCTTCCCATGTATGATTAGTAGATACCATGCCTATAAGAACTAAACATTCGGTTTCAACTTAGATACCATGCCTATAGGAATAAAGAATGAATCAATTTCAAAACCTAGAAATCATGTCTATGGGATTCAAACTAATAGATATCATGCCTATAGGGTGAAATCAGTTTGTAAATTTAGAAATCCTGCCTATAGGTTTTAAATCAATTAAAATACATGTCTATAGGATTTAAAAGGGATAAAACCTATCTTTATGCGTTAAAATCAGTAATTCACTCAAAAGTCGTGTTATAGGTGTATAATTAACGGTTATAGATAACACGTCTATAGTATTAATCACTTAGGCAAATCCATAGGATTACTAATGATTCGAGCCTAAATTGTGATATCTTACTGCCTGAAATGCTTAGATTCAAGGTTTCATAAAATTACCAGGCAAATTGATCGGTCCAAATGTCTGCCTTAATAAATTGTTGTCTTGCATTCTGTTTCTACCTTATAGAGATCCTGCCTATAGGATCTTAAATTAACGAAATCTGTTGATTTAACTGTGTGCATTTGTTGACTACTTGTGGAGGTTAATGTGAGCCCTTATTTTCTCCTCACATGATAGTCCTATCGGATTTTTTTTGTCACCTAATTTTTCTCATTTTAAGCAACATAGGTCAATCTAGAACCACCCTAAATAGAGGTCCTAAATACCTCAAGGAACATAAGTAAGAGACGGGTAGTGCACGCATAGGATACAATTTAGAATCAACTAAAACACGTAGGTAACAACTGAAAGATAGTAATTGGATAGTAAAGGAAGTGATAGCCCATGCGCTAATGCTATGAGTATAACCCTGACTCAAAGGAGTTGCAAAGAATTGGATGGAATGATCCTAGGCTAAAACTTAGGACCCCCCCCCCCCCCCTCCAATACTCCTATGTAAAGTAATATTGTATCTGTCCCAATTTATTTTCTTTCCTTTTAAGACTAATTCGCCTAATTTAAGTTCGGTCGGGACCCACTGTTGTGGACCTCGAAGGTTCCTAACACCTTCCTCTCAAGGTAGTTTCGAGCCCTTATTCGATCCCTAGTGAAGTAAACTAGTTAAATGAATTAACTGTTCTATGTTCCCAATCGCACCTTAACCTATTAGGTGGTGGCTCTTTAAATTCCTTACCCTATTCCAAAAGGAAAGGGTTTTCCACAGAAATGTCGAAACCCAATTTCGTGAAAAAAAGGGCGTGACAATCGGTGGATCCATCTATTTCTTTCGGGGGTGCAGACACTTCTCTTCCTCCTTGTTCAAGAGATGCTGTAGTTTAGATTTTCTTTTCTTTTTCTAGTTCTTGTATCTGTGTCGTTTTGTCATGTTTTTGAAAATAAAGGCATATTTTTTATCAAGTATTGTTTGAGTCTTACTTCCGTAAAAATATCCATGCAAGTTTTTGTCTTTGCTCCTTTTACTTAAGGACTTTGTGCAAGTTTTCATTTTTGCGTCTTATTACGTGTAACTTTGAGGTATTTTTTCCGAAAGCATTTTGGTTCCGGGCATCAACCCTTTTTCTTGAGGGTTTCTACAAGTATTTGCTCTAGTTTAATTTTTGTTTCCTTTTTTGAATCCACTAGGCAAGTGACTAGGGTTGGTTTTTATATTAACAACAAAAAAGAAAAAGAAAATACAACAAATAAAAAAAGTACAAATAAGGGGTACAATAGCACTGGTATAGTTACCCATATAACGCAACCGGGCTACCCTTATTGCACTAATCCTATCGAGGGATAAAATAACCTCACTAGCAAGCATCCAAAAAGATAGAACTTGCTAAGATTAAATGTTCAGTGATCATCACAGAGTTTATAGCATACTCAGTGATGATATTACAGATGATAATACTTAAAAAATGGAAAAATAATACAATGTAACAAATTTTGTCTTTGTCTTCTTTGTTGAAACTTGTGTATTCTCCAAATTATAGCTCTTTTGCTTCTTCTTCCACTTTCTTCAAATAGTCATCAAACTGTATCATACTTTTTGGATTTATTTGACCTCGCGGAAGTGGTAGGTACACTCGCCTTTTGCTTTGCATTTCTCATTGGTGGTTTCCTAAGGGTAACATCTTGTGTTGCTTTTCCATTGCAACTCTGTTGCCTGCCATCCCAGCTTCTATCCCTTGTTATAGATTTCCTATTTTTTCCGCTATGCAATGGCAAAAAATCGCCTTTCCTCGCTGCCGCTTCCCGGAGTTGATTTAGAGTAATATCTTCCTCATCTTCTTCATAAACATCCCTACCTAAATTTATAGGTTTTGGAATTTCTTGAGGAAAATCTTGTGATACCAAAGTGTTATCCTCTTTAGTGACCAAGACTGCGTTTCTTTGATTTTTGTTATTGGTGTTGGTCATTCTTCTAGTGCTGGCAACATTAGGTGCACTTAAATTTTTGAAAGGTTTGGGACTTACCAACGCATCAAGTAACATTCTGTCATCCAAAGAGATTGTTGGTACACTTATTAGAGCAGTTGTGAGTGCATTTTCATTCATCTGTTGCTGCCACGTTCAACAGTAGAAACAGATGAAGTGAACTGCTGCTACTGCCCAGAATTCGTTGCTACTACCTCTCATATCAGCCTCGTTTTAGTTGTGGTTATTTCTCGATGTTGCTGCCTTGAGCTAGGGATAAAATCTGGAGCTGTTGCGTTGAGCCTTCTTGCAGATCCTATCTTAGCGTAGCTACCTCCTTTTGGAATTGGAGACACTACTAATGTTATCTCCTCATCACCATTACATGTCTCACCATCATTTGAAGAGTGATCCACAAAATCAATTCAAAAATCTTCTTCATCATCGTATTGACGTTGTTGAATCCATATCTTGGAATTTATTGCTGGCTCCCTCACATTTTCTTTGATAATATCATTATCGTCTTCGTCATCCTCTTCACCTTTCTGCAACCAAAAATTGGATTTGATCACCTTTGCCTTTTGAGTGTCGTTGATGATTTGTTGGATGTGAGGATTGGAAATATACATTTTAGGGGTATTGGTGCTGATCGCCTCAGTCGTTTGGGCAACAATAGGAATAATGGCCTTCGAAACAATATGTCGACCATCTGCGTTCTTGGAATGTTGCTGTTGATTGCTACTGCCTGAAGCTTGAGGTTGGCCATTAGCATGTTCCTTTACTGGAGCTGTAGTTTTTGAAGAACTTTGCTTTTGTTTTACATTTGTTGGATAGTTGTATTTTCCAAATTTTGAATCTAAATCTCCAAACACCTGTTCGCATTTTTTAGCATCAACATTCTCTCCATCTTCATGTTCAATGGTCAAGGCTTCAAAAGCATTTGTACACCTAATATTTTATGATGTAAATTCCTGTTTTTTGGAATCATTAGCAGCCCTTTTACTAGGTGATACAACTGACCAAACCTTAGCCACGTTTTGTTTTTTCCCCAACTTCCTTTGTTCTTTGTCCAGCTGCTCCTGTTGATTTTTCCACTGGATCAAATAGTGCAGCAACACATTCAACACCTGTTTTCTCCAGCTTTGTACCTGCATCAATATGTCTTGTCCCTGCAAATTTTAAATGGTTATGACTAATGTTTCCTTGATTCAATCCAATTTGTGAAGCACCATCCATAGGCTGCACAAGCTTGCTTGAACTAGCCTTAGGAACACCAAAACCAACACATTCATTGACAGTAGCAGCCTTTTGCCCTCCTTCAGCCTGCACATTTAGTATGTGTTGCTGCTTAACATCATTTTCTTGTAAATCCTTATCTGGAACTGTAGAGATATGATTGGTATTCAATGCAGTAAGATTGGAGTTGGTTGGTCGATTAGCATTAGGTTCATCAATCCCAGCAGCTTCTCGATCCCCAGCTCCCTTTAATGAACCAGTAGCCTCCACATTTCGCTGCTCAATACTTTGAACTTGCACTGAAGCAACTACCAAATTTTGGGCAGCCCTCTTTGCATTTAGGAGCTCCCTAGCATCCCCTTTCCATTTTTCCACCTTGCTCATCTCCTCAGACAAACCCAAAACTTCAACAGGCAGTAGACGATAATTATCAACAGCTTCTTCAGTACCTTGCACATTCCTTGTTGTATTTTTGTTTAATCTGTGACATGATGTTTCATCATGTCACTTGATGCTTACAACAGTGACAATACAAAGGTAAGTTATTATAAACAAACTCTTGAAAGAACTCAACACTCTTGCCCGTCTGCTTATCCATAAAATTCAAATGTACCTTCTCAGGTAATTTGTCCATTAAATCAAGAATCACTTTGACTCTTGCAGTACTAGGACGCGACTTAGTCTAGGTAGCTTTGTCAATAGCTATAGGCATACCAACAACTGACGCAATAGACAACAAAGCCTTCATCGCAAACAGCTCCTTTGGCAAATTTCGTAAGGAAATCCAGACCACTGCCTTCGTGGTTTCTTCATTGACCTTAAAATCAAGGGACCATGGGAAAATTCGGATTTGATGCTCCTTACCATTGAATTTGAAGTAGTTAACTGACCTCACAAGTGAATTAACGAAATCTTCATGTTGATCCACCCTGATAAGAAATTTTCGAGGTGCTAGTTGACCGATCAAACATTGTCCTTTGATGCCGAAAAATTTCAGCAGTACATTTCTTAAGGCTATTAAAATCTGGTGCATTTGAAGAGAGCTTCACTACAATGGCTTGATGTAAACCTTCCTCTTTTGCGAAATCCATCCTTTCCTCCATTGAAAACTTGATTGTTGGGACTCCATGAATTATTTCAATTAGTTTCAACAACTTTTGATTCAAAGTAGTTGCAACCTTCTGTTGGATCAATTGATCAGCATACATTTGTTTTGAATTGTCATTTGAGATCATCTCTCCCACATCCAAAGGCTGGGGAGAGGACTTTGGCTGTGGGAAAGGACGATGCATCCATAGTTCTTCAATACTCCATCAAGAAGAAAGAAAAATACAATGAAAACAAAGAGCGGCGATGAAATCTGCCCAGTTGACACGCTGCTACAGTAACTCGAATGACAAAATCAAAGATCTGATGCGATTGGCTAAAGATTTTAGGAAGAAATCAAATGTGGGTTGTTCACAATCTGTAAGGTGTTCTTTTGGTAGCTAATTTGTGACCTTACCTTGCCGGATTCCGATGGTATGCCCGATGAATAGTGACAGGATCACTATTTTCCCTTCTTCCTAGAGAGAAGGCAGAGAGTTTAGAGAGAGAAAGATTTTGTTTCCTTTAGTGTACGTCATCATGTGTATTTTTTCCTGAAGGCATTTTGATCCCGGGCATAAATTCTTCCTAAACCAACCCTTTAACGCGAGGGTTTTCATAAGAGAGGGTCCTCTTATGTTAACGGTGCTCTTGAAGAGGACATCTAATGTTCATTAAGGCACTAGAATTAAAAGTACTTGTTTAACTTTCAAATGACAAAATTAGTTCATTGTTGGACAAGAAAAAAGATAGAAACAAAATGATTTCATTTTATTTAATTCCTTCAATTTTCAAAAGTACACAAGCATTTTCTATGTTGAAAAGTTATTTCCATTACTTGTGGCTATCTTGTACAACTTATTTTTACAGGGCTACCACAATCCCTAGTCCCGATGATGCATTTGTGTTTTTGAATTTTTGTTTCTAGGTTGATATGGCAGTTATAGATGCAGTATCCTCATATCATCCCCCTCCCCCCCAGTGTTCGAATGTGAAGAATGCAAATAGGAATACTGGAAGTCCTGTACTTTCAACGATTTCACCAATGAATTGCTAGATAATCCTTAACTTGGTAACGTACCTTACTTCTCCTTAGGAATCTATGTTATCGAGAAACAGACTATATAACAACCCTCTAGTGGTTTGTGATTATGAACAATTGGGTAACCTTTGCTCGGTAGAAAATATAACTTCCAGTGGGAATTTGCTATCGAGCCAAAGTTATCTAACCGTCCCCGAGTGGAAACTTGTTTGTATGCCTTGCTTTTAAAGGTCGTATTGTTGATGTCTCCATAGTATGTTTTTTGTCATTGCCTTGTTAAAAA
Organism: Nicotiana benthamiana; assembly: GCA_034376525.1. Lineage (NCBI taxonomy): Eukaryota > Viridiplantae > Streptophyta > Magnoliopsida > Solanales > Solanaceae > Nicotiana > Nicotiana benthamiana. The sequence continues at coordinate 10,145,959 of CM067338.1, read as the reverse complement.
CCTTTCCAGAAAAACCTAATTGGGACAAAAATTGAACGAAGAAAAAAAGGGTGCAGCACATACTTTCTGATTGGATATTGTTCATTAGCAATAATATCTTTTGAGGTGCGCCACGTTCCAATTGTTAGGCAATTTGTCTCTATTCTGGTTCTTCAACTCGTATAAACCTTTCTTAGTGATAGCTGAAATCTGGTAGGGACTTTCTTTTATTGGACCCAGCTTCCTCACATGAAGCTCCCATGTATTTTGAGTTACTTTACTCATAACCAAATCTCCTACTTTGAAATAACGGAGTTCGGCCCTTCGATTATAATACTGCTCCATTCCTTGTTTTTATGTTGCCATTATTACATGCTCCAAGTCCCTACATTCCTCGAGAAACTCCAAATTGATCAGATTGCTTTGTTGTTCGTTTCTTCATCTGCCTGGAAATACCTCAAGGAAGGTTTACCCACTTCTACCGGGATTAGTGTAACGATCAGGCCAGTTGTCTTAAGAATTTATGTCATGATGTCCTATTAATTTCTTTCCCCGTATTTGTTTTTGTTGTTGTGAATTTCTGGGATGATTCCTTTTGAGTTTCGGAGTGTTTTGGGACACTTAGTCCCCAAATGAGAGGTTAAACTTTAGAATTTGACCGTAGTTGGAGCAGTGTGAATAGGTCCTCGAAATGGAATTGCGTCATTTCCGTTAGCTCTGTTGAGTGATTCAGGCTTAGGGGAATGTTTGGATTGTGTTTTGAAGGTCCATAGCTTATTTAGGCTTGAAATGCCGCAAGTTGAAATTTTGCAATGTTCGAATCGATATTGTGAAATTTTGATATCGGGGTCGGAATCCGATTTTAAAAGTTTGAATAGCTCTATAGTGTTGAATGTGACTTTGTGCAAAATTTGGAATCAATTGGACTTGGTTTGGTTGGTTTTTGAATCAGTTGTAGGATTCTTGAAATTTCAAGTTCTTTAGGCTTGGAGTGGAGGGTGATTCATGGTTTTAGAGTTGTTTGATATGATTTGAGAGTTGGACTAGGTTTGTATGATGTTTAAGGATTGGTTGGCATGTTTAGTTGAAGTTCCGAGGGCCTCGAGTGAGTTTCGGATGCTTAACGGAAGTTGAGTTGGACTTAGGTTATTTTCTGAAGTTGTTGCTTCTAGTATTTTCGCACTTGAGACCCGTAGATGTTAGAAAGTCGGTCGCAAGTGATATTTTGGATTTGATGGCCAGTGACCGCAGATGCGGCCATAGGGCCTCAAAAATAGACCGCATCTGAGGAGAAAAGAGTGTGGGTGCAGTATCTGTCCGTTTAATGAAATCTCACAGGTGCGAGTCCCCACCTACAGAAGGGGGACCGCAAGTGCAGTCCCCTGACTCCATATACGAAAATCGCTGGGCAGAAATATGAAATTTTGAGGATTTAAAGTTCATAGCACGAAATTCGATTATTTAGCTCGAGAGAAGGCGATTTTGACATAATTTTGAAGAGGAAATCAGTGCGTAACAATTCATGATCCCTTTCAAGTTGTATTCTGTTAATCTAATCTTAGTTTTGTCATTTAATTATTGATTTGGAGTGAAAAAAATGAGAGAAATAAGGAAACATTCCCCAACTTAAACATGAGTTTTGAGGGAGATTTTGGCATCGGATTTTGATGATTTTTGTTCGAGTGTACTTGTGAGTGAATGGGTGTTCATAAACCGTAACTTTTACCCAATTCTAAGACGTGAGTCCAGAGAGGACTTATGGGCAGTTTTCTCTTTTGTTTTTACCTTAGCTTCGATTTCTTTAGCTAAATTAGTTATTTGTAGTTATATTTACATTATGAAATTGATTTGAATAGTTTGGGCCACTCAGAGTTGGATACTCATGGAAAAAGCGTGGTTTTGGATTTATTTTGAGCTGGTTCGAGGTAAATGGCTTGTCTAACCTTGTGTGGGGGAACTCCCCTTAGGATTTGGTGTTGTTATTATATGAGTGCCTTGTACGTGAGGTGACGAGTGCGCGCACATGCTCATTATTGAAAACCCCATTTTTATTAAGTAAATATCTATGTTTTCTTCTAATTGAGCAATACTTGCACTTGAAGCCTCTTGTTTAATTTAGGGAAAGCATGCTTATGTGATCTAATTGTCTTACCTGCTTTAACTGGTTACTTGTATTCTGTGCAGCATGTTTAGAGTAGAATTCCTGTTTATTCTTGAATAGAACTGCAAATTCTTTCTTGATACTGTTGTGTGTTTACTTTGGGACTATGGGATGATATCTCGGGAGATCCCCTTTCATGTTTACTTTGGGACTATGGATCGGTATTCCGGGAGATCCCCATGCACGTTTACATTTGGGACTACGGGATGACACTCAGGAGATTCCCTTTACTGGATATTTACTTTGGGAATATGGATTGGTATTCTAGGAGATTCCACTACATATTTACGATTCTTACTACAGAACGATATCCCGAGAGATCCTATGCACATTTACGTTTGGGACTACGAGACAATATCCTAGAGATCCACTGTTGCTATATTTATGTACCGAGTAGATTCTGTCTGTTATTTTCCTCTTTATCGATTGTTAGTTTTTTAATTATTATGTCGCAGTTCATACATATCTACCTTGTTTAATATATAAATAACCAGTAAGTCCCTGACCTTTCTCGTCACCACTCAATCGAGGTTAATCTTAGTTGTTACTAGGTACCATTGTGGTATGCTTATGCCCTTTAGTGCACACATTTTCCATGTACGGATCCTGATTCTTCTACTCATCCATGCTATCAGTGAGGCGAGGCGATTTATCAGATACTTCGAGGTATATCTTCCGCATCTGCAAACTGAGGAGTCCCTCTCTATTCTCTCTTTTAGCTATAGACTTTCTATAATTACTTTGTTTAGACTTCTCAAGTAGAACATTATATATTTCCTCTGGTGTGTGATTCATGAGATTTCGGGTTTTGGAAGTGTTAATATTGGTCGAGAGTGTTACTATTTTATATGGTGGGCGGTAGTTTTGATCTTCTCTATTATATTGCCCGTAAATTGCTAGTTTTATATCTTTATTTCCTTTTTTCGCAAATTGTTAGGCTTACCTAGTTATAGAGACTAGGTGTCGTCATGACAGTTCATAGGAAAAGGACGTGGGTCATAACAAGTAGAGCTTCTGCACCGTATACAAGGGAAAAAAGAGTTTCTCTTGTGCTCGACTTGGTCGTTGTTTGATACGCCCATACAACTCCGGGTAATTCTTCGGGCCAATTGCCTTTTGATGCTTCCAACCTTTTCTTGAGGTTTTGAATGATCGCCTCGTTTGTTGATTCCCCTTGTCCGTTTGCACTCAGATGATAGGGTGAAGATGTGATCCTCTTTATTTTCAAATCTTCAAGGAACTTTTTATCTTTTGCACCAATAGATTGTGGACCATTGTCACATGCAATCTCCTTTGGTAAGGACATACTTCCACCCAATTAGAAAAATAATCAATAAAAATTAAAAGAGATATTACCTTTCTAGGAGCAACTGGAAACGGTCTGGCGATGTCCATCCCCATTTCATAAACGATCACGGAGACAGAACCGAATGTAAAGATTCTACCTGTTCATGCACTAGTGGTACGTAGAGTTGGCACTTATCACATTTTCGTACAAAATAATTGGTGTCATATTCCATATGGAGCTATTAATATCCTGCATGCACCAACTTCAGAACCAAAGAATATGTGCCCAAGTGGCTGCCACATATCCTTTTGTAGACCTCTCTCATGACATAGTTAGCTTTGGATGCCCTTAAGTAATGTACAAATGGGCCTTGGAAAGATTTTCTATATAATTTTCCTCTTTTGAAGCTATATCGCACTAAATTGGTGTGCAATTCCCGATATGCTTTGGGGTCTTCGGGGCAACTTTCCGTGCTCGAGATAATGAATGATTTCATTCCTCCCATCCCAGAAAAAATTAGTCGAATTTACCTCATTGTAACCATCCATATCCAAGACTAAGTTCATCATTTGTACTACCATCTCAGACTCTGATCCCTTTATTTCTGTTGATGATCCTAAGTTCGCCAATGGATCTATTTCTGCGTTATCCTCCCTTGAGATATGAGTAAAAGACCACTCCCAAAAATCGTGCCAACGGAGCCTGAACTTTTCACGTATTGTTGCATGCGTTCTTCTTTGGTGTCAAAGATCTTGTAAACGTGATTTACCGCGAGTTGTGAGTCACATTTGATATTGATGACCGGAGTCAAGTCCCAGAGCCAATTAGAGTCCTACAATCAAGGTTTCATACTTTGCTTCATTGTTAGTTAGAGAGATTGTCCTTACGGACAGCCTTAAGGTTTTCCCTGAAGGCATAATTAAGATTATTCCAATCCCGGGCCCCTTTATGTTGGAAGCTCCATCCATGAATAAGGTCCAAACCCCTGATGTCGATTTTGACACTATTACTGCTTCTTTGGTTGGTAGAGGTAATAAACCAAACCAAAATCGACCATAACACCAGCCAAGACTTTTAAATTAATTGCAGTCTGTGGTTTATATTCTATGTCGAGTTCGCTCATTTCGAAGGCATATTGGGGCAATCTTCCCAAGAACTCAGGTTTATGGAGAATGTTTTGTGAAGGGAAAGTAGTCACCACAGCTATCGGGTGGCATTTGAAGTAGGGCCTAAGCTTCCGAGCGGCAACTATGAGAGATAAGGCCAATTTCCCCAAATATCGGTAGCGAGTTTCTGCATCCGTCAAAATTTGCTAACATAATAAATGGATGATTACGTACCTTCGTCTTCTTGGACTAAAACTGCACTTAGCGCAACTTCAGAGACCGCGAGGTAAATTAGCAACCTTTTCCTATCTTTTGGTTTTGAGAGAAATGGAGGGCTTGAATAATACTTCTTCAAATCCCTTAAAGCATGCTGCCACTCTGGTGTCCATTCGAAATTATTTTTCTTTTTTAGCAGTGCAAAGAAGCGATGGAATTTTTCTAACGACCGGGAAATGACTTGATCGAAGCTGCCAATCTTTCCGTGAGTCTTTGGACTTCCTTTACATTTTATAGTTTATCCGGGATGCCTTTTATGTCCTTGATTTTATCAGGATTTACCTCAATTCCCCTTTGTGAGATCAGAAATTCCATAAACTTACCAAAAGTAACCCCGAACACGCACTTCTCGGGGTTAAGTTTTATACTATACTTCCTTAGGATGTCAAAGTTTCTTACAGATGTTTAAGGTGGTCACTTGCATTCAAATACTTAACGAGCATATCGTCTATATAAACTTCCATAGTGTTTCCTATTTGATTTTCAAACATCTTATTCATGAGATGTTGATAAGTGGCTCTGGCATTTCTTAACTCGAAGGGCATCACATGGTAATAATATGTACCAAAATATTTTATAAACGAAGTCTTTTCCTGATCTTCCGGGTTTATCTTGATTTGGTTATACTCGGAATAAGCATCGAGGAAACTCATTAACTTGTGCCCGACCGTGGCATCAATCATTTTATTGATATTTGGCAGTGGGAACGAGTCTTTTGGACATGCCATATTAACATCCTTATAATCTACACACATGTGAAATTTATTGTTCATTTTAGGAACTACTACTACGTTAGCTAGACACTCTGAATATCTTACCTCTCATATCGAACCGATATTCAGTAAACAAGTTACCTCTTCTTTGATGAATTTGTTCTTAGCAATAGGGTGCTTCTTTTGTCACTGGAGTTATGTTGGGATCCAGGATTAACTTATGAATGGATATCTCCATGGGGATACCTGTCATATACTCGTATGACCACGTAAGTTATCGGCATTGAATTTAAGAAATTCGATAAAAGCGTAACTGAGCTCCGAGTGCAGTCGCGTACCCAAGTGGAATTTTCTTTCTAGGAATTCTTCTAACAATGCAAATTCCTCTTGTTCTTCATCCGTAGACTTCATTGCATCTGTCTCTTCTTGAACTTGAAAATATCTTGGAACCTGATAATGTTTAGACGCCTACTTCCTCTGTGTTGGGAGTATGTGTCAGTTCCTATAATTGCTATACATGTGTTCCTTTCCTTTGCTACTGGATACCGAAACTGCATTCATCTCTCGTGTTGCCAATTGATCCCCCTTATCTGCTTAACTCGTTCAAGTGTTGGAAACATCAAAAATTGGTGATTCATTGAGAGCACAACTTTCATCTCGTGTAACCACGGCCTTCGTAAAATGATATTGTATCCCATATCACTATCTACAACTTCAAAAAGGGTTGTTTTCATTACTTCGCCGGCATTCGTGAGCAATAAAATCTCTCCTCGAGTCATCACACTCCCGAGGTTGAATCTAGCTAGGAGCTTTGTGGCCGGAATCATGCTTCCGATGAGTTTAACTTGCTCCAATACTCTCCATTATATAATATTATCCAAACTTCCTGAATCTACTAGAACACGTTTAATCTTAAAATCTAACACGTTTAAAGAGATTACTGATACATCATTATGTGATAGCTAGAACCAGTCCGCGTCCTTCTTAGTAAAAGTGATATCGTCTTCCCGGTGTCTTTTACTATGAGTTATCGATATTTTCATCTTTTTTTATGCCATAAAGGTGACCAAGTTAATCTCATTCCCTTTAAAGATCGTATTAATTGTTTGGCATAGGGGTTCTTCTCCTGCTTTTGAGGGTTCTGCATCGTCTCTATTACGACAATAATTGTTCTTAGCTCGGTCACTTAAGAACTCTCTGAGGTAACCATTCTTCAATAGTGTTGCTACTTCTTCCGGAGGTGTTGCCAGTCCCATGTCCGATGGCTAGGGTGTTCATGGTTCGGTTTGGGTCGGTTTTCCCTAAAAATAAACCAAACCAAATAAGTCGATTTTTTAAATATTAGAATCAAACTAAACCAATTAAGTCGATTTTTTTTCGAGCCAATTTTTGTCAGTTTTCAGTTTTTTATCGGTTCTTTTCTTAAATATGAGACATACATTATAACACTATAAATCAATTATTTTTTGAGAAATCTATTATTTACCAAGATATATTAATGATAATTGAATCAAATAGTGATGAATAATTTAAGCACTCAATTAAAAAATTATTCTTAACACAAAATAAATCCTTCTTGTTAGCAAAAGAAAACTACCAATCAAACTATAATATAAAGGCAATTAGTCAAATCATTATAATAGCAAAGAACTAGACTAAAATACAAATGACTAATATGTACCATAAATTTTAGAAACTTATATATATATATATATATATATATATATATATATATATATATATATATATATATATATATATATAGTGTAATAATAAATTTAAATGGCTACTTTTATAGTCTGTTTAGTTCGGGTTTTTTCGTTTATTTTTTTATTAAAACCAAAATGAAACCAATTTTGATTGGTTTTTAAAATTCAAAACCAAAACCAAACCAAACGTAAAAAGCATCGGTTTTTTTGGTCGTTTCATTTTGATTTTCGATTTGTTTTGATTTTTCGGGTTCTTATGAACATACCTACTGATGGAAATTCATCCATGATTTTCACATCATAAGTTGGGATCCCTATGGCTGGGATAAGATCTCATCGGTTTCGAGAACCATACCTCTTTGATATTTCTCATGGCTAACACTAATTCTACTACACTGACATTGAAGTTGTATTCCAATAAGCTGGGGGTAAGAGATATCTCATGAACTTGACATTTCTTTATCCTGCAGCGATATGTAGTTCCGACTGTGATAGGTTCTTCTTTGAACAATGAACTTGTATGTTTTTCCGAAGCCTTCTTCATTCCGCTCGTAGGGCAAAAAATAGCCCCTTGAAGTCCATCTGTATGTGTTGTAATCATTTTTCAATTTTTCTCTGTTCTTATCTTGTCCTTTGGTCAATGATGGAAAAACAACCTAATCATATTCGATCTTTATGTTTGACTCATACCGATTGTGGACATCTGCCCAAGTCGTTGCTTGAAACTCAAGCCGGCTGTCCTTTAATTATTGGGAGGAGCCTAAACTTCTCGGATTCAGTCCTTTGGTGAATGCTTTAGCTGCACATTTATCCGGGACAACTGGAGCAACATTCTTTCCTTCTGGAATAGGGTAACATACTCTCGTAATAACTCAAACTCTCCCTGCGCAATCATGAATATATCAGCCTTCCAAGCTTCTGCTTTTCGGGCCCCGTCATAGGCCTTGATGAAAGAGTCCACGAGTATTTCAAAGAAATTTATGAAATGCTCGAGTAATAGTAAATACCATGTCAAAGCTCCCCTCATGAGAGTTTCTCCAAATTTCTTTAACAACACAGATTCAATTTCATGAGAAGCTAGATCATTTCTTTTTGCCTCCATTATGTAGGTGGTAATATGCTCTCGAATGTCTAAAGTACCGTCATACTTTGGCACTTTAGGAATTTTAAACAGCTTCGGGATTAATTCCGATGTAGCACTCACCTTGTATGGCAATTGACTATATTTCTTGGAGTTTGGGTCAGTATTGGTAGCGCGCCCAAAAATTGGTCCATGCGGGCATTTACTTCCCAGATAAACCATTAAAGTTCATTCTTAAAGGGATCATCTCGTTGTTGAGACCAGAGCCACTCCCCCAACCCGTCAAAGCGAACTTCACCTTTGGGAGTGTTGTTCTCGACCCTCTGCTTTGTTTGGTTTGTGGGAACACAACGAGAAATTGGATCTTGTGTGTTTGCACAACTCGATGCCCTGACAGTGCCTACTTAATTCTGTCATAACCTTATCTTGTCATGTGAGATGCCCTAGAATGATCGCATGTTGCTCTTGTAAGACCCTTATCACGTCAACGACATGCTCCTCATCAGCATCATCAGAAGTCATTTCCCAAACATGCCGAGGATACTGCATGTCATGCACCAGTGTGGCGCCACTCCCCTCATTATGGGTATCACTAATTGAGTCCTCGAAGTGAGGCTGGTCTTATCGAACCTCGGGGTTGTGTGTGTTGTTAACGGTATTATCTGTCATTTCTTATGATCTCTTTTTAATACAAAACAATCAAAGCAAGTTAGGAAAAAAAAGGCAAGGATCAATTAACTGCACGACTGTCTAGGCCACACGATGGGTGCCAAACTATTTACCCGTCAAAATGGTACAGTTAAATTTATATGCAGTTTCTAGACAAGTAAACTAATTTGGTCGTGAAAATGATGAAATAAGTAAAGGATTATGCAATACTTAGCCTTCAAATGTAGATGAAACGGGAGAGAAGAAAATTCCGAAAACAAGGTTTCCAGGCACAACAACGATGAAATCAAAAAGCAAGAAAGTATAATTATATTAATCTTTTTATAGAATGTAGTGTAAGTTTGCCAAAAAAAATCGCATCCCTTACAATGATAATAGAGCTCACCATTTATAGGTGTGTCTAGGGATGAAAGTCCTAAGATCATGCCCTCCTTCAATGTCAATTATTAGGGTCATCGATGAAGATATAACGGTGGACATAAATGTCAAATTCTCTGTAATTGATAGTTGCTATTAATGTTACAAAATATTCTTATTAAATGTTATCGGACGCAAAGCATGTAACACATCTTTATGACTGTTATCCCTTTTAGTGACAAACGGAATATCTGTGTTTGTTCTTCAGTCATTTCCATCTTGAATTTCACGTGTATTTCCTTTAAATAATCACGTACCATATCATATTTTACTCTATACAACTATTTTTCTTAAAATTACACATTTTACTATGATACTGCTCAAATTCTTTATTTTATCTTATAAATTACACTCTCCGTGATGCTCTTTTAACTCTCCTATATGTTTCTATGAAATTGGTGTGTTAGAATGAGAAACGAAGCTCCCCTTGTATAGAAAGAATGGCCGCCTATACTAACCAATCAAAAGATTGAATTTCAATCTGCAATTTGCAGTGCAAATTGGTTGCCAAGTCTCTGTTCGTCCTTATTTTGCTATCATTTTCCTATTCTTTTTGTTTCCTTTTTCTTATATTTTCTAATGAATGGACCGCCCGGCTCAATCTACCACTTATTCAACTACCGTTTAGTCCTAGGCCACGTATCTTAACAGGCTCAACATATCCTTATACTATACGCTGCACATGATTTGCCATTGACCTCATCTTCTTCTAAGTCACTCACAAGATTGATTAAAAATGGTATAAACATGTAGTTGCATAATATAAATTTTTGTTCGGATAGGCCCAAACGATCAGCAGTCAAATAAATGAAATATAATTGCTTTATACAATCTTAATATGTTTATTTTGTTTACATTTGTCTGTATGCTTGCGTTTGTATACATCATTATCTTCAAGAAAATTGATTCGTTCGATTTAGTTGACAATCCATCTCTTGGCAATCATTAATGCTCAAGGTACAAAACTCCAACACGGAAACAAGTGATATTTCGACTAGTCAATACAGCAAACTAGTTTTATAACAAGTGATAATCGTTATGCCACGACTATAAAGAAGGACTATTCACCTAGGCAAGTAGTAGGAAAGGAGGAAACTCTGACTAGCACGACGTTGAAAACTTAGAATATTTGCTTCAACGTTGGTAGGATACACTAACTAGCACCACTTTTCAACATCCATTGGTTCCCAATCTCAGTTTAAATACTGCTTCTGAAGTAGTAGGATGACGAAGTGAAATTAGTTTAATGACAAATTAGCAATCATGGCTAAATTAATGCTTGCAGTCCAGTACGATTCTTATGGAGGCGGGGCTGCTGGCTTGAAGGTATTTGCTCTGCATTTCTTTTGAATAGTATTTACGCCCACTTTAATTATTTCATCGAAACGTTGTTACCTCAGCATTGGCCCATTAGTAACTCGAGCATAAGAATTTCGATTTCCATTTTATGATGACATGAATAAAGCCTATATATGTTACACGGACCCCGGATTTGGGTGTGTAAGTATTTGTACAGTGACGAATTGCACAGGAAATATCCAAATTTTGAATGATGCATATCACATGTATTGCTTGTTGCAGCATGTTGAAGTTCCAGTGCCTACTCCAGGCAAGGATGAGGTGTTGCTAAAGCTGGAAGCAACAAGCTTAAATCCATTAGACTTGAGATTTCAGAAAGGTGTGGCTCGTCCTTTTATTCCTCGCAAATTTCCCGTAATACCTGGTAAGTTCAATAATTTATGACATATAATCTCTTCTTTAAAATACAAAATGAGGACAATATGCACTTTTAATACTGACATATTGAAGTGCAGGTACTGATGTAGCAGGGGAGGTTGTACAAGTTGGACCCAATGTTGTAAAATTTAAGGCTGGTGACAAAGTTGTGGTGCTTCTTAATACACTTGTAAGTCCGATTCCCATCCGTTTTGAGTGCTTCCCTTGCATTGATTTGAGTGTTTCTTTTTTATTTAACATGATGAGTTAAGTGTAAAGAATTATTATACTCTAGTGCAATTTAACCGGGTATTGCAAGTTATTACACTATTTTTCAGGCTACCATATTATTCGAGGTCAGCTTAATTTGGTGGTGAAAACATTCTTTAAAATGTCAATGCACAAAACATAAAAGATTTCGTGTGCTTAAAAACAGATTGGAGGCGGATTGGCTGAGTATGCAGTTGCAAAGGAGAGCTTGACTGTTCCAAGGCCAGAAGAAGTATCGGCTGCTGAAGGTGCCGGGCTTCCAATTGCTGCTCTTACAGCACACAAGGCCCTAGTTGATGTTGCTGGAATCAAATTAGATGGAAGTGGACCGCGTATGAACATTCTTGTCACGGCTGCCTCGGGTGGTGTTGGACACTATGCTGTTCAATTGGCAAAGCTATGTAATACTCATGTTACAGGAACATGTGGAGCTCGTAACATTGATTTCGTAAAGAGTTTGGGAGCAGATGAGGTTCTTGACTACACGACGCCAGAAGGAGCAGCTCTTAAGAGTCCATCAGGCCAGAAATATGATGTAGTGGTTCACTGTGCTAGAGGAATTTCCTGGTCAACATTTGAGCTTAATTTGAGTGACACAGGCAAGGTCATTGATCTGACTCCCGGGCCCAGCTCAATGTGCACCTATGTATTAAAAATACTGACCTTCTCCAAAAAGCAGTTGCTGCCATTGATTTTGATTCCTAAAGGAGATAAGGAACTGAACTTGCTCGTCCGATTGGTAAAGGAAGGGAAGCTTAAGACTGTATTTGACTCCAAGCATCCTCTAAGCAAGGCGCAAGATGCTTGGGCCAAGAGCCTTGATGGACATGCCACGGGGAAGATCATTGTGGAGATATAACATTATTGTCTTTCAATCGATCTAAATGTGGCAATATTGGTGTCTCACTGAGCATTCAGAGTATCAAGGGTTACCCCGATAGATGTAGATCGATCAATCTCAATCTATTCAAAGTGATCAACAAGATTGGAAATCGCCTCAATGATTCATGATTGTGTCTGTAATGTGCCTACCACTTAATGTATCGTAACGTAATTTTTGGTTTCTTTACCTTTACAGCCACTATGTATAAGCATTCTTTCAGGAAAGTAATGCCTTTAGAGCCTATAGTATAGCTGTAGTTTTTCATTATAAAATGCAGGTGGATTTTCTTTTTAAAATTTAGAGCAATGTGCAAAATGAAATGGCTGATGCCTGAAGGTACAATACCAGAAAAGCTAAGAAATAACTTCGACAGGCTAAAAATCCAGAAGTAAAACTGGTAGTTTGAGGTTAAAACGAGGTTACCTGATTACACTTTATACATGAAATTGAACGTAGATTAGCATTACAATTAAGAAGAAAAGTTATAGATATAAAGCACACATAATTAAGCTTCAAAGTAAAAGTTGATAAATCCAAATGTTGATTGAGGAAATAACTCAAGTTATAGAAAAACCATCCTGTCTAAGCATGAGGTACACCTAGATGAGCAATATTAGAGCCCTCCGCAGTAGATGGGGTAAACACAAGTAGATCAAAAGCTTGACATAACTCAGAGTTCTCTCTTTCAAAACAAGTGGAATTAGCCAATCTCCAAAAAACAAAAGGCTAATCTCCAAGAGGATGAGGTTAAACTCTATTCGAACTATCATTGAAATTTTGTAGTAATATTCTCAAATCGTCATTGAACAACAACAACCTATGATAATCTCGTTTAGTGGGGTCTGAGGAATGTAGTGTGTATGCAAACCTTATTTCTACCTTAGGTAGAGAGGCAGTTTTCAAATAAACCCTTGGCATCCTTACCTCAAAGATTTTCTCACCTTGCTCTTGAGAAGACTCGAACTCACAACCTTTTAGTTTAGTTAGAAGGGAAGGTTTTTTAGTATTAGAATAACCCCTCTTAAGAGTACATCAAATTATTGTTCAAATTTCTCACTGGTTAAAAGTCCAGTCAGCTTTAGTGCGCAATTCTCTGAATAAAAAGCTTTACTTTTCCCTTGTTTGAAAGTACTGTTAGACCAAAAAATGTAATCTTTGATTAGCCTAAATAAATTTCTACAATAAAGGGTTAAACCTAGTTAATGATAATAATTTCATATCTATAATTGGTTAATATGAGTGACGTAGTTTAGCGTTGGAATCATATTAAATGCAGCATATATTTAATTTTTCATGACTATCAGTGAAAAGGTGAAAAGGGAATGTCTAGAAATAAATAGCACTAAATGATATTAAAGTAAATAAAGAGAATTATTAACCTAATATTGGATGAGGTGGATGATTCCTCCCCAGGACAATGAAGGATGAAAGATAAATGTTAGAATATTAAGATCCTTCTCGGATCTAATGGAAAATGTATGGAATAATACAAAATCGATTCTCTTTAGAAAGATAATGTTTGTATTCAATTTAGAGGAAGTATAAAGAATGCTCTTATTAGAGAATATCACATGTCTTTCACTTTATCTTTCTTTCTATCTATAAGGGACATACCCCCAATTAACCTAAAAGTACAAGTACAGAGAATGCCTAGTGAAATATTCTCTTAGAGATTCTACTGCTAAACTAGCCATTACTGATATTTAGTATACTTGACCTCAGCCTCGATCGACCGCTCGGCGATGAGCCCCACTGGTTACTAGTCGATCTCGACCAAATTACTTTCTGTTGATATTCGTTAGACAGATTCTGACCCTTACAAGTACAATTAGAAGAAAGAATGATTAATAATAACACGCAGTGTTTTTGTGATCATAACGTTCTCGCTTCGACCATATAACATTCGAAAAAAAAAGATCAAAAAGAAAAAGTTCTTGGTGGCTGGTGCTATAGAGAAAGGTGAGTTCTCTAGGAAATGACAATTTTGTTTGAATAGGCCCAAATGGTCCAAAATGAAATACAACTGCTTTCTTCAATTTTAATATGTTTATGTTGCTTATTACATTTGAATACACAACATAATCTTCAAGAGAATGGATTCAATTGGTTGACAATCCACTATATGATCTCTTAGCAATTAAGAGTACTCAAGGTACACCATTCTAACAAGGCAACAATTGACTATTTTCATGAGTCAAAGCAATTTCAATTTTCGACCTTAGTTTTTTAACTAGTGACAATGGATATGCCAACCACTATATATACACGGTTGACTATTTATACACAGGAGGAGGAAACGACACCACTTTTCAACCATTTAAATGCAAAATATTGCTTAATATTCGTCCTCAATCATTTTAAATACTGCCGCTGAAAAAGTAGGACAATGCGGTGAAATAGTAACTGCTATGGCAGGGAAGCTAATGCGCGCGGTGCAGTACGACTCCTATGGAGGTGGAGCTGATGGCTTGAAGGTACTTTCTCTTCATTCCTTTGGATGGAAACTCTCTATGTACAATCAAGGATTTATCTTATATATATCGGCAATAGAGAAAAAAAATTTAAGCTATAGTCTATGTTAAGTAGGTATTATATCTTATTTTCTGTGTTACTAATCCCACTTCTTACTGATGACTACATGTAGTTCACTTATAGTATAAATTTTATGTTTTGCACTGTGAGAACAAATTCTATGACTGCTAACTGGAGCATAAGAATTTTAATTTCTATTTTATGCAAGTATCATGACAAGAGGGGTTGCTCTAATGGTAAGCAACCCCCACTTCCAACCGAGAGGTTGTGAGTTCAAGTCTCCCTAAGAGCAAGGTGGGAAGTTCTTGGAGGGAAGGATGCCGGGGGTCTATTTGGAAACAGCCTCTCTACCCATGGTAGGGTAAGGTCTGTGTACCTACTACCCTCCCAGGCCCCACTAAGTGAGATTATACTGGGTTGTTGTTGTTGTTGTTGTTGTTGCAAGTATCATGAATAAGGCCTATGTTACATGAAACCGGGAAGGAGTACGTATCTGGTGTGTATTAAGTATTTATACAGTTAATGTAATTTTTTGGTGTATTTTGAAGAATGCAAAGGTAATACAGAGCAAGGTTGTAGCCATATTACTGATATGATGCACATATATTGCTTGTTGCAGCATGTTGAAGTTCCAGTGCCTACTCCAGACAAGGATGAGGTCTTGTTAAAGTTGGAGGCTACAAGCTTAAATCCATTAGACTTGAGATTTCAGAACGGGGTCAATCGTCCTTTTGTTACTCGCAAATTTCCTGTTATACCTGGTATTTTCAATAATCTTCACAACTGATCCTTTCTTCAGAATCCAAAATAAGGAGACACCAAGAGACCCTTTCAATATTTTTATAATTGCCTATGTAAATTTATTAAATCTGGTTAGTGATAATGGGTGCTTGAGCACTCATAAAGGACAACGTGGATCCGCCACTGTCTACTTTATATTGTACACTTTTAATACTGCATTTTTTGTGAGGAGCAGGTACTGATGTAGCAGGGGAGGTTGTAGAGGTTGGATCTAGTGTTATAAAATTCAAGGCTGGTGATAAAGTTGTGGCTATTCTTAATCTTCTTGTAAGTCTAATTGCTTTTCGTTTTGACTTGTTTTCATTATGTTAGTCTTGCATATTTACGCACCTGCTAGGCTCTAAATTTACACACAAGTCACAAAAACAATCGTCTCTGTATCTTGTCTTATTTTGGTCTCTGCTACCAATTTTAGAAGGTAACCTCATCAACTTGATCTTTTTGCCTTAATCTGATGAGTTTAAGTTATATTTTTTAAAACTTTATCTAATTCAGTATCGTTATGCAGTCCATAAGTTCATCCCTTTTGAAGACGAAGTGCTCTCTGCCAATCTCTTTTCTCGCTAGTTCCCTTATCCATCCCAGTTTTACTACGTCTATAATATTAATACCATGAGTTTTCTCATTAATTTTTTATCATCATGTTCAAATAGTTATGCACTTATATGATGTGAATGGTAGTACTTTACGTCAAAAAGTTAAGTACTCACGAATCTAAAATATGGATCCGCCACTGAGTCTTGATATGGTGAGTTACCTGTTGTTATGAACCAACTTAACTTGATAGGGTAAAAATTCTTTGCATTGTCAGTGATGATAGTTGTAACGTAATAATAATATGTTCGTGATGACAGATAGGAGGTGGATTGGCTGAATATGCAGTTGCAAAGGAGAGCTTTACTGTTCTAAGGCCAGAAGAGGTATCGGCTGCTGAAGGTGCATGTCTTCCAATTGCTGCTATTACAGCACACAAGACCCTTGTTGACATTGCTGGAGTCAAATTAGATGGAAGTGGACCGCGTATGAACATTCTTGTCACGGCTGCATCGGGTGGTGTTGGACACTATGTTGTTCAATTGGCAAAGCTAGGAAATACTCATGTTACAGGGACATGTGGAGCTCGTAACATTGAGTTCGTAAAGAGTTTAGGAGCAGATGAAGTTCTTGATTACAAGACGCCAGAAGGAGCAGCTCTTAAGAGTCCATCAGGACAGAAATATGATGTAGTGGTTCACTGTGCTAAAGACATCCCCTGGTCAACATTTGAGCCTAATTTGAGTGAGAATGGTAAGGTCATTGATCTGACTCCTGGACCTAGTGCAATATGCACCTATGTATTTCAGAAACTGACCTTCTCCAAAAAGCAGTTGCTGCCATTTATTTTGATTCCTAAAGGAGATAAGGAACTGAAGTTGCTTGTTTGGTTGGTGAAGGAAGGGAAGTTTAAGACTGTGGTTGACTGCAAACATCCACTAAGCAACGCACAAGATGCTTGGGCCAAGATGATTGATGGACATGCCACAGGCAAGATCATTGTGGAGCAATAAAAATATTTTCTTATAATTGCCTTAATGATTACTTTTAATGTGCCTTCAACGTATGTATGTCATGTAACTTTTGCCCTTTTACCAGTACTACCACCCTATATAAGCACTTTTATGGAAAACTAATGCTTTTAGAGCCTATTGTATAGCTGTGAATTCTTTGTAAAGCTAGGCTGATTCTTATTCAGTTTAAATCAATGTGTGGAATGAATTAGCTGATGCCCGGTGCAATACCAAAAGAAGTTCATAAATAACTTTAACTGAATAAAAGTTCAGTAATAAAACTGGTAGTTTGACACTAAAACTTGGTTGACATTGTAACTTGAACTTGTGTACGCTTTATACGTAAAATTGAACGTATAAGGAGAAAAGTTTAAGTAATATACAACAAATAATTAAGCTTCAAAGTAAAATATGATATGTGTGTTTACCCTTAAAATTGGATAACAACTAAACTAATAATATGGTTTTAAGGACACGTGATCTCGTCCAATATCAATTGATAAATATAAAGATTAGTAATAGAAATTAACAATAAGATAAAGCAAACCAGTTTTTGAACGGAATTCAGCCCTCAAGCTCGAATAACCTTGAACTGATTGGTGCAAAATAGTTAAAAATTATAACAAGCTGATGAACAAGAATATAAGTTAGAAAAGAAGTGTTATATTGCTTTGAAATGCGTGAGTATAAGGTGTCTACAAAATGATTGGAATCCTTTTTATATAGTAGAAGAATCTTATCTATGGTATAATTCTAATTACGAAAGTAAATCTCATGATTAGCCTAAACAATCGCCCTTGATTTGATCTGTTTCGGGATTTCCACCATGATATTCGATCGGTTACAGATATCTCTTTTTTCTGTTATTGCGCTTTGATCAAGTCCATCCTATTTGGACTCGATTGCTATTGGCCTTGATCTCGATGGGCACCTTGGTTCTCAAGCTCGATATCTTGTCCGCGTGCTCTGGTTTGATCCATTATGAGGCCGGCCTTCAATGCAACTCCCTGGTCTCGATAAAATAATAAAATCGAGTAGGTCCGATTTTAACCGTATACAGATAGTCCCCTCGTTTCTTGGAGTGTAATAAGAAGAATCAAACTGAGCCTTTGATCTTGAATCTCGACCTGTCATGATGTTATATTCGTGACAAAAGCGACCGAAATGTCCCGTCGATACAGTTCCCTAAGTCATTAATGAGTGTCAGTTGATGGTCAGCCACTAATGTCTTTGAACCGTCACCATGAATCCTTTAAATATTCCTCCTCTCTTATTGATCCAATTTTTACTTTCACTTTCTTCTAATATCTTAAGCTTTTACATCTCTTAAGTTCTTCCGTTCTTCATTAACTTCCCAGGTTTGTTGTTAATCCCTTTCAAACACCAAGTCATGTCATCTCCCTCTCTCTTTCAACTCACACAAATATGGAAAAAACGTAAAAAATTGTTCCTTAAAAGGAAATGCTTCTTCATCGCGGCCGGCCAGCGATAAAACACCGGTGGACCCGCGCCCTAAAGAGTATGTTCCTAGGGGTGTATCCTTACTTCCGACATCAAGGCTGAGAAAAGTTTGTCGGTCCCTGGTCGATACGAGCCAATATCGAGATATATATGCTTGATAATTGAGGGTGACCTTGAGCAGGTAAAGAAATACTATCATTGGAAAGATAAAGAGGTGGTGATTCCGACCCCCGAAGAGGACATCAGTACCCATATGGTAGGGTTTCTAAGTGCTTACACTTATCCTTTCACACTGGGACCTATCAATCTCGTCATCATCGATTTTTTCCATCAACATCAAATAACCCTAGGTCAGATCCATCCCTCTTATTGGAAAGTCGAAGGGATGCCTTCACCACCCTCAACCATCTCATCAGGTTGTACAGCCCTCGTCTTTATCGAGGCAGGTTAATTCTGCGTCGGGCTACTAAGGTACTTTTCTCGAGCATAGATGAGGACAAGGATCGAGGATGGATGTGCCGATTCGTTCAAGTGAATATTTCTATCCTAATCCCGACCGAGAAGGATGCCATTTCCTGATAAATGGAATATAAACCCTAAGTACAATCCCATATATAGCTTCCATTTATTATTTTGTTTCTTTTGCTCCTTCTCATTGACATAGTTTTCTCTGATGTACCGGTCTCTTAGATTCCCGGTGCAATTCCTAACCTCGAGGGCTGGGTTCGGAACCTGGGTTCAACCTCTTCGTACGCAGAGCGCTCATGGCGCAATTTGGCAAGGGGTCGATGGGAGGCTAAAAATCGTGGTAGGCCCCTTTTTCACGTATTTGATATTGTAATGAGCCCCGTCTGGGGAGGAAGAAATTTCAAACCCCGGCCCCGAAACCCGCGAAGGACATGAAGAGAAAAAGGGTCTCGGCCTCCGAGGATCCATAGCTTAATAAAAGTAAGGCTTATAAGCCGAAGAAATACATTGTCATCCTGCCTACAGAGGTAGTTCAGCGGCTCAGACAGGAAGAAGAAGAAAATGAAGATAGCCGCTCCGAGCTGGTGGCCCCGGTAAAGAGGAACATCGACGCCCCAAATGCCTCTTAGTTGGTGAGGTTTGGAGAAATTTATCCTCGAGCCGAGGTGTTATGTCCTGGCCAACTATTTTTATGATCTTCTTGTATGGTTGGTAACGATCTCTGCTCAATTGGAGTTCTTTTTTGGTGTCCCTTTGAATTTTGCTGATGTGCCTATTTGAGTAAACGAAAACGGAAAGGGTTCCCAGTTGATCCTCCTCGACTCTGATCTTCGACTGATATCGATTATGTACATCGGCCCAAGTCATAGCTGGATATTCAATTAAATTCCGCTTTAGTTGTTGTGATTTTGTCGTGATGTTGTCAAACTTTGCTCATTCAAACCTTGAGTGAAGGCTTGAACAACCCAATTATATGTGACCATATTAGGTCCATGCATTCCATCTAGAACTGAGATATTAATCCCCTTAGCATTTCATTATCCTTTTATCTCACTTTGAAGTGGTCCGACTTCTTAGCCATAGCCTTTATTGCTCTGGTGTGTGCCTTTACAAACGAATCTGCAAGCATAGTGAAGGAATCGATGGAATTGGGAGGCAAATTGTGGTACACAATCATCGCCCCCTTTGATAAATTCTCTCCAAAAGTTTTCAATAGAACGGATTCAATCTCATTGTCTTCTAAGTCATTCCCCTTTATTGCAACGTATAAGAAGTCACGTGCACATTAGGGTCGGTGGTCCCATTGCATTTGGGAATTCTGGCATACAGAATATCTTCGGGATATTCTTCGGAGCCGCATTTGGAGGGAAAGGCTTCTGCATGAACTTCTTCGAATCCGAACCCTTTAGAATCGGGGGTGCCCCTGTATTTGGTCAACTTGTGAGTTGTACGCTATACCTTTTTGTCATTAGCCGTAATTTTCTTTTCACCTGATTCAATCCGTTTAGTGAGCTCCTCGAGCATCTTCATAATGGTGGGGTCAGTCCTCAATTCATTGGCGTTCAATTTCTCCGGTACAGGTTCGATTCTATGAACAACTTCTTGTGATGTTTCCAGCTCAATTCTGCTTGGTGCTCGATTTTGATTTTGGAGTTGCGCTATCGCAGCTTGTTGAGTCTGAAACATTTCAAATATCATTTGAAGGATAATTCCACCTTCTTCACCGCTCTGTGCATTCTGATCAGTTGTTCGGGCATCTCTGCGGAGGTTATTTTCATGGTCGTGCCCAAATTCCCATTAATGGCAATATGAGAGCTGACATCGACTAGGTCTGTGGTCGATGGTCTATCGGGGTTGATTGGAGGTACTCTGTTTCCTAAGACTACTATGTTTTCGTTCTCGCCATGAAGACCAAAGACGTTGTTTGTGTGAGTAGTTGCTACTTGAAAGTTTGACATGGTGATTCCTGAAATCAAAGACACTTACGAGAACAAGGGTAAAGCATTGTGCGTTATGTGAATTAATACCAGGCAATCACTATTATCCGTAGTCACATGGTGGGTGCCAAGCTGTTTACCCTTAAAATTAGATAACAGTTAAACTTATAATATGATTTTTAGGACACGTGATCTCACCTAATACCAATTAATAAATGAAAAGATTAGTAATAGAATTAAAAATAAGATAAATCAAACTAGTGTTGGAACGTAAACTTAGCCCTCAAGCTCGAATACCCTTGAACTGATTGGTGCACGAACAATTAAAAATATAACAAGCTGATAAACAAGAATATAAGCTAGAAAGGAAGTATTGTATTGCTTTGATATGCGTGAATGTAAGGTCTCTAAAAAATAATTGGAACTCTCTTTATATAGTAGAGGAATTCTATATATGGTACATTTCTAATTACGGAAGTAAATCACATGATTAGCCTAAACAACCGACCTTGATTTGATCTGTTTAGAGATTTCGCCATGGTCCTCGACCAGTCAGGGATATCTCGTTTTTTCGTTATTACGCTTTGCTCGAAGTCCGGCTTATTTGGTCTCCATCTCGACATGCACCTCTATTCTCGAGCTAGGTACCTTGCCCTCGTGCTCGGGTTTGACCTATTACGAGGCTGACTTTCGATGCAACTCCCTGGTCTCGATCAAATAGTAAAATCGGGTAGGCTCGATTTTAATTGAATACAATAGGTAAATGTTGGTATACGGTCGAAATCAGAGAGCTCGATTTCGAGGAATTAATTGTACCCCAGGCAAGAAGTTCGGGTAGCACGAAGTAAAGACCAGGTCTAACTGAAAAATACATAACTTGAGGGAACAATACAATTTTGATGACACTCAAGAAAGAGAGGATATTTCTCAAGGACACATGGATCATGACAAAAATTAAGGGATAAGATTTGTAAGAACTAGTAGGAGTCTGTACTAGGTTGTTATGTAACTGTACCAATAGAATTCTTTGCTATAATTGGAAATGGACCATATTATAGTTTTCCCCTTCTATATAAAGGGGACTTAAATCTTTGTAAAGGAGATCGCATTCACTGTAATAGAACATTCTATTCTGTTTTTCTCGTTTATTGTGATCCACAACTGTTCTTTAGCTTTATTATTTTACTTTATTGTTCATACTTTATTGGCTCTTAACTCACCTCGAGACCCCCGAGATACTCGAGCTCGAGGTCCTTACTTCTTTAACAATACTAGTCTGGTCCTTCAATTCTTCTTACTTAAACCTAAAATTACTTATATATTCACTAGTATTGGAATAAATCCAATATCTTTAAAATCACAAATCATCTTTAATAGTTAATCATATTTTTCGAGGTAAATACAGAAAAACCATCCGGTCTATGCATAAAGATCAGTAAAAGATCCGTATGCAGACTGCAATAGACAGGGAGAATGGGTAAGAACAACTAGACCAGGAATGCTTTTATGTGAGAAAATTGGCCATAACTCATAACTCAGAGTTCTCCTTCCGGGCAAGTGAATTTTTTTTTTGATTTTCTATTAGGAGTCCGATATAAGAATAGGGATTTTGATTAATTTAAATTCGCACGGTATAAAGCACATTAGAAGAGGAAGCGCTTCTTATTAAAAAAAATTATTTTCTAAACTTTGGTTAAATGTGGAGGGATTTTGATGATACCAAGTAGAATTAGCTAACCTCCAAAAAGATATTGATTATTGAGGTAAAAAATCTAGTAGAATTATAATTGTGTTATAAATAGAACTCTATTTAAGGTGAATGTCTATATTAGAGAGATTCTAGGGTTTACTTCTTGGTGGCTAAGTCACCACCTCCCTATAAATATAGGGGTTCTATTCTATTGTAAACCATTCCAAAGTATCAATAAGAATACTCCTCTCCCTATTCTCTCTATATTGTTCTTGTTCTTGCATTATTCTACTTGTTCTTATATTATTTCATAACACGTTATCAGCACGAGACTCTACCGTCTCAAGAAGCTCTTTAAGAAGATTAAGCCGCCGTCAATTTCTCCGCATCGGAGCCGCCGTCGTCTGCGTCAGTGGAGAAAAGGAAGAAAACATTGAAAATATAATTGGTATACCTTAAAGGTAAGTAATTTACTTTTCCCTTTCAAATTCTTGAAATTCTACGATTTGTTTTAATATACAAACAAAGTTTGATTATAACTCTAATGGAGTTTGTAAGAAATTATAACCACATGAAGTGGTTAAATCTCTATGTCCTGCCATGATTAAATTCATGTATGATTGTGGGCAAATAATTGAAAATCCGTCCCATTGAATTTGCTCCATTCCCTTTAGAGAATGTGGAAGCAGTATATGATAAGTCTGAAAGAAGACTAAAATATTACCATGAAGGTATCAATGAATGTGGACGTGGCAAAGAATTCCGTCCAATTGAATTTGCTCCATTCCCTTTAGAGAATGTGGTAGCAGTATGTGATAAGTCTGAAAGAAGACTAATTACCGTAAAAGTATCAATGGATGTGGACATGGCAATAGACGAAGTTATAATCGTCATTATTGTGGTAATGAGAACAATAAGGATTCTCAAAATAATCTTTCACTTTATGAAAGTAATATTTGACATGAGATTGTGTAAAGCACATGATTTTGATCCATTCCCTGAAGTGAATGTGATAATTGTAATAGAGCCCGTAAGTATGAACACGCTCTTGATGTAATTTTGGTTTATGTCTGACATTATGAAAAGAAAGTTCGTTGCCCTTGAAATTTCGGGCAAGAACTATATGACATGGGTGTTGAATGCTGGAATCCATTTGGATGCAATGGGTCTCGGAGACGCCATTAAAGACAGAAATAATGCATCCACCCAAGACTATGCTAAGGCCTCGTTTTTCTTGCGCCATCACCTTAATGAAGGTTTGAAACTGTGCCAATGGCCTTGATTCTCTTGCACCATCACCTTGATGAAAGAAGATAGAGTTGTTTGATTTTATTTCACTTATTTGTAATTGTTAGTGAATAAACTAATAGTCATTAGTATCAGCTCGTATTGGTTAGTTTATGATATATGTTAGTATTAGTTCTTTAGAATGTTTCAATATGCTCAGATTTCAATAATATTTTTATTTTCTAGTAGAGGTAATCGACTAACCTAATAGTTAGTCGATTATCTAATATTTCGCATTAAAACTGCAAAACAATCGATTGTCAATGTTCAACAATCGATTGTCTATGTTTAACAATCGATTTTCGTAAGGATTGTCTATGTTTAACAATCGATTGTCTTAAGACAGTGTGATCTGAAATTTTTCAAAATAGCAAATAATCGATTGTCTATGTTTAACAATCGATTGTCTTAAGACAGTGTGATATGAAGTTTTTCAAAATAGTCAACAATCGATTGTCTATGTTTAACAATCGATTGTCTTAAGACAGTGTGATCTGAAGTTTTTCAAAATAGCAAATAATCGATTGTGTGTGTTTAACAATCGATTGTCAATATTCAACAATCGATTTTGTGTGTTTAACAATCGGTTGTTTTAAGAAAATGCTTAAACTGAAATTTTCAAACTGCAAAGTAATCGATTATGGAAAACATATAATCGACTATCTGATTTAGTTAGTCGAATAACCTCAGCAGATTTCGAAAATATTGTTTAAGTATGAAACAAACGGACTGAATTTGTTTATTCTCATGTTCGTATATTTTCTTTTGTATGGCAAACTATGGGAATTAAATTGATTGAAGGCTCCTGAAGAGCAACTATAACCCTGCCTAAAGGAACGATATCTTAGAGAATGCAATGTTCTCCTCCAAGTATAAGAAGAACTTGTTGAGTTTTAATGATATCAGTCAAAATGTTCTCCTCCAAGTCTAAAAGGAACTTGTTGAGTTTTAAAGATATCATTCAAAATGGATATCAGATTGAGACAATACATGAGTATAATCTTGAAAACCTCATTTACTCATGAAAACGAGGCTGCCCACTTCGATTTGGGGTCACGCCATTTTACATGCAACAATGCTAGTTCGACGGCTGCCCACTTCAGCTTAGGGTCACGCCATTTTGCATACAGCAATGCTAGTTCGTCTCTGACTGACGAATTAGCACAAATATTCCCCGTTGCAATTGGTTTTGGGTCATGAACCTAATATATCCCATTTAAGAATCTTTGGATGCGCAGTATATGTGCCTATAGCACCGACATCCCGCACCAAAATGGGTCCGCAAAGAAGGTTAGGAATATATGTTGAGTTTGAATCGTCCTCCATTATTCGCTACCTCGAAACATTGATAGGGGATTTGTACACTGCACGATTTGCAGACTGTCAATTTGATGAGACACTTTTCCCAAAATTAGGGGGAGAAGTTGGTGAAACCAAACGGGGAATTTTGTGGAAAAATGCATCATTATCTCATCTTGATCCACACACCTCTATTTGTGAAAAAGAGGCGCAAAATATTATCCATTTGCAAAGAATAGCAAATCGAATGCCAGACGCATTTACAGATTTGAAAAGGATAACGAAATCCCACATCCCCGTGGAAAATATCCCAATCCGTATTGATGTCCCTGTTGGACAATCATCTAGTGTCATATCCAATGAGTCAAATGCACGCTTGAAGCGTGGCAGACCATTAGGTTCCAAAGATCGAAATCCTAGAAAGAGGAAAGCAAATGATCAAAATGACACTACGAGAATCTCATGAGGAAATTCATGATTTAACAAATTCTGAGATTCATGAAGAATCCATTGAGCCCGAGGCTCTGGAAAATACGGAACTATCCATAAATCCAATCAATATTGAGGAAAATATTAATCGAGTGGATATAGTGGTGGATAATGTCTTTGCTTATAATGTCGCATCTAGCATTATGCAAGAATGTGAGGGTCTCGAACCTCAATCTGTTGAAGAATGTCGAAAAAGACATGATTGGCCAAAGTGGCAAGAAGCAATTCAATCAGAATTGAATTCGCTGGCAAAACGTGAAGTTTTTGGCCCTATAGTTGAAACACCTAATGGTGTTAAGCCTGTTGGCTATATATATGGCATGAATGATCGTTGGTCACGTACCTATTGTACGCCAAAGTATTTTGGAAATATGACTATTAAAGAACAACGATAATGCAAGAAACATATCTTGCATATAAGTTTGACATGACCATAATGGTATTTCTCTTTAAGAAAGATATTCACCACATGGATGTTGATGAATCTGTGGTAGTACAAAATTAATTGAGAGCTCTAGAAGAGCCAATTATTACTATGTTGGAGAAACACAATTGAGTATTGTGCTGTAGTAAGTCTCAAAGAAACTTATTCAGTTTCCAAAGTACACGCGAAAGCGATTGATTATATTGAGACTATAAATAAAGGAAGGCTTTGATATCTCCTATTACTACAACTTGTAGCGGGGTAATTTGCATATGAAAAGCTACCCGCTTTGTTCTCCAGTTTGTACTACACAAAAGAAAGAATGCCACAATAAAGTGGATATCTATTGGTATAAAAACCCATGTCATAATAAACCTGAAGTTTATTGATAAGTGCACATGTCATGGTGTAAATTTGAAGTTTACCAATATTGATAATTTGTTCAGTTAGCATTCGTATTAGCCATCTCATTTTAAGTATGATGTGCAAATTCACACAGGTGAATATTAAAGAACTAGAAAGTTCTTTACGAATTCTCTTGTATCACTTGTTCTCATTAAAGAACTGACCAACTAAAGAGTTCGGGTTAAAGCCCATAAATTCTGGAAATATCAAAGGTGAATATGGGCCCATTCACCTGCCATGTATACCACATATGATGCATCTATGAAATGGTTACATGCGCAATTGTTATTAACCCGCAGCCTGGCCGGTGATTGCGAGGTAAATTGCTCAGTAATCTAACTTCGAGCATAATTTCCAGATTTTCTACTCAAGATAGTTCATCTTGATAAGTTGGTTTATATCAAAGTTGGTTTAGCAAGATAATTATTGAGTGCTTACACTTAATAGCTAAACTGTTTCTTATGAGAACAAAGTTATATATATCAGTTTCCTTCTCTTTTATTAATGTGCCATGTATATTGACATGATAATGCACAAAGATGATTTCCCAAAGTTAAGGAAACAAGTTAGCTTTTCTAACATGAGGGGGAGACATGATAAACACTTGAGAAAAGGTTACATGGGATGAATTATCATTTGTATATGTATATCCCCGAATATCATGATATGAACCTGAAGTTCATAAAAGGGATAATTCAATTGCAACATATTGCAAAGCATGCTATACGCATTTGCTGACCCAAAGAAAGTAACTAAATGAAAGAGATACAATTCAAGAAGAATTGATTCCATATGAAAGACATGTAGTTTTGAACCTATAGTTCAAATGCTTGAAAGTTTAAAGTCAAAGGTATGTATAGTCAGTTTTCGATATCTTATTTGTCTAGCATGACATGGAAAACTTGATATGCATCTAAAGTCTATTATATGGCTTATATGACTTAACTTGAAAGATTTAAGTTGCTTGAAGCATATGCAATTCTTGGTCCTGAAGTACCACATCCTTAGTACAATTTGTGTACATATGTATCTTGCTATAACTATAAGCATGATGGCATCGAGAATACATCTATGGAGATATTGAAGAGTCATTTCACGGCATTAAATGAAGATGTTCATTTCTATCAAGAATGATAATTTCAAGGTGCGGAATATTTATTCAAGTCAATATGGTTGATTTATTTATCAAATCTCTACCAAAGATCGTTTTGATGATGGTGCACAAGATTGGAATGCAAATGCTCAAGGATGTGAATTGATGCTCTATTCAGGGGGAATTAATGCGCGTTGCACTCTTTTTCCCTTACAAGGTTTTGTCCCAACTGGGTTTTCCTTGCGAGGTTTTTAACGAGGCAACCAATAGGCGCATATTCAAACATGTGTACTCTTTTTCCTTTTCTTAAACTTTTTTCCCATTGGGTTTTGTTTTAGTTAAGGTTTTAACGAGGCACATTATTGAATAGACATTCAAGGGGGAGTGTTATAAATAGAACTTTATTTAAGGTGAATGTCTATATTAGAGAGATTCTAGGGTTTACTTCTTGGTGGCTAAGTCACCACCTCCCTATAAATATAGGGGTTCTATTCTATTGTAAACCATCCCAAAGTATCAATAAGAATACTCCTCTCCCTATTCTCTCTATATTGTTCTTGTTCTTGCATTATTCTACTTGTTCTTATATTATTTCATAACAAATTGAAATTTGTTGTAATATTCTCAAACCGGACAAAACAAATGGCGAGAATTTTACCATTGAGAGTACATCAAATTATTGTTCACGTTGCTTTGACAAACATACGTTATCCCTTTTATGATTGGTAAATATTTTCAGCCACTATAATATAATATAATATAATATAATATAATATAATATAATATAATATAACCTAATTAGAAGTTAATTAAGTTGCTTAATTTATCCACTCTTTCTTGTTTTTAATCCTCAAGAACTTGTCGCTTGCTAAATACCTATCATTTCCAGATGCACATAGCCTCTTCTTGTTTTTCTTTTTTTTTTCTCATTCCATTCACGATAAAATAACAACAACAACAACAATTACCCAGTATAATCCCACAAAGTGGGGCCATTCACAATAAAAAAGGAAAAAAAAACAGAGAAAGAGGAGAAGCACAAAATATAGTTACAAGAATCAGTCAACAATCGTTCAACTTTATTGGCGTTGTGTACCTGGTTATTAACCATCTCATTTTTCATGATATCAGTAGCCGTAGATTGAACCTAATTATATACATGATCTTTAAAAAGAAAAAAAATCCAGAAACCTCCCTCCAAACTCTTATCTTAGATGCTTAATTTCTATTGTGATGGTTCCCTCGTAATGCCATCTGTACAATTTGAGAAACTTTTACAGGATAATTTGAATTAAGCCTGTTAGCTAGCAACACAATAAACTCAACTACCTTAAACCTTTGATCAATTAAAAAAAGCTACTCACATAAGAAAATATAGTGGATTGATGATAGACTATAATTACGTATTTTAGGCGATTATTACACTCTAATTTACTGTACTTTAGTTGAGTTTGCGCTTTAATTGCTAGTGTTTTGCACTAACAGTGTATTTAATGCTTTGTAGGAGTGATTTCGAGCTATATAGATATTATGGAATGAATTCAAGTGATTTGGAGCTTTGAAGTCTGAGTAAAAGCCCAAATAATTAGGCCGGGATTGTATTCCGGGATCAACAGATAATAGAGCAACAAAATGAAGACTCGAGTAGGCGCCTTTGTGCACTGTCTAGTCAAATAGACATAACTTTTTTATCACAACTCCATTTGGACTCCACAATATATGGTTGAAAAGCTAACTCAAAGTGCTACAACTTTTTTATTTTACATTTTTCTAAATTCCAAACGGTAAAGGAAAAAATATGCACCACGGTTGTCACTGCGGTCCGAGCCGCAGTTTGAGGAAGTGTCTTCCACGGTTGTCACTGCGGTCCACGCCGCGGCCGCGGCAGTCCAGACGTGAAATTTTTTTTTTTTTTTTTGAGTAGGAGAATGTATAATTATTTGGGTCCGACCCTACTTTGTATATATACATGGAAAAATAATATTTTTGAGGGGTTGGACATATTTTTTATACATATTTGACCTAAAGTGGAGAGACACAATAATAGCACGGCAGGGAATTCTTCAAGAAGTTTTCCTCCTCTTCTTATTTTTCATTGTTGGTTATGACTTTTGATAGTGTAGTTTTACATATTATTATGAATAACTAATTTGTTATCTAAGGTTTTGGTGAAACACGTTGGGGATGAATTGGGTGTTATATTAATATAGTTTTGAGTTGGTTTTTAATCTCTATTTGTTCAACTACATTTTGATTTTGGTTAATTGAAAGGATCCTCAATTAGCTGTTCCTATTTATTATGTATCTGCTTGAGAGAGAGTGCATATTTAGGTAGTTGTTTGAACAACATCACTCTCGGAGTATAGGTGAGAGATATAACCGAGGGTTTAGAGGTTGGATTAGAGATGACGATACCTCAGGTGCGATCTAAGCGAACTGTAATGTGAATCTAGCTAGCGTAGCTTGAGAGAGTGCGTTTAGTAAATTATTAGAATTGCTTGAGAGAAATTTATAATAGCTGGAGAGTTCATGATTGATAGAGGCAACTAAGTCAAAGTTATAAGAAATATACAACTAATGAAATCAACAACGGGGGAACCCATTATCTTAGACCTTTATTCCAATTGTTTACAATTCAAGCATAGTTAGTTTTCAGCCGTTTATTTATTTTCTATCTTGTCTTCTTGGTGATATTAAACAGATACAACTAAGCCTTAGTTCTCTGTGTGATTCGACTCTAGACTTTTAGACCAGATTATATTTGCAGCGATCGCTTATCCTTTTTAGGACTAGAGTTGGGCGTGATCAAATTTTGACGCCGTTGCCGGGGAACTAACGGTGTAGTTGTAGCTGTATATATTGCTAGATTCAAGTTTGAACTTTTATGTTGTTTTATTTTTTTAATATTTTTTGTATAGCTGTTGATTTGAGAAACATTACATCTTGGAATTATGGGAATTTAGGTGTAGATAATTCTACTATTGATCTCCATACATATTGTGAAGGAAACTACCCGTGCCAAAATTTTTAAAATGTTCCTAAGAGCGAGTTATATACACCAACTCAATCTTATTTGTGGAATGTGTGTGATGTGTGTGGTGGTAAAAATGGTCACCTTCGTTGTTGTGCTTATATTTCTTATTTTCCCCCAACCCCTTACTATAATGGTTCTACTTTTTCTTGTTAACTTAATAGGAATAAAGAACCTGTGAATGCGGACTTGAAAGAGATCAAAGATATGCTAAAGTGCCTTCTGGAACAAAACAATGTGACACAATTGCACATAGAAAGGCAAGAAGCAACTATTTACAAGTTGGAGGCTCAAATGAGTCAAGCGGTTGGAGCTTTTAATGCTCAACAAGACAATATTGAGGATAGTAGCCAAGAAGAGCCTGAACTTAAGGTGTTAATTGGGGAGTTCAGAGTAGAACATCAACAACCTAGCAAACCACAATTTGAGGATGTCAATGTTGAAGAAGTGAGACTAGATTCAGCCAAAGACATTGAGGATACAAATTCTGTTGACTCTAGTATCATTGATGTTGAGGATATTAAAAGTTCTGAAGTTCATGTGTTTGAGCGCATTGGCCCTTACTCTAAACATTTTTCTATATTGTGCTTGGATGACGATATAGAAATAGAGTCATCCGAGCCGATTGAGAAGTCAAGGAATGAGGAACAAGGTGCATATATTCTTGAATTCTTCCTGCCAGAAAGTCAGGATTACATACCTCATATAAAGGCCAAGGAGTGCAGAATATTACATTATTTCCTTGGGCCTGTTATATTCGTTCCACCGCCCCAAGAGCATAATCATAAGCTTGAAGAAAAACTTGAGGTTCATGTCATAAGCTCGAGGTGGAGGCAAAAGTGATTCGCGACGTGCTGCGACGTTAAATAAAGGCTTGTTGAGAGACAACCCAGCTTTACTGCTTTATTTATTTATATTTTTTTTCTAATCGTACTATTTTGTAGTGTCGATTTTTTACTTTTTAGGAGCATGGAATACAAAGCCACTGGAAGGATGCAACAACAAACCAAATGGTTGGAACTAAGTGTGAGTTACCCGCACGAAGGACCAAGCTTGGGAGAAGTCTGAGTACCTCATGAGCTGTTAGTGCTTCGGCCTTTGGCCTACCAGGGAGTCTCTTTTATCTTTTTATTAGTTATGGTGTGAATTTGGGACAGTGCATAATTTTAAGTGTGGGGTGAGGAGATTGTCTGAGTGACTTTCTATGCTATTTTAGTTGTGTTATTTTAATTGAGTAATTTTTTTAAATAGAAATGATTGGACTTTTCCCAACGATAGATCTATTAGACAATTTTCTTGAGAGATTTAAGTCTAAAAAAAGATTTTCTTTTGTTAGGTAGTGTAGCAATTACCCCTTGGTTTTTCTTCAAACCACATAGTTTGATTGCTCGAGGACGAGCAAGGGTTTAAGTGTGAGGTGTTGATGATTGCTATAATTGTGTATTTTAGTCGATTATTACACTCTAATTTACTGTACTTTAGTTGAGTTTGGCTTTAATCGCTAGTGTTTTGCACTAATAGTGTATTTTATGCTTTGTAGGAGTGATTCCGAGCTATATAGATATTATGGAATGAATTCAAGTGATTTGGAGCTTTGAAGTCTGAGTAAAAGCCCAATGAATTAAGTCGGGATCGTATTCGGGGATAAACAGATGATAGAGCAACAAAACAAAGACTCGAGTAGGCACTTTGCGCACTGTCTAGTCAAATAGACATAACATTTTTCTCAAAACTCCATTTGGACTCCACAATATATGGCTAGAAAGCTAACTCAAAGGACTACAACTTTTGTGTTTTACATTTTTTCAAAATTCCAAATAGAACAGGGCAAAAAATGCACTGCGGTCTTCACCGTGGTCCGAGCCACGGTTTGAGGCAGTGTCTTCCGCGGTTGTCACCGCGGTCCACGCGGCGGCCGCGGCAGTACAGACGTGAAATATTATCCTTTTTCGCGTAGGAGAAGGTATAATTATTTGGGCCCAACCCTACTTTGTATATATATATATATATATATATATATATATTTGAGGGGTTGAACATATTTTTGACACATATTTGACCTAAGGAGGAGAGACATAATAATAGCACGGCTGGGAATTCTTCAACAAATTTTTCCTTCCTCTTCTTATTTTTCATTGTTGGTTATGACTTTTGATAGTGTAGTTTTACATACTATTATGAATAGCTAATTTGTTATCTAAGGTTTTGGTGAAACCCGTTGGGAATGAATTGGGTGTTATATTAATATAGTTTTGAGTTGGGTTTTAATCTCTATTT
The DNA here is from genome assembly GCA_034376525.1 of Nicotiana benthamiana. Taxonomy (NCBI): domain Eukaryota; kingdom Viridiplantae; phylum Streptophyta; class Magnoliopsida; order Solanales; family Solanaceae; genus Nicotiana; species Nicotiana benthamiana. The sequence goes on along the minus strand of CM067338.1, from coordinate 10,112,950 downwards.
GTTCAACTACGTTTTGATTTCAGTTAATTGAAATGATACTCAATTAGTTGTTCCTATTTATTATGTATCTGCTTGAGAGAGGGTGCATATTTAGGTAATTGTTTGAACAAAATCACTCTCGGAGTATAGGCGAGAGTCATAATCGAGGACTTAGAGGTTGGATTAGATATAACGATACCTCGGATGCGATCTAAATGAACTGTAATGTGAATCTAGCTAGTGTAGCTTGAGAGAGTGCGTCTAGTAATTATCATAATTGCTTGATTGAGATATATGGTAGATGGAGAGTTCATGATTAATAGAGGCGACTAAGTCAAAGCAATGAGAAACATGTAACTAATGAAATCAACAACGGGGGAAACTATTATCTTAGACCTTTATTCCAATTGTTTACAATTTAAGCATAGTTAGTTTTCAGTTGTTTATTTATTTTCAGTTTTGTCTTCTTGGTGATATTAAACAGATACAATTAGGCTTTAGTTTTCTGTGAAATTCGACTTCGAACAATTACATCGAATTATATTTAGAACGATCACTTATTCTTTTTAGAAATAGAGTTAGGCGTGATCATTGATTCAAATAATGCCACTGAAATGGGCAGCTTGAATTGAAAGTCCCGCGTATGACGACATCTCTTTTTTGCCGTTGAATGGATAAATCTGGCTCCTATTAAAACATGTAATTGAAAGGAAGGAAAGATATTATGATCCACACATATTCACTACATATATGTTTCATATAAAAAAATTGAATTCCTAAAGTAATGAAAAATTCAAAACCTTTTCAAGGAACACATATGCGGAGACCATATAGGTTCTCCGTATTTATGGTGTAAAAATATTTATATATCATCACATTACTTAAAAAAGAATTGTAAATAATTCTCTACATAAAATATTAATTGATAGCTTTAAGAAGTCGGAAAACAAACTTCTATAAAAAAGTTAAAATATATAACTAGTATATATTTATATATAAAGTGGGGAGGAGAATTTCGAGAAACTAACAAAATAATTTTTTGAATTCTAATTGTTATGACTTATAGTATTTTTTACGTAATTTTTAAAAATATAAATTATATATATATAAAAAATGATCTTATGTCGGAGGCATGATCAAAATTAACAAAATTGAATCTCCAAAATGAGAAAAAGTACATACTTTATTCATCAATTTTGTCCCCAAATCTCGTTTACACACTTGTTAAAGACGTGAATGATATTACACACCAAAAATTTTAAAAGCGTGTCAATTACATAGCACTTCGGTGTTTGATTATATCTACTTAAAGATTGTTATTACACACCAATCAGTATCTGACACGTCTAATAAATCGAAAAAAGAAAAAAAACTAAAAGAAAACCCTCTGCCCCAACCAAAAATTTATTCTACAATAATTACGAATTCAAACTAATTTTCTAGGTCATGGAACACCAAAATCAACAAGACCCAATTAAATTTTCAAGCTTTTTCAAAAGGTCAATAATGGTGATTTTTACAAGACATAGTAGCTTCTATTTTCTTCTTCTTCTTCTTCTTTTTCTTCTTATTCATGTGGTTTGGTTGAAAAGACGAAACATGGGGGCAGTAGACTAAACTAGGATGGAGGTTGGAAAAGAAGACGAGGGGGAGGGAGGGAACGTTGGGGTATGTGTTGGGGAATAAGATATGAGTTATTTGTTTTCTTTAATTTGGAAAGAAAATAGTTAAAAAGGGAAAAAAATTGAGATGAATTTTGTAGTTTTCACGCGCCTCTTTTATGTGTAATACACGCATGTAACACATGGCAAAAGAAGTGTGTAATTTGAAATACTTTTAAAATTTTTAGTGTGTAATACTATTCCTATATTTAACAAGTGTGTAAGAGTGATTTGAGTACAAGTTTGATGGATAAACTATATATTTTGTCTATAAAAAAAATTTCACATAATTGGAACAAGGGAGTATAATTTACATTAATGAAGTCAAAAATTATCATGATTGTGAATTGAGGGAGTTAAGCGGGCCGAGTTGACCCGTAACGAACCGGCCCAGACCAGAAAAAATCATAATTGGACCAGCCTAGTACATAGGGGTATGGTGGGGCTGGGTAGAAGGGGGTAGAGGGGTTGGTCTATTTAGTTTTTTAAACGATTAACCAGACAGGTCAAATCCTGTCCACGTTAATAGTACTGTGTACCGGGTTTAACCGGCCCGGTACAACGCTATAACTTTTTTCTTTTAGTTTTTTGAAATAAGTGTGGCCGACTAACCGTTGGCAGCGGTCGCCCCTGGCAGGGATCCGTTACCCAACGTTTCAATTGCATAAATAGTCTTTTTTTTTAAAATTTTTTTTAACATTTTTCTGATTTACAAAATTAACCTTTTCTAAAACTATAAATACCCCCTCCCTCCCTCCCCTCCTTCTTCTTCTTATTTCCTCAAGGACGTCAAGATGTTGATAGCCCAAAAGACGAGAAATTTGGACATATATTAACACATGGTAACCCATATAAATTTAACACTCCAGAAAAAGGACAATCAGATCTTATTGATTATGAAGAACTTGCAACAGCAATGCGTAACCTTTGAATTGACTATTCTTTAGTTAATTTACTTGTTGTTAAATGTAAATTTTTTAATTTGTAAGTTTTATTTTGAAATAAATATAATACTTGTAATTTATATGTGTAATTTTTTCTCATCTTTCTTGTATTCTTTATGTTAATATAACTTACAATAGTTACACAACATATAAAAAAAATTAAAAATAAACTAAACTCGACTCGATCTGACCCTTCAATTCGTAATCTTTACGGTTCAATTTTTATTTGAATAAACTCGAACCCATTTAATTCGATAAGTCCCGATCTATAAGCGGTCCCAACCATAATTCGTATGGGTTCAGAGGTCCGGCATATACGTTTAACACCCTTATTATAAATCAAAGGAATGAATCTGTAGCCTCAGATTTAGGAACAATGGAGCATTCTCAGATCTGTTCGTTGTTGTGACATACTACTATTTTTATTATTCATTGTCTTTACTTTCTAGGATCGTTCCGGTCTTCATTTCCAGAAAAAAAAAAGATTTCATTATTATTCGAAATAAATGCCGCCTAAGTTTCTTATGTCAAGGAGAAGTCCTGTATGAACCACGTGTCCGCTACAGATATAGTAGTAGAAGCACCCTATGCTAGCGAGCGGCCATATATATCCATTAAATTAATTACTACATAGCCTCGCTGGTTTCGCTCCAGAGAAAGGTTTAGCCAAAGGCGTAAAATCGGTGAATTTGATATGGCTGGGAAGGTGATGCATGCTCTCCAATACAACTCTTATGGCGGCGGTGCCGCTGGCTTGAAGGTATTCTCACTTCCGCTCTTCCCTCTCCTTTTTTGCATTCATTTGACATATCAATAACTATTTTTGAGTGTTTACATATTTTATTGATTCTTTGTGACGTTATTGAAGACAGAGTCTTCAAAATGGTTACTGTTAGATATTTAGTTGGCTTATTTCTCATTAGAAAATTGCAGATATAGTTGTTTGAAGAGGACTCTTGATGAAGACCGTCTAAACCTATATAATTGGCCCTTGGACTGTTGAACTTAAATTATTAGAAATTTAGAATTCTTCGACTGAATTCTTAAGACTCAAAATTTAAAATTGCCAGGGTACTTGAATTTATTTGAAGTTTAGAGAGAAAACATAATTTTCAGACTAGTATTTGAAATGATAATTTAACTATTCTATAGGAAACTTTTCTTGTTGAGGATTGGGTATCACAAAAAGTTGCAGAATTAGGACGTACGAATGTGAGAAGATGATATCTGCCATTAGTTAAGAATTGAGTATATAACTTAAATCATTTTTCACCGTTTACTATCTGGAAATTAAGTTTTTGCTTCGTAGCTTTAACAAAAAGGGATTTAAAATACTCTAGTAACAGAAGAGGACAGAAGGGCTTTATTTTAATGCCATTAGCTTTAGGGGGGTTCCAACTTCTTGTCCTATTTATTTTGATAAACCATCCTTACAAGTATTATATTTTCATGGTTGAGTTGATAATAGAACTTTAGGTGAGCAAATTCTAAGTGTTGAATAATCCAGTTTATTTTCTGCTTCAATTGTGTGTGCAATGGAACTTCATAATGCGAAGCTGCAAGAATTAAGGGGGAAAGGAATAAGTCCTAAAAGCTCTTGAATTTCCAGATAATGCTTAAGCAGATAGAAAAGCAATGAGAAAGAAATAGGCTTAAACGGTGGTTTGGTTAAGGTGGAAGAAGTCTCTATCAATGGAGGTGTTGGTTAAGCTGGAAGAAATTCCTATAAACAAAAGTTACTTGTATTTCTTAGATGTTATAGAGTTATTAATCTTAAAAGGGCTGATCCATTCCAAGCAACTTGAGATCCTATTATTCCCTTAAATTTGTTTGGTCTCATGTCTTTCTCCTAGTAAACCAGTTTAATCTAACAGTTCGATCATATGCTGAAATGGTAACATCAGACGTCAACTGTTGCTCAGGCTGTAGTTCGAAATCAGTAAAGTTGGGCTTGGAGTTTTCCTTGCGGCCTTGATCTTTCCGGGATATTAAGATTTGATAGACCTCAAATACCTTTTACTATTCTTTTTAAACAAAGCTAATCTCTTAAGAGCCTCAAAATGCCTTTTGATATGTGTCCGTGTGTGTGTACTTGATAATAGTTAGTTATGAGATTTTCCAATATTGAGTAGTGTTCATCTTGAGTGCTAGTTTTAACAAGAAAATTTATATTTGTGCTACTTGTATTCGTAAGGGGAGACTGACAACAACAAACACTGAGTGCTAGTTTTAACAAGAAAATTTATATTTGTGCTACTTGTATTCGTAAGGGGAGACTGACAACAACAAACACAACAACAATGGAGAAGAACTTGTTCTTAGAAGAAAATGACATGGACTGTTTTGTTACCCAGTTGTTGTTGTCAGTCTCTCCTTACGAATACAAGTAGCACAAATGTAAATTTTCTTGTCAAAAGTAGCACCCAAGATGAACGCTACTCAATACTGGAAAATCTCATGACTAACTATTACCAAGTAAACACACATGAAAAATTTACATTTGTGCTACTTGTATTCGTAAGGAAAGGCTGACTGATTGAGAAATGCCTTCTGATGCGTAGCTCTGCATACATACAGGTGTTTTTTGGCGAAGTTGATGCTTAAGCGTAAGACTACTTAAAAAAATTTGGTCAAAAGTGCAAATTTTCAGATTATCAAACCACACTAGCGGCAAGAATATACCGAAATTTGGGTAGAGACTAATTATGGGGTCAATAATGCATGGAATACAAGTTAGGGGTGTGTTTGGTATGAATCAAAATATTTTTCGGAAAATATTTTTCTTCATATTCTTCCATGTTTGGTTGGCTTAAAAGTTATAAAAAATATTTTTGTTAAAACATCAATTCATTTTCCTCCAATTGGAGAGAAATGTTTTCCCTATCAAAAGAAGGGAAAACATTTTCCAAAACTTTTTTTCAACCTTTCCCACTCTATTCACCATCCCATCAACACACACCTCCACCTACCTACCCCACCCTCATCGTACCCACCTCCACCCCACCCCAACCCCAACCTAAATAAAAATATTATTAATAGTACTTTCTTTTTATTTTATAGGTATTTTTTTTTCACTTCAAGAATGAGTTTTTTCTTTTCATGCTATAAAAAGCATTTTTTTTTCATTTTAACAAAAAAAAAAACTTTCTTTTCATGATGAAGAAAAAGTATTTTCTTTCATTTCAACAAAATGAGTTTCCGAGATAGGAATTGGTATCTTATGAATTCAATGGTTCCAGTATATATGAAAGAAAAAAAAAAGGAATGACATCACAACGAGATCCTAATCTCAGATAGGAAGGGGGATATGGCGAAATCGGTAGACAATACGTACTTAATTGGATTGAGCCTTGGTATGGAAACTTACTAAGTGATCACTTTCAAATTCGGAGAAACCCTGGAATTAACAAAAATGGCCGACACTGAGCCAAATCCTGTTTTTCGAAAACAAAGTATTTTGTTTTTATGATATATAAAAAGTATTTTCTTTTATTTTACTAAAATTATTGCTTTATTTTTATGTCGTAAAAAGAGTACTTTATTTTTCAACCAAAAAAAGAGTATTTTCTATATAGTTATGCAGCGTAGATTTCAACGTTGTTTTGCGTAAATAAGTAAAACGACACATCAGGTCCTTTGGGTTTGTGTGAATTTTATAAGAATAATTAAATTGTTGAAAAAAATAGTGGTCTGAAAACATTGGGTATTTGGGGAAGGGAAGGGGGGGGGGGGGGTTATGGGCAATTGGGGGAAGGGGGTTATGGGCAATTGGGGGAAGGGGGTGAAGAGAGTTTTCTAAAATAATATTTCTACTTGCTAACCAAACACTATAAAATATTTTTCGTAAAAAGTTTTCTACTCACCAACCAAACAAGGGAAAAGAAGTGATAAAACCACTCAGTTTCCAAGAAAACATTTTAATTCGTACCAAACACACCCTAGGTAATGCAACTTGCAAATTAACTGGGGCTATGCCATCTAAAAACAAGGATAACTAACTGAGTCTATTTTTCCAAGATAACACTCTTGCAGAAATCATTTCCTAACAAAAAATGTCAATCTAGACAACATGCAGCTTCAAAAATGGATTCCTTTTAAAATCTTCTCACTTTAGTCTTCCTCCTTTCTTTATCTATTCCTCCCAACCAGCATATCAACCCGCAAAGAAAAAACAAAAAATCCCTTTCCTCTGCTTAGCGTTTTATGTAATTCCGAGTAATCTTAACTCTGAAATACAGTTGGCTCATAACTTTGTAATTGTAGTAGGTTTTGAGCTACAACCATTGAGTAGTAGATGCCCACTATTTGTGGCTATCGGATGATAGGAAGATAGGGGAGAGTGGGGTGGGGGTTCAAGGCAAAGGAGTTTGGAGGATTGTTAAAATATAAATAAATTAAAGTTAATAAAGTTTAAGATGGATTTTCGTTAACTAGCATATCTTCTAGCTTTAATTGTGTTATTATTTCTAGCCAAGTGCTAACTTGGAACAAACAACAATAACAACCTACCTAGTATAAATTGAGTTAGTTTGGGGAAAAGAAAAATAAAGGAAAAAAAGAGCAACTCCACCAACCATCAAAGACCTTTTCTAGGTGATTCCCATATTTTAGTAATCAATGTCAATGAATTGGTCATTTCAGTAGAAAATTTGAGTGTCGTATACTTATAAAATTGTATTTGATGTTATAAGTAAAGTTTTCCTTTGTCACTATTTGGATTTTGTGCCTTAACGGGGATACAGCTCTTGAGTAATGAATTGCAGCTATTTCCCATATTGTTTTGTCTTATTTCTTTTTTGGTAATTTTCTTTAAGCATTTTTGTGAATGAGGCTGCTCATTTACTTGGTACCAATAAGATTTCTGCTAATATAAGAGCTTTTTCGATTGTATGCTCATCTTTGCTTCTTGCAGCATGTTGAAGTCCCTGTGCCTACTCCGAAGAAGGATGAGGTCTTGCTAAAACTGGAGGCTACAAGTATAAATCCTGTTGACTGGAAAATTCAGAAGGGCGTGCTTCGTCCTCTTCTGCCTCCCAAGTTTCCTTTTATTCCTAGTAAGTTCAATCATCAATACATCCAGGCATTTTGTCAGAATTTCCTTACACACTGTTTGCAGTGTTTTCTGGTTTTGGTAGTTGTTTTCTTGTGTTTCATGTTCTGAAATGTTTTTCGCATCAGCTTTAGTATGAGAGGCTCCGTCTAGGTTTTCTCAAATATATATATTGGCTATCAAAATTCATCTCCCTTGACAAGTTAATATAGTTTGTCTTATTGTTCCCTTTTCTTGTAACCTGGGTGATTGAACAGAGAATTTCTTATTGGTGGAGATAGGTGTTCCTATATTAAGCAACTTTTTCATTGCCCATTTTGTCTGGCCAAAAAAAAAGAAATGCCTAGGTATTTGGCTGTTAGGCTGTACAAGGCCGACAGACATATCTAGAATCCCTAATTAAATTTTTGTGCTGATAGAGTTCGTTTGGAAGCTTATTCATATTCAGGCTTTTTGCTGAATGATATATCTTAAAGCTAATTCATAGCATGTATGCATTTGCCTAGAGTAGAGTTCCCAAAACACATCAAAATCAAGATAGAAGTCTTTTCTTGGACTATTTACATATAAATCTACTTGCAATATGTATTTTTCAATAACTTACCGTGCAGCTGTATGGACATAGTGAAGACCCAATCAAAATTTCTGGAACAATCGGGATAACTAGAATAGGAAGCGGCATCAGTATAAAATATCTGAGAAATTGAGAATCGTGACATAAAAAGGTGAATAATTTGATTGGACAAGGATTTTAGGTCATATTGTTAGAAATGGAAGTTATTTTGCTTATTTAGCATTTAATAAACGAATGATCTGAACTTGTTGAATTCTGAAAGAGTAAAAAGGAACGGAAAGTGTGAAGCCCACAGGAAGATTAACTTTGCTCAACTACATCAACTGTTGTTAATAGTAATGTACTTGAGTAGGAAATTAACTGGGGAGGACATCAAGACAGCATGGCCGTTATCTTTATTTATAGGGAGTAACTGCATGATGCATTGCACTATGCATTTTATTCTTGTGATTTTACTGTGCTCTTAACCAATTTCTGTTGTATCAGCTACTGACGTTGGAGGAGAGGTTGTAGAGGTAGGATCTAGTGTAAAAGATTTCAAGGTCGGCGACAAGGTTGTGGCTATGCTTAATACCCTGGTAAGTCCAATTCTTTTTCAAATGTTTTATTTATCTCTCTTGCATTTTGGAGCTTGGTTGAAACTTAAGAAGTGAAGGGCATGCACAGGGTAGGGTTTACACTCGTTTTACATGAATATTGTTTCTGTTTCTTGTTGGGTGCCTATATAGTCCAATGCTACTTACTTTTGTTTTTTTATTTATATGGTAATCCCCCTTTTCATACCCTCCTCCCCATGGGCCAACAACAGTTCTCCAAGTTACTCAAAACTGCTTATCTCTTGTTTGGAAGGACTCACATGACTAGAACAACCTGCTCTTGTCCTATCTTGTAGTTTTTCTCCTCTTTTGCTTAACCATTCCACTTTGAACCATAATATGGTGTTCTATCCTTTATGCTTGTTGGATCTTCATGAGTTTTGATGCAGAATGGAGGTGGATTGGCTGAATATGCTGTGGCTAAGGAGAGTTTGACTGTTCCGAGACCAGCCGAAGTATCAGCTGCCGAAGGTGCAGGTCTTCCTGTTGCTGGTGTTACAGCTCTTCAGGCCCTTGTAAATCCTGCTGAGGTCAAGCTCGATGGAAGTGGACCCCGGAAAAACATTTTGGTTACAGCTGCCTCCGGTGGTGTCGGTCACTATGCTGTGCAACTGGCAAAACTTGGTAACACCAATGTTACTGCTACCTGTGGAGCCCGTAACTTTGATTTTGTGAAGAGCTTAGGAGCAGATGAGGTTCTTGATTACAAGACGCCAGAGGGAGCAGCTCTTAAGAGTCCATCAGGTCAAAAATATGATGCAGTAATTCACTGTACTACAGGCATCCCTTGGTCTACCTTTGAGCCTAATTTAAGTGCGAAAGGGAAGGTCATTGACCTGACTCCTGGACCTAGCGCCATGTGGACCTATGCAGTAAAGAAACTAACCTTCTCAAAGAAGCAGTTGGTGCCATTGCTTTTAATTCCCAAGAAGGAGGACCTGGACTTGGTTGTTAGGCTTGTGAAGGAAGGGAAACTTAAAACAGTGATCGACTCCAAACATCCCCTGAGCAAGGCTGAAGATGCTTGGAGCAGGAGCATTGATGGACATGCAACAGGAAAGATTATTGTGGAGCCATAGAGTAGTCTTTCAAATGATGTTAATGTTATATAGGTGTGTAATAAAAGGTTTTGGAGGCATGTATGTTATGACAGGTAAATCTATCCAGCTATAACAATTTTCATTTGCCTTGTGTGGATGTGCAGTGTGTCAACTGGTTTTTCACCTGTATGGTGTGTGAGAAATCTTTGTTTCTCTGGGAGATGTTTCATGACTTGTATTTTACTTAGTCGTCTCCCTGTTCCCTCCCAATCGTAGTGTCAAGTAATTCCTGCATATACTGTGTTACGCTCTTTATATAAACGTATATGCAGTATATGCAGCAATTATCTGAAACTGCACGATTGGATCAAATTCCTGTTACCAATTTTTTATCGGATAAATTATCATAAACACCTAATTCAAAGTTTGCCCAAAGACTGTCCACTTTTTTGTTGGCCACTTGCGATATCACGCACCAATAAGGTCGTGACACATGTCACAACTCCAAAAGAATCTACTTAATTTACACCCTAATTAATAACTCTTTCATATGGAAAAACAAATACTAGTTCCCCGCTCCCCAACTCATCTCTAGTTCAGCAGGTAGAAAAATTTCAAGATGGTTTTCTCCAAACTTTGTTTCCTCCTAGTTTGTAATTGCAATTGAGGATAGGCAAGACAATTAGGCAGCAGATGAAACAGAAAAGTATTCATGTCTTAATTTCTTCCCAAATTAAAAGGACATTCCGGCAAATCACAATGGTTCAATCAGCTGGTGTTCCGGTAATTGACAGATTTCAGTGTTGTGTCCTAACCTCGACGATCTCCAACAGCACCGGAATTCTACCTTCCTTCACCAGCGCTGCCCTTGCCTCTGTGACATATCAATTCGCTCACCATGAACGCCGGTTTATTCACATGTCTGGACTTAAATCCGCCAGTAGTTCCACTAAGGCTTCATCAAGCCAGCTTGTACTGCTCTCACTTTGTTCCCATTCTCAGACAGAGCCGATGACGTGTCCCTTTTACTGCAAAGTTTTTTCAAGTTCTAAAAGGTTTACTAACGGAGGTATTTGTCACATTCTTAGTTATTAACTAAGTATATGTGTGGCAAGTCATCTTTACTACACTCAAGATTGCTAAGAGAATGGTAGAAAGAATACTAGAGAATTGTTAAAGAAAATTTTGCATTAGAGAACTTGAATTGTTTGCTTGTTGAATTACAAATAAATGGTCCACTTTATACACTAGTCTTATAGGGGTTACTGTGTAACTAATAATTATTACACAAGTCCTTAATATTTACAAGATAAAGGCTTTCTCTAGAATTCTTTATAAGCCTAGAAGATTCCAAGGACTTTCTTAGAAAATCCCAAAGGATCTAGGTTTTTCCTAAGGAAATGTCCATATTTCTCTAGAATCTTCTCATTAATGCTAGGCTTCTTCTTATGTAAGCTTCCACATGGCATTAATATATGCCATATGATGCCTATGTGGCATGATGATGTGGCGCGTCATCACACTCTCCCCCGCCTAATATTACAACAACCGCGGTGCAATGCTGTTGCATAAACTCTTGGATCTTATTTTTGAATTATCATAAGTTTGCATATCGTTCCCATGTGGCCTCTTTTGGTGATTGCCCCTTCCAATGGACAAGGAACATAGCTGATGGCTTTCTGTCCTTATTTTCGCCTGGCCTGGTAATCTATAATAGCCTCAATGTGTCGATCATGCGAGGCGGTGATAGTCATAGGCCCTCGACTTGATGCTCCTATTTGGATCATCCTTATCTTCATGATATGGCTTAAGCATGCTGGCATAGAAGACATGATAGATCTTAAGATATGATGGCATGTCAAGCTTGTATAGATCTTGGCTACCTTGGCGACGTTCTTAAATAGCCCATCATACTTGCGAATAAGATTTTGATGCATGCCCCATATTGCCTTGAACTGTCTTAGGTTAAACTTCACCATGACCATGTCCCCAATGTTGATACCTAATTTTTTCCTGTATATTTTATATGTAAAATACTTTCAAAATAGTTATATGCATATACAAGCATGTCGAAGTATTTTATTATTATTTTCTCATTTTATTTAGTTTTTTATACCAATTTATTACCCTATTTTAGCAATTCAAAAACTAATAAGTGTTCCTCAAATTGTCATTTTTGGTGATTAATTTACCTTACTTTTTTTATTTATGCCAATATATAGCTAAGGTAATTTTTGCACTTTTTATAAATCGATTGCACTAAATTGCAATTCTAGCCCATTTTAAGATTTAATAGCGTTTATAATTACAAAATTTATTTCAGTATTTTTAATTTAACGTTTATACACTATTAATTAATTTAGTCCTTTAATTTGATTCAAAAATTATTTTTGCTAATTTTTATAAATTAAAACGAGAAAAGTAGCTATTTAAATAATAGCCTTATTTATTTCAATTATAGCCAAATTTGACCACCCCAATAATCCAATTTCAAAACCTAAATTACCCGGTTCAATACCATTTAAGCCGACCCTTGACCCATCCAATCCAACCCGCCCGGTTCCCCAATAAATCCAGGTCGTTGATCAAAATGATCAACGACCAAGATGCCCCTTACCTTTTAATACCCAAACCCCTAACCCTAATTCATTTTTCTTAGAGACGCGCCTTGAAACCCCTCTTCTCTATCAGATTCTCTCGAACCTTCCTAAACCCTAGCTGCCTCTAGTCACTCCCACCGCGAAACCCACAGAAACCATGACTTCTCCGGCCATGGGAGCCTTATACTCGCCTCCTGTTACTCCTATGTGCTCGATACTCGAAGATTCGAGGTCAGACCTCGAAGGTCTTCATCCATACTTTGCCAGCTCGAAGTTTTACGGCTATCGCCGGCCTTGCTCCGGCATATTCTAGTCTTCTGAGCCTGATTCTTATTTCTCTAACTCCGATCAGTGACCTTTTTAAAGCCTTTCTAATTTTAGGGTTCTTCTGAAACCCCTCGAGGTTTTCCTCCGTTCTTTCTAGATTTGTGATGTATCCATGATCTATTTGAGTTTTCAAACACTTTCCCTGGCTTTGCTTAAAAAAAACACTTTCAAAAAATTGCCTCTTTTCGATCTAGGGATTTTGAAATGTTCAAATGTTTCGATGATTTTTTCTTTGTCGTTTATGTGTATTTTTCTCTAATGTGTTCTTGTAGCATGTTCTTATATGCTTCTCTTGCTACGTTTTCCTAGATTGTGGTCTTTTAAGACCCTACTATGCTCTTGTGTCCCTCTGCTGTGCATTCTTTATTATGTTCTTCTACTATATTCTTGTGTTTTCTTTCTACCATGCTCTTATATGTTTATCTCACTGTATTTTCCTATATGTTCTTTTGTTATGCTTTTTCGGTATTCTTGTGTTCTTCCATTATATTTTTACCAAGTTCTTAAGGCTCTTTGTTTGCCTTCTGGTGAACCTTGTTTGAGTTCTTCTAAAAAAGACCTCTTTAAGCATGTTTCTTCTACTGTATTCTTAAGTATTTTACTATTTTTTCCTCTCTTCTGAACTTTGGTTAAGTTCCTTCTAAAAGTATGTTCTTCTACTATATTTGCTACTGTGTTCTTAAGTGATCACTGTTTTCTATTCTATTGAACCTGGTTTAAGTCCCTTGAAAGGATTTTTCGTAAGCATGTTTCTTCTACTATCATGTTGTTCTCTCGTTACGCTTCGAATCAGTTTTTTCACTCTGTTTTCTTTGAACCTTCTAATGTGTTTGCATGTGTTCTCCCGAGTTTCTGAAAGAAACTCCTAAGCATGTTTTGACTACTTGCTTCCTCATCTTTGTATTTGATTCAAGGTGGAAGCCCTAGAATTTGGGGTTCTGCCGAGGTTTGGTCATGTGATTGAGCTAAGGTTCTATTTTAGAACCCTTGACTCTTTCAGACTAACTTTTGAATTTTTGAGCTAAGTCTGAACTTCTTTACTCACAAACAACTCAGAACTTATAAATTTCTTCTACACTAGATTTTTCTACTGATTGGCATGACAATTCTTTCATGTTTAAGCGTGTCTGCATGCTTTCTATGTGTGACAAATCCTTCTTCAAAAAGGTTTTCGAAATAGCAATTGATTCAGAATATCCTTTTAATAGGTCTAATTGATTGTTAATGATGCTCCTTAAGTTAAAACCTTGTCTACTTTTCTGGCTTGGTCATTCATACCAAATCTTTGGATTTCTAATTTCTTGGTTGTTAATTGATTCTCTTTTCTTAAATTGTGCAAGCGTGTGCTTCAGAGATTTTGTCCTAAATAGCCTCTGTGTATTTGCCCCTAATTTACTACTTTGCACAAAGTGTTTATTTAAATCCTTTCCTTAAATGGTTTTACCAGTTTTAATCTAAATCCCTTAATTAAGGGAAACCTTGTGTAATTGATTTACAATCAATCTTCAATTATTCTCTTACTTTATTTGCTCATGACTTTCACACTATAAATACATGACCTTCTTTATCAAAAAGCACACACTATTAACACAAGTTAGACTTCACAATATCACAATCTGGCACACTTAAAGTATTCTGTCTTCCTGTTTGCACTTTGGCTTTCACAATACTACTGCTTTTCTTACTTGTTTCTAGGAAGCTGGTAAGTTCTATTTTAAAATTTCTGCCTCATCCCTATGTGTTTGCTTTACAGCTTCTACAATTTGTCTACTTTTCTGTCTATGTTCAGTATTAAATATGTCGTTCTCTTTGCATCTGCTGCTGTTGTAAATCCCCATACCCCATTCCCTTCTATGTTCTTGAGTTAAGGTTCAAGGCATGACAACATTCAAATTGTTGCTAATGTCTGGACTTGATCCTTTAATGGATCCTCAATCCTGAAAAATGTGGCTAACAAGCTGGCTGGGATATGTCAGCACCTCCAATTGCTGGGTATGACCATCATCCTGTATTGGCTCTTCCCAGAATCCCCTCTATTGCACTTACACTCATTCCTAGCTTCTAAGTTCTGCCCCCTCCTATGAGCCATGCTTTGGGACCTTGAGTTCCCTCTGAACTTGGAGACTTGAGGGTTGGCTCTTCCACATTACACTATGTCTCAACTCTATAATGCATTTGGGTGTAAGCACTGCCCGAAGCTCAGGAGGCTCTTGGGAACTCATACAACACCCAAAAAATGAGAAAGGCTTTGGATTTGGATCTTTGGAGTTGGTCTATTGCATGCTTTAGGCAAGAAACTTGAATCAGACTCTACTTGGTTGGAAGCTTTTAGTTTTTCTGATGTAATTTTACTTCTTTTTCCTATTTAATTCTGGGTTGTAATAATTTGTAATAGCTCATAGGTATTTTAGTAAAAAGGGAAGGGTCACTCATGTATTCATAAGGATAGATATCATGTTCATATGTATTTACTTCTGCAATCATGTCTTGTTCCCACTTCTATATATTTCATACAGAAATCATGTCTTGTTGTCACTTATGCATTTTTTGATATAGAAACCATGCCTACATGTTCTGCATTTCACGTAGACATCCTGTCTAAGGGTTCTACATTTGATGTAGACATCCTGTCTATAAGTGCTACATTTTTTCATTCTAGATACCATGCCTATAGGACTTCTGCACTCATATTTCGACTAAAGAAAGGTGTTTAGAATAATTAACACTTAGAAAGCATGCCTATAGGAGTAATCGATTCATCTGAGCCGGCCACTCGCTTATGAGTTGAAAAATCAGTGACAACCTTGCTTAAATGTCTGCAAAACTTATGTTCCTACAGTCAATAAATATTTTCTGGAACCAGTATACCCCTCTCCCGTATTATTAGATATCATGCCTATAAGTCTCGCTTAGGCAAGCTATAGAGTAACTTGTAAATCAAATTATATTCTATCAACTCCAGCCAATAGGCAGGCCTGACTCGGGCTTCTCATCTGAAATATGTAATAGACCAATCCGCTACAAATCTTAAATTTAATCAGATCATAACCAATATATGCGAGTCATGCTAAACAATCTTGTCTTTAAGTAGGAGGCCCGTTTGAGCCTTTTTATTGTTATGTGCTTTCCCATGTCTGCTTTATATGTTTTGTTTGTCACCTTAGAATTTTCTCCTTTAAACCATAAAAGCCCAGATCTCTCTTCTATTTAGGACTAACAGTCTCAAGTGCCTCCGGGGCTGATAGGATTCGGGATGGGTAGTAGCATGCAATAGAAAAATGATACCATTCCGCATTTAATACCTTAACAAGGTGGAAAAGGTTAGATATGTATATGATGACCGGTGCGCTAATTCACGTGTAGCCCCTCTTCTAAGGAGTGATTATCGGGTATTGCATTGACGTGATGCATATTATTTATAAACCTAGTACCTCCTCCTCCTTACTTGTTTATTTTTTCAGAATTTTAAAACTGCTCAACTCTTAGCTTCTTTAACGCTGATTGCTTGCAACAATTATGTGAAAACCCATTCCCTTTATTTGTTTATTTTCAGAATTTTCAAACTATTCCCTCAAATTTCGAGCTTTCTTTGTTTCTTCAAAACTTTAATATTTTTGCAGCCATAATGGGACTATCTCTCATATTTGAAACCTTTGTTCGCTTATTTGTTACTTAAAGTCACAATTATAGCATGATCGGGAACCACACTAGTGGATCTTGAGGGATTCTTACCACCTTCCCCTCGAGATAATTTCTAGCCCTTATCCAAATCTCTAGTCTCTAAATCAAAACCCACTTAGTGTCCTAACACACTTAATCATTAGGTGGCGACTCTTCAATTCAAACCCAATTCCCAAGGGAATGATTCGTTCGCCCAAATGTCCTAAACCCGATTTCGCGAGAAAAATGGGGCATCGACAACATGGTGACTCTCCTGGGGAGTTTCTTTAAGGCTTTGACCATTTCATGCTATTTGTGATTTTACGCTCCCTTAAATGTCTTTAAGTGTTTATTTTTCTCTCCTACCTCAAAAACTGACTTGGCTCTTTGTTTCTTTTCTTTAACACTTTCTTTCACCACTTTCCTTTAATATTGTTGTAAACATGAGTAATTATTGCAATTATTTATTATGAACATGAAAATACATGAAAACTTGTTTAATTATTATGAATGCATATTCAACATCATCTTTCACTCGTGCCAAACAAAAATACCATTATCACCCTTAAATCTGGCAAATACATATTTGCAGTACAACCAATCGATCAACAGTGTAGTCGATAGTTCTGTACCTTTCCCTCTTGAGTTGTCCGCTCAAGGGTACCCCTCTAATATCCCATAGAAACATTAGTATGTTTAATTATGCATGCATCATTTTCAAAACCTAGATAGTCAGTTATGTTGTCCGCATAATGACTCTTTAATAAAACCTTGTCCAAAGTCCACTGGGTTTCCTAGGAACCCAAATGGACTTTACCACATTCTGTGCATTTATTAGGAGAACTAAATGCTGCTCATGCCAATAATTGATATTTAAATAGTCGAGTCTGGCGGGGGTAAGAGCCTAACACTTTTGTTTTGTAGAAACGAGGCATGACGTCCCCAGATTCAGCATGGTCACCAACATCCACCTGAAATTACTTAATTGTTGGGAAGATATTCTTTCCAACGATCAGACCCTTGTCCGAAAATACTTGGCGAATATACCCTACCTTATGGAAATCCAACCCAACAATAAAATTATTGAAGTTGCTACCTTGTTCTGGGATTATCATAGGTCTGTGTTTTGCTTCGAGGAGATTGGAGATGACACCCCTGCTAGAAGAAATAGGAGGGCTGGCTGGTATACCATGGGGAAACTGTGGGTCTGCTAGTGCTAGAGAACCGCAAAGGTCGAGGTTTTCTCAAGATGATAGGTTTAAAGAAGAATCCAGATTTAACTTGCCTGAAGGAGTCATACATTCCCTTTGAATATTTGTACGAAAGGTACGATAATAGTAAATCTTACCGTACTTATCCTGACGAGTTCGTCCTTACATTATTGGGGCATATTCATCGGAGGGTATTTGTCTTTATGTTCTGCTTCTTGGGGATGATAGTATTTCCTATGAAGAAGGCTAGGATCCATACCAAACTAGCCATGGTCACCAGGACTTTAATAGAGGGAATTGGCGGGTAGCTATTTAGCATAGTGCCCATGATTATTGTAGAGATGTACCAAACCCTAGAAAAGTGTCAACAGGGAGCCAAACACTTCGAGGTTTGCAACTAGTTACTCCAAATCTGTCTCATGGAGCACCTCAAGAAGGGTGAATATTGACAAGATATCAAACATAGGGATTGGGACGATCATATTGCCTTCCATCAGCCAAGACGAATGATTTATGTGCCTAACATATTTTCTCAGCCAGAGGATGCCAAAGGATGGGTAGAACTGTTTGAAAATCTGAAAGAGAACCAAGTACAATGGATGTTCGAATGGTTCCCTATTGAAGAGTTCATTGCTCGATCTCGGGATGCACAGTTTCTAATATTCATCGGTTTGAGGGGAACTTACACTTATGTCCCTCTTCGAGTTATGAGACAGGTCGGTTGGAACCGGGTTATACCAAGGGTTGACTAGATGAGCCACTTCCGGGCCGAGTTTCAAGATGATGATAGACCTTACAAGTGCCAAGCTCAGCACATGTGGCACTGCAAAATCGTCATAGGAAGGGACACTATTGAGCCAGACAGGTACCATGCTGGTTATACTCTATACTGTCCCAGTTGGTTAGAAGACAATCATAATGGTTTGGGTCAACTCTGGTTCGCTCGAGGTCATATGATCATCGATGAAAAGGCTGAAGCACAGGTCAATACAACCAATTGCGCAAAAGGATTCGGAAATGTGAAAACGAGCACCGTGAAATTCACGAAGCCAACCAAAAACTGATTGAAGAATGAAAAGACGCGGCTATTAGCGCCAACAAATGATTGGGATACATAGAGCGGGGTTTAGTAGAGTTGGAAAGTATATTCTCCAGAAGGATCGAGGACTGCCAGGATGCCGATGGAAATGAAGATGGGCACCTAGCCAGAACCTACTTGCTGTTAGGACTTTGCGAGCTGGTATAGCTGTTCAATGGAGCCAAAGATGACGAGTCTGGGGAAGGTCCTTCTGGCACCAAATAGATAGGAATTTACTTTTTCGTTTATAAATATAATAAAGCCAATGGCCATTAATGACATTTTATTTCCAGTTATTTAGTGTAATTTCGGGATTCGTCTTATTTTTATCAATAAAATGAGGCATTTGGAATTACAAGTTCTCCAAATAAATTTGTCGCTAGGCCTAACTCGGGCATAATGAGGCTCCCAAATTAGGACACGATTTACATTTTTGCACTATGTGCTTAAATATCGCTAACATCTTCTCTTATAATCCTCACTAACTTGTTACCTTGTTTTATTTTTGCTTTGTCTGTTCACCTCCCCAAAGGTTAGTTCATGAACTCTATCGTTATCATACTCCACAAGATCCAGGGGCCCTCCACCTACTCCTCCTCCTAGTCCTATCAGTAACAGGAACATAAGAAAAATGGAAGATTTAAGCAACACCAGAAAGGAGAATTTAGTTGAAGGGGTAGAGGTTACTCAGGGTATTCAGGTTTCCAAGGAAAGTGCCTCTTAGCTTGAGCAGAAGTTGTTGAAATTTCAAGAAGAACTGGACCAAGTTCGAAACTTGGCAAGCTTATCGCTTTCCCTCTCCACCCCAGATGTCAGTTTCCCAAACGCTCAAAATCCAACACCTCCACAAAACATTCCAAAATCATAAAAACACTCCGCTTCTCACCACCAGTGCAACGCTTGTCACACATCTAATAATACTACATTGCTCATCCCAGAACCTGTGAAATCCACAAATGACTGCTTTTACCCTCACCAAAACACCCCTATCTATGTGGAAATGGTGCCACATCCTACTCAACCCATTTCAAACACACCCGAGTCTGATGATCAAGACTCGCTTATCAGGAATATGGCAGAGGAACTCAAGAAGCTGACTAGCAGAATTCAGGGCATCGAGGGAAGTAATGGGATTGAAGGGCTAAATTATGAAGACCTTTGCATTCAACCCGATGTCAAACTGCCCGAGGGTACAAACCTCCTTAGTTTGAGATGTTTGTCAGTATAGGGGATCCGAGAGTTCATAAAAGAACATACTGCAAAAAACTGGTCGAAGTAGGGAAGGAGTAGAGATTTGCATGAAACTCTTCATGAGGAGTCTAAAGGGAGATTCTCTATCTTGGTACATCAGCCAAGACCCGAAGAAGTGGTCGAATTGGGTAAGTATGGCGTCTAATTTTATGGACAGGTTCAGATTCAACACAAAAAATGTGCCAGATGTGTTCTACATCCAGAACCTAAAGAAGAAACCTACGGAGACATTCCTCGAGTATGCTACTCGTTGGAGATCAGAAGCCGCTAAGGTCCGACCGGCCTTAGAAGAAGAACAAATGAACAGGTTTTTCGTTTGAGCTCAAGACTCACAGCACTATGAAAAGGTTGACACTGATTGAAATCCAGAAATTTTCCGACATCATCAAGCTAGGGGAGCGGATCGAGGAAGATATAAAAATGGTACGATCACAAACTTTGAAGCTTTGTAGGCTACCAATAAGGCTCTACAGTCTGGTGGCACGTCCAAGAATAGATACCTGAGCACCATGATGGTTTCACAGAGAACAAAGTCCCTAATCAAATACCATACCTACCCAATACCTCTACTTACATATCAACTTACCCCGAATTACCAATCAGCTTCACCTTCCACATACCAACCCACTTCACCCAAATACTCCCAACTAGCACATGTTTACCAAACCTACAATACTCAACCGCCTCACTATCAATCACCTCCACCATGTTAAAACTTCCCTAGACATTGACCAAATTTTGATCATAGACCTCCCAAATAGTATACAGCCATTGCTAAACCAATTGACCAGCTGTACGAAAGACTCAAAGCTACTAGTTATGTCAACCTTATCTCGTAAGTCCAAAAACGCCTTCCCGACAGGTCCACCCAAATAAAACCCGTGAAAACCATTCTGGCATGAAAGGGAACACCATTGACGAGTGCCGCTCCTTGTAGGATATGATCCAGGCTTTGATTGACAACAAGATCATCGTGGCAAAGGAGCCAGTCCTTAATGTCCGAAATAACCCTCTACCAGACCACAAGGGTGGAGGTGTTCCCATGATTGAGATAGAGGATGATTGTGATCCTAAAGGATCAATCTATTTGATCACAGAAGGAGACGAGCCAAAGAAACGAACAGTCACCCTTAATCTAATTGTAGTCCAAATTCAGCCTTCCGAAGATGCCGAGGTGAACATGTCCATATCACTTGAGTTTAAAACACCGGCTTCTGCAAAGGTGCCAACACCAATTGAGGTCGAGTTTGGGTCCTCGAAGGTGCCTGTACCATTTGAAGTTGATGTAGTACCTTCAGAAGCAAGGGTCCTCGAAGGCACCTGTACAATTTGAAGTTGCTGTAGTACCTTCCGAAGCAAGGGTTCCCATTCCGGGTTCAATGACAGTCGTAACACCATTCCACACCAAAGCCGTACCATGGGACTACACAGCTGAGGAAGAAGGAAAGGGAAAGCCAAGTTCGAGGAGGCAGTTGCAGCACAGGGTATGACAAGGACCAGTATGGTTTACACTCCAGAACACTTGGCTGAGTCAGGTAAGTAGACCTTTGGTCGACAAACCATTATCGAAACTGGGTCCGATGATCATTAGTGAAAGATACAAGCAAAAGAATGCCCAGTCATTGATCAGCTGAACAAAACACCGGCGCAAATTTCTATCCTTGCTTTGGTACAGAGTTCTGAGGCACACAAGAATGCCTTGTTAAGAGTGATGAATGCTCCAATCACTTGACCCAATTGAACCTCCAACTTGCAAATAGTTGACTTTTGCCTTTCTATCTGCAATTTTTTCTCATTGTTTTGTTCCAGAAGGCACTATAGCATATAATTGATCTTCCTCAGCTCCACATTCCCAGGTTATTTGTTCCTATTAACTTCACAAGAAAAGGTAGAACTATCAAAGTTAGGGGTTGGGGGAAGATAAGAATTATAAGAACAACCATAAAAGTGACAATTTTTACCACCACACACATCACACGTATTCCACAAATAAGATTGAGTTGGTGCACATAACTCGCTCTAAAAAATATTTTGATAATTTTTATACGGGTGATTTCCTTCACAATATGTATAAGGATCAATAGTAGAACTATCTACACCTAAATTTCCATATATCCAAGATGTCATGTTTCTCAAATCATCAGTTATAATAAAATAAAAATACATAAAAAATAAAATAAAACAAAATAAAAGTTCAAACTTAAAACCTAGAAAATACACAGCTACAATTATGCCGTTAGTTCCCCGACAACGGTGCCAAAATTTGATCACGCCCAACTCTAGTCCTAAAAAGGATAAGTGATCGCTGCAAATATAATCTGGTCTAAAAGTCTGGAGTCGAATCTCACAGAGAACTAAAGCTTAGTTGTATCTATTTAATATCACTAAGAAAATAAGATTGAACAATTTTCTAAATTATAAAGATTGAGATTTATATTTTAACTAAATAACTAGCAAATACTAGAAAATGGTAAAATTATCAACTTACTAGACTAAGGGTTGGAGACTAAACTAAGGAGGTCTAGAGTTATGATTTCCCCAATTGTCGGAATCTTTCTAGTTATGTTACTTACAATTTTCGCCAATGTATTCTCTACTGATCGTGAGCACTTTGAATGTCGTAATTCTCTCTCGAGAAACTACAAATATTTACTAGACATATTCTCTTGAACTACGCTAGTTGGCTTTATCTAACCGCTCATTATGACCACGTCAAGACTTTGTTATTTCTAAACATGCCTTTAAACCCAATATAGTGATTTCTCACATACGTTAGGAGTGATGTTGTTCAACAACTACCTAAATATGTACTCTTTCTTAAGCAGTACGCACTAAATAGGCACAATCAATTGATGTCCATTATATCAACAACAATAAATACGTAGTTGAACAAGTAGAAAAATCCAATGACTCAATTATATAAAAACATAACAAGAATTTATCTTAAAAAGGTTCTATCAAAACCCTAGAAAACGAATTTAGCTATTCATAATAGTATGTAAAACAACAATACTAAAAATCATAACCAACAGTAAAAAATAGGAAGAGGAAGGAAAACTTTGTTGAAGTATTCCCCGCCTTGCTCCTATTGTGTCTCTACCTCCATAGGTCGAATCTCCGGTCTCCTTAGACTCTTTAGGTCTAAATTCTGTCAAAAGTATGTCCAACTCTTCAAAAATACCGTATTCCCATGTATATATACCAAGTAGGGTGGGGCCTAAATAATTATACCTTCTACTACACGAAAAAGGTAATGTTTCATGTTTGGATTGCTGCGGCCATGGTCAACCGCGGTCAACCGCGATATATATCAGGTATATTGCCTCAGGTCCGTCTCAAGTCGTTGATGTCGACCTCGTTTTTCATCCTGTTGCGTTTCGAATTTGGAAACATGAAAAACATGAAAGTTGTAGCCCTTTGAGTTACCTTTCAACCATATATTGTGGAATCCAAATGTAATTTTGAGAAAAAAGTTATATGCATTTTACTAGACAGTGCGCAATATGCTTATTCGATTCTTTGTTTGCTGATCTATCATCCATTGATCCCCAAATACGATCCTGGCTTAATTCCTTGGGATTTTACTCAGACTTCAAAGCTTCAAACTACTTGAATTTATTCCATAACATCTATATAGCTCGAAATCACTCCTAAAAGGCATAAAACACACAATCAGTGCAAAACACTAACAATTAAAGTTCAAACTCATCTAAAGTGCAATAAATTAGAGTGTAATAATCGACTAAAATATATAACTATAGCCTATCATCAACACCCCACACTTATGCCATTGCTCGTCCTCAAGCAATCACATTACACCTTTTTATAGATACGACTTTTTTAAATAATTCTCCTAACTCATCACTCAAAGAGTGTTTAAAATAGACTAAGCACAAAAGTGTAACATCTTCAGCTCAAGATTTGACTTACAAGTACCACGCAATATTCATAACTCACCGACTTACTCTTACATAGAGGTCACTGACATTACCTTTCCTTCATGAATCAAGTGTTCTCACACGACATAAGAGAGTAGTTCTAGATAACAAAATTTAAGAACACTTAGGAACTCAAGATAGAAAGAATTCACTCACCCTCAGAAATAACATTCATATGCCACAAAAGATGCACCATAAGCTTGACCATAGTGTATTACTCCACAAATTGAGCTCATTCAATATAGTATCAATTAGAACTTTATATGGTTGTAATGTAGGTTAGGGGACGGGTAGGGTACATTTAAATATAAGAGTGACTACACCTCCCTAAACATTTCAATACATATACTTTAACATTTAAACCCCATACTTATGTCAAACCAAAACTCCACCTTCACATCAATTTATACTCCATTCTTCTTTAAGCATACTTACATCAAGAACCACTTATCAAGGAATTTTTTTCACAACAGTACAACTATATGTTTTTCAATTCAAGTGGCTCTTACTTGTTCAAAACAGTGCACCTTTCTCCTTATTTCATTAGTTCCACTCAAAATCCAAACCAACCACCCCACACTTTAATATTTACATAAATCATCACAATTCAAGTGCTCGTGAGAAGTTAGAAGGTTCAAATAGATGGTTAATTCAAAATAATGGGAAAGGATTGTAATGTGGTTGCCAAAGAAATAGGATTACAGGCTCAAATGGGTTAGCTACGATACATAACAATTAGGTTGGTAAAATATACATATCTGGCTCAACAAAGAAACGCCTATATCACTTCCAAGATTGAACAAAATTACTATTTCGCGTTGCAAACACACGGGACAAGTTCTAGGCATCAAATGCTGCACAAAATATAACAAATCTTTACACACACATGCAACATGACTCACCCAGGATTGGTTTCATCAAGATACTCTAGTCAAAGCAACTAAGCAAAGTTAAGATCATAATTTAAGTTACTTATACTAAAGTCAAAAACTGAGCCTAAGTGTCACAACCAAAGTACTCACTATTCTCAAGGCATAACAAAGTCAAGAGATATTGCTTCAATTCTAAATACAACACAATGGCTCCCGCTCCAAAAAAGACTAATTACACCCGGTTCAAACAAAACTCTTGGAAAAGAACAGTGGTTTAAAGAAAAACCAAGGGGTAATTGCTACACTACCTAACAAATAATTTTTTTTTGTTTTTTTAGACTTAAATCCCTCAAGAAAATTGTCTAATAGATCCATCGTCAGGAAAAGTCCAATCTTTTCTATTTAAAGAAAATTATTCAATTAAACTAACATAACTAAAATGGCATAGAAAGTCATCCAGACAATCTCCTCACTTCACATTTAAAATTATGCATTGTCCCCAATGCACAACATAACTAATACAAGGGTAAAAGAGACTCCCTAGTAGGCCAAAAGCTGAAGCGCTAATAGCTCATGGGGTATTCAGACTTCTCCCAAGCTTGGTCCTTTGTACGGGTACCTCACACTTAGTTCCAATCATTTTGTTTGATATTGCATCCTTCCAATTGCTTTGATTTCCATGTTCCTAGAAAATCAAAATTCGACACTAAAAAAATGATATAATAAAAAAATAAAGCAGGGTTGCCTCCTAACAAGCGCTTGATATAACGTCACGGTACGACGTGAATCACTTTTTGCCTCCACCTAGAGCTTATGAATTGAACCCCAAGTTTTGATTTAAGCTTATGATTATGGTCATGGGGCGCTGGAATGAATCTAACTGGCCCAAGAAAATAATGTAGTATTCTGCACTCCTTGGGCTTTGTATGAGGTATGTAATCCCAACTTTCTGGCAAGAAGAATTCCAGAATATATGCACCTTGTTCCCCATTTCTTGACTCTTCGATTGGTTCAGATGACTCTATTTCCATTTCATCATCCAAACATAATGTGGAAAAATGTTTGGAGTGTGGACCAATGCGCTCAAACATATAAACTTCAGGATTTTCAACACCCTCAATATCAGAGTCAACAAAATTTGTATCCTCAATGTCCTTGACTAACTCTAGTCTCACTTCTTCAACATTAACATCCTCAAATTGTAGTTTTCTAGGTTGATGGTGTTCTACTCTGACCTCCCAAATTAACACCTCAAATTCCTTCTCTTCTTGGTTACTATCCGTAATATTGGCTTATTGAGCATTAAAAACTCCAACCACTTGACTCAATTGAGCCTCCAACTTACGAATAGTTGACTCTTGCCTTTATATGTGCAACTGTTTCTCATTATTTTGTTCCAGAAGGCACTTTAGCATATCCTTGATCTCCTTCAGGACCGCATTCCCAGGTTTTTTATTCCTATTAACCTCATAAGAAAAGGTAGAACCATCATAGTAAGGGGTTGGGGGAAGATAAAAAATATAAGCAAAACCATAAAAATGACCATTTTTACCACCACCCACATCACACATATTCCACAAATAAGATTGAGTTGGTGCACATAACTCACTTTCAGGAATATTTTGATAATTTGTATATGGGTGGTTTCTTTCACAATATGTATGAGGATCAATAGTAGAACTATCTACACCTAAATTTTCATAATTCCAAGATGTCATGTTTCTCAAATAATCAATTATAATAAAATAAAATTAAAAATATAAAAAATAAAACAAAATAAAATAAAAGTT
Organism: Nicotiana benthamiana; assembly: GCA_034376525.1. NCBI lineage: Eukaryota > Viridiplantae > Streptophyta > Magnoliopsida > Solanales > Solanaceae > Nicotiana > Nicotiana benthamiana. Next base: position 10,086,379 of record CM067338.1, on the reverse strand, counting down.
CAAACACAAAACCAAGCAAAATATACAGCTACAACTACGCCGTTAGTTCCCCGACAATGGCACCAAAATTTGATCACGCCCAACTCTAGTCCTAAAAAGGATAAGCGATCGCTGCAAATATAATCTGGTCTAAAAGTCCGGAGTCGAATCTCCCAGAGAACTAAAGCTTAGTTGTATCTATTCAATATCACTAAGAAGACAAGATAGAACAATTTTCTAAATTATAAAGATTGAGATTTATATTCCTAACTAATTAACTAGCAAATACTAGAAAATGGTAATATTATCAACTAACTAGACTAAGGGTTGGAGACTAAATTAAGGAGGTCTAGAGTATGATTTCCTCAATTGTCGGAATCCGTCTAGCTGTGTTCCCCACAATTTTTGCCAATGTATTCTCTACTGATCGTGAGCAATTTGAATGTCGTAATTCACTCTCGGGAAACTACAATAATTTACTAGACATAGTCTCTCGAACTACGATAGTTGGCTTTATCTAACCGCTCATTATGACCACGTCAAGGCTTTATTATTTCTAAACCTGCCTTTTAACCCAGTATATTGATTTCTCACATACATTAGGAGTGATGTTGTTCAAAAACTACCTAAATATGTACTCTCTCTTAAGCAGTACACACTAAATAGGCACAGTCAACTGATGACCATTATATCAATAACAACAAATACGTAGCTGAACGAATTAGCTATATATAATAGTATGTAAAAATAAAATATTAAAAATTATAACCAACAATGAAAAATAGGAAGAGGAAGGAAAAACTTGTTGTAGTATTTTCCGCCTTGCTCCTATTGTGTTTCTGCCTCCTTAGGTTGAATCTCTGTCCTCCTTAGCCTCCTTAACCTCCTTAGGTCTAAATTCTGTCAAAAGTATGTCCAACTCTTCAAAAATACCGTTTTTCCATGTATATATAACAAGTAGTGTCGGACCCAAAAAATTATACCTTCTCCTACATGAAAAAGGACAACATTTCATGTTTAAACTGTCGCGGCCGTGGTCAACCGTGGTTAATCGCGGTATATGGCAGGTATACTGCCTCAGGTCCGAGGTCGCTTTCAACCTCGTTTGTCATCCTGTTCTGTTTAGAATTCGAAAATATGTAAAATATAAAAGTTTTAGCCCTTTGAGTTAGCTTTCCAACGATATATTGTGGAGCCCAAATGAAGTTCTGAGCAAAACATTATGTGTATTTACTAGACTATGTGTAATATGCCTGCTCGATTCTTTGTTTTGTTGCTCTATCATCCGTTGATCCCCGAATACGATACCGACTTAATTCTTTGGGATTTTACTCAAACTTTAAAGCTCCAAATCATTTGAATTCATTTCATATCATTTATATAGCTTAGAATTACTCCTAAAAGGCATAAAACACACAATCAGTGCAAAATACTAACGATTAAAGCGCAAACTCAACTAAAGTGCAGTAAATTAGAGTGTAGTAATCGACTAAAATATGTAATTATAGCCTATCATCAACCACAAATTCAACAAAAAGTTTTTTTAAACAAACATGCCCACATAAATTGAAACGGAGGAAATATGAGTTATGATCATTCGAAGTCGGATCTTGTATTAACTCGTCTGAAAGTTTTGTCCGTTGTGTAGTTTCAAACATGTTTTTCTCTTAGCGCCCTCCTTACCCTCTAAATTACTTTCAAAGCAACTTGTACATTTAGGGGTCGTTTGTCAGGGTGTATAAGAATTATGTGGAATAAGATGTATAGTAATACTAGTTTTTAATTATGATGTATTGCATAATTTTTAAGAATAATAGTTATTTATAAAAATGTCCTCAATATTCTCTAGTTTAAATATGGCATTACTAATATTATGATTTTCTATGCATTATATATACATAGGATAATACATAGCATGATGTATAACTTATGCACATGTTAAAAAAAATTATTAAATATTATATTAGTAATAAATAAAATTAATGCTTGTATTTTTTTTTAATAATTCTTAACAAACGACCCCTTAGTGCAATATTTGGATCATCACGTATGAGTTATCCTAGCTGAATTGAATTTAAGAGGGCAACTACGGGCGCAGCCTTGGCAGTTTGCTAGGCTCTTGAGAATGGTTTGGTTGGCGCAACGAGGGGACTTCACTGCCCCTCCAGCCTCTTCTTTTCTACAAAAAGTGGGATGCACAAGGGGGCACGTCACACCAACCCTAGCACTAGCCCCTTGTTTTCTCAATTCCCAACTTTCGTGTTTTGCATTTATTCAACATTTTTCCAACACGAGTAATCACAATGTTCCATTGTTAACAGCGATTTCCACACTAAAAAAAAAGAAAAAATTTATTAAAGTGGGAATTGATCCCTATTATTCTTGGTAAATAACTCAACCTTTAATCAAGTATATCATTTAACCTTCTTTGAATATTGGTGCCAACATTAACTTAATTTGATATTCCTTCCGTTCCAGTTTATGTAAACCTATTTTCTTTTTGGACTGTTCCAAAAGGATTAACTCCATTCTAAAGTTGCAAACAATTTAGATTAAACTTCCAATTTTATCCTTAATGAGAAAAATTTGTAACCACATAAATACTCTGAACATCCTTTTGACTTGTTTAGGATCACAAATTAAAAAAATATTTATTTTTTTAAAATTTGTGCCTAGTCAAACATGTTCACATTAATTGAAAGGGATGAAATACCAATATTAGGAAATATGTACATAAAATATTTAACATTGGCGAGAGATAATGAGTTCACGTGCCCCATACTTTTACTTATAAAACTTCTTGCTTACAGCAACAACAAATAAAAATTAAAACCTGAACAGGAAATTTTTTTAACGACTATTAAAGCTTACAAAAGTTGAATCGGAAACGACAAAAAATTCAACAACAGGTGGAAAAATAAAACATGTCACTTAGCTGCCCAGAGAGGATTTGGTGAAATTATTTCAGAGAGAAAAAGAGGAGGGAGATGGCTTTGACCCATGAGCTTCTTAATTAAGTAACCTGCTGCCAAACCAATCCCTGAAGTCATACTTGCAGTTATAACATTGTACAGAATAGTCTTGAACGTGAACTCGTCAGCTCCTCTCATATATGCCTTTGCAGTAAGTATGATAACGCACAAAATATAACCCACCAAAACTGCGACTTCAAGCTTGTAATCTTTGTCATCAAGCGTGTAGCCATATATTACTGGTTGTACGAGGCCGAACACTAAATATAATAAGAGGGCAACGGTAGCAGGTAGTAGGAAATGCCCACTAATCACAAACTGCAAGTTTTCATGGTACTCAGCAATAGAGTAATAGAACTAATACAGAAGGAGAAGGATGCAAAAGAACAGACAGATACAGTAAAGAGGAACTAGAATTGAGGAATACTTACATTAAAAAAAATGGCAAAGAATCTGCCTATCCGATGTGCCACTCTGACTGAAATATCAAGATAAATACACAAGTAAGCATATTGTATTATGTGGAAAGTTCAACAGAGCTATGATTTTAATTCCCTTGATTTTTAGGTATATGCAGTAACCATATCACGCCTCATAAGCATCAAACAATCCAGCAAAAGCAGGGGCGTACGCTTAATTTTTTTTAAGTGATATTAAAAAAAAATAATATGATATGAAAAAGTAATCTTTCATATCATTTTTTTTAAATGATATGAAAAAATAAAGTGTTGAGAAGACTACCACCAACAAATGCGGTCACTCAGAAGTTATAGATCATAGGAAAAGAGGAGTAACTTTTGTTTCTAAATTATAATTCTAAATCCGTTTGAGTTATACAAAAAGAACTGCATGTTATATTTGCTAACTAATTATCAACAACAACAACCCAGTATAATCTCACTTAGTAGGGTCTGGGTAGGGTAGCGTGTACGCAAACCTTACCCCTACCCTTGGGTAGAGAGGCTGTTTCCAAATAGACCCCCGGCATTATTCCCTCCAAGAACTTTCCACCTTACTCTTGGGGAGACTCGAACTCACAACCTCTCGGTTGGAAGTGGGGGTTGCTTACCATCAAAGCAACCCCTCTTATCTAATGTGTAATTTAAACTAAAGATGCTTTTAAAATGTGCAAAAAAGCGAAGGATTAGGTTTCGATCCCCCAGTTTTCTGGGTAAAATGGACGTACTATCCATCAGACCAAGAAAGTTTATTAGCAAAATTGTATCCTTTTAATAGACAAGAGGGGTTGCTCTGATGGTAAGCAACCCTTACTTCCAACCGAGAGATTTTGAGTTCGAGTCTCCCCAAGAGCAAGGTGGGAAGCTTTTGGAGGGAAGGATGCCGGGGGTCTATTTGCAAACAACCTCTCTACCCAAGGGTAGGGGTAAGGTCTGCGCACATACTACCCTCCCCAGAGACACCACTAAATGAGATTATACTGGGTTGTTATTATTGTATCCTTTTAATAATATATCCGTTTTTTGGTATATTGGTTATATGTGTATTATAAAATTTTGCGACCGATTGCACGGACGTGCATCCGCCCCTGAGCAAAAGTTATAACTTGTTTTAGCCTCTAACAAAAGAAAATTAAAGAGCCTTGTACTCATGAGGATAGTTTGGATAAACCCGATGTTTAAAAAAGAACCTTTTGTGTGTGTGAAAGCCCTAACGCCACTCAAATGGCGGGTGTCTGTGTGGTCTTCCACCGATTGTCACAGTGCTTTACATCAACAATAACAATAACAATAACCCAGTATAATTTCACTTAGTGGGGTATGGGGAGATTATACTGGGTTGTTATTATTGTATCCTTTTAATAATATATCCGTTTTTTTGGTATATTGGTTATATGTGTATTATAAAATTTTGCGACCGATTGCACGGACGTGCATCCGCCCCTGAGCAAAAGTTATAACTTGTTTTAGCCTCTAACAAAAGAAAATTAAAGAGCCTTGTACTCATGAGGATAGTTTGGATAAACCCGATGTTTAAAAAAGAACCTTTTGTGTGTGTGAAAGCCCTAACGCCACTCAAATGGCGGGTGTCTGTGTGGTCTTCCACCGATTGTCACAGTGCTTTACATCAACAATAACAATAACAATAACCCAGTATAATTTCACTTAGTGGGGTATGGGGAGGGTAGTGTGTACGCAGACCTTATCCCTACCCTTGGGTAGAGAGGCTGTTTCCAAATAGACCCCGGCATCCTTCCCTCCAAGAACTTCCCACCTTGCTCTTAGGGAGACTCGAACTCACAACCTCTCAGTTGGAAGTGGGGGTTGCTTACAATCAGAGCAACCCCTCTTGTCACATTGCTTTGATTTGCATTATATTATCATATTATCACTCCCAACCGAGAGGTTGTGAGTTCGAGTGTCCCCAAGAGCAAGGTGAGAAGTTCTTGGAGGGAAGGATGCCGGGGTCTATTTGGAAATAACCTCTCCACCCAAGGGTAGGGGTAAGGTCTGCGTACACACTACCCTCCCCATACCCCACTAAGTGAGATTATACTGGGTAGTTGTTGTTGTTATTGTAGTTCAGCAGGTAGAATTCGAGGTATCCAACATTCACATGGATGCTACATTATCATAGTTCTCGAAGAAATTAGAGGTCAATTAAAAGAAATGGAAAAGGGTCATATATGTCCCTCTAGTAGTTAGAATAAGCTACATTTGTCCTCCGTTATACTATTTGGCCATATATGTCCCTACCGTTCACATCCCTCGTCATATACGTCCCTCTAACGTTAATTTTTTTTAAAAAAAATTAAAAGCCTCTGTCATATACGTCCCTCTAACGTTATTTTTTTTTAAAATAAATTAAAAGCTACATGTCAGAGTCCTATTGGTTAAATTAAACCCACTCCCCTTTTTCTTTATATTAAAACGAAAATATTTGTAAAAAATATAAAAAACTTGTAATAAATGGGGAAAATTTTTGTAAAAACTGGAATTTTTTTTGTAAAAACTAAGAATTTTTTTTTGTTTATATTTGAAAAAATGAAAATATTATATTAAAAACAAAATATTATATTAAAAACAAAAAAATATTTAAAAGGATTTGTTTAATGAAAAAGAATTAAGAATTATTTAAACAAATTTTTATTTTTTAAATATATTTTAAAAATATGAAAAGAGCATCTCTAAAAGAATCGGAATGATAAGGAATACATTCTTCTTCTTTTTTGTTAAACGAAACAATTTTGTCAAAAATAAATATATTTTTTTAAACAATTTTTATTTCTGTTTTTACAAAAAAAAAAACAGTTTATTTTAGAAAATGAAAACATTTCCAAAATGTGTTTTTTGTTTTTAAAAAATATTTTTTTTGCATTTTTAAAAGAATTTTGTTTTGTAAAAAGTGAAAACACAAATTTGTAAAAATAGAATTTTTTTCTAATATAACATTTTCGTTTTTTAAATTCTGAAATAATAAAAAAAATCCCAATTTTTACAACTTTTTTTCCCATTTTTTACAAGTTTTTTACATTTTTTACAAACATTTTCGTTTTAATATAAAGAAAAAGGGGAGTGTGTTTAGTTTGACAAATAGGACTCTGACACGTGGCTTTTTAATTTTTTGTTTTTAAAAATTAACTTCAGAGGGATATATATGACCAGAGATGTGAACGATAGGGACATATATGGCCAAATAGTATAACAGAGGACATATGTAGCTTATTTTGACTAGTAGAGGAACATATATGACCCTTTTTTGTAAAAGAAATCACAACTTGGCAACAGCATTTGTAAGAGATGCTACGGTGGGACAATCGAAACAAATTGCGGTTTCTCTGATCTATTGAATTAAAACTGGAAAATCATTTATAGTTCTTACCAGATTCCGAAGATTACCATTAGAGTAACAACCCAAAATACGCGCATACTGAAGAATATATTAAGAAGAAAAGTAAGCGCAGCCAAAAATGATAATCATACCTAAAAGAGGAGGAATTTCGTCGGATGGGTCATCATGTATGGCAATGGTAGCACACTCAGCGCTATGACACTTACTTGATAACTGCCTTCGCAATCTGGAGACAGGGTTAGGCCTACCTACCTGCTTTTCCCTTATCACTAGAACAGCATCACCCTGTGACTGCCCAGAAGGTGGAGCAAATTTTCCCATAGCTACCAAATTTTTTTTTTTAAAAAAAAAAAAAGATCCAAGCAAAAGCCCTTTATTAAACTGTTCAAAAGAATGGATCTAACGACGATCAGTCATCAAAATATTTCCGAAAAAACAGTATAGGGGCGGGGAGACATCATCTCATGCGACACCAATAAAAATTAGTAAACCACAGACTTTAAGCGTCAATAAAGAAGCCATGTATAGGTCATGATAAAAGAAAAAACACGGTTCCACAAATGCAATACTTTTTGCTTTGTAAATTTTTGTGCGGAGTAACTTGTTTTCTCCCTTGAACGATCTAAAGGGGCTCTTCTTTGTTCACCCAAAACCACAGTAATTTTTTGTGAAATTTCATTTTTTTTCCAGATAAAGTCGAGATAGAGGTAAAACTTTTGGGGAAAGACTAATTCTCAATTTGTCCTTTTGGAATTTAATGAGAATTTTGTATTCTCCAATATTTTTAAACTTAATCAACTATAGAATCACAAATAAAACACCACATAGTGAAAAGAATGGACGTTGGGCATAACTCAACCCCAAAAGCTAGCTTATGAGGCGAGGATTGCTCAAGCCATATAAGGAGACCAAAGACCTCAAATCACTCCGATGTGGGACAACTCAACACCCCCTCACGCCCAGATCTCTGGAGCGTGGACAACATAAATGGGGGCCCAACATCAGTAATAATAATTGGGATGGGCTTGGCTCTGATACCATGAAAAGAATGGACCTTGGGCCTAACTCAACCCCAAAAGCTAGCTTATGAGGTGAGGATTGCCCAAGCCATATAAGGAGACCAAGGACCTCAAATCCCTCCGATGTGCGACAACTCAACGTATAGTTCTGTACGGCGGATACCTCTCTTCTCGTCGGAACTGATGATGATATGAGGCAAAGCACTTGAAATAGCTAGTCAGCAGCTCGCACAACTCAATTTATTTCCAAGATCCAAGAGCGTGGACTTAATATATAGACGACAATTAGTCAATTTTTAGTGTTTATGGTCTAATAAAAAAACAAGGTAATACATGAAAGTGGTCAGAAACTAGAAAATAGTCTTTCATCGTGGCGATTATGAGTTTAGGCACTAAATTCTTGCTTAATCTACCATAGTTCTTCTATTTTGATTGTCATCTCATGACGAATTACGCACCATCGCACATGAACATATATTTACATCAAATTATATTAATTAAATAATAATTAAGACAAAAGTATCTTAATTAACTATAGTTTAATGATAATAATGTTTGAAGAGATATGTAATTTTATATATATTATTAGATTGATATAACAACCCTGTGGATGTCAAAAGCAATTACATGGCTCTGCCAGTATTCAAACATAACATATAATCAAAAGAAACTTATATTTTGGAAAAATTACAGTAATGTTGAAATCAAGCTCAAACTTGCCGACCTATAGCTTAATATTAAAGGCTTAACAAATTAGCCCAAATTTTAAAGAGATTTTTACATTCCTATGCCATTTAGGAAATCTTATTATCCTCAATGTTTAAGGTTTGGTATAATTACATTTAGTATACTAAATTATCAATTCTATATTATGATGTACTTTAAGGGTACAATTAATGCAACGTATATCCCTCCTTAATTCAAGATACCGTATATCTCACCCCTCCTACGTTTCTCTCTCCCAAACCCTCATCCTCACCCACATTTTACCGTATTTCTTCCTCTTTTTCTTCTTTACCCTTTAAGGTCCCGTGAACTGCATTTTATCGTGGCATTCAAGTAACAAATTTTCAACAGTATATGTAGATTAGGATTGATGGACAAACTAATGAGATAACTGTTTGTAAACTGCAGGCTCGTGATCGAATGTATGCTATGTTAGACTCGATAATTGACCGACAGAGAAGAGGGAAAAGCTTGAAACAATATTTCTTGCAATCCCCAGTAAAGAAGCATGCAACAGAAGGAAATGACGATGACAAACTCACTGATAAACAATGGAAGGATAACATATTAACACTGATACTCTTCTTTTGCACTGGAGATTTTTGCACATTATATGTACATATGGTCACAAGATTTAACTTAGCTCCATGTGTTATGTCAATATTTATTCTTCTTAAATCATAAAGATTCGTCCAATCTCATAAATGGAATTTTCGACATAATTGCGTGTTTGCAGAAGATTTTGTAGAAGTTTTAGTCGTTTTGGATTTGTAAAAACAGAAAAAATGATCTATAATCAGAATACAAATAATCTACAATTCATCTACAAAATATCTACAAACTGGGTATATTGGATTTTAATATCCCAATTCCCATTCGATTGTAGTTTAATTGGGATTTTCGATATAATTGCATTTTTTGCAGAAGATTTGTAGATGTTTAAGTCGTTTTTGATATGTGAAAATAGAAAACAAAGCATCTACAATTAGAATACAAATAATCTACAATTTATCTACAAAATATCTACAAACTGGGTACATTGAATTTTTATATCCTAATTTCCATTCAATTGTAGCATAATTATGATTTTTGAGATAATTGCGTTTTTTCAGAAGATTTGTAGAAGTTTTAGCCGTTTTTTATTTGTGAAAACAGAAAATAAAGCATATACAATCAGAATACAAATCAGCTACAATTTATGCAATATGTCTTCTTCTTCTTCGAGTTTCAATCTGAAATTCCGTCAAACCAAGTCTAATCTTCACCAAAATTCCCCAACATTTAGATATAAACTCTGAACCATATTCTCGATTATTTTCAACAACACCCAATCCATTATAAATAATAATTTTTAAAAATTCAAATTTGAACTCAAAGCTTTCAAGCTGTTTAATGGCTGTCAATGGTGGAATTGATGCTCTCTTTTCATTTGCTTTGTATTACCGAAATTTGTGATTGAAATAGAGAAAAATATAAAGAGAATGTCAATTAACTGAGTTTTTGCAGAATTGATTTCTACAGTTTAATTCGAATTTATTGACGATTTTGTCTTTTTTTGATTTGTGACTTAAGGAAAAATATCGAACAATAGAGTTTTTGTAAAAAAGAGTCAATGTAATTTGATTTTAAATTGAAAATATAGGATTTGAATTTCAAATTTGATATGAAGGTTGCTAAATCAATTAGAAAATTTTGTTCCTAATTTATAGCGCGCCTAATTATGAAGGAATCAACTCCTAATAATTAGTATTTAATGAATAGTATAATAATTCTAGATATATTGTGAACATGGCCGGTAAATATGAAACTATACACATTTTTCATAATAATGTTTCAATATGGTATAGGAAGAAAAAAGTCTGAATTTTAAATCACGCACAAAGAGGTATTCTTCCATTCAAGAATCACGCAGAAGATCTCCTTCCCTATTTTCTAAGCGCAATCAATTTCACAGTAGCCTACATTCTGTAAAATACGGCCTTCTCGCCCAAAGCATTCTTAGAAGGAACTCGAATTTTCACTCAAAAAGCGATCAATTTCACTATGGAAGAGAACAATCTCCTTTCGTGATTTCTCTATTGATATAGCTTTGATCAAGGGATTACAAACTACAATCAAAATCAATCAATGAATTAATAAATTTTGACCTAATTTCAGCCACTTTAAAGACAAATTTACCAATTTTTATTCAATATGTGGCCGATGGAACGAAAACAGTTTTGTGAATTACAATGTCGATGTTGTAATAGTTACACCAAATATAAGTTTTTTTCTAGATGTGATTTCGAAACAACTTATCATAGATACTTCATTGAATCTTATTGAAATCTAATACACTTTCCAAAACGGTTTTCCACCAATAATGATACACAATAATATGGGTGTATGTGTATATCTTGAGCTGAAAAAGCACAAAATTTACAATATATCCACTTTGTATAGAATTGAGTGCAAAGGATATTAATATGATCTGCAACAATTCTACTGTGATTTTCCCAGAACGTGCACAAATCTCTGTTATACAAGAGAGATGCAATAGCAGTACAATTAACATGATTGTGTTTGGGGATGGAGAAGACTGATAAGATACACAATCTGATGAAAATAAAATAATAACTTACCCTCAACACATAGATATAGTAGAATGTCAAATTTATAAAGGCAAGGCTCCCATATCAAAGTCATGAAGCACTTGACAATAAAGAAAAATTTCATTTTAAGGTACATTAATCAAGTGAAATAAGGCGTTAAAAAATTTGCTGTATAATTATGTATCGCAATGTATATAACTGTTGACATTAAATGCATCATTATGGATAAAATAAGTTGCTGCTTGTAATTTTGTTGTTGTGCACTTTTTAACTGTGGTTGTCACCGTGTAGTACTGTATAATCGTTCTATTTTTCATCTCGTATTGTGGATGGTAGTGTGTATTGTTAGGCTTTATGCCCGTCACTAGAGGGGGGGTGAATAGTGCGGTACGAGAATATTGATAAATATTGCGGAATTAAAATTGCAGGAGTAAAGTAAATACAGTAATTAAAAAATTAAGGAAAGGACATACCGAATTTATACTGGTTCACCACAACGTGTGGTTAGTCCAGTCCCCGAGAGACTCTCTCGAGTTTTCAATAACTCCGTTAAGCTTACGGGTGCCTAACAAACCGTTACACTTGCTCGTAGATGTACACTCTACAAGACTTCAACTTGCTCGAGGATACCTCACCTCAAGACTTCACCTTGCTCGTGGATACCGCACCACAAGACTTCACACACTAAGATTGAGGGTACTTAGCAAACCCGACAATCAATGAGAAGATATGGTCTTCTCAAACACCTTTCTCTTTTACACAAGAACTCTCTAAAAAGAGTAGATAAAGAGATACAATATTAGCTCTATGAACAACTCAAAGTTGTCTCTCAATTGGCTCAACAAAAGCTCTAAAATGATGCACAAATAATATCAATATATATATGAATAACGAGAGGTGTTGTCTTTTTCAAATCAGCTCAAAAGACCTCTATTTATAGGTGTTATAAGTTGTATGTCCGTTGCTTAATTGACAATCAATTATGCTGATTTTATGCAAGATAATCGATTATCGGATTTGCATAATCGATTATCTGCCTGTCGTTCAAAAACTTTGGCAACGGATACAAGATAATCGATTATGTCCAAGTGTATAATCGATTATCCTACTCTGCGGAAATTTCCAATAAATGGAATTTCCCAGAATAATCGATTATCACTTTTGCATAATCGATTATTCACCTATGCTGTCCAGAATTGAAAACTTACTTCAAAAACCATTTTGGTTAAAATGAAAACGTTAAAATCATTTTGTTTGAAGTATTTAAAATATGTTTATGATAAATATGATTTGATAAAAAGATTTTATGCATATTTATGATGACCTATGTTGAGCCAAAAGACGAGATAACTTAAACGTTGCTCTTACATTGGTTCTACCTAACGACCTACGCCTTGGGTCTTCGGTCTTGAACTTTTGAGCTCATCTTTGGCTTTTCCATGCAATCCATTCATCAATATGCTTCTCGGCATTCAATCTTAATTGTTTATCATATAATAACGTTGTTTGACACTTGACTTCATTGTTTGTCATTCATCAAAACCTATACCTGAAAATCATGCTAATACAACCAAAGCACACATATCATGGATAGAATGATTTTCTACAATTTTCCCCTTTTTGATAATGACAAACAACAGGAGATATGCATATCGGATTCCCCCTAAATTCATGCTATATGTCAACATACAATTCATGCAAACGATTCCCCTTAATGATAATTCCCCCTCAAATAAGGCATACTATAACGTAGATACATTCCCCCTTATTTGATGCATATCGCCTAAACTCTTCCCCCTTTTGGCATTAGCAAAAATAGAGTATGCAAAGGCTACTTTCCCCTTTCGACACTTCCCCCTTTTGGGTATATCAATAGTTAGTGTCAAGAATAAAATAGGAAATACAATGAGGAATATACATTAACGATATTTAAACAATCATACCAACATGAAATAATACCAAATGTTAGTAAAAACATATCAACCATAATAACGGTTATTTTTCGCAAATCATATTACTTAAGAACATATCAACAGTTAATTTTTAACAAACCAATAGTTGTATTAAAAACACGAATCATTTATTTTTCAAGAATATATCAACTGTTACTCAAACCAAAAATAATATTCATCAAAACATGAATCAATTATTATTTTTAACAGAAACAATTGATACCAATTGTTATTTAAGATAAAAGTTATCAAAACATGAATCAGCAAAAATAATTAATATCAATTGTTAACAAAGATATATTAATTGTTAACACATATCAACTATTACGTTTTTATCAAAAATATGATAACTAACCGACATTCCCCCTCGATGCAATAAGGTTTCGTGCTTGGTGCATCTACTACGATATTGTAGTCTTCAAGCACACCTGCAAACGTACCTAAAAATAGGTTTTAGGTACCCAAGCACTTTTGGGTCCTTGGGGGTTAGGCAAATAATAATTATAGCTCAAAGATAAATCCCTATGTTTTGCAAAACATACAGGTGCTATGTGTCCTACCCGGTTGTAATAATGACATATAACATTCAGGTTGTGCATATGTCTTGGTTGAGCCAAAAACGTTCTAGGTGATCTAAAGTCGTTATTCCTAGACGTATTGCGATTCCTAGAGTTATTTCTAGGTGGTCTAAATGATTCATTTTAGACTCATTACCAAAATTCCTAAAGTTGTTTCTAGATGGTCTAAAATGATTAATTTTAGACTCATTAGTGAAGTTCCTAGAATTATTTCTAGGTGGTCTAACTTCATTTCTATCATTCTTTCTAATATTCTTCTTAAATTTCTTCAATTGTTTTAGGATCATCAACACTACGTTTTTCTAGTGTGTTCCTAAGTTCTATGTTCTCTATTTTCAAAGAACTACAAGAAGAACAATTAGAACTTTGATCAATTGAAGAGGCTTCATTCATCTCCTTAATTTTATTTTTAAGAACAATATTATCAGTTTTTAAAAAATTATTTTCTTCTTCTAAAACTTTGATTTATCCTTGGCCTCTTTGGCGATTTTTGAAGTCTTTTCCAATTCACCAAGTAATTCTTTAAAAGCTTCTTGTAATTCTTCAAAAGAGCAAGAATTAGAAGTGCTTACCTCTTCTTCTTGGTCGGCCATGAAGCATAGGGCAGTTGTTTCATCACACGAGCGGTCCGAGTCACATGTCATATGCTTTTGGACTTGGGGCGTACCTTCATAAATGGCTTCAAGTTTATCCCACATTTCTTTGGCGGTTGTGCAATAGGAAATCTTCCGATAATCATCCGGATTCACCGCACAATATAACATATTGATGGCCTTGGCGTTGTATTCATTCTTCTCCTTCGGAGCCATGGCTTCCCCAACTTTCTTTGTCGGCGTTTCACCATTCTTGATGATTTGCCATATGCGAAAGTTGTTTGATTGGATGAAGATTCTCATCCGCCAATATGTGTAATTTGTTCCATCAAATAGTGGAGGCTCAATGGTAGAGTGTCCTTCGCTCATCATTCCTGCGTTCAACATTCTCAACAAAAAAGTATATCGTTCTCTCAACCGGTTAAGGCTTTCAGAGAGTTAGGCTCTGATACCAATTGTTAGGATTTATGTCCGTCACTGGGGGGGGGGGTGAATAGTGCGGCACGAGAATATTGATAAATATTGCGGAATTAAAATTGCAGGATTAAAGTAAATGCAGTAATTAAAAGATTAAGGAAAGGACACACCGAATTTATACTGGTTCACCACAACGTGTGGTTAGTCCAGTCCCCGAGAGACTCTCTCGAGTTTTCAATAACTCCGTTAAGCTTACGGGTGCCTAACAAACCGTTACACTTGCTCGTAGATGTACACTCTACAAGACTTCAACTTGCTCGAGGATACCTCACCTCAAGACTTCACCTTGCTCGTGGATACCGCACCACAAGACTTCACACACTAAGATTGAGGGTACTTAGCAAACCCGACAATCAATGAGAAGATATGGTCTTCTCAAACACCTTTCTCTTTTACACAAGAACTCTCTAAAAAGAGTAGATAAAGAGATACAATATTAGCTCTATGAACAACTCAAAGTTGTCTCTCAATTGGCTCAACAAAAACTCTAAAATAATGCACAAATAATATCAATATGTATATGAATAATGAGAGGTGTTGTCTTTTTCAAATCAGCTCAAAAGACCTCTATTAATAGGTGTTATAAGTTGTATGTCCGTTGCTTAATTGACAATCAATTATGCTGATTTTATGCAAGATAATCGATTATCGGATTTGCATAATCGATTATCTGCCTGTCGTTCAAAAACTTTGACAACGGATACAAGATAATCGATTATGTCCAAGTGTATACTCGATTATCCTACTCTGCAGAAATTTCCAATAAATGGAATTTCCCAGAATAATCGATTATCACTTTTGCATAATCGATTATTCACCTATGCTGTGCAGAATTGAAAACTTACTTCAAAAACCATTTTGGTTAAAATGAAAACGTTAAAATCATTTTGTTTGAAGTATTTGAAATATGTTTATGATAAATATGATTTGATAAAAAGATTTTATGCATATTTATGATGACCTATGTTGAGCCAAAAGACGAGATAACTTAAACATTGCTCTTACATTGGTTCTACCTAACGACCTATGCCTTGGGTCTTCGGTCTTGAACTTTTGAGCTCGTCTTTGGCTTTTTCATGCAATCCATTCCTCAATATGCTTCTCGGCATTCAATCTTGATTGTTTGTCATATAATAACGCTGTTTGACACTTGACTTCATTGTTTGTCATTCATCAAAACCTATACCTGAAAATCATGCTAATACAACCAAAGCACACATATCATGGATAGAATGATTTTCTAGATGTATCACTATATACTATTGTATTTCATGTTGCTATGTGTTTATTGATGCAAAAGTTTATATTCTTATCATAGGTGTTGCCTAATATGCACTAACCACTGCAATTGGTGTTTTTAGTCTTCGCGCCTGAAAGCAGCCAAACTTACGAAGGTCATAAATTTCAGTAAACTGCACTCATGCCCGTTGAAAAATAGATTTTATGCATAATGTCAAGCTGCTGCAAAACTCATCGACAGCCTTTTGATAGATAAGTGTAATGGCCAAAAATAGTATACACTCCTAATAACATAATTGAAGACATAAACAAGTAATATGCACTACAAATGTCATATATGGAAGCATGGAAAACAGAAATATGCAGTTCAAATACTTAGAAGGAATCCGAGCAAATTATATGCAAAGCTGCTAAGCTATTTTTACATGCTTGTTCTTACAAATCTTGTGCCAGTGGTAAGTTTGCAAAAAATAAAACAGAGAAAGAATTGTTCATGTATGCTTTTATTGCAAATTAGTTATTGTTGTAGATAAACTTAAAGAGACATACAAAGGAACATTATTGATAGCATCTTAATGAGCCTCTTAATTAAGTTACCTCCTGCCAAACACTAGATATGATAAGAGGGCAGCGGTAGCAGGTAGTAGGAAATGCCACCAACTACAAGTTTTCATGGTACTCAACAATAGAGTAATAGAACTAATACAGAAGGAGAAGGATGGCAAAAGAACAGACAGATACAGTAAAGAAGAACTAGAATTAAGGAATACTTACATTAAAAAAATGACAAAGAATCTGCCTATCCGATGTGCCACTCTGACTGCAATATCAAGATAATTATACAAGTAAGCATATTATTTTCTGGGAAAAGTTAAACAGAGCTATGATTTTATTTACCTTGATTTTTAGGTTTACGTAGTAACCATATCTCGCCTCAGAAGCATCAAACAATTCAGAAAAAGCAGGGGCGTAAGCATGATTTTTTGTAAACGATGTTACATTTAAAAAACAAGTGATTATATAAAGATATAAAAAAATAAAATGTTGCGAAGAGAAACAGCAACAAATCCGGTCACTTAGAAAATATAAATCATAGAAAAAGAGGAGTAACATTTAATTTCTTTCAATATTATATTTCTAAATCCGTTTGTTCCAGTTTATGTGAACCTATATCCTTTTTAATCCATTAAAAACACTACTTGAATTCTGAAAAAAAATGATCAAAATTGGTCTGTCAAGAAAAGCGACCAAAGTTGGACGCAAAATTAGCGAAAATAATAAAATAAATATTTGAATATACATTAGCAACCAAGGTTGGTCGCTACTTGGTCGCTAGTTTTGTCAAAATATTAACCGGACTAGTCAGACTTGCTTGGTCAAAGGTATACTGAGATTAGTGACTAATATTAATCGCTAAAGTGGGATCCACCTATAAAATTTAATAATTATATTATTATTTTAAAAAATTTATAAAATATAAATATATATAATTTAAAATTAGCGACCAACGTTTGTCGCTAAATAAAGGGAAAGCAGAGAGCGACCAGCTTTGTCGCTAAAATGAGACCCAATTATAAAATTTCAATAATTATATTTTTATTTAAAACAATTAATAAAATATAAATAAATATAATTCAAAAATAGCGACCAAAGTTGGTGCTTACTGATATAGACCAACTTTGGTCGCTAATCTCGGACCCAGTTCTAACGTTTAATAATTATATTATTATTTTAAATATTATATAAAATATAAATAAATCTAATTTAAATTTAGCGACCAACTTTGGTTGCTAATTTAAATTTATGTATAATTGTGATCAAAGTTGGTCTCTTTTCAGTTCAACAATAGTCAAAATTAAAAATTACTTTTGTATTTACTATCTAAATAATATAAACGTAAGCTATTAATATTGTTGTAATACAAGAGATGAATACACTAAAATATACTCTAACATGCTATACATGCAGTTATGTAGTACTATGAAGCGTGTGTGTGTGTAGATATATATATAAGCTGTATACAATATAATATTAGCTAATGATTTGATACTTAGTGCATATATATATATATATATATATATATATATATATATATATATATATAATACTATATATATAGTAGTGTATTATATATATAGTGTGTATATATATAACACACGCACTTCGTGCTACTTTAACATGTTATAGTATGTGAAACTGTATTCATTATTTGTATTGTAAGAAAGTTAATCAATTACATTCATTCTTCACTAGGTTATAAGTCGATGCATCAATTATAATAGATTAATTGATATAAGTGGAGACGTTTTGTTTTTAATATTCAACGATGCATCTGAGTAGGCTATAAGTCGATGAATCAATTTACACACACATATATTTGATCAAAAATTATATATACTAATGAGGATCTTGACAAGTCAAGATCCTAATTAGTATATATAATTTTGTAGGGTAGTATACTATTGGGCCGATACGGAAAATGATATATAAGAGTTTGTTCGAAAGTGCGACAAATGTCAAAGGTATGTGCTAATAGTTCACTAACCCGGGGAGTAACTCCACTCAGTCTTATGATCTTACCCGCTTGGTCGTTCATGAAATGGAGAATGAACATCGTCGGCCCTCTACCATCGGCCCCAAGTAAAACTCAATTCATTTTGTTTATGACTGACCATTTATCTAAGTGGGTTGAATCACAGGCCGTCGAGAAAGTCATAGAAAAAGAAGCCATATACATCATCTAGGACCACATTATATGGCGATTGGGGATGCCTACCGATTGTATGCGAAAATGGGAAGCAATTTGTCGGCAGCAAAGTGATGAACTTTCTCGAAGACCACAAGACTAAAAGGATTCTATCAACGTCGTATCATCCAAGTGGGAACGGACAGGCCGAATAAAAAATAAGACCATCATTAAAAATCTGAATACAAGATTGACAGACGCTAAAGGAAAGTGGAGAGAAAAATTTCCCGAGGTCCTTTGGGAATACCGTACAATGTCAAAATTCTATACGGGGAAACACTATTCTCTTTAGTCTACGGTGCCAAAGCTCTGATCCAGTTGAAGTCAGAGAACCTAGCCTCAAGTTTTGGTATAAAATGGAAGAGCCCAATCACAAGGCTATGAATACAATCCTCGAATTGCTAGATGAATGACGAGAATCCGGCCTAGTTCGAATGGCCGCATAGAAATGATAGATCGAAAGGTATTACAATTGGAGAGACAATCTTCAAAACTTTAAAATTAGGGACTTAGTTATGAGAAAAGTCACCCTCAACACTCGAAACACGACTGAAGGAAAACTTGTACCTAATTGAGAGCGACCATGTTAGGTACTCGATATAGTCGGGAAATGATCCTTCAAACTTGGCATGATGAACAACAAGCAATTACCAAACAACTGAACATATCACTCAAATGACATTACCGCTAAGGTACGACCTTCTCCATTTTCATTTTTATATTTTATATTAACTAATTGTATGTTTTCAATCGAAGACATCTAGGGATTCTTCAACACAAAATCCTTAGGTTTGAAAGCACGTGTTGCACTCTTTTTCTCTTAGACCAATTTTTGTCCCAAATGGGTTTTTCTGACAAGGTTTTTAACGAGGCAACCATTATTCGTACTAACTTAGAGCAATTCAACAGCGTCCGAGGCTTCTTTACAATCAACCTCAAATATTAGGTGGTATCACCCTCGCATGTCAACTTTGTTACAAGGAAAGTTCTTCGTGTCAACAGGGTCTCGATAAGTAAATTTTATAAAGACCAAATGTTCGAACAAACCGTGCCCATGTAGATTATTCAAGCCTTGATGGCAAACATGTACGCATGTATAATATATTAAAAAAAGTATTTTTCCCTTTGCCAAATATTTCATTCCTTAGAGAAATTTTTACTTTAGAATTTTAAACTTTTGATCTATTGTAGAAACATGCTTAAGGGCCGATCACAATTGAAGTTCAAGCAACTAACCACACTCGGGGACTACTATTCAAAAAATTGACATAATCGAATATTTAAAGCCTCGGGATCGTAAGACCTTAATGAGGCAACCCTCAATTTCATAGGCCACTGCCACCTACTCGGGGACTGAAACTTCGAACAAGTTCGAAGCGATGCTAGTTCCACAGCTCAAAAGGGAGAGACATTGACCACTTTGAATGGAACATACCATTTTGATTTGAGCTTGCCCATAAACAATCTAAGCCTTAAGTTAAAGAGCAAGACCAAGTCACCCGACTTGAACTCTCTTTTGAAAATCTTCTTGTCATGGGAGAACTTCATCCTTTCTTTATTCATAGCTGCACTTTCATAAGCATGGAAAAGGAATTCCTCCATTTCGTTGAGTTGTGTTAACCTCAAATTTGAAGCTTCAGTCCAGTCCCAGTTCATCCCTTTTAACGCCTACATAGCCTTGTGTTCATATTCCATGGTAGATGACAATCTTTTCCGAAGACTAACCAATAAGGAGACGTACCAACATGAGTCTTATACGCCGTGCGGCATGCCCATAATGCATCATCTAGCTTCCTTGACCAGTTAGTCCTGTTTGTATTAACCGTTTTTGCTAGAATGCTCTTGATCTCCCGGTTGGAAACCTCAACTTGACCACTTGATTGCGGATGATAAGGGGTGGACACCTTGTGTTTGACGCCATACTTCTCAAGTAGCCCTGAGAAATCCTTGTTACAGAAATGAGATCCACTATCACTAAGAATGGCTTTAGGAGTGCCAAATAGAGTGAATATGTTTTTCTTCAAGAAGGTGGGCACACTCCTTGCCTCGTTGTTATGTAAGGAAGCTGCTTCAACCCACTTGAACACATAGTCCACAGTTACCAATATATATTTCATCCCGCAAGAGCTTACAAAGGGACCCATGAAATCAATTCCCCACACGTTGAGATCTCTATCTCCATCACAAAGTGCATTGGCATTTCATGCCTATTGGAGATTGAACCTTGTCTTTGACATTGGTCACAAGCCTTGACCATTTTATTGGTATCATGATAGATGGAAGGCCAATAGTAACCACATTCAAGAACCTTAGCCACCATTTCATTTCCTCCACGATTACCCCTAATCAGTGAGTCCTGGTATGCCTTTAAAACTGGAATAACCTATTCTTTGGGAACACACCTTCTAATAATATTGTCAGCACAGACACATAACAAGAATGGTTCCTCCCAATAGTATTCCCGATAGTCTCTCAAAAACTTCGTCCTTTTATAGGACTCCAATCCGTCCGGAATAATGTAGCTAACCAAATAGTTAGCAATATCGGCATACAAAGGAGCAAAAGTGCTAGATAGTGCCAAAATGTGTTCATCCGGGAATGCATCATTGATTTCAAGATCTCCCTTTGGTTTCCCGTGTTGGAAATCATGTATATCTATGATATGTGCGCTTTGGTTGTATGAGCATGATTTTCAGGTATAGGTTTTGATGAATGACAAACAATGAAGTCAAGTGTCAAACAACGATATGACAATCAATCAAATGGCAAGAAGCATACTGATGACGGAATTGCATGAACGAGCCAAAGAGTTCAAGACCGATGACCCAAGACGTAGGTCGTTTGGTAGAACCAATGTAAGGACAATATTTAAGTTATCTTATCCTTTGGCTCAACATTAGGTCATCATAAACATGCATAAAACATTTTTATCATAAACATGCATCTTTGTGCTAAACCAAAATGATTTGTATTTTAGTCAAAATGGTTTTTAAACATATCTTTTAAAATCTGGACCTAAACAGTCGATTATATGCTCCTTACAATCGATTGTGTTTTTCAAAATAGCAAACAATCGATTATACAGTTTTAACAATCGATTGTATTAAGACAGTGTGATCTGAAGTTTTTCAAAATAGCAAACAATCGATTGTCTACTTTTAACAATCGATTATGTTGAGACAGTATGCAACAGAAGTTTTTAAACATCTAAACAATCGATTATTTTTGTCATACAATCGATTATATTCTTAAACAATCGATTGTCATTTTCATACAATCGATTATATTTTGACCGTTCCCACAGAATCCTAAATTGATTTTTGAACGTTGAAAATAATCGATTATTTAGTCCATACAGTCGATTGTTTAGCCTAAAATAAGGAATCTATTTTTTGAACGTTGGTCAAACAATCGATTGCCTACTCCAAACAATCGATTGTCTGAGCATAAATCAGGGATTTTATTTATCAATTAAGCAACGGTCAGCACCACTTTTTCACCTATAAAAAGAGGTCTTTTGAGCTGATTTTAAACACACAACTCTTGCATATATTGATATACATATTGATCATTTTCAAGCATCATTTTAGAGCTTTTATTGAGCCATTTGATAGACAACTTTGTGTTGTTCATAGAGCTTATTTTGTTTCTCTTTATCCACTCTATTGAGAGAGTATTTGTTGTAAAAGAGAGTTGTTTGACAAGAATATATCTTCTCATTTGTCGGGTTTGCTAAGTACCCAAAGTCTCAGTGGTTGAAGTCTTGGGGTGAGGTATCCTCAAGCAAGTGAAGTCTTAAGGTGTGGTATCCTTGAGCAACTGTAACGGTTTGTTAAGCACCCGTAAGCTTGACGAAGATAGTGGAAATCTCGAGAGAGTCTCTCGGGGACTGGACTAGCCACGGGTTGTGGTGAACCAGGATACATCGGTGCGTTCGGTCCTATTTATTTACTTATCGCACTTATTTAATTCCTGCAATTTTTTGAATTCCGCAAGTTTACGCTATTTTCTGTTATAACGCTATTCACCCCCCCCTCTAGCGTTAAGCGTATTATCTGACAATTGGTATCAGAGCCTAACTCTCTGAAAGCCTTAACCGGTTGAGAGCAAGATATATTTTTCTGTTGAGAATATTGATCGCAGGAACGATGGATGAAGGACAGTCCACCACTTGCCCTCCACTATTTGACGGAACAAACTATACATATTGGAAAGAGCGGATGAGCATCTTTCTCAAAGCAAACAGTTTTCGGTTGTGGCAAATCATCAAAAACGGTGAACCAATGCCAACAAAGAAAGTTGGAGAGACCACGGTTCCAAAGAAGGAAGATGAATATGATGCCGAGGATATCAAGAAAGTTGAAAATAATGCAAGGGCCATCCATGTATTATATTGTGTGGTGAATCCAGATGATTATCGAAAAATCTCTTGCTGCACAACCGCCAAGGAGATGTGGGATAAGCTCGAGATCATTTATGAAGGTACGCCTCAAGTCCGAGAAGCCAAAATTGATTTTCTAACACATAAATATGAAATCTTTAAAATGGAGAAGGAACCCATTGGTTTTATGTTTGAACGATTTTTAAGAATCGTCAATGATCTCCATGCTCTCGGGAAAGTTTACACGAACAAAGATCTTGTTCGAAAAGTTCTACGGAGTCTCACTCCCGAATGGCGCTCTAAAGCCAATGCCATCCAAGAGTCGATGGAATTCACGGATATCACGATTGATGGACTAAGAGGTAACCTCGAAACTTATGATAGCACAATTCTTAATCCTTATCTTATAAGCAATTCAAATTTTGCCTTCAATGCCTCATCCTCTAAACGAGAAGAGGTAAGTGATTCGGAAAGGGATGATGATAATATTTCAAATGATATAATTGAAAAGTCTTGTAAGTCTATGAAGAAGGACAAGAAAAAGAAGAAACACCATAGGCGCGTATCACGGGATTCGGACAGCTCAGGCGATGGAACCGCCGCATTGTGTCTCGTGGCAAACGAAGAAGAGGTAAGTACATCTAACTCTCACTCGTTTGAAGAATTACAAAATGCCTATGATGAATTGTTTGGTGAATTTGTTAATGCTTCCAAAATGATAAAAGATTTGAAGAAAACACTTTCTATGCAAAAAACACTTTCTTTGCAAGAAACAGATTTTCAGAAAACACTTTCTTTACAAGAAAAAGATTTTGAAAAATTCTCTTCTTTGAAAGAAATAGATTTTGAAAAATTGACTAATGAAAATGATGTTCTTAAAAATAAAATTGAAGTTTTAGAAAAAGAAAATAAATTTTTGGAAAATGACATTGTTGATTTCAAAAATAAAATCAAGGAATTGAATGAAGCCTCTTCTATTGATAAATGTTCTAATTGCTCCTCTTGTAGTTCTTTAAAATTAGAGAACATAGAACTTAGGAACGCAGTAGAAAAACGTAGAGTTGATAGTCCTAAAATTGAAGAGAATAAAAAGGACATAAGTAATGAGGTTGGTCCATCTAGAAAGAATTCTAGGAACCTCACAAATGAGTCTAAGATTAATTATTATAGACAACCTAGAAACAACTCTAGGACTTTTGCTAACGAGTCTAGAATGAATAATTTAAGACCACCTAGACATGACTCTAGGAAATTCAACGCTTCTAGGGGGAACAACTTTAGATCACCTAGAACGCATTTGGCTTAACCTAGACATATGCACAATCCTAATGTTATATGTCACTATTGTAATCGGGTAGGACACATTGCACCCGTTTGTTTTGCTAAACATAGAGATTTATGTGTTGATTATGACTATTGTTATCCTAACCCCCAAGGACCCAAAAGAAGTTGGGTACCAAAAACCTATTTTTAGGTTCTTTTTGCAGGTGTGCTTGAAGACTACAATATTGTAGTGGATGCACCAAGCACGAAAACTTCATGCATTAAGGGGGAACGTCGGTTAGTTATCGTATTTTGAATAAAAATGCAATGAGTTGATATGTGCAAATAATCTATATCAGTTTTGGTTGATACATGCTTTAATAAGTTTTATTTTTGAATAACAATTAGTATCAATTGGTTTTATAATAAATGATTGATTCATGTTTTGATGAATATTTTTAGTTTAATAACAATTGGCATGGTTGAGAAAAATGATCGTTATTATTAGTATGCCATTTACTAACTTTTTATATGATCTCGTCTATAACGATTGGTATCGTTAATGGTTTAAATAACTTTTGGTATACTCTTTTTGCTAATGCCAAAAGGGGGAAGAATATGGGCGATATGCATGCTTTAATTGAGGGGGAATATTCAATTAAGGGGGAATTATATTGAATTGAATTGGTTGCATAAATTGTATGTTGAGATACAGCATCTAGTTAGGGGGAATTCAATATGCATATCTTCCGTTGTTTGTCATTATCAAAAAGGGGGAAATTGTTGGAAATCATGTATATCTATGATATGTGCGCTTTGGTTGTATGAGCATGATATTCAGGTATAGGTTTTGATGAATGACAAACAATGAAGTCAAGTGTCAAACAACGATATGATAATCAATCAAATGGCAAGAAGCATACTAATGACGAAATTGCATGAACGAGCCAAAGAGTTCAAGATCGAAGACCCAAGACGTAGGTCGTTTGGTAGAACCAATGTAAGGACAACATTTAAGTTATCTTCTCCTTTGGCTCAACATTAGGTCATCATAAACATGCATAAACATTTTTATCATAAACATGCATCTTTGTGCTAAACCAAAATGATTTGTATTTTAGTCAAAATGGTTTAAACATATCTTTTAAAATCTGGACCTAAACAATCGATTATATGCTCCTTACAATCGATTGTGTTTTTCAAAGTAGCAAACAATCGATTATACAGTTTTAACAATCGATTGTAGTAAGACAGTGTGATCTGAAGTTTTTCAAAATAGCAAACAATCGATTGTCTACTTTTAACAATCGATTATGTTGAGACAGTGTGAAACCGAAGTTTTTAAACATCTAAACAATCGATTATTTTTGTCATACAATCGATTATATTCATAAACAATCGATTGTCATTTGCATACAATCGATTATATTTTGACCGTTCCCACAGAATCCTAAATTGATTTTTGAACGTTGAAAACAATCGATTATTTAGTCCATACAATTGATTGTTTAGCCTAAAATCAGGAATCAGTTTTTTGAACGTTGGTCAAACAATCGATTGTCTACTCCAAACAATCGATTGTCTGAGCACAGAATCAGGGATTTTATATATCAATTAAGCAACGGTCAGCACCACTTTTTCACCTATAAAAAGAGGTCTTTTGAGCTGATTTTAAACACACAACTCCTGCATATATTGATATACATATTGATCATTTTCAAGCATCATTTTAGAGCTTTTGTTGAGCCATTTGATAGACAACTTTGTGTTGTTGATAGAGCTTATTTTGTTTCTCTTTATCCACTCTATTGAGAGAGTATTTGTTGTAATAGAGAGTTGTTTGAGAAGAACATATCTTCTCATTTGTCGGGTTTGCTAAGTACCCAAAGTCTTAGTGGTTGAAGTCTTGGGGTGAGGTATCCTCAAGCAAGTGAAGTCTTAAGGTGTGGTATCCTTGAGCAACTGTAACGGTTTGTTAAGCACCCGTAAGCTTGACGAAGATAGTGGAAATCTCGAGAGAGTCTCTCGGGGACTGGACTAGCCACGGGTTGTGGTGAACCAGGATACATCGGTGCGTTCGTTCCTATTTATTTACTTATCGCACTTATTTAATTCCTGCAATTTTTTAAATTCCGCAAGTTTACGCTATTTTCTGTTATAACGCTATTCACCTCCCCTCTAGCGTTAAGCGTATTATCTAACATCCCCGCCTCCTCAAATCTTGACAAATGATCTGCCACTTGATTTTGAGTTCCCTTGTGATCCTTGACTTCGAAGTTAAATTCTTGCAACAACAAGACTAATCGAATCAATCGATGCTTTTAATCCTTCTTTGCCATGAGATAGAGAAGATTCGCATGATATGTGTATACTATTACCTTGGATCCCAAAACAAATAAGATCAGAACTTCTCAAAGGCATAGACAATGGGAAGAAGCTCTTGCTCAGTTAACATGTAATTCAGTTGTGCCCCATTGAGTATTTTACTTGCATACTAGACCGAGTGGAGAACTTTGTTGTAATGTTGGCCAAGCATTGCTCTAATGGATACACCATTTTCATCACACATGAGCTTGAAAGGAAGAGACCAATTGGGTGTGACAATAATATTTGCCGTAGTGAGCCTTTGCTTCAATTACTCAAAGGATTTGAGGCATTTCTCATCAAACACAAACATGGAATCTTTTTCAAGGAGTTTTCACATAGGATTAGCAATCTTGGAGAAATCTTCGATGAATAGCCAATGAAACCTGTCATGACCCAAGAAACTTCGACCATCTTTCACGGAGATAGGTGCAGGAAGCTTAGAAATAATCTCAATCTTTTACAGGTCGACCTTAATGCCATGCTTTGAAATTTTGTGCCCCAGCAAAATGCCTTCGTCCACCATGAAGTGAAACTTCCCCCAATTGAGCACAAGGTTGGTCTCTTCACATCTTTTAAGCACTTGTCTAAGACTGTTAAGACAATGCTCAAATGAATCACCAACCACCAAGAAATCATCCATGAAAACTTCAAGAAAAGCCTTTACCATGTCAGAGAAAATGGACATCATAGATCTTTGAAAAGTGACTGGAGCATTGCACAAGCCAAATGGCATCCGGCTAAAGGAAAAATTGTCATATGGGCAGGTGAGAGTCGTTTTATCTTGATCTTCCAAAGCAATGTTGATTTGGTTGCAGCAGGAATATCCATCAAGGAAGAAATAGAATGACCTTCCCATAAGCTGATCAAGCATTTGATCAATAAAAGGCATAGGGAAAGGGTCTTTGCATGTAGCACTGTTAAGCTTTTGATAATCCGTACAAACCCGCCATCAGGTCACCGTTCTCTTTGGGATGAGCTCATTCTTATCATTTTCGACCATGGTCATGCGTCCCTTTTTTGGCACATATTGAACTGGGCTCACCCAGGAACTATCGGCGATGGGGTACACTACCCCGGCATCCAACCACTTGATGATCTCTTTCTTTACCACCTCTTGCATTGATGGGTTCAACCGATGTTGATGTTCCACACTTGGTTTTGTCTCACTCTCCAATTGGATTTTATGTTCACAAATTCCCGCGGGATCCCATAGATGTCTAAAATTTTCCATCCAGTGGCTTGCCTATAATCTTTCAAGACTTCCAACAAATTGTTTACCTGCACATCACATAACAAAGACAAAATGATTACCGATAAAATAACATTAGAGCCAAGAAATTTATACCTTAAGTGCGGTGGGAGTGGCTTGAGCTCTAGTTCTGGCGGCTCTATGATTGATGGCTTTTCGGGAGGTGTGGCCCTATTCTCCAAGTCAAGAGAGAGATTTGCTGGAGTATAAGTATATGATCCAAGACCTTTCAATGCATTTACCAATTCCATGTACCCATCCATGTCTTCACCATCAAAGTTTACCAAAATAGCCGCCAATGCCTCACCAAGGCATTGTTCTTCCATTTTTATTTCGACGGCATCTTCCACCCCATCAACAACATCTGTCACTGAAATGCTGTTATACTCATGGGGTAGTTTCATACCCTTGCTCGCTTGAAATGTGACTTCTTCATCATTCACCCAGAATTTGATTTCGCTACATTCCAAATACATGAGTGCTCCTCCCGTGGCTTGGAATGGTCTCCCTAAAATGATAGGGATTTATTTGTCAATCCCACAGTCAAGGATTACAAAATCAGGGGGCGTATGGAACTCTTCCACTTTACAATCACATTATCAGCAATTCCTACCGTTCGCTTAATGGAACGATCGGTCATTTGTAATCTCATGTTTGTTGGCCTTGGCATCCCTAATCCTGCTTGCTTGTAAATGGAAAGTGCCATCAAGTTAATGCTATCCCCATTGTCACAAAGGGCTCTTACAACATCACGTGCCTCGATAGTGCATGGAATAGTAAAAGCTCCAAGGTCTTCTTTCTTTTGGATATTGGTTGTGGCAATAATGGAGATAACCCGGTGAGTCATGTTTACCACCTCATTCTTTGTGGTCCTCTTTTTGGTGATCAAATCCTTCAAATATTTGGCAAACCCTAGCATTTCTTGAAAAGCTTCCAAGAATGGAATGTTTACCGATAATTGCTTTAGAATGTCATAGAACTTCAAGTTTCGTATCATCAACCCTTCTCACAAGTCTTTGAGGAAAAAGGGGAGGAGGTCTTAGAATAGGAGGCAGAGTTTTTGATGTCTCTTTCTCATTTTCCCTTATCTCTTCCCGGTTCACTTCTTGCACCTTCTCTTCTTCTCGAACCCTTTCAACTTCAACAACCCTTTGCTATTCCACTTCAAATTTTTGTTCGGACTTTTCCACTTCAACTCCTTGCTCAATTTATCCCTGTAAACTTTCCAACTTCGAGTACTTATTGCCATGACATGAGAAGTTAGACCACTTCAACCACCCTTTGGGTTCACAATAGTATCACTTGGAAGTTGCCCTTTTTTCTTTGGGTTTTGTTCTCTGGAGTGATCTCTCATTTGCATCTCTAGTTTTTGAATGGATGCGGTATGAGAGCCAACCATCTCGTTCATGTTCCTCATGGAAGCGTCGGACTTTTCTTGATTTTGCAATACTTTTTTCAAGCATGCTTTCTAACTTAGAATCACTTGAGGAACCTTGGTTTGCATATTGACCCTTTGGGGGAACATAAGGGTTGGAGCTGTGGTTTTAAAAGTTGTTATTGTTCCAATTTCCTTGGTGCGAGCTACCTTGGTCATTTTTCCACTGTTGGTTTCCTTGCCCATGTGGGTTAGGACTCCATTGATTCTGTTGTCCTTGACCTTGGTAATGCTGCCTTTGATACCCTCCTTGAGGGTTATTGACATAATTTGCTTCCTCAAAATCTTCATTTGATATGGGTTGCACATCTTCCACTGCATTCACTTTCTTAGTTTGGCTCTCGGTGAACATCTTTGTCAACACATTAACATTTGTATCAACCCCTGCTATCACTTGACCCCTCTCTTGATTTCCTTTGATCATGCTGTTCAAGGAAGGAGAACCATATGTAATTCCACATGTAGTATCCTCGGAGTGCCATACTTGGTTGTGCTTTGCCATTTGTACTAGGATTTGTGTCACCCTTGCGAATGCTTTGTACATGAAAGATCTGTCAGCTGCATTCTTGGCTATATGTTGGTTCATAGGATCCAAACCCATATAAAATTTTTCCGACAACATGGAATCTGGAAAGCCATGGTTTGGAGAGCTCACCAAATATAATTTGAAAGGGTCCTAGCCTCATGCAAATGTTCTCCCTGTATTTTCTTGAAACAAATATTTTGTCCCTGAGCTCAGACTTCTTGCTTTGGGGGAACCACTTTGAAAAGAATGCTCGAACAAGTTCGGCCCACGAATGGATGGAGTTTGATGGCAGAGTCTAGATCCATTTCCTTGCATCCCCAGCTACAGAGTACTTGAAGCATCTCCACCTCGGGGCATCATCAAAGACATTATTCTGCTTATGCATTGCACAAACACCCAAAAAGTTTCTTAGATGTTGTGTAGGATCATCGTCAGTGGAATTCCTAAAAAATCCCTCAGTTTTAAGCATAAGGATTAAACCATGTTCCACTTTGAATGTTGCAGCGCCGAAAACTGGAGGTACAATAGCGTTTGTATCCTCAATGTACTCCTCAATGTTGCAAAAGGACTCTCTCCCATTTCTGCCTCTACGTCATCACCATATTTTGACATGTTTCCTATTAACACCAGGCAAAACAAGCAAACTGTGATGGAATAGAATAAGACGTAAAGTAAAGCACACACTACTTAGTAATTCAAAACCTTATTCCTTGGAAACGGCACAAAAATTTGATACGCTCAAATTACAATTTAATAAATAGTGTAAGGCGGCGGGTGTCAAATCTAATAACCCAACAAGGTTAGGGTTGAATGCCATAGGGAATAGGTGTGAAAAGGTTACTTGAATAGTGTGTTGCTCAACTGAAGTTGTAATTCTATCTGGTTAACTGTACCGAGAGTATGAATTAATAGTAACAAGAGTATGAATTGAGTTTGGTTTTAATTAACATCTAGTTTAAATGTTGAGAGTGTGAATACTTTGATTAAATAAACCAAGATTGTGTCCCCTTTTAATAAAGTGTAGTTCTATCGGTGTTAATATAGTATATTTCTAATGAAAGGTTCTTTTGATATGCAAAAGATGTCTAAATGACTACCCAATATTTTCCAATAGTTGGGTAGTATTTTGTCATTGTGAATTTTCCAAATGTAAAAGAGTTGCAATTAATAACAATCAATATATGCCAAATAAAACTAATTTATCCCTAAGCGATTCTATTAAACAAGGTTTAAAGCTTTGAGTCTTTGATATTTACCTCTACCAAATTCCAACCCACTTTCCCAAGCAAAGTAAGAATCTAATGTCACTTGTTATTATTTGCAACCACCAACAATAAATAAAGAACGAGAAGTAAATAAATATCAACCGACCATTATATATATTCAATGTTAAACACCTATTAACATTACACCCATCTAGGGTTCACAATCTTAGTATTTAAAGTTAGCTACATATGCTAAAATACAAAAGGAAGAGAATATTAAATGTCATAACGCTTACAAAGTGAAAGGTTCTTTACCCAAAAGCTTCCAAAAGAGAGGAATATTACTGCCTTGTATTGTAGCTTCAAAGTCAGACAAGATGAGCCCACACAATCACAATATATCTATTTATAGAGGACCAAAAGTTGGGATAGAAAATAGACAAAAATGCCCTTTCAGGTCAAGTATGTGATCGCATTTCCGTCGCATGACGGAGATGCGGTCCGCTTTTTCTTCATTCCCATCGCATTTCAAAACCCTAGTTTCCAGGCCGTCATTACATTGTGGGTCTGCGGCCCGCTCAGCTAAGCGATCACATTTCCCGTTGCATTTTCCACCATTAGCACTTCTGTTCGTGAGTTTGCGGTCTATTATGCGGTCCGCAAACCTGTTATACGGTCACATTCTGGGCCACATTTCTTGCGCCCAATATTGGCTAACTTTCTGTTTTACATTCGATCATTTGCTCAGTTATGCGGCTCACATGTGGGGTTTGCGATCACATAGTGCGTCGCATAACCACATTTGTGCTACATTTTGCTCTTGTCTTGTCTTTTTGCTTCCATTTATATGATCTTGGGTCCTTAATCCTTATGTACTGCAAAAACACGAAAATTACATTAGTAAAGGAGATAATTGCATTCCAAAAAAGCTAAAATCTAAACAATTAGTATTGAAATGTGCCGAAATTCACCGGCACATCAATGACCCTTTGGGTCGTCACAGAATTGGTTTGAAGAGAAGAAACCCTAAACCCTACCAATTCCTATTAAATTTGTTATATGCTGTCTTGAAAAGTTTAGTTAAAATCTAGGGTTTATGATTTATTCTAGTGAATCGAACTTTTATGGTATGGGTTGAATCTTGGTTATTTCTAGTTTTTGTTTAAATTATACTTTGTATTGTCTTGATAGTTTAGTTAGAATCTAGGGTTTAGGATATGAATTGAATCTTTAGGATATGACTTGGACTTTTAGTTTAAGAATTGAAATTTTATTTTATAAATTGAGTATTTTAGGATATGAATTGAACTTGTAGTTCATAAATTATACTTTTAGGATATGATTTCAACTTTTAATTTATGAATTGAGCTTTTCGGATTTGAATTGGACTTTTAGTTTATAAATTAAAAGTTTAGGATATGAATTGAACTTTTAGATTATGAATTGAACTTTTAGTTTATAAACTGAGTATGTTAGGATATGAATTGGACTTGTAGTTTATAAATTGTTAATTTTAGGGTATGATTTGAACTTATAATATTCAAATTAAACTTTTTGGATATGAATTGGTTTCACGACCCAAACACCGCTCCGGTCGTGATGGCGCCTCTCGTGAAGATAAGGCCAGCCCGACCATTTCAGAACACAACTTTTAAGCAGTTAAATAGTTTATAAAACAGTTTAAATATGGTTTAATGATATTAATTAGCGGAAGTACAGCCCAACACAGCCCTTATCGGGGTTTCACAAGTCATGAGCATCTATCAAAATGTAAACCCACTACAAGGTCTAAAATATACAAAATTGGAATAATGAACAAAAGAGAGAAAAATGGTGATGCGAACGCTGACAGTCACCTCACTAACTCCTATAACTCTGCCTCTAATCAGCCAAAAATCGGCTACCGGGTGAATAAATACTTGAATATACACACGAGGTACGGGGAGTAAAGTGAGTACTTCAACTCAGTGAGCAATAAATATAAATAACAACTGAGCAGTAAGAAATCATGTAAAGCAACCAACATGTTGTATAGAAGCAGGGTACAATCCTCCGACAAAAAGGTGAAACTGTGAAATTTTTAGAAATATCTCGCTCAATTTAAAACCTTTTTTGAAAATGATCTTTCAACAGCTACAAAATAATTTCAAAATAGTTAGTGTTGATAAGAATAGAAGATCCGCCCCTCGAGCTCAAATACCATAGTATATCAGGTAAAAAGGCAAGTAAATATGCAAGATATGCACAAAAAAGTTTGCCCCTCGGGCAATATCTCAAAACAGTACCAGCCCCTCGGGCTCACTCTTAGAACACTCTAAGAAACATTCTCAGCCCCTCGGGCTCTCTCTCTCAGATCACTGTCTTAATACTATCATATAGTAACCACTCCGGTGTGCAACCTGATTCACTTCTCGCTGATGGTGCTCACTGGAGGTGTGCAGACTCCGAGAAGGGCCTCTTACGGCCCAAGCGTAATATCAAGCACCTCGTGGAATCATCACTCGGCACTCGGCCTCACATCACTCAAGCCACCTCGTCGTATATATAGTATCTCAGGCCCTCGGCCTTATATCACTCAGCATATTCTCACATATGGCCCTCGACCTCACTCAGTCCGAAAATCGTCACAAGCTCCTCTAGCATTTGTAAAACAATATTTCTCAGCCCAAAATATCATTAGAAATATCATTTAATTTTCAATCTGAGTAAAATTGGCTGAGTTTGTAAAACAGTAGATATCAACATCACTGAGTTCAAATAATACGTCAAAACAATGAGGAAACAGTGATGAAATCCCCGAAGGGTTCAAATAATTGGCATGAAGCCCAAATATGGCAACCGGCCCAAATTATGATAGTAACAAATAAGTTTCAGTCAAGTATGCGGTAATATCATCAATCGGGACGGACCAAGTCATAATCCCGCAATGGTGATCTACCCTACGCTTGCTATTTGGCGTGTAAGTCACCTCAATATAGCACTACGATGTGCAATCTGGGGTTTCAAACCCTCAAGATATCATTTGCAGTCATTACTCACCTTGAACCGCCGAAATCTCTAGCTCGCGATGCCTTTGCCCCAAAAATCGATCTCCATGAGTGTTGAATCTAACCAAAATCAGAGCGAATACATCACAATATGCTAAGGGAACAATACTTAATAAAAAACAATGGAAAAATATCAAGAATCTCGAAATAAGCAAAGCCTGAGCCCAGAGCCCATTTCTCGAATCTAAAAATTTTTAACATCAACGGGTTCCTTATCTCGCCACGAGTCCATACATACTAAGAACTCTCAAATCCAAGCTCAAATGAACCATCAAATCCCAATTCCAATATAAAAAACTCAAGCCCTAGTTCATAAATTTTAGGCTTAATTTCCATAAATTTCTAGGTGGATTTCACAATAGAAACGAGTATGGAGTTCAAAAATCTTACCTCCAGGTGTTATCCTTTGAATCCCTCTACAGTTCCTGTCAAGAAGCTCTAAAGTCTCCCAAAATGGTGAAAGTTAGCTCAAAAATCACGCACAAGAGCTATTAAAATATTCAGCCTAGGCTTTAAAAGCCTTCTTCACGAACGTGGTCCATCTCCCGCGAACGAATAGCACAAAATTACGCTTACCATATTTTACCTTATGCAAACACAACATGCCAGTATTGAACGCACTGCTTTCCACAGTTTGAACTTCGCGAACGCGTTCGCTTCCATACGAATGCAATGAACATTTGACCATCAGCTCCAAAACCTCTTTCATGATCGCGTATCCGCCCTTGCGAACGCGATGCAGCCTCACTCAAACCTTCATGAACGCGGAGTAGAACCTCGCGAATGCGATGCTCATGAACATAGGCCCTTCGCAAACGTGAGATCCACTTTGGGAACGCGAAGGCCAAAAATGTGTGCAACTGACCTGCAATTGTTCTGAAGTTCTCGAAACATGCAATTGATCTGCTTAGCCTACCGAAACACACCCAAGGTCCTCGGAACTTCAACCAAACTTATAAACATAACCCATAAAATCATTCAAACATGTTCCAATTATCAAAACGACTCAAACAACATCAAATTACTCAAAATTATCGAATTCAAGCTTATGTTTCCAAAATCTTCCGAAATACACTTTCGATCAAAAACCTGAGCAAACGACGACCGAATGGCCCAAAATTTTGGACACACATCTGAAATGACATAACGAAGCTACAAAAACTCTCAACATTCCATTCCGACGCTCGGATAAAAATCTCACCAATCAACCGGAATTTGCCAAAATACTAACCTTGCCAATACAAGTCAAATCCTTCCACGGACTTCCGAAATGCATTTCGATTGCGCTCCTAAGTCATAATTCAACTAACGGAGCTAGCCAAATCATAATGTTTCCAAAACGAACTTATATACAAATAAGTCAACTCTTGGTCAAACCTTTCAAATTCAAAGCTTTCAACTGATGTTGTTCTTTCAAATTCATTCTGATTTTTCCTGAAAACCAAAAGCAATGATATACATCAATCATAATGCATTACATTGGGCAAGTCATGCCCCAGAACTGGCGATCAAAAATCAAAAGCTCAAAATGACCGGCCGGGTTGTTACATCCTCCCCCATTTAAACACACTTACGTCCTCAAATGTTCCCAGAGTTGTTCTAGAAGCCAACCAATAGCTAAATAGCTTTACCATGCATATACCCGGGTTTGATCCCACATCACCCTATCTCATATAGGTCCGATTACACATTTTAACTATAATTACACAGTTCCGTCTAGCCTATCAATCATAGAACCACATTTCACTTTCCGAAATCATGCACAAGACCAGAACCTTACATCTCTATTCAGAATAAGCCCTAACTAGCCGTAATAACCCATACCTGCAACCTCTGGTGCAATTAAATGATATACCACATACTTAAACACTCGACAAGATAACTTCTATTCACAACAACTCCACACAAATCAAATATTAATAGGAGACCGCTTATCCACTAAAGTTATATTACAACACTTTTACATATGCTGCAACTGATAACTAAAACACATAGTAAGCCGTCACAATTTCTCAGGTCAACCCTTCATGAAGTCACTTTCCTTTTGGCTTATAGCGTAGCAGATTTTCTTGCTGAACCTTGATATTATCCTTCCAACAAGCTGAAATCACATTCGTTCGTAATCATTAATGACCCCAACGATCACCTCGAATCCAACACACCACTATGGTGACATGACACATCAATACAGGCCTAAGCCACAACTTGCATGATTCGCTGACCAATAAGAAATGGTCTGAACATACTCAAATCATGAAAAATAACCCAAACAAAAGAGTTGCAACTCAAGCTCATCAATACCATCACAACACAAAGCTGAGTCCCCGTCTCACATCGTAGAAATAGAACACATGAATCAACCCCGAAAGGTCATATCTCCACGTAGCCTCGCTACAATGTGCGATCCTATCCAAACACTGTTGCACATGAAACACCTCATGTCACTATGATCAGAATCGACAACACGCACAATTTGATGTCTGGAACCAAAGGAAATCATTACATCCATGGTGAGAAAAATAACATACGCCACACAGCCTGATAGTACATAAACGATATGTTATTCACTAAGCAACGATGAATTACTCTTCCTGCTCGAATTCCACTAAAAGACCCCAACTGAAACGCACCATATGTGCCTATAACCAACAATTCATAACATCTCACAACACAGAAGGCAACTCATAGATCTCCAGTTTACCAACAGGCTCAATAACAATTGAATCCATATATCTCTCAGCCATATAATTCGGAGCCAACCAAACCGACTCAAGCTAGGACACACATCCACATTGTCCTACCAGTAGACTCTTTATTAAGGAAAAATCATGACGTTGTCCTCACAACTCCTCAACTCTGCCAGTGCCCTATGATACGGTGGCCAACACCAATATCAATACCGAAATCAACAACCTTGCCTGGCGTCACTCCCGACCACAAGAAACGCATCCGAAAAGTTCCTCAACTCTAGAACTGAATCAATGATGGCAACCTCTGCACTGACATCCATCATGAAGGCTTAATTAAGAAAGGCAATCCTTCCCAGCTATCCACTTGGTCTTTGAAATATAAACCACCTTGGTAGAACATAATCCAACGCACCTTGCCATGCAACTCGTAGCATTTCCGGCATAGCCCATAGCGCAATAGTCCAGAATAAACCAACACGGAGACAACCAGTCTATACCCCAATATCATATCCAAAATCTGACATACCCAGCAAAGAAAGAACCACTCGGGCCTCCAAATCCCGGTAGTTGCTAAATAGTGCGGATACACATGATCTATAACCACATCATAGCCTGTATATGAGAACTTCTGTCTCCACATCCACACGGCACATGAATCATCATATATGATCCCAATTTAAACGCCCGAACACATGCACACCTTTAATACCCATTAATTTCATGATAGATACTCTAAAATTTCCCTATGCCACAAAGCAAACACGAATAGCACCAGTTGGCCCAATAAAAAAGTGCCATAATACTATCGAAGTATCATCAGTTTAATCACATTACCCTTTTTCTCAGACATATACTCTCATCAAATCACCTCCAATTAGTAGTACCATTTCCTTGACTATCTAAGGCTACTCGTTGCCTAAGAGTTTATGAACTTCCTTCTAGAATTGAACTGTAACCTAGCACACGTTAGTCTCGGTCCTCCACAGTATACCACGTATACCATACCCTCCAAGGATAACATGAAAACTTTTATCTCCCTTCTGAGCCACATAAATCTACGTACTAAACTACTCAAGAACTTTCCATTGGTCCCATGTAGAAGAAACGTCACTACACATCCCATGCTCTGCATGCCCATAGAAAATATACGTCTCCAACCCACGGTAAAACCCAACAAAAACTCTCCCAATTCCATTTGAACAAATCAAACTACCAGGACCGAATACTTCTAACTAGACCAAGCTAAGAAAGCCATCAAAATCAAGAGCGTTGCTGAAAAAATGCTCCTACGAACTCATTAACTCGAACACACACAAAGAATTAATCATATCCTTACCATGCTGATCCAGTTTACAATCAAGCTACTCAATCTATCTATATTTCTTCTGACTCATCTTCAACTTAATATTTCCCCTTGTTGTAGCACCATAATACCTCAACCCAGGCTTACCACACGAGACCCAAGCATACAACCAAACTGTCGGGAACCCATAAACCGCTAAATACTCCCTTAAATATTCCACGAAACACCACACTCCAGAATACTTTACCCTATAGAACTTCTTGCGAATCTAAATTTTTTACCTTTACTTTCCTAATGCTGATACATAGAATCCCATAACTAACATAGAAACACCACAAATCTGGACCTCTTCCAGTAAAAACACAGTTTCTAAACCACACATGTAACTTTAAAATACCCGATTATTCTCCATAGAATCTTGAATATATTAGAGCCATCCTCGCAAGTCATTTGCTCTTATTTGAACCTTAGTTTACCTGACCTAACAAACAGAACCACCCATGCCTCATTGGAATTTCGATACTGAAGAATGAAATCCTTATCTCAATACAACCAAGCAACATCCTGCTCTATGCATCGAGCATTTTTACCAACAAGAACTCTAGCCATTCCATGAATCCTCATATCTTATGAAGCATAATATAACCCTTATCAGAATTTTCCTTTACTCTAGCCATAGCTAACTCACTCGCACGCCCCAAACTGGAACGAACATAGCACTTAACAGTGTAATCATCTGCTCACATCAGACTCCCCTAATTGGCTCAAAGTCATAGATCAAGATACACTCAATAACTCACAACACTTTTACCTTGCCACAATACCATAGTGAGATTAAACTCAATCATTTATAACTTTATGAAAACACAGATCATCTAGTACTGTAAATCTTTTGCAAATCTCGCATTCATTCCTGCACAATTAAGCCCACTCTCTTAAGAAACCCGAAATTTCAACATATACCCTTCAAGTACACATGAGATCTTCTATCATACATATAAGAGTCACGCCACTTCAGAATACTCTGCAGGAGATATCCTATCTGCGTTGCCTCTATATAAAATTTCCGTATACCTTCCACCGCCATACACATTACACAACCACTCAGTCTTCCTAAGTCTGAAATCATACCGCAACATGAAATTTACTTCACCCACAACTAGAAAACATGAAAAGATCCTTCACATACCCATAACTTGGGGCTATACCTCGATTCACGATGGAATTCAAACACCTAATAGTTCTTTTATCATCCAGTAGACCTTCCTCGTCACTTCCAAGTTACGCATATACATCTCGCAATACTAGCATACTCATCACGTAGCTAACCTGCCGTCACTCCCACTAATAGGGAGAATAATGAACATATAAGTTCAAAACACTTGCTCACAAAATTAGCACTCGGTGTTCAACCACAGGCAAAGATCCGACTTCAAGTCCTTCAGACTGGCCCAACATCAAACTCACAGAGATCACACCTCTCCCCTTGACCGGGGAATCACAAGCCATCAAAGCACATATGATACTGAGAGCTAATGTGCGCATACGAATCCATGGATGTAATATCAAGTGTTACTCTTCAAGCTGAATCAAGAACGCACGATAAGAATTCAAGAATGTGAAGTTTTCCTAAAGGTTCGACAACCTCTCCAGGAAAATACAAATGTCTCCGTACCGATCCGCGAGACTCTACTAAACCTGCTTATGACTCGTGAGACCTATGTAACCTAGGCTCTGATTCCAACTTGTCACGACCCAAACCCCGCTCCGGTTGTGATGGCCCATCTCGTAAAGACAAGGCCAGCCAAACCATTTCATAACATCATTTTAAGTAGTTAAGCATTTCATAAAACAGTTTAAATATGGTTTAATGATATTAATTAGCAGAAGTACAACCCAATATAGCTCTAACAGGGTGTCACAAGTCACGAGCATCAATCAAAATGTAAATCCACTAGAAGGTCTAAAATATACAAAACCAAAATAATAAATAAAAGAGAGAAAAATGGTA
Source organism: Nicotiana benthamiana (assembly GCA_034376525.1). Classification (NCBI taxonomy): domain Eukaryota; kingdom Viridiplantae; phylum Streptophyta; class Magnoliopsida; order Solanales; family Solanaceae; genus Nicotiana; species Nicotiana benthamiana. The sequence continues at coordinate 10,046,220 of CM067338.1, read as the reverse complement.
CTGTGAACGCTGGCAGTCACCTCGCTATCTCCTAAGTCTACCTCTGATCAACCAAAAACACGCTACTGGGTGAATAAATACCTGCATATGCACACAAGGTGTATGGAGTAAAGTGAGTACTCCAACTCAGTGAGCAATAAAGGTAAATATCAACCTAGTGGTAAGAAATCATGTAAAGCAACCAACAGCTGTATAAAAGCAGGATACTATCCTTCGAAAAAATAGTGAAGCTGTGAAATCTTTAGAAATATCTTGGCTCAGTTTAAAACCTCCTTTGGAAACAATTTTTCAACAGTTACAAAATGATTTAAAAAACATTAGTGCCGATAAGTGTGAGCATGTGATTTTTTCCCTATATGAATTATTCCTAGAAGTTCAAACAAAATGATTTCTGTCATTAGTTTTCGCAATTTTGTTGATTTTTGTGACATTTTGTGTTAATTATTTGCATTCCGTTTGTGCATTTTAATTAATGAAAAATACAAAATATACTTGGCATTTGCATTTAATTTCACATTTTAGGATTAACTAATAATTAAGTTACTTTAATGAGAGAAAAATAACAAATTAGTCATTTTTGCATAATTGTTTAGCTTTCTTTTTTAACTAGGATTTTGTTTATCTTAGGAATTAATTAGTTTTAATAGTTTGAGTCAAGTCTTGTCCATTTTAATTTTGTACTTGTTAAAATATGAAAAATATTTGAAGAGAAGAAGGAAAAACAAATAAAATAAATTGATAATTTAAGGGGTTAAATAGGCTGTATTATTGAATTTGGGTCAATTCCAACACCAGCCAAAACCCCTTCACAAAATTTAGTCAAAATGGTCCAAATCCGCGCCCATACCTGGTCCAAACGTCCACGCCTTTGATACTAATGAAACGATGTAGTATAGGAGGAATACTACGTCGTTTTGAGTTAATAAATGCCAAATTAATCATAGCCCTCCATCCACACTAATCCAACGGCCCTGGTTCAATCTTGATTTTTAAAGAAAAGTGTCTAAATATTTCATGAACCCAATAGACCAAGATTCATCTTCCTTGTACCACTGTTCTCCACCACCCTCGCCTCACTGCCGCCGGCCAGAAATCGTCTCCGCTGGCGGCGATCTTCCAAAGTTTCCCAAATTTACACCCCTGGACCTCCTTAACCTCCCTATGCCGATTCTAACCTTATATTCCCTCAAGTATCAACCTATCGTCTCGAATTTCAAATCTAAATTCTGGCCAAAAACCCTACTTTCTCTAAGCCGTGCTAAATTAACACCAAACCACCTCCTCACCCTCATTTCCTTAAACCCCTACTTATCTTCCTTCAAACATTCTTCCATAGCCTCGAATTTTAAATCAAATTTTGGGTAGAACCCTAATTAGGGATTTGTTGGCTTCTGGGCTATAATAGCCTTCAATTACGTGCTTTTCCATGAAAACACGTAGTTAGAGATAGTTATGGTCCGATTAAATTCAAGGAATTGTGCTGGCATTCTAACCCTAATATGATTTCAAGGTATTTCATCGCCCTCTTTCTTTTCATTTCATTCTTGTTTTTGTTTGTTTTCTTTCATTCTTACTCAGATTTTTCTGTATATTTCTTGGTTGATTTAGAATTATTAAGGTCCTGTTCGTGTTGAATCTTGTCCAGTTTGGATCTTTGGTTATGATTCTGATTTTTTTCTATTTTTATGTTTGCTTTCGATTGAACAATTTGTTGTTGCTAGATTAATTTAATTTTTTAATTTTTGTTTGCTTTAATTACTGATAGTTAGAGTTAATTGTTTGCTTAGAATTTTCATGGTTTTAGCTGGTTATTTTTAGGATATGTTATCTTAACCATAGTTAGGTAACTAGGGTTAGCAAACTAGGGTAAAAAGGGTCAACTTAGTAAGTAATTTTCAGAAGTAAAAGGGGTAATATGGGTAATACAATAGGGTAATCTTGCAGTAATAGATTAGGAACACCCTAGGACCTTCTAGATAGGGTGTTAATCTGAAAATTCAACAACTAAATGCAGTAACTTGAGAAACAAGCCAATATTTTAGAGACTAAAGTATAAAAACATAAATTAAAAGAGGAGGAAAATGGGTAATGAAATCTAGAAGCTTCCCCTTGATTTCTGCCTATAAAATGCACACCCCTTGCCTTCTTTCAGAAGTTTTTGAACCCTTAAAAATTCTCAAAAGTTCCAGCTCCGAAAAATCTCTCGCCCCGAAAATACCTCCTAATTCAAATTTTTGATTTTTGAAAATTCAAAATCCAAAATCAAACAATTGAAGTTCGATCTCTATCTTTTAAAAGTTCAGAAAATAATACCAAAAACTCCAAAAGAAGCAGTGCTATTTTGCTGTAGTTCCTAGTCGAATTTAAAATTCTCGTTCCTAGTTTAAAATTCTAGTTTACTTAAGGGCAAAGTAGCTTAAATATCCTGGTTTTGATCAATATTTTTGAGGTTTTAAAGAATGCTGGGTTAATTACACGTTGAATTTGGTTTTGTTCGAGTCAATTTTGGCTGCATACTTGTTTTTCATGGCTGAATTCCAAGCTGAAATTGCTATTGCTGTAGCTTGTTGTTTGAACTGCTGCTGACTTCCTTCTTCTCCTTTGTTTTAGTGTGATCCCAGGTATTCTTCAACTTCGAATATGTGAAGGACCAAATCCACAGTTGTATTCGAATTGCAGAATAAATGACCAATTCCTCATGTTGATTTCAAGTTTTGCTTATTTTCATACCTGTTAGTTCACATGTTGGATTATATAGTAATATCATTTGATATTAATTGCATATATAAGGACTGATCAACCAGATTGTATAATTGGATTGTGTAATTGATCTTAATTGTAGACTATGTTAGTTCGTATGCTAGAGTATGCATAGCTCCTGATGACTATATAATCTGGACTATTGTAGATCACAAAAAAAAATATATTTTAATAAAATAGGATCCTTGAGTTTGATGTTAAGAAATTCAGTTTCGTCTTTTAAAAGATTTCACTAATTTAGATTGGAAGAGAAAATTTAGAATTAAATTGATAATTGTACTGAATTTGAATGTTTCTTTTTGTTTGTTATTTCAATCAATGGGTCTGAATTGTTTGAGGCTGCTTCAATAATTTTTTGGGTTTATTCATAAGCCCAAGGCTGATAGCCCACATCACTTGTGTTGAGCCACAACATGCAGATGCCAGGCCTCATCCCAGGCCTACTTGTTCTTCCCAATTGCACTTGACTCGAGGCCCAAAGATTGGTAACAATCACAAATTATTTACCTTATGCTGCCGAGCCTAATTCAAAAAACCAATGTCAAGGACCTGAACTTGCATTGGTCCGCAGGTTTAAATTCTTAATAAAGGGTTTGGGCCTTCCAAGCTAGGCAACATATTTCAATTAAGAGGCTATCCTCTTGTTCAAGTGTGGGCCTGAGCTTGAGGCACGAATTCTTCGATACTTTCTAATAAATAGCCAATAAACAACACTAATTAATTAAGGTACTTTCAGAGACAACACTTGGTAGAAAATCGTAGTTTGCTCTAAGGTGGCCTTTTAAAACTAAAACGAGGTGCGCTACGTCAAAAAAAAACTCACAAATTGTGTGGCCCTATTTAAAAGTTTATATTAAGATACGTAGAACTTGGGACGAGTCATTTAGCAAACTTTCACGGCCTCCCGCGAGGTTAACAACACTTTAGTCACTTTAGGTGCGTCCTTTAATAATTTTACCTTCCTAAATATGGGTGTTCATTTCATGTGACCCAAATCCAAATCCCAAAATATTGGATAAAATGTGTCAAGGATTCGGGTGCATTTCGTGTGACGTGATCCAAAACCATGTTTTAAGCGATATTCAATTTCCTAAAAATTTATTAATTTAAAGTGGTAAATAATACTAAAATGGCTCTATAGGATGACATGTATTAAAATTAGATTTTTATCCAATTATAATAGTTTAAGGGAGCCTGCTAGAACCACGGCATCCGGGGGTGCCTAACACCTTTCCTCGGGTCAACCGAATACCTTAATTAGAATTTCTGGTTCGCAGACTCCATTTGGGAAGTCAAAAAAATTCATCAATTTGGGATTCAAAACAAACTGGTAACTTGGGACACCAAAACGAAGCCTATCCCAAGTGGGGACTATAAATAAATAAATAATTTCATTTCGAATAATGACACTTAAATTGGAAAAACTCTTTTATAGACTATCCTTCAGGTGGTGGTGTAAAAAGGAGGTGTGACAGCTCTGGCGACTCATGAAGATTTACCTATATATGGTTTACCTCTTCACCTTTACCATCATTTTCACATCTTCACTGACTATTAGTCACCTTGCGGTAACCCTTCTCTTCCAGGGATAACTTAGTTCCATATGCACAAGGGTGACACCTAGTTTAACTTGCACACTTAGTCCCTTAAGCTTTACTTTCTCAAAATTTTTTCTTTGGTGGAGCGTCTTCATGAATTCCTTCTAAAGGTTATTCTTCTGTTGTCCATTATTTTTGGAATGCATTGAAATTCTCTTGATGCCGATTATTATCACATTATTTGATCCCTAATTGATATCTAGTTGATCTTGTTCATTATCCCATGTTGATTTCTCTTACTCTAGGGGTCTAAATTTTTGTTCTGGTAATTACATTAGACTCCCCAACTCATTTCACGCAATGTGGCTATGACTTTTGTTCTATACTCTTTTATTGTCTCAAGGCCAATCACCTCTTGTCTTTTACTTCACTTGACTATAGACTCTGTCATCATATCATATTATGATTTACCATTACCACCCTTTTATCATATCTTACTCATAATGCTTCATTTACTATCTTCTTATTCTCCTGCAAATATTTTTGTCTACCGCATTATTCTGAAAAGTTCAACAATAAATTGTTTCACAATTAGCTACCCTGGCTCAATCCACCATTTCGGGTTACTCTAACCTAAGATGGATCTTTATATCCAATCTCTCTCTTAAACTATATATGTTAGCTCCCGTAGGGAACACCTAATAGTGGTGCGGTCAATTGTACATACCTCTATTTCTATTGAGGTAATTTAGAATCCTTTTATTTTTCTCTGCGTAACGTGGGAATTTGAATGGTCATCATTAACTAGGTACCTTGTACCCTTCTTCACCTTGCTTCTGTTATATATTGAAACTTATACTTTTACCTTCTAATACTTCCATGACCTGCTATTCGCGGGGTGCATTAGATATTCCTATCTTAGAGTCTCATCTGGTATGTACGATCTGATAGGGCCTCAAATAGGACCACGCCATCAAGAATTCTTGTTTCTACTAATGAAATTACCTTATGCTATATTAGCCCTCTGGTTAGCTATGATTCTTCAAATCGCAAGCATCTCAATAATTCGCAAACGTAAGTCTTGGCTCGAACTCTTATGACTTAGCTCTATAGCATGATTTGGATTTGAAAGAAAGGTAACAAACTATTAAATGCCCTGTAGCTTCCTATTTATATAATGTGGTATACACCATTTCTATAAACAAAGTTCTACAAAACATGTTTTGTAGACTTCCAGGGACAGAACCGCTTTGATACCATGTTTGTTACACCTCGAATTTGATGAGGCATGGCTGGCATTCAGTGCCATACTCGGCTCGAACATACCATTCTGTAACTATAAACTCTAGAGGGGTAGCCCTCAACATAGGTCAATGAAGCCATATTCTGAATCGTATGAAAATATCGTCTCTCTTATTTGAGGGGTAAATATACCCGAAACCTCAAAAGCTTATATATATATATATATATATATATATATATATATATATATATATATATATATATATATATATATATATATATATATATATATATATATATATATATATATATATGTAACTGTAGGGGTTGACGAGGCCAACATGAACATGTAGTGATATACAAACTATACAGGGCTCGCCTACAAGCCTTGAAAAATAACTAAATTGTAACATGGTTGGGACAGGGCCTCGGCTACATATCAGATCTGCATATATAAAATGGACTACAAGGTCTAGACCTGGTAACTTTGAGGAAGTGTAGCTTACCAATCAAGTTGATGTTTGATTCTTTCTACTGGGAGGGTTTGTCCAACAGTCAATGAGGACATGTAGGCATGAAATGCAACATCCAGATCTATAGGGATATTAAAGTAAAATAATGTAAGGAGTATGTAAGGAAATAGAATAACTGAAAGCTAAAACTGAACTGATAATATAATAACTGAAAGTAACTGATAGCCAAAGATAATCTAAAAGTATGCTTGCCTGCTGATACTGACTAAACTCTCTTAATATAGTAAGAAAAATAGTTATCTGTCCCTATTAGGCTCGGTATATATATAACTGATCTGTCGTAGTAGGCTCGCTTATTAGCGCTAGGCCATACAAGGCAATGTATCTCGGCCATTCTGGGCTCGTTCATAGGCGCTCAGCCATATTAGGCTCGGTATATAGCTTACCATATGATTAAAGCTTGCTCAATAAGAGCTGCCCACCGATTATTGCTCGATTGTGGTGAAAATACTGTAGTATTGCCAAGTAGGGGCCTGCCCACCGATTATAGCTCGATGGTGGTGAAAATTATATATATATATATATATATATATATATATATATATATATATATATATATATATATATATATATATATATATATATATACTCTCTCTCTGCTCTCTTAGCAGAAATAAGACAAAACTAAATTGAATATGATGTCTCGATAATGGAGAATACTTTAACTTATAAGACAGGGATAGTGTATATATATATTCAGGAGTATAAACTTCTCTTTATGTCTCGTTGTCAAACAAATGTAGTTATTGGATCACGACAAATGAAAGATGGTTCAGCCTTAACATACCTTATCAAAATCTTTCAAATAACAACATTGAACTTGCCTCTTCGCAACTTATTTTACAACAATGGCAATAATACTATCCTTAAGTTACGAAAGGTACAACTATCGCACAACGAACGACAAGTTTATTTCAACAATAATCCTTACTTCCTCCAAATTATAGATAACACCAATGGAATAGAACACAACAATATCAACATATATACACTATTTTCCAACATTATATACACCACAAAATACTACAAAATAGCCCAACACACCTCAATCTATTCAAATACAAAATGACCACCGTAGTAGTGTCAAAGAACCCAAAAATGTTACAACGAATGACCAGAACTCCACCCTAAATATATGTGGTGTTTATCCACACCTTTAGTCCTCCAAACCTCTACAAAACAGTAGTAAAACATGAAGCCCAACAGTAACACAAAACAATCAGCTACAAGGAAATAACTCGAACTCACGGCGTCCGATCACCGTCCCGTGAGTTCTTACAACTATAAAACGACTTACCATGAATTTAAAGCAGAAAAATGGATGAAAGATAACAGTAAACATACCTTATTTGTTGTATAACTCAGCTCCTACCCTAGTTCTTCAAACTCTAGGTTTTACCCCCCAATTAGAACTTAAAAGGGACAGAAAATTAATTAGGGTTTGTGGGTAATTTTGGGAGGATGTTTGCAGGGGGATAGATCTGGTTATTTGTGATATATAATGAGGTTTATATTTCAGGAGATAAGACCTTAAATGGGCTCTTAGTCTGATCCGAAATTGCCTCTTTTCGGGCTCTTATTTAACGAAGTAGGTGACATATCTACTTGTTTCCGAGTAGCCTATGCAGTCTAGAAAAAATTAATATATCTCTGTACTCCAATATCACATAGATAAAAGGTTTAATGTTTAAGGAAATAGGTTTATAGAGCTTCAATTTTATGGGTGGAACACCCCATAAATCCAAATATATTGGGAGAAAATTGCACTTACATTTGACCTGAGTTTCAACACACTTATGAATGTAACTTGTGATGACCTTTTCAAACTTTTGTTCCACAAAGTTTTTGACTCTATCATACGACTAAATTAACTTATAACATAATTTCCTCATAATTTTAAACACCTTTTTCTCACCCCAAAAGTACATGTTATAACATTCCCGAATTATCAACTTTTGATAAAATATATTTTTTTCAATTTATTTAGCTTCGAAGAGTTCAAACTCTATTGATTCTTGATATTCATGATCTTAAATATTTGTAATCTCTATTGTAACGTGATTAACTTGTTTTATGTACTTTCAAAGTTGATCTCATTTTGATCTTACATCAATTCACTTATGAATACTCTCACGTTCAAAACATGGGGTGTAATAACTGTATACTTGAAGGCGCACCGAATGGTTGAGAAGGGTTGTCTTTATTATTTGGCCTTCGTGAGGGATGTAAGTGCTGAGACTCCTACTATTCATTCAGTCCCAATAGTGAGGGATGTTTTGAATGTGTATCCTGTAGACGTGCGAGGCATGCTGTTGGACAGGGATATTGACTACGATATTGATTTACTGTGGGGTACTCAACCCATTTCTATTCCATAATATCGTATGTCACTAGCAGAGCTAAAGGATTTTAAGGACAAGTTTCAGGAACTCCTGGATAAGGAGTTTATTTGGCCTAATGTGTCACCTCGGGGTACGCCTGTCCTATTTTTGAAGAAGAAGGATGGAACTATGAGAATGTGCATTAACGAAAGGCAAATGAACAAATTTACAATCAATAACAAGTATCCTTTGCCTTATATTAATGATTTATTTGACCAGCTTCAAGGAGTGAGAGTGTTCTCCCAGATTGATCTCAAGTCAGGGTATCAGCAATTGAAGATTAGAGACTCAGACATTATTAAGACAACTTTCAGCACCTAATATGGTCATTTTGTGTTTCTTCTGATGTCGTTTGGGCTGACCAATGCCCCAACAATGTTCATGTATTTGATGTACATCGTGTTTTAGCCTTATCTTGACTATTTTTTTTGTATTCATTGATGATTTTCTAGCATACTCGCATAGACAGGAGGAGCATGCTGAGCATTTGAGATTCGTATTATAATAGTTGATTGAAAAGAAGCTTTATGCAAAGTTCTCCAAGTGTGTGTTTTGGTTCATTTCAGTGGCGTTCTTGGGGCATATTGTGTCTAGTGATGGTATTCAGATTGATTTGAAGAAGATAAAGGCAGTTCAGAGCTGGCGCAACTAGTCCTCAACCACAGATATTCATAGCTTTTTTAGTTTAGCATGTTATTAACGTCGGTTCGTTTAGGGATTTTCATCTATTGCAAAAATGAAACAAATGGATGCTATTTTGAGGTGGTCGTATGAGTATGAAGCGAGCTTTCAAAAGATCAAGACTGCCTTGACCACAACTCTAGTGTTAGTTTTCAATTAGATTCAGGTTCTTATACGATATATTGTGATGCTTCTCGAGTCCGCATTGGGTGTATTTTGATGCAGGAGGGTAGAGTAATTGCATATGCTTCTTGTCAGTTGAAGCCCCATGAAAAGAACAACCCAGTCTATGATTTGGAGTTAGTTTCCATTGTTCACATGTTGATGATTTAGAGGCATTACCTCTAAGGTATGTTTTGTAAGGTATTTACTGATCATCGGAGACTCCAATACTTGTTAAAATAGAAGGATCTCAGTTTGAGGCGATGAAGGTGATTGGAGCAACTAAAGGACTATGATATTACTATTTTGTACCCTTCGGAAAAGGTCAATGTGGTGGCTGATGCCTTAAGCAGAAAAGCAGTGAGTGTGGGCAATCTTGTAGTGATTCTTATTGGGGAAAGATCTCTTGGAGTTGATGTTCAGGCTTTAGCCAATCGGTCTGTAACGTTAGATATTTCGGAGCTAGTCGAGTCTTAACTTGTGGTTTCTTGGTCTTCCCTGTTTGATCATATCAGAGAGCCACAGTGTGATGATCCTCATTCGCTTGTCTGTCATGCTATTTGGTTGGTTCCTGCAGATAGGGAGAATATCAAGAGTTTCGTGGATGGCCTCGCATATCATCTATGTATTGTTATGACCAGAGGGAGGGTATCTGGTGCATCATTTTAGGAGGTTGTTGACATTTCCAGAGAGATAGAGTCATTCGCCGCCAAGATTGAGTTGAAAAGGAGGCCAAGAGGCCTGAGGGATATGTTAGTTTTGGTGGTGTTCTTTCTGAAGGTCAGTTCGAGCACGACAGGGGCTGTTAATTTAGATATGCTCTGTCAGCTCGTCCAACTAACCGTGGTAGATCAATGGGCCATGGTCTCACAGTTCATCAGGGCCTCTCATCTCTCAATGACTTTCCAGATTAGCATTCAACTCAAGCACTATTAATTTAGGGATCATCTATGCCTAGTTCTTCTAGTAGATATCCTGATGCTCGATGCTCCCTTTAGTCCCCACCGCCATTTGTGGGAGTGGTTGCTTTGGATGTTGAGATTTGGGTCATGTAAAGAGATTATGTCCCTGCCTTCGGGAGGTTCATCCCAGTAAGGGAGTTAGCCTTCGGCTTTAGAAATAGATACTTCCCCACATTCCCAGACAGCTCAGGGTGTAGGTCAGTCAGCTAGGGTCACCCTAAAAAAGGGGGCCGATCAGGTGGCAGTCAGGCATGTTTCTATGACCTCCCTGCCAGACCGGATGCTATTGCTTTAGATGCTGCAATAAGAAGTATTATATCAGCTTGACACCGGGATAGCTATATATTATTTGATCTTGGTTCCACCTTTTTATATGCGTCGTCATATTTTTCCCTTTATTTAGATGCGCCTCGCGACTCTCTTGTTTTATCTTTTCGTTTATCCCCTCTTGTGGGCGATACTATTGTGGTGGACAATGTATATCGGTCGTGTGTAGTGACTAATGGGGTTTTGGATACCCGAGTAGAGCTTTTGCTACTTAGTATGGTTGATTTTGATGTGATATTTTTGCATAAATTGGTTGTCTCTGTGTCATTTTGTTTGGACTGCCACACTAAGATGGTGATGTTGGCTATGCCTGGGTTGCCACGGTTTAAGTGACGAGGTTCGACAGATTATGTTCCCAGCGAGGTGATTTCATACATGAAGGCCTATCAGATGGTTAAGAAGGGTTTTCTTTCTTAACTGGTCTTTGTGAGGGACGTTAGTATAGAGTCTCCTACTACTGATTCAGTCCTAGTGGCGAGGGATTTTTAGGATGTGCTTCCTTTAGACCTGCTAGGCATGCCACCAAATAGGGATATTGACTTCGGTATTGATTTGATGCTGGGCACCCAGCCCATTTTTATTCCACTGTATCGTATGGTACCGAGCGGAGCTAAAGGAGTTAAAGGAGCAGCTTTAGGAACTCCTAGATAAGGGGTTTATTCGGCCTAGTGTGTCGCCTTGGGGTGCGCCTATTCTATTTGTGAAGAAGAAGGATAGCACTATGAGAATATGCGTTGACCATAGTTAGTTGAACAAATTCACAGTTAAGAACAAGCATTCTTTACCTCATATTAATGATTTATTTGTCTAGCTTCGAAGAGCGAGAGTGTTCTTCTAGATTGATCTTAGGTCAGGGGATCACTAGATGAAGATTAGGTACTCGGACATTCTTAAGACAACTTTCAGGACCCGTATGGTCATTATCTATACCTTGTAATGTCCTTTGGGTTGAACAATGCCTTAGCATCATTCATGCATTTAATGAATAACGTGTTTTGGCCTTATCTTGACTCGTTTGTTATTGTATTGTTGATGATATTCGGGTGTACTCACATATATAGGAGGATCACACTGAGCATTTGTGATTTGTATTGCAGCGGTTGAGAGAGGAGAAACTTTATGAAATTTCTCCAAGTGTGATTTTTGGCTTCGTTCAGTGGCGTTCTTGGGGTCCATGGTATCCAATGAGGATATTTAAGTTAATTCGAAGAAGATAAAGGCAGTTTAGAGCTAGACCAGATAGTCCACAACTATTAAGATTCAAAACTTTCTTGGTTCAGCGGGTTATTACCGTTAGTTCCTTCAGGGATTTTCATCTATTGCATCTCCGTTGACAAAATTGATCCAAAAGGGTGATCCTTTTAGGTGGTCGTATGAGTGTGGTGTAAACTTTCAAAAATTGAAGAGTACCTTGACCACAACTTCAGTGTTAGTTATGCCATCAACTTTAGGTTCTTATAAGGTATATTGTGATGCTTGTCGGGTTGGCATTGAGTGTGTGTTGATGCAGGAGGGTAGAGTGATTGCTTATGCTTCTCGTCTGTTAAAGCCCAATGAGAAGATCTACCATGTTCATGATTTGGAGTTGGCTGCCATTGTTGAGGCATTGAAGATTTGGATGTATTAGCTCTATGGTGTGTCTTGGTAGGCTTTTACTGACCATTAGAGCCTCCAACACTTGTTTAAATCGAAAGATCTCAATTTGAGGCAGCGAATGTGGTTGGAGCTACAAAAGGACTATGATATTACTATTTTGTACCATCCAAGAAAGACTAATATGGTGGCCAATGCCTTGAGTAGGAAGGCGGTGAGTATGGGCAGTCCTGTATTGATTCCTATTGGGGAGAGACCTCTTGCGGCTGATGTTTAGGCTTTAGCCAATTGGTTAGTGAGTTTAGATATTTTGAAGCATAGTCGAGTCCTAGCATTTGTGGTTTCTTGGTCTTTCTAGTTTGATCATATCAGGGTGCGCCAATGTGATGATCCTCGTTTTCTTGTCCCAAAGGATAAGGTTTTACATAATGATGCCAGAGATGTGTCTATTAGTGATGCTGGGGGTATTACAGATGTAAGGTCTAATATATGTGCCCAATGTAGATGGGATTTAGGAGTTGATTTTGGAGGAGGCCTATAGCATGCATTATTCCATCCATCAGCTGCCGTGAAGATGTACCTGGATTTGAGAAAACACTATTAGTGGAGGAGAATGAAGAAAGATATAGTGGAGTTTGTAGCTCGGTGCCTCCATAATCAATAGGTGAAATACGAGTATCAGAGATCGGGTGACTTGCTTCAGCAGATAGAAATTCTGGAGTGGAGTGGGACCGGATCACCATGGATTTCATAGTTTGACTTCCACGGACTTTGAGGAAGTTCGATTCTATTTGGGTGATTGTGGTTCGGCTGACCAAGTCCATGCACTTCATTTCTGTGTGTACTACCTATTCTTCAGAGCGTTTGACTGAGATTTACATCCGAGAGATTGTTCTCCTGAATGGTATCCCAGTTTCCATCATTTCAGATAGAGGTATTGAGTTTACATTGTAGTTTTAGAGGGTCGTGCAATGAGAGTTTGGTAATCAGGTTGAGTTGAGCATAAATTTTCACCCATAGATAGATGGACGGTTCGAGCACACTATTTAGATATTGGAGGACATGTTATGTGCTTGTGTCATTGATTTCATGGGTTCATGGGAAACCTTTTTTACCACTTGCGGAGTTTTCTTACAGCAACGGTTATCAATCGAGTTTTCAGATGGCTTCATATGTGGCTTTATTTGGGAGACGGTTTAGATCTCCACTAGGCTAGTTTGAGCCGAATGAGGGTAGGCTTTTGGGTACAGAATTGGCACAAGATGTTTTGGAAAGGTGATAGTGATTCAGGAGCGGCTTCATACAGCTTAGACAAGACAAAAGAGTTATGTTGATAGAAAGGTTTGTATTGTGTCTTGTATTGTTAGGGTGAAGACTCTATTGAAGATTTCACCCATTAAGGGTGTTATAAGATTTGGATAGAAGGGCACGTTGAGCGTTCGATTTATTGGGCATTTTAAGGTGTTTTAGGGGATTGGGGAGGTGGCTTATAAGCTTGCTTTTCCACCTAGCTTGTCGGGTGTGCATCTGGTATTTCATGTTTCTATGCTCCGGAAGTATATCGGTGATCTGTCTCGTATCTTGGATTTTTTCACGATTCAGTTAGATGATGAATTGAGTTATGATGTGGACCCAATGGCTATATTGGAGTGGCATATCCCAAAGTTGATATCAAAAGATATAGCTTGAGTGAAAGTGGAGTGGAATGGAATTTCAGAAGTAGAAGTAGGTTCATAATATCATTTGTGACGTGAGTGAAAAACTTTACGTAATTCGAACAAAGTTTGGTATGTTTCAGCGTCGTTTGCGGAATTAGGAAGTATAGAAGTTCTTAGGCTTGAATCTGAGGGTAATTTGGTGGTTTGATGTTGTTTTGAGTGTTCTGAAGGTTGCACAAAGTTTGTATATTTATATGTGACTTGTTGGTATGTTTTGTAGAGGCCCCGAGAGCCTTGTGTTGATTTCGGGTGGTTGATGGAGCAAGGTTGTAATTTGAAGAATGCTGAAGATTTCAATCAGCTGTCATAACCGCATTTGTGGAGTGGGGGCCACAATTGGGGGCCGCAAAAGTGGAAAAGTAGCCACAGAAACGACCAAAGATGAGAAGGGTAGGAGTCCTATGTTTGAGTAGTGGACCGCACATGCGAGTCCGTAGGTGCGAGAATTGGACCACAGAAGCGGATTCTGAGGATTTAAGCAAGAACCGTGCCTAAAAATGGATTTTCCACAGGTGCAATGTCGCAGAAGAGACATGGACCGTAGATGCAGAAGTTCTGTGTCGAATGTATAAAAGGTCGACTTTGCGAATTTTGGGTGATTTTCCACCATTATTTGTCGGTGTTGGAGCTTGTGAGAGTGATTTTGAGGAGGAATTCATGAGTTTATTAGCAAGGTAGGTGTCTTGAGCCCTATTACCTGTATATGTGATGATTTCGTGTTGATTAATCACATCATTAGTAAAGATTAGTGGTGAAAATGAGGCGTTAGGGCTTGGGATTTTTGGAGAGTTTGATTGAGGTTTTGAGGGGACAAATGGAGTCGGATTTTGATAAATCTTGTATGTATGGACTTGTGAGTGAAAGGACTTTCTACTTTGTTATTTTTGTCGGATTCAAAGATGTTGGCCCGAGGGCCGCGTTTAGGTGAATTTAAGAATTTTTCTCTAAATTGATTGTTTTTTATATGGAATTGGTTCCTTGGCTTATATTGATTGTAGTGTATTGCTTTTAGCTGGATTCGGGATGTTTGGACCCCGATTCGAGAGGCAATGGCATCACATAGTAGGATTTTGGCATGACTTGAGTTAAGTAATACATCCAAACCATGTTCTAAGGGTTCAAAACCCCGAAGTATGAGATATATGATTCATATTGAGGTGACGCATATGCCAAGTGACAGGCGTGTAGGCGTGCACCTTCAGAATTGTGGCCTGGTTCATTACATGGCACCACTTAGTGACTCTTTCTTGTTGATATCTATGTTTTTATCTTGTGATTATGTAAATGAGCTGTAAATCATGCTAGATATCATGTTAGGGTTTCACACTAATGCTATTGAGACCCGAGTAGTTGTTTCTTATTGTCATGTCATTAGTTTCTTTGATATTCTGTACTTAGTCTTATTCATGTATATCATATCATGTCTCAACCTCTGTTGTTATTATTTGGCACATCATATGATTGTTTCGGGATAGTTTATGGAATTGTGAGCCCGTCTGTGTGAGACTAAAGATTGATTAATGAGTAAGGACAAGATTATAAGTGACAGTTATAGGATCAAGATGTACGCCATATCGGCTATGTTGAGGATTATGATAGCGCTTAGGCTGTAAAAGCCTATCTAGAGTATGTAACATAGCCAGTGAGATCAGTAGATATTATTGATGGATGGATCTTCCCTAGGCATGGATCTTGACCGAAGTATTTATAACTAGAGATGGATCTTCTCCATAGTGCTGGAATGGCCTTCCTCAGTACCGAGTGACTGTTGCTAGTGATATGTGTATATATATTCCGGGATAGATCTTTCCTGGCAAGATGTCCATATACTGTATCGAGTGGTTAAGCACTTTAGAGTGGAAGTACACGGTAAATTTCAAGGCATTTTATGCGTTGGCACATAGAGGTAAGTTGAGATTTATACTTCATATTGTTCAGATTTGTGCTTACCTTACTATTAAACTGAATACATGAACTACAAGCATGCCTACTTTACTGTTTAGTTTAATTATGTTTACCTGTGACAGTTTAATTCATCACTACCTATTAGACCATAGTTTGGACTTGTTCCTTACTGAGTTGGTGTACTCACGTTACCCCTTGCATCTTGTATGCAGATCCAGGTATTATAGGCCACGGTAGCGGCTGTTGAATTTTCTAGTCGTGGATATTCATAGAAGATAGTGTGGTAGCTGCCTGGCGATCACACTCCTTTGGTGTATTTCAGCTACTCTCAGACTGTGTTAGTCTTACTATATTTCAGAACTATTATAGTAATTGCTGGTGACTTAGTGACACCCCAGGTCGGGCTTTTGTTTCTTCATTTTGGTTTTTGAAATAATCTCTTTTTACAAAAATTTCAGTATGAAAAGGCTATTACATATCTTTAACTAAAATATCGAATTGTTTAGGATTGTTTCAGCTTGCCTAGTTACATGATAGGTGTTATCCCAACCGGGTTAGTTTGGGTCATGACAGCCTATGGCACTACTTATGTGCATTTGAATATTTTTATGAGAGAGTTTTAACACTTTCCATTTGATATCTCATGTGTGTTTTAAATTACAATTTATAAGAAAGATTATCCGTTAATTGTGATTGTACATGAAATTTTTGGTTACTAATTTAATCTAATCTCCAATTGGGAGGAATGAACATAAGAAAATTGTTTTTGATAATGAGGTAAATTTTGAAGCTTTAGTTTCATGGATTCGTTCTTACTTTTATCTATGTGGTGTTTGAGCACTTAAAGTTAAATGGAATTTTTTAGAAGTTAATGATTCAAACGCTTTGGATTATTTGTTGGCATCAATGAAGTCGCTAAAATGTATTTTTGAACCTTTTTTAATTGAAATAATGTTTGGTATGCCATTGAGATTAATTATTGATTTTTGAACCTTGTTGAATTGCTTGAGGACAAGTAATAGTTTAAGTTTGGGGGTATGATAAGTTTGTATTTTACCAACTTATCTCTTCTTGATACTTTGGATTTTTCAAGATTTTGTTGACAAACTAAGGTCTTTGTTGAGGTTTATTGACATATTTAATATATAAGTGATTTAGAGAATAAGCGAATGAAAACAAGTCAAAAAATGTTAAGAATTTAAAAAGTAACTATTGCTAGTAAATGCTCTTCACGATCGGGGAGAGAACTATTTGATCGTGGAAGACTAGGATAACAGTCATTGCGAACATGTGGTAGTTGTTTCAAATAAGAAGAAGAAAAGTGAGCCAGCCACTGGTCAAGTGTCTGGAGATGTTGAATGGGTTTTTATGCCTTGGGCATGGTCTTCCTCATTGTGGTATTTTCTGTTACCCATTTTTTCATGGTTATGGTCATGCACTTTGTATGTTTGTTGTTGATATGTGAATGATTGTTGATTTTGGATATTTTGGCTCGATGTATTTCATGTGGGACATTGTTTGGATTAGGTTGCGCACTGCGATAATTATGCTGGGATATGAACTTATGTGTTAGTTCTGTTCGGCTTGGTTCTACTATGTGTGATGGGTTCATAGCTTTGCGCCTATGGTGGTATCTGTTGAGCTTGTTGGATGGCTCTCTCATTTGATTCACATTCCATTTTTTGGATCATTTGAGTAGTTGCTAATTTTTGCACGAGTTGCACGGTTTGTGGCATTAGGTATTGTTGGTGTGGCGTATCAGTAGAGCAACTTATACTTTAAGAAATGAGGTCATTGGACCCGGAATGAGTGTTATCTAATTACGGTATGTTTGTAAGACTAATGTAGTTGGTCAGCTTAAAAATTGGGTTATTGTTCTTATCGGGTGGGAATGATCCACTATTCATTGACCTAATGATTGGCTATGACTTTCTACGTGTTTCACTCATCATTGGCAGCATACAAAGGTTTTCAACAAGGTTTTATTTGAAATGGGATTCATAACTGACACCAAGTTTATGATTGAGCAGTTATTGTGGTTGGGTTGTTCTATGTATATCTGAGTTATGTGGTATATCATGTGATTACATCTTAGTTTATGGTTATGGCTTGGTACAAAAATTTCATACTTATATAGTGTATATATGCGAGGTTCAAGTCTTATGATGAGTTCTGCATATTGGAGAGTTGATTCTAAGTGTATACGGTGAAATCGAAGGGTCAAATTCCTCGTCATCGAGACACCTTAGATGGTCATCTCGAACGCTCGAGGCTGCAAGGCTATGGTCTAGTTTCCTTCCTCGAGGTTCATTGACGCTCGTCCTAAGGACAATGTTGACCACGGTTGTGATATAAATGGGGAGTTCCCAAGGTAGAAGCTAGGACTGACATAGCCTAGTGGATTACCCTAGCCCGGAATTAGGGTGTCATGTATCAATCTCCATCCCTTTACCTTTGTAAGAAATGCATTGTGTACTATATTAGGATTTTCCTTTTGTATAAAGGGGATCCATATAATTTTAGAAACATATGTTGCTCTACACGAAATATACAAGAACATTCTCTTTGCTCTCTAACACATTCACTTGATATTATTGCTTCTATTTAGTATCATCATTGTTGATCATCACTTATTGCTTATTATTGGCCGTAAAGAGCATTCATTGATTTCACTATAACTATTAGTCTTACTTCGATCCCCCTCTATTGCTCCTAGCGAGCTCAAGAGTTGACCTCGAGACCCCCAAATCAACAAGCTAGAGGCCCTTGCTGTCAACCAATCGGTTTGATTATCACTTTATTCCTAACTCATCTTTCGTCTCTAAGTCTCACAGACATAGCATTCGCTGCTTAATAACTAGCATATAATTGATCAAGTATTTTTAGAGTTCCATAATTAAATTTAATCGGTATTATCATTTTCATGGTAAACAGTTTGGCGCCCACCGTGGGACTAAAAGTAATAATGATTATTTTCTTGCTGGTTCTACTATATAACACAAGTTATACTTCACGCTTCTCTTGTCCAAGATCTTCGATTTTAGGACGAAATGTCAAATTCGGTGAATGGAGGCAAAAACAAAAATCTTGAGGACCACAGAGAAACCAGTGTGGTTGTTCCAGGTGTTGGTGTGCCACCAAAAAACCTTGGGAATGCACTAGAGCCAATCCTGATGGATGCAGTCTCACGTGACGCCCAACACATCAACATATTCACCCACACTGACAGGAGCTTGAGCCAAGGGGATCAACAAGAAGCTCATAAAACTCCAGCCACGGAATCATGGGAGGTTAGTATTTGTGTTAGTTTTGAAGTGTTGCAGGCACAACAACTGGCTATCGCTCAGCTGTAAAGTCACTAAATAACTCCGAGCACGGTAGCATTTGGGGACAGCTACCCCACCCAAAATAGATAGCGGAGAGATCGAGCAATAATGGGTAAATGACTGATCCCGTCATCATAGAAAAGCTCCAAGACTTCACTAGAAAGATCAAATCACGCGGGAAAATGATAGAAGCCAATGAAAAGAAGGTCGAGACCTAATACACCAGGGTCAACCAAATATCGAGCTCACTCCCATTTCTGAAAGGCATAGATTCGAATAAGTTCATAATGCTAGAACTCCCAAAATACAATGGGACCTCAGATCCCAATAAGCACATATTGCATACACTTGTGCAGTGAAGGGAAACAACATAAAGGACAACGAGTTCAACTCCATCATACATAAGATGTTGTGGGAAACACTCTCGAAGAAGGCCATGATGTGGTATCAAGCCTAGCTCTTAACTCCATAGACTCATTTGTCATGATGGCGGACTGCTTCATAAAGGCATATGTCGGTGTCATCAAATTAGCAACAAGGAAATTTGATGTGTTCAAGATCAAGCATAGGGAGAAGGAAGTGCTACGAGAGTTCTTATCTCGCTTCCAAATGAAACGAATGGAACTTCCACCGATCTCCGATGATTGGGCAGTTTAGGCCTTCACTCAAGGGCTGGATGACCGAAGCTCAATGGCTTCAAAAGAAGTTGAAATAGAATTTGGTCAAGTATCACGATGTGACCTGGTCAGACTTCCACTACTGATACTAGTCGAAGATCTGGGTCGACGAGACCAACTAGGATTCTGCTCAGGCTTAGTATACCCAAGCGAACTTCTAGCGAAGGATCCAAAGCCAAACAAAGAAAGGTATTAGCCACACAGCGAAGATAGAATGAATGCCCCGAGGTACAATCCACCTTGCAATGATTGAAGGAAAAAACGATGACAGATGACTCAAGGACTCATCACCAAAGGAGGATTTCATAGGAGCACGGGGGTCAACGGAGGCACCTCACTTATTAGAGTTGAAATTCAAAGTCGATGTATCAGATATCGTGTTTGCCATAACTATAATCAGAGACGCCAGATGGCCCATGCCTGTACAATCAAATCCTTCACAGAGGAATCATAACTTAGTATGTGAATTTCACAACACAAACGGCCACATGACCGAGGATCGCCACTAACTCTGAGGAAAGATAGCCCGACTACTTAACAAAGGTCACCTTAAGGAATTCCTCAGTGTCTGAACCAAAATTTATTTTCAAGAAAGAGAGGAGACCAAGAAAGATGAAACAAGTGAGCCACAACATGCGAGCCACATGATCCTGGAAGGCATCAATACCCCACAAGAACCCGTAATGAGAAGGACAAAAATATCCATCACTAGAGAAAAGCGAACCCATGGGTATATACCAGAGGATTCCCAAACATTCAGGAAAGAAGACATTGAGACATTGTCTCAACCCCACAATGAAGAACTTGTATTATTTTTCCTTCTCAGCATTTTTCAAATAAAACGTGTACTTGTAGATCCAGGTAGCTCGGCCAACATTATCAGGCCGAAGGTAATAGAGCGGCTCAAATTGCTTGACCGGATAGTGCTCGCCACTCGAGTCCACAATAGATTCAACATGGCTAGTGAAACAATGAAAGGATAAGTCGCCCTCCCAATCAGTGTGGCCGACACAACCCAAAATGTCAAGTTTCATGTCATCAAAAGGAGATATGAGGTACAACGCCTTGTTCTGGAGGTAGAGGATACACTACATGAGAGTAGTACCGTCCACCCTCTACCAAATGATGAAATTCCTGACAAAGGATGAGATTAAAACCATCTACGGGGAACAACACGGGGCGAGGGAGATGTTCTCGGTACACGATGTGGCACCAGTACCAATACCTCCACTCATAAAAAAAAGTCGAAGGGTAATCTAATCACATCTTCGATTAAGCCCAATTAAACAAAGCAAAGGACTATACCATGCCCTAATCTCAATTAATTGGGAGATATCAAAACTCGAAATATCACCGGCACATCCCACACTAATGTATAACCATCTCTCGTTTCATTTTATATTTCGTACTAACCCTTATGCAGGCGCCCGATTGAAGCAGTCAAAATGCTAGCCCAACTCAAAGACCTTAAGGTTTTAAAGCATCTGTTGCACTCTTGTCCATTGACCAAGTTTTTATCCCGAAAAGAACTTTACCGTCAAGGTTTTTAATGAGTCAATATCCACATGCTACCTAAGGAAGACTCAAAAAATATCCGAGGCTTCTTTTTCAATCAACCTTGAACACTGGGGACATCACCCCCGGAAAGCCACCACTTGAAAAAACCAAGAAATTCCAAATGGGGTCCTAATAGACAAATGATGTATTGGGCCATACGTTCAAAAGAACTGTGTCTATATAGTCAGGCCTTGATGGAAAAAAACGTGTATACGTATACCAAGTAATCAAAGAATACCTTTTGTCAAAGCATCTCACACTCCAAAAGAAACTCAGCATTTCTAGAAAAAACTGTTCCTCCATCAAAAGCATCCCGAACACTCGGGGACTGGGGTCAATAATTCAACACCTGAACGACCTCTAGGTCGAGGCTCCAAACTTGTAAGCCCTTAACGATTTAATGTGAAAACCACGAAACATCTTCAAGGCTGAAAGTGCCCCGAACACTCAGGAAGTGGCATAAAATTCTCAAACATTACACAACTTCAGGGTCGGGATCTCCGAAATCATGAGCCTTTGATGAGGCAATAAAAATTTTACAAGTAGTGGTTTCAAAGAGAAGATACCCTCAATGACTCGAAGACTGTTGCCAATCACTATTTATTAAAATATAATCCATGGCCATAAGACCCCGAGGGGGTACACTCGGTCTCGTAAGATCTACATAAGGCACCAATAATATCAATAAAACCTCAAGCAACGAATGAACAATACCTGTACCAAGTATCAAAAATTGTAAGACCTCAAAGGCATGTAAAATTAGTAAGACCTTACAAAAGCCATAAACCTGATCTCAAAGTTTCGGCAATATATCAAACTTGTAAGACCCTCAAAAGGCATACCCTCAATATAGATGGCCAAACTATCTCACTTGGAACTTAAAGGCTCTGGCGTAACACAAATGACTGCAATCATAAGGCTATATTAGCCGAAGTAACCTGACTCAGGGATGCTCGACCGTCGCTACAAAATCATAGGCCTTTAATTATTTCAAATCTACTTCGAAAAGAACCGGTTAAATAAGCTACCCTCGACATAGGCAAAAGAGCTTCAACCACGTCAGCTCCTAAAACATCGGCTTCTAGATACTCCACCTCCAAGCCAAACCTCCAGAGGTGCTAGATCATAGCCATATAACAACTCAAAATCATGGTTTTTTACTAAATCGTCAAAGAGTCAGGAAAACATTATTACAAAAATTCCTTAGCAAGGGAAGAATAAAGCCTGCATAAAAGGTCACATCGACCCAAGGCATAAGAGCCACTCTCGCCAGCCCACATATATAAAAGACTGAATCGGCCCAAGGCGTAAGAGCTATCATGCTAGCCCACATATATAAAAGGACGCATTGGCCTAAGGCGTAAGAGCCACTATCGTCAGCCCACATATATAAAAGGTCGCATCAGCCTGAGGCGTAAGAGCCATTGTTACCAGCCCGCACAAATAAAAAATGTGAGGGTCGAACGAGCTCTAGTTGTAACCCAATTTGGAGATTGATCCCAAAATAGTTAACTAAATATGCATAAGATTAAGGCATAATATCCATTGTTGCCAGCCTACGTAAAAGGTCGCATCAACTAAGCGCATAAGAACCTACGGGCCAGCCTAATGAGCCAGAGGGCCATATCTCGAATTTAAGAATCCCTATCAACTCAAAAACTAGATCACGTGGCCAAATTCGAGATAGAAAGAGATACAGAAGAAATAAAGCCACACGGTTTTCCTTTATACACATATAGGAAAAACGCAATCTCTATATATAAACATGCTTTTAAAATGCTATATACGGATGGCAGAATCTATGCCCCTTAGGATCTACGGCCTGCCAGCCTTATCTTTTCTTTCTTCAATGGTAGACAAAATTAACGAGCATCACATACGTCTGCGCGCGCTCGCACCAACTTTTCTGAGAGGACGAAACCTCTAGCACGGATCTCCTTAAAGGTCTTTCTCCAATAGTTTCAACGAGCATATTATTCAATCCTCACTTAATGGTCGCGATCACATCTCGTCTTAGCTTGAGGATCTGTAGCGTCCTTGTATACAGTGAAATCGTGGGAGCCACTTTCTCGTTAAAAAGGCATTGCGGGAGATCACCCCGGAGGAACAAGATCGCAGACCGAGTATCCTCCCTTCAAGATCTATCGGCACCCCGATAACATGAGGATAATTTTGGCCGAGACCCTAACGGGAACGGGGAGTTTCCGAAGAATGAAACTAGGGCCAGTTAAGTCTATCTGGTTTGCCTAAAGCTAGTCTGTTAGCACCATTCAGCTAGTCAGTTCTCCCATCCTGCCTTCTTTATCATTAATGTATCTTGTTCTATGCTGGGATTTCCCCTCCTATATAAAGGGGATCCTTGGCACTTTGTAAACGGCTGCAGTTGCTTCAAATATTCTACTAAAGTTATACAAGAACTCTTTATTTTCTATCTAACATATTCTCTCGACACTATTGCTATTGCTTATTACTTTCATACGTTTTCTTCATCTATTTCTTGTTATTAGCCATAAAGAGATTCCTTTAGTTATATTTTAGCTATTAGACCTCTCCCGATTATCCGCGATAGCTCAAGTGCAAGCCTAAGCATCAGCCTCGAGGTCCTTCATCGGTCGGTGCGAGGCCTGAATAGCCAACCCTTCAGTTTGATTATAACTTTGCTCTATTTCGTATTTCATCTTTAAGCTTCACATATCTAGCATCAATTTTCTAAATAGCCAGCATAAAAATAGATCACATAGTATTAGAGTCCCAAATTTTTTAAAAATTACCATTTTTGCGGTAAATAGTTTGACTCCCACTGTGACGCTAAAAATAATATTGATTACTTTTTTGCTAGTTTCGTCACATAACGCAAGTTATCTTTCACATTTTTTCTTGTCCAGGATCTTCGATTTCAGGTCAGAATGTGTGGCTCAGTAAACATAGTTGATAAACACAACCTTGATGATCATGAAGAAAACGGTGAGGTTATTTAAATTATTGGCGTGTCACCAAAGAACCCCAACAACGTGCCTAGACTGATTCCAGCGGACGCGGGTTCACAAGATGCAGAAAGAGTAAACGAAACCTGACACACTAACAAGAGCATACAATATGGTGACCAATAGGAAGCCCAAAAACCCTAGCTCGGGATGAACGAGAAGTTAGCCTTCATGTTATTTTTGAAATGTTTCATGCACAACAATTGGCTATCGCGCCTCTTAGATAGCCACCCGAAGACTACTAGCATGATAGCACCAAGGACTGCTCCCCCAGCCGAATAGATACCTGAGAGATTGAACAACAACGAATCTATAAACGACCCTACCATCGTGAAAATGCTCGAAGACCTCACAAAAAATATCGAATCGGGTGAAGAAAATAATATCAGTCAACAATTAGAAGGTTGAGACCTACAACTCTAGGGTCGACTAGATTATAGGCGGACCCCTTTTCGTGAAGGGTTTGGATTCGAAAATGTTCATACAAAGGACGTTCCCCGAAAAAGCAGCCCCAAAACCTATCCCAAGAAAGTTTAGAATGTCGAAACTCCCAAAGTACAATGGGACCTCAGACCCCAATGAACACATAACAGCCTATACTTGCGCAGTAAAAGGCAACGATATAAGAAACGACGAGATCGAGTCTGTATTGCTGAAAACGTTCTGGGAAACACTCTCGAAGTGACCATGATATGGTATCACAACTTGGACCAAAGTCCAAAGATTCATTCGCCATGCTAGAAGTTTCCTTTGTAAAGGCACATGCTAGTGCCGTCAAAGTAGCAATGACAAAGTCTGACATTTTAAAAATTAAACAAAGGGAGAAGAACATGCTACATGAATTCATGTCACAATTTCAAATGGAGTGTGGAGTTACCACCAGTCTCCGACGATTGCGCAGTGCAGACTTTCACTTAAGTTCTGAACGAGCGAAGCTCGGTAGTTTCAAAATAGTTGAAACAAAATTTGATTGAGTATCCAGATGTGATCTGGTCGGTGTCCACAACCGGTACCAGTTGAAAATCAGGGCAAATAAGTACCAGTTGGGAGCCCCCTTTGGCTTTGTATACCCAAACAGGCTCCTGGCAAAGGAACCGAAACAAAACAAAGAAATATATCAAACATATATCAAAGATAGAAGGATTACCCCTAGGCACAACCTACCTCGCAACGATCAGAGGATAGATCAAAGACAGGATCCTCAAGGAATCATCAATAGAGCCAGATTCGATAAGAATGCAAGGCCAGTGGGAGCACCTTATTTGTCGAAATACAACTTCAACGTTAATGTATCAGACATCATGTTTTCTATCGGTAAAATTAGAGGCTCCAAGTTGCCCAGACCAATACAATCAGACCCCTCACAAAGGAACTACAACTTAGTGTGTGAGTTTCACAAAACATACAGACACAGGACCTAGGATTGCCACCAACTCTAAGGAGCGGTAGCCCGACTACTTAGCAAAGGGCATCCCCGGGAATTCCATAGTGATCGAGCCAAAAATCAATTTTGGGAATGAGAGGCAACCAAGAAAAACAAGACAAACAAGCCATAACACGTCATTAACATAAAGATGGGAGGCGTTGATGCCCCATAGGAACCCATAATGAGAAGGACAAAAATATCTATCTCTAGAGAAAAGCGAACCTGGGATATATTCACAAAGACGCACTCACATTCAGCAAAAAGGACACCGAGACCTTGTGTTAACCTCACAATAATGCGCTGGTAATTTCTTTCCTTGTAAATTCTTTTCAACTAAAATATGTACTTGTGGATCCAGGTAGCTTAGCCAAAATTATCAGTTCAAGGGTGATGGAGAAGCTTGGACTGCTCGACCAAATCGTGCCCGCCACTTCGGTCCTCAACAGATTCAACATGGCAAGTGAAACAATGAAAGGAGAAATTGTCCTCCGTGTCACCATGGGCGGCACGACCCAAAAAGCCAAATTCCAAGTCATTGAAGGAGATATGAGGTATAATTTTGGATAGCCATAGATACACTGCATGAGAGAGGTACCATCCACTCTTCACTTAATGATGAAGTTCCTAACAAAGGACATAATTAAACTTGTCTATTGGGGAATAACATACTGCAAAGGAAATGTTCGTGGTGCACGACGTAGCACCAACACTCGCACCCTCACCACCAAAAGAGCCAAAATGTAATCGGTGCACACCACCAATCATTCTCGATTATGCAAAATAAAGGACCGTACCACACCATAATTTTGAGTGATTGGAACATATAGGTTCTTAAAATATTGCGGGCATGTCTCACATTAAGGTATAGCCATTTCCCATTTCATTTCGTATTTTAGACTATCCTTTATGCACGTGCCCGATCAAAGCTGTCAGAATGCTAACCCGGCTCCAAGACCTTAAGGTTTTAAAGCATTCGTGCGCTCTTTTCCTTTGACCGAGTTTATATCTTGAAAAATGGTTTTACCGGCAAAGGTTTTTAATGAGGCATCATCTAAAAGCTACCTAAGGTAAACTCAACAAATGTTCAAGTTGTTAATGGTGCATTCCCTCCTCCCCCACCCACCCCACCCCCAGGATCCACCTACTCGGAAAAACCAAGAAACACTGAACGGGCTCCATATAGGAAAGCAATATACCGGGCCAAACGGTCAAATGATCCGTGTCCGTATAGTCGGATCCCCTATGGTGAATACATGTACCCTAGAATCAAATAATTAAAGAACATTTTTGGTCAAGGCATCTCGCACTCCAAAAGAAGTTCGTCACATTCGCAAAAAAAAATCCTCTACTAAAAATGTTCCAAATACTTGGGGACTGGTATCAACAATTCAACACTTAAATGACCTCCGGGTCGGGACACCAAATCATTAGCCCTTAGGTAAGGCGAACACGAGAATAGCTAAAAATCTCCAACACCAAAAGTACCTTGAGTACTCGAGGACGAGCGTGAGAATCTCTAAAGGAAAAAAGCACGACCTCAGGGTTGGGATCTCCAAAATCATAAGCCCCTGATGAAGCAATGTGAAGTTTACAAAAAATGGCTCTTCAGTCAAGGAACTCTCGACGACTCGACGACTACTGTCATAATGCCACCTCAATTGGCTCATCGAAACACAAGGCCATAAGACACCGAGAAGGAAGACTCGGTCCCGTAAGACCAACATAAGGTAGCAACTATGTCTATAAGACATCAACGACATTAAAAAACCATAAGACCTCAACAACATGAAAAAACTATAAGACCTCAACAGGCATGAAAAAACATTAGACCTTAACGACATAAAAAAACAATAAGACCTCAATAGGCATGAAAAAAACTGTTAGACCTCAACAGGCAAGAAAAACCTGTAAGACCTAGACGACATAAAATTTTGTAAGGCCTTACTATACGATTTAACTCAATCCGTAAGTTTAGGCTATATGTTGCATTTTTAAGACTCCTAAAAGAGCATACCCTCGATGTAGACGCCTAAACTACTACACTCGGGATCAAACATGGCTCCGACAAATTATAAATGACTATGGTCATATGGTTGTACCAGCCGAATTAACTCGACCCGGGGACGCCCAACCATCACCACAAAATCATAGGACATTACTTTACACCTACTTTGAAATGAACTGGTTAAGCAGGATACCCTCAATAGGTGAAAGAGCTTCGACCATATCAGACCAAATCACAAGGATTCAAGCTACTTGTTGATACCTAATTTTTTCCTATGTATTTTTATACTCAAAATAAATTCAAATAGCGTGTGTATGCATTCTAAGTATACCCAAGAGTTTTGGTATTTTTCCCTAATTTGTAGAAGTGTAAAATCCAATAATTAATCTCAAAATTATCATTTAGGTAAATAATTTATTTCCATTCTCCATTTACACCAAAATATAATTAAGGTTATTTCTGCATATTTTATCAATTTTATTTGGTATTTTTAAAACTAAATTGCAATTATAGCCTATTTTACAATTAACAATATTTTACAATTATAAAATCATTCCCGGTATTTTTGATTAACATATTTATATTATTAATTAGTTCATTTATATAAAATCATTCCTAGCATTTTACTATTTTTATAAAATTAAAAGCGAAAATTGGCTATTTAGAATTTAGCCTACTTCTATTGTAATTACAATCCATTTGGTATTTCAATTATAGCCTAAATTGGCCCAATTTTGAACTCAATTTCGGACGAACCCAATACCCAAACCAACCCACCCAGCTCAGAGCTGATCTGAGCCGTTGATCAAAAAAGATCAATGAATTTGTTTTCCTTAATTAAATCCCTAACTACCCCTCTCGACCCCTCATTTTCACAAGACTGTCTCTTTCTCTCTATCACGTCTCTTCCTCTCACTTCTCCATGGAACCTTCTGGTTCTATCTTCTCTAATGATCTCCACCGTCTCTTACCATTACCTCACCAGAATCCATGGCTTCTCAGGCCATATATGACATATACTCACCCCATATTAATCCTTTGTGCCTGATGCTTGAAGGTTCGAGATCAGACGTTCGCCAACTCAAGGTTTCCGACCATTTTCATCTTTGCTTCGGCATATCCTAGCCTCCTGAGCCTGATTTCGACCTTATCCGACTTAGATCGGACCTTGTCCAAAGCCTTTATTACTCTAGGGTTCTTCTGAACCGCTGGCAATTCGAGGTTTTTATTCGACTCCATTTTAAATCCGTTGTGTATCTATGTTATGCGTGCATTTTCAAACGATTTCTCTAAATTTTCCTTTAAAATTTACTTTCAAAACCCTTCTTTGCCGATTTAGGTTTTTCTGGAAAATGTTCAGGAGTTTTATGATTTTTCTTGTTAGTATTGTCCTCTGCTGTGTTCTCGTATCATCTTTTGTCTGCTTCCTTTACTTTATTTTCTATAATATGGTTTTGTAGATTTTTCTACTGTATTTTATCGTGTTCATATATGTTTATCGTAGTGTGTTTTCCTATATGCTTTCTTGCTATACCTTTCCGGGCGATTCTTATGTTTTCTACTATACTTTTCTTGCTATGTTCTTATGGTTATTTGTATGCCTTCTATTGAGCCTTGTTTAGGGTTCTGCTAAGCATGTTTCTCCTGTTGTTCTTTTCAGTATTTTCCAATGTGTACTTTGAATCTTTCTACTGGATTGCGTGTTACTCTTGTTAATCTCTGCCATGTTCTCTCTACTCTTTGACTATGTGCATTTATCGTTAAGTTATTTGATTTTTGTTTACTGGACTCTGTTCATGTTCTTACATGCTCCATCTGCTTGTGTTCACATTTGTGTTATCTCCTTCTTCTTAACTTGTTTAGGTTCCGAGTTTTCTAAAAATATGTTCTTCATGATTCTTCTTCCTTTGTCATTCAACATGCTATCATATCTGAGTTGTTAATACTCTAAAGCAAATGGATTGCTTTCTTACTTCTATGTTTGATTCAAGTTTTTGAGACCCTATGATTTGGGGGTTTCCTTTAGTGATTTTGTTTCTATATGTTCGAGTTAAGGCTCCGCTTTGGGACCATGGACTCTCAGGCTCACTATGAGTCTGAAAATTGAACTTGTATCTTTTTGCTTATGATTTTCAGTTTTTTGATTCTGAACTCCTCTCTCTTTTACATAACTCGACAGTCTCTTCTTGATTCATATGTTTGTGTGCTTTATATATGAGAACTCTTCTTTCGAAAGATTTTTCCAATTACTAATCTATTCTGAATCCCTTTGATCGTGTTTACTTGATTGTTCCTGATTTTTCCTAGGTGGACCTTTTTTTACCCTTCTTCTCGACCTGATTCATTCGAGCAAGCATGTAATTTTGGTTTTACTAATTTATTCCCTTTCCTTTTTTTATAAACTGTGTACTATTGGTTTGCTTCCTTAAATAGCTTCTATGCACTAACCCTTTATTATATTGCTGGGAAAATATTCTTTCAAAATCCCTTTCCTTAATTGTTTCACCCATTTGAATTTGAATCCCTTAATTAAAGATAGTTTTATGTAATTGATGCAGAGTCCTATTATTTTCTTACCTTATTTTCTTATGGCTTTTACACTATAAATACATGACTCTTTAACACAAGACACGCACTTCAAAGTGCATATTCTTACACACACTCTCTCGATTACAATACTCTTCCCTACTCTCTTCTGAGATCTTTTGTATAGCTTTCAAATTTGGTTTATAAGACTCCTCCTTTCATTCATTTATTTCCCTGAAACTGGTATGTGCTAATTTTGATTCCAGCATCACTCCAATGTGTTTTTAAAAAGTTTTTACATCCATGTCTACTTTTCCTGTTCTGTAGAGTTCAACATTTAAAGTAGTATGCTTATGTCTTGCTATCTATTTATGCAATAAATCCCTACTCCCTACCCCTTTTATTTTTTTGAGCTATGGTTTAAGACATGGCAATATAAAAGCTATTGTCCATAGGTTAAAACCAAATCTTCTAGATCCTAGCCTCTAAATAGTGTAACAGGCTTGTGGGCATGTTTGCACTCCCTATTGCTGGATATGCCTACAACATACTCTTGTCTCTTTCAGTTCCCCCAAACCTCATTCCCCTATGTGTGCTGAGTTAAGGTATAGCCTAGCAGCACTCAAATTGCTGTCCATGGCTAAACCTGACCTTCAACAGGTTTTAACTCCTCAATTTGGCCTGACAAGCTGGTCAAGAGTGTGCTAGCACCCCAAATTTCTAGGCATGACCACCAGCTTGCATTTTCCCCTTCTACTGCACTTGCACTTACTCTTAGACCCTATGTTTTGCCTCCCTCCTATGAGACATGCCTTGGGAACATTGAGTCTCCCTCTGAACTTGGACATTGGAGGGCAGGCCCTTCTACACTGCACCATAATCCAATTCTGTAGTATATTTGAGTGTAAGCACCGCCCGGAATCCATTTGAGATTCTTAGAGAACTATGACACATCTGAAATAAGATAAAGGCTTTGGAAATTTGATCTTGGGAGTTGGTTTACTTTATGCTTCAGACGGAAGCCTGAGCCAAGCTCTCCTTGGCTGGGACCGTTTATCTTTCTGACGTATTTTACTTTTCTTTATTCATTCGTGTCTGTAATAACTATTGAGTTCTTGTGAAAAGGGGAGGGTTATTCATGTATGCGTATTGGTAGATTTCTTACTTTAGGTATTTGCTTTTTCAATTACATCATGCTCATTTGTTTATGCATTACTTGTAGAAATTCTGCCTATAAGTTTTCATGTAGAAATCCTGCCTATAAGTTGTTTCATTTCCGCATTAGAAACCATGTCTTTATGTTTCTGTACTTCACCATATAGATACTATGTTCATTGGGAATCATTACTTCCGAAATAATGCATCTTATATAGATACCATGGCGATAGGTTATTTCGGCAATTCATATAGATGTCATGCCTATAAGTCATCTTTGAAATTGTGCATATAGATGATATGCCTATAGGACTTCCGTATTTTTGCATATGCATCTGTCGCTAGGAAAACTTTTTATAGGATTTGATTAACCACTTGCATATAGATGACCTGCCTATATGACTTTTACATGTTAATAAGCACTTAAAAATAAGTGACGCCTAGAAAACATGCTTATAGGAGTTATCTACTAAACCTGAGTCATCAAGTATAAAACATCAGTAGCAATAACATTCCTACAATCGACAATTATTTTCTACAATCAGTTTACTTCTTTCTGAATTGATACACATCATGCCTATAGGTTCCGTTTATCACCTAGTCAAGCATTAGGATAAAAACTATTACCGCACCAGTCTACTAATTCCAGCCAACAGTGAGGTCTGATTTCAGTTTCTTATCTGAAACATGTAATAAGCCAGTTTGCGTCCTTGACGTTTAGTTTTAATTCAGACCATAACCAGTATGTGTAAGACATGGTAGACTAAGTGCTTTCCTTTAATTCAAGGAGGTCTATTTGAGTAGTATCTGCTTAATTGCTTTCCCAATACCTGTTGTATATGTTTTGATTGTCACCTTAGCATTTTATCCTTTGAGAACTCTCAAAAGCCTCCACTCCCTCGCTTTTAGGATTATTAATCCCATATACCTCCGGTATTGACAGGATTGGGACGGGTAATAGCATGCGTAGGTAACGATACCATTCTGCGCTTTAATACCTTAACAGGGTGGGAAGGGTAGATATGGAGATGATGACCGATGCGTTAATTTCTCATGTAGCCCCTCTTCCAAGGAGTGATTACTAGATATTGCATTGACGTGATCCATATTAATCGTACGCCTAGGACTCCCCTCCCTTTTACTTGCTTTTTATCCGCTATCTTTAAAGTTTTAAATCTTTCATGAATTTTGTACTTTCTTTACTTTCCCTCAGAAGTTTCAATTTATCCGTAATGTTATATTCAAGTCCCTCTAATTGAGCACTTAATTTCTTGCTTGATTATGTAAAGTCACAATATAACATGGCCGGGAACCACACTAGTGGATCCTGAGTTGTGCCTAACGCCTTCCCCTCGAGATAATATCTAGCCATTACCTAAACTCCGGTTTCTTCAACCCAAAATCCTTTTTAGTGTCCTAATACACTTTAATCATTAAGCGGCGACTCTTCAAAATTCCAAAATCCAAATTCCCAAAAGGAATAGAGTCGTCCTTCCAAATGTCGTAATCCCGATTTCGCAAGAAAAAAGGGGGCGTCGACAGCGTGGAGACTCTACTGGGGATATTTCTTTAGGCTTTTACCATTACATGTTATTTGTGCTTTTACTGATTCTTTATTGCTTCCTTTAATGTCTTTATCTCTCTTCTACTTCGGAACTGACTTGACTTTTGTTTTCTTTTCTTGTTTTTACCGCTTTCCTTCAATACTGTTATAAATATGAGCAATTATTATAATTATTGCTTTATGAAAGTGCAATCTTGCAATCACATCTTCAACATCATATTTCACTCGTGCCAAACAAAATACCATAGCAACACTTATAATCAGTGGTTGCGCTCTTCCGATATTATCACCCCATAAATTTTGTAAAGGTGTATTTGTGGTAAAACCAGTCGATTAGCGGTACAGTCGACGGTTCCGTGCCTTTCCCTATTGATTTGTTAAATTAAGGGTACCAGTCTAATATCCCATAAAAAACTTACTCTATTTAATTATGTATGCATCACTGTCAACCTATCCGAGCTTGCTATGCTGTCCACATAATGACTCTTTAAGATAGCCATGTCCAAAGTCCATCGGGTTTCCTTGGAACCCAAAACGGACATTACCATGTTTTGTGCATCTGTTTGGAGAACTAAATTCTATTACACTAATTATTGGTTTAAATAGTCGAGTCTGATGGGGTGAGGGTCTAACACTTTGTAGAAAATAAGGCACGAGGTCCCCAGATTCGGCATGGTAACCAACATTCACCCAAGGTTGCGAAGCCGGTGGGAAGACCTTCACTCCAGCGATCAGAGTCTTATCCGCAATTATTTGGGGAATTTACCTTTTCTTTTGGAAATCCAGCCCGACAAACAAAACATAGAGGCTGCAAATTTATTCAGGGATAATGATAGATTAGTGTTTCGCTTCAGGGAATTGGACATGGCCTGTTTACTTGAATAGATATGAGGGTTAGCTGGGAGACTATGGGTTTGCTTATGCCAGAAAATTGCTAGGGTAGGGGTTTCCTCAAGATGATGGGACTGAAGAAAAACCCAGGCTTGGTTTGTTTGAAGGACTCTTACATCCCTTTCAATTATCTGTATGAGAAGTATGACCATAGCAAGTCCTACCGCACCTACCCAGACAAATTTTCCCTTACCTCATTGGGACATATTCACGAGAGATTATTCGTCTTCATATTCTGCTTCTTGGGGATGCTAGTATTCCCCATGAAGAAAGCTAGGATCCATACCAAACTGGCCATGGTCACTAAGACTTTAATGGAAGGAATTGGCGAGCAACCTTTTAGCATAGTACCTATGATCGTTTCTGAGATGTACCGAGCCCTAGAAAATTGTAAACAAGGGGCCAAACACTTCGAGGGTTGTAACTTGTTACTCCAACTCTAGCTCAGGGAGCACCTCCAAAAGGGGAATATCGGCAACAGATTCTATGTAGAGACTGGGATGATCATATTGCCTTCTATCAGTCAAGACGAATAAATTATATGCCTAACATGTTTTCTCAACCTGAAGATGCTAGGGGATGGGTAGAGTTGTTTGAGAATCTGAAAGAGGACCGGTACAGTGGATGTTTGAACAGTTCCCTATTGAGGAGTTCATCATCCATTCTAGGGATACACCATTTCTTATACTCATTGGTCTGAGAGGAACTTATCCCTATGTCCCTCTCCGAGTCATGAGATAGTCAGGAAGAAAGCAGGTTATACCAAGGGTCGAAAAAATGAGTCACTTCAGGGCCGATTTCCAAGACGACGATAGCCCAAACAAGTGTCAAGCTCAACACATGTGGCACTGTGAAATCATCTTGGGAAAGGATTCCACGGAACCAGACAGGTACCATGCTGTCTATACTTCATAGTACCCAAGTTGGTTGGAAGACGACCATGGAAGGTTAGGACAATTCTGGTTTGTTCGATGCCACAGAGTCATCGACGAAAAGACTGAAATGCATGTTAGGTACAATCAATTGCGTAAGAGGATTCGAGAATGTGAAAGTGAGCACCAAGGAATTCAAGAGCCCCATCAAAAGCTCATTGATGAATGGAAGGATATGGATGTTAGTGCCAACAAGCGACTTGGGTATTTCTAGCGAGGTTTGGTAGAATAGGAAAGGAAGTTCATCCAAAGGATCAAAAACTGCTAGAATTCTGAGGGAAACAAAGTAGGACGCTTGGCGAGAACCTACTTGATGCTGGGACTGCGTGAGCTAGTGAAGCTGTTCGACGAAGCTAAAGATGCCGAATCTGGGGAAGGTCCTTCTGGGACCAAGTAGTTAAGAGTCTTTATTCCACTTAAAATGTAATAAGGCCAATGGTTAGTGGCATTTTATTTTCACAATTTTAGTGTCATTTTGGGAATCGTCTTATTTTTATCAATAAAATGAGGCATTTAGCATTATAACTTCTCCAAGTCAACTTGTCGCTAGGTCTACCATTGGAACACCGAGGCACCCAAATTGGGACATGATTTATATTCTTGCACTACATGTCTAAGTACTACAACGTTTCTCCTCATAATCCTTACTAACTTGTTACCTTTTTGTTATTACTTCCTGTTCTATTCCCCTTTCCCAAAGGTTAGTTTGTTTCACTCTGGCATCATCAAACTCTACGAGATACATGGGCCCTCCACCTTCTCCTCCTCCAAGTCAAATCAGAAACAGGAACAAATAGATAATGGATGACTTGTGTAACATCAGGAAGGAGAATTCAGTCGAAAGGTAGAGGCCTCCCAGGGAATGCAGGTCTCCAAGGAAAGTGCCTCCCATCTTGAACAAAAGTTGTTGAAATTTCAGGAACTAGACCAAGTCCAAAATTCGGCCAGCTTGTCATTTTGCCTCACTACCCCTGGTGTCAGCTTCTCCATCCCTCAAAACCCCGTACCTCCACAAAATATCCCGATACCACAAAATCAATACGCTCCCCATCACCACTGCAACATATGCCACACCCCGTTACTTGTCCCTTAACCACTAACATCCACAAATGACCACTCCTACCATCATAA
Organism: Nicotiana benthamiana; assembly: GCA_034376525.1. Classification (NCBI taxonomy): domain Eukaryota; kingdom Viridiplantae; phylum Streptophyta; class Magnoliopsida; order Solanales; family Solanaceae; genus Nicotiana; species Nicotiana benthamiana. The sequence goes on along the minus strand of CM067338.1, from coordinate 10,010,244 downwards.
CAACCCCATTTATGTAGAAACCATGCCACATCCCATTCCAAACACACCTGAGTCTGATGACAAAGACACTCTCATCAAGAACCTAGGCGCAGAACTCAAGAAAATTACCATCCAAGTCCAGGATACCGAAGCAAACAAAGGTATCGAGGGGCTGAAATATGAGGACTTTTGCGTCCAACCAAATGTTGAACTCCTGGAGGGGTAAAAACCTCCTAAGTTCAAAATGTTTGATGGCACATGATATCCCAGAATCCATTTGAGTAAATACTGCAATAAGTTATTCGGAGACGAGAAAGATGAATATATCCACATAAAGCTCTTTATGAGAAGCCTAAAAGGAGATGCTCTATCTTGGTACATTAGCCAAAATGCCAAGAAGTGGACAGATTGGGTCATATGGCATCCGATTTCATGGACAGGTTTAGATTCAATACCGAGAATGCACCAGATGTATTCTACATCGAGAATTTGAAGAAGAACCTACAGAAACTTTTCACGAGTATGCTACTCGTTGGAGATCAGAGGCTACTAAGGTCAGGCTGGCCTTAGAAGAAGAACAGATGAACAGGTTTTTTGTTTGGGCTCAAGACCCCCAATATTATGAGAGGCTGATGTTGATTGAGGGCCAGAAGTTTTTGACACATCAAGTTAGGGGAGATAATCAAAGAAGGTATTAAAAGTGGTATAGTCACTAACTTTGAAGCATTGCAAGACACCAACAAGGCTCTACAGTCTGGCAGCACATTCAAGAAAAGGGATGTGAGTGCCGTAATGATTGCGCAAAGGGAAAAATCTCCAGTCAGATACAAAACCTACCCATTACCTCCACTCACACATCAAACTATCCCAAGTTACCAAGAACATTCCTACCAAGCTACACCGCCTACTTACCAATCATATCCACCTCCAACATATCAACCCACTTCCCCCAAACACTCCTAACCAGCACACGTCTACAAAACCTACAATACCCAATAAGCCCACAATCAATCACCTCGCCAAAATTCTCTAGACCCCGACAAAACTTTGACCGCAGACCTCCCAAAAATTACACCGCCATTGCTGAACCAATCGATTTGCTGTATGAAAGGCTTAAAGACGCTGGTTACATCACCCATATCGCTACCATAACCCCAGAAAATCTTTCCTAATGGGTCAACCTGAACAAAACATGTGCATACTATTCCGGCATGAAAGGTCATACCATTGAGGAATGCCGCTCCCTGAAGAACAATGATTTAGGCTTTGATTGACAATAAGATCATCATGGAAAAGGATTATGCTCCTAATGTTTGCAACAACCCTCTACCTAACCACTGGCGGGAGCATTCACATGATAGATATAGAAGATGATTGTGACCCCAAAGGGTCGATCGGGTTGATTACTAAAAGTGACAAGCCAAAGAAACCAATAGTCACACTTAACCCGATTGTTTTCCGGATTTAGCTTTTTAAATATGCTGAAGAAAACATGTCCATACCACTCGATCTTGAAGCACCATCTCCCGTGAAGGCGCCATGACCAATTGAGGTTGAGTTTGGCCCCCAAAGGCACCACTTGAAATTGTTGTGTTACCTACCAAAGAGAGGGTACCCATTCCTGTAGCAATTCATCCATATTACTGTTCCATACTCAGGCTGTTCCATGGGACTACATAGATGAGGCAATAAGGAAAGGGAAAACAAAATCTGGAGAAGCAATTGCAGCATAGGGCATGAACCGAATTGGCACGATTTATACTCCGGAGTATTTATCTGAATCGAGCAAGCAGACCTCTAGACGACCTTTTGAAATTGGACCCGAGAATATTTGGAGGAGGATACAAGAAAAAGAGTACTCAGTCATTGATCAACTGAATAATACATCGGCGCAGATCTCTATCATAGCTCTGCTGCAAAGCTCCGGTGCCCATAAAAATGCCTTGTTGAAGATACTGAGTGAGGCATATGTACTTAGAAATATAACTGGAGGAGAGATGGCAAACATGGTAGGGCAAGTATTAGAGAGTCACGAAATCACTTTCCACGAAGATGAGCTGCTACCTGAAGGGCTGAGCCACAACAAGGAACAACACATCACTGTGTAATGTGAAGATCATTTCATCACCGGGATTTTGTTTGATGGAGGGTCCAACCTCAATATTTGTCTATTGGTAATTCTCAGAACATTGGGTAAGAGCCTACACGAGATCAAAGATGGGGCCATCAATGTGAATGCTTTCGATAGATCCTAAAGCTATACCATTGGGGAAATCAGTATATGTCTGCAAATGGGACATACTTTAGTTCGATGTTGACTTCAAGTGATAGATATCCCGGCATCCTATAATCTGTTGTTGGGATGACCCTGGATCCATACTACTGGAGCTATAGCATCAACCCTACACCAAGCGTTGAAATTTGAGTAGAATCACCAAGACGTAATTATTCACGGCAATGGTATTAATCCCATATACAGTCACCAAACAATTCCAACAATCAGATGAAGGAGAAAGATCGGTGGGGAAACCTACCATCATATTGAGAGAGTCAATGCTTAGACAAGGATAAATGGTGGGATAACAAGATTGAAAGTATACTGAATTGGTGTGGATACGAACCTGGCAAGGGACTTGGCAAGAATCTCTAAGGGATCACCAAGCTGATCAAGCTAAAGAAAGATGGTACCACTTTCGGCTTAGGATATGAGTACACCTAGAAGGAATTCGAAGAATGGTCTCCACCATGGCGTGGTCCTTACTATCCATTGGAGCATCCAGTACCTCGCCTAGGGCAGACCTTTCAGCCAGCCGAAGTCATTTATGGGTCAAAAGAAGAGGAAGCGTTAGCAACAATGATTAAATTGTTCCTCGAGGATGATAACATGGACTGTTGCGTCATTTTCGAAGAGGAAGGGGAGGAAGGCCCTTCTATACAAGCCGTGAGCCGAGAAGCACGCCTTAATTATTGGTCTATTAGAACCACCAAGGCCTGGAAGGCTTCGAGGTAGCAAAGCTAAACAAAGCACCATGCACCACCTTTTACTTTTTGCTAGTTCATTTCTTTCCGCATTTTGATTTCCCAATAAGAGCTCCAATGTTCAAAACATTTATGAAAATTATCAAAGCATTTCAGTTTCTTGTAAATCTCGCTCTCATTACCCTTTTGACATTTATTTACACAACATTACTATTACTTGTCTTGATGAACCGACAATTGTGACTTGAAACCAGGAAATGCGACAAACAGATATTGACTCACAAGAGGATGATATACCAGAAGAGGTTGTTAAAGAAGTTGAGAAGTTTGAGAATAGGACTAAGTCTAACTTGGCCGAAACTGAGATTGTCAACTTCGGTGATACAGAGAATATCAAGGAAACACTCATCCGTGTTCATCTGTCACCATCGAAAAAGGAAGAGTATACAGAGTTTCGGACATAGTCGCCTGGTCGTATGATGATATGACTGGTCTCAGCATATCTATTGTAGCTCACAAACTGCCAACGGATCCAGCATGTTCGCCGGTAAAGCAGAATCTCAGGAAGTTCAAACCTGTCATAAGTTTGAAATCAAAGAAGAGGTTACCAAGCAAGTCAAAGCCAAGGTTCTCGGGGTAGTAGAATATTTAACATGATTAGCCAACATTGTGCTAGTGCCAAAGAGAGATGGGAAGATTAGGGTGTGTGTCGACTACCGGGATCTCAACCGGGCCAGTCCGAAAGAAGACTTACCCCTATCAAACATACACATTCTAATATACATTGTTCCAAGAATGAATTGCAGTCATTCATTGATTGTTTTGCTGGTATCATCTAATATGGATGGATGAAGAAGACGCTGAAAATGGCATTTATTATGCCATGGGGATGTATTGTTACAAAATGATGCTGTTTGGGTTGAAGATTGCAGAGGCCACCTATATGAAGGCCATGACTACTATTTTCCTTGACATGATACACAAAGAAATCGAGGTATATGTAAACGATGTCATCATCAAATCCAAGAAAGCCCCTGACAATATGGAGGATCTGAGGAACTTTTTCAACAGACTAAGAATGTACAATCTAAAGTTGAATCCTGCCAAGTCTACATTCGGGGTTCCTGCTGGAAAACTACTCTGGTTCATTGTGAGTCGTCGTGGAATAGAGCTAGAGCTGTCAAAAGCTAAGGCCATTCAAGAATTTCCACCGCTAAAGAACAAGAAGGACGCAATGAGCTTCCTGGGAAGACTCAACTACATAATCCATTTTATAGCTCAGTCCAGTGTCATTTGCAAACCTATCGTTAGGATATTGAAGACGGATGCCACTAACAAATGGACTCATAATTGTCAGAAAGCTTTTGACAAAATCAAAGAATACCAATCAACACCGCTAGTTTTGGTTCCGACCGAACAAGGTAGACCCCTATTGCTCTATCTAGCGGTATTAGATGGAGAATTCGGTTATGTTTTGGGACAACATGCTGAAATGGGGAGAAAGGAGTAAGCTATCTATTACCTCAGCAAGAAGTTTACTCCACACGAGGCCCGATACTCTCTGTTAGAATGCACCTGTTATGCTCTAACTTAGGTAGCTCAAAAGTTGAGGCACTATTTTTGTGCCTATACCACCTACCTCATATCAAGAATGGATCTACTAAAGTACATTTTCTGAAGCCCATGCCTATTGGCAAGCTAGCCAAGTGGAAAATCTTGCTAAGCGAGTTCGACATTGTTTACGTATCTCAAAGAAGAGGATATTGCAGAATCCTATGATGGTTGGAGGATGTTCTTCGATGGAGTAGCAAACTTCAAAGGAGTTGGTATAGGAGCAGTCCTGGTGTTAAATACTGGTCAGCATTATCCGGTGTCCGTAAAGCTCAGGTTCCCGTGCACCAACATTATGGCCGAATATGCAGCCTGCATCTTAGGGCTCAAGTTGGACATTGACATGAACATTCAGGAGTTACTAGTTGGGGATGCAGACTTGCTCATACGACAGGTCTGAGAATAATGGGTGACCAAGAATGCCGGTATACTCCTGTATCTGCATCATGTACAGAAGTTGAGGAAGAGGTTTACAAAGATAGAATTCCAGCATGTACCTAGAGTCCAGAGTGAGTTCGCCGATGCGTTGGCCATCTTTTCATCTATGATTCAACATCGGGATAAGAGCTTAATTGATCCCATCCCGGTGAAAATTCATGATCAGCCAGCTTACTGTGCTAATGTCGATAAAGAAGCAGTAAAACCTTAGTTCTATGATATCAAGGAGTATCTGACAACAGGAGGACATCCAGAATTGCAAATGCTACTCAGAAGCGCACACTTCAAAGGTTATCTAACAACGTCTTTCACAGTGGAGGAATCTTGTATAGGAGGACTGCCGATTCGGGATTACTAAGGTATGTCGAAGCAAAGGAATCATCCAGGTTACTAGAATAGGTTCATGCAGGGACCTATGGTCCACATATGAATGGTTTTGTCTTAGCCAAGAAAATACTCGGGGCAGGTTATTTTTGGATGACTATGGAAACTAGCTGCATCCAGTACGTCCGGAAATGCCATTGCTGTCAGATACATATGGATATGATAAAGGTACCTCCAAATGAGCTTACTGCAACAAGCTCACCATGGCCATTTGTCACTTGGGGAATGAATGTTATTAGACCTATGGAGCCTGCCACATCAAACAGACACAGGTTGATTCTGGTTGAAATTGATTATTTCACAAAATGGGTGGAAGCAGCATCATATAAGGCAGTGACTAAGAAAGTCGTGCAGACTTTTTCCGCGCCTGCATCGTTTTCCGGTTGGACATACCAAAATCAATCACTACTGACAATGGTTCCAATCTCAATAGTGACATGATGAAAGCAATGTATGAAACATTGAAGATTAAAAACAAGAACTCTATAGCTTACAGACCTCAGATGAATGGAGTCATAAAACAACCAATAAAAACTTCAAAAATATACTAAGGAAGATGATAGAGAAACAAAAGCAATGGCACGAGAAGATATCATTTGCTCTATTGGGATACCGAAACATTGTTGTCACATCAACCGGGGCAACTACCTATATGTTGGTTTATGGTACCAGGGCAGTCATCCCGACTGAGATAGAGATTCCCTGCTTGAGGATTATACAGGAGGTGGAACTTGAAGAAGTAGAATGGGTAAAGAGCTGCTATGAGTAGTTAGCCCTCATAGATGGGAAAAGAATGAATGCACTTTGCAATGGTCAATTGTATCATAACGTGATGTTCAGAGCCTTCAGCAAAAGAGTCAAGCCAAGACAATTCACACCGGAGCAGCTGGTGTTGAAGAAGATTTTCCCGCATCAGGAAGAGGCCAAAGGAAAGTTCTCCCCTAACAGGCAATGCTCGTACATGGTTCACAGGGTCCTAACAGGAGGACCCCTCATACTCGGTGAAATGGATAGGGAAGTCTGGCGAAAGCCAATTTAATTCAGACGCAGTCATACGTTATTATGTATAATCATTGTGATTCACTTTATAATGTAATTTGAACTACGCCTGACCTGATTCCCATTTGAGAAGAGATACGTAGGCAGTCCTATGGATCGGTCACAATTCAAGAAAATCTTATTTCCCCGATATTGGAAACTAGGGCAGGATTTTTGAGGAGGACCCTCAATATTCTGAAGACAGCTTTCATCCATTCATCGCACGCAGTCTTCAAAAGCACCAGCCTAGTAAACTAGGGTCGAATTTTGAGGAGGACCCTCAAATTCCAGAGCAAAAAGGGTCGTAATGTCTTGAACCGCGTCATAGTCGTTTGTTCATCTAAATGAAATAGTTTTTATAATATGCATTTACATCTTTACAAAATCATGCATGTCTATGATCAAAACTACTTTGTTTAGCGAGGCTACCCCCTATGAAAGCAAAAGTCGAGCAGAACAAGCAAAGTCCATGGGACGACGAACTAACCTTCCACCATTTTTTTACAAGACTCACGATTTTTATTTGGATGCAAGCACCCAAGGCATAAAATCATCAGACACGATTACATACTCACACTTTTCAGGAATCCAACTCGTCAGAATCACCACCTATTTCTGAGTGCTACCTTCACACGACATCCCCAACAGCTAAAACCACACAATCAGTTATCGGTCGCTATCTATCAGCTAAGCAATTTCATTACTAATCGCTTTCTATTTTCCCGCATTTGCATTAGGCTACCTTTATGCTTTCTGAGACTAAGCACTGTCTCCATCTGCATTTCTCTGTATTGCATAAGGCTACCTTTCTACTTTCTAAGGTTAAGCTCTACCTCAATCTGTATTTTTCTTGAATTGCATAAGTCTATTTTACTGCCTTCAGAGGTTAAGCTCTACCTCCATCTGCATTTTCCTTGCATTGCATAAGGTTACCTTTCTGCCTTCTGAGGTTAAGTTTTACCTCCATCTGCATTTTTCTTGCATTGCATAATGCTACTTTTTTGCCTTCCATAACTAAGCTATGTCTCCATATTCATTTTTCTTGCATTGCATAAGGCTACTTTTCTGCCTTCCAGGACTAAGCTCTGTCTCCATAATTGCATAGGGCTACTCTTCTGCTATCCGAGGTTAAGCTCTACCACCATAGTTGCATCGACTGAAATATCTCCGCTTCATTTAAATCTCGCATCGGCCCAAGGATCGCCATTTATATTTACACTCTACCGCAACAGAAATATTGCCATTTTATTTGAAGCTTGCATCGGCTGAAAGATAACAACCTTTTACATCTCATGGGCTGAAAGATCGCTAAATTATCCAAAGACTTCATTGCTCAGAGGCACCATTTTCATATCTAAAAGGGGAAAATTGGCTACTTAAAATTTAGCGTACTTCTATTGAACTCAATTTCGGACCAATTATTTCCATATATTTTTCTTTGAAAATTACTTTCAATACCCTTCTTTAGCGATTTATGGTTTTCTGGAAAATATTTAGGAGCTTTATGTTAGAAAATACGCTTAACGCTAGAGGGGGGTGAATAGCGTTATAATAAAATTTAGCGTAAACTTGCGGAAATTAAAATTTGCAGGAAATAAATAAGTGCGTTAAATAAACAAAAAGGAAAGAACGCACCGATATATTCTGGTTCACCACAACACGTGGCTAGTCCAGTCCCCGAGAGACTCTCTCGAGATTTTCTACTAACTTGTTAAGCTTACGGGTGCTCAACAAACCTTTACAACTTAAGGACACAAGCCTTAACACCTTTGCTCGGAGATACCACACTCCAAGACTTCAACCAAGGAAACACAAGTTCCTTACAACAAAAGAATCACAATTCTCTTACAAGTGTATAAAACACTAAACACTCAAATAAAATACTCCTTAATGAGTAGATATGAGTAAAAGAAGTAAGCTCTAGATCACAACAACTTTGGACAAGAATATGGCTCTCAAAAGCTTTATGAAATTGAATATAAAATGATAAACAAGAGTATGCAAGCTTATAGCAATGTAATGATCAGTTGTAGTATGTTGTTGTGTTTAAAACACTGAAATGAAGCTGTATTTATAGTTGAAAAACTTGGCATTACCGTTGCCTAATTGCCAATTAAGAGTTGCTGATTTTATTCACTGACAATCGATTGTAAAACCCCAGCAATCGATTGTCTGCCAGTCAGATCAAAATTCAATCCCAGATTTTACGCTTGATAATCGATTACTTACAATCCATAATCGATTACTGGCAACGTTCAAAAAATCCTTTCCAGATTTTACCACAAACAATCGATTGTCCAGAATCAACAATCGATTACTCAGCAACGTTCAAAAAATCTTTTCCGGATTTTAATCAAAACAATCGATTATACAAAATCAATAATCGATTACCCAATAACGTTCAAAAAATCTTTTCCGGATTTTAATCAAAACAATCGATTACACAGAATCAATAATCGATTACCTGACGGTATTTGAAAACTTTACGACAACGGTCAGCTTCACAATCGATTGCACAAAGTCAACAATCGATTAATTATCAGTTTTTGAAAAACATTTTAGACACTGTCTCTTTGACAATCGATTGTCCAATGTAACAATCAATTATCTAATAAATTTGAAAATCACTGGAAGACACTGTCTCAACATAATCGATTATCATTAGTTCATAATCGATTATTCTGAGTTTTGAAAAACTTTGATGGTCACTGCCTCAGTCACAATCGATTATCATTAGTTCACAATCGATTGTCATGCAGTCTTGGCTTAAAACAATCGATTATCATAAGTACATAATCGATTATCTTAGTCCAAATTTTTAAGGCATGTCTAAAAATTATTTTGACTACTGTAAATATGCATGATTTAAAATCATTTGACATTAAATTAAATATGCATGGTTTTGGAAAATAGTTTTATGAGAGAAGCCATGTTACGAGTCAAGTTGTAGGATCAAGATCACAATTAAGAATGACTCAATTAAATTATAAATTTTTGTCTTGAGCTTGAATCTCGTTGTATATCAAATGTGCGCTTGTTTCTTGAACTTCGTCATATATCTATTTTCGCTTCGTTTGTCATTTATCAAAACCTATACAAAAGAACACACGTTTTAGTATATTGCATTGAGAACGTGTTTCCAACAATTTCCCCCTTTTTGATAATGGCAAACATTAAGCGGGATATGCAAGACAAGCAATTTATAATGACGATTCAAGACAAGTATATACATGCAACAAGTATGCAATTTGTTCCCCCTCAATTTGAGAATTCCCCCTCAATTTAAGCTTATAACTTGAGAGTGCATCATACCCGTTATCTTCCCCCTTTTGCCATTAGCAAAAATAATAATAAGATGCCAAAGATGAAATAAACCTTGTTTATTTATTGGAAAGAATTACAGCAACAGGGAAGACAATACAACATATAAAAACAAACTTAAAAACTACAATTATTCATTCATCATCTTCCGCCTCATCATCCGGCGCTGCTTCTTATGGAACAAGACCCGCATATGGATAATGAATGTGGTCAAAATATCCATGCATCCCGTGAGTTAATTGACCGAAAGAAGAGGTCAATGAAGTAATTTGGTCGGAAATGAATTGGAGGGAAGGCTCTTGAGGCGGAGGAGCACGACGGGTTGGAGGAGGAGCAGGCGCTACATGATCACCGTCATGATGAAAGGAGGATTCCGAAATTTCCCACTTTTTGGTACTCTTTTTGAGAGGACCATTTCCAGTGACGAATCCGGTGGCTTCAAGAAAGTTCATGATGAGGAGAGCATAAGGAAGAGGCCTATCATCTCCGATAGCGTCACGCATGTGAATTTTGATAAGCCGACACCAATTGATGTTAGCTCTGGTTATTATGGCATGCATGAGCTTGGTGTCTTCTTGGGAAATGGTAGTATGATTATGCTTATGAGGCTTGAGGACTCGGGTGATGAAATAGAAAATCAACCGATAATTGGGATCCATTCCCGTAATTGTAGGACGACGGGAAGAAAGATTTGGATCATAAGAAGTAAGACCGATTTGGTGTAAGAGGGCTGTTTCATCAAAAAGGGCTCCAGCCTCTCCGGTGTACCGAAAAATGTCTTCACCATTATGAGGAAGACGGGCAATGGTATGAAGATTTTCATCGGAAAGAAGAATTTGAACACCATTAATATTGGTGACAAGCTCACCATCATCATCCTCATGGAGGTTGGAATAAAATGCTTGAACCAATGTAGTATTGATGTAAGGATGGGTAAGGAGTAAAAGTCAAGAAGTTGAGAATTTTTGAGCATATTTGCAGCAGGCCCAAATGATTCAAGATACTTGTGGGTTGAAAAGCGGGGTGGAAGAATGTCGCGCTTTTCAAATTTGGTTAAGAATCGAGTAAGCTCTATGTCGGAATTAAAATATAGAGCGGAACCATCTTGATAGGGATAGTTCGGACGGGGAGGGGCAGCAGAGGTGGATGCGCCGTGCCTAGCAGAACGGGAACGTTTTGAGTGACGGCCCGACATTTTTAATGAAAGCTGCTGGATTTTGCAAAGGATTAGAGAGAATTTGATATTTTGAAAGCTAAAATTGATGCTTGAGTGAATGAATATGAACATATATGAAGCCTATTTATAGAGGGGAGAGTGGCTTATCATTTATGGAAGAAATCTGCTGAGAATTTAAAGCCAAATCAGTCAAAAACGGTAAAATAAATTCACTGACCGTTAGACAATCGATTGGTGAGATGCAATAATCGATTGTTGAAGAGTTATGACCTGACTTGGAACTGACACAAATCGATTGAGGAGCCAAACGGTAACAAGATTTTAAATTTCTGACATGAAATAATCGATTGTCAAATGTGGTAATCAATTACGGGACCAAACGGTAACAAACTTTTGAGTTACTGACATGAAATAATCGATTATGTATGTGAAATAATCGATTGTTTTGGACAAGCATTGCTGAATGGCTAAGACAGGAATCGATTATGCAATTTAAGGAATCAATTATTAAACAAAGCTGTATAATGAACATAAACCATAAACAATCGATTAGTGATACTGCTAATCGATGTTCAGCACGGTAAAATAATCGATTATTTGCTTGGAACAATCGATTGTTCTGTGCCAAAACTTTATAATTCCCCCTATCTTTTAGGGCGATACCTGCAAAATAGAATTAAACGTCTCCGACGCTCAAGTCAGTAATTTGTAAAGAAGTAATGACTGAAACTAGTGTTGCCAAGTGAGAACGTGAGCTCTTAAGAAGTGTGTCCTAAAGTGTTCGTAAGAGAGTTTCGGGTACTTACCTTTCCTCCGACGTCTCCAATTACCTGTTCAAGAGGGTGATCTTTGATCGTCCTCCACTCATTTGGCAATTTTGTTTCTTTTTCCAATTGTGGCGCTTCTTCCGTTGGTTGTTCCTCAGTTTCATCTTTATTTTTCTTGGGTGGTTCCTCTTGTATTTTGTCTTTCAAGTTATCTAAGATACCTGCAAGATCAAAACCGGAATCCTTTCTCGCCAAGCGAGCATTATTTTCGGAAAATACAACATGAGGGGATTCCTCCACAATTTGGGTTCTTTTATTAAAGACCCTATATGCTTTACTACGTGAGGAATATCCAATGAAAATACCTTCATCCGACTTAGCATCAAATTTGCCCAATTGGTCTTTGCCATTGTTATGAACAAAACATTTGCAACCAAAAACTCTAAAATAGGAAATATTTGGTTTTCTACCCTTATAAAGTTCATAGGGGGTTTTCATGAGTATCGGCCGAATTACTACTCTATTTAGAACATAGCAAGCGGTACTCACGGCGTCCGCCCAAAAATGTTTGGGTATCATAGCTTCGTCGAGCATGGTTCGAGCCATCTCTTCGAGACACCTATTTTTCCTTTCCACCACCCCATTTTGTTGTGGTGTACGTGGAGCGGAAAAGGTATGCTCGATTCCGAGTTCATCACAAAGGTCCGCAAAGAGATTGTGATCAAACTCTCCCCCATGATCACTTCTAACTGAAGTGACGGTTGTTTCTTTCTCATTATGAACACGCTTAAGAAAATATTTAAAATTTTGAAAAGCATCACTTTTTATTGGCAAGAAATAAAGTCCAAGTAAATCTCGAGTAATCATCAACAATCACAAAAGCATATTTATTTCTTCCTAGACTTTCAATGCGAGAGGGACCAAATAAATCCATATGAAGCAATTACAATGGTCTAGAAGTTGAAACAATGTTTTTAGATTTGAAAGATGCTTTTGTTTGCTTCCCCTTTTGACACGAGTCACAAATAGAGTCATTTTCAAATTTTAAATTGGGAAGACCAACAACTAAGTTTTGAGAAATCAATTTGTTCAAAAGATGCATATTGATATGTGCTACTCTACGATGCCATAGCCAAGTATCATCCTCTTTACTCATTAGACAATCAACATAATCGGGTGAGGAATTAGCAAGATCAACCATATAAATATTATCCACTCAAAAACCACGGAGGATAATTTTGAAATCACTACGTCTGAACACTAAGCATTCATCCGAATCAAATAAAGCAAGATTTCCCTTGTCACGCAATTGGCTTATGCTCAAGAGATTATGCTTTAATCCTTTAACAAGTAATATATGCTTAATAGAGGAATTTTCATCCTTACCGACCGAGCCGATGCCGATGATCTTTCCTTTATTGTTATTACCGAAGATAACACTTCCTCCTTCTTTGTGCTCTAATTGAAGGAATTTGGATTCATCTCCCGTCATATGCTTGGAGCATCCACTATCAAGGTACCATTGTCACTTGATCCCTTCAAGCACACCTACAAAACAAATTAATGTTCTTTAGGTACCCATGCCATCTTGGGTCCTTGGGGGTGAGGCATATTATAATGATGTGATTGAGTAATATGTCTATGACGTGTAAAGCATGCAGGAGCAATATGACCAATACGTCTACAATAATGACAAGTCACATTTGGGTTATGCATCCTTCTAGGTTCATAGTAACAAGACGGATGAAAATTTCTTACTCTATTTTGAACACTATGACTATTTCGCATTTCATGAGAATTATTTCTCCTACTATGAGCTCTAGGATGGGCAGCATTTCTAGAGTGATTGTTTCTCGGTTGAAGGCCATTTCTAGGTCTTCTCAAAGGTTCAATATTTGGCCTAAAATATGCATCATTTCTAGGGTAACTATTTCTAGGTGGTAAGTCATTTCTAGGTCTCCTAAAATGTTCAACATTTTGTCTAGCATGCATATTGGTTCTAGGGTTGCTATTTCTAGGATAAGCATTTGTTTTATTAGTCCTAGGTTGAGCCTTAGGTGGTTGGGGTTTGGCTTCAACCTTTTCTTTAACCTCATTCTTAAATCCTATGCCATGCTTGGTTGATTTCAAATTTACAAGGACCTCATTCAAATTCTTGTGGGAAGAATTAAACTTATCTAAGGTACCTTTGAGTCTATCTACCTCATTTTTGAGATGCAAGCAAGAAGAAAAATTTTTAGTAGAATTTTCGGGCTTATCGGCGCTTCTTTTACCAAAAAACTTGTTTTCCTCTTTCAGCTTTTCATTTTCTAAAACCAGTTTTTCTAAATCCTTTTCTTTCAAAGAAAGCTGTTTTTGAAAATCCTTTTCTTTTAATGAAGCATTTTCTTTTATGCCCTTAACAGTTTTTGAAGCCTTAATAAACTCAGCATATAATTCATCAAAAGCAGTTCGCATTTCTTCAAGAGTAAAGAAGTTTTTAGACGAGATTTGACATACCTCATCTTTGTTGTCTTCTTGTGCCATATGGCAAAGATTTGCTGCTTCATCTTCTTCTCCTTCGCTTGACTCATCTCCTGAGTCGCCTCCCCAAGAAATGTATGCACGTTGCTTTTTAAAAGGTTTCTTCTCCTTTTTGATGTTTGGGCAATTTGATTTGATGTGCCCGGTTTCACCACATTCATAGCACTTGATTTGTTCGCCTTGCTTTTTGCCCTTGCGTTCATACTCCTTGCGCATGAACTTTTGAAATCTTTTGATAACGAGTCCAAACTCGTTGTCTCCTTCCTCATCAATTTGCGGTTGGCTTATGCTCGCCTTTAGAGCTATTCTTTGCCTCCTTTGATCATCAACAAAAGGGTTAAGAATAGTAGATTCATAGGCCTTAAGGTTACCTCTTAGTGCGTCGATGGTGACGTTTGAAACGCCAATGGATTCTTGAATTGCATCGGCCTTTGATCTCCATGCCGGTGTGAGACTTCTAAGAATTTTTCGAATGAGCTCTCTATCCGTGAATGTTTTCTTGAGAGAATGTAGGTCATTTACGATTATTGAAAATCGCTCAAACATTTCGTCCACCTTTTCACCTTCCTTCATGTGAAATAATTCATAAGAATGGGTTAGGAAATCAATTTTTGCTTCCCTTACCTGGTCCGTACCTTCGTACGTAACTTCTAGCTTGTCCCACATCTCCTTTGCCGTTGTGCAACACGATATTTTCCTGTAATCGTCAGCATTAACAGCACAATATAATAAATTAATTGCTTTAGCATTATTTTCAACCTTTCGGATGTCATCCGCGTCATACTCATCCTCGGACTTGGGAACCCATTCGTTTTCCACCTTCTTTGTTGGAATTTGGTTTCCCTTCATTATCACCTTCCAAAGGTGAAAGCTGTTGGACTGAACGAAGATCTTCATCCTCTCCTTCCAGTACGTGTAATTTGTACCGTTGAATAGAGGTTGTCGTGTGGAGCACCGTCCTTCATCAATTCCTGCAAAAGAGTCACGAAGCCATGGATGGTTCTCTCAAACTGTTAAGTCTTCAGAGAGTATGGCTCTGATACCAATTGTTAGAAAATACGCTTAACGCTAGAGGGGGGGGGTGAATAGCGTTATAATAAAATTTAGCGTAAACTTGCGGAAATTAAAATTTGCAGGAAATAAATAAGTGCGTTAAATAAACAAAAAGGAAAGAACGCACCGATATATTCTGGTTCACCACAACACGTGGCTTGTCCAGTCCCCGAGAGACTCTCTCGAGATTTTCCACTAACTTGTTAAGCTTACGGGTGCTCAACAAACCTTTACAACTTAAGGACACAAGCCTTAACACCTTTGCTCGGAGATACCACACTCCAAGACTTCAACCAAGGAAACACAAGTTCCTTACAACAAGAGAATCACAATTCTCTTACAAGTGTATAAAACACTAAACACTCAAACAAAATACTCCTTAATGAGTAGATATGAGTAAAAGAAGTAAGCTCTAGATCACAACAACTTTGGACAAGAATATGGCTCTCAAAAGCTTTATGAAATTGAATATAAAATGATAAACAAGAGTATGCAAGCTTATAGCAATGTAATGATCAGTTGTAGTATGTTGTTGTGTTTAAAACTTTGAAATGAAGCTGTATTTATAGTTGAAAAACTTGGCATTACCGTTGCCTAATTGCCAATTAAGAGTTGCTGATTTTACTCACTGACAATCGATTGTCAAACCCCAACAATCGATTGTCTGCCAGTCAGATCAAAATTCAATCCCAGATTTTACGCTTGATAATCGATTACTTACAATCCATAATCGATTACTGGCAACGTTCAAAAAATCCTTTCCAGATTTTACCACAAACAATCGATTGTCCAGAATCAACAATCGATTACTCAGCAACGTTCAAAAAATCTTTTCCGGATTTTAATCAAAACAATCGATTATACAAAATCAATAATCGATTACCCAATAACGTTCAAAAAATCTTTTCCGGATTTTAATCAAAACAATCGATTATATAGAATCAATAATCGATTACCTGACGGTATTTGAAAACTTTACGACAACGGTCAGCTTCACAATCGATTTCACAAAGTCAACAATCGATTACTTATCAGTTTTTGAAAAATATTTTAGACACTGTCTCTTTGACAATCGATTGTCCAATGTAACAATCGATTATTTAATAAATTTGAAAATCACTGGAAGACACTGTCTCAACATAATCGATTATCATTAGTTCATAATCGATTATTCTAAGTTTTGAAAAACTTTGATGGTCACTGCCTCAGTCACAATCGATTGTCATTAGTTCACAATCGATTGTCATGCAGGTTTGAAAAACCTGATGCTCACTGTCTTACTCACAATCGATTGTCAATACTTCACAATCGATTGTCATGCAGTCTTGGCTTAAAACAATCGATTATCATAAGTACATAATCGATTATCTTAGTCCAGATTTTTAAGGCATGTCTAAAAATTATTTTGACTACTGTAAATATGTATGATTTAAAATCATTTGACATTAAATTAAATATGCATGATTTTGGAAAATAGTTTTATGAGAGAATCCATGTTACGAGTCAAGTTGTAGGATCAAGATCACAATTAAGAATGACTCAATTAAACTATAAAACTTTGTCTTGAGCTTGAATCTCATTGTATATCAATTGTGCGCTTGTTTCTTGAACTTCGTCATATATCAATTTTTGCTTCGTTTGTCATTCATCAAAACCTATACAAAAGAACACACGTTTTAGTATATTGCATTGAGAACGTGTTTCCAACACTTTATGATTTTTCTTCTTTGTGTTGTCCTCTAATGTGTTCTCGTATCATCTTTTGTATGCTTCCTTTATTGTATTTTCTATTATATGGTCTGTAGAATTTTTCTACTATATTTTATTATGTTCTTATATGTTTATCGTGTTGTGTTTTTCCTATATGCTTTCTTGCTATACCTTTCCCAGCGATTCATGTTTTTTCTACTATACTTTACATGCTAAGTTATTATGGTTCTTTTTCAGCCTTCTATTGAGCCTTGTTTAGGGTTCTGCTAAGCATGTTTCTCCTATTGTTCTTATCAGTATTTGCCAACGTGTACTTTTAATATTTCTACTGGATTGCATGTTACTCCTATTAATCCCTGCTATGTTCTCTCAACTCTTTTACTGTGTGTTTACTGTTAAGTTATTTGATTTTTGTTTACTGGACTCTATTCATGTTCTTACATACTCCATCTGCTTGTGTTCACTTTTGT
Source organism: Nicotiana benthamiana (assembly GCA_034376525.1). Taxonomy (NCBI): domain Eukaryota; kingdom Viridiplantae; phylum Streptophyta; class Magnoliopsida; order Solanales; family Solanaceae; genus Nicotiana; species Nicotiana benthamiana. The sequence goes on along the minus strand of CM067338.1, from coordinate 9,992,794 downwards.
GTTATCTCTTTCTTCTGAACTTGTTTGGGTTCCGAGTTTTCTCAAAATATGTTCTTCATGATTCTTCTTCTTTTGTCATTCAACATGCTATCATATCTGTTTTGTTGAGACTCTGAAGAAAATGGCTTGCTTTCTCACTTCCATGTCTAATAATTTTTTTGAGACCCTAGGATTTGGGGGATTCCTTTGATGATTTAGATTCTTTGTGTTCGAGTTAAGGCTCCGCTTTGGGACCATGGACCCTCAGACTCACTATGGGTCTGCAAATTGAACTTGTATCTCTTTGCTTATAATTTTGAGTTTTATGATTCTGAACTCCTCTCTCTTTTACATAACTCAACAGTCTCTTCTTAATTCACATGTTTGTGTACTTTATATATGAGAACACTTCTTTTAAAAGGTTTTGCCAACTACTAATTGATTCTGAATCCCTTTGATGGTGTTTACCTGATTGTTCCTGATTTTCCCTAGGTGGACCTTTTTTTACCCTTCTTCTCGACCTAATTCATTTGAGTAAGCATGTAATTTTAGTTTTACAGATTGATTCCCTTTCCATTTTTACAAATCGTGTACTATTAGTTTGCTTCCTCGAATAGCTTCTATGCACTTACCCTTTATTATACTGCTGTGAAAATATTCTTCAAAATCTCTTCCCTTAATTAGTTCACCCGCTTGAATTTGAATCCCTTAATTAAAGGGAGTGTTATGTAATTGATTGACAATTAGGATTCTATTATCTTCTTACCTTATATTCTCATGGCTTTCACAACATAAATACATTACTCTTTAACAAAAGACACACACTTTGAATTCTATATTATTACACACACTCTCTCGATTACAATACTCTTTCCTACTCTCTTATGAGATCTTTTGTATTGTTGGCTTGCAAATTTGGCTTACAAGATTCCCTCTTTCATTTGTTTATTTCGCTGAAATCGGTATGCCCTAATTTTAATTCCAGCATCACTCCAATGTGTTTGTTTGCAAGCTTTTACATCGATGTCTACTTTTCCTATTCTGTAGAGTTCAATATTTAATGTAGTATGCTTATGTATTGCTATCTGTTTCTGCAATGAATCCCTACTCCCTGCCCCTTTACGTGTTTGAGTTATGGTTTAAGACATGGCAATATACAAGTTATTGTCCATGAATGAAAACCAAATCTTCTAGATCCTAGCCTCTAAATAGTGTAACAGGCTTGTGGGCATGTTATCACTCCCTATTGCTGGGTATGCCCACAGCCTGCTCTTGTCTCTTTCAGCTCTCCCTACCCCATTCCCCTATGTGTGCTGATTTAAGGTATAGCCTAGATGCATCCAAATTGCTATCCATGGCTGAACCTGACCTTCAACAGGTCTTAACTCCTCAATTTGGAATGACAAGCTAGTCAAGGGTGTGCTAGCACTCCAAATTGCTAGGCATGACCACCAGCTTGCCTTTTCACCTTCTAATACACTTGTACTTACGATTAGACCCTAAGTTCTACCCCCTTCCTATGAGCCCTGCCTTGGGAACCTTGAGTATCCTCTGAACTTGGACATTGGAGGGTCGACCCTTCCACACTGCACTATAATCCAATTCTGCAGTATATTTGGGTGTAAGTATTGCCCAGAATCCATTTGAGATTCTTAGGGAACTCTGAAAAATCCCAAAATAACAGAAAGGCTTTGGAAATCAGATCTTGGGAGTTGGTTTACTTTATGCTTCAGTTAGAATACTCAGTCAGGTTCTCCTTGGCTGGGACCGTTTAGCTTTATGATGTATTTTACTTTTCTTTATTCATTCGGGTCTGTAATAATCTGTAATAACTATGAGGTTCTTGTAAAAAGGGGAGGGTTATTCATGTATACATACATGTAGACATCCTGCTTTAGGTATTTACTTTTACAATCACAACCTGCTCATTTCCTTATGCATTACATGTAGAAATTCTGCCTATAAGTTACGCATCACATATAGTAATTCTACCTATAAGTTTTCATGTAGAAATCCTTCCTATAAGTTGTTTCATTTCCGCATTAGAAACCATGTCTTTAAGTTTCTTCATTTCACCATATAGATACCATGTTCATAGGGTATCACTACTTCTGAAATACCGCATCTTATATAGATACCATGGCTATAGGTTTTTTCGGCACTTCATATTGATGTCATGCCAATAAGTCATCTATGAAATTCTGCATATAGATGATATGCCTATAGGACTTTTGCATATGTGCATATACATCTGTCACTAAGCAAACCTGTTATAGAAATTAAATAGCCAATTACACATAGATGACCTGCCTATAGCACTTCTACATGTTAATAAGCGGCTAAAAATCAGTGACGCCTAGAAAGCATGCCTATAGGAGCTATCTACCGAACCCGAGTCATCAAGTCTAAAACATCAGTAGCAGTAATGTTCCTACAATCGAAAATTCTTTTCTACAATCACTTTACTTATTTCGAAATTGATAGACATCATGCCTATAGGTTCCATTTAACACCTAGGCAAGCTTTAGGGTAAAAACTATAACCGCATCAGTCTACTAATTCCAGCCAGCAGGCAGGTCTAATTTCGATTCCTTATATGAAACATGTAATAAGCCATTCTACCTCCTTAACATTTAAGTTTTAATTCAGACCATAACTAGTATGTGTAAGACATGCTAGACTAGGTGCTTTCCTTTGATTCAAAGAGGTTTATTTGAGCAGTATATACTTAATTGGTTTCCCTATACTTGCTATATATGTTTTGATAGTCACCTTAGCATTTTATCCTTTGAACTCTCAAAAGCCTCCACTCCATCCCTTATAGGATTAATATTCCCATACACCTCCAGGGTTGGTAGGATTGGGGCGGGTGATAGCATGCGATATGTAACGATACCATTCTGTAGTTTAATACTTTAACGGGGTGGGAAGGGTTGATATGGAGGACCGATGCAGTAATATCTCATGTAGCCCCTCTTCCAAGGAGTGATTACTGGATATTTCATTGATGTGATCCATATTAGTAATAAGCCTTGGACTCCCCCCCTTTTAATTGCTTTTTATCCGCTTTCTTTAACGTTTTAAATCATTCATGATTTTTTTACCTTCTTTACTTTCCATCAAAAGTTTCAATTTATCCGTAATGTTACCTGCAAGTCCCTCTATTTGAGCTCTTAAATGTTTACTTGATTGTGTGAAGTCACAATATAACATGGCGGGAAACCACACTAGTGGATCTTGAGGGGTGCCTAACACCTTCCCCTCGAGATAATATCTAGCCCTTACCTGAGCTCTGGTTTCTTTAACCTAAAACCCTTCCTAGTGTCCTAATGCTCTTTAATCATTAGGTGGTGACTCTTCAAAATTCTGAAACCCAAATTCCCAAAAGGAATAGAGTTGTCCTTCCAAATGTCGTAAACCCGATTTTAAGAGAAAAAAGGGGGCGTCGACACTACTTAGTCTACGAGATAAACCTTTCAAGATGCTCGAACATTATCGCAAAAGTCTTGAAATCGAGGTTCTTCCTGAACTGACGACGGGTTCGGGAAAATCAGTTCAAACATTCCTTACCGAGAGGAAAACAAAGCCTACATATGCCCAAGGGAAAAAGCATAATAGTCGTTGTCGCTAGCTTAACGAGCCTCAAGGTCGTGCATATAAAACGTCGCTCCGACCCAAGATGCCAGAGTTGTTATCGCTAGCATAACGAGACTTAGGGACATGCATACAAAAGGTAGCTTCTACCCGAGATGCCAGAGCCATTGTCGCGATGCCATGAAAATATAGAACTTGAGGGTCAATTGTGCTCGAGCCGAAACCCGACTCAGAGAATGAACCCAAAATAGTTAAAATACAAATGCCTAAGGGCAAGGTGTAAGAGCCACTGTCGTCTGCCCACGAAGATGCAAAAGCTTGAGGGTCGAATGAACTCGAGTCGAAGCTCGACTCGGAGACTAAATCCAAAATAGTTGAGCAAATGTGTAAGATCTCAAATGCTAGCTTACAGTAAAGGCTGCACTGCCCAAACTCATAAGAGCCACGGGTCTTACTACTGAGCCCTGGGGACATATCATGAATCTAAGGATTCTAACCAACTCCGATACCAGTCTGCTTAGTCAGAAGCAAATCAAAAAGGGGTAAAGAAGAAATAAAGCCTCAAATTTTCTTTCATATATATGCAATAGATGCAAACTCTATCTACAAACACGCTTTGGAAATGTTACATGCAGGCAACAAAATCTATGCGCTCCTCCTAGGGGCTGTGGCCTACAAGTTTCATCCTCACTCTCCTCAGCAATGGCCAGAAGCAATCCAGTGTCACGCTTATTCGGCTTTTCTAGTACCAGCTCCTCTGAAAGGGCGAAACCCCTATCAAAGGTCTCCTCGAGGGCCTTCCTTCAGTACTTTCAACGATCATATTCTTCAAATATCCCTTCATGGTCGATGATCCTTTTCATCTCGGCTTGAGTGTCGACAACATCCTTTGAATAGATCGCTATCTCCTAGTCAGCTTTGTATGGCTCATTGTAGCCTCTGCTTGAGCATTAACGACATCAGACCCAACTTTTGAAAACTCGGACTTGAGCTCTTCAAATATTTCTGTTTGAGCCAAAGCACTTTCACAAGCTAGGCAAAGTTGAGCTTCAAAGGCAAGAACTTTGGCTAGAGCATTTATCCCCCCTAAAGCCTGAGCCTCTGCCTGTGCTTTTAACTCATCAAACTCACACCTTACCTAGCAAACATCACCTCCAAGGTATTCTAGGGCCTCCATCTGTTTCTACAACTAAAATAAACCAAGTGTCAGTCCCAAGAGCCAGAAGGTGGAATGCATGTTCATTTGGGACAGAAAGCTACCCGCTTCTTCAGGTGGTTTTCGCAGTTTAAGTTCCGGCGCACATCACACTGGAAAATGCACCAACTCGACCTCTTTTTCATCATAAAGCCTCAAGGGTTTCTCCTCATCTAGGGCTTCAGATAGCCTAGCTTCACAAAAAAGTAGCCTAGACTCAAGCTTGTTGGATGTCTGCAAAAGAAAACTCAATAAGGAAGGAATAACACAAAACTCACTGTGATGTTTTATCTCCCACCTGCCCAGGGACAAAGCTGACTACTCATGTTTCTCACATGTCAAGTGGGTCGCCAATTCTCGGACGTAGTTCGACAGGGAACATTGCCCGACATCCATGAAACCGCTGTAGAAAAAGAGAAGAAGGCACAATTATAAAACCAGTAGACAGAATTGACAAAGCATAAGATGCACCTATTGGTATTACCTCGCTTATTGCAAACATCTCTTTGGTTGAAGGATGTTCACTGTACACCATGTTGATCCTTTTCAGTGTTGGGGATTTCAAGACTAATAAAGCATTGAATGTATTGACCTCATATTATGAATCAAAGGTCTTTTGAGCAACACGTTGTATCTCATATTACCTTTGATTATATGGCACTTTGTTTCATGGATAGTTACAACCATGTTTACCGGAAACATTATTTCCTCTTTCGTTGTTTCACTTGAAAAGTTGAAGTCATTGAGTACGTGAGTTATAGGTACAATTTGATCTAGGAGGCCGAGTTGCTCTATGTCCCTTGATCGAAGAATATTTGTCTAGCTATCTGGATCAACCAATTTAACTTGAATTTTATTCATAAGGATAGATATTACCAGTGCGTCTTTGTGAGACTGTTCGATCCCTTCTGCATCTTGAAGATAAGTTATCTTTTAGTAAGTATTCCGGGGTACGCTTTTCCCTTGTAACTGTAACTTTGGTGCCTTTAAATATAGGGTGTTGAGGAATATCAACCTCAACAACAATCATATGAATTACGTGCTCCAGTTCCTCCTATTCATTTTTCTTGTTTTCACCCCTATCTCTGAAGTGATTTTTATCTCGGTCACTTAAGAAGTCTCGAAGATGACATTCCTTGAATAAACGAGCTACCACATCCTTTAATCGACTGTAGTCTTAGATTTTGTGACCATGGGTTCCATGTTATTTGCATATTTGATTAGGGTTTCTTTGAGCCGGATCAAACTGTAGGGGCCTAGGCCTTCTATTATTCTTGATTCGTCCAATAGCCGATACAATACCCAATGCATCGACACTGAAATTGTATTATGATAGCCTTGGCACTTCCTTGGGCTCGACATTTTTATCGAAGCCACTCTTACTCATGAGCCCTTGGGAGTTTTGTCCTTGGTCATTTCTTTGATCGTTTTGAACAGAATTATGTCTTGGTCCATTATTTCTATGATTAGTGTTGTACGGTTGGTACCGATCTCTATTTGATTGGGGCTCTTTGTCGCTGTCCCTTTGTATTATACCTTCGGATCTATAGTGAGCGGAATCAAATGGGCCTTTTAAATGATCATCCTCGACTATGATCTTTGACTGGTACCAATTATGTAATGGGCCAAGTCACGACTGGATATTAAATAAAATTTTGCTTTAGTTATTGTGATGCTATCGAGCTTCGCTCCTTCAAACCTTGAGTATAGGCTTGGAATGTCCAATTATCAATGACCTATGTAGGTCCATGCATTCCATTTGGAACCAAGATACGAATTTCCTTAGCACTACATCATCCCTTTGTCTTACTTTTGAAGAAGTCTGATTTCCTAGTTGCCTCCTTTATTCCTCCGACATGTGCCTCTACGAATGAATTAACAAGCATGGCGAAGGAATCAATGAAATTGGGTGACAAATTGTTGTACCATATAATTGCCCCTTCGATAAAGTTTCTCCAAACTTCTTCAAAGAGATAAATTCAATTTCATCATCTTTCAAGTCATTTCCTTCTATTGCGCATGTATAGGAAGTGATACGCTCATTAGGATAAGTGGTTCCATTGTATTTTTGAATTCCTGGCATGCAGAACTTCTTTGGAATGAGCTTTGGAGCCGCACTTGGAGGGACAACTTTTGTATAACCTTCTTCGAATCTAAACCCTTTATAATCACAGGCGCCCCGGGTATTTAATCAACCCGTGAGTTGTACGTCTCCACCTATTTATCATTAGCTTCGATATTTTTCTCCTGATTTGACCTGTTTAGTGAGCTCCTTGAACATCTTCATGATGGAGGGGTCAGATCCCGATCCATTATCATTCGATTTCTCTGCTATAGGTTTAACGTTATGAATAACTTCCTGTAATGTATTGAGCTCAATTCTGCTTGGTGTTCAATTTTGTTATTGCAACTGGGTTATCGTGGCTTGCCGAGTCTACAACATCTCAAATATAATTCGAAGACCAATTCTGCCTTTCTTCACTATTTTCATCAGCATCTTGAACATCTATACGAACACTATTTTCAGGAATGACACCAAAATTTCCATAATTTGTAAAATGGAAACCGACGTCGACCGGGTTAATGGCTTGTGGTCCATTGGGGTTGACCGAAGGTACTTCACTTCCTGGGGTGGCTATGTTCTTGTTCTTGCCCTGTAGACCAAGGTCTTTTTTTGTATGTGTAGGTGCTACTTGAGAATTTGACATGTTGATTCCTAAAATCAAAAATAATTACGAGAACAATCGTAAAAATAGTGTGTGTGTTATGAAGATTAATACTAAGTAATCACTATTTTCCTTAGCCCTACGATGTGCTCTAAACCGTTTACCCTAAAAATTGAGAAATAATTAAGGAAACGTGATATCACTTAATACCAATTTAGAGACGTAAAGATAAGTAATGTATATAGAAGATAATGTAAAGCAAACCAATGGTTGCATAGATCCCTAGAGTTGGAATACCCTCGAGCTAATAGAGCAAGAAAAGTTAAACAACAACATGCTCATAAACAAGAGAAGCAAATTAAAGAGAGAATATCGTATTACTTTTATCTGTGTCAATGTGTCAACAAGATGATTAAGACCCCCTTTATATAGTAGATGAATCCTATTTAAGGCACAATGCTAACTATACAAGTAAATCACATGATTTAATAGATCACCGCCCTAATTTGATTTGTTCCAAAATTTACGTCATAATCTCCAGCTAGTCACGAACGAATATTTCGCCTTTCTGTTATTTCGCTTTGCTCGAAGTTTGTCATATTTGGTCATGGTCGATGCTGGCCTCGATCTCGACAGGCACCTCGATCCTTGGACTCAGTGCATCGTCTTCGTGCTCTGGTGTGATTCATTACGAGGCTACCCCTCGATGCAGTTCCCTCGTCTCGATCAATTAGAAAAATCGGGAAGGCCCGACAAAACCATATAAACAATCAAATTAACAAATCCGAAATTCAATGAGTCATCCAACAATGTTAAAGATTAAATCCAAATCCAATCTATAAGTCAAAAATTCAAACAAAAATATATAAATATTTCATATTTCAATTTTAGTTTCGATTTTTTTTCCAAATTATGACCTCCTCTGGTTGAAATGTATATTTTTTTAAATTTTTAAAAATCTGAGTTTTTCTTTTAGGAAATTGAAAAATTGAAAAAGTAGAAAGAGAAATTTATTTTAATACTGAAAGCAACTTGTCGACGAAGAATTGAATAGTTTACCCTTATCACCAAAAGATGTGCAGTGGATGTGATTGCTCTTTCTTTAATCAATGGTCTCGAGTTCGAACCCGAGGTATGGGAAGATCCTTAAAATGAATACTTTTTCCAGATGAAACCCTACCAATTACAAATCTAAATATAATCAGATTCCAATACAAGTATTAATACCGAGTGAAAAACCAAATAAAGAAAAAACAATTTACACTTAAGTCAATTTCTTCCAATTTTAAAAATCTGAGTCGTTGTTTACGAAATAGAACAATTGAATTAAGTAGTAAGAGAAACTACTTTATTATTGAAAACAACACGTCTTTAAAGAACATGTTATGTGTACATCTAAGTCCATTTATTCCAATTTTAAATTTCGAGTCTTTCGTCACACTCTTTTCACTTAAAATATCGGGGCCTGTCCCTTTACCGAACTAGAGGTAACCCTAAAGGTCAACGTGATTCGTCAGCTATAAGGTATATTTAAATATTAAAAAACAATTGGTCAGAAATCTACCTATATATATATATATTAAAGCAGAAAAATTATCATATATAATTAAATTGTGATTAAGTCAAGTGGTAAGCTAATAAATATAAATAGTATATGGTAACTTTATTTGTCAAGATCCCATTTCGCCCTCCGTGAACCATCGTGACGACACCTAATGTTTACGATTAGGTAAGTCTAACTTGCGGAAGAAAAACCAAATTTTTGTGGAAATAAACAACTTAAAAGCTGAAATAAGGCAATAACAATATTTAAATGCGCCCCTCGGCACATACCATATATATAAATCTCAAAACTAGTATCTAAATCCAAGACACGAAAACCCACGCATCACAAGCTAAGAAAGTACTACATAGCTCTATCTCCGGAGTGTCTAATAAGAACAGAAAATACAAAAGGGTTAAATACTAAAAGCAAAAATAGGAAGGGACTTCTCAGTCTGCGGACACGGAAGATGTAACTCGAAGTGTTTGAGTAGTCACCTTCCTCAAAGATGGTAGGCCTGAGAAGCGGTACCTGGATATGCACATGAAAACATGCGCAGAAAGGGCAGGAGTACACCACAACGATATTTAGTAAGTGCCAACCGTAATCTCTATCGGGTAGTGACGAAAAAGGTCAGGGCCCTACTGAGATTAAATAAATAATAAGATGGCAGGGTAAGATAACAGTCACAACTTAAAATCTAAGTAAGAATCTATACAGGATAATAAGAGTACAATAACGGAAATAGAGGTAAAAAAACCAGAACTGAGTACCATTCATATCAAGAATGACAATCAGAGGGTCTCTTATTATCCGGATGATCTCTTGGTATCCCGAGGATATCCTGGTATCCTCAAGATACGTGCCAGGGATCTCTTGGTATCCCGCACCTCAGTCCAGATCGTAAATACGTGCATGAGATCTCCTGTGATGTTGTCTCGTAGTCCCAAATTAAAATATATCGAAGCAAAATAGTAATACTCAATAATTCCTAATTTCATACCAAGTAAACAGTTAATTCTAGCCTATCATGCTTCACGTAATGTAATTAAGACAGTTTAAGCAAATAGGTAATTAAGTCAAGGAAATCTTAGAATATTTTATTAATTTACATTGTATGTTGTTTCTTAAAAATCACCATTACTAGCAAACTGATATGATATCTAAATTTGAATATAAATGCAATTTGCGTAGTTTGCATTGATGTTAAGACAAATATAGTATCGAGATAAAACTACTTGGAAATTTTAAAATAATATATGCAATGTTATATTATAACAGACAACTAATTTAATATTTAATAATTCGAAAAACAAAAAAACTATATATATATATATATATATATATATATATATATATATATATTATATAGGCAGAGGCAGACATAGAGTGTTGACAACAGGTTCAATTGAACCCATAACTCTAAAAATATAATGAGTTTAATACTAAAAACATAAAAATTAAATCCGTAAAGTATAAATCCTAGATCCACCTCTATATATAGGGTATTCCAAATTTAATATATGTGGCTAGATATCGTCACACTCAAAATGACGTCCTACTGAAATAAAGTTTCACCGGCTAAAAAGTTACTTAATTTCTTAGATAGCTGACTAAAATAAATTTTAAATTAAGAATAACATCTTCACTTGCATCATTATTAAGATATTAATTATATATTGTTAAGAATAGAATTCTAATTAGAGTGAATGTCTATCTTATAGAAGAGTTTTACTTTGAGGCTAAGTCATTTCTCTTCCTATAAATAGAGGGGTCTTACCCCATTTTAAATCCATCCCAAAAATATCAATAAGAATTCTCCTCTCCCTACTTTCTCTGCAATATTGTTCTTGTTCTTGTATTATTTTATAATACGTTATCAGCACGAGTCTCTAAACAGCCGAGATAAACAAATATAGAATCAATTACGTTGATGGTGGAAGCTCGAGTATTTTATATGTGAATCAATTTGCTTCAATTGTCCAGGGAGTGTCTTTTTCATTTTTCCTATAAATTCTCACTTTAATATTTGGGATTTAATATTTGATATTGTTCATATTATATAAACATACAATATTATTTGTGCAGGAAAGTGAGTTGGTTGAATCAAGAAGAAACATATGGTTCATTACCCTACGATATTTCCGTTGAGGAAGCACAGCAAATTGGAAGCTGTTGATATGAATTTGGTACTGCCTGAGGTCAAAAGGGATCAGGTTATACAAGGGCATACAACATTCTAATAGAAGGTAATCTTTTGCTTGGTTGATCTACCATCTTATTCTCCTTACTTAAGTTATACAGGGGCAGCCTAAAAGTACATTGATACAAACACAACTATTCTGGATGTGCAAGGAGTATGGTATGTTGGTTAACTAATAAATTAAGTGAAATATATTAGATATATTTCTTTGTGATTGGTACAATTACTATTTTCGTTGATATTTGCTGGCTTTGGAGAAACTGTAAAAGGAATATGTGTTTGCCCTATTGTGAGTTTATATTCATCACTAGCTTAAACTATCATGGTCCGGGAATGAAGAACTTGAACAAATCAGCGAGAAAATTAAGTTACTGTGTGTTACGAATACTTAACAAGTCTAAACAGAAGCTATCACAGACTAATAACAAATATGCACTTTGCATGTGTGTACTAACAATCTAAAATGCAATTTAACTTTGTTTATTGAAAGTACAGTTGAATTGTAATACGATTGATTAACAGAAAAATGACAACGAAATATTCTATTTTGTATGGAATTTACAGTAAGTCACATAGTTTTATTTTTTTCATTAATTCATATTGTTACTCTGCATATTATATGTGTTAGCAAGAACTACATGACATGGGTGTTGGATGCTGAAATCCATTTGGATGCAATGGGTCTTGGAGACGCCATTAAAGACAGAAATAATGCATCCACCCAAGACTGTGCTAAGGCCTTGATTTTCTTGCGCCATCACCTTGATGAAGGTTTGAAAATTGGATATCTCACAAAGCAAACTTGGATCAACGTCCAATTGTAAAAATATCTGTTTAATTGATTCATGTACCACACATACGATATTCAAAGAGAAAAAATATTTCTCTCATTTAAGTATGTGTAAGGCAGATGTTACTACAATTTCTGGTAGCAGTAAATTGATTGAAGGCTCCGGAAGAGCAACTATAACTCTGCCTAAAGGAACAATATTTATCATAGAGAATGCAATGTTCAATTGGGATAAAAGTGGAACATCCTGTAGCTCATGTTCACACTCAAAATGGTCTTGCAGAATCTTTAATTAAACGTCTGCAGTTGATTGCAAGACCATTACTCATGAAAACGAGGCTGCCCACTTCGGTTTGGGGTCACGCCATTTTGCATGCAGTTGCAATTATTTTGGGTCATGAACCTAATATATCCCATTTAAGAATTTTTGGATGCGCAGTATATGTGCCTGTAGCACCGCCATATCGCACCAAAATGGGTCTGCAAAGAAGGTTAGGAATATATGTTGGGTTTGAATCGCCCACCATTATTCGCTACCTCGAAACATTGACAGGGATTTGTTCACTGCACGATTTGCAGACTGTCGATTCGATGAGACACTTTTCCCAAAATTAGGGGGAGAAGTTGGCGAAACCAAACGGGAAATTTTGTGGAAAAACCCATCATTATCTCATCTTTATCCACGTACCTCTATTTGTGAAAAAGAGGTGCAAAATATTATCCATTTGCAAAGAATAGCAAATCAAATGCCTAACGCATTCACGGACTTGAAAAGGATAACAAAATTACATATCCCCGCAGAGAATGTGATAGCAGTATGTGATAAGTCTGAAAGAAGACAAAATTATTACCGTGAAAGTATCAATGAATATGGACGTGGCAATAGACGGAATTATAATCGTCATCATTGTGATAATGAGAATAATAAAGATTCTCAAAATAATCTTTCACTTTATGAAAGTAATATTTGACATGAGATTTTATATAACATATACAGATGATTATGATCCATTCATGGTGTGAATGTGACAACATATGATTTATGAATACATATTCATTCTTGGAAGAATATGAACGTGCTAGTGGTAGTGAATATACCACATCACCTCTAGAAGGAGGTTTGAGATGATATATGAAAATAATGTCATTATAATGGCATGAATGATCATTGGTCACGTACCTATTGTACGCCAAAATATTTTGGAGATATGATTATTAAAGGACAACGATAATACAAGAAACATATCTTGCATATAATTTTGACCATGACCATAATGGTATAACTTTCTCTTTAAAGGAGATATTCACCACATGGATGTTGATGAATTTGTGGTAGTACAAAATTAATTGAGAGCTCTAGAAGAGCCAATTATTACTATGTTGGAGAAACACAATTGATTACCAATAAGGTATTGTGTTGTAGTAAGTCTCAAAAGAAACTTATTCAGTTTCCAAAGTATATGTGAAAGTTGTTGATTATATTGATACTATAAATAAAGGAAAATTTTGATATCTTCTATTACTACAACTTGTAGCGGGATAATTTGTATATGAAAAGCTACCCGCTTCATTCTCCAGTTTGTACTACACAAACAAAAGAATGCCACAATAAAGTGGGATATTTATTGGTATAAAAACCCATATCATAATAAACTTGAATTTTATTGATAATTGCACATATCATGGTGTAAATTTGAAGTTTATCAATATTGATAATTTGTTCAGTTGGCATTCGGGTTAGCCATATCAATTTAAGTATGATGTGCAATAATAGAGAATTCACATGGGTAAATATTAAAGAACTAGAAAGTTCTTTACGAATTCTCTTGTATTACTTGTTCTCATTAATTAATTGACCATAAATTCTGGAAATATCAAAGGTGAATATGGGCCCATTCACCTGCCATGTATACCACATATGATGCATCTATGATATGGTTACATGTGTGATTATTATTAACATGCAACCTGGCCGGTGCTTGCGAGGTAAATTGCTCAGTAATCTAATTTCGAGCATAATTTCCAGATTCTCTATTCAAGATAGTTCATCTTGATAAGTTGGTTTACATCATAGTTGGTTTAGCAAAATAATTTATTGAGTGCCTCGATTTAATAGCTAAATTATTGCTTATGAGAACAAAGTTATCTATATCAATTTGATATACGCTATACACGAGAGTATATTATATTCTCCCCTCACAAGTGGTTCAGGGTCAGGAACCAAATAATTTCATCTTATTATTATTAATGTGCTGTGTATATTAACATGATAATGCACAAAGATGATTTCCCAGAGTTGAGGAAACAAGTTAGTTTTCCTAACATGAGGGGGAGACATGATAAACACTTGAGAAAAGGTTACATGGGATGAATTATCATTTATATATATAGATCCTCGAATATCATAATATGAACCTGAAGTTCATAAAAGGATAATTTAATTGCAACATATTGCAAAGCATGCCATACGCATTTGCTGACCCAAAGAAAGTAACTATTTTCTCACTGCAAATGCTCATATTAAGTCCTAGAAGGACAAAGTCTTCGATACGCTTAAAGCGTATAGACAAATCGGTTTCAAAAAGAACTTCTTAATAAAGAAGATGAGCAAATGATCAAAGTGATCATAATAAGGAGGCAAGTGATCCAGAAGATCACATGACATAACACTTCATAAAATCTCATGAGAGATTCAGGTAACTGAATATATGAATGAAGAGATCTCCATGTTATGTCTTTATGAAAATTTACTGGAACCGATATAAAATGTTCGTCGACGACATCTATGATAAGCGCTAAATATCGATGAGGATCTTAAGTTTGTCGAATACAAACAAAATATTGGCCAAATGGAAGAGATACAATTCAAGTAGAATTGATTCCATATGAAAGACATGTAGTTTTGGACATGTAGTTCAAATACTTGAAAGTATAAAGTCAATGGTATGTGTAATCAGTTTCTGATATCTTATTTGTTTAACATGACATGAAAACTTGATATGCATCTCTCTCTATTATATGGCTTATATGACTTAACTTATATGTCAATCTATGAAGGATTTAAGTTTCTTGAAGCATATACAATTCTTGATCTTGAAGTACCACTTTCTTAGTGCAATTTGTGCACATATGTATCTTGCTATAACTTTAAGCAGATAATGTGATAGCGAGGATATTTCTATGGAAATATTGAAGAGCCATTCCACGATATTTGTGAAGACATTATATATCTATCACGAATGATAAATTCAAGGTGCGGAATATTCATTCAAGTCAATATGGTTGATTTATTTATCAAATCTATACCAACGATCTCTTGAAGATGGTGCACAAGATTGGAATGCAAAGGATCAAATATGTGAATTGATGCTCTTATCAGGGGGAGTTAATGCGTGTTGCACTCTTTTTCCCTTACAAGGTTTTGTCCCACTGGGTTTTCCTTGCAAGGTTTTTAACGAGGCAACCAATAGGCGCATTACTAAATATGTGTACTCTTTTTCCTTTTCTAGAATTTGTTTTTTCCCATTGGGTTTTGTTTTAGTTAAGGTTTTAATGAGGCACATTACTTATTGAGTAGACATTCAAGGGGGAGTGTTAAGAATAGAATTCTAATTAGAGTGAATTTCTATCTTATAGAAGAGTTTTACTTTGAGGCTAAGTCATTTCTCTTCCTATAAATAGAGGGGTCTTACCCCATTGTAAATCCATCCCAAAAATATCAATAAGAATTCTCCTCTCCCTACTTTCTCTGCAATATTGTTCTTGTTCTTGTATCATTTTATAACATATATATACATATGTATGTATATATATATACATATATACATATATATATATATATATATATATATATATATATATATATATATATATATATATATATATATATATATATATTGAATTTCAATATAGAAATATTTTTTGAAAGATAACAACATATCAAATAAGCGTTCAAGTAGTAATAAAAGGGTCATATTGTAACCAAAGAATCCTTCATATTGTGTCAACATTTGTGCTTTATATACGAGTTATTACTTTACTTTTTTGACTATCTTTAGGTTCCAACGACACCAATGAGAATAGTGCAAAAATAAAATTACCACTACGAAATTTGAAAAAATATTAATCCTTTTTCATGTACTATTTCGTAATTGATATCTAACGATTATCTAGAAGGTTTATATTTTAAGGTTATTTACATACCATTCAAATAAATCGGATGTTTAATATGGTTAATGTCAAATATCAAAATATAGTCAAAAATTACTAGCTAAACAACTTTTTAAATTTTTAGATAGTCGATTAAAATGAGTTTTGAATTAAGGATAATATTGTCACTTTCATTATTATAAAATAAATTATGTTTTTTTTAAATAATAATTTATTTGGAAAACAAAAACTTAAAAAGAGAAATAATTTTTGAAGGATATCAACACACAAAATAAGAGTTCAAGTAGTAGTAAAAGAGTCAAGTCGTCACGACCCTAACCCCGAACCCGGTCGTGATGGCGCCTCTCATGAAGACAAGGCCAGCCAATTAAACCGAATTCACTTTTTAAAATAGTTAAACAATATAAAAGCAGTCTATATTGTTTAACTATATCTCATATCTCAATGAGTACCCACGCTCACTGGGGTGTACAGACTCTGTGAGGGGCTCCTTATGGCCCAAGCGCAATATCAAGCCATCTCGTGGCATCAAATCTAGGCCATCGGCCTCATATCAATCAACATAAGCCACCTCGTGGCGTCCATATCTCAGGCCTACGGCCTCATAATCAAATCAGTAACTCATTGCTGCAGCGTGCGGCCCGACCCAAAAGTATCCTCATAATAGAGGCCCTCGGCCTTACTCACTCAAAAATCACATAAGGCACTCGGGCAACAGCAAAATATGATGCTCAACCCAGAATATTGTTTGAAATTTCATTTCAATTGTTAACTTGGCTGAGTTTTTAAAACAATGAAAAATAACATGACTAAGTTCCAGCGTAAAGCCAAAACAGTGATGAAATATCAACAAAAATCTCCAAAGGGTTCAAATAGGCCCAAATATGGCATTGGGCAGCCCAAATAATGATGATAGCAAATAGTTTTCCGGTCAAATACGAGGTAAAACATCAATCAGGATGGACCAAGTCACAAATCCCCAAAGATACATGACCCCACGCTCGTCATCAAGCTTGTGTCTCACCTCAATATAGAACTACGATGTGCAATCCAGGGTTTCAAACCTCAAAACATCATTTAAAATCAATTACTCACCTCGAACCAGCTAAATCTCTAACTCGCGATGCCTTTGCTCCTGAAATTGGCTTCCACCCGCATCTAATCTATCCAAAATCAGAAAGAGGACGTCAAAATATGCTAGGGGAATAAAGCCTAAGCGAAAACAATCAATAAAGGACAAAAATCCCGAAATTAACAACAAATTCTCGAAACTCGGAAATTTTCACATCATTGGATTTCTTATCTCCCCACGAGTTCATACATATCAAAAGTTCTCTAATCCGACCTGAAATGGTCCTTTAATTCCCAATTCAAAAGTCCAATTTCTCAAGTCCTAGTTCTTCTATTTAAGGCTTAACATTCATGATTTTCTAGGTGGAATTCACACAATAATCGAGTTTTTAGTCCAGAATTCTTACCTCCAAATGTTTCCCCTGAAACCCTCTTCAATCTCTTTCAAAAAGCTAAAACAATAATCAACTATGGAGGAAATAAGCCTCACATTCACGGACAAGACAACTTAAAACATTCTGCCAAATATGACAAACTTTGAGCAAAGCGAAATAACGGAAAGGCGAAATATTCGTGACTAGCCACAGATTATGGCGTAAATTTTGGAACAAATCAAATTAGGGCGGTGATCTATTAAATCATGTGATTTACTTTCATAGTTAGCATTGTGCCATAAATAGGATTCATCTACTATATAAATGGGGTCTTAATCATCTTGTAGACACATTGACACAGATAAAAGTAATACGATATTCTCTCTTTAATTTGCTTCTCTTGTTTATGAGCATGTTGTTGTTTAACTTTTCTTGCACTATTAGCTCGAGGGTATTCCAGGGCTCTGTTCAACCATTGGTTTGCTTTACATTATCGTGAATATACATTACTTATCTTTACGTCTCTCAATTGGTAATAAGTGAAATCACGTTTTCTTAATTATTTCTCAATTTTTAGGGTAAACGGTTTAGCGCACATCGTATGGCTAAGGAAAATAGTGATTACTTAGTATTAATCTTCATAAGGCACACTATTTTTACGATTGTTCTCGTAAGTATTTTTTATTTGAGGAATCAACATGTCAAATTCTCAAGTAGCACCCACACATACAAATAACGACCTTGGTCTTCAGGGCGAGAACGAGAACATAGCACCCCAGGAAGTGAAGTACCTCCAGTCAACCCTGATGGACCACAAGCCATTAACCAAGTCGACGTCGGTTTCCATGTTACCAATAATTGAAATTTGGGTGTCATTCCCGAAAAATAGTGTTCGTATAGATGTTCAAGCAGGTGATGAAAATAGTGGAGAAGGCAGAATTAGTCTTCCAATTATATTTGAGATGTTGTAGACTCGGCAAGCCACGATAACCCAGTTGCAATAGTAGAATCAAACACCAAGCAGAATTGAGCTCGATACATTACAGGAAGTTATTCATAAGGTTAAACCTATAGCGGAGAAATCGAATGATAATGGATCGGGAACTGACCCCTCCATCTTGAAGATGTTCAAGGAGCTCACTAAACAGGTCAAATCAGGAGAAAAAAATCGAAGCTAATGATAAATAGGTGGACACGTACAACTCACGGGTTGATTAAATACCCGAGGCACCTGTGATTATAAAGGGTTTAGATTCGAAGAAGTTTATACAGAAATTGTTCCCTCCAAGTGCGGCTCCAAAGCCCATTCCAAAGAAGTTCTTCATGCCAGGAATTCAAAAATACAATGTGAACCACTTATCCGACTAAGCGTATCACTTCCTATACATGCGTAATAGAAGGAAATGACTTGAAAGATAAATGAAATTGAATTTGTCTTTTTGAAGAAGTTTGGAGAATCTTTATCGAAGGGGCAATTATATGGTACAACAATTTGTCACCCAATTTCATTGATTCCTTTGCCATGCTTGCTGATTCATTCGTAAAGTCACACGTCGCAGGAATAAAGGTCACAACTACGAATCAGACTTCTTCAAAAGTAAGACAAACGGATGATGTAGTGCTAAGGGAATTCGTATCTTGGTTCTAAATAGAACGCATGGAAATAAAATATGTCATTGATAATTTGACATTCCAAGCCTTTACTCAAGGTTTGAAGGAGCGAAGCTCGATAGCATCACGATAACTAAAGCAAAATTTTATTGAATATCCAGCCGTGACTTGACCCAATTTACATAATAGGTACCAGCCAAAGATCATAGTCGAGGATGATCATTTAAAATGCCCATTTGATTATGCTCACTATAGATCCGAAGGTAGAATACAAAGGGACAGCGATAAAGAGCCAAAATCAAATAGAGATCGGTACCAACCGTACAACACTAATCATAGAAATAACGGACCAAGACATAATTTTTTTAGAACGATCAAAGAAATGATCAAGAACAAAACTCCCAAGGGCTCATGAGTAAGAGTGGCTTCGATAAACATGTCGAGCCCAAGGAAGCGCCACGGCTATCATAATACAACTTCAGTGTCGATGCATCGGGTATTGTATCGGCTATTGGACGAATAAAGAATAAAAGAAGGCCTAGGCCCCTAAAGTCTAATCCGGCTCAAAGAAACCCTAATCAAATATGCAAATACCATGGAACCCATGGTCACAAAATTTAAGACTACAGTCGATTAAGGGATGTGGTAGCTCGTTTATTCAAGGAATGTCATCTTCGAGAGTTCTTAAGTGACAGAGCTAAAAGTCACTTCAGAGACAGGGGTGAAAACAAGAAAAACGAATAGGAGGAACTGGAGCACGTAATTCATATGATTGTTGTTGGGGTCGATATTCCTCAACACCCTATATTTAAAGGCACCAAATTTACAATTACAAGGGAAAAGCGTACCCAGGACTACTTACTAAAAGATACCTTACCTTCGAAGGATTAGGATGCAGAAGGGATGGAACAGTGTCACAAAGATGCACTGGTAATATCTATCCTTATGAATAAAATTCAAGTAAAATATATGTTGGTTGATCTAGATAGCTCGACAAATATTATTCGATCAAGGGACATAGAGCAACTCGGCCTCCTGGATCAAATTGTACCTATAACTCAGGTACTCAATGACTTCAACTTTTCAAGTGAAACCACCAAAGAGGAAAGAATTTTTCCGGTAAACATGGCCGTAACAATACATGAAAAAAAGTGCCATATAATCAAAGGTAATATGAGATACAACGTGTTGCTCAAAAGACCTTTGATTCATAATATGAGGTCAATACATTGAACACTTTAGTCTTGAAATCCCCAACACCGAAAATGATCAACATGGTGTACGGTGAACATCCTTCAACCAAAGAGAAGTTTTCAATAAACGAGGTAATACCAATAACTGAATCTTATGCTTTATGAATTCTGTCTACTGGTTTTATAATTGTGCCTTCTTCTCTTTCTCTACAACGGTTTCATGGATGTCGGGCAATGTTCCCTGTCAAACTACGTCCGAGAATTTGCGACCCACTTGACATGTGAGAAGCGTGAGTGGTCAGCTTTGTCCCTGGGCAGGTGGGAGACAAAACATCACAGTGAGTGTTGTGCTATTCCTTCCTTACTGAGTTTTCTTTTGCCGACATCCAACAAGCTTGAGTCTAGCCTACTTTTTTGGGAAGCTAGGCTATCTAAATCCCTAGATGAGGAGAAACCGTTGAGGCTTTGTGATGAAAAGGAGGTCGAGTTGGTGCATTTTCCAGTGTGAGGTTCGCTGGAACTTAAACTGCGAAAACCACCTAAAGAAGCAAGTAGCTTTCTTTCCCAGATGAACATGCATTCCGCCTTCTGGCTCTTGGGGCTGACACTTGGATTATTTTAGTTGTAGAAAAAGATGCAGGCCCTATAATACCAAGGAGGTGATGTTTTCCAGGTTAGGTGTGAGTTTGATTAGTTGAAAGCACATGCAGAGGGTCAGGCTTTAGGGGGAATAAATGCTCTGGCCAAAGTTCCTGCCTCTGAAGCTCAACTTTGCCTAGCTTGTGACAGTGCTTTGGCTCAAACAGAAATATTTGAAGAGCTCGAGTCCGAGTTTTCAAAAGTTGGGTCTGATGTCGTTGATGCTCAAGAAGAGGCTACAATGAGCCATATAAAGATGACTAGGAGATAGCGATCTATTCAAAGGATGTTGTCGATGGTCAAGCCGAGCTGAAAAGGATCATCGGCCATGAAAGGAGATTTGAAGAATATGATCGTTGACAGTCTTAAAGGAAGGCCCTCGAGGAGACCTTTGATTGCGGTTTCGCTCTTTCAAAGGAGCTGGTACTAGAAAAGGCGAATAAGCGTGACACTAGATTGCTTTCGGCCAAAGCTGAGGAGAGTGAGGATGAAACTGGTAGGCCATAGCCCCTAGGAGGAGCGCATAGATTTTATTGCCTTCCAGTAAAATTTCCAAAGCGTGTTTGTAGATAAAGGCTGCATCTCTTGCATGTGTATGAAAGAAAAATTGAGGCTTTATTTCTTATTTACCCCTTCTGATTTGCTTCTGACTAAGCATACTGGTTTTGGAGTTGGTTAGAATCCTTAGATTCATGATATGTCCCTCGGGCTCATTAGGCAGGCCCGGGGCTCTTATGTGTTTGGGCGGTGCAGCCTTTTGTGTAAGCTAGCATTAGAGCTCTTACACTTTTGATCAACTATTTTGGATTTAGTCTCCGAGTCGAGCTTCGACTCGAGTTCATTCGACCCTCAAGCTTTTGCATCTTCGTGGGCGGACGACAGTGGCTCTTACGCTTTGCCCCTGGGCATTTGTATTTTAACTATTTTGGGTTCATTCTCAGAGTCAGGTTTCGACTCGAGCACAATTTACCCTCAAGTTCTATATTTGCATGGAGTCGCGACAATGGCTCTGGCGTTTTGTTTCGAAGCAACCTTTTATATGCATGGACTTGAGGCTCGTTAAGCTCGCAACAACAGCTCTGGCATCTCGGGTAGAAGCTACCTTTTATATGCATAGCCCTAAGTCTCGTTATGCTAGCAATAATAACTCTGGCATCTTGGGTCGAAGAAACGTTTTATATGCACGACCCTGAGGCTCGTTAAGCTAGCGACAACAACTATTATGTTTTTTCCCTTGGGCATATGTAGGCTTTGTTTTCCTCTCGTTAAGGACTGTTGGAACTGATTTTGCCTGACCCGTCATCAGTTTAGGAAGAACCTCGATTTCAAGTCATTTGCGGTAATGTTCGAGCATCTTGAAAGGTTTAGCTCGTACACTAAGTAGTGTCGACGCCCCCTTTTTTCTCTTGAAATCGAGTTTACGACATTTGAAAGGACAACTCTATTCCTTTTGGGAATTTGGGTTTCGGAATTTTGAGGAGTCACCACCTAATGATTAAAGTTCATTAGGACACTAAGAAGGGTTTTGGGTTTAAGAAACCAGAGCTCAAGTAAGGCTAGATATTATCTCGAGGGGAAGGTGTTAGGCACCCCTCAAGATCCACTAGTGTGGTTCCCCGCCATGTTGTATTGTGACTTTACATAATCAAGTAAGCAATTAAGGGCTCAAATAGAGGGACTTACAGGTAACATTACGGATAAATTGAAACTTTTGAGGGTGAGTAAAGAAGGTACAAAATTCATGAAAGATTTAAAACATTAAAGAAAGCGGATAAAAAGAAAGTAAAAGGAGGGGAGTACAAGGCTTATTACTAATATGGATCGCATCAATGCAATATCCAGTAATCACTCCTTGGAAGAGGGGCTACATGAGATATTAATGCATCGGTCATCATCTCCATATCTATCCTTCCCACACTGTTAAGGTATTAAACTGCATAATGGTATCGTTACCCATCGCATGCTATTACCCGCCCCAATCCTACCAACCCTGAAGGTATATGGGATTATTAATCCTAAAAGGGATGGAGTGGAGGCTTTTGAGAGTTCTCAAAGGATAAAATGCTAAGGTGACTATCAGAACATATATATCAAGAATAGGGAAACCAATTAAGCATATACAGCTCAAATAAACCTCCTTGAATCAAAGGAAAGCACCTAGTCTAGCATGTCTTACACATACTGGTGGTCTGAATTAAAACTTAAATGTTAAGGAGGTAGACTGGCTTATTACATGTTTCATATAAGGAACCAGAATTAGACCTGCCTGCTGGCTGGAATTAGTAGACTGATGCGGTTATAGCTTTTACCCTAAAGCTTGCCTAGGTGTTCAATGGGACCTATACGTATGATGTCTATCAATTTAGAAAGAAGTAAACTGATTGTAGAAAGAATTGTCGATTGCAGGAACGTTATTGCTACTGATATTTTAGACTTGATGACTCAGGTTTGGTAGATAGCTCCTATAGGCCTGCTTTCTAGGCGTCACTAATTTCTAAGCGCTTATTAACATGTAGAAGTCCTATTGGCAGGTCATCAATATGCAATTGGCTATTCAAATCCGATAAAAGGTTTGCCTAGTGACATATGCATATGCAAAAATGCAAAAGTCCTATAGGCATATCATCTATATGCAGAATTTCAGAGATGACTTATAGGCATGACATCTATATGAAGTGCCGAAAAAAACCTATAGCCATGGTATCTATATAAGATGCAGTATTTCAAAAGTAGTGATTCCCTATGAACATGGTATCTATATGGTGAAATGCAGAAACTTAAAGACATGGTTTCTAATGTGGAATGAAACAACTTATAGGAAGGATTTCCACATACAAACTTATAGGCAAAATTACTACATGTGATGCATAACTTATAGGAAAATTTTCTACATGTAATGCATAAGCGAAAGAGCAGGTTGTGATTGCAAAAGTAAATACCTAAAGCAGGATTTCTACCTGTATGTGTACATGAATAACCCTCCCCTTTTTACAAGAACCTCATAGTTATTACAGATTATTACAGAATGAATAAAGAAAAGTAAAATACATCAGAAAGCTAAACGATCCCAGCCAAGGAGAACCTGACTGAGGCTTCTATCTGAAGCATAAAGTAAACCAACTCCCAAGATCTGATTTCCAAAGCCTTTCTCTTATTTTGGGATTTTTCAGAGTTCCCTAAGAATCTCAAATGTATTCTTGGCAGTGCTTACATCCAAATATACTGCAGAATTGGATTATAGTGCAGTGTGGAAGGGCCAACCCTCCAATGCCCAAGTTCAGAGGGATACTCAAGTTCCCAAGGCAGGGCTCATAGGGGGGGGAAAGAACTTATGGTCTAAGAGTAAGTGCAAGTGTATAAGAAGGTGAAAAGGCAAGCTGGTGGTCATGCCTAGCAATTTTGAGTGCTAGCATACCCTTGAATAGCTTGTCATTCCAAATTGAGGAGTTAAGACCTGTTGAAGGTCAGGTTCAGCCATGGACAACAATTTGAATGTTGCTAGGCTATACCTTAACTCAACATACATAGGGTAATGGGGTAGGGGAACTGAAAGAGACAAGAGCGGGCTGTGGGCATACCCAGCTATAGGGAGTGATAACATGCCCACAAGCCTATTACACTATTTAGAGGCTAGGATCTAGAAGATTTGGTTTTAATCCATGGACAATAACTTGTATATTGGCATGTCTTAAACCATAGCTCAAACACATATTGGGGCAGGAAGTAGGGATTCATTGCAGAAACAAATAGCAAGACATAAGCATACTACTTTAAATATTGAACTCTACAGAATAGGAAAAGTAGACATCGATGTAAAAGCTTGCAAACAAACACATTGGAGTGATGCTAGAATCCAAATTAAGGCATACCAGTTTCAGGGAAATAAATAAATGAAAGCAGGAATCTTGTAAGCCAAATTTGTAAGCTAGTAATACAAAAGATCTCATAAGAGAGTAGGGAAGAGTATTGTAATCGAGAGAGAGTGTGTAACAATATAGAATTCGAACTGTGTGTATTTTGTTAAAGAGTCATGTATTTATAGTGTGAAAGCCATGAGAAAATAAGGTAAGAAAATAATAGAATCCAAATTGTCAATCAATTACATAACACTCCCTTTAATAAGGGATTCAAATTCAAACGGGTGAACAAATTAAGGGAAAGGATTTTGAAAGAATATTTTCCCAGCAGTATAATAAAGGGTAAGTGCATAGAAGCTTTTTAAGGAAGCAAACTAATAGTGCAAAATTTGTAAAAAATGGAAAGGGAATCAACCAGTAAACTAAAATTACATGCTTACTCAAATGAATTAGGTCAAGAAGAAGGGTAAAAAAAGGTCCACCTAGGGAAAATCAGGACCAATCAGCCACCATCAATCGGATTCAGAAACAATTAGTAGTTGGCAAAACCTTTTGAAAGAAGCGTTCTCATATATAAAGTACACAAACATGTGAATCAAGAAGAGCATGTTGAGTTATGTAAAAGAGAGAGGAGTTCAGAATCATAAAACTCAATATTATAAGCAAAGAGATGATCTATTGAAACATGTTTAGGGTTCTGCTAAGCATGTTTCTCCTGTTTTTCTTATCGGTATTTGCCAACATGTACTTTTAATCTTTCTACTGGATTGCATGTTACTCTTATTAATCCCTGCTATGTTCTCTCAACTCTTTTACTATGTGTGTTTATCGTTAAGTTATTTGATTTTTGTTTACAGGACTTTGTTCATGTTCTTACAACTCCATCTGCTTGTGTTCACGTTTGTGTTATCTCCTTCTTCTGAACTTGTTTAGGTTCTGAGTTTTCTCAAAATATGTTCTTCATGATTCTTCTTCCTTTGTTATTCAACATACTATCATATTTGTTTTGTTGAGACTCTGAAGAAAATGGTTGCAAATTGAACTTGTATCTCTTTGCTTATAATTTTGAGTTTTATGATTCTGAACTCCTCTCTCTTTTACATAACTCAACAGTCTCTTCTTGATTCACATGTTTGTGTACTTTATATATGATAACTATTCTTTCAAAAGGTTTTGCCAACTACTAGTTGATTCTGAATCCCTTTGATGGTGTTTACCTGAATGTTCTTGATTTTCCCAAGGTGGACCTTTTTTTACCCTTCATCTCGACCTAATTCATTTGAGTAAGCATGTAATTTTAGTTTTACTAGTTGATTTCCTTTCCATTTTTTACAAATCGTGTACTATTAGTTTGTTTCCTTAAATAGCTTCGATGCACTTACCCTTTATTATACTGCTGGGAAAATATTCTTTCAAAATCAATTCCCTTAATTGGTTCACCCGTTTGAATTTGAATCCTTTAATTAAAGGGAGTGTTATGTAATTGAT
The DNA here is from genome assembly GCA_034376525.1 of Nicotiana benthamiana. Lineage (NCBI taxonomy): Eukaryota > Viridiplantae > Streptophyta > Magnoliopsida > Solanales > Solanaceae > Nicotiana > Nicotiana benthamiana. Next base: position 9,966,421 of record CM067338.1, on the reverse strand, counting down.
TGACAATTAGGATTCTATCATTTTCTTACCTTATTTTCTCATGGCTTTCACACTATAAATACATGACTCTTTAACAAAAGACACACACTTCGAATTCTATATTGTTACACACACTCTCTCGATTACAATACTCTTCCCTACTCTCTAATGAGATCTTTTGTATTACTGGCTTGCAAATTTGGCTTACAAGATTCCTACTTTCATTTATTTATTTCCCTGAAAGTGGTATGCCCTAATTTTGATTCCACCATCTCTCCAATGTGTTTGTTTGCAAGCTTTTACATCGATCTCTACTTTTCCTATTCTGTAGAGTTCAATATTTAAAGTAGTATGCTTATGTCTTGCTATATGTTTCTGCAATGAATCCCTACTCCCTGCCCCTTTATGTGTTTGAGCTATAGTTTAAGACATGGAAATATACAAGTTATTGTCCATGGATTAAAACCAAATCTTCTAGATCCTAGCCTCTAAATAGTGTAATAGGCTTGTGGGAATGTTATCACTCCCTATTGCTGGGTATGCCCACAGCATGCTCTTGTCTCTTTCAGCTCCCCTACCCCATTCCCCTATGTATGTTTAGTTTAGGTATAGCCTAGAAGCATCCAAATTGTTGTCCATGGCTAAACCCGACCTTCAACAGGTCTTATCATTTTGGAATGACAAGCTAGTCAAGGGTGTGCTAGCACTCAAAATTGCTAGGCATGACTACCAGCTTACCTTTTCACCTTCGAATACACTTTCACTTACTCTTAGACCCAAATTTCTGCCCCCCTCCTATGAGCCCTGCCATGGGAACCTTGAGTATCCCTCTGAACTTGGACATTGGAGGGTTGGTCCTTCCATACTACACTATAATCCAATTCTGCAGTATATTTGGGTGTAAGCACTGCCCATAATACATTTGAGATTCTTAGGGAACTCTGAAAAATCCCAAAATAAGAGAAAGGCTTTGGAAATCAGATCTTGGGAGTTGGTTTACTTTATGCTTCTGACAGAAGCCTCAGCCAGGTTCTCCTTGGCTGGGACCGTTTAGCTTTCTGATGTATTTTACTTTTCTTTATTCATTCGATTCTGTATTAATCTGTAATAACTATGAGGTTCTTGTAAAAATGAATACCTAAAGCAGGATGTCTACCTGTATGTATACATAACTATGAGGTTCTTGTAAAAATGGGAGGGTTATTCATGTATACATACAGGTAGACATCCTGCTTTAGGTTTTTACTTTTGCAATCACAACCTACTCCTTCGCTTATGCATTACATGTAGAAATTCTGCCTATAAGTTACAAATCACATATAGTAATTATGCCTATAAGTTTGCATGTAGAAATCCTTCCTATAAATTGTTTCATTTCCGCATTAGAAACCATGTCTTTAAGTTTCTGCATTTGACCATATAGATACCATGTTCATATGGAATCACTACTTCTGAAATACTGCATCTTATATAGATACCATGGCAATAGTTTTTTTCGGCACTTCATATAGATGTCATGCCTATAAGTAATCTCTGAAATTCTGCATATAGATGATATGCCTATAGGACTTTCGCATTTTTGCATATGCATCTGTCACTAGGCAAACCTGTTATAGGATTTGAATATCCAATTGCATAGAGATGACCTGCCTATAGGACTTCTACACATTAATAAGCGCATAAAAATTAGTGACGCCTAGAAAGCATGCCTATAGGATCTATCTACCAAACCTGAGTCATCAAGTCTAAAAAATCAGTAGCAATAACGTTCCTGCAATCGACAATTCTTTTCTACAATCAGTTTACTTCTTTCTAAATTGATAGATATCATGCCTGTAGGTTCCATTTAACACCTAGACAAGATTTAGGGTAAAAACTATAACCGCATCAGTCTACTAATTCCAGCCAGCAGGCAAGTCTAATTCTGGTTCCTTATATGAAACATGTAATAAACCAATCTACCTCCTTAACGTTTAAGTTTTAACTTAGACCATAACCAGTATGTGTAAGACATGCTAGATTAGGTGCTTTCCTTTGATTCAAGGAGGTTTATATGAGCTGTACATGCTTAATTGATTTCCCTATACTTGCTATATATGTTTTGATAGTCACTTTAGCATTATATCCTTTGAGAACTCTCAAAGGCCTCCACTCTATCCCTTTTAGGATTAATAATCCCATATACCTCCAGGGTTTGTAGGATTGGGGCTGGTAATAGTATGTGATAGGTAATGATACCATTCTGCAATTTAATACCTTAACGAGGTGGGAAGGGTAGATATGGAGATGATGATCGATGTGTTAATATCTCATGTAGCCCCTCTTCCAAGGAGTGATTACTGGATATTGTATTGATATGATCCATATTAGTAATAAGCCTTGGACTCCCCTCCCTTTTACTTTCTTTTTATCTGCTTTCTTTAAGGTTTTAAATCTTTCATGAATTCTGTACCTTCTTTACTTTCCCTCAAAAGCTTCAATTTATCCGTAATGTTACCTGCAAGTCCCGGTCTTTGAGCCCTTAATTGCATACTTGATTATGTGAAGTCACAATATCACATGGCGGGGAACCACACTAGTGGATCTTGAGGGGTGCCTAACACCTTCCCCTAGAGATAATATCTATCCCTTACCTGAGCTCTGGTTTCTTCAACCCAAAACCCTTCTTAGTGTCCTAATGCACTTTAATCGTTAGGTGGTGACTCTTCAAAATTCCAAAACCCACATTCTCAATAGGAATAGAGTTGTCCTTCTAATTGTCGCAAACCTGATTTCAAGAGAAAAAAGGGGGCGTCGACACTACTTAGTCTACGAGCTAAACCTTTCAAGATGCTCGAACATTACCGCAAATGACTTGAAGTCGAGGTTCTTCCTGAACTAACGACGGGTCCGACAAAATCAGTTCAAACACTCCTTAACGAGAGGAAAACAAAGCATACATATGCCCAAGGGAAAAAGCATAATAGTCGTTGTCTCTAGTTTAACGAGCCTCAAGGTCGTGCATACAAAACGTCGCTTCGACCGAAGATGCCAGAGTTGTTATCGCTAGCATAAAGAGACTTAGGGCCATGCATATAAAAGGTCTCTTCTACCTGAGATGCCAGAGCTGATGTTGCCAGCTTAACGAGCCTCAGGGCCATGCATATAAAAGGTCGCTTCGACCCAAAACGCCAGAGCCATTGTCGCGACCCCATGCAAATATAGAACTTGAGGGTCAATTGTGCTCGAGTCCAAACCCGACTCAGAGAATGAACCCAAAATAGTTAAAATACAAATGCCCAAGGGCAAGACGTAAGAGCCATTGTCGTCTGCCCACGAAGATGCAAAAGCTTGAGGGTCGAATGAACTCGAGTCGAAGCTCGACTCGGAGACTAAATCCAAAATAGTTGAGCAAAAGTGTAAGAGATCTAATGCTAGCTTACACTAAAGGCTGCACCACCCAAACTCATAAGAGCCCCGGGTCTGCCGAATGAGTCCCGGGGACATATCATGAATCTAAGGATTCTAACCAACTCCGAAACCAGTATGCTTAGTCAGAAGCAAATCAGAAAGGGGCAAAGAAGAAATAAAGCCTCAATTTTTATTTCATACACATGCAAGAGATGTAGCCTCTATCTACAAACACGCTTTGGAAATGTTACACGCAGGCAACAAAATCTATGCACTCCTCCTATGGGCTATGGCCTACCAGTTTCATCCTCACTCTCCTCAGCATTGGCCGAAAACAATCTAGTGTCACGCTTATTCGCCTTTTCTAATACCAGTTCCTCTGAAAGGGCGAAACCCCTATCAAAGGTCTCCTTGAGGGCCTTCCTTGAAGACTTTCAACGATCATATTCTTCAAATCTCCCTTCATGGCTGATGATCCTTTTCAGCTCGGCTTGAGCATCGACAACATCCTTTGAATAGATCGCTATCTCCTAATCAGCTTTGTATGGCTCATTGTAGCCTTTGCTTGAGCATCAACGACATCAGACCCAACTTTAGAAAACTCGGACTCGAGCTCTTCAAATATTTCTGTTTGAGCCAAATCACTGTCACAAGCTAGGAAAAGTTGAGCTTCAAAGCACCGTACACCATGTGGATTCTTTTCAGTGTTGGGGATTTCAAGACTAATAAAGAGTTGAATGTATTGACCTCATATTATGAATCAAAGGTCTTTTGAGCAACACGTTGTATCTCATATTACCTTTGATAATATGGCACTTTGTTTCATGGAGAGTTACGGCCATGTTTACCGGAAAATTATTTCCTCTTTGGTGGTTTCACTTGAAAAGTTGAAGTCATTGAGTACCTGAGTTATAGGTACAATTTGATACAGGAGGCCGAGTTTCTCTATGTCCCTTGATCGAATAATATTTGTCGAGCTATCTGGATCAACCAACATATATTTAACTTGAATTTTATTCATAAAGATAGATATTACCAGTGCGTCTTTGTGACACTGTTCGATCCCTTCTTCATCCTCATCTTTTGAAGATAAGGTATGTTTTAGTAAGTAGTCCTGGGTATGCTTTTCCCTTGTAATTGTAACTTTGGTGCCTTTAAATATAGGGTGTTGAGGAATATCGACCCCAACAACAATCATATGAATTACGCGCTCCAGTTCCTCCTATTCGTTTTTCTTGTTTTCACCCCTGTCTCTGAAGTGATTTTTAGCTTGGTCACATAAGAACTCTCGAAGATGACATTCCTTGATAAACGAGCTACCACATCCCTTAATCGACTGTAGTCTTAGATTTTGTGACCATGGGTTCCATGGTATTTGCATATCTGATAAGGCCTTCTATTATTCTTGATTCGTCCAATAGCCGATACAATACCCGATGCCTCGACACTGATGTTTTATTATGATAGCCGTGGCGCTTCCTTGGGCTCAAAATGTTTATCGAAGCCACTCTTACTCATGAGGCCTTGAGATTTTTGTCCTTGATCATTTCTTTGATCGTTCTGAACAAAATTATGTCTTGGTCCGTTATTTCTATGATTAGTGTTGTACGGTAGGTACCGATCTCTATTTGATTGGGGCTCTTTGTCGATGTCCCTTTGTATTCTACCTTCGGATCTATAGTGAGCAGAATCAAATGGGCCTTTTAAATGATCATCCTCGACTATGATCTTTGAATGGTACCTATTATGTAAATTAGGCCAAGTCACGGCTGGATATTCAATAAAATTTTGCTTTAGTTATCGTGATGCTATCGAGCTTCGCTCCTTCAAACCTTGAGTAAAGGCTTCCAATTATCAATGACCTATGTAGGTCCATGCATTCCATTTGGAACCAAGATACGAATTTCCTTAGCACTACATCATCCCTTTGTCTTACTTTTGAAGAAGTCTGATTTCCTAGTTGCCTCCTTTATTCCTCCGACATGTGCCTCTACGAATGAATTAACAAGCATGGCGAAGGAATCAATGAAATTGGGTGACAAATTGTTGTACCATATAATTGCCCCTTCGATAAAGTTTCTCCAAACTTCTTCAAAGAGACAAATTCAATTTCATCATCTTTCAAGTCATTTCCTTCTATTGCGCATGTATAGGAAGTGATACGCTCATTAGGATAAGTGGTTCCATTGTATTTTTGAATTCCTGGCATGCAGAACTTCTTTGGAATGAGCTTTGGAGCCGCACTTGGAGGGACAACTTTTGTATAACCTTCTTCGAATCTAAACCCTTTATAATCACAGGCGCCCCGGGTATTTAATCAACCCGTGAGTTGTACGTCTCCACCTATTTATCATTAGCTTCGATATTTTTCTCCTGATTTGACCTGTTTAGTGAGCTCCTTGAACATCTTCATGATGGAGGGGTCAGATCCCGATCCATTATCATTCGATTTCTCTGCTATAGGTTTAACGTTATGAATAACTTCCTGTAATGTATTGAGCTCAATTCTGCTTGGTGTTCAATTTTGTTATTGCAACTGGGTTATCGTGGCTTGCCGAGTCTACAACATCTCAAATATAATTCGAAGACTAATTCTGCCTTTCTTCACTATTTTCATCAGCATCTTGAACATCTATACGAACACTATTTTCAGGAATGACACCAAAATTTCCATAATTTGTAAAATGGAAACCGACGTCGACCGGGTTAATGGCTTGTGGTCCATTGGGGTTGACCGAAGGTACTTCACTTCCTGGGGTGGCTATGTTCTTGTTCTTGCCCTGTAGACCAAGGTCTTTTTTTGTATGTGTAGGTGCTACTTGAGAATTTGACATGTTGATTCCTAAAATCAAAAATAATTACGAGAACAATCGTAAAAATAGTGTGTGTTATGAAGATTAATACTAAGTAATCACTATTTTCCTTAGCCCTACGATGTGCTCTAAACCGTTTACCCTAAAAATTGAGAAATAATTAAGGAAACGTGATATCACTTAATACCAATTTAGAGACGTAAAGATAAGTAATGTATATAGAAGATAATGTAAAGCAAACCAATGGTTGCATAGATCCCTAGAGTTGGAATACCCTCGAGCTAATAGAGCAAGAAAAGTTAAACAACAACATGCTCATAAACAAGAGAAGCAAATTAAAGAGAGAATATCGTATTACTTTTATCTGTGTCAATGTGTCAACAAGATGATTAAGACCCCCTTTATATAGTAGATGAATCCTATTTAAGGCACAATGCTAACTATACAAGTAAATCACATGATTTAATAGATCACCGCCCTAATTTGATTTGTTCCAAAATTTACGTCATAATCTCCAGCTAGTCACGAACGAATATTTCGCCTTTCTGTTATTTCGCTTTGCTCGAAGTTTGTCATATTTGGTCATGGTCGATGCTGGCCTCGATCTCGACAGGCACCTCGATCCTTGGACTCAATGCATCGTCTTCGTGCTCTGGTGTGATTCATTACGAGGCTACCCCTCGATGCAGTTCCCTCGTCTCGATCAATTAGAAAAATCGGGAAGGCCCGACAAAACCATATAAACAATCAAATTAACAAATCCGAAATTCAATGAGTCATCCAACAATGTTAAAGATTAAATCCAAATCCAATCTATAAGTCAAAAATTCAAACAAAAATATATAAATATTTCATATTTCAATTTTAGTTTCGATTTTTTTTCCAAATTATGACCTCCTCTGGTTGAAATGTATATTTTTTTAAATTTTTAAAAATCTGAGTTTTTCTTTTAGGAAATTGAAAAATTGAAAAAGTAGAAAGAGAAATTTATTTTAATACTGAAAGCAACTTGTCGACGAAGAATTGAATAGTTTACCCTTATCACCAAAAGATGTGCAGTGGATGTGATTGCTCTTTCTTTAATCAATGGTCTCGAGTTCGAACCCGAGGTATGGGAAGATCCTTAAAATGAGTACTTTTTCCAAATGAAACGCTACCAATTGCAAATCTAAATATAATCAGATTCCAATGCAAGTATTAATACCGAGTGAAAAACCAAATAAAGAAAAAACAATTTACACTTAAGTCAATTTCTTCCAATTTTAAAAATCTGAGTCGTTGTTTACGAAATAGAACAATTGAATTAAGTAGTAAGAGAAACTACTTTATTATTGAAAACAACACGTCTTTAAAGAACATGTTATGTGTACATCTAAGTCCATTTATTCCAATTTTAAATTTCGAGTCTTTCGTCACACTCTTTTCACTTAAAATATCGGGGCCTGTCCCTTTACCGAACTAGAGGTAACCCTAAAGGTCAACGTGATTCGTCAGCTATAAGGTATATTTAAATATTAAAAAACAATTGGTCAGAAATCTACCTATATATATATATATATATTAAAGCAGAAAAATTATCATATATAATTAAATTGTGATTAAGTCAAGTGGTAAGCTAATAAATATAAATAGTATATGGTAACTTTATTTGTCAAGATCCCATTTCGCCCTCCGTGAACCATCGTGACGACACCTAATGTTTACGATTAGGTAAGTCTAACTTGCGGAAGAAAAACCAAATTTTTGTGGAAATAAACAACTTAAAAGCTGAAATAAGGCAATAACAATATTTAAATGCGCCCCTCGGCACATACCATATATATAAATCTCAAAACTAGTATCTAAATCCAAGACACGAAAACCCACGCATCACAAGCTAAGAAAGTACTACATAGCTCTATCTCCGGAGTGTCTAATAAGAACAGAAAATACAAAAGGGTTAAATACTAAAAGCAAAAATAGGAAGGGACTTCTCAGTCTGCGGACACGGAAGATGTAACTCGAAGTGTTTGAGTAGTCACCTTCCTCAAAGATGGTAGGCCTGAGAAGCGGTACCTGGATATGCACATGAAAACATGCGCAGAAAGGGCAGGAGTACACCACAACGATATTTAGTAAGTGCCAACCGTAATCTCTATCGGGTAGTGACGAAAAAGGTCAGGGCCCTACTGAGATTAAATAAATAATAAGATGGCAGGGTAAGATAACAGTCACAACTTAAAATCTAAGTAAGAATCTATACAGGATAATAAGAGTACAATAACGGAAATAGAGGTAAAAAAACCAGAACTAAGTACCATTCATATCAAGAATGACAATCAGAGGGTCTCTTATTATCCGGATGATCTCTTGGTATCCCGAGGATATCCTGGTATCCTCAAGATACGTGCCAGGGATCTCTTGGTATCCCGCACCTCAGTCCAGATCGTAAATACGTGCATGAGATCTCCTGTGATGTTGTCTCGTAGTCCCAAATTAAAATATATCGAAGCAAAATAGTAATACTCAATAATTCCTAATTTCATACCAAGTAAACAGTTAATTCTAGCCTATCATGCTTCACGTAATGTAATTAAGACAGTTTAAGCAAATAGGTAATTAAGTCAAGGAAATCTTAGAATATTTTATTAATTTACATTGTATGTTGTTTCTTAAAAATCACCATTACTAGCAAACTGATATGATATCTAAATTTGAATATAAATGCAATTTGCGTAGTTTGCATTGATGTTAAGACAAATATAGTATCGAGATAAAACTACTTGGAAATTTTAAAATAATATATGCAATGTTATATTATAACAGACAACTAATTTAATATTTAATAATTCGAAAAACAAAAAAACTATATATATAAAACAAAAAAACTATATATATATATATATATATATATATATATATATATATATATATATATATTATATAGGCAGAGGCAGACATAGAGTGTTGACAACAGGTTCAATTGAACCCATAACTCTAAAAATATAATGAGTTTAATACTAAAAACATAAAAATTAAATCCGTAAAGTATAAATCCTAGATCCACCTCTATATATAGGGTATTCCAAATTTAATATATGTGGCTAGATATCGTCACACTCAAAATGACGTCCTACTGAAATAAAGTTTCACCGGCTAAAAAGTTACTTAATTTCTTAGATAGCTGACTAAAATAAATTTTAAATTAAGAATAACATCTTCACTTGCATCATTATTAAGATATTAATTATATATTGTTAAGAATAGAATTCTAATTAGAGTGAATGTCTATCTTATAGAAGAGTTTTACTTTGAGGCTAAGTCATTTCTCTTCCTATAAATAGAGGGGTCTTACCCCATTTTAAATCCATCCCAAAAATATCAATAAGAATTCTCCTCTCCCTACTTTCTCTGCAATATTGTTCTTGTTCTTGTATTATTTTATAATACGTTATCAGCACGAGTCTCTAAACAGCCGAGATAAACAAATATAGAATCAATTACGTTGATGGTGGAAGCTCGAGTATTTTATATGTGAATCAATTTGCTTCAATTGTCCAGGGAGTGTCTTTTTCATTTTTCCTATAAATTCTCACTTTAATATTTGGGATTTAATATTTGATATTGTTCATATTATATAAACATACAATATTATTTGTGCAGGAAAGTGAGTTGGTTGAATCAAGAAGAAACATATGGTTCATTACCCTACGATATTTCCGTTGAGGAAGCACAGCAAATTGGAAGCTGTTGATATGAATTTGGTACTGCCTGAGGTCAAAAGGGATCAGGTTATACAAGGGCATACAACATTCTAATAGAAGGTAATCTTTTGCTTGGTTGATCTACCATCTTATTCTCCTTACTTAAGTTATACAGGGGCAGCCTAAAAGTACATTGATACAAACACAACTATTCTGGATGTGCAAGGAGTATGGTATGTTGGTTAACTAATAAATTAAGTGAAATATATTAGATATATTTCTTTGTGATTGGTACAATTACTATTTTCGTTGATATTTGCTGGCTTTGGAGAAACTGTAAAAGGAATATGTGTTTGCCCTATTGTGAGTTTATATTCATCACTAGCTTAAACTATCATGGTCCGGGAATGAAGAACTTGAACAAATCAGCGAGAAAATTAAGTTACTGTGTGTTACGAATACTTAACAAGTCTAAACAGAAGCTATCACAGACTAATAACAAATATGCACTTTGCATGTGTGTACTAACAATCTAAAATGCAATTTAACTTTGTTTATTGAAAGTACAGTTGAATTGTAATACGATTGATTAACAGAAAAATGACAACGAAATATTCTATTTTGTATGGAATTTACAGTAAGTCACATAGTTTTATTTTTTTCATTAATTCATATTGTTACTCTGCATAATATATGTGTTAGCAAGAACTACATGACATGGGTGTTGGATGCTGAAATCCATTTGGATGCAATGGGTCTTGGAGACGCCATTAAAGACAGAAATAATGCATCCACCCAAGACTGTGCTAAGGCCTTGATTTTCTTGCGCCATCACCTTGATGAAGGTTTGAAAATTGGATATCTCACAAAGCAAACTTGGATCAACGTCCAATTGTAAAAATATCTGTTTAATTGATTCATGTACCACACATACGATATTCAAAGAGAAGAAATATTTCTCTCATTTAAGTATGTGTAAGGCAGATGTTACTACAATTTCTGGTAGCAGTAAATTGATTGAAGGCTCCGGAAGAGCAACTATAACTCTGCCTAAAGGAACAATATTTATCATAGAGAATGCAATGTTCAATTGGGATAAAAGTGGAACATCCTGTAGCTCATGTTCACACTCAAAATGGTCTTGTAGAATCTTTAATTAAACGTCTGCAGTTGATTGCAAGACCATTACTCATGAAAACGAGGCTGCCCACTTCGGTTTGGGGTCACGCCATTTTGCATGCAGTTGCAATTATTTTGGGTCATGAACCTAATATATCCCATTTAAGAATTTTTGGATGCGCAGTATATGTGCCTGTAGCACCGCCATATCGCACCAAAATGGGTCTGCAAAGAAGGTTAGGAATATATGTTGGGTTTGAATCGCCCACCATTATTCGCTACCTCGAAACATTGACAGGGATTTGTTCACTGCACGATTTGCAGACTGTCGATTCGATGAGACACTTTTCCCAAAATTAGGGGGAGAAGTTGGCGAAACCAAACGGAAAATTTTGTGGAAAAATCCATCATTATCTCATCTTTATCCACGTACCTCTATTTGTGAAAAAGAGGTGCAAAATATTATCCATTTGCAAAGAATAGCAAATCAAATGCCTAACGCATTCACGGACTTGAAAAGGATAACAAAATTACATATCCCCGCAGAGAATGTGATAGCAGTATGTGATAAGTCTGAAAGAAGACAAAATTATTACCGTGAAAGTATCAATGAATATGGACGTGGCAATAGACGGAATTATAATCGTCATCATTGTGATAATGAGAATAATAAAGATTCTCAAAATAATCTTTCACTTTATGAAAGTAATATTTGACATGAGATTTTATATAACATATACAGATGATTATGATCCATTCATGGTGTGAATGTGACAACATATGATTTATGAATACATATTCATTCTTGGAAGAATATGAACGTGCTAGTGGTAGTGAATATACCACATCACCTCTAGAAGGAGGTTTGAGATGATATATGAAAATAATGTCATTATAATGGCATGAATGATCATTGGTCACGTACCTATTGTACGCCAAAATATTTTGGAGATATGATTATTAAAGGACAACGATAATACAAGAAACATATCTTGCATATAATTTTGACCATGACCATAATGGTATAACTTTCTCTTTAAAGGAGATATTCACCACATGGATGTTGATGAATTTGTGGTAGTACAAAATTAATTGAGAGCTCTAGAAGAGCCAATTATTACTATGTTGGAGAAACACAATTGATTACCAATAAGGTATTGTGTTGTAGTAAGTCTCAAAAGAAACATATTCAGTTTCCAAAGTATATGTGAAAGTTGTTGATTATATTGATACTATAAATAAAGGAAAATTTTGATATCTTCTATTACTACAACTTGTAGCGGGATAATTTGTATATGAAAAGCTACCCGCTTCATTCTCCAGTTTGTACTACACAAACAAAAGAATGCCACAATAAAGTGGGATATTTATTGGTATAAAAACCCATATCATAATAAACTTGAATTTTATTGATAATTGCACATGTCATGGTGTAAATTTGAAGTTTATCAATATTGATAATTTGTTCAGTTGGCATTCGGGTTAGCCATATCAATTTAAGTATGATGTGCAATAATAGAGAATTCACATGGGTAAATATTAAAGAACTAGAAAGTTCTTTACGAATTCTCTTGTATTACTTGTTCTCATTAATTAATTGACCATAAATTCTGGAAATATCAAAGGTGAATATGGGCCCATTCACCTGCCATGTATACCACATATGATGCATCTATGATATGGTTACATGTGTGATTATTATTAATATGCAACCTGGCCGGTGCTTGCGAGGTAAATTGCTCAGTAATCTAATTTCGAGCATAATTTCCAGATTCTCTATTCAAGATAGTTCATCTTGATAAGTTGGTTTACATCATAGTTGGTTTAGCAAAATAATTTATTGAGTGCCTCGATTTAATAGCTAAATTATTGCTTATGAGAACAAAGTTATCTATATCAATTTGATATACGCTATACACGAGAGTATATTATATTCTCCCCTCACAAGTGGTTCAGGGTCAGGAACCAAATAATTTCATCTTATTATTATTAATGTGCTGTGTATATTAACATGATAATGCACAAAGATGATTTCCCAGAGTTGAGGAAACAAGTTAGTTTTCCTAACATGAGGGGGAGACATGATAAACACTTGAGAAAAGGTTACATGGGATGAATTATCATTTATATATATAGATCCTCGAATATCATAATATGAACCTGAAGTTCATAAAAGGATAATTCAATTGCAACATATTGCAAAGCATGCCATACGCATTTGCTGACCCAAAGAAAGTAACTATTTTCTCACTGCAAATGCTCATATTAAGTCCTAGAAGGACAAAGTCTTCGATACGCTTAAAGCGTATAGACAAATCGGTTTCAAAAAGAACTTCTTAATAAAGAAGATGAGCAAATGATCAAAGTGATCATAATAAGGAGGCAAGTGATCCAGAAGATCACATGACATAACACTTCATAAAATCTCATGAGAGATTCAGGTACCTGAATATATGAATGAAGAGATCTCCATGTTATGTCTTTATGAAAATTTACTGGAACCGATATAAAATGTTCGTCGACGACATCTATGATAAGCGCTAAATATCGATGAGGATCTTAAGTTTGTCGAATACAAACAAAATATTGGCCAAATGGAAGAGATACAATTCAAGTAGAATTGATTCCATATGAAAGACATGTAGTTTTGGACATGTAGTTCAAATACTTGAAAGTATAAAGTCAATGGTATGTGTAATCAGTTTCTGATATCTTATTTGTTTAACATGACATGAAAACTTGATATGCATCTCTCTCTATTATATGGCTTATATGACTTAACTTATATGTCAATCTATGAAGGATTTAAGTTTCTTGAAGCATATACAATTCTTGATCTTGAAGTACCACTTTCTTAGTGCAATTTGTGCACATATGTATCTTGCTATAACTTTAAGCAGATAATGTGATAGCGAGGATATTTCTATGGAAATATTGAAGAGCCATTCCACGATATTTGTGAAGACATTATATATCTATCACGAATGATAAATTCAAGGTGCGGAATATTCATTCAAGTCAATATGGTTGATTTATTTATCAAATCTATACCAACGATCTCTTGAAGATGGTGCACAAGATTGGAATGCAAAGGATCAAATATGTGAATTGATGCTCTTATCAGGGGGAGTTAATGCGTGTTGCACTCTTTTTCCCTTACAAGGTTTTGTCCCACTGGGTTTTCCTTGCAAGGTTTTTAACGAGGCAACCAATAGGCGCATTACTAAATATGTGTACTCTTTTTCCTTTTCTAGAATTTGTTTTTTCCCATTGGGTTTTGTTTTAGTTAAGGTTTTAATGAGGCACATTACTTATTGAGTAGACATTCAAGGGGGAGTGTTAAGAATAGAATTCTAATTAGAGTGAATTTCTATCTTATAGAAGAGTTTTACTTTGAGGCTAAGTCATTTCTCTTCCTATAAATAGAGGGGTCTTACCCCATTGTAAATCCATCCCAAAAATATCAATAAGAATTCTCCTCTCCCTACTTTCTCTGCAATATTGTTCTTGTTCTTGTATTATTTTATAACATATATATACATATGTATATATATATATATATACATATATACATATATATATATATATATATATATATATATATATATATATATATATATATATATATATATATATTGAATTTCAATATAGAAATATTTTTTGAAAGATAACAACATATCAAATAAGCGTTCAAGTAGTAATAAAAGGGTCATATTGTAACCAAAGAATCCTTCATATTGTGTCAACATTTGTGCTTTATATACGAGTTATTACTTTACTTTTTTGACTATCTTTAGGTTCCAACGACACCAATGAGAATAGTGCAAAAATAAAATTACCACTACGAAATTTGAAAAAATATTAATCCTTTTTCATGTACTATTTCGTAATTGATATCTAACGATTATCCAGAAGGTTTATATTTTAAGGTTATTTACATACCATTCAAATAAATCGGATGTTTAATATGGTTAATGTCAAATATCAAAATATAGTCAAAAATTACTAGCTAAACAACTTTTTAAATTTTTAGATAGTCGATTAAAATGAGTTTTGAATTAAGGATAATATTGTCACTTTCATTATTATAAAATAAATTATGTTTTTTTTAAATAATAATTTATTTGGAAAACAAAAACTTAAAAAGAGAAATAATTTTTGAAGGATATCAACACACAAAATAAGAGTTCAAGTAGTAGTAAAAGAGTCAAGTCGTCACGACCCTAACCCCGAACCCGGTCGTGATGGCGCCTCTCATGAAGACAAGGCCAGCCAATTAAACCGAATTCACTTTTTAAAATAGTTAAACAATATAAAAGCAGTCTATATTGTTTAACTATATCTCATATCTCAATGAGTACCCACGCTCACTGGGGTGTACAGACTCTGTGAGGGGCTCCTTATGGCCCAAGCGCAATATCAAGCCATCTCGTGGCATCAAATCTAGGCCATCGGCCTCATATCAATCAACATAAGCCACCTCGTGGCGTCCATATCTCAGGCCTACGGCCTCATAATCAAATCAGTAACTCATTGCTGCAGCGTGCGGCCCGACCCAAAAGTATCCTCATAATAGAGGCCCTCGGCCTTACTCACTCAAAAATCACATAAGGCACTCGGGCAACAGCAAAATATGATGCTCAACCCAGAATATTGTTTGAAATTTCATTTCAATTGTTAACTTGGCTGAGTTTTTAAAACAATGAAAAATAACATGACTAAGTTCCAGCGTAAAGCCAAAACAGTGATGAAATATCAACAAAAATCTCCAAAGGGTTCAAATAGGCCCAAATATGGCATTGGGCAGCCCAAATAATGATGATAGCAAATAGTTTTCCGGTCAAATACGAGGTAAAACATCAATCAGGATGGACCAAGTCACAAATCCCCAAAGATACATGACCCCACGCTCGTCATCAAGCTTGTGTCTCACCTCAATATAGAACTACGATGTGCAATCCGGGGTTTCAAACCTCAAAACATCATTTAAAATCAATTACTCACCTCGAACCAGCTAAATCTCTAACTCGCGATGCCTTTGCTCCTGAAATTGGCTTCCACCCGCATCTAATCTATCCAAAATCAGAAAGAGGACGTCAAAATATGCTAGGGGAATAAAGCCTAAGCGAAAACAATCAATAAAGGACAAAAATCCCGAAATTAACAACAAATTCTCGAAACTCGGAAATTTTCACATCATTGGATTTCTTATCTCCCCACGAGTTCATACATATCAAAAGTTCTCTAATCCGACCTGAAATGGTCCTTTAATTCCCAATTCAAAAGTCCAATTTCTCAAGTCCTAGTTCTTCTATTTAAGGCTTAACATTCATGATTTTCTAGGTGGAATTCACACAATAATCGAGTTTTTAGTCCAGAATTCTTACCTCCAAATGTTTCCCCTGAAACCCTCTTCAATCTCTTTCAAAAAGCTAAAACAATAATCAACTATGGAGGAAATAAGCCTCACATTCACGGACAAGACAACTTAAAACATTCTGCCAAGGCCTATATTTCCTTCTTCACGCTCGCAGGAAAGCCTTCGCAAACACAAAGCACAAACATTCTCAGTTCAAAAAATTATTCTATGCAATCGCATCCAAGACTCTGCGAACGCAATGCCTGAGCCACTGATTGTACGCGATTGCAGTTCTCCTTCCGCGTTCGCATTGAACAAATTCCATCCAAGACTCCTGGCCCACTTAACTGTATGCGATCGCAACCACATGCCCGCATTTGCAATGAACAATTTTCCCATACTATGTCATCACGAGCCTCTATTCACAAACATGAAGAAAACCTGGATGGCCTCCTCAATTCCTTCTACGTGATCACGAGACACCCTATGCGATCGCGAAGGGCATTTTTCTACAGCACCTGAACCTGCAATTTCTGTTAACTTTCCAACTCCAAAATTATCCGAATGACCACCCGAAACTCACCCGAGGCCCCTCGAACCTCAACCAAAACTAGAAACACATCGTAAAACCTTATTTAAACTTGTTACAATCATAAAAATACCTCAAAAAGCATCAAATCACCCAAAACACATAAAATTCAAGCCTAAGTTTTCAAAATCTTCTGAAATACACTTTTGCTCAAAAACCCAAACAAACCACGTCCGAATGACCTGAAATTTTGCACGCATGTCACAAATGACACAACGGAGCTACAGAAACTTTTGGAATTTCGTTCAAACTTGTATATCAAAATCTCGCCTATCGACCGGAAAATGCTGAAATCTCAATTTCGCCAATTCAAGCCTAAACCTTCTACGAACTTCAGAAATGCATTCCGATCATGCTCCTAAGTCCCAAATCACCTAACAGAACTAACAAAATCATAAAGATTACGATCCGAGATCATATATAAACAAGTCAAATCTTGGTCAAACCTTTTAAATTTTAAGCTTTAACTAAGAACTGTTCTTCCAAATTAATTCTGATTACCCGGAAACCAAAACAAATGATTTACATAAGTCATAATACATCACACGAGGCAAGTCATGCTCGAGAACTAGCGATTAAAGTGCAAAAGCTCAAAACGACTGGTCGATCGTTACATCCCCTCACTTAAACATACATTCATCCTCGAATGTGCCTAGAGTTGTTTCTAAACCCAAACAATCGATGAATAACCTCACCATGCATATACCCTGGGATGATTCCACGTCACCCTATCTCACATAGGTTCAATTACACATTATAACTGAAATTTCACAATCTGATCTAGTCCGTAGACCATAGAACCACATTTCTACTTCTGAAATCATCAATACGATGAAAGCCTCAGATCTATACTCTAAATAGCCCTGAACTAGCTGTAATAACCCATACCTGCGACCTCAGGTGCAATCACATTATATACCACATTACCAAACATTTGAAGTGATAACTTCTAATTACAACAGTTGCACGTAACCCCCCAATATCGATAGAAAAACTATTATCAACTAAGGTCTCATCCCAACACTTTCATATACTGCCAATGATCACTAAAACATATGGTAGGCCATAACAATTTCCCAAATCAACCATTCATGAAGCCATTTCTTCTTTGGCAAATATCATAGCAAATTTCTGAGCCGAAGCTCGATATTATCCTTCCAACATGCTGAAATCGAACCCGTTCATTTTCATTAATGGTCACATCTATCTCCTCTAATCCGACACACTATTTTAGTGACATGACACATCAATATAGGCCTAAGCCATATCTTGCACAATATGCGCACCAATAAGCAACAATCAGAACATACTCAAATAATGCAAATGGCTCAAATTAACCCGTCTCATATCATAGGAACAGAACACACGAATCTAACATAAAAGGCCATTCCCCCATATAACTTTGATGCGATATGCGATCATATCCAAACATTGATTCACATGAAACACCTCAAGTCACTATGCTTGAAATCGATCACTACGTGCAATTCGATATATCGAACTAAAATACATCATCATACCCACGGCGGAGCAAATAACATACACCACAAAAACCCGAAAGGACAAAATCCATACGCAATTCACCGAGCAATAC
Source organism: Nicotiana benthamiana (assembly GCA_034376525.1). NCBI lineage: Eukaryota > Viridiplantae > Streptophyta > Magnoliopsida > Solanales > Solanaceae > Nicotiana > Nicotiana benthamiana. Next base: position 9,947,895 of record CM067338.1, on the reverse strand, counting down.
CCAACTTCTCTTTTCGCTCTGCTTCCACTATGAAACCCCAATAGAACCGCACTATAGGTGCCTATAAATAACAAATCACAACACCTTGCAGCATAGAAAAGTAACTCGTAGATCTCACCAGATTACTAATAAGATTAACAATAATCGAATCAACACATCCTTCGACAATACAATTCGGAGCCAACCAAGCTGACTCAAGTTAGAACATGCATCCACATTGGCCTGCCGATGAACTCCTCGTCAAGAAAATTCTGAAGCTGCTCCTTTAACTACTTTAACTCTATCGGTGCCATACGATATGGTGCCTAGCATCAAATTAATACCTAAATCAAAAACATTGCCCGGTGACATACCCGACCACAAGAAACATCCGAAAAGTTCCTCACCCCCAGAACTGAATCAATATGGTAGAAGCCTTAGCACTAACATCCATCACGAAAGCTTGAATAAGAAAGACAAGTTTTTGAAATATAAAACCACTCTAATAGGACATAATCCATCCAACAAGAAAGTGTTGCAATACTACCGAAGTACCATCAACTTAATCACATTGTCTTTTCTGAAACATATACCCTCGTCAAATCACTCCAATAAACAATACCATTTCCTTAATCATTTGAAGATCATTCCCCTAATTGTCACGACCCCAGTCCGCTATTCGTGAACATGTCGTGACGGAACCTAGTCCCTACGACTAGGTAAGCCTAACATTGCGGAAGATAAACCATAAAGTTGCGGAAAATAATTAAAACTTATTTACTAAAATAACCATGTGTTTAAGGTATCTCTTGGCACATACAATCACAACTCTCGAAGCAAAAAAAGTTTCCCAAAACCTGGAATCTCACAAATCACAAGCTAAGGGGATACATAAGAGGAGCTGACTGAAAAATATCTATGCAAAGGAAAAATACTGGAAGAGCTATATTAATTACAGAAAGCTGGAACGGGACTCCTCGGTCTGCGAACATAGCAGATATACCTCGAAGTCTCTACCGATACGCCTCATTCCAAGGCTGACGGAACTGAGTGGAAGTACCTATATTTGCACAACAAAAATGTGCAGAAAAGTAACATGAGCACAACACGGCGGTGCCCTGTAAGTATGAAGACTAACATCGGTGGAGTAGTGACGAAGAACAGTAAAGACAACAATAGGTAAAATAGATAGTATAATCATATGAATAATGGAAATGATGTATATACATGTAAAGACTGCATGAATGACCAAAAATGCTCAGATTCATAGTAAGGCAAAAGGGACAGCAAATAACAACACGAATGTAACAATGATGATACGAAATGACGGCAGGATCATAATCCAAATCCTAAGGTCACAACACAGCAAGGGAAAAAAAAGTCAATAACTCATATCCTACAACGATTATCACATAGGGTCTTATTCAACTCTTTCCACAAGTTTGTTTTTTCAAAAATCTTGGACAACCACAACTCACGAAAACCCAGCATCGAAAATCTAACACTTGGCATCCTGTGCCCCATAAATCTCACGGTCATACTGACAACTAACTGTATAACTGCGGCCAATCTCACATATATAATAGGTAAACAAAGTCGCATTTCCACCCTTTGAAAAATCAGAAAGAATTCACCTCTAATCGGGTGTCCATCTACGTGTATGCTTGTGCAAGTGGAGTTTAACAAGAACTATCATCTAGTAAATAAAGCAAAGAGAACGGATCCTCACAACTTCCATACAGTAGAGCTCATGCAGGTAAGCAACCCACAATCACAATATTAAACAAATAGGAATGCCTTTACACGCCGTCAAAACCCTTTACAATCAACCCCTGACATAGCCCACCTAATTTCGCCACGTGTGCAATTAAAAACATAATAAGTACCCCCTTATTTCGCCACAGATGCATCATAGTATTTCCCAAATTATTTCACCACATGCACAATCCACATATAAGTATATGGACATATCTTGCCTTATTACGGTGCATGTGCAATATATGAATAGCAATAGTGGCACGACAAAGACCTCGTGAAAACCCTCAACAAAAATCGCACGGCAGAAATCTTGTGCATCATAATATCAACAACAGCATGGTAGAAACCTCGTGCACCACAATATTAACAGTAGCATGGCAGAAACCTCGTGCATCACAATATCAATAGTAGCACTACAGAAACCTCGTGCATCAAAATACCAACAGTAGCAGGCCAAAAACCTCATGCATCACTATTAAGTACAACAACAACAATTACAATGTATACAGAAACAAGCAATAGAAACAACTCAGGTATTTTCGTTCACCAAAAAGCGGTACAACTAATTTACAAGGAATAACTATGACAGAGAAATACAAAGCGCGACAAGGACAACTCAACAAAGAATAAATGATAAGAAACAATGATTCAATAATACTCAGTACAACAACAAGGAAGTTACATGAATCAAATCATTGCAATTAAGGAAATATACACTCAACATAGGATATCTAACTTCTTTCCAATTAAGACCAATTAATTACACAAGAGATAGAAATAATGCTTTCCAAATAAAGACAAGTAGTTAGGAATGAGGGTAAATGTGTACATTTAATCAAGTAGAAGCCGATTAGACAACAAGAACATACCAAAAAGGGAAAATAAATTCCAAGTAAGACATGTAGAGGTGAAACTAATATCAGGGAACTCAATCGTATTAAAAATAACTTTATATTAGGTGATTAGGAAGATCTAAGAGCCTAAAAAGGACAAACTGTTCACAAATAAATCCAAGCACACACTCGTTACCGCGCGTTCAAGGAATACAAGCAACAAAGAAGACTCAAATCCTAAGGGGAAGTCCCATACACAAGGTTAGGCAAGATACCTACCTCGAACCAGCTAAAATCAACTAGCAACCCCGTTCTTGCCACGTGTACCCGACTTCAAATGGCCCAAATCTATTTACTTCAATCATACATTGTAAATAACATCTCAAGCAACTGATTATATTATTTATATGAAAGCATATATGCGAATTTAGGTATAATGACTAAAACGCCCCACAGCCAACATGGTCATAACCGCGGTTCGAACCAAAACCCAGTGACCCATTCCCACAAGAACCCAAATATATGATATATTTTGAAGTCGGACCTCAAATTGAGGTCCAAATACCCAATTTTTAAAAAAACCTAGGTTTTACTCAAAACCCCTCAATTTCACCAATGAAAATGCTTGATTTTAAGTTGGAAATATGCTTAATGATGTTAAAGATTGAAATAAATTAGTAAAAACCAACCTACAAATGATTTTGAAGAAGCCTTGTTCTTGGAAAATCGCCCAAAGAGGTTTGTGTTTTGAAAGAATGTTTAAATGGCTAAAAAATTTAACTAAGTGTAAAATATGCAGGCCTCCGATGTGTGAAATACGAAGGTGGGTTCGCATTTTCGAACCTTGCAGATTTAGGAAATGCGAAGGTGAGTTTGCATTTGTGAATTCTGAATGATCTAGGGTGTTTCGCATTTGCGAGCTAATGTGTCGCATTTGAGATAGGCCCGACTTCGCATTTGCGGACCAAAAGGTCGCATTTGCGATCCCCAGCTGGCAAGACCTTTTTGCATTTGTGATGGAAAGCTCGCATTTCCGAGTCCTGCTTTGCAAATGCGAAGATTGCAAGACTGGGAATATCAGATTTTCCCAAGGTCCAAAATGCATTTCGACACCTGTCAAAAACTCGCCCAAGCCCTCGGGGCTCCAAACCAAACATACATACAACCTCAAAAATATCCTACGGACTTACTCGCGTAATCAAATCGCCAAAATAACATCATATTCATCGAATCAAGCCTCAAAACTCATGATTTCTTCAAAATTTTCTTAGAACATCAAATTTCCATTTTAAGCCAAAACACGTCAAACGACGTCTGTTTTCAACCAAACATTATAGAAAGTTCTTAAATCATATATAAGACTTGAATCGGGAGCCGGAACCATAATACATGCCCGATACCATAGTCATCTAATCAAATTTCATTTCTACTTTCCTTTATTATTTTCAGAAAACAATTTCACACAAAAATTTATTTCTCGGGCTCGGGACCTTGGAATTTGATTTCGAACATACGCCCATGTCCAATATTTTCCTACGGACCCTCCGGGACCATCAAATAATGGGTCTGCATTCGTTTACCCAAATTGTTGACCGAAGTCAAATTTATTCATTTTATATCAAAAGTAGCATTTTTCTCAAAGAATTCGTATTTAAGCTTTCCAGCTATTCGCCGGGACTGCACACATAAATCGAGGCAACCTTAGATAAATTTCAAGGCCTCAGAAGTACAGAATGGGTAAGAAAACAAGTGATGACCCCCTTTAGGTCATCACATCCTCGACCACTAAAACAACCGTTCATCCTCCAACAGACAAAAGATAGAAGTACCCGAGTCAAGAAAAATATGAGGACAATGGCTCTGCATATCTGACGCGGACGCCCAGATCGATGCCTCAGGAGGCTGATCTCTCCACAGGACACAAACATAAGGAAAACTCTTGGACCTCAACTAACGAACATGCCAGTCTAGAATTGTTACCCACTCCTACTTATAAAATAAGTCTTTGTTCTACTGGACAATGCTAAAATCTAACACGTGGGCTGGGGTCGTCGTGATACCTCTGGAGCATGGATACATGAAAAAGTAGATGCACACCTAGGGCTAATCAACCTAGGGCTAAGCTTTCCCTTCTTCTGAAATCTTGTCACGCCTGTCATAGGTGACACTCGGAGCAATACCCACTCACCAACCATAAATACCACATCTTGAACCTTGCGATCTGCATAACTATTTTGCCTAGATTCAGCTGAACGAAGCCTATCCTGAATGATCTTGACCTTTTCCAAGGCCTCCTGAAACAAATTTGAACCCCACGGAGCCTCTCCCGGATCAAACCGTCCAAATAACCAAATCCCATCTAATACCAACGGGCACACACACCACAAACTAGAACTCAAGAAGCATGCAACAAAGATGGATGAATATGGGAAGGGAAAAAACACATAAGGGAATTATCAAACAAGTCAAACAAGCACAAATTTTCTAAAACACTAATCTACAAACATCTAACAAGAAGGAACGAAACATATAAAAGACTCACAAGGATCTTATACTTATATAACGCTCACCGCAGTACACAGCCTGGTCTCAACATATCCAATCATCTGAAATCACGAGGGTTCCGCTCTTAACACTAAAGCATAAGTGGGGTACAAATCAACCCATCTGGAGACTCTCATCAGATCAATTTTGTCTACCACTCACAAGACACATTGGCTCCCACATCGGTGGAGCATGGAAATCCCAGCTCATAACCAAGGACACTCCAAAATCACATCAAACCTATCGAAACGGACAACAGGAATTTACTACTAGTCTCATAACTCTCGGCAATAGCAAGAAACAGACAATAGACATGACTATCACTCAATAACCTCATAACATATTAATCACGCAAATAGAGTACAATTATCAAATGTACCCACAATGGAATAACATATAAGGGAACTCACCCCGATAAGCAGAACTGTGATTAACTACAAATAGTGCCCTCCATAACAAACTGAATTCGTACCTGAATGACATTAGCTGGTGCACCGGCCTCAAACCTAATACATGAAACACATCAATGAGCCGAGCCTCCCCCTCTTGGGTGCCCTCTACCTTCCTAAATACGTCGCTGTGACACATCGATCCAAAGTCTGGGACAATCTCTCACCATGTGGTTAGTATCTCCACACTCAAAGCACCCTCTCTGATGACAAGGTGGTGGGAACTGTGCGATATGTGTACTCCGAGACCCATGAAAACCTGCGTCACCATGCATGGCCTGAAGCGTGAACTGAACTGGCTGACCCACAAAACCTTTTAGGATGATGCACCCTGCCTCCAAAATAAGGACCAGTATATCTCCCCGATCTATTAGGCTTCAATGCCTCCTCATACTCTCATTCCTGCTCTCGTCTACTCTCCCTCTCAAGACCCTGCCTGCTCTCCCTCTCTCTAGCATGCATACCCTCTATCCTCCTAGCAATGTTCACCACTTGCTGATATGGGATATCTATCTCCAATTCGCGAGCCATACTAGACTTGATGCTAGGAATAAGCCCCTCAATGAACCGGCGAACCTTCTCGTGAATAGTAGAAACCAAGATTGGGGCATGTCTAGCCAAATTGGTGTAACGGACAACATACTCCGAGACGGTCATGGCACTCTGGCGCAAAACTCCACACTCCATGCATCCTTGAGGATCTGCGGAACAAGCTCTCTTAGAAACATATCTGAAAAATAGGCCCAAGTCAGTAAAGCTACCACGTCTAGGATATCTAACTCATAGGTGCGCCACCAATCATGGGCGGCTCCTCGAAGCTAGAAAGTAGTGAAAGAAACCTCGCTCGATCCAGAGATATCCATAGTAGAGAGAATTCAATAACACTCATCAAGAAATCCTAAGGCATCATTTGATGCTAATCCAAGAAATATCGGAGGATCATACTTCTTGACCCTCTCTAATCTTATTTGCTCCTGCTCGGAAGCTGCTCCCATGCCCTCAGGCTGAATTGGTGCTGCAAGCAGTGCATGAATAATCTCAAGGACCTGCTCAACATGCACTCGCTACTACGGAGTGCGGACGAAGGGAGTCTGTGCTCCTCGTTTGGCCTTTGGTGTGGCTGCAGCACGGGGAAGCAATCTTGCATGAGCCAAAGTGGTGTACACACAATCGTGAACCGTGCCAAAGTCTCCTGAAGGGATGGAGTAGTAGTAGCAGCAGGCATGTCAGGTGTCTGGACTTCGACTGGATCTGCTGGTGGTACCTCGGCGGTCACTCACGTAGGTGCTCTCGCTGCACTGCGTGTGCGTCCTCGAACTGTACCCCAGACCCGACCTCCAATGGTTATAGCAAGGGGTGCGAGTGCCTGATCACCTCCGGTAGTATGTGTCCTCACCATCTATGAGAGAGTAGAAGACAAAGGTTTAGGATTGTGGATTTCAAAAATCTTGCACGACAGGGAGATCAAATGAAGTGGAGTTTTCCTAATGGTTACATAGCCTCTTGCAGATAAGTATAGATGTCTTTTTACTGATCCACGAGACTCTATAAATCGGCTTGTGATCTATGACTCCCATGAACCTAGATCTCTGATACTTTCCAACTTGTCACAATCCTAGTTGGCCCTCCATGAACATGTCGTGACGGCACCTAGTCCCTATGACTAGGTAATCCTAACAATGCAGAAGATAAACCATAAAGTTGCTGAAAAATAATTAAAACTGATTTAGTAAAATAACCATATATTTAAGGTTTCTCTTGGCACATACAATAACAACTCTCGAAGCTAACAACAACAACAACAACAACAACTACCCAGTATATTCCCACCAGGTGGGGTCTGGGGAGGGTAATATGTAGACGAGCCTTACCCCTACCAGAAAGGGTAGAGAGGCTGTTTCCATTTGACCCTCCGCACATAGGATAAAATGAAAAGCTGCATTAAAACAAAAACAAAAACAAAAACAAAGACAAAATTAGAAACAAAAACAAGACAAAACAAAACAATAAAGCATTAGTAAATCCCGCAGAAATAACGTATATAATTATGTAAACATACGAAACATACATACAGTCGCATGCAATAATAACAAACCGTAACTACCATACTAACAACCATAAGGGGACATAAGCTAACACGCTAATCATCTATGGGTGACACTGCTATCCCACACCCAACCCCGGGTGAGGCGTACGAAGAACTCTATGGGCCCCTAGCCTACAACCCTGATTCTAGACCTCCAGACTCCCCTATCAAGGGTCATGTCCTCGAAAACCTGCATTCTAGTCATGTCCTGCCTAATCACCTCTCCCCAATGCTTCTTAGGCCTCCCTCTTCCCCGCCGACCGCAACAATCTCCAGCCGCTCGCAGCTCCTCACCGGGGCATCGGGACCCCTCCTCCGTACATGCCCGAACTACCTCAGCCTCGCTTCCCGCATCTTCTCATCCACCGGGGCCACCCCTACCTTCTGTCGAATAACTTCATTCTTAATCTTATCTAGTCTGGTGTGCCCACACATCCACCTAAGCATCCTCATCTCCGCAACCTTCATTCTCTGAACATGGGAGTTCTTCACGGGCCAGCACTCCGCCCCATACAACATCGCAGGTCTAACCACGGCTCTGTAGAATTTCCCCTTGAGTTTGTGTGGAATTTTCTTGTCAACACAGGGCCCCTAAAGCAAGCCTCCACTTTGACCACCCCGCTACTATTCGATGGGTGACGTCCCCGTCAATCTCTCCGTCCCCCTGAATCACAGACCCAAGATATCGGACACTATCCCTCTTGGCGATGGCCTGAGAACCAAGCATCACGTCCCTACCTACCCCACTCGGCTCGTCGCCAAACTTGCACTCCAGGTATTCTGTCTTTGATCTTCTTATTTTGAAACCTTTAGACTCGAGGGTCTGTCTCCACACCTCTAACCTTTCACTAACACCGACCCTCGTCTCGTCTATCAATACTATATCATCAGCAAAAAGCATACACCAAGGTATATCCCCTTGGATATGTCGGGTTAGAGCATCTATCACTAAGGCAAACAACAGGGGGCTCAGCGCCGATCCTTGATGGAGCCCCATTACCACAGGAAAATGGTCTGATTCGCCACCCACCGTCCTAACCCTAGTCTTAGCTCCATTATACATGTCTTTGATTACTCTGATATAGGCTTCCGGCACACTCTTCGCCTCCAAGCACCTCCATAGCACCTCCCTCGGGACCTTGTCATACGCCTTCTCCAAGTCGATAAGCACCATGTGAAGGTCCTTCTTCTTATCCCTGAATTGTTCCGCCAGTCGCCTGACTAGGTGAATAGCCTCTGTGGTGGAGCGGCCCGGCATGAAACCGAACTGGTTCCCAGATATAGTTGTCGCCTCCCTCACCCGCGCCTCAATCACCCTCTCCCATACCTTCATCGTGTGGCTTATTAATTTGATACCCCTATAGTTGTTGCAGCATTGGATGTCCCCTTTGTTCTTGTACAAGGGCACCACTGTACTCCACCTCCACTCATCCGGCATCCTTTTGGTCTTGAAGATCGCATTGAACAGCCTAGAGAGCCACTCCCCTCCAAACTTACCCATGCACTTCCAGAACTCCACCGGTATCTCGTCAGGCCCGATCGCTCGACCCCTACTCATCCTACGCAACGCCCCTAAGACCTCCTCCCCCCTAATGCGCCTGCAGTACCCAAGGTCTCTATGTTGCTCTGAATGCCCCAACTCTCCTAGCTCTATGCTCCGATCCCCCTCCTCGTTAAGAAGGTCCCGAAAGTACGCCTGCCACCTCTGTTTGATTTGAGATTCCCCCATCAGAACTCTACCATCCTCGTCCTTGATACACCTGACTTGGTCTAGATCACGTGCCTTCCTTTCCCTTGCTTTAGCCAACCGGAATAACTTCTTATCCCCACCTCTCTCCCCTAGTTCCTCATACATGCGACCGAACACCGCGTCTTTAGCTTCCGTGACTGCCATCTTAGCTTCTCTTCTCGCCTCCTTCTAGATCAACCTGTTCGCTCTCCGCTCCTCCTCGCTTGTGCTCCCTGCCAACCTAGCGAACGCCGCCTTCTTCACCTCCACTTTTCCTTTGACTACCTCGTTCCACCACCAATCACCCTGATGTCTGCTTGAATATTCCTTAGCTACCCCGAGCACGTCCCGTGCTACCCCCCAAACCAAGTTTGCCGTCACTGTCCACATAGCGTCCGCTTCCCCATAACTTCTCCAAGCTCTGCCCTCTACTAACCTCCTTTCCAACTCCTGTGCTTTCTCCTTAGACAAAGTTCCCCATCTAATCCGCGGTTGACCCCGGGCGCCCCTCCTCTTCTTCTTTACCCAGAGATCGACATCCATCACTAGTAGTCTATGGAGAGTTGAAAGAGACTCTCTCGGAATAACCTTGCAGTCCTTGCACAAACCCCTATCGCTCCTTCTGATGAGGATGTAATCAATCTGAGTCCTCGCAGCCGAACTCTTGTAGGTGACAAATGTTCCTCCCTCTTCCGGAATGTCGAGTTCGCAATCAGGAACTCGGAAGCCCTGGCAAAATCAAGCAGCAAAGTGCCTCCTCCGTTCCTGGCCCCAAAGCCAAATCCACCGTGCACCTCATCATAGCCACCGGCCTCAGCCTCAATATGACCATTAAAGTCCCCTCCAATAACTAACTTCTCAGATTGGGGAATACTACCCACCAGATCATCCAAGTCCTCCCAAAAGCGCCTGTTAGCCTCCTCGTCTAAGCCTGCTTGCAGCGCGTAAGCGCTGATGACGTTGAGGACGCCACCCCAATAACCAGCTTAATAGACATTAACCTATCATTCACTCGCCTAACCTCGACCACGGACTCCCTTAGGTCTAAGGACGTAGCAGATATACCTCGAAGTCTCTACTGATACGCCTCCTTCCAAGGTTGACGGAACTGAGTGTAAGTACTTGTATCTGCACAGCAAAAAGGTGCAGAGAGTAGAATAAGCACAACACGGCGGTTCCCGGTAAGTATCAAGACTAACCTCGGTGGAGTAGTGAAGAGGAACAGTTTAGATACCTACCGGTCAAATAGACACTATAATCATATGAATAATAGAAACGATGTATATACTTGTATAGACTATATGAATGACCAAAAATTCTATGATTCACAATAAGGGAAAAGGGACAGCAAGTAACAACACGAATGTAAATGATGATACGAAATGGCAGCATAATCATAATCCAAATCCTAAGGTCACAACACAGCAAGGAAAAAAACAAGTTAATAACTCATATCCTACAACAACGATCACATAAGATCTTACTCAATTCTTTCCACACATTTTATTTTCAAAAATCTTGGACAACCACAACTCACGAAAACCCAACATCTGAAATCTAACACTTGGCATCATGTGCCCCATCAATCTCATGGTCATACTGACAACTAACTGGCTAACTAGTGCCATGCTCACATATATAATGGGTAAATGAAGGCGCATCTCCACCCTTAGCAAAATCGGAAAGAATTCACCTCTAATGGGGTCTCTAACTACGTGTATACTTGTGAAAGTGGTTTTTAACAAGAATTCTATCATCTAATAAACAAGAAAAGAGAACGGACCGCACGTATGATGTTTTCCTCTAAATTTCCAAGCGATACAGCTCATTCACGTAAGTAACCCACAATCACAATATTAAACAAGTAGGAATGCCTTCACGGGCTTCACAACCCTTTACAATCAACCCCTGACATAGACCACCTTATTTCACCACGTGTGTAATTAATAACATAATAAGTACTCCCATATTTCCCACACGTGCATCATAGTATTTGCGACCTTATTTCGCCACAGGCGCAACCCACATATAAGTATATGAACATATCCCGCCTTATTACGTCGTATGTGCAATATATCAATAGCAACAGTGGCACGACAAAGACCTCGTGCAAACCCTCAACAAAAACTCCACGGCAGGAACCTCGTGCATCAAAATATCAACAGTAGCATGGCAGAAACCTCGTACATCACAATATCAACAGTAGCGGCAGAAACCTCGTATATCACAATATCAACAGTAGCACGGAAGAAACCTTGTGCATTACAATATAAAGTACAACAACAACAATTACAATATATACAGGAACAAGCAAGAGAATCAACTCAGCTATTTCTGTTCACCAAACGGCGGCACAACTAACTGACACGGAATAACGGTAACAGTTAAATACTAAGCGCAACAAGGACAACTCAACAAGGAACAAATGATAAGAAACAACGATTCCATAATACTCATTTCAAAAAGAATGAAGTTACATGAATAAAATAATTACAATTAAGAAAATATCAACTGAACATCGGATATCTAACTTCTTTCCAATTAACACCTATTAATTATACAAGAGATAGAAATAATGCTTTCCAAATAACAACAAGTAGTTAGGAATGATAATGTGACTATAAAAGGGTAAATTTCTGCAGTTAATCATGTAAATGCCGATTAGGCAACAAGAACAAACCAACAAGGTCAAATAAATTCCAAGTAAGACATGTAGAGGTGACACTAATAACAGGGAACTCAATCATATCAAGAACAACCTCATATTCGGTGATTACAAGGATCTAAGAGCCTAAAAGAGACCAATTCTTTACAAATAAATCCAGACACACATTCGTCACCTCGCGTACAAGGAGTACAAGAAACAAAGAAGACTCAAATCCTAAGGGGAAGTCCCCCACGCAAGGTTAGGCAAGATACTTACCTCGAACCGACTAAAATCAACTAGCAACCCCATTCTTTCCACGAGTACTCAACTCCAAATGGCAAAATCTATTCAATTCAATCACACATTGTAAATAACATCTCAAGCAACTGATTTTTCTATTTCATTCAAATCTAAGACGCGAATTTAGGTACAATAACCAAAACGCCCCTCAGGCCAACATCTTCAAACACCGAGGATCGAACCAAAACCTTGTTACCCATTCCCCCACAAACCCAAATATGTTATTGTTTTAAAATTGGACCTCCAATTGAGGTCCAGAACCCAAATTTTAGAAAAACCTAGGTTCTACCCAAAACCCCTAATTTCACCCATGAAAGTCCTTGATTGTAAGTTGGAAACATGTTAAATGATGTTAAATATTGGAATAAATGAGGAAAAACCAACTTACAAATGATTTGGAAGAAGCCTTGTTTTTGTAAATTTCCCAAAGAGATTTGTGTTTAGAAAGAATATTAAAATGGCTAAAAAATTCAGCTAAGTGTAAAATAGGCCTCAAATGTGGGAAATGCGAATATGGGTTTGCAGTTGCGAACCCTGCAGGTTTGGGAAATGCGAAGGTGAGTTAGCATTTGCGAACTCTGAAGGATCTAGGGTGCTTCACATTTGCGAGCTAATGCGTCGCATTTGCGACATGCCGGACTTCGCATTTGCAGACCAAGATGTCGCATTTGCAATCCGAGCTGGCCAAACCTTTTCGCATTTGCGATGGCAAGCTCACATTTACGAGATCACACTTGCGAGTCCTACTTCGCAAACGCAAAAATTGTAGGACTGGGTATCAGATTTTCCAAAGGTTCAGAATGCACTCTGATACCTATCCAAAACTCACCCGAGCCCTCGGAGCTCCAAATCAGACATACACACAACCTCAAAAACATCCAACAGACTTGCTCGCGCGATCAAATCACCAAAATAACATCATACACATCGAATCAAGCCTCAAAACTCATGATTTGTTCAAAATTTTCTTAAAACATCAAACTTCCATTTTATGCTTGAAACACAACGACGTTTTTTTTCAACCAAACTTTACATAAAGTGCTTAAATCCCATATAAGACTTGTATCAGGTGTCAGAACCAAAATACGGGCCCGATATCATAGTCTTCTAAATAATTCTTTTTCTAAACGAATTTCATTTCTAATTTCCTTAATTATTTTCAGAAAAAAATTTCACAAAAAAAAATTATTTCTCGGGCTTGGTACCTCAGAATTCGATTTCGAACATATGCCCAAGTCCCATAATTTCCTATGGACCCTCCGGGACCATCAAATCACGGGTCCGAGTCTGTTTACCCAAAATATTGACCAAAGTCAAATTTCTTCATTTTAATATAAAAATTTAGCATTTTCTCACATAATTCATATTTACGCTTTCCGACTACGCACACAAATTGAGGCAACCCTAGATTAGGTTTTCAAGGCCTCAAAAGTACAGAATGGGTAAGGAAACAAGTGATGACTCCCTTTGGGTCGTCACAATAATCATCTAAAATTGCCCGTGCTGCCTAAGAAATTTATGACCTTCCAGTTCAAAACTGAACCACAACTTACCCATGCAAATTTCAATCATCCACAACATACTGCATATACCACAACTTCTTAGGATAATATAGGAATTTCATCTTCTTTCCAAGCCACAAAAAACTATGTATTCAGCTATTCAAGAACTTTTCGAATGGTCCCACTTATAAGAAAATAAATATTCATCCCATGCTCTGCATGCCCACGGAAAAATATATATCTCCAATCAAGGTAGAAACTATCAAGAACTCTCCGAGTTCCTCTCGCACAAACCAGACCTGCCAAGACTGAATCCTTCTAACTCGACCAAGCTACACAAGCCATGAAACCTAAGAGCATTTCCACGAAATACCTGTAGGAACTCATCACCCCGAGCACACCCACATAACTAATCATATCCTTACTATATCGTTCCGATTTGCTACCAAACTATCCTTTCTATCTGAGTTTCTTTCTAATTTACCTTCAACTTGATATTCCCTCTTGCTGTAGTATCACAACTCCTCTACCCAGACTTACCACACGAGTCCCAAGCATAACACCACACTTTCTAAGGCTCATAAGCCACTAAATACTCTCTTAAATATTCCCAAAAGCACTACATTCTTAAGAAATTCCTACGAAACTAAATCTGTTACCTTTAGCTTTCTGATACTGATACATAGAATCCTTTAATTAATATAGAAAATACCACAAATCCTAATTTCTTCCAATGAAAACTCATTCTCGAACCACATAGACAACTTTAGAGTACCCCATTGTTACATGTAGAATCTTGAACACATTAGAGCCACTCCCATTAGTTTTTCATTCTACTCAAACTGCAATTATGATGATCAAATAAAACGAACATGTGCCTCATTAGCACTCCAACACCACCAGAATGTAGCCTTAACTTAATGAAACCAATCCACTTGCTTTTCTATGCACCGCAGACCCTTTACCAATGACACCTCAAGATATTCTGTGATTCTGATACACTTATAAAACAAAATATAACAACAACAACAACAACTACCCAGGTAGTCCCACCAGGTGGGGTCTGGGGAGGGTAATAGGTAGACGAGCCTTACCCCTGCCCGAAAGGGCAGAGAGGCTGCTTCCAAACGACCCCCGGCGTATAGGATGTGGGAGGAAAAGCTGCATTACGAAAACAAAGGGGAAATTAGAAACACAAGCAAAACAAAACAAAATAATAAAGCATAGGTACTCCCGCAGAAATAAAGTAAATACGTATGAAGGCATAAGCAACATAAATACAGTCACATGCATTAATGCAATAATAACAAGCCGTAACTACCATACTAACACTCATAAGGAGACATAAGCTAAAACACTAATCCCCTATGGGAAACCCTAGATATCCCACACCCAACCCCGAGAGATGCGAACGACGGGCTCTAGAAGCCCCTAGCCTACAATCCTGATTCTAGACCTCCAGACTCCCCTATCAACTGTCATGTTCTCGGTAACCTGCATACTGGTCATGTCCTGTCTAATCACCTCACCCCAATGCTTCTTAGGCCTCCCTCTCCCTCGCCGACCACCCACAATCTCCAGCCGCTCGCAGCTCCTTACCGGGGCATCGGGGGCCCTCCTCCGAACATGCCCGAACCACCTCAGCCTCGCTTCTCTCATCTTCTCGTCCACCGGGGCTACCCCTACTTTCTGACGAATAACTTCATTCTTGATCTTATCCAGCCTGGTGTGCCCACACATCCACCTAATCATCCTCATCTCTGCAACCTTCATCCTCTGAACATGCGAGTTCTTCACGGGCCAGCACTCCGCCCCATATAACATCGCAGGTCTAACCACAGCTCTGTAGAATTTCCCCTTGAGCTTGTGTGGAATTTTCTTGTCACACAGGACCCCTGAAGCAAGCCTCCACTTTGACCACCCCGCTCCTATCCGATGGGTGACGTCCCCGTCAATCTCTCCGTCCCCCTGAATCTCGGTTTCCATCTCCGTAGGCCATAACTGATTCATCAGTATTCTTCAAACTGGAACCAACACAGCACATAACTGTCCAATCAACTAATTGACAGTAGACTTCCCCACTTGGCTCGAAGCCATAGGTCAAACACACTCTAATAACTCATAACAAGTATACTCCATTACTATTATAGTACTATAGTGAGATTAAACTTAAATCCTTTATTAGCTTGTGAAAACACAGATCATCTAGAATTTTAACTCTTCTCCAAATCTCGCAGTCACTCTCCCAACAGTTAAGCCCATTCTCTTACGAGACCCAAATTTAAATTTTAACACATATACTTCACTTGTAAATGAGATCTTATAGTAGACAACATAAGGATCACACAACCTCAGAACACTCCGCAGGAGATAACCACCTGCTTTGCCTCCAACTAACATATGTGTATACCTTCCACCATCATAAAATATACGCAGTCACTTAGTCTTCCTGAGTGTGAACTCACATCGCAACATGAAATTTACTTTACTCACAACTAGGAAACATGAAAAGATATTTCACACGCCGAGAACTCGGGGCTATACCTCGAATTAAGATAGAATTCAAGCACCTAATAGTTCTTCTATCCTCAAGCAGACCCTTCTCATTGCTTCCAATCATATGGATACATGTCGCAGTACTAACATACTCATCACATAGATACCCAGCAGTCACACCTACTAATAGAAACACTACCGAACATATAAGTTCAAAAATACTTGTTCAAATAATCAGCATCTCGGTGCTTAACCTATAGGCAAAGATCCAGCTTCAAGTCCTCTAGATTGGTCTAACATCAACTCACAGATATCACATCTCGCCCCTCGATTGGGGAATCACAAGCCATTGATGTACATCTAATACCGAGCGCTCCTATACGCACATAAACGCGTGGAAGGAATTCAAAGAGTTAAATTTCAATCTGAATCAAGGAAGCACGATAACAATTCAAGAATGTAAAGTTTTTTCTAAAGGTTCTGTAACCTCTCGAGGATAAATAAAGACGTCTCCATACGGATCTGCAAGACTCTATTAAACCTACAAATGACTTGTGAGACTTATGTAACCTAGGCTTTGTTACCAACTTTTCACGACCCTAACCCCGAACACGGTTGGGATGGCGTCTCTCGTGAAGACAAAGCCAGCCAATTAAACTCAATTCACTTTTTAAAACAGTTTCAATATAAAAGTAGTCTAAACGTTATTTAATGTCAATAAGTAGCTGAAATATAACCCGATACAGCCCTAACCGGGGTGTCACAAGTCATAAGCATCTACTAGGGTATCAATACAACTGAAGGTCTGAAGTGAACAAATACAGACTAATGAAATGAAGAAAAGTAGTGCTGCAAATACTGGCAACTACCTTGCGAAATTCCGATGACCCTACCTCTGATTAGCCAAAACCCGCTATTTGTTAAATACCTGAATCTGCACATGAGGTGCAGGGAGTAAAGTGAGTACTCTAACTCAGTGGGTAATAATCATAACTAACATATGAATGGTAAGAAATCATGTAAAACATATCAAGATGTTGTATAAAAGTATTTCAAAACCAGTATGAAAGCAGTGAAACTGTAAAAAATCTCTTAAAACATCTTAGCTCACTTTAAACTTCTTTAAAAATGACATTTTCAATAGTTATGAAAATAAATGCAAAAGTTAGTGCAGAAAAGCACAGAAATCTGTCCCTCTGATAGAAATACCACAATTTAACAGGTAAATACGAAAGTTAAAACACATAAAGGTTTGCCCCTCGGGCACAATGTCAGCAACTCTGCTCATCGAGAAATATCTCAAAACACTACCAACCCCCGGGCAATCACGTAAAACGGTGCCATCCCCTCGGACAAATCACATAGAACAATACCAGCAATCGGGCTATATCTCACATCACAATGGGTACCCGCAATCACTGGGGGTGTACAGACTCCAAGAGGGGCCCCTTACGGCTCAAACACAATATCAAGCAATCCCGTGGCATAAAATCAACGCCCTCAGCCTCATATCAATCAACAACAAGCTACCCCGTGGCATAGATATCTGAAGCCTTCGGGCTCATAATCAAATTAGTACCTCACTGCCGAAGTGCAGCCCGACCTAAAAGTATCCTCACAATATAAACCCTCGACCTTACCCAGTCAAAAATCACATAAATCACTCGGGCAACAATAAAACATGATGCTCAACCCAAAATATTGTTCAAAAAATCATTTCAAGTGTTAAAGCAAAATAAACTTGGCTAAGTTTTGAAAATAGTGAAAAATAACATGACTAAGTTCAAGTGAAAAGTCAAAATAGTGAGGAAGAATCAACAAAAATTCCCCGAACGGTTCAAATAGCTAGCACTAAACCCAAATATGACATTCAACCCAAATAATGATGATAGCAAATAGTTTTTCTGTCAAATATGTGGTAAAATCATCAATCGGGATGGACCAAGTCGTAAATCCCGAAAAGTACACGACCATACGCTCATCACTAAGCGTGTGCCTCACCTCAATATAGCACTACGATATGCAATCCGTGGTGTAAATACCGCAGAACATCATTTACAATGATTAATCACCTCGAACCTCGAACCGGCTAAATCTCTAGCTCGCGATGCCTTTCCCCTTAAATCGGCATCTACGCGAGTCAAATTTAGCCAAATCAGAACGAGGACGTAAAAATATACTAAGGGAACAAAGCCCAAGCGAAAACAATCAATAATGGCACAAACCCCGAAATTAGCAAAATTCGAGCCCCGGCCCACTTCTCGAAACTAATGAATTTTTACATTATTAGATTACTTATATCCCCACGAGTTCATACAGATCAAAAGTTCTTTAATCCGGTCTCAAATGGTCCTTCAATTCCCAATTCAAAAGTCTAATTTTCAACCCCTAGTTCTTAAATTATAGGCTTAAGTTTCATGATTTTCTTGGTGAAATTCACATAAGAATCAAGTTTTTAGTCCAAAATTCTTATCTCCAAACTTTTCTCAATGAAATCCTCTTCAATCTCCTTCAAAAAGCTCCAAAAATGATCAACTACGGAGGAAATAAGCCTCAAAATTGTGGACAAGATGACTTAAAACATTTTTCCCGGGCCTATTTTTCCTTCTTCGCAATAGCGGGAAAGCCTTCGCTATCGTGAAGCACAAAAATACTCAGCTCCCAAAATTACACTATGCTATCGCATCCAGGACTTTGCGAACGCAATGCGTAAGCCACTGACCCTATGCGATCGCGGACCTCCTTCCGCGTTCGCATTGAATAAATTCCATCCAATGACCCCAGGCCCGCTTAACTCTATGCGATCGCAACCACATGCTCGCATTCGCGATGAATAATTTTCCCATACTATGCCATCACGAGCCTCCATTAACGAATGCGAAGAAAAACAGGACTACCTCCTCAATTCCTTTTACGCGATTGCGAATGACAATTTTTTGCAACACCTGAACTTGCAATTTCTGCTAACTTTCCAACTCCAAAATGATCCAAATGACCACCCAAAACTCAACCGTAGGACCTCGGGACCTCAACCAAAGGTATCAGCACATCCTAAAACCTTGTTCAAACTTATTTCAATCATCAAAATACCTCAAATAATATCAAATCACTCAAAACACAACAGATTCAAGCCTAAGTTATTAAAATCTTCCGAAATACG
Organism: Nicotiana benthamiana; assembly: GCA_034376525.1. NCBI lineage: Eukaryota > Viridiplantae > Streptophyta > Magnoliopsida > Solanales > Solanaceae > Nicotiana > Nicotiana benthamiana. The sequence continues at coordinate 9,928,412 of CM067338.1, read as the reverse complement.
TTTTTGATCAAAACCCCAACCAAACCACATCCGAATGACCTGAAATTTTGAACACATGTCACAAATGACACAATGTAGCTGCTGCAACTTCCAAAATTTCATCCGACCTCTGTATCAAAATCTCGCCGAAAAATGCTGAAATCTCAATTTCCCCAATTCAAGCCTAAACCTTTCACCGACTTCCAAAATACATTCAGATCATCTCCCAAGTCCCAAATTCGCTAACAAAGCTAGCCATATCATAAAAATTTTGATTCGCGATCATATATAAACAAATCAAATCTTGGTTAAACCTTTCAAATTTTAAGCTTTAACCGAGAACTATTCTTCTAAATTTGTTCTAATTACCCTGAAACCAAAATCAACGATTTACATAAGTCATAATGCATCACATGGGATAAGTAATGCCTGAGAACTGACGATCAAAGTGCAAAAACTCAAAATAACCGGTCGGGTTGTTACAGTCGTATCCAAAGAGTCCTTCATAGTCTCAACCTTTGACTGTTTTGTCATAAATATGAGTTATTATTTTGCTTCCAACTAATTTTAGGATCCAATGAAACCGGTAAGCATGGTATAAAAAAAGAAAAATTAGATTATATCTAGAAAATTTGTGAAATAGATAATCCTTCCTATGTCGTGTTTCTTAATTCATATCCAATGATTATGAATATTTAATAGAGAAAGTTTAAGTATTAATATTATTTATATATAATCCAAATAACCCAAATATATTACATAATTAGAGTTCATGGATTTATGCGGGTGATAATACTAGTTAATTAGATTTCAATGCAAGTACCGATACCGAGGGAGAAACCAAAAAAAAAGAAAAAAAATTACACTTGAGTCAATTTTTTCCAATTTTAAAAATCTGATCCGTTGTTTATGAAATAAAACTATTGAATTAAGTAGAAAAAGAAACTACTTTATTATTCAAAACAACACGTCTGTAAAGAACATGTTAAGTGTACAGCTATGTCCGTTTATTCTAAATGTAAAATTCCGAGTCTTATTTCACATACTTTTTTCACTTAAAATGCCGGGGGCCTATCCCATCACCGATCCAGAGGTAACCCTCAAGGTCAACTATCTATCGTGATTCGTGAGGTATAAGTTGTATTTCAATAGTGCCTTTTAAAAAAGAATTGGCCAGTAATTAGCAAAATACAGCCACATTTCTTAGATCCCATGTGACTGAGTGTGAAGCGCAGTCTCTAATCTTTGAAGTCATTTAAATAATATAATAATACAGTGAGTAGGGAATGCGGAAACATCACATATCAATTGACATAAATAATGTATAGTTCGAGTCATTTGACATTTTATTATTTAAACAATTACATGACCTTTTATTTTACTATATAGCTATTGGGATGAGGTTAGTTTCTACAATTTTATGGGTAACGCTTCAGTCCTTATTATCTCCTATGAGGCTATTATTTCTATATTACATACCTTACCAATAATCATACTTCCATTCCCTTCCTCGTGAATTACTTAATTTATACTCATTGACGAATCGACTAATTAAGCGCTCCTCATAATCTTATGTTCTGATAAACTTTATTAGCCACTAAATTCTTGCTTAATTGGTGTAATACTTTCTATAAATAATTAACTGGTATTCAAGTTATTCCACAATACTGTTGTTAGATTCGGGTTTTTTCGCTAAATAACTAAAACAATAAAGTGTTGTAAAGACTCGATATATCGTTTTGACTTTTAATTTTTGGTTCTGTTATTTGAAATTTCGTATCGCTTTATTTAATAATTTATAATTTGTCTGCATAGTTCGTTTCGATTTCCAAAAGTGTTTAGATGTGCTTTGGTAGAGACATTCTAATTGTTATTGGAGTTAGACCACGATCAATAGTCTTAAGGTAGAGACATTCTAATTGTTATTGTAGTTAGACCATGATCAATAGTCTTAATAAATAATCTCAGCTTGTTTTGACGATTCATGAAGGTTCGTACAATGATTTTGGACATGTATAATGGGGTCCATCCCATTTAATCATGGAAAAAAGTTCTTCCTTCTTTTGTTAAAAAAGGCTGCAAGCAGCCCACATTTTTAATTTGTTTGATTAAAAATGTCAAGATGAGTGTGCTGCTCTTTCCTGTTTTTTGCCTATAAAATGAGAGTTTCGGCTCGCATTTTGTGACACCAACAGAAAGAGAGAAAAAGAGTAAGGTTTCACAGACAGGGTATAAGAAAATCATCTGTGAGGAAAATAGAGAGTGAGTGATATTGTAGTGAGGTGGAATATCAAAAAGAGGATTATTTCTTTTGAGTGTTGTACTAGTCGTTGGAGTATATTACTTGGACCTACAAAGTGTAAAAATTCCTTACTATAGTGATATCACTTGCTCCTCTCAGGGCCGTGGTTTTTTCTCTTATTCAGAAGGGTTTTCCAGGTAAAAATCTTGGTCTCTTTTATTGTTGTTAATTACCGTATCTCGGTGCTACAATATTATTCCGCTTTTATTACCATGAATATTATTTTGGTAGGAGGTTTATTCCCAACAACTGGTATCGGAGCACAGGTTCTGCTCGTTCACTAAAATACTATTCACTATCGGTAGTACTATACTCGGTGGAAAATAAAAATGTCAGGAGTAAAGTACGAGGTAGCTAAATTCAACGGAGATAACGGTTTTTCAACAAGGCAAAGAAGAATGAGGGATCTGCTCATCCAACAATTATTACATAAGGTACTAGTTGATGATGCCAAAAAGCCTGATACTGTGAAAGCTGAGGATTGGGCTGACTTGGATGAAAGAGCTGCTAGTGCAATCAGGTTGCACTTATCGGATTATGTGGTAAATAATATCATTGATGAAGACACTGCACATGGAATTCGGACGAGGTTGGAAAGCCTATACATGTCCAAAACGCTGACAAATAAATTGTACCTGAAGAAGCAGTTATATGCCTTACACATGGGTGAAGGTATGAATTTTTTGTCGCATTTAAATGTGTTTAAAGGACTAATCACACACCTTGCCAACCTCGGAGTAAAAATCGAGGAAGAAGATAAAGCCATCTTGCTATTGAACTCGTTGCCATCTTCGTACGATAATTTGGCAACAACCATCCTGCATGGTAAGACTACTATTGAGTTGAAAGATGTCACATCGGCTCTTTTACTCAATGAGAAGATGAGAAGAAGCCTGAAAATCAAGGACAGGCTCTTATCACAGAAGGTAGAGGCAGGAGTTGTCAAAGGAGTTCGTGCAACTATGGTAGATCCGGAGCTCGTGAAAAGTCAAAGAATCGATCCAAATCAAAAGCCAGAAATTGCTACAACTGTGATCAACCAGGTCACTTTAAAAGAGATTGCCCAAATCCAAGGAAGGGCAAAGGTGAAACTAGTAGCCAGAAGAATGACGACAACACAGCTGCCATGGTGCAAAACAATGACAATGTTGTCCTTTTTATAAATGAGGAAGAGGAATGCATGCACCTGTCAGGTCCAGAGTCGGAATGGGTAGTTGACACAGCGGCATCTTACCATGCCACACCGGTAAGAGATCTTTTTAGTAGATATGTAGCAGGTGATTTCGGCACCGTGAGAATGGGTAATACGAGTTACTCAAAGATTGCGGGGATTGGTGACATTTGTATCAAGACAAATGTCGGATGCACATTGGTTTTAAAGGATGTGCGGAATATACCTGATTTTCAGATGAACTTGATCTCGGGGATTGCTTTGGACTGAGATGGATACGAGAACTATTTTTCAAATCAAAAGTGGAGACTCACCAAGGGATCATTGGTGATTGCAAAGAGAGTTTCTCGTGGCACGTTGTACAGGACAAATGGAGAAATATGCCAAGGAGAATTGAATGCGGCACAAGATGAGATTTCTGCAGATTTGTGGCATAAAAGAATGGGCCATATGAGCGAGAAGGGATTGCAGGTTCTTGCCAACAAATCACTCATTTCTTATGCCAAAGGTACAACGATAAAACCTTGTAACTATTGTTTATTTGGTAAACAACATCGGGTGTCATTTCAGACATCTTCTGAAAGAAAGTTGAATATACTTGATTTAGTATATTCTGATGTTTGTGGCCCAATGGAAATTGAATCAATGGGCGGTAACAAATATTTTGTTACTTTTATTGATGATTCTTCACGAGAATTGTGGGTTTATATTTTGAAAACCAAATACCAGGTGTTTCAAGTTTTCCAGAAGTTTCATTCTCTAGTAGAAAGGGAGACAGGTCAAAAGCTAGAACGTCTCCGAAGTGACAATGGAGATGAATATACTTTAATTTGAAGAGTACTGTTCAAGTCATGGGATCAGACATGAAAAGACAGTTCCTGGAACCCCACAGCACAATGGTGTAGCAGAGAGGATGAACCGCACTATCGTGGAGAAGGTGAGAAGCATGCTCAGAATGGCTAAACTACCTAAGTCATTATGGGGTGAAGCAGTTCAAACAACATGTTACCTGATCAATAGGACTCCGTCAGTTCCACTGGCGTTTGACATCCCAGAGAGAGTTTGGACCAATAAGGAAGTGTCCTACTCGCATCTGAAGGTGTTCGGTTGCAGAGCTTTTGCACATGTACCAAAATATCAGAGAACAAAGCTGGATGATAAATCTGTTTCCTGCATATTTATCAAATATGGAGATGAAGAGTTCGGGTACAGATTTTAGGATCCTGTAAAGAAGAAGGTCATCAGAAGCAGAGATGTAGTCTTCCGAGAAAGTGAAGTTGGAACTGCTACTGATATGTTAGAAAAAGCGAAGAATGGTATAATTCCTAACCTTGTTACAATTCCTTCTATTTCTAACAATCCCATAAGTGCAGAAAGTACGACCGACGAGGTTGCCGAGCATGGGAGCAACCTGGGGAGGTTATTGAGCAGGGGGAGCAACTTGATGAAGGTGTCGAGGAAGTGGAGCACCCCACTCAGGAAGAAGAACAACCTCAACCTCTGAGGAGATCAGAGAGGCCAAGGGTAGAGTCATGCAGGTACCCTTCCACAGAGTATGTCCTCATTAGTGATGAGGGGGAGCCAGAAAGTCTTAAGGAGGTGTTGTCCCATCCAGAAAAGAACCAGTGGATGAAAGCCATGCAAGAAGAGATGGAATCTCTACAGAAAAAATGGCACGTACAGGCTGGTTGAACTTCCAAAGGGAAAAAGACCACTCAAATGAAAATTGGTCATTAAACTCAAGAAAGATGGAAATGGCAAGCTGGTCAGATACAAAGCTCGATTGGTGGTTAAAGGCTTCGAATAGAAGAAAGATATTGATTTTGACGAAATTTTCTCACCTGTAGTCAAAATGACTTCTATTCGAACAATTTTGAGCTTAGCAGCTAGCCTAGATCTTGAAGTGGAGCAGTTGGATGTGAAAACTGCATTTCTTCATGGAGATTTGAAGAAGAGATTTATATGGAGCAGCCAGAAGGATTTGAAGTAGCTGGAAAGAAACACATGGTGTGCAAATTGAATAAGAGTCTTTATGGATTAAAGCAGGCACCAAGGCAGTGGTACATGAAGTTTGAATCATTCATGAAAAGTCAAACATACATAAAGACCTATTCTGATCCATGTGTATACTTCAAAAGATTTTCTGAAAATAATTTTATTATATTGTTGTTGTATATGGATGACATGTTAATTGTAGGAAAAGACAAGGGGTTGATAGCAAAGTTGAAGGGAGATCTGTCCAAGTCATTTGATATGAAGGACTTGGGCCCAGCACAACAAATACTAGGGATGAAGATAGTTCGAGAGAGAACAAGTAGAAAGTTGTGGCTATCTCAGGAGAAGTACATTGAACGTGTACTAGAACGCTTCAACATGAAAAATGCTAAGCCAGTCAGCACACCTCTTTCTAGTCATCAAAAATTGAGCAAAATGATGTGTCCTACAACAGAGGAGGAGAAAGGTAACATGGCTAGAGTTCCTTATTCTTCAGCAGTCGGAAGCTTGATTTATGCAATGGTATGTACTAGACCTGATATTGCTCACGCAGTTGGTGTTGTCAGCAGGTTTCTTGAAAATCCTGGAAAGGAACATTGGGAAGCAGTCAAGTGGATAGTTAGGTACCTAAGAGGCACCACGAGAGATTGCTTATGCTTTGGAGTATCGGATCCAATCTTGAAGGGCTATACGGATGCTGATATGGCAGGTGACATTGACAACAGAAAATCCACTACTAGATATTTGTTTACATTTTCATGGGGAGCTATATCATGGCAGTCGAGGTTGCAGAAATGTGTCTCACTCTCTACAACTGAAGCGGAATATATTGCCGCTACTGAAGCTGGCAAAGAGTTGATATGGCTCAAACGGTTCCTTCAAGAGCTTGGATTGCATCAGAAGGAGTATGTCGTCTATTGTGACAGTCAAAGTGCAATAGACCTTAGCAGGAACTCTATGTACCATGCAAGGACCAAACGCATAGATGTGAGATATCACTGGATTCATGAGAAAGTGACGGACGAATCTTTACAGGTCAAAAAAATTCACACAAGCGAAAATCTTGCAGATATGCTGACCAAGGTGGTACCAAGGGACAAGTTTGAGCTATGCAAAGAACTTGTCCGCATACACTCAAACTAGAAACTGCGGTGTTATTCCCTCTAGATAAATGGGACTGGAGGGGGAGATTAATGGGGTCAATCCCATTTAATCATGGAAGAAGGTTCTTCCTTCTTTTGTCAAAAAAGGCTGCAAGCAGCCCATATTTTTAATTTGTTTGATTAAAAATGTCAAGATTGGTGTGCTGCTCTTTTCTATTTTTTTGCCTATAAAATGAGAGCTTCGGCTCTCATTTTGTGACACCAACAGAAAGAGAGAAAAAGAGTAAGGTTTCACAGACAGGTTATAAGAAAATAGTCTGTGAGGAAAATAGAGAGTGAGCGATATTGTAGTAAGGTGGAATATCAGAGGGTTATTTCTTTTGAGTGTTGTAGTGGTCGTTGGAGTATTTTACTCGGACCTACAAAGTGTAAAAATTCCTTACTATAGTGATATTAGTTGCTCCTCTTAGGGCCGTGGTATTTTCCCTTGTTTAGAAGGGTTTTCCACGTAAAAATCTTGGTGTCGTTGTTACTCTTTTATTCTTGTTAATTACCGTATCTCGGTGCTACCTTATTATTCCGCTTTTATTACCGTGAATATTATTTTGGTAGGGGGTTTATTCCCAACAATGTACGTATATTTAATTTGGTTCTGGATGACCCAAGGTTGATCTAGTGCTTATAATTAAAAGTAGAAAATTTTGAGCTTATGAACTTTTGATGTCTTTGGATTGATGGTTAATTCTTGATTTTTGATGTTATTTTGATATTTTGAGATTTCGAGCGAGTTTTTATAATGTTCATATACTTATAGGATGTTTTTACTAAGGCCCACGAGGCTCGCTGTGAGTTTCAAATTTGTTTCAAATGAGGTTCTTTGTAAATTACTATTGTTGGCGTGCTGAACTTGGAGGTATCGCACCTGCGCTGATTAGGTTCTCAAGTGTGAAGTCAAACAACGTGGGTTGCACCGCATTTGTGTGGGAAGGATAAGTTGGGAAAATGTCACACCTATGATGTGAGGTGTGCAGGTATGGATCTTCATATGCGTAATGCCGGTACGTATCTGCAAAGATGCTAGTCTTAGTGGAATGTCGCACCCGCAACTGCTTTGTCGCACATTCGCTAGCCGCATCTGTGTGTGTCGCATCCATGAAATTTCCAGCCATGGAGAATTGAACCTGCATTTGGACACGATTGCACCTGTGATACTCCATCTACACATGCGATATCTAAGGCCTGGCAAGGGGAGAAGAGCTTCGAGATCGAGTTGATTTTCTTCTCTTTGAAGACCTATTCCACTATCACGATCCAATATTCCCACCATCGGGACCATGATGACGTCAAATTTTTTACTTTCTAGGAAAGCGAACGTTAGAGTAACTTATTTCTTTTTTACAATATAGATTCAAACAGAAGAACTGAAATACTGCAGAATTCCAAAGTACAAATGTGAAAGCTAAAACAGCCAAACGTTTGCTAAAATTCCTAGAGCCGGTGTCACAAGTGCACGAGCTACTAAAATAGTACATACAAGGTTCAAAAATAAATATATGCCCATCTGATGGAAAATACACAGCTAAATAAAGGGGGGTTGGGACTCCAGGAGGTGCGAGCGCTAAACAATTGTACCTCAAGTCTCTAATATCTTGATCAATCCAAGTATCCTAACAGCCGTCACTAGGACCGACTAAAAAATCTACACAAGAATTGAAGAGGTGTAGTATGAGTACAACCGACCCCATGTACTCTATAAGTACCGAGTCTAACATTGACGAAGTAGTGATGAGGCTAAAGCGGATCACCTACGCTACAACCCATACGTAGTATATAATAAAATCAAAAAAGAAAATATATAACAAAATAAGGCAGTTCTTGAAAAATAATATCTGCAACATCAAGAATTAAACTACCGTCGTTCATAATTACCATTCCTTGGAGTTTCAAATAAAAATACCAAAAATCAACACAACTCAAGGAAATAATAACATATAGGTTATTGCAGCATGCAACCCGATCCCACTATACAACACAAAATCCTTGTGTGTGTGTGTATCGTGGAACGCACAATCGGATCCCACAATATATTAATATAAGTATCATAATTCAACCTTATATCACCGTATCAATCTACCCTTATATTACATGTTGTGACGTGCAACCTGATCCCACTGTATCTGTAACGACTCGGCTGGTTTTTTTGAGATTTCTAGCTTTGGTCCATCATTTCCTGCTTCCTTTGTATTCTACGACTATATTATGATATACCGAGTTAGTTGGTTCAGGTCCGGAGTAGTTTCGAAGTAAATTGAGGCACATAGTCTCTTATTTGAAAGCTTAAGTTAGAAAAATTTACCGGATATATAAACAATCTTGAAATTTGAATTATGATGGTTTTGTTAGATACTTTAAGTGATTTTTTACTTAGGAACGCGTCCGGAATGTGTTTCGGAGGTCAATAATAGAATTAGGCTTGAATTGGCAAAAGTTAGAATTTTGGAGATTTTGGCCGGTAGTGAAAATTTTGAGATCCGAATTGGATTCGATTTTTTGGAAGTTGAAATTGGTTCATGGTATCATTTATGAGTGGCATATAAAATTTGAGGTCATTCAGACGTGGTTTCATAGGTTTTGGAATTGTTTGTGGAATTCGGAAATTAGAAGTTCTTTAGGCTTGAATCTGAGAGTAATGATATTTTTATATTGTTTTGAGTGATTTCAAGGTTTGACTAAGTTCGTATGGGGATATTTGACTCTTTGGTAGGTTTTTTTTAAGTATCGAGGGCCTCGAGTTTTTTAAGTTGATTAACAAAACAAGTGTAGAGTTTGAAATTTTGCTGACGTTAGCTATTGCTGGTATAATCGCACCTGCGAGGATATTTTTGCTGGTGGAATGATCTCAGGCGCGATGGAGAGGTGCAAATGTTGATTTTGGCATTGCCTTGGGAGCATCTACAAGCCCGCATATGCAATAATGGGTCGTTGATGCGGATGAGAAGACCTTGGCTCTTTCCTCAAAAAGGGAGAGGTGAGCGCAGGTGCGAGACCTGGGGTGCAGGTGCGGGCCAGTGATTTCCTTAATGGCAATAATTAAGGAAACTTGATTTCACTTAATACCAATTGAGAGACGTAAAGGTAAGTATTGTAAATTAAAGGTGATCCTAGAGAGTGATCCTCGTTTGTGAGTTTTGAGAGTCTTTTTTATGGGTTTTGTAAATACTCGTATAATCTATTCTTGTGAGTAATAGAGGTTGTTTTTCTCTCAAATTTGTGTTTACCAACGCCCAATCGATCCTCATACCCCCCAACAAGTGGTATCAAAGCGAGGTTAGAGGCGTTGGTCGAGTTTTTAGGTGATGGGCAAATTTGGATTTTCGGGGCTTTGCTCGAAATCCAATTCTGACGGCACCATTGGATTCGTCTCGTCGAACGGAGTCCAACGCACCAAATAGCGACCTAATCGGAGATCAAACGAGCCCAGAAATCGCGGTCAAAGTTTGGTCAACTTTGCCGGAGGTTCGCCGGGGCCGGAGAAGACAACCGTCGCCGGAAATTTCGCCGGAGAAGACGACCGGTCAACTGTAGCGAACCATTCAACTCTCTGAAATTGCACATTGGTCACTCAACTTTCAAAAATTACAGTTTTGCCCCTATAGTGGAATTTCAGCCACGAAGTGTCAATTCCACCATTTTTCGACCGTTCCGGACGCAACGGTGGACTCCGTGTTTAAAGATTCAACTCCGATCATGTTGAAAAATTATTTTATAAGATGATAATGTCCACAGAAGAGTCACATCATCTTTCGGAGCCATGATTACGTTTACTGCCACAAATTACACGTTATGGAGACCTCGGATGGAAGATCTCCTATGCTGTAAAGATTTGTTTGATCCCATAGAATTGATGGGTAAAAATCCTGATCCCACCAAGGAGTTAGAGTGGAAGAAATCAAATCCAAAAACTATTGATCAAATCCGTCAAGGGATTGATCATAGTGTCTTCCACCATGTTGCACAAGAAACAGACGCATATACCCTCTGGAAGAAGTTGGAAGACATGTACCAGGCCAAGACCGCTCGGAATAAGGCCCTATTGATGAGGCGCTTAGTCAACAGGAAGCTAAAAATGAAACTTTAGTTGTCGAGCATACGAGTGAGTTCCAAAACCTGGTCAACCAGTTGTCGTCTGTAGAGATGCCACTTAGCGATGAAGTTCAGGCGCTGTTACTACTCGGTTCCCTTCCCGATAGTTGGGAAATGCTGGTCTTATCACTCAGCAACTGAGCCCCTAATGGAAAACTTACCATGTCAATGGTCAAGGATGCCCTATTCAGTGAAGAGGCAAGGAGAAAGGAGATGGGCACAGATCAGACTCATGCCTTTGTCACAGAGAACCAAGGGAGGCAACAAAAGAGTAGCAAAAGCAAATGGAGAGGCAGAAGCAAGAGCAGGGGCAGGTTCACTGGTGGCAGAAAACCAACATATAAGTGTCATCATTGTGGAATAGAGGGACATATGAAGAAGAACTGCTACAAATGGAAAGAGGAGCAAGGCCAAAGCAGTTCGCTGCCGAAGAACAAGGGTGGAGAAAATTTAGTTACTATCTATGGTGATATAGCTTATTGTTCAACCCAAGATGACACATGCCTTCACGTCTCACGAGAAGACACGGAATGGGTGGTGGATACTGCAGCATCATACCACGTGACTCCATACAAGGAATACTTCACAACATACAAAGTCGGTGACTTTGGAGCTGTGAAAATGGGAAATTCCAGTTCCGCTAAGATTGTCAGAATTGGTGATGTCCAGATAAAGACAAGTTCCGGGAGCACAATCACTTTGAAGGATGTCCGCCAGGTGCCAGATCTTCGGCTAAATCTATTGTCAGGAATAGCTCTTGGCAAACAGGGCTACGATAGTCACTTCAGTAAAGGAACATGGAAGTTAACAAGAGGTGCTATGACAGTCGCCCGAGGACATATTTGTGGCACTCTATACAAGACTTATGTAAAGATATACAGAGACAGCCTCAACGTTGCAGAAAAGGAGGCTTCTCAAAATTTATGGCACCAGAGACTCGGCCACATGAGTGAGAAAGGGTTGTCTACCCTAATAAAAAACGAGTTCATCAATGTGGACAAGGATGTTGTACATTGTCTGTTTGGTAAGCAGCATAGAGTCTCGTTTAATTCCTCTTCAACGAGAAGATCAGAGTTACTCAGTCTGGTACACTCTGATGTTTGCGGTCCCTTAGAGGTTGAATCACTCAGCGGCAATTGATTCTTTCTAACGTTCATTGATGATGCTTCTTGAAAGGTGTGGGTGTATTTCTTACGGACGAAGGACCAGGTGTTCGATTACTTCAAATTGTTCCATGTCATGGTAGAACGTGAGACAGGAAAGAAGTTGAAGTGTCTTCGATCCGACAATGGAGGTGAATACTCTTCCAGGCAGTTCAATGCCTATTGCAGATCATATGGCATTCGACATGAGAAGACGGTCCCACGCACCCCTCAACACAACGGTGTAGCTGAAAGAATGAACCGAACAATCATGGAACGTGTTCGGAGCATGCTCAGTATGGCTAAGATGCCAAAGCCATTCTGGGGAGAAGCAGTCAGAGCCGCATATTACTTGATCAACCGATCTCCATCAGTACCATTGAATTTTGAAGTTCCGGAGAAACTTTGGTCTGGAAAGGATCCATCATATTCTCACTTGAGAACATTTGGATGTTTGGCATACGCACACGTATCCAAGGAGCTCAGGCAGAAGCTAGATGCAAGGATCTCTCCATGTATATTCATAGGCTATGGAGATGAAGAATTTGGATACAGATTATGGGACCCAAAGGAGAAAAAGGTGATCAGAAGTAGGGACGTAGTGTTCCATGAAAACCAGACAATAGAAGATATTGAAAATCCCACAATATCTTAGAAGCCAAATGTTGCTCCTCAGGTGCCAGAGGCAACAGTAGAATCATTCATGAGAAATGAAGATACAGTGCCAGAAGATATTCTAGAAGTAGAAGACAATGAGGAAGAAGACGATGTTGAGCATGGGGAGCCACAACCCGCTCCGCCAGATGTTCCAGAACCATCACAAGACTCAGATGATGGTGGATCTCCTCATATTCCAGAAGTTTGTAGATCTGAACGAGGTTGGATTCCATCGAGAAGATATCCAGAATCCGAATATCTTCTACTTACTGAAGATGGAGAACCAGAGAGTTTCCATGAAGCAGTATATCATAAGGACAAAGAACAGTGGTTGCTCGCAATGTAGGACGAGATGGAATCTCTGCAGAAAAATCAGACTTATGAGATCGTAGAACTTCCAAAAGGGAAGAAGGCACTGAAAAATAAATGGGTGTTCAAGCTGAAGAAAGATGGCAGTGGAAAAGTGGTGAAATACAAAGAACGGTTGGTAGTCAAAGGATTCCAGCAGAAGAAGGGAATCGACTTTGATGAGATTTTTTCACTCGTAGTCAAGATGACTTCAATCACAGTCATACTTGGATTGGTCGCAAGTATGAACTTGGAGCTTGAAAAGATGGATGTGAAGACAACGTTTCTTCATGGAGATTTAAAAGAAGAAATCTATATGTAGCAGCCCAAAGGTTTTGAGGTTTCAGGAGATAACCTCGTGTGCAAGCTGAAGAAGAGTTTGTACAGTTTGAAGCAGGCACCAAGACAGTGGTACAAGAAGTTTGACTCGTGCATGGTGAGTCAAGGGTACAAGAAAACTGCCGCAGATGAATGTGTTTACATTCAGAAATTTTCAGACGGGAATTTCGTTGCTCTTCTACTATATATAGACGATATTCTGATCGTGGTGAAAGACGCAACGAAGATCAACCAGCTGAAGAAGGAACTCTCTAAGTCTTTTGACATGAAAGACTTAGGACCGGCTCAACAAATATTGGGAATGCAGATCACCCGAAACAGGAAGAACCGCAGGTTATGGCTATCTCAGTAGAAGTATATTGAACGAGTGCTTGCACGGTTCAATATGAACAATGCCAAACCAGTTAGCATTCCATTAGCCAACCATTTCAAGCTGAGCAAGAGTTCCTGTCCCTCATCCAAGGAAGATATTGGGGAGATGTCGTCAGTACCATATTCTTCAGCAGTTGAAAGTTTGATGTATGTTATGGTCTGTACGAGGCCCGATATTGCTCACGCAGTGGGAACAGTGAGTCGTTTTCTCTCCAACCCCGGGAAAGAGCATTGGGAGGCAGTAAAGTGGATTCTTAGGTACCTTAAGGGTACAATGAAATTATGTCTTTGTTACGGGGGAGCTGATCCAATCTTGGAAGGCTATACAGATGCAGATATGGCCGGAGATCTTGATAGTAGAAAATCTACTTCAGGATTCATTTACACTTTTGCAGGGGGAGCTGTTTCATGTCAGTCTAGGCTACAGAAGTGTGTTGCTTTATCCACAACCGAAGCAGAATACATTGCTGCCACTGAAGCTAGAAAAGAGATGTTGTGGCTAAAGCGTTATCTCCAAGAGTTTGGAATCAAACAAAAGGAGTACAAGGTACATTGTGACAGTCAGAGTGCTTTGGATTTGAGCAAGAACTCCATGTACCATTCCTGTACGAAACATATTGATATTCGCTATCATTGGATACGCGAGGTGATGGATCGACAACTGTTGAGACTAGTGAAGATCCATACGAAGGAGAATCCAGCTGATATGTTAACAAAGGTAGTGACTCGAGAAAAGCTAGAGTTATGCAGCGACATAGCCGGGATGTTTATTTCAGATACGGCTGGAGGGGGAGAATTGATTACTTCCAGCCGTACTTCTAGATGTTCAAACTAGCAAACTTTGAACAAGCCAACCATAGCCTCCATGGGAAGCTTCTTTATTCACACGGGCAGCCCACAATGGTTGAACAAGCCAACCACAGCCTCCATGGGAAGCTTCCTTATTCACACGGGAATTTCCACAAAAACCCTCACCATTTTTGCTATAAATAGAGGTGCTTGCCCTCATTGTAAATTATCACAAAAATTAGAGTGTTCATCACCAAGAAGAGTGAGAACAAGAGTGATCCTAGAGAGTGATCCTCGTTTGTGAGTTTTGAGAGTCTTTTTTATGAGTTTTGTAAATACTCGTGTAATCTGTTTTTCTCTCAAATTTGTGTTACCAACGCCCAATCGATCCTCATACCCCAACACATTGTGCTCTGGTTACGTTCTTGATCTTGAGTATTATTTATCAAGAGAAAAATGTTTACTATCTTGAAAATTATTGTCAGTAGCTTTATATTTGGCCTTATTGAGATTAATTCTCAGTACATGACTGGGCATAAATTCGTTTGTGAAGTTTTATACTGGAACAAGATAAAGGCAACCGGTGAGTTTGATGGGAATAATATTTTGTTAGCTGTCACGGCTCTTAATAAGGTTAAATAAGCTTTTAATCAGTTGGAAGGTTATATGAAGATAAATAAGACAATTCCAATAATTTCCTTGAACTAATTTTAAAAGGCTTGACTCGAGTACATTAATGTTATGATTGAAAGTGTTAGCTTCTTGGGATAACAAAAGCTGGAAGGAACACATTTTCCGCTTAAAACCTTGTCCTAGTACAACCTTATTGCCTTCATCCCATTTTTTGTGATCTTAGTTTGATTGGCACATAGAATAAGAGTATTAACTAAAAAATTGCACAGGCACCCAAAACTAATGATTAAGGGTCTAGTTTGTAGATAGTTGGTTAGTATTGGAGAGTTTGAACTTGATTTAGTTTTGCAATTACTTTTGGTATATACCCTTTGTTCTGCGAATCTGTTTCTTGCCTCATTTAATAAGCTCTACAATTGGCAGAAATAACCAGTCAATTGTTATTATTGGTTGCTTTTTTGAATAGTTCCTTGATGTTTTCTTGCTTATATACTGTTATTCTTTATTGTTGGTGTTGTGTAACATATGTAAACAACCAACTCAGATATGTGGGCAGTTGGTGCAATACTTGCTGAACTTTTCACTTTGTGCCCAATTTTCCCTGGTGAAAGGTAATCTCATGGCCCATAATTAGTTACGTGAAAATGATGTGCTATATTCCTTCTTTTGGAGCTTAGACTTCTTTTTACCTCATATAGTTAGAATGCTTGTTGCTTTCGTGAAAATTTAAAGAGATATTGATATATCTTGAAGTACTCTCATAGTCAATTACCCAGCATTATTTTGATGTTGCAAGATTCTTTTATGCTAGTAAATTGAAGCTTGATTTATTTGAATATTAAGTCATATTATTTGGAGAACTGTAAATTTTGAGCTTTCTAATCTTCTTTTCCTATGGTCAGTGAAACTGATCAATTGTATAAGATATGCTGCATTCTTGGACCACCAGATTGGACTATCTTCCCAGAAGGGAGAAGTGCTTCACGATTGGTTGATATAAGTAATTTAAATGTAACTCTAGCTTGAACCTATTGCAAGTTTCCTTCCATTTTCATGTGATCTCTCTTACTGATATGCGCATGCGCATGCTGATGTGCGCACTAACACATTGAGTTCTTTCCTTCTGTTATTATCCTTTCTTTTTGGCAGGTTTCACCAGTCAATCTGTCTGATGTCATTCCAAATGCAAGTTTGGAAGCTATTGATTTGATCAAGGTTGTTCTTTGCAATCTCTACCATATTATTGCCATTTTCTCATGAATTAGAAAATACTTAACAATTTATGCATTCATATCATAGCAGCTCTCTTCATGGGACCCTTTAAGGAGGCCAACTGCTGAACAATGCTTGCAGCACCCGTTTTTCCACGTAAGATATTTCTCTTATTTGTCATTTGCTTGCTCTAATTACAATTTGTTAGCGGCATGATTGGCATCTTTCCGTAATGGTTGAATAAGTTACTGCTTGCTAATAAATTAGGTTGGTAAGTGGCTACTTGAGCCACTAGAGGATCCGCTGCAGCTTAAGTTAAGCAATGGTGGTAAGAACTGACAAAACAGTTTTAGCCTTAGTGTTATCTTTAACAAGTCTGTGAAGCTAACCTCTGTTTCTGCAGGACCTAAGCCAAATCTTGAGTTGAACCTCTGGGACTTTGGGAGACAAAGATGATTATTTTCTTGGTTTAACTTTGGGAATTAACCCAAGTCCTCCTAGCTTGGGTATGTATTTTATACTTTTCATTATTCCTGCTACTTGCAGCGCAATATGCTTTCCATTTTCTTTTTCATCATACCTTTTGCAGCCGTGAAATATAAATTCGCAACAGTTTCATGTCTTTGCTGCGATGCACATCTGCCTGTGACTCAATCTGTTGCAAGAACTGCATTTACATGTCTGCCTAAGAGTCACTTTGTTAACAAAATTGCAGTTTGGTTGATGTTAATTCTGGATTTCATTATAACTGGTACATTGTTCCCTGTTTGTCTCTTATAAGTTATGCCTACACCACCAACTCCCCTAAAATAAAAATAAATGGAAAATTTTCCCAGTAAAAAGAGTTATACAAGTTAAAAGATCCTTAAAGAAATAAACTATCATTGTCATTAGAATAACTTTTATTTCACAGATTATTTTTGTTTCAAGTAGAAGTGCTTGTCCCCATTTAGTTTCTGTCTTGAATTTAAACTTCAAGTTTTTTACTTTTCTATTTTCTCTTTTTAGTTGCACCTTTCTAAAACTATTTACCTTGATCATGTTATATAGATTTTTTTCTGGTGGAAATGACAAGTAGAAGTCGAGGCACAGGAACGGTAAGTTGTATTGTGTTTTCTTTTCTCAGTAGCTTTACTCACTGTTTTTAGGGTTTTCTTTCACGATGCTCTTGATCACATAGCAGTTACATTGGCCTGAATAATTTTCTGGCGACAAATGGCAGGATATGTTGTTTTGTTCTGATTTTCAGGGTCACAGCAATCAGGTAGGTTGTGTACATCTCTCGATATCTTTAATACCTTATTGTGTTGACCATTGTAGAAATTTATGGGACTTGTCCTCGCTGCATATAATAACCCCATGGGGACATCTTTGGGTTCTGTTCTTTAAGCATTTAGAAATTTATGGGACTTGTCCTTGCTGCATATAATAACCCCATCGTTGATGCTTTTTTTATTTTTATTTTTCATTTTTTTAAAACAGTTTTTTGGTCATTGCTTCCTCCTGATCACCATCAAACCTCTGTGCCAATGGAGTCGTCATTGACCTCATCATTCAGGTCAGTTACTATTCTTCTAATTAAACTTCGGTCAGTTGTTTAATAATGTACTATATATGGAGTATGGCAAAGGAATACATCTTCCTTCTCTTTACAAATTTCTACAATATACTAAGGTTTCCAACAGCAATATCCAGTATATTCCCACAGTGTGAGGTCTGATGAGGATAATGTGTATGCGGACCTTACTCCCCCTATCTTGTGGAGGTAAAAAAGTTGTCTCCGGTAGATCTTTAGCTCAAGAAAGCAATACTCGGCAGGTTGAAAAAGAGAAACAATATTGAAGAAGCCATGTTGAAAACGATAAATACAAGAACAATAGCAATAACAAAATAACAGGGCAATGAGAAAACCGAAACAATGAAAACATGTAGTAATAAAATCGAAGGTTATGATAATACGATATGATAATAATCATACACATGAAATGAAAAACGTGGAACATATACGATAATCCAAATTCGACTACCTACTAACTTTCTACACTAATCATCGATCTCCACATTCTCCTATCTAGTATCACGTCCTCAATAAACTGGAAGTGTGTCATATCATGTCTAATCAATTCTCCCTAATACTTTTTCGGCCAACCTCTTTTCCTTAGACCCACAATAGCCAATTTCTCACACCTGCTCACTGGTCTCCTCGTCATATGCTCGAACCATCTCAACCTCGCTTCCCTCATTTTGTCAACCACGTAGGTTTCTCCTAGCCTCCTACCTTGTTCCGAATATCTTCGTTCCTAATCTTATCTCTCGTAATATGTCCACAAATCTATCTCAACATCCTCATTTCCGCTACTCTCATTTTCTGAGCGTGAAAATTTTTGACTGGCCAGCACTTCGTACCATACAACATGGCTGGTCTAACAACTCTATAGAAATTACCTTTAAGTCTTAGTGGCACCTTTTTATCACATAAAATACTGCATACGAGCTTCCGTTTCATCCCCCTCTCTCTAATACGATGTGTGACATCGCCGTTAAACCCTTTTTTGGATTATAGACCTCAGATACCTGAAACTTCCTCTCTTGGGATGACTCATGCACCAATCCTTACTTCCACGTCTGCCTCATGAGGTTCGCCATTGAACTTGCACTCTAAGTACTCCGTCTTGATCCTGCTCAACCTGAAACCTTTAGACTCTAAGAATTATCTCCAAACTTCTAGCTTATTAACTCTGCCGCGTGTTTCATTAACCAACCCTATGACATCTAAAAATCGCATACACTATGGCACCTCCCCCTGAATATGTCGCATCAATTCATCTATCACCAAAGCAAATAAAAAGGGGCTAAAAGTAGATCTTTAGTGCAACCTCATCACAACTGGGAAGTGTTCTGAGTCTCGTCCAACTGCTCTTACCCGGTTCTTGGCTCGATCACATATGTCCTTACTCACCTTAATATATGCCACAGGTACACCACTAGCCTCCAAACATCTACATAGAACCTCCCTCGTGACTTTATCGTATTCGTTCTCTAGGTCAATAAACTCTCTATATAGATCCCTCTTCCTCTCTCTCTATACTGCTCTGCCAATATCTTAACAAGATATGACTTTTGTCGTAGATCGCCCCAACATGAATCTCAATTGGTTCTCGTAAATCGACACCCCCTCTTATCCTCATCTTCACCACCCTCTCCCAAACTTCCATCGTGTGGCTAGGCAGCTTGATACCCCTATAATTGTTGTAATTTTGAATATCACCTTTGTTCTTGTACAACAAAATCATGGTATTCCACCTCCATTCCCTGGGCATTTTTAATTTCCTAAAAATGACATTAAACAACCTACTTAGTCACTTTATAACTGCCTTGCTTGCGCTCTGCCATAATTCTATCGGGGTATCGTCATGCCCGGTCGCTTTTCCCTTCCTCATCTTATGCATAGCCCCCTCAACCTCCTCAAATTTTATACGCCTACAATACCCAAAATCACGACGACTCTCAAAGTGCTCTAAATCACCCCAACATAATAGTTCTTTGCCACTCTTCATGCAAGAGTCCATGACATTACTAAGTTTTCCCTATATATATATAAAGCCATTTGCTCATAATCATTAGTGTTGTCACAATTTGCTTATCCCCTTAGCTCAATTAATTAACGGCGTTGTGAGGATGTGAGTAGATTAATATTTTTTTAGAACATCCAAGTGTTTATTAATCCATGATTTTGTGGTGTGGAAAAATGGATTAAAGGATAAAAGATTGTATTAAAAAGTAATAGTGGGTCTCTTTTTTTTTTTTTGTAGTTTCTGAAATGTATTTAAATTTTCGAAGTAATTATATTATCCTCCATCTCCAAACAGTCGAGCTCAAGTGTTTGTTATCAAAAGAAAAGCAAACACTAAAAAGACCTTGTCCTCCACTTTGTATTTCAATACGAGTGTATAATTGGCTGCTTCAGGGACGGGTTAAAACAGATTCAGAGGGTGCAGTCCAATATTTTATGGATGACTTGGTAACGATGAGTCGAGACAGAATACTTTTTGTAAAAACAAAGAAAAGAAATGACGAAGTACTTACTAAAGAAAAAGATCAGATTGGTCAAACTGGACTAAGTGATAATACACTCCCCTCAAGTTTGGATAGTAACTGTATTCTTCAAAACCCTTAAGCTATCAAATATATGGTTGGGTCAAACAATTAAGACATTGCTCATATCTTGATGGTTTAGCAATATAGCAATACTTACCTGCTCAAAATGACACAATTAACCAAAAAATGCAATCACGTGTGTGTGATTGGAAAATGTAGAGAGTTTTGGGAGAATTAATTTTCTCGTATTGCTCACAAAAGTATATATAGAGTACAGAGAGGTAGCAAATCCTACCAACTATAGGACTGTACATAATGAAAGAAAATCAAATCCTACCAACTATAGGACTATCCAATAATGAAAGAATATTCTACCAATAATAAAAAGATACACACAACATATTCTAATATGTCCCCTCAAGATGGAGGGCCGGAGGACACGCCAATCTTGGACATTAGCAGAAGAAGCCGAGGACGAGATAAGTGCTTGGTGAGAGCATCAGCAAGCTGATCAGCAGAGGATACATGAGCAACACGAAGAGACCCATTTTGAACCAATTGACGAACAAAGTGATAATCAATGGAGATGTGTTTCATGCGCGAATGAAACACAGGGTTGGCACAGAGGTAAGTGGCGCCAATGTTGTCGCTATAAATGACAGGAGCAGCCGGAAGAGGGACATGAAGCTCGCGCAGCAGGGAATGAAGCCAACGGACTTCAGCGGCAGCAGAAGCAATGGCACAATATTCAGCCTCAGTAGAAGATCGTGCAACGGAACGCTGCTTTTTGGAGCTCCAGGAAATAGGATTAGGCCCCAGAAAGACAACATAGGCACCAGTTGAGGAGCGGTCATCACAGTTTCCACCCCAATCAGCATCAGAGAAACAATGCAGAGGTAGAGCAGATGAAGGACGCAGCCTGACTCCGAAGTCACGCATCCCATTCAGATACCGGAAGAGGCGCTTAACTGCACCCCAATGAGTGACAGTAGGAGCGTGCATGAACGGTGAGAGTTTATTCACAGCAAAGGAGATATCAGGACGAGTGAAGGAGAGATACTGGAGGCCCCCAAGGGCCTGTCGATAGGCGGATGCGTCGGCAGGAGCCGAGCCGTCGGCTAGATGAAGGCGGGTGGACGCCGCTGTTGGCGTCTGAACAGGGTTGGATTCCAGCATATTATGACGAATCAAAAGATCAACAACATACTTACGCTGAGAAAGAAACACCCCTTGGAGCTGCGCAGAACCTCAACACCAAGAAAGTAGCTGAGATCACCCATGTATTTAAGAGAAAATTTAGTCCCAAGAGAGTCAATCACACGGTTCAAGAAGGCCGAGTCATTACCAGTCAATATGAGATCATCAACATATACCAAAAAAGAGGCTGTAATACCAGAATGCTGAAAGACGAAGAGCGAAGTGTCAGAGGTAGTGTTGACGAAACCCATGGCCAAAAGGCATTAGCGGAGCTCATTGTACCATGCCCGGGGTGCTTGTTTGAGACCATAAATAGCTTTCTGTAACTTACAGACATAAGATGGATAGGCTTTATCAACAAAACCCGGCGGTTGTGCCATATAGACATCCTCTGTAAGCCTCGCGTGGAGAAAGGCATTGTTCACATCCATTTGACGAAGAGGCCAGCCCTTGGATACAGCTAGACTGAGAACCAAACGCACAGTTGCCGGCTTAATAACCGGACTGAAAGTCTCCTGGAAGTCGACACCTGGTCATTGATGAAAGCTTTTCGCAACAAGTCGAGCTTTGAACTTATCCACAGTACCGTCAGGCTTTCGTTTGATACGATAAACCCACTTGCAGCCCACCACATTCTGTGAAGAAGCATGTGGAACAAGATCCCAGGTGCCATTCCGTAGTAGAGCATCAAACTCCAATGACATAGCAGCGCACCAGCGCTCATCAGACATAGCACTAGACAAAGTCTGAGGTTCTGTAACAGCTGGAGAGGTTACAGCAGACATACCAAACTTCTTGTTGGGCGTAAAGATGTTATTTTTGCTGCGAGTTTGCATGTGATGACCGCCCTGAGAGGATGAAGGTGGCAGCATAGTGGGTGTAGCGGCGGCGGGGGCCGCTAGCGGTGCCGTAAGAGGCGCTGGTGGCTCGGGCGTTGGCGCCGGCGGTGCGTCCGGTGAAGGATCGCTAGTGGGAGCGACGGAAGGTACTGGTGGAGGCAGCGGAAGGACTTCTAGGGTGACCGGAATGGGTACGGGTGGAGACTCGGGGTTAGACAATTTGGAGAACGGGAAGATATCTTCATGGAAGGTGACATGACGCGAGACGAATATTTTAGACGTTGAGGGATCAAAGCATAAATATGCGCTTTGAGTGGATGAGTAGCCGAAGAGGACACAGGAACGAGATCTGGGTTCCATTTTGTGTGAGGTATAGGGCTGAAGCCAAGGGAAGCATTGAGAGCCGAAGACACGCAGTTTGGAAAGGTTGGGGCGCCTATGGAAGAGAGACTCAAAGGAGGAGAGCATCGAGAGATTTGTCTTGGGAATACGATTAATGAGATAGACTGCTATGGTAAAGGCATAACGCCAGTAAATGAGAGGGACAGAGACATAATGAAGGAGAGTGAGACCAGTATCGACAATATGACGGTGACGGCGTTCAGCATAGCCAATGTGTTGAGGTGTGTGAGGAGGTGAAGTGAGATGTGAGATGCCATGGGAGGCAAGAAAAGAGCGTAAAGCTAGGATTCACCCCCATTATCAGTATACAGAGTAATGATTTTAGCAGAGAAATATTTTTCTACAATGGACTTAAAAGTGGGGAAGGTTTGTAAGACATCAGATTTACGGCATAAAGGGAAAAACCAAGCGTACTTAGAAAAATGATCAACAAAAATGACATAATATTTAAATCCTTCATTAGAAGTAGCTGGAGAGGTCCATACATCAGAAAAAATAAGCTCCAGCGGAGCAGTAGAAGATAGACTTGACTCAGAAAAAGGTAACTTATGACACTTATGAAGCTTGCAAGAGACACAAGCAAAATGAGATACACTACTGGACGCTATACTGCTAGAAGACACTAAATAACGTAGGATTTTAGCTGACGGATGACCAAACCGAGAATGCCACAATGACGCAGGGAGCTTTTGTGCCGTGAGGGCGGACGGTAGACGGGAAGCCGCCGGCCAGTAGTATGTGTCGTTCCTACGTGGGCCACTGACGAGTGTTGCCCACATGCGATGATCCTTCACCTGAAAATCAATATCAGAAAAAACAACATTAACATTATTGTGACGACATAATTGAGCAACAGAGATCAAATTTTTACGAATATGTGGAACACAGAGAGCCCCAGACAATAAAAGAGAGGAATAACTGAAAAGTTGTCCAGTATGTGTAATTTTTAAACCTTCATCGTTGCCAATAACCACATCATCGAAACCAGTGTAAGTACTATGAAGAGACATGTTGGCAAGATCATTGGTTATGTGATGAGAGGCACCAGAGTCCAGGATCCAATCAGATGTAGAGGGAATTGTCGGAGAGTGATGGGCTGTGTGAGCAGCCGGATAAGATGGGGGAGCGTATGCTGGCCGCGGCAGTGGTCCACCTTAAGGGGGCTGATTGGCGCCGGAAATAGGATAGGACGGACAGCGGCGCGCGGAGTGGCCAAATTCACTGCAGAGCTGGCACTTCCCATTGTACCCGCGAGATTGGCCATTGTTGGAGTAACCACCGCGAACCGGAGGATGAACCACGGCTGCCACGGCCGCGCCTGCGGCCACCGAAGCGGTTACGGCCGGACTGCTGTCCGGCGACGAAGGCAGCCGACGGAGCCAAATCAGATGCGACGGAGGAGGCCGGCGCACGAGCAGTAATTTGATCCTCCATGCTTAACAGCTTGTCATGTAATTCAGCAAAAGAGATTGGAGATTCACGGGCTTGGATAGCATGAGAGAGCTCCATATACGGATCATCAAGACCATTGAGAACCTTAATGACAAGATCCTCAGAATTAACAGTAACACCCAGGAGAGATAATTCATCCACAATCACGCGAATACCGTGTATAAAATCAGTAACAGATTTAGAACCTTTTACCGGATTATGGAGCTGCTGTTTGAGATCTATGATACGACCACGAGAAGCATTGTCATATGTGCGCGCGAGGATGTCCCAGGCCTCTTTAGAGGTTTCCGCAGAGGCAATAAAGGAGATGATCGTCGGTGTGATCGACGAGATGATGGCACTGAGAATAAGATTGTCCTGGCGAATCCAGTAAGGATATGCTAGATTGGGGAAAGTTACCTCCTTGTCGACGATAGTGGCTGGTGGGCACGGCTTCGATCCGTCCAAGAAACCGAGGAGGTCGTAACCCGTAAGAAGGGTTCGGAATTGTAATTTTCACCCAGGTAATTAGTGGAATCTAATTTGAGTAGGATCTGAGCCGATGCACTGATGGCAATCGGCCGGAGAACATCGTTGGAAGTCGTAGCGGCCATGAAGCGCGAGGCAATGTTGAGGAGGCGCTGAACGACGTCGAGAGAGAGAGGGTTGCCGGTTAGTGCAGCGCCGGCGCGGCAAGATGCCGGAGAGAGGCGGTGGACCGAGAAGGTCGGCGGCGGCGGGCTGCCGATTAGTGAAGCGGCGGCGGCGGCGCGGGTAGGGAAGAATTAGGGTTTCTTTGGGGATAAGCCACTGGCGCTCTGATACCATGTAGGGAGTTTTGGGAGAATTAATTTTCTCGTATTGCTCACAAAAGTATATATAGAGTACAGAGAGGTATCAAATCCTACCAACTATAGGACTGTACAATAATGAAAGAAATCAAATCCTACCAACTATGGGACTGTACAATAATAAAAGAATATTCTACCAATAATAAAAAGATACACACAAGATATACCATTCAGCTTTAAAATTAAAATGACCCTTTTCTTGAATGAGATTATTATAACTGAAAGTAGACATGGACTGAAATTAAAATGACCCTTGTTCATGATATAGAGGTCCTTGAATTTACAAGCGGACGTTGAAAATTGGTGAACATCTTTCTTTAAAGTTTAAACAGTAGGCGGACATCAAAAGTTACTGTACTTGTGTAAACAGTAGATGCACACAATAAATTCTTTTATCTTTTGACAGCTCAATTCCACACACAACTGCGGGATTACCACAATCGAGGGGTTTCCCCTTGGCGTCTCTGCAGTGTTAACATCTTGGACCACCCTTTCTAGCCATGTCTTCCTCCTTCCAGCAGAGACATTGTGTTTGAGCAACTGATGTAGCTGTTTAGGTGAGTACAGTTGGAGTTTGTAAATGTTATTGCTCACATAAAAAATTATAATTTTCTTTTGCGGATCATCACAATCCCTATTTTAATTCTTAGAAGTTTTTTCTTCTAAAATGTAGATGATTCATGCCCCTTGTGTGGCTTAGTTGGTGTAATATATGGGAATTAAGCTGAAATGTGTTTTCAGCTGTGTGTGAAGCATCAAAGATGAGAAGAAAGAAACTATATCACTATTCTTTATTTTAATATAACTAGTAAAGACCATTCTTGATTTGAGCATATATATGCTTATTTGTGCAACAAATTGAAAAGAAATGATACATGACCTTATTTGACAAGCTAATAGCATTTCACAGCCAATTTCTGATTGCTGATAACAGTGACTGGATTGTGGAACCTTAATTTTCTGCATGGAAAATTTTATGTATGCCAGATTCCTCTTCTTCCCGTTTTTATTTGCATTTTGGGTTAAAATTTAAAGAATTTTAGTTATATGTGACAATGTAATTTTTTACATCAGTAATGTGATATAATCTGTTATTAGGAAGTTATTTAGTACCGTATTGTCTTTTAGGTTATTAATCAATACTTTAATAAATGTAGTTACGTAGTTTTATTTCAAGTGACCTGATGGTTCAAATTTTGACATGGTGCGGGTACGGGTACATTGGGAAATGCTCAATTATTGTAATAATGCCAACTATACTATCCGTAGCCACTTGCTACTGGAAGGTGAGACGAACATTGAAATATCCTAGGTACTTGAAACCTTAGTCATGGCCATCATTTCCTGAACTAAATCTTCAATGAACTTGCATTGTATATCCTTGTTCAACAGAAACTCCTTCCATTTCTTCTGATTTTCCCTAATTAATTCACCTGGCTGCTTGTCAATTTCTACCATCACCATTTCCACAGCTTCCTTAATGTCTTCTTTTCCGTAATACCCATCTTCATCTCTCCTATTTACCTCCACCCCAGCTTTCATATCCCCACTCACCAGCTTTGCATTCAGAAACTGGTCACCTTTCTGGGGCAACATAACCACTTGACAGTCATTCACTAGTGCCTCTATCACTGAGCTGAACCCTGCATGACATACATAGCAACCTACACTAGAATGAGCTAATATATGCTGTTGTTGCACCCAACCTGAATGAATAATTCCCTTGTCTTTAACTCTTTCTAGAAACCCTTCTGGTAAAGCTCGGTTTAACTCGACGGAGAAATTGACATTGGCAGGAAAATTTAGGACCAGAAAGAAAGGTAGCGCAGTTTGCTCCAGACCTAAAGCCAGTTCTTTGATTTGTTCATCCTTCAAGAAAGTTTCACTTCCAAAAGAACAGTAAATGACTGTTCCAGCTTCAAACTTGTTTAACCAACTAGACCATCTCTCTTCCAATTTACCAGAAGGTGGATCAGGGACTACTGGTCCTACAAGAAAAACAGGTTTATTAAATTGTGCTTTCACGTATTCTATATAAGGGCCTTCCATTTGAGAACAAGTCTTGGCTAGTATAGCAGAGCAACCCTTGAGTCCTGAGAGTACACGGTCATATACAGTAGGACCGCCATGGAAGCTCTTGAAAATGTATAGAAAATCTCGAGCCTCAAAAGTTTTGACTGAAGTGACAGAGGTGTGGGGAAATCCAGGTGGAGGTTTTTTCATGTCTTCAAGACTGGGATATTTATTTGGTTCAGGGACTCTAGCAGGACAAGTAAGAAAAGCAGTGGAAAGTGCAACAAAAACAGAGTAAAAAACAGTCTTGATACCTAATTCATCAGCCATTTTTGGGAGCCATTCTTGAGCAAAGTCAAAGAGAACAAAATGGGGTTTGAGATGGGTGAGTAGAGTCTTGATTTGTGGTTGCATAAGGTCTAAAGCAACTTTGAGAAGTTCAGCAGTTACTGGTGTCAACTCAGCTGTGCTTTCCGAACCAGGAGGTAGACCTTCAACTTGAGGAAGAGTGAGAGGGACTATGTTAGTCGTGGGAGCAGAATTCAACATAGATTTCACTCTGCTCGCATTGCCAGATGCAGTGAAAAAAGAAACTTTGACAACATGAGAGGAGAGCTTGTTAGCAAGCTGCACAAATGGACTAATATGACCAAAAGCAAAGAATGGGAACATAACTACATGAAGAACATCATTTGACTTCTCATTCTCCATAATTGATTGATTCTGTAGTATAATTATGTGTTGTAGTGTTAGCTATGCAAATAATCGGAACTTCCATATATAGTAAGACATGGAGAAGCCAAAGTAGGAGTAGGACCAAAAAGAGTAAAGACATTGGAAGAAAGAAGGATGTAGAATGGTAGGTAGAATGAATGGTGAGCTGATGAGCATTTTTAGGTCTCGTGGACAAACCGTCGATCAACAAAGACTTGCGGTATATTCTGTTGTGGTTGGTATAACCATTTTATGACTCTTGAATGACCGCCACTTTATCGAGTAATAGTAGTTGTTTGGTACAAAGGTATCTTATATCTTGTGTACCATTTAAGTACTAATTATTAGGTGTTAAATTTTTTTACTTATTTTTTTTTTCATAAGTTACGTATAAAAAACACTAGTAGTCATTTTAGTGAAGCTACCGAAAATAGCAGCCCCCCTCAAAAAAAAAATTACCAATACTATACAGCATTCACAAATATAGGCCAAAAAGATCTATTTTAATGGGTGGTATGGCGATTCATTAAAAACACATTAATAAGACAATATACAAGATTTAAAGGTGAATTAGACTAGTTTGGAGTTAAAATTTATGATCAATAATAAACGATATTTGAAAAAAAAATAGGCAACAAAGGATTTTTTTTCTCCAAAATATGGATTGAGCTAAATTTTTTTTTTTGTGACGCACGTATCAAATATGTATAGTGTATGTATTTTACACTTAGGTATATATGAATATGCATGTGATACACATATGATACTCAAATAATATATAGTGTGATATACACATCAGGGGTGGATACACCTTAGAGATGTTTTTTTAAGTGAATCTTATATACAATTTTTAAAAAAATTGGTTCCATATTGCAGTGTGAACCCCTGGTGAAAAATATATGCTGGGTTTCTTACTGCCCAGGGCTGTATTGCGGTTCGGGCCTGGCACGGGACCGGCGTAGGACCACGGTCCTAACGGGCCAGTTCTGGTGGGCCTGGGCTCTAGTGGTGCAAAAGTACGTGGAGGGCTGGTTCAGCACAAATGGCCCGTGAGCCCGGAACCGATAGGCCCGGGACCGGCAGGCGGGTCTGGGTTGGTTCAACTGGGCCCAATGGGCCTAACGGGCTCTAACGATAATATCTAAAAAAATTATTTAAAAAATGGCCAACGGTTAGATTTTTAAAATCTAGTCGTTGGCTTTCAAAATTGATCCGTTGGGCACTTTAAAAAATAATTATTTGGCCCCCAATCTTTATTTTAACCCAAACTTTTTATAATTATACTTTTTCCTAGTTCGCGACTATAAATACCCCCTCATTCTTTCATTTTTACTTACAAATTCATCAATCTCTCTCAAGCTCTCTCAATCTCTCTCAAGCTATATCTAATTTCTCTTCTATAATTGATTACTTTATTGTTGCAATTTCGTGAAAAATTGTGAAGTTGGTGAATTGAAGTATTCAAGTCTTCAACGATTTTCAATATTCAAGAAGTTGTTCGGCAATTCTGGAAACTCGTTCCAACTCTTAAGTTTAAAGAATATATTTTTGTGTGTGTTTAGTTTGCTGCATTTTCTTTAAAAGAATGTTTGATGGTAAGGGAAAAGCTAAAATTGGGGAAAGTAGTCGTCAACATACTACCCCTCTTCGGGCTCCCCGACCCAAACCCGTTACTCGTTATGCTGCTCCTATTATTCTTGATAGTGATAACCCTTGTTTTCAATTTTTCGATAGTCAATTTTGCCATAATGTTGCACTAGGTCAACAATTAAATGAAGAAGTTATGAATGCTCTTTATCCTAATGAAACTATCTTAGAAAACGATGAGAAAAATGAGGATGTAGATGAAACCCAACCGGATTTAGATGATACACCTACTAGTCATGTTAATAACCCAACTGATGCCCCGCCCGACCTACCTGTAGAAACCCCTACTTTTAATAGACAACCTTCTAAACGCCTCGAAACATCAATTGTTTGGAATTGTTTTACTCAAGTAAGAGAACAAAATAAGGCTAAATGTAAAACTTGTGGGAAATTGTTAGCGCATAAATATACTGGAGACCGTAGTGGTATGGGTAGTTTTGCTAGGCACATACAAACACACCCTATAGATAAAGTTAAATATTTACAAATGAAAGCGCAGCAAGAGGGGATAAGTGTAGATACTGCAGTTAACCCTAGTACTGGTTCAAATCTAGTTCAACAAGGAATTAACACTGTGACCGGTGGTATTTTGTATTACGATCCTAATTAAGATCGTGAAGAATTAGCAAAGATGGTTACTGTTATGTGCTTACCCTTTAGTTTTCCTTCTAGCCCTCATTTGTGCATTATATTAGAAGAATTTTTAACCTTACAAAGGTTGACCTCGCACAACAGTTAAGAGCGATATTTACTAATATAAACATGAATATGAACAATATTTTCGCTATTTATTTACTCATATAACTAATAAGATTTCTATTACTACTGATATTGGTAGAAGTAATAATGACTGTTATTATCTAAATGTTAAAAGTCATTGGATAGATGAGGAGGGGATAATGCAAAAACACATTATTTCTTATAGAATAATTAATTTACGTCACACAGGTAAGTTTATTGCTAACACTGTTACAGATATTTGTAGATATTTTTGCATTAGAGATAAAATAATGGCAATTTCTATGTATAATGCTTCTAGTAACACTAGTGCTATAGGCATACTTACAACAACACTGAATCCTGCATTTAGTATGAAATGTATTTATCATATTTACCATTTAATCGTCAGTGATGGTATGAGAATTTTAAATTTAGAAATTGAAAAGGTTGGAATGGCTCTTAATAGGCTTTTTATTCAAACCATAGAAGTAGACTTAGCGAATATTTTAAAAAATATGATAAATATGGCCTTAGAGAAAGAAAGGTTCCTAAACCTTGTCCGACTTGATGGAATTATATGTACGAAATTTTAGTCGTTGCATATGAATATATAAGTAGAATTAATGCAACGTTTAATGCTCGTGTTGGTGGTGAGGATGATGATGAAATCCTTACAAATCAAGATCGGACGAATGTTAAAATTCTTATAGATCTTTTAGAACATTTTCAAATTATTACTAATGCATTTTCTGGGAAATATTATCCTACTATTTCAAACTGTTTAGTTTATATTGCAGCACTATGTGATTTGTTTGTTGAATTTTCGGAGGGTGGGAAAATTTATCAACTTGCTATAAATGCAATGAAAGAAAAATTTTAAAAATATTTTTTCCCTATCCCCCCTATTTTATGGTGTTGCTGCAATGTTAAATCCTACAATAAAATTAGGAGGTCCTCACTTTTGGTACTCAAATACTTATAAGAGTTTAGATCTTTCAGATGAGGAATTTGCTACACTTGGAGATGCAAAAACCTCAATTAAAATAAATGCTCAAACAATTTATAATGCTTATCAACTTACCTTAGATCATGCTAGGCCAAATGTTCCAACCCCTACTTCGTCTAGTTCACAATCGTCTAAAAGGGTTGCGGGTCTAAAAGCACTTAAATCTTGGACGGAGTTCAAGAGGTTCTCAAGGTGATAGTTTTGATGAAACTTCACATCTAAATGAGCTTCAAATTTATTTGTCACATGGACTTGAAAAGGAGAATCCAGACGACACCTTTGATCTTTTGGAATGGTGGAAGGCAAGGGAAAAATATTTTCCAATTCTTGCTAGGATGGCTCAGAATATTTTATCTATTAAAGCTTCAACAGTTGCATCAGAGAGCGCTTTCAGTCAAGCAAGACTTCAAATAGGTGATCATAGAGCGTCTATGAGAAAGAGCTTGGAAAAATCAGTACTATTCAGAGATGGGATCCGCGCAGAAAGGAGAAACTTTGGGCTTACAAAATCATAACCGGAGATTGACGAAGCTTATGAAGAAATGATAGTGGAACTTGCGGAGGATGCTGCTTTGCCCAGAAGCGGTGATGAACAAGCTTCTTTTCCGCCACCACCAACGGAACCTCCTCCGAACCTTGAAGGATTTATGAGATTTGTTAGAGATACAATGTAGATTATGGTGTAACTTGTACTTTGGCACATCTTCTTTAGTTTTTTTTTCCTTTTAATAGTTTTATTAGCACCTTATTGTGCTCATTCCATTGGGGTAAGAAAACTAAGAAAGATATGTCATTTTTGGTAATAAAAATTATAAGACATTCCCTTGAATATCTCTTTGCAATATTTTTTTGTCTCAAATGCTTCATACTCTCTAGTAATGAATGGTGGCCTTACTAAACCATTCAGTGCTAAGAGAGGTATAAGGCAAGGGGACCCTATGTCACCTTATCATTTGTATTGGATATGGAATACTTAAACAGACTACTTCAGCAATTGCATAAGAATGGAAACTTCAATTTCCACCCTAGGTGCAGGAAGCTTAACATATCTCATGTATGTTTTGCAGATGATTTGTTAATGTTTTGTAGGGCTGATATAGTATCTATTCAGATACTACATAGCACCTTTCTTATATTTTCAGCTGCTTCTGGTCTTCAAGCCAATGTAAGTAAGAGTGCAATATACTTGGCTGGGGTTCCACATGATACAAAAGAAGAGATTATTGCTGCTTTGGGTTTCACCGAAGGCCACCTTCCTTTCAGATATCTTGGTGTTCCTTTGGATTCTAAGAAGTTAGCCATTCAGCATTACTTGCCACTCATTGAGAAGATCACAGAAAGAGTTACATGCTGGTCAGCAAAGCTACTGTCCTATGCAGGCAGAGTCCAACTTATAAAGGCAGTGATCTTTGGAATGCAAACTTATTGGGCACAGGTGTTCATTATTCCTAAAAAGGTATTGAAGGCAATAGAGGCAATCTGTAGATCATTTCTCTGGACAGGTAAAGCAACTTTATCCAGGAGAGCTCTTGTAGCCTGGGATAAGGTATGTCAGCCTGTTTCAGCTGGAGGCCTCAATATCATGAAGTTAGATATATGGAACAAAGCAGCTATAACAAAGTTACTATGGGATTTGGCTAATAAAAAAGACTGTCTTTGGGTAAGGTGGGTTCATTCCTATTACATAATGAATAGATGCGTAGAATCAGTTGGTGTGCCATCCAATTCATCTTGGGTGGTTAAGAAGATACTGGTCTGTAGGAAATTGGTGATGGGGAACAGTCAGATGCAAGGAAGTTTGATCAGCAGATTGCAGAGTGTATGCAAGAATGGGAGATATCAGATCCACAAAATGTATATTTCTTTACTGCCAGAATTTCCAAAAAGG
The DNA here is from genome assembly GCA_034376525.1 of Nicotiana benthamiana. Lineage (NCBI taxonomy): Eukaryota > Viridiplantae > Streptophyta > Magnoliopsida > Solanales > Solanaceae > Nicotiana > Nicotiana benthamiana. Next base: position 9,895,421 of record CM067338.1, on the reverse strand, counting down.
CTACATGGAGGAGCATAATGCTCAGTTCAAATGCTCTTCCAAGGCATAGGTTCACTGTTTGGTTGGCTGCTCACAACAGACTTCCCACTATAGAGAGACTGCAGAATATAGGTATACAGATACCACCTTTGTGTGTATTCTGTAAAAATGCATGATGAAGAATTTAAACATCTGTACTTTGAATGTGATATTACAAATAGAGTATGGAGGAGAATCTGTGTTTGGTTGGGTTATACAAGAAATATTGACTGTTGGGAAGCTGAATTGAAATGGATTTGTAGTAAGGTGAAGAGTAAAAACTGGAGAAAGGCAATCACTGCAACAGCCTTCATAACCACTGTTGCATTGATATGGAGAAATAGGAATCTGCTCAGATTTGACAACAAAAAATTTGATGAGGGACAGTGTTTCAAGGAAGTAGCTTTACTAATTCATGCTAGAAATAGGAAGTGTAAAAGGTGGCAAGATGGGCTACAATTACTCAATTGCCATCCTTAGTTTTTGTGTTCATTGTTTTCTAGATAGTGTTGGTTATATGAGTTATATAGTTAGAATGAAATGTAAATGAGTAGTAGGAGTCCACACTACTACCATAGGGACAAATTGTACATATTCTTCTTATATCAATACAATAGACAGTTGAGCTAAAAAATAAAAAATAAAAAAAAACTTGCAATTCTTTATAATATTAGCACCTTGTTGTGCTCATTCCACTGGATGACCATGGAGAAAGATTGCTTCAGCTTCGTTCGAAAATGTTATCAATGTCAGTGCACGGTGATTTGAATCATGCACAGCCAACCGAATTGCATCCAATGTCAGCGCCCTGGCCATTTGCTGCCTCTGGCATGGATGTCATTGGGACGATTGAGCCAAAATTCTCAAATGGACATAGATTCATATTGATTGCTATTGACTACTTCACAAAAAGGGTCGAAGTCATCACTCTTAAGTCAGTTACCAAGAAAGCTGTGGTGGATTTTGTGCATTCCAATATCATTTGTCATTTTGGGATTCTCGCAACCATCATTACAGACAACGCAGCTAATCTGAACAGTCGTCATATGAGAGAAATATGTGAACAATTCAAGATAACACATACAAACTCCACCCTTGCCGGCCCAAAGCTAATGGTGTCGTCGAAGCAGCGAACAAGAACATCAAGAAGATCTTGAGAAAAACGATTCAAAGCTCAAGACAATGGCATAAAAAGTTGCCTCTTGCATTTTTGGGATATCACACCACAATGCGCACATCGATAGGAGCAACTCCATATTTACTGGTCTGTGGGACTGAAGCTGTCATACCCGCAGAGGTAGAAAACCCTTTGCTCCGAGTAATTGTCGAAGCAGAAATTGAGGATAGTGAGTGGGTTAAAACTAGTTTGGAGAAGTTGTCATAAATTGATGAAAAACGAATGGCTACGGTTTTTCACAGGAAGTTATACCAACAAAGAATGGCCCGCGCTTACAACAAGAAAGTGCGCCCTAGGAATTTTTAAGGTGGGCAGCTGGTATTGAGGCGTATACTTCCTCACCATCAGGAAGCCAAAGGAAAGTTCGCTCCGAACTAGAAAGGTCCGTATATTATCATAAAGATATTACCCAAAGGAGCAGTGTACCTGGGTGATGTTGAAGAAGACGATCCCGAGGCAGCAGTAAATGCAGATGCAGTAAAAAGGTATTACGTTTGAATTCCCTATTGCAATGATTCTGGCTGGTGGAAATGACAAAGGCTTTCTTTCCCGCTACCCTAAATACTACCAACCTTTCGCAGATCCTTTGAGCCAACCGCATTTTTTGTTCACCCTCTTTGGAACCTGAAAGTGTTATTCAAAAAAAATAAAATGATGAAAATGAAAAATGAAAAGAGAAAAGAGAAAAAGAAAAAAAAAAGATGAAAAGTAATAATATATATAAACAACAAACAAAATAGTTTAGGAAAAAACTTCCTGAACTACGTCTGACTTGATTCCGAAAGGATACTTAGGCTGCCTCTCCCTGAGGTTCAGTCATATCAAAATAAAACCCCAGTTCCCCAAGAAATTAAAACTGTGGCAGAAATGTATGGTTTCGGTCACAAATCCGCCCGAACGGTTCCAAAATTATAAATTTCCATCAAGTACCCGGTCCAAGTCATTCGATCAATTGCCCAAAACAGGGATGTGACAAACACCATTGTTGGGATTCAACACAACTCAATTTTGAGAGAAATAAAATAAGAGAGTCTTATTGGTGAAAGCCTTCAGACACCGTAAGGCGACGGTGAGCAGAGAAAAACAAAATGAGAGAGTATGTTCAGTGAAAACTCACAAAGAGCGCTATCGGACGATGGGAGAAGAGAAATGAGAGAGGCTGATTGGAGAAAACGCGCAAAAGGGCGTCGTCGGCCGAAAAGAGGAAATATTGCCTCTCAAGCCTGAACAAGTTTCCTTAGTTCTAAAAGATTTGAAATCAGAAAGCAGAAATGGATCTGGGTCGGGTATTCAGTCCAAGAAGCATGTCGTTTCCATTTAACGCCAGCACGCACTCCTAGATAAGTCCTACCTTTTTCTCCAAAAAGAGACATACCTCTCTAAATTCATGTTTTGTGTTATTGTTTTTCCCAACTCCTTTTCCTTTTAACTTTGATGCCCTGACCATTCTGCAAGAAAAGGTAGCAGGACTAGTCTCACGGGCTTTCTCCTGACAAGAACTAAAAGGAATATCCGGTATTAGCAAGCGCATTTAGTCAACCCCAGCTGATCATGACAGCTAATGCTTCAAAAGTAGGAAAATAGAAAGAAACAAAATTCAAAGTTAAGAGTCCACGAAGGTGAATTAAGATCGGAAAGATTAAGCCCAAGCAGGATAATGGTTCCTACCGAAGATCCCAAAGACAAACCACGAAAGCGAAATTGGGAAAAATCATAACCAAAGGCCGGAAAAACAAAAACCAACCCGAAAGATAAGGACCCACGGCCAACCTGGGAGGCAACGATCAGAAGTCAAGGGTTTTCCTCCAACAGAAAGGAGGTTGGAATCAAGCAGAACAAGGCCACAAACCAATCACTGTTCAAGATAACAAACTGCTCTGTTCTGAATTGAAATTTGACAAAGATGTAACCTAAAGCTAGTGGGAACACGTGACTAATGCAACCGAAGGAATTGGCACAAGGGCTAAGAATGGTGTTGCATCAGTAACAAAAAGGGAAGTTTTCTTTATATTCTTTTCTTACAAATTCATAAATAAACATGATAGCATGAGATCCCAATCCCCGACTCCTTCCCAGACTCAGGTCCATATCCATAGCTTCCCGTTGTGCAACTTGTGGTTTTCCTCGGCATAACCCAAGGATTGCATCCCATCCCCTCCAGCATAAACCAAGAAATTCCCTTCCTTCGTTCCCCGGCATAACCTAGGAAGTTTCTCTTTACACCCCAGCATAACCTGAGGACCCCTTTTTTCTACCTTTTACTCCCTAGCATAGTCTGAGAGTTAAAAGTTCATCTGTCCTTAGCACAACTCAATGGTTTTTCCTTCCCTTCTCTATCTCTGGCATAACCCGTGGATTCCCGTGGCATAACCCAGGAATTCTTCCATTCATCCCGGTATTTCCCGTGGATCTCCCTAGCATAATCTAGGAATTTTCTTTCAATCCCGGCATAACCCGTGGATTCATCTAGCATAACCCAGGAGTTCTTCTATTTATCCCGGCATAACCCGAGGATCTCCTTAGCATAATCTAGGAATTTTCTTTCAATCACGGAATAACCCGTGGATTCCCCTGGCATAAACCAAGAATTCTTCCATTTATCCTGGCATAACCCGAGGATCTCCCTAGCATAATCTAGAAATTTTCTTTCAATCCCGGCATAACCCGTGGATTCCTCTAGCATAACCCAGGAATTCTTCTATTTATCCCGGCATAACCCGAGGATCTCCTTAGCACAATCAAGGAATTTTCTTTCAATCACAGAACAACCCGTGGATTCCCCTGGCATAAACCAAGAATTCTTCCATTTATCCCGGCATAACCCGAGGATGTCCCTAGCATAACCTAGGAGTTTTTCTTTCAATCCCGGCATAACCCGTGGATTCCCCTGGCATAACCCAGGAATTCTTCCATTCATCCCGACATAATCCGAGGATCTCCCTAGCATAATTTAGGAATTTTCTTTCAATCCCGGCATAACCCGTGGATTTCCCTGGCATACCCCAGGAATTCTTCCATTTATTAAGGCATAACCCGAGGATCTCCCTAGCATAACCTAGTAGTTTTTCTTTCAATCCCGGCATAACCCGTGGATTCCTCTGGCATAACCCAGGAATTCTTCCATTCATCCCGACATAACCCGAGGATCTCCCTAGCATAATTTAGGAATTTTCTTTCAATCCCAACATAACCCGTGGATTCCCCTGGCATAACCCAGGAGTTCTTCCACTCATCCTGGCATAACCCGTGGATCTCCCTAGCATAACCTAGGAATTTTCTATCAATCCCGGCATAGCCCGTGGATTCCCCTGGCATAACCAATGAATTCTTTCATTCATCCCGGTGTAACGCGTGGATCTCTCTAGCATAACGTAGGAATTTTCTTTCAATCCCGGCACAACCCGTGGATTCCCCTTGCATAACCCAGGAATTTTCCATTCAATCCCGGCATAACCCGTGTATCTCCCTAGCAAAACCTAGGAGTTTTTCTTTTAATCCCGGCACAACCTGCGGATTCCCCTGGCATAACCCAAGAATTTTCCATTCATCCCGGCATAACCTGTGGATCCCCCTAGCATAACCTAGGAGTTTCTCTTTCAATCTCGGCATAACACGTGGATTCCCCTAGCATAACCCAGGAATTTTCTATTCAATCCTGGCATAACCCGTGGATCTCCCTAGCATAACCTAGGAGTTTTTCTTTCAATCCTGGCATAACCCGCAGATTCACTGGCATAACCCGGGAATTTCTTTTTCATTCATAGCTGCATATCCTGCGGCTTTCTTTTCATCCTCAGCAGGGACTCTTCATTCTTATCCCGACATAACCTGTGGATCCTCTTCCTATCCCTCACAGAGACCCTTTTTCCTTCCCAGCATAACTTGTCAATCTGTCCAAAGGCCGCGCAATCCTGACTTTTATTGTTGTCAGTAAAGAAACAACTTTGATTTGTGTTACAGATAAAATTTTTCCAATGAAAATTGGGGCAAAAAATTTCGTTTTTTTGTTTGTCTTGGTGTCCGAGCAAGTTATACCTCAAGGCACAGAATATGAGATGAATTTTGCCTCGTTGACATTACTCCTACAAAATTCTCAAACTTAGAAATTTTTTATTTTTTTATTATTATTAATTTTAGGATTTAATTGTGCATTTAATGTGTATTTTCATTGATGCATGCATGACCAGTCATAATAATACAAAAAAAAATTTTAAGTATTTGGGATTTAATTTCACATACTTTTGTTAAATTAATGGGTAATTAAGGTTTATTTTGCAAAATATAAAATCACAAAAATAAGTAGTTTATTTTGGCATTTTATTGTTAATTTTCATTTTTGGCATTTTTATTTTTAATTTTCATATTTGTTTATGTTTAAGTGGTTATTAGTTTAATTTAGCCTAATTAAGAATTTTAAAAATAAAATTGGGAAGTCCTAAAAGAGAAAATGAAAAACAAAAAATATGTTTAAAATGTTTTTAAAAAACCAGGCTGGTCACAATTGGGCCAAGCCTGGGTTGCCCAAACCCTGAACCCGTTTAAAATACTCAAACCCTAGCCCAAAACCCGTCTATGACCCAGTCCACATAAGAGACGCCCCAAAACGACGTCATTTTGGGCCAGTCAATCCAAGCCGTTTATATACATCAATCTAACGGCCCTGAAACTCTTTCCGCAAGTCCCATATATATGTCCAAACACCTGTTTATAATTGAGAGACAAAAAGGCCTTCTTCCTCATACATAAAACCGGTGTAACACCACCCCTCAGCCACTATATATCCGCCGTCTATCGCCCTGAAACCACCGTCAGAAATTGCCTCACGGCGGTGGCTGGCCACCAAATGGCCCCATATTTACACCACCGAACCCCCTCAGCCTCCCCTTTCCCCTCCCACCATTAGATCCCCTCAAATACCTTCCCAGCCTATCGAATATTCAAAAGAATACTCGCCGTCTCCGCCGACTACGGTGGCACCAACTCCAAACCGATCCAAATTAACACCCCTAAACCGCCTTTTCCTCCTCTTTCCAACCATCTAAGTCTTGTCCCTCGGATCCTCACAGACCTCTTCGAATATCAAATCGAATTTTTAACCCAAACCCTAAACTTACCGGAATCCCTAAAAAATGGTCCTTGGTGACCATCTCACCTTCCCATCCACAACCCCACGACCAACGACTCTCAAATACAACTAGATATTGCCAAAAACCATATCTGAAACCTAGACCTCATCTAAAAACCAATCAACCCTAGCCTGAAACCCTTTCCCCCTCTCCAATAATAAGGAAAAGGCCTTAGAAGGCTAAAGGACCCTCTTAGAAGGGGTCGAAGAACCGTGATATTTGAAGAGTCTAATTTTAGGGTTACAATGAAAATAAAATCTATGTTCCCTCTGTTTTAATTGCGTTTACTGCTGTGATTTTGTGTGTTTTCTGTTCTAATTGATTTTATCTTCTTTGTTTTCATTTGATTGAGTACATAAAGTTTTTTCTATTTGTTCATCTTCGAGATATTCTAAGTATGGTTCAATCTAGAGTCTCATGCTCGTCCTTGTTTTCTTTTCTGTCTTCCTAATTTTCATTTGTTTAAGTACATTTATTTTCTATCTGTTCATCTTTGAAAAATTCTGAGTAGGTGTTTCCATCTAGAGTCATATACTCGTTCTGATTCTCTTTTCTATTTGCTTTTGATCTCCTTTATTTTCATTTCTTTAAGTACAATATGTTTTCTATCTGTTCATCTTTGAAAAAATCTGAGTAGGTGTTTCCATCTAGAGTCATATACTCATTCTGGTTCTCTTTTCTATTTGCTTTTGATCTTCTTTATTTTCATTTGTTTAAATACATTAAGTTCTCATCTGCTCATCTTTGAAATATTCTGAGTATTTGCTTCCTTGCTTGTTTTTGTTTAAGTCTGGATAACCTATTCCTAAGTGGTCTGCTTAACATTTGAAGTCACTGTCTATTCTTTTTGACTTGTTTGAATTATCGTGTCGAGTTCAAAATTGGTCATGTTGAGTTTAAAATTAGTCAGTGTCCTGTATTTCTAAAATTTATGCTGTTTAGCTTTATCTATGTTTTTGAGTAATTTAATGATATTTGCCTGAGTATATGTGTTGCATTGATCAAATTTTGACCCTTGGTTGTTTGCTTTTGCATAATATAGTACAGTCTGCAATTCAGAATTTGATCCTAGGTGCTAATAATAATCTTGGTTTATGACTTGAAATAGTTAACTAGGGTCAGTTTTTGACCAAATAGATAGGTACCACGGTTTAAAACACTTAGGCTAGTAATTAAGAAAAGAGGACAGAGGTATTGGGGGTATTTGAACATGAGAATCTTGTAACAAACTCCTGGAACATTATAGTGAAGGTTCAAAATGTAATTTCTGTTAATTCTGCCCCAAAACTTGAGACACAAGTTAGAATCAAGGATCATTCAGACAAATCTGAAAAATGGGTAAAGGACTAAAAGGAAAACAGAAAGATTTTTGTCGCACTAAGGCTCTAGTTATAAAAGAGATGTCTGATTACTTTCAAAAGGAGGATTTTTCTGGAGCTAGAGGATAATTTTTCAAATATAGAAAGAGATATACATTGAGAGATACACTTTCATATATTATTTAGCTAAAAATAAATTGCAGGTTTGTTCTTCTGGCTAAACCTTCTTTAATAATCGAAGTGCTACTCATTATAAGTCGAAGATGGATTGATTGCATGTGCATTTGAGCTGTTAGGGAGACCTTTTTTCATTATTTGCTTCTCAAAACCTCCCAAGTTCCTAGGTTTACTGGTTATTTTTGTTGTTGTTGCTTGTTTGCCTTACGTTTGCTTTACTCATATGACCTCTTCTGCTGTAATTCCAGGTACCATTCTCACTTAAAATCTGGGAAGGTATAGGTGTACATGTTCGAGATCATAACTGATAATGAAGACGATCCTATTTTTATATGAATGTCTTATTATAAACATTGTTAGTTTAGTAGTATTCCTAGTATTGTAATATGTATAAATGTGTAATGATGTTGGACAGTGCTTGGACTATGACTTTAATTTGTTTAGATTTCAGTAGTTTTAGAAACAAATAATTGGTTAGTTCATAATTTACTTGATGTTCATGACTTAGTCTGCAGTAGGGATTCGATAAATGTATATGTACTCTGAACGATGAGTACATCAATTTCTTTCCTTAGATGCCAGATTCGAAATCTGAGTTATAATTTATTAATTTGTTAATATAAAATTATTATCATAATTCTCTTTGTTAAAATGTCTTCAATATGCTTTAAATGATTTACATAATGTCTAACAATTATAGTGTAGCAATTCAAAAATGATGTCATCACCCTCTTTGATTAACTTGTAATCCAATGTTTCTGGGCTCAAGTTGAAAGCCCAAATTGCTATTAGTTTCTAAGCACAAGAAAATGTGTTCCCTGGGCTTGCTATTAAATGAAGCTCAAGTTGCAAAACCATCCATGAATGAGGCTGAAAACGCAGGTGTCGAGTCTCTCTTTTGAATATAGCACCACATATCAAATAATTAGGACGTATTTTTAGAAAGCGGATAATAGGAAATTATAGGCACTTTAGGTTGCCTTTTCTAAAATAAAGTGAGCCGCACTAACAAATCATGCACTACATGTGCTCCTTAACTGTAATAAAATGCATAGAAATTTGGAGGTGTTGTTTAGCAAATTTCACGACCCTACACGAATCTTCAAATGCGTAGTTGCTTTAGGCGCGATATGTTAATAAAATATCTTCCTAAATACGTGTGCGCATTATGTAACCCAAATCCAAGTCTCAACTATATTAGAATGTGTGGAGAACCCTGGTGCATTTATGTGACGTGGATTGAGACGTTTTTTTAAAACGTTGCAAATATTCCTAAAATGGATAAAGCGGTTTATAATTTTAAAAATTGCATTGTAGGATGAACATTTAGAAAAATCAGGAAATTAGTCATTTATAATAGTTTAAGCGACCGTGATAGAACCACGGGATCCGAGGGTGCCTAACACCTTCCCTCGGGTCAACATAATTCCTTACCTAGAATTTCTGGTTCGTAGACTCCAATTGAGCAGTCAAAAAATCTCAGCAATTTGGGATTCTCAATAAGCCAGTGACTTGGGACACCAAAAGTCAAACTTATCCCAAGTGACGACTCTTAAATAAATAAATAATCCCATTTCGAATAATGTCACTTTAATTGAAAAAACTCTCTTATACATTTTATCCTTCGGGGTAGGTGTGTAAAAAAGGAGGTGTGACAAACAACATTTTTAAATTCATTGTTAGTTCTATCATTTTGATGTTATTCATCAATTAGTTATGCATTCATTCTAACTGTGTTCATTTATATTTTCAACCTAATTGTATTCATACATATATTTAAAACAACAATACAGTGAAATACAGTAAAATGATTCAATACAAATAGAAAATTAATGAATACAACTAATGAAATATAATCAATAAAGCAATAATACCATGTATTAGTTCCAAATAAAATATTGTAAATATAAAAGTAAGCTTGAATACACTGAATACAACTCTTAGATACAATAGAATATATGCACTAGGTTTATTATGAAATATGCAGGTAGTAGGTTATTATTACATGTTGTATCCGACATAAATACATGATATATTCATTTATAGAAAATTAAATTTCATAGTAGTTCTGTAGATACTTGTATCAATTCCAAGCAAAATCTCGAACAATGTTAGAAAAAAAACAAAAAAAGTTTGAACTGTATTAGAAAAAGAGGGACTAAAACTCTGAAGAATGCTCGATTTTTTTGGTGTTTAGCGTATGATAAATCTTCTAATTAATTGGATTGATAATGTTATGTGTTACAATTGATTTAAGTGAGTTATATTAGGAGTATGAGGGTGCTTGGCTAAGCTTATAAGTTGGTCAAACTGGCTTATAAGCACTTTTTTGTTTATCTACGTGTTTGGTAAACAAAAAGTACTTATAAGTTAAGCGCTTATAAGCCAAAAATAAGCCAAAAACCATAAGTTGGTCTCCCCCAACTTATCAAATTTCTGCTTATAAGCACTTTAGGTTTGAACAAAATATTTACTATTTTATCCCTACAATACTTCTTTTTAAAACAAAACTCCTCGTATACCCAGTTCTTCAGCTGCTTATTATTATTTTCAGCAGTTTTATCCAAACAAGTAACTGCTTATTTTTTAAATCAGCTTCAACACTTTAAAATACTTTTCAGCACCTAATGCTTATCAGCTACTCTAAATCACTAAGCCAAACGGGCTTTATATCTTGTTAAGTTAGCAGCTTTCAGTTATTAAACAATTGAAGAGACTTATTGTTACATTGTATTCGTGAATACAGCGATTGACAACTGGACTACTTTGTTGCCGATTTCATGAATACAGTACCTCGAATATGTCGAATATATTACTATAACAACTGAAAGGCAGTTACAAAAAATAATTATGTATAATAGCTATAGGAGAAAATTCCTCATTTCTTTTTAGTCTCCCTTTTTTTCTTTTCCCGTTTTACTTTTTCACTCATCTCCATTCACCAGCATATATGCGTACCTCAATGCAATGCCGTTACACATTTCTTAAATCTCTCTCTTTTTCTAATTCCTTGACTTCATAGGACTTTGATACCGCAAGACTTCATAGTGAACAACATGAGATTCGGAAATTAGCTATTGGTGACTTCATATTAAATTAGTATTTGCCTCTATTTTAAGCTACTATAGCTAATTTACGTGATTATTGTATTAAGTTACAAAAGAAACTCGTTGAATAATATTTGTATTAATTTCAATAATATTACGTATTGAATTTTTGTCACAAAAATTTTCACAACTAGATAAAGGCTTTTTGCTTTTGGAAAGCAATTCATTATTAAAAATTAGTAATATGCTCTAAATTTTTGGTGTCGTCTTGCATTTTCTTGCAATCAATTTGTACCTATATCAATTTTTCGGCTATCTATTTTCTATTTTGTTTATTTTAACTTTAACAATAGCATTTTAACATTTATTTACTCTAGTCTATGTTTTAAAAAAGGTTTGAAGCAATATTATTTGATAATTGTACAAATCATCCCTGACACAATTACTAAAATAGAATACAAATTTACGTTAACCATATAAATATGTACATAATAGTATAACAACAAATTTTCGCGTAGAAAAAAATAAATAATCGAGACTAAAAATTTGCATAACAAATGTAGTATTTGATTTCAATAAGTAATGAGTGTTACAATCTATATGGTATTCCTTTGATTCTTCAAGAATATGAACAATCCTGATGAGCTAGATTTTGATTTTGATTCAGGGGCTTGTAAAGCTAGATCTTGAATATCATTCTTGAACTTGAATTTGGATTTGATCACGAACAAGTAATTTGATCCCGAAAACCTTGATATTTGATTTGCCTTCGTTCTTGATCATGATCTTAAACTTGAACTTGTACTTGAGTGCATAAACTTGTAGCTTGTAGAGAAATATGCCTTTGATCAACGAGCTCTCTACTTGCTTCTTGCTCTTAATTCTGGTGTCTTCTAGCTTTATGAAGACCTCTATTTATAGTTGCAGGGATTGGTGTGGCTCTGCGATTTGATTGGTCTATTTAAATTGACCAATACCGTCCAGACACTTGGCATAACTCTTTTGGTTGTTGATTTTACTTGGTATGCCACCCTCTCTTGACCTATGACATGATTTCATTGCTTATTTATTTATCTTGGATCGTCACATTATTTGACATGTGTCTTGATTTTATTGGCTCGTTCTTTTGACTTGGATTGCCACATCACTTGATACGTGGCATGAACCTGACTTTAACACTCTGTTTGGATTATTGTTCCTTATCGTTTTATAATATACTGTACTGTATTGTATCATATCGTATTGTATTATTTTATGACTACAATATTTGGATAGATTGCATTTTGTGTTATTGTTAAATATTGATGTTTGGTTTGACTGTATCGTACTGCACTGTAACTAATAAGTTATACCAAAATACCCTTAATTATTTAAATATTAAATTTATCAAAAATTACGCATAAAAGTAATTTTAAAAAAAATAGAAGAAGACAAAACACCTTAATAAAGCAGAACAAAGGAGCGAGATAGAATAAGATAAAACAAAAGAATACAACTAATTAGAATTGATTTAAAAGCAAATTAGGAGAAAAAATCAAACAGAAGACGGAAAAATACCTTTAACGTTGGCGGCAAAAGTTTTTAAACAAATAAAATTAGTTATAGGTTGGAGATTAGGAACTAAAATAGAAAAAAAGAGTTAAAGGGTAAAATAGAATCATTGAGTAATAAGTTAGGGTATAATTGAAAAGAAAAATAAGAAATAATCCCACCACACCAAATCGGTTGTTTTTAAAAAATGAGACTTTTTATTGTTCCGGAACAATGAATTTAACAATACAATACAACCAATTTTAATGAAAAAAATCAAAATAAATGTTGTTTTGGGATAACAATACAATACGATATAATGAGGAACAATCATCCAAACAAGCTGTAAGATGGGCTAATAACCATTTGAACCTTGGGCCACTTAAGTGACTTATCATTTAATTTGTAGTCTATATATATATATATATATATATATATTGAATTGGCCCAATAGTCACCATATTTGTTTGAATTAATATCTTGAATTTATTATATTCTAAATTATTTTATGAATGATAAATCCAATAAAATTTAACTGCTTACAAAATACAAATACCCCATACTTAAATTCTTGTCGTGGTGTAAACGTGATGACCAAAGATTAGACTTGAAGTAATATTGTACTAATTTGTTTTTGGGAATACTTTACCCGCTCATCTGATAATTATTTGGATTACCAAATTGCAATTGAATAATATTTAGAAATGTTGCAGTATACAAAGAGGTTATTTGCTTGACCCAAATATGACCATGAGGTTTGGGCATGCTTTGAGTACATCAAGCAGGGAGAGGACACATGTGTCAAGGTTTCATTGGCCTTTGTTGTCCCTGAAATGTGACTTTGAAATGAGCTAATTATTTTATTTAAAAAAGTAAAAATAAGTTCTAGTTCATTCCCTTTGTTTAGCTTCAAATAAGATAGGAACTTGGAGTAATTTTTATAAGGAGAATATTTAACCGTCCGATAATATGGAGCAATATACACTCCTACTTTTACTCAAAATTCAAAACTGTACTCAAATTTATCGGATACTTAGGGTGATTGGTATGAAGAAGAATATTTTTTGAAAAATATTTTTTAGTTTTTTATATTTGATTGGCTTAAATATTTAAAAAATGTTATAAACTAAAGCAAAAGACAAGAACAATAGAACAAGAACAATAGCAATAGAGAGAAGAGTAGAGAGAGTTCTTCTTATTGAGTTGAGAGGGGTGAATTACAATGGTAGAGAGCACCTCTATTTATAGGGAGGAGGAAGATCTTGCTACCAATAATAGGACTCTAAAATCTCTCTAATTAAATACATTAAAGACATTCACCTTAAATAGAAGTGTAAGAATCTTCTATTTCATAACACTCCCCCTTGAATGTCTATTCAATGATGTGCCTCGTTAAAACCTTAAAACAAAACCCAATGGGAAAAATTAAAGTAAGGAAAGAGTACACATGTTTGAATATGCGCCTATTGGTTGCCTCGTTAAAAACCTTGCAAGGAAAACCCAATTGGGACAAAACCTTGTAAGGGAAAAAGAGTGCAACGCGCATTAACTCCCCCTAATGAGTACATCAATTTATATCCTTGAGCATTTGCATTCCAACCTTGTGCATCATCTTCAAAACGATCTTTGGTAGATATTTGATAAATAAATCAACCATGTTGACTTGAATAAATATTCCGCACCTTGAAATCATCACTCTTGATAGATATGAACATCTTCATATAATGTCGTGGAATAGCTCTTCAATATCTCCATAGATGCATTCTCAATGCCATCATGCTTATAGTTATAGCAAGATACATATGTACACAAATTGTACTTAGGATGTGGTACTTCAGGACCAAGAATTGCATATGCTTCAAGCAACTTAAATCTTTCAAGTTAAGTCATGTAAGTCACATAATAGACTTTAGCTGCATATCAAAGTTTCATGTCATGCTAAACAAATAAGGTATCGAAAATTGATTATACATACCTTTGACTTTATAGTTTCAAGCATATGAACTACAGGTTCAAAGCTACATGTCTTTCATATGGAATCAATTCTTCTTGAATTGTATCTCTTCCATTTAGTTGCTTTCTTTGAGTCAGCAAATGCGTATAGCATGCTTTGCAATATGTTGCAATTGCATTTCCCTTTTTATGAACTACAGGTTCATATCATGATATTCGGGGATATACATATACAAATGAAAATTCATCCCATGTAACACTTTCTCAAGTGTTTATCATGTCTCCCCCTCATGTTAGTAAAACTAACATGTTTCCTCAACTTTGAAAAATCATCTTTGTGCATTATGTCAATATACACAGCACCTTAATAATAAGATGAAATTATTTGGTTCCTGACCCTGAACCACTTGTGAGGGGAGAATATACTCTCGTATACAATTTATATCAAACTGATATATACAACTTTGTTCTCATAAGGAACAGTTTAGCTATTAAGTGGAAGCACTCAATAATTATCTTGCTAAACCAACTTTGATATAAACCAACTTATCAAGATGAACTGTCTTGAGTAGAGAATCTGGAAACTATGCTCGAAGTTAGATTACTGAGCGATTTACCCCGCAAGCACCGGCCAGGCTGCGGGTCAATAACAATTGCGCATGTAACCAATCCATAGATGCATCATATTTGGTATACATGGCAGGTGAATGGGCCCATATTCACCTTTGATATTTCCAGAATCAAGGGGCTTCAACCCGAACTCTTTAGTTGGTCAGTTCATTACTGAGAACAAGAACTTCTAGTTCTTTGATATTCACCTATGTGAATTTGCACATCATACTTCAAATGAGATGGCTAACACGAATGTCAACTGAATAAATTATCAATATTGGTAAACTTCAAATTTACACCATGACATGTGCACTTATCAATAAACTTCGGGTTTATTATGACATGGGTTTTATACCAATAGATATCCACTTTATTGTGGCATTCTTTCGTTTGTGTAGTACAAACTGGAGAACAAAGCGGGTAGCTTTTCATATACAAATTACCCCGCTACAAGTTGTAGTAATAGGAGAATCAAAGCCTTCCTTTATTTATAGTCTCAATATCATCAATCGCCTTCGCGTGTACTTTTGGAAACTGGATAAGTTTCTTTGAGACTTACTACAGCACAATACTCAATTGTGTTTCTCCAACATAGTAATAATTGGCTCTTCGAGAGCTCTCAATTAACTTTGTACTACCACAGGTTCATCAACACCCGTGTGGTGAATATCTTTCTTAAAGAGAAAGTTATACCATTATGGTCATGTCAAACTTGTATGCAAGATATGTTTCTTGCATTATCGTTGTCCTTTAATGGTCATATTTCCAAAATACTTTGGCGTACAATAGGTACGCGACCAACGATCATTCATGCCATATATCATCTCAAGCCTCCTTCTAGGAGTGAGTGTGGTATATTCAATACCAATTTCATGTTCATATTCTTCCAACATTGAATATGTATTTGTGAATCACATTCACTTCGAGGATATGTGATTTTGTTATCCTTTTCAAATCTATAAATGCTTCAGGCATTTGATTTGCTATTCTTTGCAAATGGATAATCTTTTGTGCCTCTTTCTTTCAAATAGAGGTATGTGGATCAAGATGAGATAATGATGCATTTTTTCCACAAAATTTTCCGTTTGGTTTCACCAACTTCTCCCCCTAATTTTGGGAAAAGTGTCTCATCAAATTGACAGTCTGCAAATAGTGCAGTGAACAAATCTCCTGTCAATGTTTCGAGGTAGCGAATAATGGAGGACGCGTCAAACTCAACATATATTCCTAACCTCTTTTGCAAACCCATTTTGGTGCGGGATGGCGGTGCTACAGGCACATATACTGCGCATCCAAAGCTTCTTAAATGGGATATATTGGGTTCATGACCCAAAACCAATTGCAATGGGGAATATTTGTGTCAATTCGTCAGTCAGAGACGAACTAGCATTGCTACATGCAACATGGCGTGACCCCAAACCAAAGTGGGCAGCCGACGAACTAGCATTGCTTCATGCAAAATAGCGTGACCCCAAACCGAAGTGGGCAGCCGACAAACTAGTATTGTTGCATGCAAAATGGCGTGAACCCAAACCGAAATGGGCAGCCTCGTTTTCATGAAGAATTCAAGATTATTCTCATCTATTTTCCATTAACTTCGCAAACGCAAGGTTGCGTGATGACAACAAGCACACATTAGACCATCTACAGGATGCGTCTATCAAGACCATGAAATACCTAAATGACCCACTAGGTGGGTGAATAGGTCCACAAATGTCCCCTTGTATACGTTCCAGAAACGGGGGTGACTCGGTCCCAACCTTTGTGGGGGATGGTTTGATAATCGGCTTGCCTTGATAACACGAAGTGCAAGGATATTCATTACTTGAAAGGATTTTGAAATTCTTTAACGGATGCCCATATGAGCTTTCTATAATCCGTCTCATCATGGTTGATCCTGGGTGACCCAGTCGATCATGCCAAAGTACAAATGTATTGGACTCAGTATTCTTTAGATTTACTGTTGAATGTGCCTCAATTGCACTAATTCTTGTCCAATACAGGCCACAAGATAAAGACGGGAATTTCTCAATAACTCTCTTTTGGCCGGAGACATTCTTTAAAGTGAGGACGAGATATTCAAGATTATCTTCATCCATTGTCTCAATATTGTAGCCATTTCGGCGTACATCTTTAGAACTCAACAAGTTTCTTTTTAGACTTGGAGGAGAATATTGCATTCTCTAAGATAAACGTCATGCCTTTGGGCAGAGTTACATTTGCTCTTCCGGAGCCTTTCAATCAATATACTTCCCATGGTATGACATACAAAAGGAATACATGAACATAAGAATAAACAAGTTCAATTCTTTTGTGCCACATAATATTTTCAAGATCTGCTACTAACAGTTGACTAACAAAATCAGATATGTTGTCCATAATCAATTACTTTGCAGTTTGAAAATTTCAGCGTTTTTCATAAGACAATCGATTATTAAACACACACAATCGATTGTTTGAACATAGACAATCGATTGTTAAACACACACAATCGATTATTTGTTATTTTTGAAAAACTTCGGATCACACTGTATAAGACAATCGATTGTTAGATATAGACAATCGATTGTTGGTCATTTTTGAAAAATTCGACCTCACTGTATACGACAATCGATTGTTGGTCATTTTTGAAAAATTCGACCTCACTGTATACGACAATCGATTGTCAAATATAGACAATCGATTGTTGATCACTTTTGAAAAATTCCAGACCACTGTTTTAAAGACAATCGATTGTTGATCATTGACAATCGATTGTTTTGCAGTTTTATGCGAGACGTGAGATAACCGACTAGTTTTTCAGGCTAGTCGATTACCTCTACTGGAAAGTAAAAATATTATTGATATTTGAGCATATTGAGACGTTCTAAAGAACTAATACAAATATCATATCATGAACTAGCTAATACGAGCTAATACTAATGACTATTGATTTATTCATTGACTAATACAAATAAGTGGAATAAAATCAAATAGCTCCATCTTCTTTCATCACGGACCCATCACCGATTAGGTGGTCTATCTTTCCCTCGGGTTACTCAAAGAAGTCTGCCACATCCAGGTGGGTGAAGTCAAAGTTGTCGTCAGAGACAAAATTTGTTTCAGGGCGTTTTCTCTTTCGAGATGCTTGATAAAGGTCAACCAAATTTTATGGTATACGGCAAGACTTAGACCAGTGCCCGTTTTCACCGCAACGATAATATATAGTTTATAAACTATTTGCTTTTGGATTCTTATCGTATCGTGCTTGTGGGAGAGTGACCAACTTCATGTTGTCATCTCTCTTCTTTAAGCCTTTCCACAAGATGGGTGAATCCTTGATGTTGAGATATTCAATCTTAAAACTTTCATCAAGGTGATGGCGCAAGTAAGTCAAGGCCTTCGTACAGTTTCAAACCTTCATTAAGGTGATGGCGCAAGAAAATCAAGGCCTTAGCATAGCTTTGGGTGGATGCACTATTTCTATCTTTAATGGCGTCTCCGAGACCCATAGCATCCAAGTGGATTTCAACATCCAACACCCATGTCATATAGTTCTTGCCCGAAATTTCAAGGGCAACGAACTTTCTTTTCATATTGTCATACATATGACACAATTGCATCAAGAGCGTGTTCATGCTTACGGGCTCTATTACAATTATCACATTCACTTCAGGGAATGGATCAAAATCATGTGCTTTACACAAGCTGCTACCACATTCTCTAAATGGAATGGAGCGAATTCAATTGGACGGAATTCTTTGTCACGTCCACATTCATTGATACCTTCATGGTAATTAGTCTTCTTTCAGACTTATCATATACTGCTTCCACATTCTCTAAAGGGAATGGAGCAAATTCAATGGGACGGAATTCTTTGTCACGTCCACAATCATACATGAATTTAATCATGGAAGGACATAGAGATTTTACCACTTCGTGTGGTTATAATTTCTCACAAACTCCATTAGAGTTATAATCAAACTTTGTATATAAAATTTATAGAATTCCAAGAATTTGAAAGGGAAAAGTAAATTACTTACCTTTAAAGTATACCAAATATATTTTCAATATTTTCTTCCTTTCTTCCTTTCCTTTCTTTCTTTCCTTTTTTCTTCACGTTTTTTCTTTCTTTTCTCTTTTTGCTTTCAAGAGAAATTTTGTTTTCTACTTCTTTTGTTTTTCTGCTTTTGCTTTCCAGAGGCACGTTTTTCCTCTTTTTTTTTTCTTTTTCTTTCTTCATTCTTTCTTTGAAGCAAAACCCTACACAAACAAAAGTTAAGACAATCGAAAATTTCAATTGGTTAGAGACTCGTGCTGATAACGTGTTATAAACTAAAGCAAAAGACAAGAACAATAGAACAAGAACAATAGCAATAGAGAGAAGAGTAGAGAGAGTTCTTCTTATTGAGTTGAGAGGGGTGAATTACAATGGTAAAGAGCACCTCTATTTATAGGGAGGAGGAAGATCTTGCTACCAATAATAGGACTCTAAAATCTCTCTAATTAAATACATTAAAGACATTCACCTTAAATAGAAGTGTAAGAATCTTCTATTTCATAACAAAAAAGTATTTTTTCATGAACTTATTTTTTTCTAATTAGAAGAAAGTATTTTTCCTATCAAGAAAAAGAAAAATATTTTCCATAACTATTTTCAACCTTTTCACCCTATTATCACCCACCTGTTTATCCCCACACCCATCTACCCAACCCGACCCTACTGTACAAACCCCCGCCCCACCCCAACCCCCGGCCCATCCCACCTTTGCTCCCAGCCTAAATAAAAATATTATTATTAGTATTTTCTTTTCATGTTATAGATAAAAAAAATTTCATTTCAATAACTGAGTATTTTCTTTTCATGATATAAAAAGTATTTGTTTTAATTTAACAAAAAAGTATTTTCTTTTTATGATATAGAAAAAATATTTTCTCTCATTTCAACAAAATAGGTATTTTCTTTTCGTGACATAGAAAAGATATTCTCTTTCATTTCAACAAAATAATATTTTCTTTTCACGATATAAAAAATATTTTTTTTATTTAAACAAATAAGTAATTTATTTTTATGATGTAGATTTGTTTTTAATAAAATAATTACTATATCTTAAACTGGATAGTTTAAAAGCATATCTTATACAGCATTGGTCGCGCTATAAAAAATACTGGCAAATTAGTTTTTCTAATCCATAATTTATAAGCACAATTCTTCTAACATTAAGATGCTTATTTCGTCTTCTTTCATAATTTTTTTCTTAAAAGGTTTTACAGTGTAATCGTATATTTTCATTTTAATTATTTTGGCTCCTAAAATCTTTGTACTATTTTTTTAGATTAGAATTAAAAAAACACAACACTTGTTATGAAATAATATAAGAACAAGAACAATAGAGAGAAAAATAGAGAGAGGAGTATTCTTATTGATACTTAGGGATGATTTACAATGGGGTAAGACCCCTCTATTTATAGGCATAGAAAAGACTTAGCCTCATAGTAAAACTCTAGAATCTCTCTAAATATAGACATTCACCTTAAATAGAGTTCTATTTATAACACTCCCCCTTGAATGTCTATTCAATAATGTGCCTCGTTAAAACCTTAACTAAAACAAAACCCAATGGGAAAAATTTAAAGAAAAGGAAAAAGAGTACACATGTTTGAATATGCGCCTATTGGTTGCCTCGTTAAAAACCTTGCAAGGAAAACCCAGTGGGACAAAATCTTGTAAGAAAAAAGAGTGCAACGCGCATTAACTCCCCCTGATAAGAACATCAATTCATATCCTTAAGTCTTCGCATTCCGATCTTGTGAACTAGCTTCTTGAAGGTTGACGTTGGTAGAGATTTTGTGAACAAATCAGCCATATCATCGCTTGAACGAATCTGTTGCACATTGATATCACCATTCTTTTGAAGATCATGTGTGAAAAATAACTTTGGTGAAATATGCTTTGTTCTATCTCCTTTTATGAATCATCCCTTCAGTTGAGCTATACATGCTGCATTGTCTTCATACAAAGTCGTGGGTAGTTTATTACACTTCAAACCACATTTGTCTTGAATATGATGTATTATAGACCTCAACCACACACACTCCCGACTTGTTTCATGAATAGCAATTATCTCGGCATGATTAGATGAAGTAGCCACAATTGATTGCTTAGTCGATCGCCAAGATATGGCGGTGCCTCCACAGGTAAACACATAACCTGTTTGAAATCGAGCCTTGTGTGGGCCAGATAAATATCCAGCATCAGCATAACCAACAAGATCAGGACTGCAATTATTGCCATAAAATAAGCCCATATCGGTGGTCCCTTTTAGGTACCGCAATATATGTTTGATCCCATTCCAATGTCTCCTTGTAGGAGCCGAGCTAAATCTTGCTAAGACATTAACTGAAAAGGATATGTCGGGCCTTGTAGTATTTGCAAGATACATTAGTGCGCCAATTGCACTAAGATATGGTACTTCAGGACCAAGTAGCTCTTCATTCCTTTCTTGCGGTCGGAATGGATCTTTATTCACATCAAGTGATCGAACAACCATCGGAGTACTTAAAGGATGTGCTCCATCCATGTAAAACCGTTTCAGTACCTTTTCTATATAGGTAGATTGATGAACAAAAATTCCGTTTGCTAAATATTCAATTTGCAAACCAAGACATAATTTTGTCTTTCCGAGATCTTTCATCTCGAATTCATCCTTTAGATAATCAATTGCCTTTTGGAGTTCTATGGGGGTTCCAATAAGGTTTATGTCATTGACATATACGGCAAGTACAACAAATTCCGATGTTGTTTTCTTTATAAAAACACACGGGCAAATGGCATCATTTATATAGCCTTCTTTTAACAAATACTCACTAAGACGATTATACCACATTCGTCCTGATTGCTTTAGACCATACAAAGATCTTTGCAATTTAATTGAAAACATTTCCCGAGACTTTGAATTATGAGCGTTTGGCACTTTGAGTCCATCGGGAATTTTCATGTATATCTCATTATCAAGTGAGCCATAAAGATAGGCAGTAACCACATCCATTAAATGCATGTCAAGCTTTTCAAGGATAGCGAAACTGATGAGATAACGAAAGGTTATAGCATCCATTACAGGCGAATATGTCTCTTCATAATCGACACCAGGCCTTTGAGAAAAACCTTGCGCAACAAGGCGTGCCTTATATCTTTGTACCTCGTTTTTCTCATTTCTCTTGCGTACAAAGACTCATTTATAGCCAACAGGCTTAACACCATTAGGTGTTTCAACTATAGGGCCAAAAACTTCACATTTTGCCAGCGAATTCAATTCTGATTGAATTGCTTCTTGCCATTTTGGCCAATCATGTCTTTTTCAACATTCTTCAACAGATCGAGGTTCGAGATCCTCACATTCTTGCATAATGCTAGATGCGACATTATAAGCAAAGATATTATCCACCACTATATCCACTCGATCAAAATTTGCCTCAATATTGATTGGATTTATGGATAGTTCTGTATTTTCCAGAGTCTCGGGCTCAATGGATTCTTCATGAATCTCAGAATTTGTTAAATCATGAATTTCCTCATGAGATTCTTTCGTAGTGTCATTTTTATCATTTGCTTTCCTCTTTCTAGGATTTCGATCTTTGGAACCTAATGGTCTTCCACGCTTCAGGCGTGCATTCGACTCATTGGTTATGACACTAGATGATTGTCCAACAGGGACATCAATACGGATTGGAACATTTTCCGCGGGGATGAGGGATTTCGTTATCCTTTTCAAGTCCGTAAATACGTCAGGCATTTGATTTGCTATTTTTTGCAAATGGATAATCTTTTGTACCTCTCTTTCACAAATAGAGGTATGTGGATCAAGATGAGATAATGATGCATTTTTCCACAAAATTTCCCGTTTGGTTTCACCAACTTCTCCCCCTAATTTTGGGAAAAGTGTCTCATCAAATTGACAGTCTGCAAATCGTGCAGTGAACAAATCCCCTGTCAATGTTTCGAGGTAGCGAATAATGGAGGGCGATTCAAACCCAACATATATTCCTAACCTTCTTTGCGGACCCATTTTGGTGCGGTATGGCGGTGCTATAGGCATATATACTGCGCATCCAAAGATTCTTAAATGGGATATATTGGGTTCATGACCCAAAACCAATTGCAACGGGGAATATTTGTGATAATTCGTCGGTCTGAGACGAATTAGCATTGCTGCATGCAAAATGGCGTGACCCCATACCGAAGTGGGCAGCCTCGTTTTCATGAGTAATGGCCTTGCAATCAACTGCAGGCGTTTAATTAACGATTCTGCAAGACCGTTTTGAGTGTGAACATGAGCTACAGAATGTTCCACTTTTATCCCAATTGATAAGCAATAATCATTAAATGCTTGGGATGAAAACTCAGCAGCATTATCCAGTCTAATAGACTTGATTGGATTATCAGAAAATTGTGCTCGTAGTCGAATTATTTGTGCCATTAATTTCGCAAACGCAAGGTTGCGTGATGACAACAGGCACACATGAGACCATCTATGGGATGCGTCTATCAAGACCATAAAATACCTAAAGGACCCACTGGGTGGGTGAATAGGTCCACAAATGTCCCCTTGTATACGTTCCAAAAACGTGGGTGACTCAGTCCCAACCTTTGTTGGTGATGGTCTGATAATCAACTTGCCTTGATAACAAGAAGTGCAAGGATATTCATTATTTGAAAGAATTTTGAAATTCTTTAACGGATGCCCATATGAGTTTTCTATAATCCGTCTCATCATGATCGATCCCGGGTGTCCCAATCGATCATGCCAAAGTACGAAAGTATTGGAATCAGTAACCTTTTGGTTTACTGTTGAATGTGCCTCAATTGCACTAATTTTTGTCCAATACATGCCACAAGATAAAGACGGGAATTTCTCAATAACCCTCTTTTGTCTAGAGACATTCTTTGTAATGTTGAGATATTCAAGATCATTCTCATCTATTGTCTCAATATGATAGCCATTCCGGCGTATATCTTTAAAACTCAACAAGTTTCTCTTAGACTTGGAGGAGAACATTGCATTCTCTATGATAAACATTGTTCCTCTAGGCAGAGTTATAGTTGCTCTTCCGGAGCCTTCAATCAATTTACTACTACCAGAGATTGTAGTAACATCTGCCTTACACATACTTAGTTGAGAGAAATATTTCTTTTCTTTGAGTATCGTATGTGTAGTACATGAATCAACTAAACAAATATTTGATCCAAGTTTGCTTTGTGAGATATCCATATTTGCTTTCCCATGGTTTGACATACAAAATAAAATACACGAACATGAGAATAAACAAATTCAATCTGTTTGTCTCAATGTAATCGATTGTTAAACACACATAATCGATTATGTCTTAATATAATCGATTGTTAAACATACATAATCGATTATTTGCTATTTTGAAAAACTTCAGATCATACTGTCTTAATATAATCGATTGTTAAACACACATAATCGATTATGTCTTAATATAATCGATTGTTAAACATGCATAATCGATTATTTGCTATTTTGAAAAACTTCAGATCACACTGTCTTAATATAATCGATTGTTAAACACACATAATCGATTATGTCTTAATATAATCGATTGTTAAACATACATAATCGATTATTTGCTATTTTGAAAAACTTCAGATCACACTGTCTTAATATAATCGATTGTTAAACATACATAATCGATTATGTCTTAATATAATCGATTGTTAACAAATATATAATCGATTGTTTTGCAGCTTTAATGCGAAATATTAGATAATCGACTAACTGTTAGGTTAGTCGATTAACTCTACTGAAAAATAAAAATATCTTTGAAATTTAAGCATATTGAAACATTCTAAAGAACTAATACTAACATTATATCATAAACTAACTAATACGAGCTGATACTAATGACTATTAGTTTATTCACTAATTAATACAAATAAAATCAAACGATTCCATCATCCTTCATCAAAGATCCATCCCCGATTAGGTGGTTTATTTTCCCATCGGGTTGCTCAAAGAAATCTGCCACATCCAAGTGGCTGATGTCAAAATTGTCGTTAGAGACAAAATTTGTTTCAGGGCCTTTACTCTTTCGAGATGCTTGATAAAGGTCAACCAAATGTCTTGGTATACGGCAAGCTTTTGACCAGTGCCCTTTTCCACCGCAACGATAACATATAGTTTCTGAACTATTTGCCTTAGGATCCTCATAATCCCGTTTCTGCTTTCGGCGGTTATCTCTCCTCGGGGGGTGACGGACATCATGGAGATTTCTTCCTTGTCTACGTCCACGGCTATGACCCCGATTACGACCACGACCATGATTAGATCCATGGCTCTTTTCATGATTGGCATAATAAGAATACACCTTATCTGCTTCAGGCAATGGTGTAGACCCGGTGGGTCGATTTTCGTGATTTCTCATGAGCAGGTCATTGTTTTGCTCAGCCACAAGTAGGAGAGAAATCAGTTCAGAGTACTTTTTGAAGCCTTTCTCTCTGTACTGTTGTTGCAGTACCATATTGGAGGCATGAAACGTTGTAAACGTTTTCTCAAGCATATCATAATCAGAGATATTATCTCCGCAGAGCTTCAACTTAGAAGTAATTCTGAACATTGCAGAATTATATTCAGAAACAGACTTAAAGTCTTGGAGCCTCAGATGAGCCCAATCATATCGTGCTTGTGGCAGAGTGACCAACTTCAGGTTGTCATATCTCTCCTTTAAGCCGTTCCACAAGATGAGTGGATCTTTGACTGTGAGATATTCAATTTTCAAACCTTCATCAAGGTGATGGCGCAAGAAAAGCAAGGCCTTAGCACAGTCTTGGGTGGATGCTTTATCTCTGTCTTTAATGGCGTCTCCAAGACCCATAGCATCTAAGTGGATTTCAGCATCCAACACCCATGTCATATAGTTCTTGCCCGAAATTTCAAGGGCAACGAACTTTCTTTTCGTAATGTCAGACATAATCGAAAATCAAATTAGGAAGAGAGAAATACCTTAGTTTTTCTCGAGAATCGATTCTTGAGACGGTAGAGTCTCGTGCTGATAACGTGTTATGAAATAATATAAGAACAAGAACAATAGAGAGAAAAATAGAGAGAGGAGTATTCTTATTGATACTTAGGGATGATTTACAATGGGGTAAGACCCCTCTATTTATAGGCATAGAAAAGACTTAGCCTCAAAGTAAAACTCTAGAATCTCTCTAAATATAGACATTCACCTTAAATAGAGTTCTATTTATAACAACACTTTAATTTTTTGGCTTTATTTGAATTTTTAGAAGAATAATTAAATTATTGAAGAAAAATAGAATCTTAAAAATATTGAATATTAGGGAGGGGTGATGGGTGGAGGGTGGGGGGAACATGGTAATTTAGGGGAATGGGATGAGGAGAGTAACATAAAAAAATATTTTATACTTTTTAATTAAATACTAAAAAATAATTTTTTGAAAATTTTTTTCACTCACCAACCAAACAAGGAAATAAGTAATAAAATACGTGTGGATTCAAGGCAAAACAATGAAGAACACAGTGAGAGAAAGAGAGAGAAGTAGTAGAACTCTCTGGAATAACCGAGAGTAAAATGAATAATGCTTAAACAAAAATATCTGTCCCTATACACAGATATACACAAATATTAACACTTGGGTCGGGTCAGACGGCTCAAGTGTAAAAGAATTGGGCTCAGAACACTAAGGCCCTTATAGCTGACTAATACTACAATATACCAAATATACAATGAATATACATTGAATATACAGCCTAATATCAACCAATATCAGTGTCTATGTATAGGCTTAGAGGCTAGATAATCTTGTAGCTCAATACCCCCCTCAAGTTGGAAGGGGAGACCACCTTCAACTTGAGCAGCAGAGGATGCAGGATGGTCCCACGTAGAGGCTTGGTGAGGAGGTCAGCAAGCTGTCTAGAAGTAGAGACATGTGAAATAGAAATGAGTCCACCAGTTAGCTGATCCCGAATAAAGCGACAATCCACCTCAATATGCTTGGTCCGTTCATGAAAAACAGGGTTCTTAGCAATATAAATAGCAGCCTGGCTGTCACAAAAAACAGCAAAGGAAGAGTAACAGAAACCCCAATATCAGTTAACAAACGAGAGAGCCAAGACAATTCAACAACCACTTTAGTGAGTGCCCTATATTCTGCCTCAGCAGAAGATAAGGAAACCATAGGTTGCTTTTTGGACTTCCAACTAATCAAACAACCACCCAAAAGAACACAAAAACCAGTAACAGATCTGCGAGTATCAGGGCAGGCAGCCCAATCACTGTCAGAATAAGCAGTAGCAGAGAAATCAGAACTAGAAGAATAGAACAGACCCAAAGAGGAAGTGCCCTTGAGATATCTGAGGATATGAAGGGCAGCATGCATATGAGGGACTCTGGGACATTTCAGAAATTGACTCAGATGCTTAACAGCAAAACAGATGTCAGGCCTAGTGTGAGTCAAAAATAGGAGTTTACCAACAAGGCTCCTATATTGATCAGGGGAGGAGAAAGGATCACCAGAATCAGCATGAAGTTTGACATTAATATCCAAAGGACTAACAACAGGAGAAACATTTACACAGTCAAACTGATACAGCGGGTCAGAAATATATTTATGCTGATTAAGGATCACCCCACCAGGAACAACTGATACCTTTATGCCCAAAAAATAATGCAAAGACCCTAGGTATTTAATCCTGAACTGATCATCCAGAAACAGTTTCAGGGCAACAATCTCATCATAGTCATCCCCACTGAGAATAATGTCATCCACATAAACTGCTACAATCACAAGAGACCCAGGTTTACCTTTGATGAATAAAGAATAATAATTCAAAGAATGAGTGTAGCCTCTGGAATATAGAGCAGAAGACAATTTAGCATACCATTGTCTGGAAGCCTGTCTCAGCCCATAGAGAGATTTTTTCAACCTATAGACATGAGGAGCAGAGGCAGTAGAAACAGAGGCAGAAGAAGGAGAAGATACAGTCAAACCTAGAGGGAGCTTCATATAGACCTCCTCATCCAAATCACCATGTAATAAAGCATTGTTAACATCAAGTTGAAACAAATTCCAATTATTCTTAATAGCCACAGCAATAAGGCACTTAACAATGGACATCTTAACCACTGGGGAAAAAGTGTCAGTGAAATCAATGCCTTCAACCTGAGTATCACCTCTAATCACAAGCCTGACTTTATGCCTTTCAACAGTGCCAACAGCCTTATATTTGATATTATAGACCCATTTGCAGCCTATGGGTTTCTTACGAGGAGGAAGAGGAACAACATCCCAGGTATGGTTGGCATCCAAGGCATCAAACTCCTTTCTCATGGCATCCTGCCATACTGGAACAGATGCAGCTTGAGAGTAATAGAGAGGTTCAGATTCTAGAGAAGAAGAAGAAGAGGATCCAGAAAATGTAGGAAGTTGACAGACATAGTCTTTAAGATAAGAGGGAGGATTATGTTGTCTGCCAGATTTTCTGGGAGCAGGAGCAGATGTAGAACAAGGCAAAGTAGGAGGAGAGGTATCAGTATTGAAGGGAGGAATGAAGGCTGGAACAGAAGAACGAGAGGTGGTGGCAGGAGTAGAAGGAGAGGACAAACATTGTCAGAGAAGGAATGCTCAAGAGGAGGAACATAGGGAAATGAAGAAGGAGTAGGAGATGAAACATTCTTAAAAGGAAAGTAGGTTTCATGAAATATAACATCCCTGGAGACAAAGTATTTCTTTGAAGTGAGGTCATAAAGCCTATAACCCTTTTTGGCAAAAGGATACCCAATGAAGACACAGGAAAGGGCTCTAGGTTTCAATTTGTCCCTTTGAGGAATTGGAACAGTAGCATAGGCAAGGCACCCAAATGCTCTCAAATGAGAGTAGGTTGGGGCCTTTCCATGTAGAACTTCAAAGGGAGATTTATGGTGAAGAAGTCTGGATGATAGTCTATTAAGGAGGTAGGTGGCAGTTAGTAAGCAATCCCCCCAGAAAGAACTGGTAAGCCAGATTGAAAAAGTAACCCTCTACATGCCTCAAGGAGAGTCCTATGTTTCCTTTCTACAACAACATTCTGTTGAGGACTATGAGGACATGTTGTTTGGTGAATAATCCGTTGGTTACTAAAGAAAGAAGTACCCTCAATGCTAGACCCCAGTTCCAAAGCATTATCACTTCTAACAATTTGAACCACAGAATTAAACTGAGTTTTAACCATAGACAGAAATGATTTAAGCAAGCAGAAGGCATTGCTTTTGGACCCCAGTAAGTGTGTCCAGGTAGCCCTAGAGAAATCATCAACAATTGTAAGAAAATACCTAGAGCCAGAAGAAGTAGGAGTATGATAGGGCCCCAAGTGTCCACATGAATCAATTGGAAAGGTCTAGAAGTAGTTATTGTGCTATCAGGAAAAGGGAAGTCTAGTCAGTTTAGCCATGGGACAGATAGAACAAGGAAAAGACTGCTTAGAAGCAAAAGGAAAAGACAATCCAGAAATGTGTTTCATATTTGAAAATGAAGTATGAGCAAGTCTCAAATGCCAAATGTAATTCATGTCAGTTGTAGCAACATTATTACAGATGGAATTATTTACATTGGAAGGTAAGGCAACATCTTTATGGCAACCAGTAAAAGAATAATTGTCATGATTACAAGAGTCAGATTTAGAGTTTACAAAAGCAGATGAACAACCAGTAGAGGAAGAAGGGGAAGCTGGAGCCCATGCAAGCTTGTATAGACCAGCCTCCTCCCTACCAAGATCCAGAGGCTTCATCAGAGAAGGTTCCTGTATCATGTGGAGGAAGCAGCAAGTTGGAGTGAACAAAACTATGCAATGCAACTGTTTCACTAACTGGCGGACAGAAATCAAGTTGTGCTTAAAAGAAGGAACTAAAAAGACATTTTGAAGGGTGATGGATGGATTTAATGCAAAGGATCATGTCACTTTCACTTTATATCCATTAGGAAGGGTTACAAGGTAGGGTATAGTTAAAGGTGTTATGTTGAAGAGTAAATTTTTATCATATGTCATATGATTAGATGCCTCTGAGTCTATTATCCATGTGGCAGAGTTAATATGAGTAAGCATGCAAAGTTTTGAATCAGAAATAGGGCTCTCAGTTAGCATGTACCGTCAAAATTAGCAGCATACATGGGAGGAAGAGTCTGAGCAGTGGAATCCCCTAACTGGGTCTGCTGTAACAAGTTCATCAATTGGTCATACTGTTGTTTGCTCAACCCTGGTATCACAGAACTCTGGCCATCTATATTTGTAATAGAGTGATGGCTTGCAGGAGGATTTCCTTGGGGAACAGACACATGTCCTTCAGAAGAAGGGAAATCCACACCAGCAGTCAGATGAGCAGCAGCAGGTCTCCTCCCCTTGTTAAATGGTGTACTTTGTGGATACCTATGAATCTTGAAACACTTATCAATTAAGTGCACAGATTTTTTGCAGTATCTACAGAATAAAGATCCTCTAGCTTGGTCAAAATTGACTCTTTGTCTGAAAGAAAGAGAAGGATTAGGCACTGTGACCTTATTGAATCCAACTGAATGTCTATTTGTGTGGACATTGAAAGACACAGAGTCTGGATTAAACTGAGAAGAGGATTGGACTTGTCTCTGCTTCTCATCATTGAGGACCACATTATAGACACTGTCAAAGGTTGGAGGTGGCTGCATCATCAATAGGTTACTCCTTACCCCTATGTATGCTTCATTAAGGCCCATTAGAAACTGAAACACCTTGTTTTCATCATTTTTCCTGTATTATACCATTTTTGGCAGCACATACACATCTTTGCCCATGGTTTGTACACATTGTTTCTAGTTCATCCCACAGACCTTTAAGTTTGTTAAAATACGAGGCTACATCTAGGGACCCTTGAGAAGTGTGAGAAAGCTCTCTTTTTAGTTCAAAAATTTTGGTCCTATTGGCAGTGCCATATCTGGCCTGAAGCTGGGACCATATATTTTGTGCAGTATCAGAATACTGCACACTTTCAGCAATTTGAGGGGACAAGGAGGCAGTTAACCAGGAAATTACCATATTATTGCATCTGTCCCATAGCCTTCGCTCAGTCACATTAGTGACTGGACGGGGACATGTGCCATCAACAAAACCAATTTTGTTCTTAGCAGATAACGCGACAATCATTTTTCTCCTCCAACCCCCATAACCACTACCCGAGAAGGGAGTGTACACAAGAGAAACTCCAGGAACGTCAGAGGAGTAAACAAAAATTGGGCTGGTAGAGTCCACTGAGGAGGTATTGACATTCATATTAGAAGTCATTAACATAAACTAGTTTGAAATAAAAAACAGTCTCAGTAAAGAGGCTAAAGTTGAGTCAGAACACACATGCAAAATATACAACACTTATAACAGGCATAGAGTTACCCTCCTTCTTCGCGACCGGAGAAGAACGACCTTCAATCGCCAGGTAAAACCCTAGGTCCAACAACCGGGAACCCTAGGTTCTGGAAACTTACCGGAATAGGCCAGGGACGTTGGAAAATCACCCAAAACATCCACCGAGTGAGGATCGAGCCATCGGATACCAGATAAAACCCTAGGTTCAACCACCAGAAACCCTAGAATCTGAAAAGTCGCCGGAAAAAGTTCAGAGATGTCGGAAAATCACCCAAAACATCCACTGAGTGAAGATCGAAGCATTAAACAGTCGCAAAAGTTCCGATTATCTGCTCAACATACATCGTTCTCTCGGTAAACAAAACTTCTCATAAATATCCAAAAATCCTTCAATAAAACTTCCAACACGATCGATAATAAGTAACGGAGAAGGATTCGAGGATCATCCCGCTCTGATACCATGTAAACGTGTGGATTCAAGGCAAAACAATGAAGAACACAGTGAGAGAAAGATAGAGAAGTGGTAGAACTCTCTGAAATAACCGAGAGTAAAATGAATAATGCTTAAACAAAAATATTTGTCCCTATACACAGATATACACAAATAATAACACTTGAGTCGGGTCAGACGTCCCAAGTGTAAAAGAATTGGGCTCAGAACACCAAGGCCCAGATAGCTGGCTAATACTACAATATACCAAATATACAATGAATATACAGCCTAATATCAACTAATATCAGTGTCTATACTTAGAGGCTAGATAATCTTGTAGCTCAACAAAACTATTTATTTTCCATGAAAGTATTTTACATGAAAAATATTTTCTTTTGTACCAAATACACCCTTAATTACAAGAGGTTATGTAATAGTGCTATCCTGATTAGACTTTTCCAAAGATATGCTTTGATTTTGATCATTCAAAATATTTTCTTTAGAGATCCACGGCCTGATTTCACGGAATTCCGAGTTTGAACTTAATTTGTAGTTCAACTGAGAAAAGCAGATTTGATGTTGTGTCTTAGCGCCCGTTTGGTAAAGCTGTTAAAAATTACTTATTTTGAAAAGCGTTATTATTTAAAAATATTTTATAAAATAAGTAGTTTGTATTTGACCGATTCATTTAAATAATGATTTTAGTAAACTTATCGTGTTTGATCAATCTTTTAAAAAAGTACTTTTAAGCATCAAATTACAAAAACGAACAGTAAATATTCAATTTGCAATTAGTGTTATTTAAAAAAAGAAACAACAACAACAACAACAACAACAACAACAACAACAACTACCCAGTATACTCCCACCAGGTGGGGTCTGGGGAAGGTAATATGTAGACAGCCTTACCTCTACCCAAAAGGGCAGAGAGGCTGCTTCCAAGTGACCCTCGGCGCATAGGACAGAAAGAAAAGCTGCATTGGAAAACAAAGATAAAGTTAGGAACCAAGGCAAGACAAAACACAATAACAAAACAAAGCATAAGTAATCCTGCAGAAATAACGTAAATGATTATGTAAACATAAGAAACATAAATACCGTCGCATGCGACAATAACAAGCGACAACTATCATATTACCAACCAAGAGGGGACCTACGCTAAAACACTAGTCATCTACGGGTAACCGTACTATCTCACACCCAACCCCGGGTGGGGCGAACGAAGGACTCTAAGAGCCCCTAGCCTGCAACCCTGATCCTAGACCTCCAGACTCCCCTATCAAGGGTCAAGTCCTCGGTAACCTGCATTCTAGTCATGTCCTGCCTAATCACCTCTCCCCAATGCTTCCTAGGCCTCCCTCTACCCCGCCGACCACCAGCAATCTCCAGCCGCTCGCAGCTCCTCACCGGGGCATCGGGACCCCTCCTCCGTACATGCCTGAACCACCTCAGCCTCGCTTCCCGCATCTTCTCGTCCACCGGGGCCACCTCTACCTTCTGTCGAATAACTTCATTTTTAATCTTATCTAGCCTGGTGTGCCCACACATCCACCTAAGCATCCTCATCTCAGCAACCTTCATTCTCTGAACATGGGAGTTCTTCACGGGCCAGCACTCTGCCCCATACAACATCGCAGGTCTAACCATAAAGAAAAATAAATTTAAATATTTATTAGAAAAGATTCAATTAAAATATAAAACATAAACTAAAAATATAAATCAAAAATTCTAATTAGTGTAAAATATAGTTATTCCAAAGCAATAATATTGAGTAGTTGACACTATTTATTATTTACATGATAATTTAAATATGAGGTTGTTTGACTAAGCTTATAAGCTGGTCAAACTAGCTTATAAGTACTTTTTGGCTTATCTATGTGTTTGGTAAAATTAAAAGTGCTTATAAGCCAAAAGCCATAAGTTGGTCTCCTCCAACTTATCAAATTTTAGCTTATAAGCACTTTACGTTTGACCAAAATATTTACTATTCTATCCATAAAATACTTCTTTTTAAAACAAAACTCTTTGAATATCCAGTTCTTCAGCCGCATATTATTAATTTCAGCACTTTTATCTAAACACATAACTGATTATTTTTTAAATCAGCTTCAGTACTTAAAAGTACTTTTCAGCACCTAATACTTATCAGCTACTCTAAATCAGCTAAGCCAAACAGGCTCTATGTAAAAATACATCATTCAATATAAGTTTTAACTTCTACTCTTAAGAGTAGGAGAAACAGAATAAAAAATTAATTAAAATCAGAAAGAGAATAAATGTATAGCAAAAAAGAAAAAGGGAAGAAAAAAATTAATTTAATGAGGGATTATTTTAAAAATAAGGTTATTTTTGTTTTGAATAAATTAATTTTCTGCTTTTGCTTCTTCTTGTTGGAAGAAACTAAAATTTGTAACTTTTTCCCAGAAATAGAAAAATTATTTCTGCTGTTGCTAAGAAGTACTTTTTTATTTTGTTTAAATATTTTAAAGTTTTCAAAAAATACATTTTTAATCAAAAACAGTACTTTTAATCAAGAAGTACAGGGGCTTGGCAAACAGGCTCTTACTCTTACTCAGCGTACTGCGGATTGGTCTTCCCACTGTTGGAAGAGTTATAATTTCCATATATTTACTTTCATTTCTGAACAATATTTGCTTGTAGAATCACTATATTGAATTATTCTTTTCCATGCCAATTTTTTACTTTATGATCTTTTATATTAAGTATCGTGACATTTTTTCTACTATTAATTTTAGGATACACGCTTTATACGTGTATCTAGATCAATAAATATAAAATTTGAAAAATTTTAGCCAACAAAGAGAAAATAATTAATCTTGTGATGAGATAAAGAATTTATGTACGGCAAATGATATTAGTTATTTTCAATTTATTTGTTTTGTCTTCAAAGATTAAATATCCCGGCAACTATAATAGAAATTATTGTTATTTCTATGACCTAATAAGTGGCACACAAAAATTCTTGTATAATGATTCTTCAAAGAATTATCAAATAATATAAATTAAAAATACTTATATTACGATTCTTCAAAAAATTATCAAATAATATATATTAAAAATTAATTAAAAACTTGCAAACAAAGAAGTTGGAATATTTTTAACTTTAATATAATTTCCCTATTTTTTTTGGAAAGATCAATTGAACTTATTAGATCTCGATAAATAATTTTTTAGCTAAAATAATAAAATATTGGCAGAATAAATAATACATTATAGGGAGAGTTCTACTTTAATATTATTTACCTGAGATCGATGATCCATCGCGTTTATATTAGTTTTGATTTTAACTTGATTTTGGAAAAAACCTTTTGAGTTTAATTTTTTGAGAATGAACTATTTTTTATACAGTTTTATGTTTGAAGTGGAGATGGCTTATGAATCTATTTTATATTTTGAGTAGTTGCCGAAAGTTAATACTATACAGACACTATATAAACATTAGTTTGATGAATTAGGTTAAGGAGCCATGATTCGGTGCATGTTCCTTATTTTTAATTTTCTAGTTTTCATTTAATAAAGAATTATGGGTCCTTCTCTAGATAAACTTTATTCGAGTATAAATTAAGTTCCTAAAAATTAGGAATTTGTATAAATTTCAAATATAAAAAAAAATTAATATCAATGTCTTAAATATTAAGAGAATAATTAAATGACTATTTTATCTAGTATGAATTTTTATTTCGAAAGATAAAAAAGGCAAATAATATTGATATTTGTATTTTTCATATAATACAAATTAACTTTTTTCCTTTCAATATATCAAGGACAATATCTTTTTATTTTTGGGTACTATTTACTTTTTTCCATACGTGAAGGCATTCTTGAGTTTTTTTTTAATCACAAACATTGTTTCGAGCCACTTCCTTTTGAAAAAAATAGTACAATAGGACCTATGCCAACTTTTCTTAGTCCTTTTATCTCCTACGTTACACTTAAAGTTTTGTCCTTTTTGTGCATCTAGTTCTCCCGGTATCCAAACTAATGACTATTATAAATAGGTAAAAATAAAAATTAAATTACTCAATCATCTTTAACCACAGATTCATCACCGATCAAGTGATCTATTTTTTCATTAGGGCATTCAAAGAAGTCTGCCACATCCAAGTGGGTGATGTCAAAATTATTGTCTGAGACAAAATTGGCTTCAGGACCTTTATTCTTTAGAGATGCTTGATAAAGCTCAACCAAATGTCTTGCTGCTCGGCAAATATTTGCCCAGTGTTCTATTCCACCGCAACAATAGCATTCAGTTTCTGAACTATTTGCTTTTGGCTTCTCATCTTTCCTTTTCCATTTTTTGTAGTTATTTCTCTTTGGGGGGTGATTGACACCAGGAAAATTTCTTCCTTGTCCACGGCCACGGCCACGGCCATGATCACGACCATGACCACGATTAGAGCCATGACCTTTTCCACGCTTAGCATAATGGGAATACACCTCATCCACTTCAAGCAATAGTGTAGACCCAGTGGGTCGATTTTTATGATTTCTCATGAGCAAGTCATTGTTTCGCTCAGCCACAAGGAGAAAAGAAGTCAACTCAGAGTACTTCTTGAAACCTTTCTCTCTATACTGCTGTTGCAGAACCATATTGGAGGCACGAAACGTTGTAAACGTTTTTCAAGCATATCATAATAAGTGATAGTATATCCACAGAGTTTCAATTTAGAAGTAATTCTGAACACTACAGAATTATATTCAGAAACAGACTTAAAGTCTTGGAGCCTCAGATGAGCCCAATCATATCGTGCTTGTGGCAGGGTGACCAACTTTAAGTTGTCATATCTTTCTTTTAAGCCATTCCACAAAATAAGTGGATCTTTAACTGTGAGATATTCAATTTTCAACCATTCATCAAGGTGATGGCGCAAGAAAATCAAGGCCTTAGCACAGTCTTGGGTGGATGCTTTATTTCCGTCTTTAATGGCGTATCCAAGACCCATTGCATCTAAATTGATTTCAGCATCCAACATCCATGTCATATAGTTCTTGCCCGAAATTTCAAGGGCAACGAACTTTCTTTTCGTAATGTCAGTCATAATTAAAAAGAGGAGAAAAATTACCTTAATCTTCTCAAAAGAACTTCTTGAGACGGTAGAGTCTCGTGCTGATAACGTATTATAAAATAATAAAAGAATAAGCGCAATATTGCAGAGAAAGAGAGAGATAAAATTCTTATTGAATTTTGGGGTGATTTACAATGAGGTAAGACCCCTCTATTTATAGGAGGAAAAATGATTTAACCTCAAAGTATAACTCTCTACAAGATAGACATTCACTCTAAATGAAATTCTATTCTTAGCATTTTGAATATTGTATACGTAAAAGGTTATTCATATTAAAGAATATCTTGTATGGATTTGATCTGAAGGGCAGCGGTGAAACTTCTTCCACCGGTTCATAATAAGTGGTAAATTTATTTTGGGCACACTCATTAAGAAAATATAAAATTTTAGATAAAAATAATTAGTGTGGTTAAACTATTCTTAATTAAATATTATAGCATAGTTAATATGAGCAATAACATACTTTTTAGGGATATGTATATAAGAGTAATTTTGAAAAAACAAATTCAATTATTCAATATTATATAAATGGACACTTATTTTGAACCAAAATAAAAAAATAAACTGATCGCTTAGCAAGCACAAAATGGAGCATGGAATGTATCTTTAATTAGTGATAACAAGGTATTAATCTGTTTTGTCCCTTCACATATATAAACTCATTCCAAAAATGTCTATCTATAAATATAAATACTTAGAAAATTTTAGTTTGTGTCCCACATAACTGATATTAATTGTGTGAGGCCTTTTTTTGTCTTATAATTGTGTGAGTCTCATAATTTTATGGACCTAAATATGTAAAATATATGTTCATAAATATAGTAGAAATTGGACGGGACGTCCTATTTGGTCACATCCATTTAACCTATACCCATTTTTTTTTAAAACTTGTAACTTATACCCACTTTTTAAACAACTTCAGTTTCATTTCTCTTTTATTTCTCCTCCTTCATTTTCTTTTTTTTTTCTACAACGATGACTTCAACATTGCTCTCTTTGATTAATGAAGCTAAAGCAAATATACCAAAGAATAATACTACTGCTGTGATAAGCATGAATTT
Source organism: Nicotiana benthamiana (assembly GCA_034376525.1). Lineage (NCBI taxonomy): Eukaryota > Viridiplantae > Streptophyta > Magnoliopsida > Solanales > Solanaceae > Nicotiana > Nicotiana benthamiana. Next base: position 9,857,493 of record CM067338.1, on the reverse strand, counting down.
ATCACAGTATTTCAAGAGTTGTTGGGAGGATGTGCTGAAGAACTGATTGGTGTAGATGTAGCTACTGTGAAGGAAGGTAAATGTTTGAGTCTCGAGCAACAAAGGATGCTAATCAGGGATATAAGTATGGAAGAGATTGTTGATGCTTTGAATGATATGCCAAAGGACAAAGCACCTGGTGTTGATGGCTATCCTGTGGAATTCTTCACCAAAAACTGGGAGGTTATCAAGTATGATATTTTAGCAGCCACAAAGGAGTTTTTCAAGACCAGTACTATGCCACATTTCATTAATACTACAGCTATTGCTTTGGTTCCTAAAAACAGTTCTCCTACTACTGTTAAGGACTATAGGCCAATAGCTTGTTGCACTACTTTGTATAAACTTATATCCAAGATAATCACAAGAAGACTAAAGGGTATTGTTAGTGATATTGTGGGATTGTCTCAGTCTGCTTTCATAGAAGGGAGGAGTATTGTTGAAAATATCTTACTCAGTCATGTGATATTTAAAGGCTACTCTAGGAAAGGAGTTTCTCCTAGATGTGTATTAAAGGTGGACTTGAGGAAAGCATATGATTCTTTGGAGTGGTCTTTTCTTAAACAGATTCTAGTTGCTTATGGATTTCCAGTATAATTCATCAATTGGATCATGGCTTGCACTACTACTGTTTCATTCTCTCTTATAATGAATGGTGGATTCACTAAACCATTTAAAGCCAAGAGAGGAATAAGGCAGGGGGATCCAATGTCCCCTTACCTTTTTGTGATGGCTATGGAATACTTGAGTAGAATCTTGGGACAGCTACATAGGAATGGGAATTTTAATTTCCATCCTAAGTGTAGAAAGTTAAATTGCTCACATGTGTGTTTTGCAGATGACTTACTTATGTTCTGTCGGGCTGAAAATATTTCTATACAGATCCTCCATCAGGCTTTCTTAAATTTCTCAAAGGCTTCTGGATTGGAAGCTAATTCTAACAAAAGTGCAATTTATCTAGCAGGGGTTAACCAAGAGGCCAAAGCAGACATGATTGGAAGATTGGGATTCAGTGAAGGTGTTCTTCCTTTCAGGTATCTGGCATTCCATTGGACTCTAAGAAACTTTCTGTTCAACAATGTTTACCTCTCATTGAGAAGATCACAGCAAGAATAAGCTGTTGGTCTGCAAAGCTGTTGTCATATGCAGGGAGATGCCAGCTTATAAAATCTGTTATTTTCGGAATTCAATCATATTGGTCACAGATATTCATATTACCAAAGGGTGTTCTCAAAGTAATTGACTCAATCTGTCGTACATTCCTATGGACTGGTTCTGCAAATATTTCTAGGAGGGCCTTAATAGCTTGGGAAAGAGTTTGTTCTCCTTTAAATGCTGGTGGACTTAACATAATGAATTTGACAATTTGGAATAAAGCAGCAGTAGCCAAACTACTATGGGACTTAGCAAGAAAAAAGGATTGTCTATGGGTGAAATGGATCCATTGTTATTACATAAAGAGAGAAGAAGTTGAAACAGCAAATGTTCCTAAACAAGCTGCCTGGGTAGTCAGGAAGATCATACAGTGCAGAGATGGAGTTATGGAGAATCAACAGATGGCTGGTTCACTTCATGACAGACTTAAATCAGTTTGTTGTATGGGAAGATTCCAAATACATAAATTCTATATTTCTATGATGCCTAGATTTGAAAGAGTCAGCTGGAGGAACTTATTATTGGTGAAGAATGTAATCCCCCGACACAAGTTCATTGCTTGGTTGGCTGCACATCAAAGATTACCTACTGTGGATAGATTGGCTAGGTTTGGAATTCAACTTCCACTTCTGTGTGTATTTTGCAAGCAGCAAGAGGAGACATTCCATCATCTATATTTTGAAAGTTGTATCACAATGAGGTTATGGGCTCGTTGCTGTTGGTTGGGCTGGCCGAGACAAGTGCTTAACTGGGATGAGGAGTTGATATGGATATGTAGGAAAGCTAGAAGTTCTGCATGGAGAAATTCAATTACTGCTGCTGCTTTCATTCATATTATTGCTTTGATTTGGAAGGCAAGGAATACTATGAGGTTCCAAAATATGGTGTATGATGAGGATCGAACAGCCAGAGAAATTGCATTGCTGATTCACATTCGAGGCAGACACAGTCAAAGATGGCAACATGGATTACAACAGCTAAACAGTTTTCCTTAGTTTTCCTTAGTTTGAGTTTTAGAGACTGTAAAGCTCATACATATTCATTGGGATTTTTTGAAAGAAGTATAGGCATGACACTGTAATTAGAATGTTAGAAATTGAGTAGTAGAAGTCCAACCTACTACCTTAGGATTACATTGTATAATTTTATTTTTTTTTTATATCAATACAAAGTCGACAGTTAAGCTTAAAAAAAAAAAAAAAACTACTGCTGTGATATCTTACGAGCGACGAGGACAATTAATGTCAGCAATTTAGCAGCGTGTGTTGTGTTCTCTTTATCTAGATAAAGTAGCATTCTTGTTTCTTTATCCGCTGGAAAAATTGGCTAACTATATATCTGCCAAATCCAAGTAAGTTCCCATGAATCTGATATGGGTTGTTCTTGTTGATCTTAAATCGTGTAACTGCTTTTTGTGCTTGAATGCCTTATTACATTCTGGATCATCTAAAACTTAGTATTTTTCGCCTCTTTCTTCTTAATGCTGTTAAAAAGCAAAAAAGATAGATTAGCTATCTGTATTTTGATAAAAGGTTTCCAACTTTGGGCTTATATAAGAGTAATTTTGAAAAAACAAACTCAATTATTCAATATTATATTTCAAGAATATACGCTTAACGCTAGAGGGGGGTGAATAGTGTTATAATGGAAAACAATGCAAATTTGCGGAATTAAAAATTGCAGGAATAACGTAAGTTGCAGTAATTAAAATGATAAGGAGAGAACACACCGGATTTTATCCTGGTTCACCACAACGTGTGGTTAGTCCAGTCCCCGAGAGACTCTCTCGAGTTTTACACTAACTTCGTTAAGCTTACGGGTGCCTAACAAACCGTTACAATTGCTCGTAGATATACACTCTACAAGACTTCAACCTGCTTGAGGATACCGCACCTCAAGACTTCAAACCAAGGAACTACTTTTCCTTCTTACAACAAAGGATTAGAATATCCCTTCAAGTGTGTACAAACACTTAGCACTCTAGACAACACTCTCTTAATAGAGTAGATATGAGTAAAAACAATACGCTCAAGAACACAATAATTTCGTCAAGAGTTTGGCTCTCAAAAACTTATGAAATGAATATAAAATGATTGCAAAGAGAGTATGTAAGCTTTAGCAAGAATGTATTCAGTTGTTGTGCTTAGAAGAGTGATTTTGAGTTGTATTTATAGTGCTCAAAACACCCAAGACCGTTGCTTAATTGCCAATCACAAATTGCTGATTTTGTGCTAGGATAATCGATTATCTGATTCTGCATAATCGATTATCTGCCAACGTTCAAAAATCAATCCCAGATTTTAAGCAGAATAATCGATTATCCAAATCGTATAATCGATTACCTGGCAACGTTCAAAAATCAATCCCCGATTTTATGCTTAACATAATCGATTGTCTGATTGTACATAATCGATTATCTTTCAGTGTTTGAAAATACTTTGGCAACGGTCTTTAATATAATCGATTACCAGAAAAGCCATAATCGATTATTTTGCTACTTTGAAAAATCTGATGCTTACTGTCTCAACATAATCGATTAGTCTAAGGCACATAATCGATTATCTTGTAACTTTGAAAAATCTGGTGAACACTGCCTTAACATAATCGATTATCATAAGGTACATAATCGATTATCTTGTAGCTTTGAAAAATCTGGTGAACACTGCCTTAACATAATCGATTATCATAAGGTACATAATCGATTATCTTACAGCTTTGTAAAATCTGGTGTACACTGCCTTAACATAATCGATTATCATAAGGTACATAATCGATTATCTTACAGCTTTGTAAAATCTGGTGTACACTGCTTTAACATAATCGATTATCATAAAGTACATAATCGATTATCTTTGTTCAGATTTGAGAGACATGTTTAGAAATCATTTTGGTTAAAAATGAAATGTTTGAAAATCATTTTGTTTTAAATTAAAGATGCATGGTTTGATAAAAATAATTTTACGAGAGAAGCCAAGTCTTGAATCAATTGTCGGATCAAGATCACAATTATAGAACGACTCATGTATAACTTTGTTGCTTTACTTAATCTTGATCTTTGTTTCTCTTGAGCTTGGACTTCGGCATATGTCAATGTTCCGTTCACGTCGGTTTGTCATTTGTCAAAACCTACAAATATGAACACATGTTTAGTTTAGCGACTTGAGAACGTGTTTCAACAATTTCCCCCTTTTTGATAATGGCAAACCAATATCGGGATATGCATATTAATTCATAATGACGATCCAAGACAAGTATATAGATATGCAACAAGTTCCCCCTCAAGTTATGTATTCCCCTTCAATTTATGCCAATATGTATTAGTGTGTGCATAGCCCATATCTTCCCTCATTTGACATTAGCAAAAAAATAACTAACTCTTTATTGATTAAACAATATTGCAAATACATGTAAATAAAAGACAGAATATTATGCAAACTAGAAAAACGAGGAGATAATCGATTGTGCTTTTGAGATAATCGATTATTTCAGGAAATGTAGTAACGGACATCCGAGACGGTAATAGGAAAATTGATTGCACTGTTTTGAATAATCGATTATTTTCACACAGTGACTTAACACCTGAACATAAATGTCAACATAATCGATTATGGATATGTGATAATCGATTTTTATAATTAACAGCTAAAATCCTGCAAAGCCAAAACTGTTAGATAATCGATTGTAGTGTTGTATAATCGATTATGTCAATTTTCCAGCATAATAATCATAAAACGTAAATGGGGAATAATCGATTATTGACTTTAGAGAAATCGATTATTCTGCACCAGTGTCTGATAATTCCCCCTGTCTTTGGGGTGATACCTGCAAAAAAGAATTAGGCGCCTCCGACGCTCAAGTTAGTAATCATTAAAACATAAAAATGCAATGCATGAATTAGATTAACGTGGAGTCAAGAATCCCGAGTTCACTACGAATTCGGAAGAAGGACTCTTTCTCTAAAGGCTTTGTGAAGATGTCGGCCAATTGATTTTTGGTTTCAACAAATTCAATTTCGACATCGCCCTTGAGAACGTGATCTCTTATAAAGTGATGTCTAATTTCTATGTGTTTCGTTCTTGAGTGAAGAATAGGATTCTTCGTCAAGCTTATGGCGCTAGTATTGTCACATCAAAGAGGAACATGATCGATACTAAGGCCATAGTCTGAGAGTTGTTGTTTCATCCAAAGGATTTGAGCGCAACAACTCCCCGCAGCTACATATTCAGCCTCGGTTGTGGACAACGCAACACTTACTTGCTTCTTGCTGAACAAAGAAACTAAGGAGCTACCGAGCAAATGGCAAGTGCCACTAGTGCTCTTGCGGTCCAATTTGCAACCTGCAAAATCGGAATCGGAATAGCCAACAAGTTGGCATGAAGAATCTTTGGGATACCATAGTCCCACATTTATTGTTCCAACAAGATACTTCATAATCCGTTTTACCGCAGTTAAATGTGACTCCTTCGGACATGATTGATATCGAGCGCATAAACACACGCTAAACATGATGTCCGGTCTACTAGCAGTAAGATAGAGAAGAGATCCGATCATACCTCGATACTTTTTGGTGTCCACTTCCTTACCTTTCTCATCTTTGTCAAGATGGTCGGATGTACTCATTGGGGTGGCCATTGCTTTGGCGTTGCTCATTTCAAAACGATTTAGCAACTCCTTGCAATATTTGGATTGGCAAATGAAAGTTCCCTCTTTCATTTGTTTCACTTGTAGCCCCAAGAAGAAGTTTAGCTCACCCATCATTGACATTTCAAATTCGCTAGTCATTAACTTAGAGAATTCCTCGCATAGAAAATCATTAGTAGCACCAAAAATAATATCATCGACATAAATTTGAATTAATAGAATGTCATTGTTTTTATTTTTGATAAAAAGTGTGGTGTCAACTTTCCCCCTTTCAAACTCATTGTCTAAGAGAAATTTACTTAGACGTTCATACCATGCTCGAGGAGCTTGTTTAAACCATATAAAGCTTTCTTAAGCTTGAAGACATGGTCGGGAGATGTAAAATCTTCAAAACTCGGGGGTTGTTCAACATACACTTCCTCTTGAATAAACCCATTGAGGAAGGCACTTTTGACATCCATTTGAAATAATTTGAAATTCATAGATGATGAAAAAGCAAGTAATAAACGAATGGCTTCTAGGCGTGCAACGGGTGCATAGGTTTCTTCATAATCAATGCCTTCTTCTTGATTATATCCCTTAGCAACTAGCCTAGCTTTGTTTCTAGTGATTATACCATTTTCATCTAATTTATTCCGAAAAACTCATTTCGTGCCAATTATGGTATGATTATCGGGTCTTGGCACCAATTCCCAAATGTCATTACGTTTGAATTGGTTAAGCTCCTCTTGCATTGCCAAGGTCCAATGCTCATCCCCAATTGCTTCAGAAATGGTTTTAGGTTCTATTTGTGAAACAAAAGCCATATGTCCTACAGTATCTTTAAGAAGGTTTCGTGTACTTACCCCTTTCTCGATGTTGCCAATTACCTTGTCAAGAGGATGGTCTTTAGACGTCCTCCAAGCCTTAGGCATCATCGATTCTTCTTCTTGTGGTGGTACTTCTTCTGAAGGTTGTTCCATGACTTCATCTTGAACTTCCTTTGGATCCTCCTTTTGTACCTCGTCTTGAAGATTGATTTTCTTTAAAGCATCTGCAAGATCAACACAAGAATCCTTTCTCGCCAAGCGAGCATCATTTTCACGAAATACTACATGAGGAGATTCCTCAACAGTTTTGGTTCGATTATTAAACTCTCTATATTCTTTGCTACGTGATGAGTAACCAAGAAAAATTCCTTCATCACATTTCGCATCAAATTTTCCCAAGTTATCTTTTCCGTTGTTGTGAATAAAACATTTACAACTGAAGACTCTAAGATGGGAAAGATTTGGTTTCCTTCCCTTATAGAGTTCATAGGAAGTTTTCATGAGTATCGGTCTAATGATAGCTCTGTTTAAAACATAGCTTGCGGTACTCACGGCATCCGCCCAAAAATATTTGGGAATTTCGGCCTCATTGAGCATGGTTCTAGCCATCTCTTCGAGACATCGATTTTTACGTTCTACCACTCCATTTTGTTGTGGTGTACGTGGAGCCGAAAAGGTATGTTCAATACCGAGTTCGTCACAAAAATCCGCGAAGAGATTGTGATCGAACTCCCCCCCCCCCCCCCCATGATCACTTCTTATGGAAGTGATGGTTGTGTTCTTTTCATTTTGAACACGTTTAAGAAAACTTTTGAAAGCATGAAAGGCATCACTTTTATGAGCAAGAAATAACTTCCATGTGAATCTAGAGTAGTCATCAACAATTACAAAAGCATAAAAATTTCCACCAAGACTTTCAACACGAGATGGTCCAAAAAGATCCATGTGAAGAAGTTGTAAGGGTCTAGTGGTTGAAAAAACATTTTTGGATTTAAAAGAGGCTTTTGTTTGTTTCCTTTTTTGACATGAATCACAAGTAGAATCTTTTTAAATTTCATGTTTGGAAGACCAATTACTAATTCTTGTGAAACTAGTTTGTTTAAAAGATTCATATTTACATGAGCTACTCTACGATGCCATAACCACATGTCGTCTTCTTTACTCAAAAGACAATTCACATAACTTGATGAAGAATTTTCAAGATCAACCATATAGATATTATCCATTCTAATATCACGAAGAATAATTTTAAAATCACTACGACGGATAACTAAGCATTCTTCGGAGTCAAACAATACAAGATTTCCCTTGTCACATAATTGACTTATGCTCAAGAGATTATGTTTAAGACCTTTAACAAGCAAAATATGCTTAATGGAGGAGGATTCGTCCTTACCGACCGATCCAATGCCGATAATCTTTCCTTTGTTATTGTCTCCAAAAATGACATTTCCTCCTTCCTTGGGTTTTAGTTGAAGGAATTTTGATGCATCCCCGGTCATGTGTTTGGAGCATCCACTATCAAGATACCAAAGTGCACTTGATCCCTTCAAACACACCTACAAAACAAATTAATGAGATTTTGGTACCCAAGCCATTTTGGGTCCTTGTGCGTTAGGTGCAATATATTGGTGTGATTGTCCTGCAGTGAAATGTCTATGTCTAGTGAAGCATGCGGGAGCAATATGTCCAATTTTATTGCAATAATGACAAATGACATTCGGATTGTGCATTCTTCTAGGATGATAATAATTTAGAGGTCTAAAATTATTCACTCTATTTTTAGGAATGTAGTTTTGATGTAGTTTTCGAAAATCTTGTCTAGGTGGTCTATACATGCCAACGTTTCTTCTAGTGTTCACTACATTTTTAGAAATATAGTTTTGATGTGGTTTTCGAAAACCTTGTCTAGGTGGTCTATACATTCCAATATTTCTCCTAGAATTTGTTCTAGGATGAGATGCAATTCTAGGATTAAAATTTCTAGGTTGAGTGTTGACATTTATTTTGTTTTGCCTAAGTTATGTCTTAGGTGGTTTAGGAATGGACTCAACTTTTTCTTTCGTCTCGTGTTTAAAGCCTATACCGTGCTTAGTGGATTTCAAATTTACAAGCACTTCATTGAGATTTTTGTGTGAAGAATTGAATTTGTGCAAAGTGCTTCTAAGACTTTCTACTTCTTCCTTTAGAGATTTGCAAGAAGTACAATCCTTATTTGAGCTTTCGGGTTTATCGGCGCTTCTTTTGCCATAAAACTTGTTTTCCTTTTTTAATTTCTCATTCTCAAGAGTGAGTTTTTCAAAATCCTTTTCTTTTGAAGAAAATTGTTTTCTTAAATCTTTTATAGATTTAGAAGCACTAATAAACTCTTTATACAACTCATCAAATGCATCTTGCATTTCTTCTAAAGTGAAATAGTTCTTAGAAGAAGTACATACCTCATTTTGATTTTCTTCGTGTGCCATAAGACACAAGTTTGCGGTCTCGTTTTCTTCTCCATCACTTGATTCGTCTCCGGAGTCGCCTCCCCAAGAGATGTATGCTCTTTGTTTCTTGAATGGTTTCTTCTCCTTTTTGATGTTTGGACAATTTGATTTGATATGCCCGATTTCTCCGCATCCATAGCACTTCAATTGGTCGCCTTGTTGCTTACCTTTTCGTTCATACTTCTTTTGCATGAACTTGTGAAATTTTTTAATAACGAGTCCAAGCTCGACATCTTCATCACTTGACTCCTCATCGTTTTGAGGTTGAGTAGTTGATGCTTTGAGCGCAATCTTTCTATTCCTTTGATCATCCAAAGGAGAGTTAAGAATATTTGATTCATAAGTTTTAAGATTACCTCGTAGTCCGTCGATGGTGACGTTTGTGATGCCGATTGATTCTTGGATAGGGTCGGCTTTGGAACGCAATTCCGGAGTGAGGCTTCGTAGAATTTTCCGGACAAGCTCCTTATCCGTGAATGTCTTTTTGAGGGCGTGTAGGTCATTGACGATTTTTGAAAATCGTTCGAACATGTCATCTATCTTCTCATTTTCCTTCATGCGAAACAGTTCATATTCGTGGGTTAGGAAATCAATTTTAGCTTCTCTTACCTGGTCCGTACCTTCGTAGGTGATTTCTAATTTGTCCCACATTTGCTTGGCAGTGGTGCAACATAATATTTTTCGATAGTCATCGAGGTTCACTGCACAGTACATCATGTTGATTGCCTTTGCGTTGTTCTCCACTTTTCTGATATCATCCGCGTCGTATTCGTCTTCCGTTTTTGGAACGAGTTCTTCTCCAACCTTTTTGGTAGGTTGTAGTTCTCCATTTTTGATAATTTTCCACAGTTGGAAGTTGTTTGATTGTATAAAAATCCTCATTCTCTCCTTCCAGTAAGTGTAGTTGGTGCCATCGAAAAGTGGTGGCCTTGTGAAGCATTGTCCTTCACCTAGTCCTGCATAAACACTACGAGTAGAAGCCATGGAAAGTTTCTCTCAAACTGTTAAGTCTTTCAGAGAGTATGGCTCTGATACCAATTGTTAGAATATACGCTTAATGCTAGAGGGGGGGTGAATAGCGTTATAATGAAAAACAATGTAAATTTGCGGAATTAAAAATTGCAGGAATAATGTAAGTGCAGTAATTAAAATGATAAGGAGAGAACACACCGGATTTTATCCTGGTTCACCATAACATGTGGTTAGTCCAGTCCCAGAGACTCTCTCGAGTTTTACACTAACTTCGTTAAGCTTACGGGTGCCTAACAAACCGTTACAATTGCTCGTAGATATACACTCTACAAGACTTCAACCTGCTTGAGGGTACCGCACCTCAAGATTCAAACCAAGGAACTACTTTTCCTTCTTACAACAAGGGATTAGAATATCCCTTCAAGTGTGTACAAACACTTAGCACTCTAGACAACACTCTCTTAATAGAGTAGATATGAGTAAAAACAATACGCTCAAGAACACAATAATTTCGTCAAGAGTTTGGCTCTCAAAAACTTATGAAATGAATATAAAATGATTGCAAAGAGAGTATGTAAGCTTTAGCAAGAATGTATTCAGTTGTTGTGCTTAGAAGAGTGATTTTGAGTTGTATTTATAGTGCTCAAAACACCCAAGACCGTTGCTTAATTGCCAATCACAAATTGCTGATTTTGTGCTAGGATAATCGATTATCTGATTCTGCATAATCGATTATCTGCCAACGTTCAAAAATCAATCCCAGATTTTAAGCAGAATAATCGATTATCCAAATCGTATAATCGATTACCTGGCAACGTTCAAAAATTAATCCCCGATTTTATGCTTAACATAATCGATTGTCTGATTGTACATAATCGATTATCTTTCAGTGTTTGAAAATACTTTGGCAACGGTCTTTAATATAATCGATTACCAGAAAAGCCATAATCGATTATTTTGCTACTTTGAAAAATCTGATGCTTACTGTCTCAACATAATCGATTAGTCTAAGGCACACAATCGATTATCTTGTAACTTTGAAAAATCTGGTGAACACTGCCTTAACATAATCGATTATCATAAGGTACATAATCGATTATCTTGTAGCTTTGAAAAATCTGGTGAACACTGCCTTAACATAATCGATTATCATAAGGTACATAATCGATTATCTTACAGCTTTGTAAAATCTGGTGTACACTGCCCTAACATAATCGATTATCATAAGGTACATAATCGATTATCTTACAGCTTTGTAAAATCTGGTGTACACTGCTTTAACATAATCAATTATCATAAAGTACATAATCGATTATCTTTGTTCAGATTTGAGAGACATGTTTAGAAATCATTTTGGTTAAAAATGAAATGTTTGAAAATCATTTTGCTTTAAATTAAAGATGCATGGTTTGATAAAAATGATTTTACGAGAGAAGCCAAGTCTTGAATCAATTGTCGGATCAAGATCACAATTATAGAACGACTCATGTATAACTTTGTTGCTTTACTTAATCTTGATCTTTGTTTCTCTTGAGCTTGGACTTCGGCATATGTCAATGTTCCGTTCACGTCGGTTCGTCATTTATCAAAACCTACAAATATGAACACACGTTTAGTTTAGCGACTTGAGAACGTGTTTCAACATTATTGTGTAATGCGTTTCTTTTGGGTGAGTTAGAGCGATTTAATGTGGCAAACTCCTTCCTTCCTTTTGCTTAACAAAATTTTACACGAATACTACTTTTAAGTAGTTCCTGAAAATCAAATATATTCCTCTGTTTTTGCTGCTATACTAATTAGACATTGTAATATTACTTAATTTTTTTCATGATTAGATGTTCAACTAGCATCTTTTGCTTTGTGGGAAACATCTGTGGCTGTTCAATGTTGAAAATGTAGGAGAACTTTAAGACTTTGTAAGGTGAATTTATTTGTTTTTGTACATTGTTTAATGATTGTGAATAATAATAAGCTAATCGTAATTACTAGCTGGAAGGTTGTTTACAAGTTTATAGTCAATATGAAGCCACCATGATATACTGTAGCTCGCATTATGAGAATAACTCCAACATGTACCTAAACAACAACATACCCGATTTAATCCTACAAGTAGGGTTTGGGGAGGGTATTGTTTATGTAGAACTTACCCCTACCATGTGCAAGTAAAGAGGCTATTTCTGAATGAGAGCATATACAACACTTACCTAGTACAACTGACATCACATTGGCGTTTTCAATGTTCTATTTTGGCAAATATGTTGTGGTTTTCACTGTAGGTTATACTTTACATGGTGAACCTGGAAACTAGGCTAGCATGTTCGGCAGTTTAAGTAGTTGGCATCTATGTTTTATGACTGCAAATTCTGAGAGCTTTGTGAATAAGATGCTGTAATGTGGCATTAGGAAGTAAATTTGTTGAAGTTGCTTTAGCTTTTGGAAAACAATATATTCCTTACCTTCTATATCATGATATACATCTACTATGCCTGCTAGTATGCAAGATGGTCAGTAAAATTATTTGAAGTCCTTTAAGTTCCCAGTAAAATAGCTGCAGTGACATTTTTCTCCCATTTGACCTTTTTGCACAGATTGTGCCTTGCGCCATTGCAGCATTTTTTATCCATCCTATTACAGCTCATTTTGTCTTCTTCCGAATGCTTTGGGCTTTCTGTGTATACCTGGAATCTATCTCGGTGTTGCCTCAGCTTCGGTTGATGCAGAATGTTCAGGTTTGTATCAGTTCTTTCCTGTGAGAAAAGAAAGCTTTTGAGAAAAAAACCATCTGCTCTTTACAGACCGTATTTTCTAGTGCGAAGAGCTATAGTCCGTATTCTTGCATTTCAGATAATTGAGCCATTTACAGCTCATTATGTGTTTGCATTGGGTGTTGCAAGATTCTTGGGTTGTGCTAATTGGATTATTCAGGTTAGTTTTGAAGTGTTATTTTGTGGCGTATAACTTTCGTATTAAGTAGAGCACTTGTCCAAGCCCCCGTCCCTTTTCTTTTCTTCCCATAAAATTCAAGACACCCAAGAATTACACCTATTCATATACAGGTCTATGATACTCGTGGAGCATATTTATATTTGGTTGGAAGGGGTTACTTCTGGATACCTATGGTCCTTTTGGCAGAAATCGTCCAAACGTTTATCTTGGCCGATTTCTGCTATTATAACATAAAGAGGTAGGCCGCGGTAGCGGCAATTCAATTGCTTTCTTGAGCATATCTGATAAATCCATTTCCTCTCTTTTTTTCTTATATTTGCAGTGTCATGAGCGGTCAACTTTTAGTCCGCCTGCCTCAGCCAGTATAGAAGTTCGAATTTACCTAGTCTGTAACATATGTTGACAACTCTTATGTTGTGGTGTGGATATGTAGCTTCTTCTACCTCTTATCTTGTCCCACTCTTGCCAATGCAAGTGGATAAATAAATAAATAAATCTGCTAGATGCATGGCCATGTCTTGCTTCTTGATGTCTCTGAGCACCTATTTTTCTACCGTCATTTTGTACTATGCTAAATTCACATAGTCATGCAGTGGGCATCCTTCCTTGGTGGGTCGTTATTCATCTTTTAAAAAGAAAAAGGGCGAGGCTTTGGACTTGTTTTGAGTTGCCGGGCCAAGTACAATTTCCAAGGGGTTGTTTGGTACAATAGACAATCAAAAATAATCATGCCATAACAATTTAGTATCGTTTCATACCTTGTTTGGTTATTAATTTTGAAATAAACTATCTAAAGATTAAAAATTATATTTGGAATTGTAATTCCAAATAGTAGAGAAATAGCATACACCTGTAAGAGGGTGGAATAATAATCTTAAATAGTAGTGTTTAATTTATACATGCCAGAGCATGGAATAGTAATTTCAAAGTAATTTCAAAATAAGTTATTTCAGAGTAAAATAATAAAATTAATATTTTCAGGATTAATATAATATACCAGACAGTCATAATACCAAGATAATTAATCTCAAACATTACCATAAAAGAATCCTTTAAGGTCGGTCACTCATAGGAGTGGCAAATGGGAGGGTCGGGTCTGGTTCGAGTCGAAAATGGGTAATGAAAAAATGGATCAATTATTTGACCCGAGTCATATATAACACGGATAAAAAACGGGCTAATCGGCGGATAATATGGGTAAGTGGATAATATGGGTTACCCATATTATCCATGACTTCTTGTATATGATCTTTTTTGGAAGAATTCTTAGTCTCATCCTCTATTTGAGGCTTTACAAATATAAAAGTTAGGCCAATTGGTTATCTATTGGTTACTCATTGGTTATCTATTTTCTAAACAGATAATATAGTTCTTATCCATATTTGATCCATTTTTAAAATTTTAATTATCCAACCCATTTTCAGTGGATAATATGGATGATTAATTATTTTTTTGAACCATTTTGCCGCCCATAATCACTCGATTCTCTCGGTGACTACTACCAATGGATAAATAAACAATAGGATATGTGTTTTTGCTTCTTGGTACTATTATATTAGAAAGGCAGAATGCCTAAATGACACCTATAGTTATGTCACTTTGTCATGTTGGTCCTCCTTCTTCACTTTTTTTTTTAACCAGACACTTTAACTTGTTCAAAATCTATATTTTAGATCTCCCTCATAATTGACCAAGCACATATGACAACAAAATGGTCGAGCTGGACAAAATGTGTATAATTCACGCGACGTAGGAGCGTGCATATGAAGATTTTTGAAGAAGAAATAATTGAAACAAGGAGAAAAAAAATTAATAAAATAAAAATGAAAAACTAAATAAAAAGATAAGATAAAAAAAGAAAAAGAAAAAAGCAAAGAGACATCTTTTATGCTTCTTCTTCTTTCACCCCACCCTCACCCCCATCTACCTTTTCCTTATACATTTTTCTTTTTCGCTCTCACCAACCACGAATTTTCCTCAATAACTTCTCTGTTTCAGCTTTAGGCCGAAGAATTGGTCGACCTGAAAATGCACAAATATAATTTAAAGACACAACAAAAAATTCTAACCAAGGTGTTTGGGTTTACTACTATGCAAGTCAAGTGATAGTGTATTATCAAGAACAAGGTATTGGAGATTATCAAGTGTTGACACCAAAAATCAACAGCTTAAGAACAGTACCATTTTTGCTAGTATGCTAAGGGGTTTATCACTAGCAGTGCCTTTTTCGTCTTCCCTCTTCTTCTTCCCCCCCCCCCTCTCCCCCCCCCCCCAAAAAAAAAACATCCCTGCCCCTTCACTTTTCGTTTTTCCCCTTCTTCTATTTCTACCCCACTGCCACCCCAACCCCCGCCCCTTCAAAAAAAAAACACAGTTCCTGAAAATCCTTTAGAAGTTGACAAGAACCTAATTAGAAATACCTAAATAATTATTCATCTGCTGAATATGAGGCAGAGAAGGAAGAAGTGATATGAGACAGATAAGAAAGAAAAATTTGTACACTGCTAAGCACAAGCCACCCCTAATTTGAGAGAAGGGAAATGAGACGGAGGCATTAATTTTATTTTTCTTTGTCTTTATGAAAATAGTATATAACAAGTATTTTTAGTAGATACAATATAAAAAGTGACGTGGAATATGATGTGTCATTCATGTCAAACAAGTGAGAGACACATACGGTCAGAGGGATTTAAATTATAAATTTTGATCAACTTAAAGTATCTGGATGAAAATAAATAAAGTAGGACGACCGGAATATCAAACCGAAACAAGTATAATGGTCTACTAGGCTATTCTTTCTATTAGAAATATAAAGCAATGCATATTGAGAAAGAAGTACTATATGACATATGGTTGAAATTGAAGTATAATCACTTGTAAAGCTGAAGAAGGTCTTTAGGCAAACTTTAGGAAAGATAATTTGAAAATCTTGTTCTTCGAAGACATTCCGAGTGAGTTGGTTGGGTTTGTATTTGTGCCTACACTAGGTATTACATAGAGGAAGAGGCAAAATTAAAAATAAAGAAGATAAAGAACATTAAATTTTAATGCGAAAAATCCTTTAATTTGAAGGTAAAAAATACGGGATCTCAAAGATCCAAAAAGCTCTACTGCTTTATTACGAATGTTCTCCAAATTGACTATACAACAAGTTCCATACGCGGAGCAACAACAAATCAATTAAAGAAAGAACAAAAATCACAAAACGGAGTTGTTGTTTGGGGCTCGAAATCGGATGTTACAAGCCTCCAAATCCGATCTCCACCGATCAAATCAAAGACCAAGATGCTAGGAAACCTAGTCAAAATTTCAACCCGATCCAACTATCAACAAATTGAAAAACATGATTCAAAGTTGAATGTTCGGAACAAAATCTGCAGCGACACAGATATTTTTTCTTCTCTCTTGATGAAAGCTCTCTCAAGAATCACACTTATGTGCTAAAGTTTTTAAAAGAGTTATATTAATGAGCATAAAATAGTTCTTTCAAGGTTACTCTATTTATATATGAGTGGTATTTTCTCTTAAAGTCAAAACCAACTCTAAATAGGAATAGAAATCGAATCAAATTCCAAGTAGGAACGAAAATCAAAAGAGAATAGAATTAGGTCATAGGGCCTTTGGCTGGACAACATGGGCATGGGCCAACAAACTCCCCTTTAGCCAAGGGACCAAATATGTCTTCAAATGGAGAAACTATTAGTAGGCTTCATTCCTACCAATTTTCTACAAAATACTTGCTTATCTGCAACTGCAGCTTTTGTCATGATGGATTGTCACCAATGTGAACCTTCTCAAGCTCTAAATATGAAAACATCTTAAAAACATGGAAGTAAATTTCATCAAATTCAAATCCATTCCTCTAGCCAAAACCTTTAACTATTAGGCTTTCCCTCTACCTAGGCGCAGACGTATGTTGATCTTGTTTTACTCTAAATATCCATTTGTTTGGTAAAAGTCATAAAACTCTTTTACCTTTCGGCAATTTCACTAACTCATATATGTCATTCCCATGGATTGGCTTCGCCTCATCTTCATAGCTTCTGTCTACTGATCTTTGATAGTATCTTGCATGGTTTTATCATAACTCTCTAGTTCTCCCATATCAGTCAAAAATACATAATCATCAAGAGGATAGCCACATGGATTTTTGCTTCTCCATTGTAGATCTTCTAGGAGAGGTTTTAGAAGTATTTGAAGTGTTACTTGAGTAGGAATTTGTGGCCGATCAACCATAACTTCATCAATTGGATCATCCATAACATCTACACCATGATGATTATTTTGATCCTTGATCACTATCTTTATTATTATCTTGGGTTCTTTCATGTGCAATACGTGCCTTAGCAATAGAAACTAGATCAATATTCACTAAGCTTTCATTTATCTAATAGTCTATCTTCTCAGCTTTGTCAATATCTTCTATAATCTGGTCTTTAAAGAATATTGTATCACAACTTCTAAAAATTTTATTGTCAATTGGATCATAAAATTATATCTAAACTCATCTTGACTATAACCAATAAAGATGTACTACTTAATTTTCACATCCAATTTCAATCTTACATCATTTGGAATAGGTACACAGGCTTCACACCCAAAAACTTTCAGGTGATCATAAGAAACATATTTGGCAAACCAAACTCTCTCTTGGACATCACCATCTAAAGCAACATCAGGAGACACATTGATAGTCCAAGTAATAGTGTTAAGTGCTTCTGTCCAAAAAATATTTGGAAGTTAATCTCTGAAAGAAAGCATCTAACTCTCTCAACTAGATTTAGATGCATTTATCTGCCAAACTATTTAATTAAGGCGTCTTTGTTGGAGTTTTCTAATGAAAAATTTCTTGTTCTTTGCAATAGTTATAAAAAAGATCACAATATTCACTATCATTGTCAGTGTGAATGCATTTTATTTTCTTCCATGTCTGTCTCTCAGCTAAGGCCTGAAATTTATTAACATGCCAAGTGCTTGATCTTTAGATTTCAAAGGAGATACCTAGAGCTTACGAGAATGATTTCAAAGGTCATAAAGTAAAGTGCATCACCTTTTGACTTTAATTTAGAGGGACCATACAAATCAAAGTTTACTACCTCTAATAATTCGGGCTTTATTAAAGGAGGATGACTACGAAAGAAAACCCCTTTTCTGTTTGTCAGCTTAACAATGGACACATCTTTTTAGCTTTGCTTGTTTCACTCCAAGAAGCAAAATTTTCTTAGCAAATCACATAACCTCCCTCTCGCTCATATGACTTAATATTTTGTGCCACAATTTTGATAAAGTTTCACTTTCCACTAAATTTATGGAGTCATTAAAAATAGAGTCATGTGTCATATATAAATGAAAAGACTCGACTCTTTGAGCCACTACTAATTAGCCCTTAGTGAGATTTCATTGGCCATTAAAGAGGGCATTGTGGTAACCTTCATCATCTAATCTTCCTATAGAGATCAAATTGAAAAGAAACCTTGGAGCATACTTGATATTTTGAAGAACTAACGTTGAACCATTATTAGTTTACAAATAAATTGTGTCAGCACCAAACGCCATAACCTTATTGGCATTGGCCATCTTTAAAACTTCGAAATCAACATGAATATAAGATTACAGAAAGTCTTTTCTTGGTGTGACATATGAGATAGCTCCAGAAGTTACTATCCAGCTCGTATCATGGGATACCAAATTAATGACGTTTTCATAACAACGAAAAAGAAGTCCATCTTGAACAATAGCAGGAATAGTGTTCTCATTATTTTCAACTTTCTTTTCTTCTCTGGTGTCTTGCTTTAGCATAAGGGAAAATCTTTTGCTATTTCCTTTCTTTCCACAATGGTTGTACGTAATATTGTGGTATTTGGACTTTGACTTACTTCTGTGTTTACCTCTATTCCTTGAACCTCTTTTTCTATATCTCCCCCGATCTTCTATAACCAAAACATCTATTTGCGAGGATGACCTTGAGATTTTCTCCTTACTTCCTTGTTCAACACACCACTCTTGGTATATTCCATGGTCACCTTACTACTAGGAGTTAAATTTGTCAAAAAAACACGAAGAGTTTTCCAAAAAACTATCAGAGTATTAAGCAGCTAAATTCTTTGTATCTCATCACCAAAATTATACTCTCATTCCAGATAGCTGATCAAGGACACATTTTTATTTATATGATCAAGGATAAGACTTCCCTCCTTGTATTTAAAAGGTCATCAATTGCTTTAGTAAAGAATAACTCATTGTTCCCAATCTTTGAAGCATAAAGAGTCTCTTACTTTTTTCCACAATGATCTTGCATGTTCTCATTCACAACATGGTTGCGAGAATTTATTTGATCTTAGTTGGCTTAAGGGTTTTTTCTTTTCTTGTGGTGGCTTAAGGGTTTACGAAGTCAAATTTAGCAAAAAAAGAGATAGTTTACTTTCGTGAATTTGGTTCTTGAACCCTAGTTTACTTTCGTAAATTTGGTTCTTGAACCCTTGCGAGAATTCAATCTTCAGATAAAGAAAATACATATGTATTTACGCTCTTCTGATTTTTTCTCTGAGCCTACTACGCGAAGCAATTTCAGGCAGAAAATTGACAAAAATCATTGATTCATCATGTTAGCGTCCAGTTGTTCAAACCAAAAACTATAATAAGGGAAAGCAATTATTTCATGCTCTTACTGAAGTTTGAATAGATTATTGACAACAGATTTCTACCGAAAAAATTCTTAGCTACTGTAAAAATTTCTTAGAAAATCTTGATCTCTGCTTTAAAGGCTTTGACATCAAGAATAATTGACTACAAGAGAATCCGTAATTTCTTTCGATTGAATTCCGATCACTGTGACTACATTGTAACTACAAGTTCTGCCATACATAGTGACAAGCCCTCTGTTAGATTATTACATAAAATTGGTACTGTATTTTTATTTGCGTTAAAATTCCAGTGAAATTGACAAATCGTCGAAACTTTCCTATACACAGGTTTGGGAGCAGCAGCATTCAACAAATTTGGAAGTCCAGACATCCTCGATTGTGATATAGGTTCCAAGTCTTTTGTGCCACAGGAGGAGATCATTATCCAGTACACTTAGACAGGTTAGTTTATTTCTGAGAGAGTACAAAAATCTACAATGTAAATATTGTTAACTATTTTTCCCTGCAAAACAATCATGTCAGTAGTAAGATTAATCACAAAGCATTTAATAGAGGTGAATGCTACAAGGTTACCTTTGTCACAAACAGTTGTGACACACTGATCAGGCTGCATTTCAAGCCATCTATCAAGTAGACATTCTCAATGGAGTGAGAGTCTGTCTTACCTACCTTTCCAACCCCAATGATCTCACATTTCTTCCCATTTCCAAAGGAGACATTACTTCCTTTTAAGTCCTCAAATGAAAGGAATTGGTTCTTGCTTCCAGTCATATGTTTTGACCATCCACTATCTATGTACCATATTTGGCTACTTCCCTTCACTTGGACCTCTTGTTCATCATCTGATTCTACAATGGCCATAAGTGCATGTTCATCTCCAGCTTCATCTTCTGAGTCCTTATCTGATGTTTCTCCCAAGGCATCAACCATAGCCTTTGTTGATCTTTTATTCCTTTTTGGTTGAACCTGTTCCTTCTTCCTGCTCCTTCATTCAGCCCTTTCCTTTTTCCACTCAATTTCCCATTGAGGGCAATTCTTCATCATGTGATTAGTCTTATGACACTTGTAGCAGCCCTCATTGGTCTATTTCTTAGGAGCCCTTGGTTTGTTGAAGGTTGTACCTCTTTAAGGACCCTTTGCTCTCATCAGGTACTTTTTGAAATCTCTAGTGATCATAGCCATTTCATCATCCTCCAGTTCTGAACCTTCAACAATTCTGAGAGCCAGACTTATTTCCTTCTTGGTTGCATCTATTTTCATGGTTTGCCTCCTCAGTTCATAGGCAATAAGGTTTCCAATTAGTTCATCCAACTTGAGGGTAGTAATATTCTTTGATTCCTGAATACCATTGATTTTTCTTTCCCAAGAGCTAGCAGAACCCTTGTCTAAATCTTCTCAACTTTGTCTTTTTCTAGAATAATCCTTCCAAGAGATTTAAGTTCATTTTTCAGTGTGGTGAACCTTTTGTGTGTGTGTGTATATGTATGTATGTATGTGTGTATATATATATATATATATATATATATATATATATATATATATATATATATATATATATATATATATATATATATATATATATATATATATAAGTGTTCCTCTGGATCTCTTCACTTGAGGTGTTCCTTCATGAGCCACTTGTAAAGTGTCCGAGATTTCCTTTGCAGTGGTACAGTTTTGAATTCTACTGTACTCATCTGGACCTAGTCCACACACAAGCAATTTCTTGGCCTTGGCATTCTTCTCCCATTTCTTCAGGTCTTCAGCAGTGCAGTCAGCTCTTGTCTTTGGCACATCCATTCCTTCATCATTCTTCTTTGTAGTTGCTAGAGGACCATTAGTGATTATGTACCAGAGTTCATAATCTTCTCCTATGATGTGATCCCCCATCCTGTTATTCCACCAAGAATAGTACTGACCGTTGAAAAGTGGAGGCCTATTAGTAGATTTTCCTTCCCAGTTCCTAGGTGGTGCACTCATGTTAATCTTTTCCTAAGGTGTTAGCCTCTTCAAGGATAACCCCATATGATACCAATTGATGTTCTAAACGTCAATACCACATAAGAGGGAGAGGAGGATGATTTGAGTGGTACCTATATTTCGCTCTAGAAGAACCTGGTTCCTCTAAGTGTACTACCACTACTATTTCCGAAATAATAAGTACATAAAATAAAGAACACGGATATTTTTATGTGGAAAACACCTGGCTCAAAAGGTAAAAACCAACGACCTACTACTCACTAAAATCACTGAGCCAAAACAACATTTACAAAACTCTTTGGAAACCTAAGGATTAACTCTAATCCCATTGTAGCACACAGCCTCAACTGCTGCGATCAAGTTAACTCTAACTGAAAAAATCTAAGTACCTAATTCAATTGCTTCTATGAAAGCTGAAAGGTACAATTATAAATCACCTACTACATTTGAACTAGAATAAAAGAAAGACATAATGAATTAGTTCTTCTATCTTGTTCTAACAGCTTCAGGAGTGCACACTCAAATCTCACTTAAACTGCTTGCAAAATCGTCTCAATTTAGTTTAACTTCTGCGCATGTGCAACAACTGTAAAGGAAACAATCACTGTAATTTAACGAGTTAGTAATTAGAGTTTGATTGGGACTCAATTGTTGATCTTCCATCGAAGTTGAGTCCTTGAACATCTCAAACTCTAATACTATATTTTATCCAAATTGTGTTCTGTTATCATAAGGAGACTTTCTCTCCTTATCTAATATCTAAACTTTTCGATCAGATCAGGAGATATTGCTTCTTGATCAATGGGATTTATCTCCTACATGTGCATCTCACATGTATAGGTTGATCATGACTGTACTTTACATGATGGACCAAGTCTATGATTGAGTTCATTTTTCATTGTTCAAAACTTCACATGTTCTTGTGCCAACTCTTTTCTTTCCCTCGGGCCCAATTTTCCATATTTGTGAGAGGAATCATGTGTATAAGCAGCACAACCCTAAGGTCCTAATACACATAGGTCGAGTTGCCTTCCAGTCCATAACTCATATGGAGTAGTAGTAACTGAATTTCTAGGCACCCGGTTAAGTACAAAGGTAGCAGCAAGAAGCGCATCACCCTAATAACTAATTGGGAGGTTAGCTTGTGCCATCATTGACCTAACTATTTCTAGGAGCATTGTGTTTCTTCTCTCTGCAATATCATTTTGTTGTGGAGTATTTGGAATATTCAACTTATGAACTATTTTCTTTTCACCACATAAATTATTAAACTGAGTTGATAAATATTCACAATCACAATCAGTTCGAAGAGCTTTTTTCTTCTTGTGTAATTGGTTTCCACTAAGCTCATATAGCTTTTGAAGCAAATTATTGCTTATGATTTGTGAAAAATCAAATAGACATGACTGAAACGGGTAAAGTCATCAATAAATGTAATGAAATAACTTACTCGATGCCTAGATCTAACATTCATAGGCCCACAGATGTTCGAATGGACTAGTTGCAAAGGATATGTGGCTCTAGTCGCCTGACCAAAAGGTTTTCTTGCAGATTTTCCAGCTAGACAATTTTCAGAAGTGGACAACTCCACATGTTCAGTGATGGAAAGAAAACCTTGTTTGTTAATCTTTACATTCTTTGTTGGCCAATATGACCAAGTGTAGCATGCCATATTGTTATATGAGAAACTGATTCCCCTTGATAAATTTGTTCTTGTAGAACAAAAAAAATGATCTTTCTCTTTTTTTTAATAATTAGTTTCAGTTATATAAAAACTGATTAACACCAGATAAAAAAATTACAAACACTTATAATCTCAAAATCTGTATTGAAACCGTATCACATTGATTTAAAAACTATACTTAAAATTAGTGAGATAAAATTTATATGCATTCCAATTACACATAATAAAATATATAAGTATATTTGTTTTACAAAAAGGATAAAACATATCTTTTATTTTATTCGAACCAGAATGCAAATTTATGGCTCTGATACTAATGAAGGACAACACGATAATCTAAACACATTAGATAGTGCGTAAATCATAAAATGAGAACTTACTTGTTTTTCGTGAAGCGGAAGCAAAAACGGATGAACCAAGGCTGGAATTACTGGTCGGCGGTGGTTGTCATGGTGTGTTGGAGCAACTTTCAATTCCAAATTTTAAACCCTAGTTTGATTCAGAGAGGAAAAGAGTGCAATACTGCTTAGAGTCTACTTTTAGTGTACACTCTAAGTGTACTTATATAAGGAATAATATGGTTAACTAATAATCTTATTGGGCCTTAGAGCACCCTTTATGTGTGGACCTAATATTTCCTACAGTTGTAATAGTCCATACTTCCTACTTGTGATATCAAATTTGAACCGCAAAAGTTCATACTGTGTGATATGAATTTACAGATAGCAAAATGGTCAAAAGAGAACAGTTATACATCCATATTCTTCATCAAAAAATGAGTTGGATAATGAACCATTTAAAATCGGATCGAATCTGGATGAAGAACCATATTATCCACTTAGAAAATGGTTAACCAAATAGATAACCAATGGATAACTAATGTGTTTAACTTTTATATTCGTAAAGCCTTAAATTGGAGTTCCTCAAGCTTGGACGACTAGGAATACTCTCATAAGTGATCATATTTAAGAAGCCACGGATAGCATGGATATCCATATTATCCGTCGAATAAACCCGTTTTTATCCATTTCAAATACGGATCGATAATTTATCCTTTTTTTAAATCACCTGTTTTGAATTGCTCATATCCGACCGGACCCGACCGTCCGTTTATCACCCCTAGATATGATGTTTGAACTGCTGCAATTACGGATATGAAATTTAGTTGTAGAAGTTCAAACATCTGAACACTAATTTAAAATTTTAATTCTAGCTGTTCAAACTTCTTACGACTAATATGTGTAAATGACATATTTTGATGAATAATAGTTGTAGAACGATTCCATGTTAGCTTGAGCAATAGATGTTCGTCTTATTCGACAGTCACTAGCATTTGTGATTAGGCATTTATTTCTCA
This sequence comes from Nicotiana benthamiana, assembly GCA_034376525.1. Classification (NCBI taxonomy): domain Eukaryota; kingdom Viridiplantae; phylum Streptophyta; class Magnoliopsida; order Solanales; family Solanaceae; genus Nicotiana; species Nicotiana benthamiana. The sequence goes on along the minus strand of CM067338.1, from coordinate 9,832,780 downwards.
CGAACATATTGAGTTCAAGTCGTGAGATATTGCCATTGTGTCTTTCTTATTAATTTGTTGGTCCCTTCCAGATCCAGATCATATAATATAATATAGTCCTTGTGTAATATAATATAGTCCTTGTGTAATATAATATAATATAATAATATAATATAGTCCTTGTGTAAGACGAAGGCTAAATGATTATGTAATTATGTTCCTTTTCTTATTCCACGGAGGAAACCAAGCACTAAACACGTGATCTCATTTCTTGCTGACAGTAATTAATTATTTACACTCCATTTTCAAGTATTAAAAATCCTTTCAACACTTTGTAGTAGAAATAAATCATATTCTATAAATAAATATAAAAAAAAGGTATTCCCTATAACATTGACAGCTCCAATACCCTAATTAACATTGGCTAGTACTCTAAAGTACTCCTTTCATGAAATATTTTGAAAAGATAGACCATATTCTAATTCAATTTGCACACACCTCGACTAATTTCACATAATACATATCATCTCCTACCAGTAAAAGTTTATGTGTGATCATTCAACTTTATGTTCATTACTCAAAAGTTATATTTCTTTCTTTTCTTACGTAAAAATCGTAAAACTTTGTATTCATTACCCAACTTTTTTTTCTTTTGTTACACAAAAATTATTTTAATATACTCTAGTAATTACAATAATCATTTTGACCGAATTTTACAAATCTTTCACTTGAAAAGCCTATTATGTCCTTGACATTATAATTTCTCTTAATTATGTAATACATTCTATATTATATGCTATATAATATGCTTTTACATATGTATTTTACTTATAATTAAAATAACTTAATATTATTTTATTTATTATCTTTAAAATAAAAAATAATAAAAATATCCTTGAACTATCGAAAAAGGTTTAAATATATCCTTCATCCACCTATTTTGTTAAAAATACCCATTTGCTTACCTTTCTGGCTCATTTATAACCTTCAAACTAACAGAATTTTTTATTTTTTGCTTTTCTAAAATTATTTACTATGTGGTGAATTCCTATTGGATGGAATTAAACCATCCACCCAAACTTTTCTCTCTAATTAAACTTGGGAAATTTAACTAGCTATACTATAATAGAAATTTATTTACTATTTTTGTTTAGGTGCCTTAAATGTTATTCTATATTTACTATTTATAAACAAAACATTTATGAAGAGAGCAGCCTTAAAACTAGGATGTAACTGAAAAAATCCTTCCCTCTCACCTCCCCCACATCAGCCCCCCTCCTTGCTCTCATTCTCGTGTATTTCAGTTATACAAAGCCCTTAAAATCATGTTTTTCATCCCATTTTTAAAATATTTCTCTCTTTTATAAAGAATAATCGGAATCTCATCCTCTTCACACAAATTCATTGACTCTAAAATTACAGTAGCAAAGAATTCTCTATTGACAAACATTAAAAAAGTTTGAAGCTTTGAATTCAACATCTGTGTTTTATAAATCTTTATTTGTTTGGAATTGATGCTCTTGCAAACGATTGAGAATATAACTTGGAGTTTATATCTCAATTTTGAGGAAGAATAGCTAAGTTTAGAGTTTTTTTAGGTAAAATTTCATATTGAAACTCGAAGAAGAAAAGTTTCTGAATTGTATCAAAATTGTATTGTAATTGTATCATATTTGTTTCATAATTGTATCATATGAGCATATGATTTTTGACCGGCCGAAACCAACTCCTACATGACTCTTAAAGTTTAGGATTTTAATTTTTGGATATTAATTGCATATGCATGTTTGTTACTGCGTGTTAGGATTAATTAGGGTTTTTAATTGTTAAATAAACTTATTTTATAAATATATATATATATATATATATATATGTGTGTGTGTGTGTGTGTGTGTGTGTCAGCACTTGAAATTGTATTTGTTCATTTTTGAATTATTTTAATCTTTGATTTGTGGTTTTTTTAAAAATAAATTCAGTATTTAGTTTTGATTAAAAGAAAAGATAAAAACTAAATAACAAAATACAATGCACATATATATATTTAGCTGGCCACTCAGGCTGGCCACAATTGGGCCAGACCTGAGTGGCCCAATTTGCTTCCATCTCTGAGTCCACAAACCAGCTCAATACAACCAGCCGACCCAGTCCACACACCCATCGAGCCAAACGACGCCGTTTAAGGCCCTTCCTATCACAACTAACGATTTTGCACGATCCAACGTCCACAGAAGCCCCTCCCCTTATGTATACATATGTCCAAACACATTCAGTATACATACGACCAAATTCACCTTCCTCGTGTATCCACCGCCGACCTCAGCCCCTCCATTGACCACCCCACATCCTCCTGACCACCCTACTGTTGCCGCCGAAAATAGCCTCATGGCGGCGGCCGGCAGCCAAACGACCCCAAAATTAAACCCTCTAATAACTATGGCCTCCTCTACCCCATCCCATAATCTGTTCCCTTCGAACATCACCCCTCCGCCTCAAATATCCATTCAAAGGTCTCCGGAAACCCTACGTCCGGCGACCTCATTCCAAAGGCGGCCAAAATTACACCACTGAGACACCTTGATGTCCCCATTCCAACCATGCACCTCACCACCCTCAAATCCCCATGGAACTCCTCGAATCTTCATCCGAAGCTAAACCTTAAATCCCTAACCTGCCGGAAAAGCTTCAAAACTCTCCTAGACAATCCCCGAACCCTAGTGACACTAGCCAGGCCACCCTTGACCCCAAAAAACTTTCAACAATTAAGCAAATTCAAATCTGAGACCTATTTGAGGTCTCAGAATCTTGGAGACTCCCTTGAGCCATTTAAATTGATGGTACACTACCTTAGAAGGTTTCAGAATCCTAGTGGAAGGACAAAGGTCCAACTGAATCAGTTCGAAATGATAACAGGAATGAAAAGCTAAGTTTTCTGCTTCTGTTCCACTTTTCTTTAGCTATGAATGTTGGATTTTTGTTAATAACTTATTAGTGATTGCATGTTTCATAAATTGAGGAGATTGTTTTTGATTATGCTTCTGGTGATCCACAAGTTCTTTAGTGTTCATATGCATGGTTTGAAAATCTTCAGTCTGGAAGAAACTAATTAGGTTTACTAATTTGAATTTTTCTTTTATTTAATTTTGGTTATTTATTTGGTTATACACAAGCTCATCCAAGATTAGGGTTCATATTTGTTTGTTTGTCATTAGCCTGGAATAATTGTTTAGGCTCAGTAGTTGCATGTTTAGGAGTTTAAATTCCTTTCCTCTCTTGATTTTGGTTGTTTTGTCTGGTCATACACAAGTTCTTATAACAAAGAGGTATTCTAGTGTTCATATGCTTGTTTGGAAGTCTTTCATCGTATGGATAATTTCCTGCTTGTTAATTCTACTGTAGTGTGAATTTTAGGCTTAAGTGACTTATGCCATCTGGTTCTAGGATTTCTATTCCACCTCTGAGCATTTGATTGTCATGATGACTTTAGTTCTTCAGAATTGATATTGGTTTTAAGTTGATGTGTGGGTTGGGTTCCTTAAGTTTATTGTTAACCTTCACTTGCCTCTTAAAGATGATCCCTGAATTAAATTATGGTGTGAATTTTTGAAGCCTTATTAAGTTATTTCTGAAAATAAGGTGTTGATAAATGTTCTGTGTTTTGATGGCCTATATAATGTTATGGAAGTCTACATATATAGAAGTCTGTTAATTCTTTGGCTAATTGAGTCTGCTAATGTTGGCTGATTAAACCTTCATGAGTTTAATTTGAGGATAAAAGGAGACCCAAATTTGGCTGGCCAATGTCATATGTAAATAAACCGGGGTTAAAAAGACTAACTAAGGTCAAGTTCAGGGGTAGGGTATTTAGGAAGGTTAGTAAGGGTATAAAGGGAATTCGAAACTATAAAAATCTAGTGAGAATCCTGCAGAACCTTCCAGCATGGACTAATATATAATTCCAGAAGGACTGTTTAGGCAAAAATACAAGTTGAATTAAGGACTAAAAAAGAAAACAAGTAAATCCGATACCCTAACTGTTTGCTATAAATAAAACCATTTGGGGGTATTGAAAGGCATCCAAAAACCTTTATATTCAACATTAGAGCTGGAAATACTGAATCCAAAAATTTTTCCTCAAAAAATAGAGTTGAAATACTGCATCTATATCTGAAAAAAACTATTAATGTTGCTTTGAATCAATTTCTGAAAACTGAATTCTCTTAATACTCTGTAGAAGCCCTGGGTGCACTTTGCATTTGGTTGTTGATTGCTTAGCTGATCTATTTATTTTACTCATAGGTTGTTTCCTTTGCTGTATTACATGTATCAACTCAACACTCATGTATATGAAGTTCAAAGTGAAAATATATTCTTGATATGAAGACCTTCACTTGCTATTTGTACTCTAGTATCATATCCCCCATCTTCCCTACTTAGTTTGAATATATGAATGCTAGTAAAAAAATCATCATGTTATAGTATAGTATTAGACTTATCTATTTTGTAATAATTGGACATTTTGGGACTGATTTTCACGTGTAACAATTAGACTCCCAACTCATATATTGTATATACTTAAGTAGTAGTCAAATTCAACTTTAGTCTGGTGGGCTCAAGTGTTGAATTTGTGCACTTAGAGCTACCAGACCTCGAAAGTAGTATATCCAATAGTCATGTGAAGATCATAATGTTATGAAGCATTTGAGTTCTTTTAAATCTCAGAATGCTTCGTAATAGCTTATTTTAGACTTGTTTCATATAGTATGACCTGAAGCGTAATTGAATTTTGGCAATTAGATTCATATACTCGAACTAATGAGTATATAAATCGACTGATTCAAATCTGATGCTAGAAAATTAATACAAAAATGGATGTTATTATTGCCTTCATGAATGAATAGAGATTCAATTTTATGTATAATTTCCAAACAAAAATTGGTCACCAATAGTAGGACTCTTCCGTTCAAACCAGTATTGGGCTCGTTAGAAAAGGCCAAGAAAACATCAGGAAATTATAATGTTACGTGTTCCTGAATGGGAGGGCTCAAAGCTTTGGGCCACCAATGAGACAGGACCAATAGCGGTTGGGCAGTGTTAATGCAGCATGTTTTAAGCTGGCCTAGACTTGAGTCCATGCACACAATTAGCCATGAATGAGGCTAAATATAAATACTACTTCCACAACCTGTACATAAAATAATTAGTGTATTTAAGCACCAACAAGAGTAGAAAATTTAGCATATATTAGAATACCTTTATACAATAAATTGAGCTATGTTAATTCAAACAAATACCACTCATAGGCCCCTTAATCCATTAGAACACATAGAAAGAGTAGGAGGTGTCGTTTAGCAAATTTCACGGCCTTCTTATAAATGTCAAAGACGTAGTTACTATAGGCGCGTGTTTAATAATATACCTTCTTAAAGTTCGGTTGCGCATTTATTTGACCCAAATCTAAATCTCAACGAAGTTGGAACGTGTCAAAATCTACTGGTGCATTTATGTGACGTCGTTTGAGGCGTGTTCTAACGACGTTGCAATTCTCTTTAAAATAATAATAAAAGCGGTTTAAAGTTAAAAATCACATAAGTTAAAACATGTTCTAAAATCAGTTAATTTAAATAAAATATAACAGTTGAACGATCGTGCTAGAACCACGGAACCGGGGAATGCCTAACACCTTCTCCCGGGTTAACAGAATTCCTTACTCAGATTTCTGGTTCGCGGACTGTTAAACAGAGTCATTCTTTCCTCGATTCGGGATTCTAACCGGTGACTTGGGACACCATATATCTCCCAATGGTGACTCTAAAATTCTCTTTAATAATTGAATCCCTTTTCGATTGTCCTTTAATTGGAAAAACTCCCTTTTCTACGCCCTTTGCAGGTTGGATAGCCAAAAAGGAGGTGTGACATATCACAATTATATTAAAGTTGTATTTGATATGTATCTGATATATCAATGCCTAAAATGCCTAATATAGTTATAATAAAATATTATTTCAGATTTTAAGTTTAGAGTTGTGATTGAAACTTAAAAAAGATGAGGAAGACCAGAATTGTATCATAAATGTATTTTTATTATAATTGTTGCAAAAATTGCATGATATTTGTATATTGTGATGAGAAATTGCAAGTTATGAGCTATTTTCCTATTAGTAATAATTTTGCTTGAGTTTAATGATTTTTGAATTGTTGAAGAAACTTTGTAGCAACTGATTTTTTCTTGTCGCATGACATTCTACGTCGTTGTATGGATTTCTAACTGCATTTTTAGTTGCTATTATGGAAATCCGTTTTGTGCTATTGGATTTGTTAGATTAGGTATCACTTTCCTAACATTATAAGGATAATAGGAACATAGAATATGACATTAATCTAGTATTTGAAGATTCCAACAAAAATCATTCAACAGCTGAAGCAAAACTAATAGCTTTTTGCTAAAGATATGCAACTATTGAAGAGAGAGAAGAGGAGATCTGCATATTGAAAAAAATTACGAAGCATAAAATGAGGAGGAGTGTGAGGGAAAGAATATAATTAAAGGCATTAATAATGGGATGAGAGATTTTTTAGGGAAGAATATATAAAATTTGTAAGAAAAACCTAAATACTTTTTAAAAACTACAAACCTAGAGAAAGTAAATTGATAAGTTCTTATCATAATATATATAGAAAAAACCATTGAACTTTCCTAACTCAACATACCCGCCCCATGACCCAAAATCTGTTAAAATAAAGGGATTTTTACCTATTTACACCATATAGAAAATCTTATTACCTCCCATGTTCAAGGTTTGTGTTTATTACATTTAAGCATACCAAATTTCAATTTATGTACCATATTTCAAAATAAGGGTATAATTATTACTTCATTTATTCTAGGCATGATTTTAGGAGCATATATTCATTTTTCCTTTTTTTCCTCCTCTTCTTTTTCCTTATGTTTCCTACACCTTAATATACGGTATTCACTATTAAATTCATTATGTGTATAAGTTACCAAATTACAATATTTTATTTCGAATGAATAGAAAATTACTCACTGTTTTTCAAGTGATATTTGTATTGTATGTAAGCTCAAATTTACAAATACTCTTTCTATTGTCAACTTCAAATTTCAGCTTTTACCAAATATTGTCCAAACGCCTATTGTATTAATCCTTAGTAAGTTAATAGGAATTAGATTCAGATTAGAAATGGAGATTATTCTATGATAAGTTCTACTTTGAACTATCCAAAAGATTAAGTCTTGAAGGTATAAGTTAAATATACACCTAAAGTGAATATATGCTCCTAAAATCATGCTTAGAATAAATGAAGCAATAATTATACCCTTAATTTGAATTATGGTACATAAATTGAAATTTGGTATGCTTAAACTTTTTTGACACAAGATTGTAGTTTAATTGTAGTATAAATGTAACAATACAACTTTATACAATACTTAAATTGATTTGTAGTTTATTTGTAAAAATTGTATCTACAAACTGAATACATTGAATTTTAATATTCCAATTCTCATTTCAATTGTAGCATATTTGGCATTTCGACATAATTGTAGAAGACTTGTAGAAGTTTTAGTCTTCCCAATCTACAATTTATCTACAAATTATCTACAGTTTATCTACATTTTATCTACAATTTATCTATAATTCTACAATTTAACTATAATTTAACTACAATTTCTGGAAATAATATCTACTTCTTCTTCGACGAGTTTCAATCTGAAATTCAGTCAAAACCAAGTCTAATCTTCACCAAAACCTCTCAAAATTGAGATATAAACTCCTAAACATATTTCGAATTATTTACAACAACACCCAATCCAAACAAATAATGATTTTTGAAAATCCAAATTTGAATTCAAAGCTTTCAAGCTTTTTAATGGCTATCAATGGTGGAAAATATATGGATCAGGAGAGAATTACGCTGCAATGGATTTTCTTCCGTTTTAAATTTCGAAATTAATGGTGATAGAATCACCATTAAATCTGATTCCTACAAATTTGGCGCCTTTTTAGGGTAGAATGTATCTATTTTTGGTTTGATACAAATTTTGTAGTAAAACTATGGACTAGGCTGGTAAATACAATATTATAAACATTTTTGGTAATAAGGTTTGCTATATGGTATAGATATATAAAAATCCCTAAAATAAAATCATCTTCCTCTTTGAACTCGAAGCTTCAATGGAGTTTATTTTTCGAGTTCAACCGATACAAAATTATCTTGTGTACAATCCACTGAAGAAACTTTTATAAACTTCAAATAATAATTCACACTCATTTCAAATGGTACGAATAGTTAGCAAAAATCAAACAATAGCATATTTGGTTCGTTTTTAAAATTTTTATTATTCAATCTATTTTTTGGTGGATAATATGAATAAATTATTATTATTTTATTTTTGTCATCACTAATCTAAGATGAAATTCACGAGTGTCTATTTTACCTCTGTAAAAATAGTTTTCCTCCTATTATTCATATCTGCTGCATTTATCTTATAAATAAGTATGTTAGGAAGTTAAAAATCCAGAGAACAAAAATGTGAAGGTTTTTGGGTCATGGAGCGAGTGTTGGAAGAGGATTGCTATTAATATTTGGAGGAAGGCTTTTAGGCTAAGGGAATTTTTGAAAGAGTAGAATGATTTTGGAGAAGAGAAACTTTTATTACTCAAACTTGTTTTTGATTTTTTTGGCTTGATACAAAATGAGCATTCCTACACCTATTTATACTTGGCCACTTCCTCAATTAATGGCCAAGATTTATCCAACACAACTTTAATCTAATGGCTACAAATCACCTTCTACACAATTCTACAAAAATATCTACTCTCTAGATCACTCCATTCTTATCTATATCATTCTACTACTCTAAAGATATTTCTAGAGCACATTTCTAGAACATGGGCCAAATGGGCTCATATTCTAGAAAATAGGCTAATTGGGCTCTTTATTTTTCATAATTTCTTAAGCCCAAATAATTATTACAAAATCAAGTTTATTTAATTTTATTTTCAACACCCCCCCCCCTAAACTTGATTTGTCATTCCAAGCAAACTTCTTAACTTGATGAAGTCCTCTTGCTTGAGTGGCTTGGTGAAGATATCCGTAACTTGGTCTTTGGACTTCACGTACTCTACTTGTACATCCTTTCTTGTGATGCACTCTCTTATGTAGTGATAGCGTGTGTCAATATGCTTGCTTCGATCATGGAACACCGGATTTTTAGCCAACGCCAACGTTGACTTATTATCCACGCAAATTGTAGTTGGATCTTCTTGTGGCCATCCGAGCTCCTTTAGCAAACTTCGCATCCAAATTGCATGACATACACAGGAGGTAGAGGCAACGTACTCAGCTTCACATGTGGATAGAGTGACAATTGGTTGTTTCTTGGACATCCAAGTGAAGGCGGTGTCTCCCATGAAGAACACGAAGCCCGTGGTACTTTTTCTATCGTCAATGTCTCCGGCCCAATCGCTATCACTATAACCAACAAGCTTATAATCATTAGAAGTTGAATAGAACAAGCCAAAGTTGATTGTACCTTTGAGGTAGCAAGTGTGTAGTAGTTGGATTCTCCATGTAGCGACTTATGAGGCCGGTGGCGTAGAGAATATCGGGTCTCGTGCAAGTCAAATATCGTAAGCTCCCAACTAAGCTCTTGAACATCGTCGTGTCCACTTTCTCAGCTTCATCATGCTTCGACAACTTGATCCCGCACTCCACCGGTGTGTTGACTGGGTTGCAATCATCCATCTTGTACTTCTTTAGGATATCCTTCGCATAGCCTTCCTGTGAGATGAAAATTCCATCCTCAAGTTGTTTGACTTCAATGCCAAGATAGTACGCCATAAGCCCAATGTCGGTCATCTCGAACTTTTTAGCCATCGCTTGCTTGAACTCATCGATCATCCTTTGGTTATTTCCTGCAAAGATTAAATCATCCACGTACAAGCGAATGATCAAGATATCTCCATCTTTCATCTTGGCATAGAGCGCATGCTTATGTGGGCATTTGGCGAAGTCATTTTCTTGCAAGTACTTGTCGATCCTACTGTTCCACGCCCTTGGTGCTTGCTTTAGTCCATATAACGCCTTCTTCAATCTTAAGACTTTGTCTTCCTGCGTCTTCACCTCATAGCCCATAGGTTGTCGGATGTAAACTTCTTCCTCAAGGACTCCATTCAAGAACGCCGACTTTACATCCATTTGGTGTATCTTCCACTTATTTTAAGCTGCCAGAGAAATGATTAGTCTTACAGTTTCTAAACGGGCTACAGGGGCAAATACCTCGTCATAGTCGATGCCGGCTCTTTGACTGTATCCTTTTGCAACAAGCCTCGCCTTGTATCTTTCGATTTCTCCCTTACAGTTTTTCTTTGCCTTGTACACCCACTTGACGTTGATCGCCTTTTTCCCTTTTGGAAGTGAAGTCAGCTCCCAGGTGTCGTTCTTTTCGATGGACTGGATCTCCTCATCCAATGCATCTCGCCATTTCTTACTTTGTACGGCTTCTTCATAGGTAACTGGTTCACAACCAGCAAATAGACAAAGAAGAGTTAGGTCCTCTAACCTTTCAGTGTCTTCATAAATGTCTTCCAAACTCCTTGCGCGTTCCTCGCTCCTTTCTTTCAGAAACGATGGTGGTGAGTCATCTTGAACTGCTGTTGGCGAGGTAGGTGGAGTAGTTAGCTCTCGCTGAGCATCCTCTGCTGTAGATCTTTGTTCTTCTTCTTCGGTTGGAATAATGGAATTAAAGTCCTCGAGAGAACCAAAATTCCATTCTCCTTCTTCATCAAACTCCACGTCCCGACTTATCACAAGCTTGTTAGTATCTGGATTATATAATTTGTAGCCTTTGGAGTTGGAATCATACCCGATAAAGATGAACCCCTTACTTTTGTCATCGAGCTTGCTCCGTGTCTCGTCAGGTACATGCGCGTATGCTTTGCTTCCAAAGACTCTTAGATGGGAGATTCCTGGCTTCCTTCCACTCCAAGCTTCTTGTGGTGTCTTTCCCCACACGCTCCTTGTTGGTGATCAGTTGAGTAGGTAGACTGCACATGCTACTGCTTCGGCCCAGAATTCCTTTGGTAGCTTCTTGCTCTTTAGCATACTCCGCGCCATGTCTAGAATTGTCCGGTTCTTCCTTTCCGCCACTCCATTTTGTTGGGGGGACCTTGGTACCGTTATTGGACGTCTTATTCCATGCTCCTCGCAAAAATTCTGGATCTCTCTAGAAGTGAACTCGCCTCCACGATCGGATCTCATGGCCTTTATGTGTAGTCCACTTTCTTTCTCCACTACCGCTTTGAATTTCTTGAATACTTCAAATGCCTCCGATTTTTGCTTCAAGAAATACACCCATGTCTTTCTAGAAAAATCATCAATAAATAGAAGGAAATAGTTGCTTTTACCAAGGGAGCTTGGCTTGATAGGACCACATATGTCGGTATGTATGAGCTCCAATGGCTTTTGGGCTCTCGAGCTTGACTCCTTTGGAAAACTCTTCCGAAATTGCTTTCCGAGTAGGCATCCTTCGCACAATTGATCGGGGTGGCTAATGGATGGTAGTCCTCGCACCATGTCCTTTTTTGATAGTAGCTCCAAGCCTCCAAAATTCAAGTGCCCAAATCGAAGATGCCAAAGCCAAGATAGATCTTTGTAGCAAGCTTTAAGACACTTTGCAACATCATTTTGAATGTTCAACAAGAACATTCTATTTTTGGACATAGGCACCTTAGTTATTAAATTATTTTTATTATCTCTTATGGAAAGACTATGATCTTTCATGTGAATGTCATAGCCCTTCTCTAAGAGTTGCCCCAAACTCAATATATTATTTTTCATGTTGGGTACATAGTAGACATTTGAGATAAATTGCTGATTTCCATTCTTCAAGCGGATTAGGATGTTACCTTTGCCTTTCACTGGTATTTTGGATTCATCACCAAAAGAAACATTACCACTCACCGATTCATCGAGCTCCACGAACATGCTCCTCTTTCCACACATATGGTTGCTCGCCCCGGTGTCAAGGTACCAAGTGTTGTCTTGTCTCCCTTCTTCTCCTTTGAATGCTAGAAGTAGGGTCAGGTCTTTTTGGCCCTTATCCTCCACAAGGTTGACGGTCTCTTCGACTTTGGTTTGTGACCCTCTACATTGTGAAGCATAGTGTCCATATTTTTGACAAGAATAACATTTGGTTTGAGATTTATCGTACCTTGCACCTTGGTTGCCTCTCCCGCGACTTGGGTATTCTCTTCTTTCTTCATCGTTGTTGAAACCTCCTCGTCCACGTCCATGGCCTCGACCTCGTCCACGACCACGACCTCTTCCATATTGGCCTCGTCCATTTCCGATATTTTCTTCCTTATCTTTTATTTGCATCTTGAATAATTGCTCCACTATATCTTGTTTTTTCTTATGTTTTTCTTCATATGCTTGTAAGGATCCCATTAATTGATCAATCGACATCTCCACCAAAGTTTTGGTTTCTTCAATTGTTATGACAATATGCTCGAATTTGGAAGTTAATGACCGGAGTATCTTCTCAATAATTCTAACATCTTCCAATTTTTCACCATTTCTTTTCATTTGATTTGAAACCACCAAAACTCTTGAAAAATAGTCGGAAATGGACTCCCCTTCTTTCATATGTAAAGACTCAAATTCTCCTCTTAATGTTTGGAGATGTACCTTCTTTACTTGCTCGGCACCTTTGCAAGACGTTTGGAGTTTCTCCCACGCTTCCTTAGCAGTGGTTGCACTTGAGATCTTCTCGAACCCATCATCATCCAATGCTTGGTAGATGAGGTAGAGAGCTTTCTTGTCTCTCTTTCTTGAATCCTTCACACCATCCTTTTGAGTTTGGGATAATGTAGATTCATCTATGGGCTCATTGTAGCCTTTCTCTACAATATCCCAAACATCATGTGCACCTAGGAGAGCCTTCATCTTGATACTCCAATTATCATAGTTGCTCTTGTTGAGCATAGGAACTTGGAAGGATGCAACACCATTTGCCATGATTTTAGAAATTTTTGGTTAGAATCTTGTGGCTCTGATACCACTTTGTTGGAAGAGGATTGCTATTAATATTTGGAGGAAGGCTTTTAGGCTAAGGGAATTTTTGAAAGAGTAGAATGATTTTGGAGAAGAGAAACTTTTATTACTCAAACTTGTTTTTGATTTTTTTGGCTTGATACAAAATGAGCATTCCTACACCTATTTATACTTGGCCACTTCCTCAATTAATGGCCAAGATTTATCCAACACAACTTTAATCTAATGGCTACAAATCACCTTCTACACAATTCTACAAAAATATCTACTCTCTAGATCACTCCATTCTTATCTATATCATTCTACTACTCTAAAGATATTTCTAGAGCACATTTCTAGAACATGGGCCAAATGGGCTCATATTCTAGAAAATAGGCTAATTGAGCTCTTTATTTTTCATAATTTCTTAAGCCCAAATAATTATTACAAAATCAAGTTTATTTTAATTTTATTTTCAACAGCGAGCATGTTGGGTTGGGGTAGTAATTAGAGGAAAAAGGTTTGGGTGGGGTGAGTTTTAATTTCGTCTAATAGGAATTCGCCACATACTAAATAGTTGAAAAAAATTGTTAGTTGAAGGGCATAAATGAGCTAGAAAACTAAATAGAAAAATATTTTTAGCAAAATAAGTGAATGAAAAGTATTATTAGGTTTTTTTAGATAGTTCAGGAGCATTTTTAGCACTTTTTCATTTTTATAATATATTTGTACAGTTAACTTTTTCTTAATATTAATATTCAAGATAAATAAGTAGTATTATTAAATTTGTCAGTAACATTATCATGAACAAATCTCAAGTCCACATCTTACACCTATGATGATTAATCTTTTGGTTAAGAAAGTATGGTTAATGAAATATTTGTAATGAAATTTTAAAAAATCAAAGCCAAGTCATACCCATTAATTTAATAAAATACCCACATTTAATAACATAACACATCATATTAACACTTTCAAATAAATAATATACAGCTCTAAAACACTTAATATTAAACATAAATATCTCTGAAATTTTTTTAAAATTTTTTTTACTATAAAAAACTATCATTTGTTTATATATATATATATATATATATATATATATTTGAAATGTGTTCATGTTTGAATATGATTAAATAAATTGAGTGCCACGAAAAAATAAATATATGAATATATTATAAAAAATAAACGAAATATTTAAAGTTATTTTGATAATAAGTAAAATAATTAGGTAAAAATATATTATGTAATATATAATATAGAAGGTATTACATAAATAAGAGGATTAATGCCAATGACGTAATAGACTTTTCAAGTAAGAGCATTATAAAATCCGGTCAAGGTGACTTTTGTGATAAGTAGAGCAAAGTGAAATAACTTTTGTGTAACAAAAGAAAAAATAATAATTTTTTTGTAATGAACACAAAGTTAAATAATTTTCATGTAACAAAATAAACGACTTTGGATAATGAACACACCTAATAACTATGCCCATCAAAACTTAGACATATAGGAATAAAGTACCTAGTATTTTTGCACCCTCTTAGAAAACACATAATTAGGATAAATTTCTGGTTTTACAAGTGAATGGTACCATCTAGTCTAAAATTAAGTGTTGTTTTAGCAAAATCAAGTTGATCTAAAGTAAGTGTCGTTAGAAAACCAAGGAGGAGTCAATCCTTACTCCAATAATAAATTATGTAAAAAGTTTGAGGAGAGATAAATGGTGATAGAAGGAGTATATTTTTGTCCTATATCAAAATTTCTGATTTTCCTAATTTGTTCATAAATAATTCCAGTTGAATACTTTAGTTATATACTTTTCCACTATCACCATATCCGAAAAGTCAATGGGGGTGATAGGCAAGAAGAGTATCTTAAGCCCGACTTTTTGGAAGTAGTACTAAAGTATCAATGGCAGACACATTCATTAATGTCCAATGGCAATTTTCCTTAATATTGAATTCAAATTGCATTACAGTAATTATTAGTCTGAGCTGAAGCTACTCTCTCACGTGTCAACTAATGATTGGTCTAGCTCTCGTGTCAAGTATTTCTGCTAGTACTCCACATGTATAATAGAGGAGGAAGTATACATAGTCACTATTTTCTCATGAACTTTTTCAATTTGAGCAGAGATCAAGAAACTGCACAGAGAAATGGGTGAGAAGGAAATGCAAATGCCAGTCAAAAAGCTCTTCTTATGGGTGCGAAAACAGTCAAAAAGTGTAAAGATTTTCTTAGGTGTCGTCATATCATTGGCTTTAGTGGTGATTCTCAAGTTCTTCATCAAAAAACACAATCACTTCTTCGTTTTGGCAGAGTTTGTTCATTTCGTTGGACTCTTATGTTTGATTTACAAGTTGTCTACCCTCCAGACTTGCTCCGGTAAATTATTAGCTCATGATTCCAAATGTTACTCAGTATCTAATCAAATATGTTATTATGATACCATTTATCTGATGATCATATTTCATCCTGCTGCTGTGATTAGGCATTTCATTGAAGACTCAAGTGGTTACAGAGATATTCTTAGGTGTAAGATTATTTTGTGGTTACATCATGTCAGGACCTATACACTTTTTTCTTGATCTTATTACACTTGTGGCAACATTTTGGGTTATACGTATGATGAAAAAGTCCAAGTTGAAGTCTTCCTACATGGCTGATCTGGACAGCATGCCCTTGTGGCATTTGGTAAATTCATTTTTCCCCCCATTGGCTTTCTTTTGTCATGATTGCTGTTGGTACAAATCATATTCTGATTTTATACTAGTTGGATTTATGCAAGATAATAGTTTGAATTTCTTGAAAGTCCTTTATGTTTCAAGTATGTTAATGTTGCTTTGGCGTTTACACAGATCGCGCCATGTGCTGTTG
The DNA here is from genome assembly GCA_034376525.1 of Nicotiana benthamiana. Lineage (NCBI taxonomy): Eukaryota > Viridiplantae > Streptophyta > Magnoliopsida > Solanales > Solanaceae > Nicotiana > Nicotiana benthamiana. Next base: position 9,816,868 of record CM067338.1, on the reverse strand, counting down.
TAGCTATTCTTATCCATCCTCATACGCGTCACTCTATATTAACTGATGTGCTTTGGGCTTTTTCTTCATATCTGGAAGCCATCTCTGTGCTGCCTCAGCTTCGCTTAATGCAAAATGTTCAGGTTCTTATTCCCTCTAACAAAATAATAAATCATCTTCTCTTTGCAGATCTTAGTTTATAGTCACAAGAGCTTATAATAGTTTGTATTCTTGCATTTCAGATAATCGAGCCATTTACAGCCCATTATGTTTTTGCATTGGGTATTCAAAGATTCTTGAGTTGTGCTCATTGGATGGTTCAGGTAAGCTTTAATTTGAGTCCAATTAAGTGCTGGTTTAAGAGAAGAGGGGTTGCTCTTATGTTAAGCAACCCCTACTTTCAACCGAGAGGTTGTGAGTTCGAGTCTCTCCAAGAGCAAGGTTAAAAGTTCTTGGAAGGAAGGATGTCGGGGGTCTATTTGAAAACAGTCTCTCTATTCAAGGGTAGGGGTAAGGTCTACGTACATACTACCCTCCCCAAATCCCACTAAGTCTAATTATACTGGATTGTTGTTGTTAAGTGATGGTTTAAGCTTATATATGAAGTGATTCATGACTCAATTTCGTACAGTACTGATGGCCTTCGCCGTCAACAAAAGTATCTCCATGCCATTTACTTGGTTAGAAAAAAAGATAACAATGTACGTAGACATAACAAAAACAAGGTTTTTTTTCATAACTGTTTAAGCTTTGGGTCAAGAATTACATAATTCAACACCTTTCTTTTCTTCCCTTTCATTGGACCTTGAAATATTTAAAAGGACATACTTTATTGCTTGAGCCTTTTAATTTCCAGACTGAATATTTATATACACAGGTGTATGACACTAGTGGAGCATATCTGTATTTGGCTGGAAAGGGATACTTGTGGATACCAATGGTCTTTATCTCAGAAATTGTTCAAACGTTTATCCTGGCTGATTTCTGCTATTATTACATAAAGAGGTAAGTGTTAAAATTATAAAGTGTAATTTTTGGAAAATTATAGAATAGTGTAGAATATTATAGAAGTTAGGAGATATTTGTAAGAGATATCTCTAGATTAGTGTAGGTGATAAAAATATCTAGATATTTTGTAAGAAAAGTGTGGAGTATTCTAGAAGACGAATCTCCACCGTAGGATTAAATAGATCATGACCATCCATTGAGGAGGTGGAGAGCCTATATATACCCACCCCCTCCTCCACATTTGCATTATCCAAAAAAACAAAATCCAAGTCTTCTTAAGTTAAAAAAGGTATTCTCCAAGTTATTCAAGTAAGTCTTCCACTTTCTTAGTTCTAGTATTTTTGGAGCTATATTTTCTTCTTCGTTCTTCTTCAATTGTGGTTGTGAGTCTTGGGCTAGTGAAGCATAATTCACTACTCTAAGGAAGCAATTTCCGGAATTTGGGAAATTGTTTTTCTTCACATGGTATCAGAGCTACAAGGGTGTTAGCTTGGAATCTTGTCAAGTCACTCTTGGTGAAGAAGTTCGTTGGCGTTCCAAAAATGGATTCAAGTGGAAGAGTTGTCGGCCTTGGAATTGAGGTGCTTAATCAATCCAATTACAAGGTATGGAAGTCTTGCATGGAATCTTATCTTCTTGGGGAAGATTTATGGGAGGTTGTTGGTGGAGACAACAAGTTTGCCCCTACACCCACGGATACTAATGCCGATGCAGTAAAGAAGTAGAGGACTTCAAACGCAAAGGCGGAATTCGTGTTGAAGAGATCAATCTCTCACGATCTATTTGATCACATTGTTGGGTGTAAGTCTGCATCTCAGATTTGGGATACTCTAAGTGCATTGCTTAACAAGAAGAACGTTGCTCGCCTGCAATACTTAGAGAATGAGTTGGCACGAACTACTCAAGGTGAGCTCTCAATCTCCGAATTTTTCTTAAAAATTAAAAATATTTATTCGGAAATTTCTGCTCTTGAACCGGATGAACCTATTTCGGAGGCTCGAATGAAAAGGAATATTATTCGAGGATTAAACAAAGAATATATTCCTTTTGTCACTTCTTTTCAGGGGTGGGCTAATCAACCCTCCCTTGTTGAGTTTGAGAATCTTCTCTCTTCTCAAGAGTCTCTAGCAAAATAAATGGCTGGAGTCTCCTTATCCTTTCAAGGTGACGCCTTATTCTCAGGAAAGAAGAAAGTCTATAGACCAGAGAAGAAGAATGAAAGAGAGAGAAGAAAAGATGAAGGGGGAGAGCCACCAAAGAGTGCCAACGGGAAAAGAAGCACTATTCGATGCTATCGGTGTAACTTGCCTGGACACATCAAGAAGAATTGTAAGGTGAAGCTAAAGGGAGGAAATTTTGCTGATAAAGCAGAACAAATCGAAGAGAATTGGGGTGGTTGCTTCTCAACGGAAACTACCTCGGTTAATGCTTACGCTAGCATCAACTTCAAGGATGACTGGATCGTGGATTTTGGTTGTGGTCATCACCTTACCGGAGATGACTCAAAGTTCACATCTCTTCAGAGACATGAAGGTAACGAAGCTATTCTCACCGCGGATAATACCGTTTATCCGGTAGAAAAGGAGGGTACAATCATTCTCAACAATGGCGGAGATCCTATCACTATAAAGAGTGTGTATCATGTACCTGGGATGAGGAAGAATCTTTTCTCGTTGGCTAACGCTGTGGATGCTGGGCACTATGTTCTGTTCGAGCCAAATGGAGTGAAGTTCTTCCGAAATATCACTAAGGTGGAAGGAGATGTCGTTCACAACGGTAAGCGAGTTAAAGATTTATTTGTTTTGTCAGCATCTACATCTTATGTTGACAAGATGAGCACGAATGATAATGCATCACCTTGGCATGCTAGACTGGGGCACCTTAATATGGATAAGTTAAAAGTCATGGTAAACAAAACTTTGGTTGATAGTTTACCTCATATTACTACTTTTGGTAGTGGAACATTATGCGAAAGGTGTCAATATGGTAAGGCGCATCGTCTTCCATTTGATAGATCCCAAACAAGATATGAGGCACCACTAGAACTCATTCACAGTGATGTGATGGGTCCTACACGTACACCTACCTTCTCTGGTTATCGCTATATGGTGGTATTTGTTGATGATTACACACGATATACTTGGGTATATTTCGTGGTGCAAAAATCTGAAGTATTTTCCAGATTTTTGGAGTTCAAGGAGAAGGTCGAAGGTGAGTTTCAGAGGAAGATAAAACGGCTGAGGACTGATAATGGGGGAGAATATACTTCCCGAGAGTTTAATCAATTCTGCTCGAGGCAGGGCATACGAAGGCAGCTCACATGTGCAGATACTTCTCAGCAAAATGGCATTGCAGAGAGGAAGATTCGACATCTTACTGAGACATGTAAGAGCTGGTTATATGCTAAACATTTGCCCAAAGTTCTTTGGGCCGAAGGTATGGCTTGTGCGGCATATGTGATTAATCGGGTACCACTCAGTCCGATTAATATGAAGTCCCCGTACGAAATGCTCTACAACGAGAAGCCAAATGTGAAAGAATCTAAGGTCTTTGGATCGATCTGGTACGTCCACATTCCAGATTCACAAAGAACTAAACTAGATGCTAAGGCAAGGAAGTGCATCTTCATCGGTTATGATGAAAGGAAGAAAGGCTGGAAATGCATGGATCCCGAGACAGGCAAGTGTAAAGTATCTCGGGATGTAGTATTTGATGAAATCTCTTCCTACTACAGTCCCGGTGGTGTTCCTGGATATGCTCCTTCACCAGCTATAGAACAAGAAGAGATGCCTGTAAGTCTTCCAGTGACTTCTTTAGCTCCTTGCTCCAATATTTCATCATCGCCATCATCACCAATGACGCATAATAGTACGTCATCTTCAGAAGCAAGAGATTCTGGTGATAGGGGAGCAAGGTTACTTCTTGCGTGGATGAACAAAGGGAAAATATCAACCTGGAGGAGACAAATGGTCAAAGAACAACTCGATATGGAAGGCAAGTCATCGAACCTATTCGCTACCGAGATGGCAACATGGTAAGCATCTATCATTACTTCAGTGCCGGTCCTATTTATGAAAATGAGCCTTCTTCCTATAATGAAGCAAAAGGTGTTAAGGAATGGGAAGAAGCTATGAATGAGGAGATGCACGCACTTGTGAAAAATGAAACTTGGGATCTTGTGCCAAAGCCCAAGGATGTGAAACCGGTATCTTGCAAGTGGGTGTATAAACTAAAGAAGAAGGCAGATGGGAGCATTGATAGATATAAAGCAAGGCTGGTTGCACGAGGATTCTCTCAAGTTTATGGAGAAGACTATGAGGAGACTTTTAGCCCAGTGGCAAAGATGACATCAGTTCGAGTTGTGATCTCCTTGGCGGCATCACTTGGGTGGAAGCTATGTCAGCTTGACGTGAAGAATGCTTTCCTGTATGGCGAGATTGATAAGGAGATCTACATGGAACAACCTTTGGGCTACATTTCTCCTACTCATCCAGACTATGTATGCAAGCTGAAGAAAGCGCTTTATGGACTCAAGCAAGCTCCCAGAGCATGGTACGGAAAGATTGCTGAATACTTGCAATTTTGTGGCTATCTTGCATCAGACTCATATTCTAGCCTGTTCGCGAAGAAGCAAGGTACGCTCCACATGATTGTGCTACTATATGTGAATGATATGATTATTACAGGTAATAACGAACAGGAGGTTGCAAAACTGCGAGCTGAACTCTCGATCAGATTTGAAATGAAAGATTTGGGAGAGCTTAGTCACTTTCTTGGTTTGGAAGTGAAATATGTGAAAGATGGAATATTTCTTTCACAAGAAAGCTATGCGAGGAAGCTTGTGGACAGGTTTGGAATAAACACAAGTAAGCATTGCTCTACTCCTCTTGAGCCTAACATAAAAATTAGGCGTGATGAAGGAAAGCTTTTACCAGATCCACGTCCTTATCGGGCTCTTGTCGGTAGCTTGATCTACTTGACTATTACAAGGCCAGACATTTCATTTTCTGTTGGACTTGTTAGTCGCTATATGCAAGAGCCACGGAAACCTCACTTTTAAGCGGCGAAGCGCATATTGAAATACGTGAACTCAACATATGACATGGGACTTCTTTACAAGAAAGGAGCTGATTTTTCACTACTTGGGTTCACTGATGCTGATCTAGGAGATGACTTAGATGATAGAAGATCAACTTCCGGTTATGTATTCTCCTGTGGTTCAGCATGTGTTTCTTGGTGCAGTAAAAAGCAAGACCCGGTCTCGCTCTCTACTACTGAAGTGGAATACAAGGCTTCTACTCTTGCTGCTCAGGAATGCACGTGGCTTCGTCGGCTTGTTGGGGATGTATTCTCACCAATTCATAAGCCTACAAAACTTCTTGGTGACAATCAAAGCGCTATAAAGTTTGCTACTAATCTGGTGTGTCACGCAAGAACAAAACATATTGAGATTGCGCATCATTTCATCCGAGAGAAGGTTCTAGATGGTACCATTGAAGCATTGGAGGTTCAGGGTAATGATAACGTTGCAGACATCTTTACAAAGTCTCTTTCCAAAGGACCATTCGAGGATCTCCGTGGCGAGCTTGGACTTGTCTCCAAAAGTTCACTTTAAGGGGGAGTGTTAAAATTATAAAGTGTAACTTTTGAAAAATTATAGAATAGTGTAGAATATTATAGAAGTTAGGAGATATTTGTAAGAGATATCTCTAGATTAGTGTAGGTGATAAAAATATCTAGATATTTTGTAAGAAAAGTGTGGAGTATTCTAGAAGACGAATCTCCACCGTAGGATTAAATAGATCATGACCATCCATTGAGGAGGTGGAGAGCCTATATATGCCCACCCCCTCCTCCACATTTGCATTATCCAAAAAAACAAAATTCAAGTCTTCTTAAGTTAAAAAAAGTATTCTCCAAGTTATTCAAGTAAGTCTTCCACTTTCTTAGTTCTAGTATTTTTGGAGCTATATTTTCTTCTTCGTTCTTCTTCAATTGTGGTTGTGAGTCTTGGGCTAGTAAAGCATAATTCACTACTCTAAGAAATCAATTTCCGGAATTTGGGAAGTTGTTTTTCTTCATAGTAAGTCCATTAGCCTATTTCAGTTGTTTTCTTGAATTTCTCTTCATTTATGTGCTTTGATAAATCCAAATTCTTCTCTTTTTGATTTTGCAGTGTCATGAGTGGTCAACTTTTGGTCCGCCTGCCAACGCCCGTTTAGAAGTTCTAATGACTGTTTTGAATTTGGAGCTTTTTCTTCAACTTCTTTGTTTTTTACTTTATTTTATAGTTTTTCTAGTTTTAATTTTATTACTCTTGCTCCACGGGTACCAATGCAACTGAATAATAAATAAATTTCTTAGATGCATAGTCTTGTGTAGGGATGACAAAATAGTTCAAAGAAAATAGCTAACCACTCATATTATCCGGTAAAAAATGAATGGGATAATGAATTTTTTAAAGACGGGTCAAATATGGATAAGAAGCATATTATCCATTTGGAAAATGGATAACCAATGAGTAACCGATGGATAATCAACGAGTCTAACTTTTATATTTGTAAAACCTCAAATTGGGGGTTCTTCAAGTTAGGGAGACTAAAAATTCTCTCAAAAGTGATCATATACAAGAAGTCATGGATAATATGGGTAACCATATTATCCGCCGCTTAACTCATTTTTTATCCGTATTAAATGTAGGTCGAGTCGGATAGTTAATTCATTTTTATTACACGATTTCGATCCAAACCATATACGACCCGACCCGCCCGTTTGCCACTCCTAGTCTTGCGATCTTGATACCTCAAAATCCTAATTTTTGGCATAGGAAGATGCTAAATGGCCCAACTGATGTGACCCAACTTTGGCCACACTAGTGAAAGATAATAAAAAAAAGACCTCTAACTAATTCACCTACATTTTTCCCTCCAAAACACAAAATTAAACTTCAAGTCTCGAAGTATGCGAAAATTAAATGTCGGAAGATAAAAAGTCTTGTGTATTATATTTGTATTTATGTGTATTTCATATAAATTATACGCTTTTAAATTTTTAACAAATAATTGTATTTTTTTTCTTTCTTAAAAATAAATATGGTATACGATTTTGTATATTTCCTCCTTACCAAACCCTAAACCAGCAAACACTTTCCTCCTTGCCAAAACCTAAACCAGCATGCACTTTCTCCTTCTCTAAAAATGGATTCAAACCAAGAAATATTGGCGATGCAACAAAATATGAATCCAAATAAACATAACACAAGTACAACAACCATGAATATCAACCAAGATAATAGGTTTGATCGAGTTCGGAAGGAGTTGTACTGATCTTTAGGGATGGCATCAAACGATAGTTTATTGAATGAATACGAATGGGTCAATGTTGATTCTCACAGCAGTTTAAACATGTTGTGCACTTAGATGATGATGATGATGATGATAAAGTCTATGGAGAATATCACGGAGAAGCTAACAATGATGAGGAGCAGGTTTTAGGAAATGAGTTAGAGTTATGTGTTGTTGATTGGGAAATGGAGAATGAATTCACTGAAGAGGATGTGGTTGTATGTCACGACTCGAATTTCTTACCCTCGGGAGTCGTGATGGCGCCTACTAGTGAAAGCTAGGGAAGCCAACTATTCCGATTTAATTATCCTTTTCAAGACTTTAAGTCCTTGTAATTTCAAACAACAGAAATAATAATGTTAATAACAAAGCTGAAGACAAAATCTGATAATTTAACTTAATACAAACTACGAAACTCTAAATATAACTCTACCGAGAATTTAGGTCCCAATTTCACATATTGTCTACTACAAATAGAGTCTGAATAGAAATACCCGGATATGTCTCTTAATAAGTAAAAACATAACGACTACCTCGGGACGCCTGTTGGACTGAAGGCAGCAACCTCACTTAGGTCCAAACGCTCTGGTACCAGTATCTGCACACAGTGCAGAATATAGTATCAGCACAATCGACCTCATGTGATGGTAAGTGCCTAGCTTAACCTCGACGAAGTAGTAACGAGGCTAGGACCAAACTACCAAATAAACTTGTGCAGACAAATCATATACATCAAAAAAATAAAGATAAAACAAATATTTATAGTTAACGATGGGAGGGGGAAAACATGTTGTGGGGAGTATCAAATAACAACCGAATACCAAAAGAGGAATGTAAAGAGCCCAAAATTTAATTGTTAACAAGGATAAGGAAAATAAATACAGTATTCACTTTCATTTCTTCCTTGTTGCAGGTGTGCAACCCGATTATGATGACCCAAAAGGTCATCAGTTATTTAAAAATAAATTCGGCGTTCCAAAGCCATAAAAACCTCTTTCAATCTCACCCGAATTTGCATGCGTAGTCCAGGGCGTGTAGCCGAAAAGCCATTATGCGATAATCTATGAAAAATTTGAATTTTGACTTTAAAATAAATATAAGTTGCCTTCGGTCAATATTTTAGGTAAACGAACCCGGACCCAAATTTGACGGTCCCGGAGGGTCCATAGGAAAATATAGGACTTGGGCGTATGCCCTAAATCAAATTCCGAGGTCCGAACTCCGAGAAATAAATTTTTAAAGAAAATTGTTTTCTAGAATAATTATGAGGTTTGGAAATAAAATGTGTTTGAAATTTGATAGTACCGGGCCCGTACTCTAGTTCCGGATCCCGATACAGGTCTTATATATGATTTAAGTTGAGTATATGAAATTTGGTAAGAAACGAATTTGAAATAACATGAATCAGACCTTATTTGAGAAAATTAGAAATTTTAATGTCCTTAAGTGATTTCATGATTTTGATGCTAAATACATAATGGTTGATGTTATTTTGGTAATTTAGATGCACGAGCAAGTCCGTATAATATTTTTAGGTTGGTGTGCATGTTTGGTTTGGAGCCTCGACGGCCCGGGTGAGTTTTGGATAGGTCACGGAGTGAAATTTGCACCTAGGAATTTGCAGATATAATCAGGTTTGCAGGCTTCGCAAATGCAAGCCCGCAAACGCAAAAGGACCTGGCCTGCCTTGGGGTCGCAAATGCAAAGAAGTGATAGCAAAAGCGATCTCGCAAATGCGAAGGCCAATAGCATTTGCGATGTGCCATGGACACCCTAGTCGTCGCAAATGTGACAAGTTTATCACAAAAGCGACTTCGCAAATGTGAAAGTCCCTTTTGCAAATGCGAGATTTGCAGACTACTAGTCGCAATTGCAACATCTGAGACCTATATATTCATAACTTAGATGCATTTAAACCATTTTTCACTCTTTCAAAATCAAAACATACTTGGGTGATTTTTTCAAAGACAACTTCTCTTCCTAATCGATTGTAAATCATTTCTTACTTGTTTTCTTCAATATTTTACATATTTTCACATGATATAAACTCAAAATCAAAGGTTTTCATGGGGGAAATTGGGTGTTTTGGGTAGAACCTAGATTTTTCAAATTTTGGAGATTTGGACCTCGATTTGAGGTTCGATTTTTAAAAAAATTATATATTTTGGTTCGTAGGGTAATGGGTAATCAGGTTCTGGTTCAAACATCGGGTTTTGACTATGTGGGCCGGGGCGATTTTTGACTTTTTGGGAAAAACTCTAGAAAATCTATTTTCATGTATTGGAATTGATTCATTTAGCATTTATTGATATAATTAAGTAACTTGTGCCTAGATATGAGCGAATCGGTGGTGGAATCAAGAGGTAAAGTGGTAGTTGAGGCTTGAATTGGTGTTTGTAGCATCGAGGTAAGTTTTTGGCCTAACCTTAGCTTGAGGGATTAGGAGTCGAGTCATATTTTCTATGTGATATTTGTTGAGTACGATGTACAGGTATGACGAGTATCTATGCGTTGGTGTCAAGCATGCATGTGAGTCTTGTATTATGATTATTATGACTCTTTTTGTATTATTCATGCCATTTTGTGATGATTTCTATTGTTGAGTAAAGTTTGTGGAGGGAATAGTGGTATTTGAGTATCGAAGAGCGTTGGCCCAAGTTGTAATGAATTGTGGAAGTATAATTGGCATTTGAACTTTATATAGATTGGCTCAAGTTGTGAAGCGAGTCGCGAAGTAAAAGTGAAAAAGAGGAGAGAATTATTATAATTCTTTATCCCTTGCCGAGAAGTTGATGCTTTTAATACTGTTCCCTTGCCGGAATTTGATTGTTGTACTATTGTTCCCTTGCCGGGATCTTATTATGATTTTGTTTATTTGCTTGCCCGTATTGTTTGTGGTTGTTGTTTGGGTAAGCAAGAATGTTAAAGCATGGAGGGTAATGACATGTATTGCTTTAGTAAGGAAGAGTGTTAAAGCACGAAGGGTGATGATGTGTATGATATTTGTGAGGTAGAGTGTAAAGCACGAGGTGATGTCGCACGATGCACAATTTCGTACCGACTATATTAATATTATGGTGAGGATAAGATTAAAAGAACGAAAGGTGATGTCGTAAAATTTATATTGATTCTTATGGTGAAGACGAGAGTAAAAGCACGAAGGGTGATGTCGTGCACTTGTTTGATTCTTGATTCTTGCTGATAATTGAGATATGGTGTTCCTTGTATTTGACCTTTGTATTTCTATTTGTAGTTGATGTTTCCCCGCATCATGTTTCCCCCTCCCATACTTAAATGTACATTATTGTTCTTCTTTTTCGTTGTATATGATTTAACTGCATAGATTATTTGATAGTCTGGTCCTAGCCTCGTCGCTACTTCATCGAGGCTAGGCTAGGCACTTACCAGCATATGGGGTCGGTTGTACTGATACTATACTCTACACTGTGTGTAGATCCCGGAGCAGCACCATTCATTTCTTTATGCCACTAGTCTAATTATGATATGCTCTACGGGAGCAAAACAAACTCTTTTCCTGGCTGCCGTTCACGGGGACTGAGTCCTTTTATTCAGCGCTCAGTTTGACGACCTTTCTTCCAGTAAATGGAAAAGTCAGTTTTATTATAGTCGTCTCTTGCTTTATCGAAGGATTGATATAGAGAAGAAATTCCTATATTTCTTATCTAAGCCCACCTACCGCCTTCCTTCCGGAGCAATAGAACTTCTTTCTAACTTCATTCAAAAAATCGGTTTTGGATCAGGAATCAGACTTTTCTTTTATTGCTTCTTTCACCGGCATGAGCCACCTCTTCTTTTTTCTGGAGAGTGGGCACCCTAGTCTCAGGATTTAGTTCTTTCGGAAAAGGAATTATCTGCACTGGCTTCAGTTAGCCGTGAAGTACGATGATACCCCGGTTGTCTATAAATCGTCACAATAAAGTATGATAACCTTAAAGGTGGTGATTTAGTGGCAGTGGGTGGCAAGGTGGCTTTGTTGCCTAACCTTAGCTTGGGTGGATGCCTTCAGCCCATTCAGAGATTCCGAGGTAATCCTGCAGGCATTCGCAGGCCCAGGCGTCTCCCTTCATCATGTTTCATTTACGTATTTCAGAAACAGTGTATTGTTCATTTCCAGACCTTGTTTGTAGTAATTCTAGACTGTTTGTGAAGCGTGACACCAATTCTGGGTAGATTTTGTTCAAGATGTTATGTTGGATATACATTTAAAAAGTTTTATTATTTCTTCCGCTTGTTTCAGTTTTCGATGTTTATAAACTATTGATTCATATTTGTTAAAGAATTAAAAAGACAAAAAGGTAATTTGTTCAAACAGTTATCTTGCCTAGCTTTCGTTAGCAGGCGCCATCAAGACTCCTCGAGGGCATAAAATTTGGGTTGTGATACCGATACTATTTCATATATCTTATTGCAGGTGTGCAACCCGCTCCTATTTCATGTATCTCGTTACAGACGTACAACCCGCTCCCATTTCATATATCTTCTAGCAGGCGTGCAACCCGCTCCCATTTCATATATCTCGTTGCAGATGTAGAACCCGCTCTTATTTCATATATCTTATGGTAGGCGTGCAACCCACTCCCTCGTTGCAAGCGTTCAACCTGCTCCCATTTTATATATCTCGTTGCACGCGTGTAACCCACTCATATTTCATATATCTCGTTGCAGGCATGAAACTTGCTCCTATTTCATATATCATATTACAAGCGTGCAACCCGCTCACATTTCATATATCTCGTTGTAGGCATGTAACCCGCTCCCATTTCATATATTTTCGTGGCGGCGTGATACCCGATCCCATTTACAAATAACATCAATCACAAAAGAATCCCGACAAGAAAACGATAGTATAATAATAGCAATCCCAACAAGGGAAATAAGATTGTGAACAATAACATCCCTGCAAGGAAGACAATGTCATCACAATAATATCCCGATAAGGGAGAAAATATGATAAATAATAACATCCTGGTAAGAGACCCGACAATGATAATCAACATATTAAGCAGGAATTAATCTCAACGGAGCCACAACAATTATAACACTAGACCGACGGGCATGCTTGACACCAACGTATAGATACTCGTTACCATGCCTATATGTCGTACACCACAATTAACACATAGAAAATAAGATACAACTCTTAACCCCTAAAGCTAAGGTTAGACCAAACACTTATCTCGATGCCACGAACCCAATTCAAGCCTCAACTAACAATTTACCTCTTAATTCCACCACCAATTCGCTCCTATCTGGCCACAAATTACTTAACTATATCAATAAATGCTAAATGAATCAATTCTAATGCATGAAAATAGGTTATCTAAATTTTTTTCCAAAAAGTCAAAAATTGACCCCGGGCCCACATGTTCAAAACCTGAGGTTCAAACCAAAACCCGATTATCCATTCATCCACGAACCCAAATATATAATTTACTTTGAAACCGGACCTCAAATTGAGGTCTAAATCCCCAAAATTAAAAACCTAGGTTCTACCCAAAACACCCAAGTTTCCCTTTGAAAACCTTTGATTTTGAGTTGAATCATGAGAAAAGATGTTAAAGATTAATGAAAACGCGTTAGAAATTACTTACAATCGATTTGGAGAGTACTTGTTTTTGAAAAATCGCCCAAAGGTGTTTAGGTTTTGAGAACGTTTGAAAAATGAAGAATTTTTGGTTAAGTTATGATTTACATAAGCGCAGATATCGCAAGTGCGATGAGTTCTCATCTGTGGAAAATGCTTTGCAATTACAAAGTATGCCCAACTCTACCTTCTTTGCAAATGCGAACCATTGTTTGCAAATGTCATGCCTGCTAAGGTCGCAATTGCGACGTAAGCTATGCAATTGTGAATGTTCCCTACCCAGCCTAGTCTTCGCAAATGCGATGGGTTATCATAATTGTGAGCTTGCAATTGCGAAGCCTGCAGGTCTGCAATATACCAGCAGTTTTCTTAAGTCATATTTCACTCTGTGGCCTATCTAAAACTCATCCAATCCATCGGGACTCCAAACCAAACATGCACGCAAGTCCAAAAATATCATACAGACTTGTTCATGTGATCAAATCATCAAAATAACATCAATAACTATGAATTAAGCATCAAATCAAAGAAAAATCTCATGAACTCTTAAGTTCCATTTTTAACAACTGAGGGTCTGATTCACATCATTTCAAGTCCGTTCCTTACCAAATTTTAAAGGCTTAACTTAAATCACATATAAGACATGTACGGGGCTCCGGAACAAAAAATACGGGCCCAATACCATCAAATTCAAAAATATTTAAAATTTTGAAAACTCTTATAGTTTCAGTAAACAAGTTCTTTCAAAAATTCATTTCTCGAGCTTGGGACCTCGAAATTCGATTTCGAACATACAACCAAGTCTCGTATTTTCCTAGGGACCCTCCGGGACCGTCAAATTGCAGGTCCAGGTCCATTTACCTAAAATATTTGCTAAAGTCAACCTAAATTCATTTTAAAGGCAAAATGCATCCTTTTTCAGAGATTTTCACATAATGGCTTTCCGGATACATGCACGTACGCGCATACAAATTGAGGTGAGACAAAAGGAGGTTATAAGGCCTCGGAACACATAATTTATTTTCAAAACAAGTGATGACCTTTTGGGTCATCATATTTTCCACCTCTAAAACAATTGTTCTTCCTTGAACGGATATAAGAAGGAAGTACATGAGTCGGAGAAAAGATAGGGATAAACGGCTCTGCATATCGGACTCGGAGTCCTAGGTCGATGCCTCAATAAGCTAACCTCTCCACTAAATAGGAACGGAAGAGAAACTCCTCGATATCAACTGACGAACATGCCAGTCTAGAATAGCTATCGTCTCTTTCTCATAGGATAAGTCCTTATCCAACTGGACAGTGCTGAAGTCTAACACGTGGGATGGATCGCCGTGATACTTCTGAATCATGGACACATGAAACACTAGATGCACGGATGATAAGCTCGGCAGAAATACAAGTCTGTAAGCCACCTCTCCCACTCGATCAATAATCTCAAATGGGCCAATGAACCTAGGGCTAAGCTTGCCCTTTCTTCCAAATCTCATCACGCCCTTCATAGGCGACACCCGAAGAACACCTTGCTCGTTGACCATGAATGCCACATCTCGAACGTTACAGTCATCATAACTCTTTTCCTTGGACTGAGCTGTATAAAGCCTATTCTAAATGATCTTGAACTTGTCCAAGGCATCCTGTATTAGATCCGTAACGAACAACCGAGCGTCTCTCGGCTCAAACTACCCAATTAGTGACTGACATCCCCTACCATATAAAGCCTCATAAGGAACCATATGAATGCTTGATTGGTAACTGTTGTTGTAGGCCAACTCCACTAGAGGCAAAAACTAATCCCACAAGCCTCCAAAGTCAATAACACAAGCTCGGAGCATATTCCCCAAAATCTAAATAGTACGCTTGAACTGCCTGTCCGTCTGCTCAACTCGACCCATGTGCCCAACTCACGCTGAACTGCTCTCCAGAAATGCGAGGTAAACTGCGTACCTCAATAAAAAATGATAGACATGGGCACACTATGAAGACAAACAATCTCCCAGATATAGATCTCATCTAACCTTTTAGAAGAATATGAGACTGCCACAAGAATGAAATGCGCTAACTTGGTAAGCCTATCAACAATAACCCACACGGCATCGAACTTTCGCTGAGTCCGTAGGAATCCAACTACAACGCCCATGGTGATACTCTCCTACTTCTACTCGGGAAGCTCGATCCTTCAAAACAAACCACCAGGGGTCTCTGATGCTCGTACTTTACCTGTTAATAATTCACACACCAAGCCATATACGCAACAATATCCTTCTTCATTCTCCTCCGCCAATAATGTCGCCGCAAATCCTGATACATCTTAGCGATGCTTGTGTGAATAGAGTACCGGGAAATATGGGCCTCCTCTAAAATCAACTATTAGAGCTCATACACATTAGCACAGAAACGCAACCCTACAGCCTCAAAAACCCATCATCTCTTAATATATCATGATTAGCACCACCGTGTAGCACCATGTATCTAAGGACGCACAAATGAGGATCATCATACTGCCGATCTCAGATATGCTCCAATAAGGAAGAACGATCGACTCTGCAAGCTAATACACGGTTGGGTTCAAAAATATCCAACCTCACGTACTAATTGGCCAAAGCCAAAACATCCAAAGCAAGCGGTCTCTTACCGACCGGAATATACGCAAGACTGCCCATACTGGTTGACTTCCTACTCAAAACATCAACTACCATGTTGGCCTTCCTCGGATGGTATAAGATGGTGATATCATAGTCTTTCAATAGCTCCAACCACCTTCTCTGCCTCAAATTTAGCTCCTTCTGCTTGAACAAATATTAAAGACTCTTGTGATCGTGAACACCTCACATGCTATGTGATACAAATAATGACTCCAAATCTTTAACGCGTGAAGTATGGCTGCTAACTTCAAATTATGAACTGGATAATTCTTCTCATGAATCTTCAACTGACGCGAAGCATAATCAATGACCTTTCCATCCTACATCAACACCACACTAAGTCCAATATGAGATGCATCACAATAAACTATATATGGCCCTAAACTTGTTGGCAATATCAACAGTGGAGTCGTAATCAAAGTTGTCTTGAGCTTCTAAAAGCTCGCCTCACACTCGTCCGACTACCTGAACTTGGCACCCTTCTGGGTCAACTTGGTCACAGGGGATGCTATAGATGAAAACTCCTCCACAAAGAAGGCAGGAAACTTTTTGTTTTGCATAATTATGTCAAGCAAGGTTTTGTCGTAAAATTTCTGTTGGTAGATGTTTCATCACTATATCTTGACTTCAATGTTGAAGTGAAGGGAGACGGAAATCTTGATCATAATCCGGTTGAAATTGATTAGTTTTTAGGATGTGTTTTGTGTTTTTCTATCCCTTTGTTATCTTTAACTTTCTATTGTTAATTTAGTTATGCTACTTGTCCTTTTGATTTGCTATAACAGTTTGCATTTCTTACGTATGAAATCAATTTCAAAGACTGTTTTTATTTTTATTTTTTAAAATTAATTTTTCAAGAGTGGTTGGTTTCGGAAATTCATGTACAGCCATTTGAAGGTTGCACCTTAAGTTCTTCTTCTATAATTTTTATGGATTTGTTCATTCGGCTTATTTGTTTTTTCATATTAACCAGAAATATTATGATATTGTAACAATATATTTCAAACGGTTGAGAATAAAATCGTATACTTAAAATTCAACGTAATTCTACCTGCACACTACTAAAATGGTTGAGAATAATAAATGCTTCATAGAAATGCTAAATATTTGAGAATAACAAATACTTCATTGAGAAGCTAAATAGTTGGCATGAGAAGCTCAATGGTAACCTACCAATTGGATTCTTTTTGAAATGGAGAAGAAAAGAATTTTTGTGATTTTACTAGAAACTTTTATTAGGATATTTCACATGTATAATTTATAAATTAAATATTTTCTTAATTTGGTATTATATAAGCAAACATTGTCATATAAAACGAAGGAAATGAAAAGTGGAAGAACCAGGGATTCAAAAAACATATATATTAGGATGTCACGCCTAATGTAATATCGGATAATTTTATTTATAAATACTTAGCAAATGAAAAAAGGAATCATTTGACAATTTTTTATTTTATTAATCTAAATCCTGCTCTCCAATATTACATTTTCCTTTATTGATTATAGTACCTTAATTACCATATTTCAAATATTATGTGGTTAAGTCATTATTCTTAAGAATTGATCTACCTTTATATAAGTTCTCATTAAATATTAGCTGGATCTTAAAGCAAATTTCGAATGCTTATAAGTTCGATAAGAGAAAATTAAGAAAAATATTTACTGAAAAAAAATATTATAACAGAAATTTAGTAAAAGAAATTACAGGAAAAAAAGGCACTGGAAAACATTATCCAACTGGATATTCTCACGGTTGGATGAAGAGCTCGTGAAAAGAATTTTGGGTAATCTAAATGGATACACTGAAGAATGTAAAGTTTTTTTTTAGGAGTGTAAAGGGTTCGTTGAAGATTGTAATTTAAATTTTAAGAGACATACTTTAACCCTAATCCTAGAAATATTCAAAAATTATACTATAAATATAACTCTATACATTATTAATCTCATTCATCTAAATTATCTTTTCTAATTCAAATTTCTCCGAAAATAACAATGGAAAGAACCCCTACTAAGAAAATTGTTGATGAACCTCTACATGGTTCACCCGTCAACCACAATATCATGTACCAGGATGTTAGGAACAAGTTGAAGAACTTGAAGATAGAGACAAACCTGTTGATATTATGTATGACAAGGGAAATCGAAGGAGACTGTGTGTGATAACCCAAAAGGTCATCACTTGTTTTAGAAATAAACTCTGCATTCTGAAGCCTTAAAAATCCCATTCAGTATTACCTCGAAATACGTATGTAGTCTGAGCGCGTAGCCGAAAATTCATTAGGCCAGGTACTTACCAGCACATGGGTCGGTTGTGCTGATATTACACTCTGCACTGTGTCCAAATCTCGGAGCGGCATCTTTTGGCCCATAGCTTTGGGTGGCTTCCTTTAGTCCAATCAAAGATCCCGAGGTAGTCCTGCAGGCGTCCACAGGCCCCGACGTTCTCTTTTGTCCTTGTATTCTATTTTTATTTACTTCAAAGACAGATTGTATCTTTCTTTTAAGACAGTTGTTTATAGAATTCGTAGAGAGTCCATGATATTGTGACACCGGTTTCGGGTAGAGATGTATTTGATATTGTCGTACTGGTTTTTGGATAAGTTATTATAATACGTCTTCCGCATGTATTTATTATTGTTAATATTTTACTGTTGATCGCATGTTGATTTAATCTATTCAAAATGGGCTAATTAAAAGAGTTAATGAATCTATAGTACTCGGCTTGCCTAGCTTTCACGAGTAGGTGCTATCATGACTCTCGAGAGAGGGACATCCGGCTCGTGACAAGTTGGTATTAGAGCTCTAGGTTATATCGGTCTCATAAGTCACAGAAAAGCTTAGTAGAGTCTGAGGGGTCAGTACATAGACATGTATTTATCCTCCAGAGGCTACAGAGTTAGGAAAAACTTCACATTTATTCTTTCCTGTCATGCAGTTTGGTTTCTCAATGCTAATTGAATTTCTACTCTGTTATTTCGTAGATGGCGAGAAGACGCGCTTCCTCATCCACCAATTAGCGGCCAAATCAACTAACAGCAGATCCTACGGGGATAGAGGGAGAGGTCCTGTTAGAGGCCGAGGTAGGGTCAAAGCTTAGCCTAGAGCAGCAACAACAGCGGCAGAGCCTCAGGTTGACTTTGATGATAAGGTTCCGACCCAGATAGTTCCAGTGGGCCCATATCAGGTCCGGGAGGGGTTTATTGCTACCCCGATACTCCAAGATGCTCTGGTCCATTTGGTGGCCCTATGGAGAATGTCACATGGGTAGTCTTGCTTCCTGTAGCACCAACCGTCTCTCAGGCTGGAGAAGGAGCCCAGACTCATATTACTCGCACTTTGGAGCAGATGGCTCCCCAGTTTCAAACTCCAGCAGCTCAGGAAATTGGAGCAGTTCAGCCGGGTGTGGTTGCTCAAATCGGTGATGGAGCAGCTACGTATGCCGATGCTTTGTAGAAATTTGGACAGGTTCACCAATCTCTTCACTACTACTCTTAACGGTGCATCTTCTAAGGATCCCCAAGATTATCTAGATAGTTGTCATGAGGTTCTCAGGAACATGGGATAGTGGATACCAATGGGGTCAATTTTGCTACTTTCTGTTTGTCAGGATCTGGCAAGACTTAGTAAAGAGATTATTGTTTGACCTGACCAGTCGGATCACCAGTATTGACTTGGGAGCTCAGCTATTTTTGGAGAAATTTCTCCCTATCATTCAGGGAGAGATATATCATAGGCAATTTGAGTTGTCTCCAGTAGGGTTCTATGATCGTTACTCAGTATGAGACCAAATTCATCGACTTGGCCCGTCATGCTCTTATCATATTTCCCACCGAGAGAGAGAGAGAGAGAGGGGTTGGGGAGATTCATTGAGGGACTTATTTAGTTGATTTGACTTCAGTTGGAAGAGGAGATAGGGAGTGAGATTTCTTTCAGGTAGCAACCAATGTGGCTATGAGAGTTGAGATTGTTCTATCGCGGGGGTGGTCAGGGGTTTGATAAGAGGCCTCATCATTCGGGATGATTCAGTGGTGCCTCGTCTGGAGGTATAGATATTCGTATGGTATAGGCGATCCTCCTAAGCCTTTTCAGTCAACACTTTAGGTTTCTCATGGCGCTTCGCATGGACATTGTTCTAACATGCAGTATTCTGATCAGTAGCTCTACAGTGCACTACCAGCTCCTATCAGTGCACCGTTGCTCCAGAGTTTTTGGGTGGTCATTCAGGTTTCCAGGGTCAGTCTCAGTTTCCTCAACCGCCGCATTTAGGTGGATGCTTTGAGTGTGGTGAGTATGGGCATATCCAAAGGTCTTGTTCAAGATTGATGGGTACTCATTCGCAATAGTAGGGTTCCCGTGGTATGGATTAGGCACCAGGTGTTCCACCGCCCGCTTCGCCAGTTAGGGGTGGGGGGAGAGGTCCTAGAGGTGGAGGTAGAGGTATTAGAGGTGGAGGTCAGGCAGCCAGAGGTGGAAGCTAGCCAGCAGTGGGCCATCCTAGAGATGTAGTTTAGGGTGGTGGGGCACATCCCTAATGTTATGATCTTCTAGCCAGGCTTTAGGCTGAGGCTTCCAAAGTACTTATCACAAGTACTATTCTGGTTTGTAGTAGAGTTGCTTCAGTCCTATTTCATCTAGGGTCTACGTACTTTTATGTTTCACTTTATTTTGCACCGTATCTGGTCATGCCTTGTGTTCCTTGAGTGCCCCTGTATATGTGTCTACACTGGTAGGTGATTCAATATTAGTAGATTGAGTCCATCGTTCGTGAATAGTTATGATTGGGGGTCTCGAGACTCGTGTAAATTTGTTACTTTTGGACATGGTTGATTTTGATATCATATGTTATCATATTGGGAATGGATTGTTTATCACCTTACCACGCTATCTTGGACTATCGTGCCAAGACTGTAACCTTAGCCTTGCTGAGTGAGGCTCAATGTATGGACGAAAAAGAGTGTTGAGCCTATTTGGCATATGTTCGTAATTCTAGTATTAAGGTTCCTTCTATTGATTCTGTGAATGTTGTTTGAGATTTCTCTGAGTTATTTCCTTTAGACATACTAGGTGTGCCACTCGACAGAGATATTGACTTCTGTATTGATTTGTCTCTGATCAGCCCATTTCTGTTCTACAGTATCGAATGGTCCTGCCTGAGTTGAAAGAGTTGAAGAAGCAGTTGCAAGACTTGCTTGAAAAAGGTTTCAGTGGACCTAGTATTTTACCTTGGGGTGCGTCGATGTTGTTTGTTAAGAAGAAGGGTGGATCGATGCGAATGTGTATCGAATACCGGTAGTTGAACAAGGTTACAATCAAGAATAAGCACCTATTTCCAAGGATTGATGATTTGTTTGATCAGCTTCAGGGTGCCAAGGTATTTTCAAAGATTGACTTGAGATCTAGTTACCATCGGTTGAGGATTAGGGCCTCTGATATCCTAAGATAGCTTTTTGCACTCGGTACGGGCATTATGAGTTTTTCGTGATGTAATTTGGGTTGACAAATGCCGTAGCAGCTTTTATAGATTTGATGAACTAATTGTTCAGGCCATACTTGGATTCGTTTGTGACAGTCTTCATTGATGATATGTTTATCTATTCCCACATCCAGGAGGAGCACGAGCAACATCTTAGAGTTGTTATTCAAACTTTGAGGGATAGTCTGTTTTATGCCAAGTTGTTGAAGTGTGAGTTCGGGTTTAGTCAGTTGCATTTTTGGGTCATGTTGTATTAGCAGAGGGTATTCAGGTTGATCCTAGGAAGATAGAGGCAATCAAAAACTGGCCTAGACCCACATCAGCTACAGAGATCCGGAGTTTTCTGGGTTTGACAGGCTATTATCGTCGGTTTGTGGAGGGGTTTTCGTCTATTGCAGACCTGATGACCAGGTTAACCCAAAAGGGTGCCCAGTTTAGGTGGTCGGACAAGTGTGAGGCGAGCTTTCAAAAGCTCAAGACAACTTTCACTATGGCACCATTGTTGGTTTTGCCCACAGGTTCATGTCCGTATACAGTTTATAATGATGCATCTCGTATTAGACTTGGTGTGGTGTTGATGCAAGATGGTAAGGTCATTGCCTATGCTTTGCAGCTGTTGAAGATTTATGAGAAGAACTATCCAGTTCATGATTTGGATTTAGCAGCCATTGTTCACGTGTTGAAGATATAGAGGCATTATCTGTATGGTGTGTCATGTGAAGTGTTCACGGATCACAAGAGTCTACAATACTTGTTCAAGCAAAAATAGATAAACTTGAGGATGAGAATGTGGTTGGAGATGTTGAAAGACTATGATATCACCGTCTTATATCATCCGAGAAAAGCCAATATGGTGGCCGATGCTTTGAATAGGAAGTCAGCCACTATGGGTATTCTTGCTTATATTCCGGTCGGTGAGAGGCCGTTTGCTTTGGATGTTCAGGCTTTAGTCAATCAGTTTGTGAGATTGGATGTTTTTTATCCAAGCCGTGTGTTAGCTTGCACCGTCGCTCGTTCTGCTTTATTGGAGCATATCCGAGATCGACAGTATGATGATCCCCATTTGTATGTCCTTAGAGACACGGTGCACCACGGAGGTGCCAAGCAGGTTACCTTAGGAGATAATGGAGTTTTGAGATTGCAGGGTCGAATTTATGTGCCTAATATGGATGGACATTGAGAGTTGATATTAGAGGAGTCCTATAGTTCCCGGTACTCTATTCATCTGGGCGCCGCTAAGATGTATCAAGATTTGCGGTAGCATTATTGGTGGCGGAGAATGAAGAAGGACATTGTTTCACATGTGGCTCGATGTTTGAACTGTCAACAGGTTAAGTACGAGCATTAGAGGCTCAATAGTATTCCAGAAAATTGAGATTCCTGAGTGGAAGTGGGAGCGTATCATTATGGACTTCGTTGTTGGACTCACATGGACTAATAGGAAGTTTGAGACAGTATGGGTTACTGTTGATAGGCTAACCAAGTCAGCACATTTCATTTATGTGACAGTCTCCTGTTCTTTCAAGAGGTTAGGTGAGATCTAAGATAATGTTTTAACAAAAACAGTAAATAAAAAAAATACTTACATACTCAAGATTCAAGGACTAATATTTTAAATACACAACATGGATTAAGAGAAAAATAAAAACTCAAATACCACTCTAATAATAAATGAGATGTAAACTATAGCAATACAACAACTTCATAATAGATCTTAATTCTTATAATATAACAATTTACAGTTTATGTTCCAACAAACACATTAAAATGGATTAAATAAAAGATTAGAAGAAAACCTGTAATGTGACACTTCTTTATAATAAA
Source organism: Nicotiana benthamiana (assembly GCA_034376525.1). Lineage (NCBI taxonomy): Eukaryota > Viridiplantae > Streptophyta > Magnoliopsida > Solanales > Solanaceae > Nicotiana > Nicotiana benthamiana. Next base: position 9,793,990 of record CM067338.1, on the reverse strand, counting down.
ATTATAGCCACAATCTACGGATTTCCAAAGCTAGCAATGCTAACTTTTCTATAACCTCGAACTCGGAACCGCAAACAAAATTTCGAACTCTGGCTCCAATTTCTCTTTCTTTCTTCCTCGTTTTTTTTAGTTTGCTTTTTCTCTTTGTTGTTTTCCTTATTTTTTTCTCTTTCGTTACTTTTCTCTTTTCTCTCTGTTTGTTGAGATACAAGATGTTACATGATTATATGCAGTGTATACACAGTATATATTTATTGTATTTTTGGTATACAATAGTTGGGCTGTGATGATTGTCTTATTTGGGCCACTCCGAGCCCAATTCACACTTGAGTCATATCTGAGCCCCATTTGTTTTGGGTCCTTTGACCCGATCCAGTGTATGTCTATATATTGGGGTCCCTAGATATTTTGGGACCCCCCCCCCCCCCGGACTTCATTCTTTCATTTGTTTTGTTCTCGGTTTAATAAACTCTCTGAGTTCCAGAGACTTCTCACCTGCTCCTCCTTCTCTCTACTTTCTCTCTCTATAATTTTCATGATTCATCGGTTTAATCTCGATGTTTACATGGTATCAGAGCCAGGCCCGTCCAATTATTCTTACCGATGTTGGGCCCCCATTTATGTTGTCCACGCTCTAAAGATCTGGGCGTGAGTGGGGGTGTTGAGTTGTCCCACATCGGAGGGATTTGAGGTCCTTGGTATCCTTATATGGCTTGGTCAATCCTCACCTCATAAGCTAGCTTTTGGGGTTGAGTTAGGCCCAAGGTCCATTCTTATCATGGTATCAGAGCCTCGATGACGATCCGATCATGTTTCTGTGTGCTTCGTGGTCCTGGATGAAGTCTGTTTCGAGGTTTTTGTGGGTGATTTCTGAGACCTCATGGTGGATGAAGATTTCAACCTATTGGAGACCTTTCTGAGTGTCTCATCGTGATATTCGAGTGTATTTTACTCTCCTGAACATTCTGGAAAGAATTTATGATGACTTTGGTTGGTTGATTTTGGGTGACCTATCAGCTTCTAGGGTTTCTGACGGTTTAACCTGAGGTTTTACTGTATTCCGGTGGCTCGATTATCACTTTGTGGACGCTTTGGGTACATTTCCGACGTTCCTGACCAGATTTCCGGTAAAGTTTGTAAGTTTGTTTTCAAGGTTACACCTAGGGTTTGATACCTAGGGTTTCTCCGTTGTTTGAAGGCCGATCTTCTCCGGTCGCGAAGAAGGAGGGTAACTCTGTCCTTATCTTCGGCATTATATGTGATTATTTGACTCTGTTCTTGTGAGCATCTGGTGTTGTCTGTGAATATTTGACCTGACTGTAGTCTGTTTGTTGGTTGTTGTGTTTGAATACCTGTTTTGGTAGTATTATGTTTGTTGAAAAGTTGTTCATTTAAGCTGGTTCTTTAACTATGGCTTCTAGCACAAACATTGGTCCCTCTCCTGCTGTAGACTCTTCTAATCCCCTTTTTGTGTACTCGTCTGATGTCCCTGGGGTATCACTTGTTCCCATTCCCTTCTCGGGTAGTGGTTATGGGGGCTGGAGACATAAAATGCTTGTTGCCTTAACAGCCAAAAACAAAATCAGTTTTGTTGATGGCACATACACCCGACCTACCACCAATGTGGCTCAACAAAGGTTGTGGGATAGGTCAACATGGTGATCTCTTGGTTGATTGCTTCCCTTTACCCTGCAATTGCTGAATCTGTGCCGTATGCTGACACTGCACAGAGCATATGGTCTCAACTCCAGACCAGATATGGCACTGCAAACAGGACCAAAATCTTTGAACTGAAAAGAGAGATGTCCCACACCTCTCAAGGGTCCTCAGATATAGCTTCTTATTTCAACAAACTGAAAGGTGTGTGGGATGAACTTGATTCTATGTGTGCTAATTATGGTCTAAGGTGTGTATGTGCTGCAAAAGATGGTATAGTTCAGGAATGTGATGATAATAAGGTCTTTCAGTTTTTAATGGGTCTGAATGAAGTGTATATGGGAGTCAGGAGTAATATTTTGATGATGCAGCCTCCTCCTTCCCTTGACAATGTCTATAATATTGTACTCAATGATGAGAAGCAAAGACAAGTTCAGTCTTCCTCTCAATTTGATCCAACCTCTGTCTCTTTCAATGTGCATACAAACAAGCAGCCTGTTGGATTTAACAAGGCCACAGTGTCTATTCCCCCTCCTCCTTTTAGACAGAGAGTCAATTTTGATCAAACCAGGGGACCTTTATTTTGTCGATACTGTAAAAAATCTGGACACTTAATTGATAAGTGCTTCAAGATCCATGGGTATCCACAAAGTCCCACATTTAACAAGGGAAGGAGGCCTGCTGCTGCTCATCTGAGTACTGGTCTGGATTTTCCTATTTCTGATGGACTGTTGTCTGTTCCTCAAGGGAATCCTTCTGCTAACCATCAATCTGTTGCAAGCCTAGATGGTCAAAGCTCTGTGATTCCAGGGTTGAGCAAACATGATTATGACCAGTTGATGAACTTATTACACCAGACCAAGTTGGGGGAATCCACTGCTCAAACTCCTCCTCCCATATATGCTGCAAACTTTGCTGGTACTTTGTTAACTGAGAACCCTATTTCTGATTCCAAACTTTGCTTGCTTACTCACATTAATTCTGTCACCTGGATTATAGATTCAGGTGCCTCTAATCACATGACACATGATAAACAACTACTTTTAAACATTATACCTCTAACTCTGCCATATCTTGTCACTCTTCCAAATGGCTATAAAGTAAAAGTAACTTGCACTGGCTCCTTTGCCTTAACTCCTTCCATTACTCTTAACAATGTACTGCCAGTTCCTTCTTTTAAACACAACTTGATTTATGTTCACAAGTTAGTGAAGCAGTTACATTGTATAGTTATGTTCACTGAACATTCCTGCTTCCTACACATGATACAGGACCCTTCTCTGAGGAGGCCACTGGATCTTGGTAGAGAAGCTGCTGGCCTGTATAAACTAGCTTGGGTTCCTTCTTCCCCTTCTCCCTCTGTTAATTGTTCTTCTACTTCTGTTTGTCCTGTATCTGTTTCTTGTAATAATAACCAAGTTGTTGCATTGCCTTCTGTGTCTTCTTGTAATGATGACATCTTGTCTGATAACAAGGCTGTTTCTATGCATTCTCATGTAAATAGTTCCGCTTGTAATAATGATCTTACATCTGATATGAATTACATTTGGCACTTAAGACTTGCACATATTCCTTTTGCAAACATGAAATGCATTTCTGGTCTGTCTTTTCTTTTGCTTCCAAACAATCTTTTCCCTGTACAGTCTGTCCCATGGCCAGACAGACTAGGCTTCCTTTCCCTGATAGCTCCATTAGAACCTCTAGGCCTTTTCAACTGATTCATGTGGACACTTGGGGTCCTTATCATACTCCAACCTCTTCTGGTTGCAAATATTTCCTTACAATTATTGATGATTTTTCAAGGGCAACCTGGACACACTTATTGGGATCCAAATCTATGCTTAAGTCCTTTCTTGCTATGGTCAGAACCCAATTTAGTGTTGTGGTTCAGACTGTTAGAAGTGACAATGCCTTAGAATTGGGCTCTAGCAATGAGGGAATTTCTTTCTTTAGCAGTCAAGGGATCATTCATCAAACCTCCTGCCCTCACACCCCTCAACAAAATGGAGTTGTTGAGAGAAAGCATAGAACTCTTCTTGAAACCTGTATAGCATTGCTCTTTCAATCTGGCTTGCCAGTATCTTTCTGGGGGGACTGCTTGTTGACTGCCACCTATCTTCTTACAGAATACCCACCAGATTGCTTCATAATAAGTCTCCTCATGAAATTTTGTATGGCAAACTTCCTTCTTATACTCACTTGAGGGTTTTTGGTTGCCTGGCCTATGCCACTGTTCTCATCCCTCAAAGGGACAAGTTAAAGCCCAGAGCCATTCCTTGTGTTTTCCTGGGTTATCCTTTTGGCAAAAAGTGTTATAGGCTCTATGATATTGCATCTAGGAAGTATTTGATCTCCAGGGATGTTCTATTTCATGAATCAGTTTTTCCTTTTCAACCTGCATCTCCCTCTGCTCCTCCTCCTGCTTTTTCTTTTCCCTTTATTCTCTCTGGAGAACATGATGATATCTCTGATTCTCTCATTCCACTCTCTCCCCCCTCTTCTGCCACATCTGTGCAAATGCCCTTTCCTGCTCCTCTTAGTCCTGCTGGTTCACCTCCTGTTTTAATTCCTTCTCCCTCTGTTCCTGCTCCCAGAAAGTCTAACAGACACCATAATCCTCCTTCCTATCTTAAAGATTATGTTTGTCAACTCCCTGCCTTCTCTGGCTCATTTTCCTCCTCTTTGGAATCTGAGCCTCTATACTATTCTCAGGCAGCATCTGTTCCAGCTTGGCAAGCTGCCATGAGACAGGAGTTTGAGGCTTTGGACACAAACCATACTTGGGATGTTGTTCCTCTTCCTCCTGGTAAGAAACCCATTAGTTGCAAATGGGTTTACAAAATTAAATACAAGGCAGATGGCAGTGTTGAAAGGTATAAGGCCAGGTTGGTCATTCGAGGTGACACACAGGTTGAGGGGATTGATTTTACTGAAACTTTCTCTCCAGTAATAAAAATGACTTCTGTAAAGTGCCTTATTGTTGTGGCTATCAAAAATTACTGGCCTCTTTTTCAGCTGGATGTCAATAATGCCTTTCTTCATGGTGATTTGGATGAGGATGTTTACATGAAACTCCCTCCAGGTTTGACAGTCTCCCCTTCTCCTTCTGGTTCTGGTTCTTCTCTTTCTTCTCCTTCTCCTCCTCTGGTCTGCAAACTCAAAAAGTCTTTGTATGGGCTGAGACAAGCATCCAGACAATGGTATGCCAATTTGTCTTATGCTCTCTATTCCAGAGGGTATACTCATTCTTTGAATGACTACTCTTTATTCATCAAAGGTCAACCTGGCTCTTTTGTGGTGGTAGCTATCTATGTGGATGATATAATTCTCACTAGGGATGACAGTGATGAACTGACTGCTCTGAAACTATTTCTGGATGCCCAGTTTAAAATCAAGGATTTAGGGTCCTTGCATTATTTTTTGGGCCTTGAAGTGCCTGCTGTCCCTGGTGGGATGCACCTCAATCAGCACAAGTATATCTCTGATTTGCTGCACCAGTTTGACTGTGTCAGTGTGTCCTCTGTTGTGTCCCCTTTGGACATCAATGTCAAACTCCATGCTAATTCTGGTGACCTCTTGCCCTCTCCTGACCAGTACAGGAGTCTAGTTGGCAAGATGCTCTTCCTGACTCACACCAGGCCTGATATTTGTTTTGCAGTCCAGCATCTGAGTCAATTTCTCAAAACCCCCAAGCTTCCCCATATGACTGCTGCCTTGCATGTTCTGAGATACCTTAAAGGCACTCCCTCCTTGGGCTTGTTTTATTCTGATCATGCTGATTTTTCTGTAGCTGGGTATTCTGATAGTGATTGGGCTACCTGCCCTGATATTAGGCGCTCTGTTACTGGGTTTTGTGTGCTCTTGGGTGGCTGTTTGATCAGTTGGAAATCGAAGAAACAGCCTATTGTTTCTCTTTCCTCTGCTGAGGCAGAATACCGAGCCCTAAGCAAGGTTGTTGCTGAATTGACTTGGCTCTCTCCCTTGTTGGTTGATCTTTGGGTATCTGTTTCATCTCTTGTTTCTGTTTACTGTGATAGTATGACTGCTGTTCATATTGCTAACAATCCTGTTTTTCATGAACGTACGAAACATATCGAGGTGGATTGCCATTTTGTTCGGGACCTGTTGCTTTCTGGTTTTATCAAGTTGCTTCATGTGCCTACTTCTCGTCAGCTGGCGGACTTGCTCACCAAGCCTCTGCCGGGCACTTTGCTTGTTCCGATGCTCACCAAGTTGCAGGTGGTTCCCCCCTCCAACTTGGGGGGGGGGGTGTTGAGATACAAGATGTTACATGATTATATGCAGTGTATACACAGTGTATATTTATTGTATTTTTGGTATACAATAGCTGGGCTGTGATGATTGTCTTATTTGGGCCACTCCGAACCCAATTCACACTTGAGTCATATCTGAGCCCCATTTGTTTTAGGTCCTTTGACCCGATCCAGTGTATGTCTATATATTGGGTTCCCTAGATATTTTGGGACCCCCCCGGACTTCATTCTTTCATTTGTTTTATTCTCGGTTTAATAAACTCTCTGAGTTCCAGAGACTTCTCACCTACTCCTCCTTCTCTCTACTTTCTCTCTCTATAATTTTCATGATTCATCGGTTTAATCTCGATGTTTACACTGTTTTCTTTCCGTTCCTTTCTTTTCTTTTCTTTTTGTTTCTTCAACGTTTTTTTTTTCTTCCTTTTCTCTCTTTTCTTCTTTTTTTAGTTTATGATACGTCTCGTTTTATAAAAGGAATGTGAGGGGTATGCAAAGGAGTTAGAGTTAGAATTGGAGTGGGAGAAGGGGGTTGAGAAGATCATGGTGAGTAGTTAGGATAATTTTTGTTTAAATTTTTCAAGATTTATCCCTTTTTTGTTATATTATTATTTTTTTATTTTTTTATTATTTGCTTTGCCCCTTTTTTCTTGCCTTTCGTTAGATTTTTTTTTTGTTTTTGTTTTTTTGTTTAATAACTTTTACTTATTCTTTATTTATGAAGAAATTAGAAAGTAAAATGCATAGTTAAAAATATTAGCTAGCTATCTAATACTTAAATATTATATACATAAGAAAATTAAATATTTTACATTGTAGTTTAAATTATACTAAGAAAAATACTATAACTTACATTTAAAATTCTAATTAAATTTTTTTTATTTAAAACTAGGAGTAAAGCTTATACTCTAAGAATGTGAATATATAGTTAGTATATTATTTTTTTAAAAATAAACCTACTAAGAATAAGATAAAATTTTTAAAATATTAAGATTAGACGTAAAAGAGATATTTACACTGAACTAGTATAGAATTTAAGTGTGGTAAAAAGTTAGGCGTTCACATAAAATGATCAAAATTTATAGTCATCATCAGTTTTGTAATTTATGTTACGAGTTAGATATCATTTACAAGGCAAATGTCAAATTTCATGCTTTCTGTAATAAGCCAGTAACTCTAAATATCGGGCAAGTATTCATTTAAATTCTGTCATGAAAAAAAAAATACGAAAGAAATTAATAAACGACGAAAACTTACAAACGAAAACTAGCGTAAATTTATAACTATAACTTGCAAACAAAAGGGACGAAAACTAGTGTGAAACTATTTGTTCAACAAGTTAGGATTAATTTTGAATTAACCGCCACTACGAATTTTTTATTAAAATGCAATATTTATTTATTTTTAATTAAGTAGTTCAATCAAAGATTATGTCTTAAGGAAAATTATCATCACACTTATTGAATAAGTTATTATTGAATTATTGGCTTAACTTTGTCTCTTTTTTTAATCTCTAAAAATACTACTTTATTTGTATATTTGTTTTGTATGTCAAACCATGGGAATCAAATATGGACATCCCACGAAACAAACTTGGATCAAGTTCAATTGTAAAAATATTTGTTTAATTGATTCATGTACAACACATACAATATTCAAAGAGAAGAAATATTTCTCTCATTTAAGTATGTGTAAGGCAGATGTTACTACAATTTTAGTATAGTAATTTATTTGAAGGCTCTAGAAGAGCTACTATAACTCTGCCTAAGGAAACAATACTTATCATAGAGAATGCAATGTTCTCCTCCAAGTCCAAGAGGAACTTGTTGAGTTTTAAAGATATCCGTCGAAATGGATATCATATTGAGACAATAGATGATAATAATCTTGAATATCTCATTATTACCAAGAATGTCTCTGGCCAAAAGAAGGTTATTGAGAAGTTCTCATCTTTATCTTGTGGCTTGTATTGGACAAGAATCAGTGCTATTGAGGTACACTCTACTATAAACCAAAAGGTTACTAGTTCCAATACTTTTGTACTTTGACATGACCAATTGGAACATTCTGGATCAATTATGATGAGACGAGTTATAGAGAACCCAAATGGGCATCCATTAAAGAATTTAAAGATTCTTTTAAATAATGAATTCTCTTGCACTTCTTGTTATCAAGGCAAGTTAACTATTAAACTATCATCAACAAATGTTGGGATATAATCTCTTGTGTATTTGAAACATATACAAGTGGATATTTGTGGACCTATTCACCCACCTAGTAGGCCGTTTAGATATTTTATGATCTTAATAGAAGCATCTTCTAAATGATCTCATGTGTGCCTATTGTCATCTCGCAACCTTGTATTTGTAAAACTAACGGAACAATAAATAATTTGATCACGATCATAATTTTTCGATAATCCAATTAAGTCTTTTAGACTTGATAATACTGCTGAGTTTTCATCCCAAGCATTTAATGATTATTGCTTATAAATTGATATAAAAGTGGAATATCTTGTAGCGCATGTTTACACTCAAAATGACCTTGCAGAGTCTTCAATTAAACGTCTGCAATTGATAGCAAAACCGTTACTCATGAAAACAAGGTCACCCGTTTTTGTTTGGGGACACGTTATTTTGCATGCAACAATGTTAGTTCATCTCAGACTGACAATTATTATAAATATTCTCTATTGCCATTAGTTTTGGGTCATGAACCTAATATATCCCATTTAAAAAATTTTGGACGCGCAGTATATGTGCCTGTAGCACTGCCATATTGCACCAAAATAGGCCCGCAAAGAAGGTTAGGAATATATGTTGGATTTGAATCGCTTTCCATTATTCGCTGCACGATTTGCAGACTGTCGATTTAATGAGACACTTTTCCCAAAATTAGGAGGAGAAGTTGGTAAACCAAACAGGAAATTTTGTGAAAAAATTCATTATTATCTCATCTTGATCCGCATGCCTCTATTGTGAAAAAGAGGTGCAAAAGATTATCCCAGAGAATAGAAAATTAAATGCCAGATGCATTTACGGATCTGAAAAGGATAACAAAATCACATATCCATGCAGAGAATATTCCAATCCATGTTGATGTCCCTGTTGGACAATCTTCTAGTGTCATAGCTAATGAGTAAAAAGCACGCCTAAAATGTGGCTTACCATTAGGTTCTAATGATAAAAATACTAGAAAAAGGAAAACAAATGATCAAAATGACACTACGAAAGAATCTCACGAAGAACTTCACGATTTAATAAATTCTGAAATTCATGAGGAATCTACTGAGCTCGACACTCAATAAAATAAAGAACTATCAGTAAATCCAATCGAGATTGAGACAAATTTAAATCGAGTGGATATAGTGATAGATTATGTCTTTGCATATAAAGTTGCATCTAGCATTATGCAAGAAAGCGAAGATCTTGAACCTCAATCTGTTGGAGAATATCGACAAAAACTTGATTGGCCAAAATGGTAAGAATCAATCCAATTAGAGTTAAATTTCAGTTGCAAAATGAAGTTTCCGGGCCTGTAGTCCAAACACCTAATGGTGTAAGCCTGTTGGCTATAAATGGATCTTTGTACGCAAGAGAAATGAGAGAAACATAGTACAAAGATATAAGGCATGCCTTATTGCACAAGGATTTTCCCTGGTGTCGATTATTAAGAGACATATTCATCCATTATGGATGCTATAAACATTCTGTTATCTCATTAGTTTTGTTGTGCATGAAAAACTTGACATGAATTTAATGGATGTGATTACCGCATACCTTTATGGCTCACTTGATAATGAGATATACATGAAAATTTTCGAGGAATTCAAAATGCCTAAAGCAAATAATTCAACGTCCCGAGATTTGTTTTCAATCAAATTGCAAAGATCGTTGTATGGTCTAAAGCAATCAGGACGAATGTGGTATAATCGTCTTAGTAAGTTTTATTAAAGGAAGGCTGTATAAATGATGTCATTTGCCCATATATCTTTATAAAAGAAATAACATCGGAATTTATTGTACTTGCCGTGTATATTGATGAAATAAATCATATTGGAACTCCTATAGAACTCCAAAAGGAAATTGATTATTTAAATAAGGAATTCGAGATGAAAGATCTCGGAAAGACAACATTATGTCTTGGTTTGCAAATTGAACATTTGACAAACATAATTTTTGTTCATTAATCTGCCTACACAGAAAAGGTATTAAAAAGGTTTATGTGGATGGAGCACATCCATTAAGTATTCCGATAGTTATTCGATCACTTGATGTGAAGAAGGATTCATTTTGACCTCAAGAAAAGAATGAAAATCCACTTGGTTCTGAAGTACCATATCTTAGTGCAATTGGTGTACTAATGTATCTTGCCAATACTACAAGGCCTGACATAACCTTTTCAATTAAAGTCTTAGCAAGATATAGCTTTGTGCCTATAAGGAGACATTGGAATGGAATCAAATACATATTGTGATATCTAAAAGGAACTATACATATGGTCTTATTTTATGGCGATAATTACAGTCCCGATCTTGTTGGTTATGCCGATGCTGGGTATAATCCGATCCATACAAGGCTCGATCTTAAATATTTTATGTGTTTACTTGTGCATGCACTTCCATATCTTGGAAATCGACTAAGCAATCAATTGTAGCTACTTCATCTAATCATGCTAAGATAATTGCTATTCATGAAGCGAGTTGAGAGTGTATGTGGTTGAGGTCTATTGTTCAACTTATTCGAGACAAATATGGTTTGAAATGTGACAAACTACCCACGAATTTGTATGAAGACAATGCAACATGCATAGCTCAATTGAAGGGAGGATTCATAAAAAGAGATAGGACAAAGCACATTTCACCGAAGCCAAATTCACATATGATCTTCAAAAGAATGGTGATATTAATGTGCAACAAATTCGTTCAAGTGATAATATGGTTGATTTGTACACAAAATCTCTACCGACGTCAACCTTCAAGGCTCAAGGATGTAAATTGATGCTCTCCTCATGGGGAGTTAATGCGCGTTGTACTCTTTCCCCCGTACAAGGTTTTGTCCCACTGAATTTTTCTTGCAAGGTTTTTAACGAGACAACCAAAAAGGGTATTGTTAGATATGTGTACTCTTTTCCCTTTCTAGAATTTTTTCCCCATTGGATTTTATTTTAGTTAAAGTTTTAATGAAGCACATTACTTATCGAATAGACATTCAAGTGGGAGTGTTATGAATAGAGTTCTATTTAGAGTGAATATCTATCTTGTAGAGAGTTTTACTTTGTGGCTAAGTTATTTTTCCTTACAAATAGAGGGGTCTTACCCCATTATAAATCATCCCAAAATTCAATAAGAATTTCCTCTCTATTTCTCTACAATATTATTCTTTTTTTTTTATTGTTTTCCTCAAAAAAAAATTTTTTGGCCTCTTAAATGTTGGTTAAAAAATAGGTCTCGCGCTCTTCAAAATTGTGAAGCAAGATTTTTCAATTTACGTTCTCTTGTTTAGGTAGTTATGAAAATTGAAATATTATGTACATAAGAAAATTATTAAATTTTAAACAAATATAGAAAAGGCAAGCAATAATTACAATAGTCCAAGATACCTTAAGAAGAAGTACACCGGTTGTAATAAAGGAGTGCAAAAAATAAATAAAAAGAAAAGAAAAACAATTATTCTTAAAGCGTCTCTCACTTAATATTGTACTTCCCATTTAAATTCACTTCCATAAAACCCTTTTACATTCTCTATTTAATTAATATTAGTAGTAGTAAACTGCGGACATTAAAATAAAATTACCATCTCTTAAGATGGTGCACGTTAACCAAAACCTAAACTCTCTCGGTGCACGATAGCAAAGACTGCCATTGTGCCCGAAAATGGCTCGCCGCCGGGGAAATGCGCCCGCCGATACTGACCAAACTGTTACCCCTGACCATGGGGCTGCCAAAGCTCGAGAACCACTAACTTTTGGAAGCTTCCTTCCCCAGAAATTTCAAGCCATTGAGGAGATTCATGAAGCTGAATATGATGATGCTAACATGCAGAGTCCGATACGCAAACCAGATGGGAATGATAGTCAAGCTGTATGCCGCTACAATTTTCTGAGACAAGCAAATCGGAGGTACCCTGTCCAACTGAAAAAATCGTAGTGCTCAAATGGGTAAACCATTAACTTTTACACCTCCCACTGATAGAGATGGTAAGAAGATTGTAAAATTAAGCGAGGATGATTTGCAACCCCAAGTTGAGTACTGAAAAACCTCCTTAATAGGGTATGTTATTGGTGAGGCTCCCTATGAGAAAGCAATGGACAACTTTGTTTTGCATGTATGGAATTTTGTATCTAAACCTCAGATTCTGATTCATTATGAGGGTTACTGCATATTCCGATTCAATTCGATTGCCGATAGAGATCAAATTATCCAATCTGATCCTTACTCATACAGGAACAAACCGCTGGTACTGAGACCTTGGGAGATTGATTTCTCCTTTCAAAATGACATTGTAAGTACAATTCCTGTATGCATAAGATTTCCCGGACTACTAGTGGGCTATTGGTCTACTGATGCATTGAGCAAGATGGCTAGTGCTGTGGGCATTCTTTTGTATACATACAAATTCACAGCTCACTATGAGAAGATCTCTTATGCTCGTGCGCTTGTGGAGGTGGATGCTGCCCATTCTCTTCCTGACCAGCTAGAAATTGAAACTCCATTTGGGCCTAAGGTTCAACAGATTGAAAATGACTGGAAGCCTCTGTTCTGTAATCATTGTCTGAAATTTGGTCATGATGCTTTGGACTGCTGGTACAATACCAAATCTGAGACTGAGAAGGAACAAAATGAAGAGGGAAAGGCAAAGAGACATGAGCCTAGAAGGAAAAGGAATCCTAAAGCTGCTAAACAAGAATGGCTTGTTAAGAAGCCTCAAGTTGCTGTTCCACAGGAGATGATCCCAGAGAAAGCTGAATCTAGCAAGGCAAATGATGTAGTGGTGCTCAATACCAATCAGATGATGCCTCCCCAACAAGAGACTCAACAGAACCCAACCAGTCAGGATAGGAGTATAGATGCTGACACTGAACAACATTGAAGGAAGATTGATGAATGCAATAAAGGGAAGGCAGCTGTTGATGTGTTAGATTCTGGTAGAAGAGGTCAACAGAGTGACCCGGGGCCCTCTTATAACCTCAAAGCCAAGTTATTATGATTATAGTTACTTGGAATATAAGAGGGCTAAACCTAGCCCATAAGCAGAAAGAGCTGAAAAACTTTCTTGCCGCTAATAAAGTATATGTTATGGGATGTCTAGAAACAAGAGTTAAAGAACATAAAGCTAAGAAAATCCAAGACAAAATTGTTAAGGGTTGGAATGTCTATTGCAACTATTCGAAGGCTGTGAATGGTAGAATATGGCTGCTTTGGAAACCCCACATTCAGGTACAAATCTCTCTTGTGACTGATCAGATCATCCATTGCTTCATAGAAGATTCCATCAGCCATGTCAAGATCCATGCCAGCATCATCTATGCTTAGAATGATGCTAGCCTTAGAGAACAGCTATGGACAGACTTGAGGAGCATTCCTATACCCATCCAGGACACTTGGTTATTGAGTGGTGACTTCAACAATGTACTGAGCCCTGATGAATGAATTGGATCTCCTATCACAGAAGCTGAAGTTAAAGGATTTAAGGCAGTTATCAATGACTTGCAGCTCACTCCACTCAAAGCTACAGGATAGCATTTCACTTGGTCTAACAAACAGGGTACTGCAACTAGAGTATATAGCAAAATTGACTGGGCATTTGGCAACTACCAATGGATACAACAGTATGGTCAATTAGAAGTTGATTTCATGAATCCCTCTGTGTCAGACCACTCTCATATTCTCATCAACTGTGGAGGCCTCAAGCTGCTACACCCTAAGCCATTCAGATCGTATACTAACATTATGGAACTTCCTCAGTTCCAATGCATTTTACAGAATGTATAGAGGCTCGAGTACAATGGAACACCTTTGCAGCAGGTCTGGAGGAAGCTCAAGTGTTTAAAGCAACAACTTAAAGACATAAATGCCTACATGGCCACATACAAGCAAAAACTTGTACAGGCGAGAGAGTCTCTGGACATCGTACAAAATCAGATGCAGACTTGTCTTTTATCACAGGTGCTATTTGATGCAGAGAAAGCAGTCTTAGAAGAAATTGAGAAGTGGAGTACTGTGGAAGAGCAAGTTATGAGACAAAAATCCAAAGCATGTTGGATTGCTTATGGTGATGCCAATACTAAGTATTTTCATGCCCAGTGGAAGATCAAAAGCTCCCAAAGCAACATTACTTCCATTTATACAGACACAGGACTAAAGCTAACAGAACCAGAAGATGTAGAGCAAGAGTTCATAACTGTTTTCCAGTCAATGATGGGAGATTGTGAAAGGGAGCTGCCTCTTGCTAACACTGCTACTATAAGGGAAGGTAAATGCTTATCAAGGTTACAACAAACAATGCTGATCCAGGAGGTTACTGTGGAGGAAGTCATTGAAACTATTAAGGAGATGCCTAAGCATAAAGCACCTGGAGTGGATGGGTTTCCTGTGGAATTTTTTACCAAGAACTGGGATATAGTTAAGGAGGACATCTTTGCTGCTGTCAAGGACTTCTTCAACACTTGTAGATTGCCTCCTATGCTCAATACTACTGCTATAGCTCTTATTCCCAAAGATAAAACCCCAGCAACTATAAAAGATTACAGACCTATAGCATGCTACACCACATTGTACAAGATCATTTCCAAAGTCATCACTAGGAGGATGAAAGCTGTGATAGGTGAACTGGTAGGGCAGGCTCAATCTGCCTTCATCGAAGGTAGAAACATACTGGACAATATCATACTCAGTAATGAAATCTTCAAAGGCTATTCTAGGAAAGTTGTTTCTCCTAGATGTGTCTTGAAGGTGGACTTGAGGAAGGCCTATGACACATTGGATTGGAGGTTCCTAAAGCAAATATTAGTTGATCTGGGCTTTCCTGCTATATTTGTGCAATGGATAATGGAGTGTGTCACAACTGTCTCTTATTCCTTCTTGCTAAATGGTGGTCTCACAAAGCCTTTCAAAGCTAAAAGGGGTATTAGACAAGGTGACCCTATGTCACCCTATTTATTTGTACTGGCCATGGAGTACCTCAATAGGATACTGGGACAATTGCACAGAAATGGGGACTTCAATTTCCACTCAAAATGCAGAAAACTAAACTGTACTCATGTCTGCTTTGCTGATGATCTACTGATGTTTTGTAGAGCTTTCTGTTCAAATCTTAAAGGAAGCTTTCCTCAAGTTCTCCACAGCCTCAGGTCTGCAAGCTAATTTGTCAAAAAGTACATTACATATAGCTGGAGTTAATCAGGATGCCAAAACAGTGATTATGGAGGCATTAGGATTCACTGAAGGGAAATTTCCCTTTAGGGGGATTCCTCTTGACTCCAAAAAACTGTCTGTTGGCCACTACTTACCAGTAATTGAGAAGATTACAGCTAAAGTAACATGCTGGTATGCCAAACTGCTTTCCTATGCTGGAAGATGTCAACTGATAAAATCTGTCATATTTGGCATTCAAACATACTGGCTCAAGTGTTCATCCTACCTAAGAAAGTATTGAAAACCATTGAAAATATATGCAGAACCTTTCTTTGGAATGGGAGTGTAAAGCTGTCCAGAAAGGCCTTAGTAGCATGGGACGATGTATGTAGGCCTATCTCTGCTGGTGGATTGAATATTATAGATATGACAGTAGGGAATAAGGCAGCAATTAGCAAGCATCTGTGGAATTTGGCTAAGAAGAAGGATTGCTTGTGGATTAGATGGGTTCACAGCTACTACATCAAGCAGATGGACATTGAAACAATGTCCATACCTAAGGCAACTTCTTGGGTTGTTAGGAAGACACTGGACAGAAGGGATGACATAATGGGGGCTCAGCTGATACAAGGCAGCCTGTTCAGTAGATTGCAAGGCTTCTGCAGGCTGGAACAGTTCCATATCCAGAAGTTATATCTGGCATTGGTTCCTACTTACAGTAAGGTTGCTTGGAAGAATATGATATTGCTTGCGCATGCTCAACCTAGACACATGCTTACTGTCTGGCTAGCTGCTCAAAAGAGGTTACCTACATTTGACAGACTACAGAAAATTGGTATCCAAGTTCCTGGAAATTGTGCGCTTTGTGATCAAAGTATTGAAATATTTAACCACCTGTTCTTTGACTGCCCCAGTTACAAAGGGCCTGTGGAATAGACTATGCACCTGGCTGGGATATCACAGGACACTGGGTGACTGGGAAACAGAATTGCAGTGGGTGTGTAACAAGGCAAAGAGTAGAGTGGCACTTAATAGTATAACAGCTTGTGCCTTCATCAAAACTGTTGCTCTTATCTTGCGAGAAAGAAATAATATCATATTTAATAGGAAAAAATATGAAGAATCTCAACTGTGCAGAGAAATAGCCCTGTCAATCCATATCCGAGGCAGGAATTGCAGGCGTTGGCAAGTTGGCTTGGACAAAATTAACAAGTTTCCTTAGTTTCTTGGTTGTTCTAGTTTACTACTTGTTCCTATACTATGATGTACCTAGAACAAGTTAGAATTTAGTATAGAAAATTAATGTAAATGAGTAGGAGTAGTCCAAACCCTTACTAAAGCTTCAACTTGTAAATATTTTTTGATATTAAAAAAATCATGCACCCCAAAAAAATAAAAAAAATAAAAAAATTAGTAATAGTAATAAACTAATAATTAGTAATAATAATAACAGAGTCAGTCGCGCCTCTTGAAGATCCACCACTCGCTACCTACCAAAACCCTAGAAGAATACACACACAATCTCCATTGGAGAGGGAGAGTGCGTGTGTGTGAGTTTGAAAAGGGTGAAACTCAGAGCCAAGGAGTGTATATTCTCTCTCCTATTTTATTGATCCCATACTCAATCCAGGTACTACACATCATTCTCATGTTTTTTTTTCTTCACACATGTGTATTGGACTATTGGTGCTGATATGTAGTGTCTAGAGTTCAGGGGTCTAGGGTCCTGAGGTTTTCTCTAAGTTTATTGTAATTAATGAATTGATAGATTGTGACTTGAGATCGATCGACGATGGCGGCGGCAGTCCCGGCACAACAACCTGTCTCTGCTCAAGTTGTGCGTATTTTTTGTTTGCTGATTTGTACATTTATAAATTTGTTTTTTTTGGTTTGATTTGATGGTTGTTTTCTTTAAGAATGGATACTGAGAGAATTGATGTTGCGATGGTGGTTATAGGTTGGGAATGCGTTTGTGCAGCAGTATTATCATATACTGCACCATTCACCAGGGCTGGTATTTAGGTTTTATCAGGATATAAGCAAACTTGGTCGCCCTGAAGATGATGGCTCCATGAGCATCACTACCACTATGCAAGTAAGTAAAAGCCCACTGAACTACCCACTTGCAAGCGTTGTGTCTAAGCTACTCTTTTATTTTCGTTTCATATGACATCATTAATATTTGCTTCTCTGTTACTAACAAACACACTTCTATATATTTTCGATATATCTTTGGCTATAAAAATCTGTAACTTATTGTATAATTCCTGAATGGTCGAACATTCCATAGTTTGCTGTTAGTACTATTTGTCATAGCAACTCATGCTTTTGTTTCCAGTCATCCTAGGAAAATACTGTGATAAAGACAGGAATAGGGCCTTGTGAAATGCACGATCTTGTTGCTTGATTTTTGTTCTGCCTCTTAGGTGGTTTAACACATTGTCCTGAGCCTCCTTTCTCAATCTTTCTGAAAAAACAACACACTTTGTTCCGAGCCTCCTGGCTATGTATTTTTTTTTCTTGATAAATGAGTAATCTTTGAGGGTCAACTGGCATGTGGTTTGAAAGTCAGTGAATGGTGGCCCGCTCCTCCTAACTTTCCATTTAACTGCCAGGATTTTGTCTGTGGGGTATACTGTTAGGGTTCTAACTCTTGACATACGTCTAAACAACACATCTTGATTGATGCTCTTACCACTAGACCAAAACCCTAGGGTGCCTCCTGGCTACAATTTTTTGCAGCAATTTGAAGGAACACTAAATTGTTGATGCAGGTCATTTGGTTTAAGAAGATATAGAACAATGAGGGTCTATTGCTTTTCCAAGAGTTTGACAATGGTTTAACCTAGTAACTCGCTTTGAGTAGTGAAAGAGAGATATTTGACAGTTTGCTCTGCTACTGTGTCTTGTTTTTGCTTCTTAAGCTTTAAGTTGACCATATTAACGTCTCACATTTTGTCTCGTTTACTGTCCAACGTGTAGGCTATCAATGAAAAGATACTTTCACTTAGTTATGCTGACTGCAGAGCAGAGATCAGGTCTGTGGATTCTCAAGAGTCCTTCAATGGGGGAGTCCATGTCCTTGTTACTGGATACTTGACTGGGAAAGACACCTTGATCCGAAATTTCTCTCAAACATTCTTCCTGGCTCCGCAAGACCGAGGGTACTTTGTTTTGAATGACATGTTTCGATATGTGGAGATTGTCAATCAACAAGATGCTGTCCAGGCTCCAGAAACTGATGTGCTGGCTCCTGGTACTACAGAGCAATGTAATTGAAGAATCGATTAAATTTTGGTTTTATAATGACCTTATTAGCAACTGAACGCTAATTTATTGTTTGCAGTTGTTGCAGATACCCCTCCAGCTCAGGAGAACCACATTTCTGAGCAGAGTACACCATCCGCTGAGGAAGCTAATGGGGGAGAAGTTTACAACCCTCCTGAGAATGATAATGTGCCTGTTGTTCAAGAGGAAGTGCCTGTGGCTGAGGTTGTTGATGAAGCGCAAGGCGACTCTCAAATGGCAGCTGAATCTAACATTATAGTTGAAGACATGCCTAAGAAGTCTTATGCTTCAATTGTAAGTACCCATGGGCAAAGCAACTGGAGGCCTATTTCTTTTTCGTTTACCTTTTAATAGGTTAATATTCCAATATTATTGGTTGCGTAGGTGTGGAAGTTTAACATATTTCCATTTGGGTGTGCTACTCTATGATTTTATGCTGGTTTTACTTGAGCACCGATCAGATAAATTGCAACATCACCTTTGGTCTTTGATGGTGATAATTCTAGGAAGGGCGTCTTTGGAAGATTTTTAGCTGAACAGTTTGCTATATAATTTTCAGGTCATGCATCTAAAGGAAAGTGCTGCAACCTTCTCCCCTCCTCCAGCACCTGCTCCTAGGAAGATTGTGCCGAAGAGTGTTGGGCAAATGAGTCAACGTCCTGCAGCAGCACCAGCTGACAACCCTGTTCTGAGCTCAGATTTTGTTGATAATGTGAATAACCAAGAGGGAGAAGGCATGCCACTATTCCTCAAACTTCTATATTTTCCCGTTGATTCTCTTCATTGTATTGATTCTTATTGATATCTTTGCTCTAACTGCATCCAGCAGCTGATGGCTACTCCATCTACATCAAAGGCCTGCCTATGAGTGCCACCGCTGCCATGCTCGAAGACGAGTTCAAGAAGTTTGGGCCTATCAAGAATGGAGGCATTCAAGTCCGAAGTAACAGAGTATGTGTGCTTGCACTAATATTCTGGCTATTTAGGGGATACATTTGTCAGTTTATAATTGTTTCTGTGCATTTTTATAATTAATTATTGTTGGTGGATTACAGCAACATGGATTTTGTTTTGGCTTTGTGGAATTTGAGGTGGAACTTGCTGTGCAGAAAGCGATTGAGGTAGTTTTCATGTGGTTTTTTATAAGTAACCTTCATTTGATTTTCTACATCATGTTCTCCTTTATGAGTTGTAGTATCTGAGAGAATGATGTCTAGTTGGCTACTAATTGCATTGCTTGTTTTATAAAAATGTTGTGCACATCTGTATTACTGATAGCTACATTAGTACTTGGAATGATGAATTCCTGTCGTCTTTTCAATCTCTTTGAATATATCTGCTGCCAGTTAATTGCAAATTATTGCTTGGTATACTTCTTTTTTCAATTTTTTTGTATTTCTTTAGTGTATTAGAATATTGTAGAGCTTCAACTTGGTACGACAAGTGTAAATCTTCCTCAGATAGTTATTGTTTGTAAATTTGGCCTTTGATAACGTCCAAATGCACCCCTATCTGATAGAAAGTGTACAAGGTCGGATGTATATAATTTACACAACTATGAAACCGGGTCGAATCCCACAGTAAACAATATAAGGGCGAATGAGAAGTAAAGGAATTGTCACCCACTAACTCTAACCAAATGAAATCAAGTATGGTTTTGGTTTAAAGTACAATTACAGAAATAAAAGGAACACTGAACTAACTAATGGTGAGTACTAGCTTTGGAAATTCGGGGCTTTGGCATATAGCAATTGAACTTAAACTCAAGATGCTAACCCACTCTTAAATGATTTTAAAATCAACTGTCTTAGCCTTGATCAATAATTCTGTATTAATTTCTCTTGAACACTACCAAGACTTCTTAGTTGGCTATGTCTAGCCCAAGTAAGAGCATTAACCACACCCAAATTTCGCTACAAGTGGGCAGCAGACCATGTATGACATCAACTCCATTGATTTATTGACTCAATATTTGAGGAAATAGTATCTGAAGGAAGTCAAAACTGTGCAAGGCTTAAAGTTAACTTTGTGTTACTAAGCTAAAACTATATATTTCCGTAAAAAAACTAAGTTAAAACTAAATATGCTTTTACATCTATGTGAAGTTTGTATAAGATATAGGCATAATCTTGGATATGTTGGCTTGTTCTCAGTCTACCGTTTTTGGATTTCTCAAAGTGGTGCATATGTTAAGAAATCAAGTTTTATTGTTTCTCCTCCAGTGAAGAAATAATAGGTTTTGGGATAATTGATGGTGTTGACCGTTGTACTGTTCATGGTAGGATGGGCTGTTGTATTTTTCCCTGCTTTCTCTGGCCAGTTTTTAAATATTTAAACCTACTATCATGTATTGGCAAACTCGATACTTGTGGCGATAATATCAATACTGTGTTGTTCACCATTTCAGAAAAGCATGACCGACAGCTCAAGGGAGGTGAAATCATGTAAAGAGGGCAGTGTGTTATAAATTATTTTGTGAAGGTTTCATGTGGCATGTCCTGAAAGTGGATGGCATTTTCTATTGAAAGTGCATCATTTTTGCTGGTATTGTTATAACTCTATCAACAACAACAACAACAACAACAACCCAGTATAATCCCACCTAGTGAGGTCTGGGGAGAGTAGTATGTACACAGACCTTACCCCTACCCTAGGGTCGAGAGGCTTTAATATTATCAAAAAAGTGAAACTTTAAAAAAAGAATACTGGTATAATTATCACATAGGCTAGTAATATTTAGTACCTTTGCTGCATTTTGTTTGTATGCACTCCTTGTTTTTCGTAATCGTTTCAGGTTTCTTTTCTTTTGTCTGAATGTATTTTTATCTCTATGTATCAGGCTTCTCCAGTTTTAATTGGTGGACGCCAAGCTGTCGTTGAGGAAAAGAAGTCTACCAATTCTCGAGGCAAGTTCAATTATTCTCCAGTGGTATTAATGAGGACATTATTATGGTCAGCGTGAGAAAATAAATAATAAACATCAATTTTACATAGTGGTTATCGACTGTGGAGAGTATGTTTCCGTTGTTTTTTTGTAAGGTGAATAAAGATGATGCTCCATTTACTGGTAAGCATTCTCAGAAGCAATAAACTGAATTCAATACCTAATGCACCATGAGATAGTATTGTGGTCATAAAAAGGGAACTGGTGGCTTTAAGCCTATAATGGGGCCTAGTGCGGCTGCCTGATCTCAATTAGTATCTACAAAGGAAAATGTCTAAAAAGCTCACCTTCAATATTTGGGAATTGGGAAGTATGTCAATATTATTAATCAGAAATAATTCGTAAATGTGACAAATATAGTTCTTAAGACATAGCAAAGTAAAATAAATAAATAAATAAAAGTATGGTCTCTTAACAGGTTAAACTTTTATATGAGATGTGGACACACTTCAACATTGGCTTGCGCCAGACACTTCGTGATTCATTGTTTACCCGATATTGACCCCCATCTTTTATTGTCCATCCTCCAAATGTCAGGTAATGCGCACGGAGAGGAGGGGGTGAGTGGGTGGATTGGGTCCTCAACAGCTGTGCGAAGGGAAATTGGGCTCCTTATAATGGGTTTAGACAATTCTCAATTCTTGAGATAGGTTTTGAAATTGAAGATATAATTAAGTAAATAAAAGCTTTCTCTCTCTAATAGCTTAAGATTTTGGATGAGACCTCCGTTAATTACTTATGTAGAGTTTTATCCCCACAGCTACTTTGCCTTTACTTTGTGATTATTATTGAAGAGATATATGATGATTTGTGGGGCTTGATCGACCTATTCTTCTGGTTGAGACAAATTATCTTTTCTTTTTCAGGTAACACTAGGCCTAGATATCCATCTGGAAGGGGTTCCGGATTCAGGAACGATGGAGGACGAGGGCGAGGAAACTATGGAGGTGGTAGGGGTTACAGTCGTGGTGATTTCAATGGAAGAAGCGAGTTCAACAAGGGTGGCAATCGCGGAGGGTCAGCCAACCGTGGGGGCGATGGATATCTGCGAACTGACAACATGGGAGGTAACAGTGGGCGGATGAATCATGGTGGTGGGATGCCTAATGGAGCTGCCAAAAATATGCCACCACGGGTTTCTGCTACAGCTTGAAGAGTAGTAGCTTCAGGCAAAGTTGTTAGCTCAATTTAGTATATTTTTCATTTTGATTCATAATTACATGGTTGGATGTCGCATCGGAAGAAGTTTTGTCATGAGCTGTGATATTTCATAAGAGCTCGTTCCGCAAATTTTCCTTCCCCTAATTTTTCCCGTTAATTGGTATAGGTAGCAATTGAGTTTCGGGTAGGTTTTATTTTGTAGCATATGGGTTTCTTATCCCCTAGGAAGAGGTTATCCAATCATTTTGTAAGTCTCTTTGTAGTTGAATTATTTTTTGGGGCTTTTTACCTGTGTTAACTCTTTAAAATGAATTCTGTTTAGCCGTGAATCTCGAACTGCTTTTGTTATCAGCTGCTGGGTGTATAGAATACTTTCCTTAGGCTGTCTTTAATTGAATGCCTCTTTAACTTTGTGTGCTCGTGTAGTTTTGAAGTACCTAGTAGTGAGGTCCCGTGGATGGAGAGAAAAGAAAGGTAAGCTCTGTTTAGTAACCTGGAATAAAGGCCAACTACCAAATACTTGTGTGATTGAGTAGGTACACATGTTTCTTTCTATCTGCAGTTGTATTCGTAACTATGTAATCCATGAATTAGCGATCGTTTATCTTTGTCACTGTTTCAATACTGTATTCATTGACTTTTCTATCTGCCACTCCTCTTGTCTGCTGTTTACTTAAGTATATTTTACTCGAGAAATATGGGTCGTTGGGTTTTACCCGTGTGTTTTAGAAAAGCTTAGTTATGCAAGCTAGAGGCACATTCCTGCGGCAGGGGGTGGGGATTGGGGCGTGGGCATAAAGGTCTTTATTGACCGTCAACAACTTCCATTCTCTTGTGGATCTGCAGTGGGTTATCACTTATCACAGCTCCTCTTATCAGAAATCACAGATCTGCGGTGCGAAGGGAATCTGCATTTAATCGAGTGATCCACAAGTGATGGAATATCTTTCCAAAGGAAGAAAGTTCTTAAAGAGTTATTCCTGAATTCAAAATAGATTACTTGGGTTGTAGCGTTTTAATCTAGTAGAAAACTCTATTAAAGCAGGTTATTTTGGTGTTTCGACTCAGGGTTTTCAGACGCTGGTCCAGCTAAACCGCCATATAAAAGGGCAAATTGAGCCTTTTCTAATTTACAGTCTCTTTGAGTTGCTTATAGGTTTTAGACTATGATTTGTGTAATGTGACTCGCTTCAGGTGTTTTAGAATCAGAACCCATTAGCTTGTACTACTATTTCCGCCCTCTATTATTTACGCATGCTTCAACTCTCTGTTCATCATGAACATTGTGATTAACCTGTGTAAGCTATTCTCTTCAATCCTCTAAATCACATGCGACTGCGACTACTGCAAGGAACGAACAATGACGAAGCTGGAATTTTGCCACAGGTGATTCAAAATATAAAGAACTATACCGGAATAGCCATGGGAATTTTACATTTATTATATGTACATAAAGTATTAATTTTGACTTTGTATATACTTTGTAGTGTTCCAGCGTAGGAGGCTTCCTTGGCTCCGGCCATGGGACGAAGGGTAAGGTCGCTGAGTGAATGAAGATAGTGTGAAAAACAAACCAAAGTGATCAAACCAAAAAGCTATACAAGCATAGACGGATCTAGGATTTAGATATTGCGGGTGATATATTACTTTAAACAGATATGTCCTTATTTATACCGTCCAAATAGCATATATTTATATGGTCCAAACAAAGTAAATATTTAGTCTTCGCTCTGAAGTATTTGCCCTTCAATTTAAACAGACAAATCCATTAAACCAAAATATACTAATTATGACAACTCAACGTAATAAGGGTTTTCATTCTAATGGGAGAGAGGATTCTTGAGAGAAGAATTTTTTTTAGGCGAAATACATAAATGACCTTTTTAAGTTGTCCTTAACGGTTAGCCAGACACCTCAACTGACCCATTTATCATTTTAGCACTTATAGTCCGTAAAAAATAAGCCTTATGAACACCCGAGTCCAAGAGACCATATGAGTGAGTTCCACTCGCCTATGACTTGTCAAATTAAACTATAAGAAAATGACACCTATAAATTGTACATAAAAATCTGATAAATGTAATTAACAAAAAATAAGCACATTTAAAGCAAAAAAGAAAAGAAAAGAAAAAGAAAAAGATTTCTTGTTAACCTAACGTGAGACCACCCCTCCATTCATCTTCTCCCCCCCCCCCCCCCCCCCACCCCCCTTTCCCCTTTCTGAGTTCCCTTTTATTTCATCTCAATTTTTTCCTATTCTACAACTAACCAATTAAAGATCCCAACTAACCAATTAAAGATCCCAACTAACCAATTTCATCCCAACCTTTCTGATCTTTTCCTTATTGACGAAGCTCGGCAGCTCGGGTGATCTCTATCTCTCTACTTTTTGGTCTTTATTCTTCTCTCTCTCTCTTATTTTATTGGTTCTAAACTTGGATTTTCAATTATTATTCTTTGTAGAGCATTCTAAATTTTTAGGTAAATTTTTCTTGAATTGGTGTCTAGTTGATTTTTTGATTCAAGCAACCGGGTTTTACGCCTCTCTAAAATGGATGGATGAAGTAATTCTACTGAGATTTCATTCATGAATTATGAGTTTAACAATTTTTTGGTTAATGATTGGCTTTAATCTGATGAAAATTTTTGTTTGTTAATGTGGGTTTGACATGGTGGTGGCGAAGGCGGTGATAATGGCCAACTGATTCTATAATGGTTGGAAGAAGATGTTGGAGTTTTGGGGCCCACTTCAAATTTATCTATATAGAATAAGAGAAGCAAAACCACTATATTAACACAAGTATCTTAACCATAAAATGCTATGTGGCTTTGTTAAGATAAAATAAATTACTTTTCTAACTAATTTATTTTGAATTTTGAGTTTTAAATTAATTGATTACACTAATTGAATTAGAGTTTAAAATTATTTTACAATAAAAGAACTAAAAGTTAAAAACTAGCATTTCAAATCTATATCTATATCTATATATAATAAAAAGAGAGGCAAAAACAAATTAATAAGACAAGTGGCATAATCACAAAAAGTCAAATGTCATTATTAAGACAAAATAAACTACCTTTTTAACTAAAAAACTTTTTAAAATTTTGAATTAATTAGTTACTCTTTTTGAATTAATAAATATAAATATATTATAATTAGATATATTAAAAACAAAAATATATAAAAAAATAACTACCCATTCAAATTTGGGAGTAGTTTATAGTTAGTGTTTTAAAGTTATTTTAAAATAAAAAAATTAAAAAATTAAAAAAAATAAAAAATTAAATTAGCTAAAATAAAAACACGAAAAAATTAATTAAAAAAACCTACTTATTCAAGTTGGGGAATAGTTTCAATTTGAAGTTATAAAATTATTTTAAAATAAAAAACGAAAATAAGGAAAATAAAAATTGCCCATTCAAATAGGGGCATGTTTTCAATTCGGAGTTTTAAAATCATTTTAAAATAAAAACAAAAATAGAAAAATAAAAATAGTCAATTTAAATTGAGGTGTAGTTCTTTTCTAATATAGTAGTCTCTCTCTAAATATCTAAAATAACTACCCGTTCAAATTAGGGAGTAGTTTATACTTGGTGTTTTAAAGTTATTTTAAAATATAAAAAAAAAATTAGCTACAATAAAAAAGGAAACTATTAATTAAAAAAAACTAGCGATTCAAGTTGCGGAATAGTTTCAATTTAGAATTTTAGAATTATTTTAAAATAAAAAACTAAATAAAGAAATAAAAAATTGCCATTTCGAATCGAGGTATGGTTTCAATTTGGAGTTTTAAAATTATTTTAAAATAAAAAATGGAAATAAAGAAATAAAAATTGCCAATTTAAATTGAGGAGTGGTTTCTTTCTAATATAGATATATCTCTCTCTCTCTCTCTTTCTATATATATATATATATATATATATATATATATATACACACACACACACACATACATATTTTATAATTAGCTATAATAAAAAAAACTAACCATTCAAATTAGGAAGTAGTTTCATGTTGGAGTTTTACAAATATTGTAGAATAAAGTAAAATAAAATAAAATAGCTATAATAAAAAATGAAAACATATAATAAAAAATATCAAATTTCTGTGCACTGCGCGGGTTGTTATACTAGTTAATTCTAAAAAAACAACAACATAATTTGGTATGCAACGCGCGTTTCGGACTGTGTGTCACACGTGAGATGAGCTGACTAGACCGGGTATTTACTTGATACATTTGATAGCTAATTGAAATATTAAAATGGTAAAGGGGTCTGTTGAGGTGTTCAAATGACCGTTGTGGACAACTTGAAGGACCATTTATGTATTTCGCTTTTTTTTTACTTATATATATGTTTTGCAAAATGTTGGTTGATTTTTTTATCCTTTAAAAGAATTTCATAATGAATAAAATTATCATCATTTTTGTAAAAAAAATTAGAACTTTAAATTAACTAAAAGTATGATTATTAAATATTTTATTTATTTGAATAAAAAGTCCTAGACTTTAAGTTCCAATAAGTTTATATAAATAATTTTATAACATAATTATAATATCTTTCATGTTAATTTTCCTAATATTTATATTAATTCTAAGAGAATAGAAACTGATAATAATGATCATGAATTACGATGATATTCCTACTAATAAATACTTATGAGTCCTTGATTAACTTAAATTGAAATTAAACAAAGAAAGAAAACAATAAAGTGTAATTTAGGTTATGATCATGCCGAACTATGCCTTATAAAAAGGACTAAGCGGACGTTGCAAATATGATCTGAGTGTTCCGCCCAGAGTCGAACCCACAAGGAATTAACCTATCAATTACTCTCGTTAGACTTACGAAATTCTACGTAATCAACTTCCCAAATGTTCTGAATAACAAGTGAGGATGTTTCTATTAACTAAGATTGAATGTAGATAATCAAATAAAGACTAACTATGATTAAGCTATAAACAATTAAGAGAAGGATCTAAGGTTATGATTTTTCCAATTGGTGGAATTCATTCGGTTATGTCTCACATAGAATTGCCTAATCTCCTCTATTAATCATAAGCGTCCTTATTACCGTAAATCTCCCCCGAGTAATCAAGAAAATTTACTAGACGCACTCTCCCGAGTTACACTAACTGGCTTTGTTTATTACAACTTACTTTATATTGCGCCCAAGGCTTCATTATCCCTAATCTCGCCTTTAAACTCTCGGTTATTGATCCCTCATATACTTTGGGAGTGATGTTGTTTAAAAATTACCTAAATATACACTCTCTCCCGAGTTATGAACACTAAATAGACACAACTAATTGAGGATGCTATCAATTAACTATAACAGGAACGTAGTTGAATAAATAGAGATTAAATTGGGCAAACTATATTAACAGAACAAGAAGTTCATCCTTCAATAGGTTCCATCAAAATCCTAGACTAAGGAATTAGCTACTCATAACAAAACAAGATAAAACTACTAAATTGTTCATAATTTATAATTGCAATAATAAAGAGAAGATAAGAAAATACTCTAATGTTTGGTGCTCTTCTCGCATTTGTGCTTGCCTCCAAAGTAGTCTAAAAACAAGCTTGAAACTTTCTTGGACGAGCTTCTTTAGTTTTTAAGGGTTTGGAATAAGTTTTTCCTGATTTAGACTTTGGTCTCAAAAGTTCGGGGCAACAACATAGCTCACTGCGTCCGCGGCGCGACCGCGGTGAGAGATAAACATTCTGCCTCTTGTCTTTGGCCTGCCATGGTCCAACCGCGGTCCACCGTGGTCGCGGTGGATTCCAACCCAGTCCATTTTTTTCTTTTTTTCGGCTTAGGTGCTTTTTGATTCGACTTTTTCTTCATATTATTGACTCCAAAATACTCCATATTTCTTCCTAACTTGGATTAGTCCATGTGAAGCAAAAAAATCCCAATTAGAGCATTTTGTTATCATTTAGCCTATAAAATAACAATAAAGCTGTCACGCTCCAAAATCCGAGGAGCGCGACCGACGCTCAACCGAGTAAACCCGACTGAGCAACTATGTTAGGTCTCATTCTATCCAAATTAATTCATGAACAAATAGGAGATGGACTCCATTAATCATACTTAGTAAGTATTTCATTAACAAGTTCCATTTCATTTTCATTAGCAGCTTAAATTATAATTATCAAAATATTATAAGTTTTTATAAATCTTTTCCAAACACCAATATTTCTACTTTAACCTTATTACCCGACACTACTCATAACCTGTCTACGAAGCCTCTAAACATGACTGAAGAGTAATATAATATGGAAATGCCGGTAACAAGGCTCCGGCTATACCTCAAATACAAAGTACATGATAAAAAGATGAAGCAGGACCCCAAAACGAAGTGGGGCTCACCAATCAGCTGAAAGGATGATGCGGCACTAGATGCGACCAACGCTGCCTGCTATAGAAACACCTATATCCATTTAAAAACATAGTGCCCCCGGCAAAAGGGACTTTAGTGACATCGAATAGTACTAATATGTATAACTAAACACCATCTAGTTAGAAAGAACTTTTGTACAATAATAAGGAAATCACAAGTACAACTCAACCACTTCAAATGATCACAACATTATCAAATAAAAGAATCATGTAATTTTCACATCATTTTTCCATAGCTTTTGTGGAATTTCATACTGTTCAACATTGTTCACGATACCACCACTATCTTGAGCGGAGTCCGATCTCAACCCGATCGGCTAGGTCGCCTTATTTGAGACATATAATATTTCAATCAGAGTCTCATTTTCCTTTTCTCCGGAATTCATTCACAATACTACTGCTATCTCGACCGGAGTCCGATCTCAGCTCGATCAGGTAGGCCGCCTTACCAAGGCATTGTTTCCTTTTCATTAATCATTTTGTTTCACATGTATTATTTCATAGGCACGTGGGGCCACAACTTATCACATCATTCTTTGCACTATGTTGCATTTTACATTGTTCCTAATTTTAATATTAACTTTGCCATTTGGGACAGTAGGTGCACACAAGAGCAAATAGAAATTGTAAGCGTTGATGAGACTTCACATAGATGTCACAATATATGCAGTTTCAATCTCAATTTAAGGTCTAAGCATTTCAATATATGATTCATATTCCTTGCATCTTTTCAAGTTATCAAGAATAACACATTGATCATGTTGGAATACATCTTTCACAAATATAAGGTAGCAACCCCAAAATCCTAAATTACTTAGCAAAATTTTTTGGGGCTGTAAAAAAGCATTGCACATTAGGGTGTAAATGTCGTCTATATAGCCTATTATCAACAGCCCACACTTAAAAATTGCTAATCCTCAAACAATCCACCACACTTTATCAACGTTCCTTACCCAAGCTTTTCCCTTAACTATCACACCAAGAACAATTCACCAAAGTTGGACCTAGTAGTGAACAACCTTTGCCTCAAAAGTCGAATCTCCCATGCCATGCAATATTCGTACTTACTCAAACCACTCTATGCAGATGTCAAGATTTGCCTCTCCTTATCAGATGCCCTCACATTACACAAGAGAGTAGTTCCACAATTAATATTATTAAGAATAATTAGGAACTCAGATGGACAAAATTCGCTCACTCTCAAAAAGAACATTCACATGCCATACCATAAGCTTGCCCATAGTAAGCTACTCTACAAATCGAGCCTATTCAGTCTAAAATCAATTAGGTATTCACTTGGTTGTTATGTAGGCTAAGAGATGGGTAGGATATATTTGGATATAGCGACTACCCTCTCAAAGCACTTTTAATACACTCACATTAACCTTCAAAGTCATGCTTATGTCAACCAGACGTTCCACCACATTTTTATTTATAATATCCCAATCCTTTAGGTGCATTTATATCGAGCTACCACTTATCAACTACTACATTTATTCATTTTTTTCTTTTTTTTTGTGGTGCTTCTTTTTTTACTTTTCCAAAAACTGCACCTTTCCTCTATTTCATTGCTCCGGTTGTTGTTTTGATTTCCCCAATTCGAATTTTGATTATTGTTTCCCCAACTATTGTTCTCTTGTTGGTGGTTGTTCTATCTGTTGTTCCCTTTGCTGTTGATTGCCCGGATTACCTTGGGACCTCCATTGTTGTTGGTTGGAAGAATAGCCCCTTTGGCCTGGATAACTGTTCATATATTGTACCTCTTCATTTTTCTCATCATAGCCTTCATCTTGAAATCCACTACCATCATTGTCAAATTGATCTGAATTCCCTTGGTTCTGTTGACCTCTTCGCCTTCTTTGGTTCACTAGCATGTTAAGACCCTCCATAGCATTCAGTTGGAGAGGATTTTGGACTTGTTGCAACTGTGCCTCTGCTAGTTGGTTCATGGTAGTTGTCAACTCCACTATCGCTTGCCCATGATCATGTAATTCTTTATGCAAATGAATTACCATGGGGTCACCCTGGGGCATATTGGGTCTACTTTCCATGCGGAGGATGTATCAACCATGTCATGAAGAACAACGAAAGTTTCATCATACGTCAATTTCATAAAATTACCCCCCAACAAGTTGATTCACTATGCATTAATTTGTAGTATTGATGCCCCGGTAGAAAGTTTGTTGCAACATATTCTCCATCTTGTCATTGTTGGGGCATTCCTTCACCATAGTACTATATCCTTCCCAAATCTCATGCAAAGGTTCGATGGGCTCCTGCTTGAAAGCCAAGATCTCATCCTGCTTGCTATGAACTTATCTGCCAACTCATCCCAAGTAGTTGTGGAATGGTTGGAAAGTCGCTCAAGCCAATCCAAAGCCTTCCCTATAAGTTAAAATGGGAAGAGTCTCAATCGGAGTGCATCTTCGGACACATTGGTTTGCTTGCTCCCCCAATAGGTATTCATGAACCCCTTGAGATGTTTGTACACATTTTGAGTGGCAGCGCTCGTGAAGTACCCATACTTCTCCAACAATGTCAGCATTACATTAGTAATTTGAAAATTTCCCGTCTGGATTCAGAGTGGGACAATTACACTTGATATCCTTGGTTGGGATCACCCGAGGAACTGCTCTTGGAGGTGGCGGAGGAGGGTATGGAATATTTTCATAATAATTAGCCTAGGAGACGCATCGTGGTCCAGAAGGTACAAGAGGCACCTCATCTTCTCCAATATCATCAACCTCCTCCCCCGCAAGCACATTTCCAAGAGGGTCATTAGCATTCAAATCCATTTGGTACCTGAAGTATTGAAACACATAAATTAGTAACAAATAAGGAAAGAAGAACAATACACAAAACAAACTAAATAGATAGCCAAAACCATTAGCTCCCTGGAAACGGTGCCAAAAAGTTATCGCAACCTGCTCCACACTACTAATTAAGTAGCGAGAAAGGGTCGGAGCAGCCTTTACCCGATTTTGGGTCGGGATCGATATCCACAGAGAACTAGAATTGGAATCGAGTATCTATCTAGTTTAGGATTACGCTTGTGTTCTTAATTACACTTCTAATCATTTTTGGAGTTTTCTTTATAGTTCTACTTGTATCAAACTACAAATTGTAATAAGCTTAGAGTTAAATGTTATGTGTTGTTCAGATAGTTTAAAAGGTACTAGGGTAGTGACATCCGCCTAGGTGGTTAATTGGAGGGTTCTTGAAACTAAGGGATAATTGAATTGATTGGGGAGTATGATATAACCGTTGCACTACTTTACCCAGTCTACACCTCTCGGTGGTTCAAGTGATTTTGCCTAATTGACTTTCTCAAGACCAATTGGGTATGTAAATTTGCACATGCAACTAGGGTTCAAGTCGGGTATTACTCTCTCAAGGTTTAATCCTTTAATTGGGACTATCAATATCTTGAGTATGCCCCATTTCCTTATTGGATCAATTTTGGAGACTTAGGCTTTCTTTCTCAAGTAGAGCCCTAGTCAACTAAACACAACTAGCGTTTGCAACCACTAATTCAACAATTAACCATGAAATTGACCAAAATATCAAACACCTATAGTCAATTTAGCCCTAAAATACAAGACCCATCAATTGCACACACTAAGGTTGGCCACAACCCTAACTAATGGGTCTAGCTACTCTTATTCAAAGAAGAAAAACAAGAAATAGAAGAAGATAAACACATATTGGATAATTGCTAAGTTAAGTACAAAGATTCAATGATGAAATGTAGATAACGTTACCCAAAATGGCTAAGAAAAGTCAACCCACGAGCGAAGCTATGCTATTACAATATCTGATGCCCTAAAAATGTAAAAAACATCTATTTATACTAAGCTGAAAAATCTGGACAAAAATGCCCCTAACGGGTTAGTGCAGACCGTACAAAATAGTGCGTGGCCGCACTAGGGCTCTGAACTTGAAGATCTGGCTATCTAAATTCGGGCTTCGTGGACTGCACAGAATGGACTGTGGCCATGGAGGCTTCTAGTGCGGTCCGCACAGAATGGATTGTGAACCGCATTGGCTTGAAAGTTCTAACTTGGCAATGGACGTGCTTTGGGGATTCATTATGAAATACAAAGGTTCAATACATGTCAATGCAAGAGCACACTGCAACTAATGAATGTTATTGGGTTTGAACGGATCAGAGGTATTTTCCGTGATAAGGATGATAGAGAAAGTGGTTAGTCAATAAACCAACAAGTTCTTCGAGTGGAAATCAAAGTTATCATGGGAAGTGAAGGAGCAATGACCCTCAAAGTCAAGGTCACAAACCAGCCACCATATTTTTAAACTCACAAGATTTTTCTTTGATTTGAAATAGGGGAAAAGAATTTCGTTTGTTTTGGAGAAA
Source organism: Nicotiana benthamiana (assembly GCA_034376525.1). Taxonomy (NCBI): domain Eukaryota; kingdom Viridiplantae; phylum Streptophyta; class Magnoliopsida; order Solanales; family Solanaceae; genus Nicotiana; species Nicotiana benthamiana. The sequence continues at coordinate 9,760,537 of CM067338.1, read as the reverse complement.
CCCTCCGTAAGGAAAATCAAGCGCCAGACAGGTTCAACCGTAAATTCTCAAGACCCTCCTGGAAAATGGGACCTAGTTTAAAATTCAAAACAATCATAAGTAGCAAGATCTTTCATATGTGTACCCCAAAGGAATATAAGTTGGATTCAAAGTTTGCATGCTTGAGATAAGATTCGGTTAGGAGTTTTCAGGACCCTCCTGGATAATGGGATGTATTTTTATGACCTTCTAAGATAACAAGATTTAGCAGAAGTCATACCTAATTTAGATTTAAAGCTATCATTTAACTAGGAGTTTTCAGGACTCTCCTGGATAATGAGATTTAACTTTCAAATTCATAGAGATATTTGGTAACATGATTCAATTAACACACACAAATGCACCCAGCATCAAACTGGGGCAGAAAAATTTCTTTTGTTCTGTTTGTTTTGTTATAATCAGGTTCAAAGGCAGCAGTTTCAGGGAATATAGTTCAAGTTTTTGGCAATCAGGTGCCCACCTGGAGAACAAAGGAATATAGTTCAAGTCTTTGGAAATCAGGCACCCACCTGGAGAACAAGGGAATACAATTCAGGTCTTTGGCAATCAGGCGCCCACCTGGAGAATAAGGGAATACAGTTCAAGTTCTGGCAATTAGGCGACCACTTAGAGAGTAAGGGAATACAATTCAAGTTTTTGCAATCAGGCGCCCACCTAGAGAGCAAGGGAATACAATTCAAGTTTTGGGAATCAGGCGCCTACCTGGAGAGCAAGGGAATACAATTCAAGTTTTGGCAATCAGTTGCCAACCTGGAAAGCAAGAGAATACAGTTCAAATTTTGGCAATCAGGCGCCCACCTGGAGAGCAAGGGAATACAGTTCATGTTTTGGTACTCGGGCTCCCACTTGGAGAGCAAGGGAATAAAAATCAAGTTTTGGCAATCAGGCGCCCACCTGGAGAGCAAGGGAATACAATTCAAGTTTTGGCAATCAAGCGCCCACCTGGAGAGCAAGGGAATACAGTTCAAGTTTTGGCAATCAGGCGCCTACCTGGAGAGCAAGAGAATACAGTTCAAGTTTTGGCAATCAGGAGCCCACCTGGAGAGCAAGGGAATACAGTTCAAGTTTTGGCAATCAGGCGCCCACCTACGGAGCAAGAGAATACAGTTAAAAGTTTTGGCAATCAGGCGCCCACCTAGAGAGCAAGGGAATGCAATTCATGTGTTGACAATCAGGCGCCCACCTAGAGAACAAGGGAATACAATTCAAGGTTTGGAAATCAGGCACCCACCTGGAGAGCAAGAGAATACAGTTAAAGATTTTTCAATCAGGAGGCCACCTAGAGAGCAAGGGAATACAACTAGAGTTTTGGTAATCAGGCGCCCACCTGAAAAGCAAGGGAATACGGTTCAAGTTCAGCAATCAGGCGCCCGCCTGAAGAAAAGGGAAAGCATCTCAGATTACAATTCAAGTTGGCAACAAAGGAACTTCACCTGGAAAATACAAGTCAACAAGGCGACAGGAACTGCAAGATCAAGTTTGAAGATATAGATAAGATTCTTGTAATTCATAGACATAGTTTAGTATAGCTTCTTTTATTTTGTCATGGTGTAATAAGGAGGTCAGTAAGCAGTAGCAACAATAGCAGCAACAGTGAAACCATAGCTTCATGGTAGTCCCAGCTGCCGAAACTTCCCGAACTACACTGACTTGATTCCTTTATAGCTAAGTGTTGGAAACACGTTCTCAAAGCATTATACTAAAACATGTGTTCATATGTGTAGGTTTTGATGAATGACAAACAAGCGCAAATTGACATATGACGAAGCTCAAGTACAAGCGCACAATTGATATATATAACGAGATTCAAGCACAAGACCAAGTTTTATAGTTTTACATGAGTCTTTCTTAATTGTGATCTTGATCCGACAACTTGACTCATGACATGGCTTCTCTCGTAAAATTATTTTTACAAAATCATGCATCTTTAATTTAATGCTAAATGATTTTAAATCATGCATATTTACTTTAGTCAAAATGATTTTTAAACATGCCTCTAAAATCTGGACTAAGATAATCGATTATGTACTTATGATAATCGATTATGTTAAGCCAAGACTGCATGACAATCGATTGTGAACTAATGATAATCGATTGTGTTAAGGCAGTGAGCATCAGGTTTTTCAAACCTGCATGACAATCGATTGTGAACCTTATGACAATCGATTGTGATGAGGCAGTGTCCATCAAAGTTTTTCAACGCTCAAAATAATCGATTGTGAAGTTAATGACAATCGATTGTGAAGAGACAGTGTCCATCAGATTTTTCAAAGTCACAAATAATCGATTGTGAAAATATGACAATTGATTGTGTTGAGGCAGTGTCTTCCAGACTTTTTCAAAGTTATTAAATAATCGATTGTGAGTATATAACAATCGATTGTCAAGAGGCAGTGTCTAAAATGATTTTCAAAGACTGATAAATAATCGATTGTTAACATTGCACAATCGATTGTGAAGCTGACCGTTGTCGTAAAGTTTTCAAATACCGTCAGGTAATCGATTATTGATTTTGTATAATCGATTGTTGAAATTAAAATCTGGAAAGGATTTTTTGAACGTTGCTGAATAATCGATTATTGATTTTGTATAATCGATTGTTTTACGTAAAACCTGGAAATGATTTTTTGAACGTTGCCAATAATCGATTGTTGATCTTGGATAATCGATTGTTAAGCGTAAAATCTGGGATTGATTTTTGGAACAATTGGCAAACAATCGATTGTGGATTCTTGACAATCGATTGTCACAGAGTAAAATCAGCAGTTCTTAATTGGCAATTAGGCAACGGTAATGCCAAGTTTTTCAACTATAAATACAACTTCATTTCAGTGTTTTGAACACAACAACACACAACAACTGATCATACAATTGCTAAAGCTTGCATATTTTATTGTTTATCATTTTATATTCATTTCATAAGCTTTTGAGAGCCAAATTCTTGTTCAAAGTTGTTGCGATCTTGAGCGTATTCTTTTACTCATATCTACTCATTAAGGAGTGTCTTGTTTGAGTACTTAGTGTTTTGTACACTTGAAGAGAATTATTCTCTTGTTGTAAGAAGGAACTTGTGTTTCCTTGGTTGAAGTCTTGGAGTGTTGTATCTCCGAGTAATGGTAGTTGAGGCTTGTGTCCTCAAGTTGTAAAGGAACTTGTGTTTCCTTTGGTTGAAGTCTTGGAGTGTTGTATCTCCGAGCAAAGGTGTTGAGGCTTGTGTCCTCAAGTTGTAAAGGTTTGTTAAGCACCCGGAAGCTTGACAAGTTAGTGGAAATCTCGAGAGAGTCTCTTGGGGACTGGACTAGCCACGGGTTGTGGTGAACCAGAATACTTCGGTATGTTCTTTCTTATTTATCGCACTTATTTATTTCCTGCAAATTTTAAATTCTGCAAGTTTACGCTAATTTTTATTATAACGCTATTCACCCCCCTCTAGCGTTAAGCGTATTATCTAACAATTGGTATCAGAGCCCAACTCTCTGAAGACTTAACAGTTTGAGAGAAACTTCCATGGCTTTTACTCGTGACTCTTTTGCAGGAATAGAGTAAGGACAGTGCTCCACCCGACCACCACTATTCAACGGTACAAACTATACGTACTGGAAGGAGAGGATGAAAATCTTCGTTCAAGCAAACAATTTTCATCTTTGGAAGGTGATAACAAAGGGAAATCAAATTCCAACCAAAAAGGTTGAAAACGAATGGGTTCCCAAGTCCAAAGGAGAATATGACGCGGATGATATCCGAAAGGTGCAAAATAATGCTAAAGCAATTAATTTATTATATTGTGCTGTAAATGCTGACGATTACATGAAAATATCGTGTTGCACAACGGCGAAGGAAATGTGGGACAAGCTGGAAATTACGTACGAAGGTACGGACCAGGTAAGGGAAGCCAAAATTGATTTCCTAACCCATGCTTATGAATTATTTCACATGAAGGAAGGTGAAAAGGTGGATGAAATGTTTGAACGATTTTCAATAATCGTAAATGACCTACATGCTCTCAAGAAGACTTTCACGGATAGGGAACTTGTCCGAAAAATCCTTAGAAGTCTCACTCCGGCATGGCGATCAAAGGCCGACGCAATTCAAGAGTCCATTGGCGTCTCAAATGTTACCATCGACGCATTAAGAGGTAATCTTAAGACTTATGAATCTACTATACTTAACCCTCTTGTTGATGATCAAAGGAGGCAAAGAATCGCTCTAAAGGCAAGCACAAGCCAACCGCAAGTTGATGAGGACGGAGACAACGGGTTTGGACTCGTTATCAAAAGATTTCAAAAGTTCATGCGAAAAGAGTATGAACGAAAGGGCAAAAAGCAAGGAGAACAAATAAAGTGCTAAGAATGCGGAGAAACTGGGCACATCAAATCAAATTGCCCAAACATCAAAAAGGAAAAGAAACTTTTCAAAAAGCAACGTGCATATATATCTTGGGGAGGAGACTCCGGAGATGAGTCAAGCGAAGGAGAAGAAGAGGAAACCGCAAACCTTTGTCTTATGGCACAAGAAGACAAGCAAGATGAGGTATGTCAAATCTCTTCTAAAAATTTCTTTTCCCTTGAAGAAATGCAAAATGCTTTTGATGAGTTATATAGTGAATTTATTAAAGCTTCAAAAACTGTTAAAAGCATAAAAGAAAATGCTTCTTCAAAAGAAAAAGATTTTCAAAAACAACTCATTGAAAGAAAAGGATTTGGAAAAACTGGTTTTAGAAAATGAGAAGTTGAAAGAGGAAAACAAGTTTTTCGGAAAAAGAAGCGCCGACAAGCCTGAAAGCTCTATTAGAAATTGTACTTCTTGCATGCATCTCAAAAATGAAGTAGAAAGGCTTAAGGGCACCTTAGATAAGTTTAATTCTTCTCACAAAAATTTGAATGAGGTCCTTGTTAATTTGAAGTCAACCAAGCATGGCATAGGTTTTAAGAATGAGCCTAAAGAAAAGGTTGAAGCCAAACCCCAACCACCTAAGGCTCAACCTAGGATTAATAAAACAAATGCTCATCCTAGAAATGACAACTGTAGAACCAATATGCATGCTAGACCAAATGTTGAACACTTTAGAAGACCTAGAAATGACTTACCACCTAGAAATAACTACTCTAGAAATGATGCATATTCTAGGCCACACACTAGAAGGAAGTTTGAACCTTTTAGAACACCTAGAAATGGCCCTCAACCTAGAAACAATTATTCTAGAAATGCTGCCCATAATAGTAGGAGAAATGACTTCCATGAAATGCGCAATAGCCATAGTGTCGAAAATAGAGTGAACAATTTTCGTCCGTCTAATTACTATGAACCTAGAAGGATGCATAATCCCAACGTGACTTGTCATTATTGTAGACGAATTGGTCATATTGCTCCTGCATGTTTTACACGACATAGACATATCACTCAATCGCATCATTATGATATGCCTAACCCTCAAGGACCCAAAATGGCATGGGTACCTAAAACGCATCAATTTGTTTTGTAGGTGTGTTTGAAGGGATCAAGTGTACTATGGTACCTTGATAGTGGATGCTCCAAGCACATGACGGGAGACGAATCCAAATTCCTTCAACTAGAACACAAAGAAGGAGGAAGTGTTATTTTTGGTGATAACAATAAAGGAAAGATTATCAACAACGGATCGGTCGGTAAGGATGAAAATTCTTCTATTAAGTATATATTACTTGTTAAAGGTTTAAAGCATAATCTCTTGAGCATAAGTCAATTATGTGACAAGGGAAATCTTGCCTTATTTGATTCGGATGAATGCTTAGTATTTAGACGTAGTGATTTCAAAATTATCCTTCGTGGTTTTAGAGTGGATAATATTTATAGTGTTGATCTTGCTAATACCTCACCCGAATATGTGGATTGCCTTATGAGCAAAGAGGATGATACTTGGCTATGGCATCGTAGAGTAGCACATATAAACATGCATCTTTTGAACAAATTGATTTCACAAAACTTAGTTATTGGTCTTCCCAATTTGAAATTTGAAAATGACTCTATTTGTGATTCTTGCCAAAAAGGGAAGCAAACAAAAGCATCTTTCAAATCGAAAAATATTGTTTCAACTACTAGACCATTGCAATTGCTTCACATGGATTTGTTTGGACCATCTCGCATTGAAAGTCTTGGTAGAAATCGTTATGCTTTTGATATTGTTGATGATTAATCCAGATTTACTTGGACTTTATTTCTTGCCCATAAAAGTGATGCTTTTCAGAATTTTAAATATTTCCTTAAACGTGTTCAAAACGAAAAGGAAACAACCGTCACTTCAATTAGAAGTGATCATGGGGGAGAGTTTGATCACAATCTCTTTGCGGACTTTTGTGACGAACTCGGTATCGAGCATACCTTTTCCGCTCCACGAACACCACAACAAAATGGGGTGGTGGAAAGGAAAAATAGGTGTCTCAAAGAGATGGCTAGAACCATGCTCGAAGAGGCTAAAATTCCCAAACATTTTTGGGCGCATGCCATGAGTACCGCATGCTACATCTTAAATAGAGTAGTCATAAGGCCAATACTCATGAAGACCCCTTATGAACTCTACAAGGGAAGGAAACCAAATATCTCCCATTTTAGAGTATTCGGTTGTAAAGTTTTTATTCATAACAATGGAAAAGATCAATTGGGAAAATTTGATGCTAAGTCCGATGAGGGAATTTTCATTGGTTATTCTTCACGTAGCAAAGCATATAGGGTTTTTAATAAAAGAACCGAAACTGTGGAGGAATCCCCTCATGTTGTATTTTCCGAAAATAATGCTCGCTTGGCGAGAAAGGATTCCGGTTTTGATCTTGCAGGTATTTTAGATAGCTTGAAAGACAAAATACAAGAGGAAACGCCTAAGGAAAATCAAGACAAAATTTTGAAACAACCAACGGAGGAAGCGCCACAATTGGAGAATGAAACGAAAACGCCTAACGAGTGGAGGACAATCAAAGATCACCCTCTCGAACAGGTAATTGGCGACGTCGGAGAAAAGGTAAGTACTCGAAATGCCCTTAAGAACACCTTAGGTCATACTGCTTTTGTTTCTCAAATTGAACCAACACCCATCTCCGAAGCAATTGGGGATGAGTTTTGGACCTTGGCAATGCAAGAGGAGCTTAACCAATTCAAACGGAATGACGTTTGGGATTTGGTGCCAAGACCCGAAAATCATACCATAATTGGTACGAAATGGGTTTTTCGAAACAAACTAGATGAAAATGGTGTAATCACTAGAAACAAAGCTAGGCTTGTAGCAAAAGGCTATAATCAAGAAGAGGGTATTGACTATGAAGAAACATATGCTCCCGTAGCTAGATTAGAAGCTATTCGTCTATTGCTCGCATTTGCCTCTTCTATGAATTTCAATTTATATCAAATGGAAGTGAAAAATGCTTTTCTAAATAGTGTGATTCAAAAAGAAGTTTATGTTGAACAACCCCCCGGTTTTGAAGATTTTAAATCTCCCGATCATGTTTTCAAACTCAAAAAGGCTCTTTATGGTTTAAAACAAGCTCCCCGAGCTTGGTATGAAAGATTGAGTAAATTTCTATTGGAAAATGATTTCATTAGGGGGAAAGTTGACACCACCCTTTTTGTTAAGCATAAAAACAATGATATTTTATTAGTTCAAATATATGTGGATGATATCATATTTGGTGCTACAAACAATGTCTTATGTAAGGAATTTTCCGATTTAGTGACAAGCGAATTTGAGATGTCTATGATGGGTGAGTTAACATTCTTTTTGGGATTACAAGTAAAGCAAATGAAAGAAGGTACGTTCATTTGCCAAGCCAAATATTACAAAGAATTGCTGAAACGATTTGAAATGAACAATGCAAAAGCAATGGCGACTCCCATGAGCACATCCGATCATCTAGACAAAGATGAGAAAGGTAAGGAAGTCGACATAAAAAAGTATCGAGGTATGATTGGCTCTCTCCTTTATCTTTCTGCTAGTCGTCCGGACATCACGTTTAGCGTGTGCTTATGCGCTCGTTATCAATCGTGTCCGAAGGAGTCTCACCTAACTGCGGTAAAACGGATATTGAAGTATCTTGTTGGTACTGTAAATGTGGGTCTATGGTACCCCAAAGGTTCTTCATGCCAACTCGTTGGCTATTCCGATTCCGATTTTGCTGGATGCAAATTGGACCGCAAGAGCACTAGTGGCACTTGCCATTTGCTCGGTAGCTCTCTCGTTTCTTGGTTTAGCAAGAAACAAGTAAGTGTTGCGTTGTCCACAACCGAGGCTGAATATGTAGCCGCGGGGAGCTGTTGCGCTCAAATCCTTTGGATGAAACAACAACTCTTGGACTATGGCCTAAATCTTGATCATATCCCTCTTAGATGTGATAATACTAGTGCCATATGCTTGATGAAGAACCCCGTTCTTCATTCGCGAACAAAACACATTGAAATTAGACATTATTTTATAAGAGATCACGTTCTCAAGGGCGATGTCGAAATCGAATTTGTTGAAACCAAAGATCAATTGGCCGACATCTTTACAAAGCCCTTAGAGAAAGAGTCCTTCTTCCGAATTCGTAGTGAACTCGGGATTCTTGACTCCACGTTGATCTAAGTCATGCATTGCATCTTTTTATTTTACATGATTTCTAACCTGAGCGTCGGAGACGTCTAACGAATTTTTGCAGGTATCGCCCTAAAGGTAGGGGGAATTATAAAGCATGACGCGCAATAATCGAGTCTTCTTCAGAAAAATCGGTTTCTGTCGTCTAATAATCGATTATCACGTATCAATAATCGATTGTGCTGCTATTATTTGAGTTATTGTACTCTCTTTAAGTAATCACGTTTTATTTTCAATAAATAGACAAGTTTTTTTTCAATCCTTGCCATCTTATTACATTCTTTTGCTAATGGCAAAAGGGGGAAGATAACGGGTATGCACTCTCAATACTTATCGGCATAAATTGAGGGGGAATTCATATATTGAGGGGAAACAAATTGCATATCCATATACTTGTTGCATATCTTTACTTGTCCTGAATCGTCATTATGAATTGTTTAATTTGCATATCCCGCTTAAAGTTTGCCATTATCAAAAAGGGGGAAATTGTTGGAAACACGTTCTCAAAGCAATATACTAAAACATGTGTTCATATGTGTAGGTTTTGATGAATGTCAAACAAGCGCAAATTGACATATGACGAAGCTCAAGTACAAGCGCACAATTGCTATATATAACGAGATTCAAGCACAAGACCAAGTTTTATAATTTTACATGAGTCGTTCTTAATTGTGATCTTGATCCGACAACTTGACTCATGACATGGCTTCTCTCGTAAAATTATTTTTAAAAAATCATGCATCTTTAATTTAATGCTAAATGATTTTAAATCATGCATATTTACTTTAGTCAAAATGATTTTTAAACATGCCTCTAAAATCTGGACTAAGATAATCGATTATGTACTTATGATAATCGATTATGTTAAGCCAAGACTGCATGACAATCGATTGTGAACTAATGATAATCGATTGTGTTAAGGCAGTGAGCATCAGGTTTTTCAAACCTGCATGACAATCGATTGTGAACCTTATGACAATCGATTGTGATGAGGCAGTGTCCAAAGTTTTTCAACGCTCAAAATAATCGATTGTGAAGTTGATGACAATCGATTGTGAAGAGACAGTGTCCATCAGATTTTTCAAAGTCACAAAATAATCGATTGTGAACATATGACAATCGATTGTGTTGAGGCAGTGTCTTCCAGACTTTTTCAAAGTTATTAAATAATCGATTGTGAGTATATAACAATCGATTGTCAAGAGGCAGTGTCTAAAATGGTTTTCAAAGACTGATAAATAATCGATTGTTAACATTGCACAATCGATTGTGAAGCTGACCGTTGTCGTAAAGTTTTCAAATACCGTCAGGTAATCGACTATTGATTTTGTATAATCGATTGTTGAAATTAAAATCTGGAAAGGATTTTTTGAACGTTGCTGAATAATCGATTATTGATTTTGTATAATCGATTGTTTTACGTAAAATCTGGAAATGATTTTTTGAACGTTGCCAATAATCGATTGTTGATCTTGGATAATCGATTGTTAAGCGTAAAATCTGGGATTGATTTTTGGAACAATTGGCAAACAATCGATTGTGGATTCTTGACAATCGATTGTCACAGAGTAAAATCAGCAGTTCTTAATTGGCAATTAGGCAACGGTAATGCCATGTTTTTCAACTATAAATACAGCTTCATTTCAGTGTTTTGAACACAACAACACACAACAACTGATCATACAATTGCTAAAGCTTGCATATTTTATTGTTTATCATTTTATATTCATTTCATAAGCTTTTGAGAGCCAAATTCTTGTTCAAAGTTGTTGCGATCTTGAGCATATTCTTTTACTCATATCTACTCATTAAGGAGTGTCTTGTTTGAGTACTTAGTGTTTTGTACACTTGAATAGAATTGTTATTCTCTTGTTGTAAGAAGGAACTTGTGTTTCCTTGGTTGATGTCTTGGAGTGTTGTATCTTCGAGCAAAGGTAGTTGAGGCTTGTGTCCTCAAGTTGTAAAGGAACTTGTGTTTCCTTTGGTTGAAGTCTTGGAGTGTTGTATCTCCGAGCAAAGGTGTTGAGGCTTGTGTCCTCAAGTTTTAAAGGTTTGTTAAGCACCCGGAAGCTTGACAAGTTAGTGGAAATCTCGAGAGAGTCTCTCGGGGACTGGACTAGCCACGGGTTGTGGTGAACCAGAATACTTCGGTGTGTTCTTTCTTATTTATCGCACTTATTTATTTCCTGCAAATTTTAAATTCCGCAAGTTTACGCTAATTTTTATTATAACGCTATTCACCCCCCTCTAGCGTTAAGCGTATTATCTAACACTAAGGATAGGTAGGCAACATTGGAAGTAGGGCGCGATCAAATATTTAAAAAATGCTTCCCGCGAAGTACTCAAACGGGAAAAATTCGCTCGTATCAGCTCACTTTATCTTTGCATGAAAACTCTTCGTATTTCCGAGAAAAGAGGGGCAGCTGTGGGCACGTGATTTTTGCCCTATATGAGTTTCTCCCACAAATTCAAAATAAAACAAAGTGGATTTTTGTAGCATTTTTTTGTTATTGTTTGCATTTGTCTGTGCATGTTTCTTTATTTGTATTAATTAAAAATACAAAAATATATTGCATTTGCATTTAGGATTTAATTCTACATTTTAGGAATAATTAACAAATTGGTGGCTTTATAAAATGGGAAAACATCACAAAAAAAACTCATTTGCACATTTTAATTTTAGTTTTTGATTTTGGTAGTTTTCCTTTAAATTTGGGTTTTAATCAATTATGATAATTATTGGTTAAATTTAATTAATTGTTTTTCTCCCTTTTCTGATACCCGTCCAAAACCAGCTCTTAACCAGCCCAATATACGGTCTGACTCACTTCCCCCTAAGACGACGTAGTCACCATTCTAAATACGCCGTTTCACTTGTCCCCCACCATTAAACGTCCAAACTCACCCTTGGCCTCTCATTTAACTTGTCTGAAGTTAAACAAGACATAATCCCCTTCTCTTTGAAATCACTGCCCACCCCCACCGCACTGCGCCGCCTAAAAATTGCCTCACGGCGGCGGAACACCTCCAAAACACCTCAAAATTTTAACCAGCCAGTCCTCATCATCCTCTTGTTCACCTCATGCCAATGATTTCCCTAAAGGATCACTCAATTTCTCCGAATTGTAGATCCGAATATAAAAATCCAAACTTTCTTCTTTTTTCTTAATTTTTCTAGATTAAATCCTCAATTCATGTTAAAACCTGATTGAATTCCTCAGTTTTCATCGAAAGGAGTTTGTCTCAAGTCTAGAACGCTCTATCCCTTGTTATGGCCATATTTCGGACATTAGCCTCAAACGACCCAATTTCTGCCTAATTTCTTTCTAGGCACATGGTGAGGATTGCTGCATGAACTATTAGCTATGAACAAAAGTTCGGCTAATATTCATATAACAGTTCTCACCATTTGGTCATGTTTTCAAATTCGTCAGAGTTTCGAGTTGGGGTCATCTTTGTCTTTGAAGATTTTGAAGTTTAAATGGACTCCATCGGTATTTTTCTGTCCCTTTGTTTTTCTCTCTTTTAAGTTCAATTATTAGTTATAAACTTCTTCTCCTTTTCTATAGACTAAGTTATATTTGTTAATCAATAATTTAGTGTTAATTTACATTTTAAGTATTTTATTCAAAAGAAAAAAAAAGAGAAAAAGAAATTGAATAATTATACGTGTTGTCTCAGTCCCGAATTGGATTGTTATTTCTCCTCTCTAAGTTTGGGTTATTTCATTTCTTTAGGCTGGGTTTGGGGTTTGTCATTGCCAGCCCATTGTTTGAAGAAACCTTCCGTTGCCCCAAATTGGGTCTTGAGTCAATTTGACACAGTTTAGCCTTAAGGGTAAATAGAAGGGTTTGGGGGATAATTTAGGTAATTGGATTAAAGAATCTCTGATATAACTAACTTGGAAAGCTTCCTAGAAGCTAGGGAAGGGACTTAAGAGAAGCTCTGAATTTTACCTAGGGGTTTCTAAGTAAAAACAAAAATTTAAAAAGGGTTGAAAAGTGCAAACATTGACTCCTTACGGCTGCCCTAGAGCCATGCCTATAAAGGCATGATAACTTGGCTTTCAAGAAAAGAAAATTAAGAGATAAAATTCAGAAAAAACAAAGACGGCTAAAACTTCAAAAAAATTACTGTTTCTTTGAACTTTTTTCTGGATTTTTGAAGTTTTCAATTACTCAAACAGTTTCTGATAATCTTTGGGGTTGAAAATGGATTGAATTGTGGTTTTGAAAGTGCTGATTCAAGCTTTTCTGTTTGTTTACTGTTCCATTGATTGGCTTTGAGCTGTTTTTGCTGGTTGTCTCCTGTTGTTGGGTTCTGCTGTTGCTTTTTTCCTTCTGTTGAACTTTGTTTCTTTGTTTCCTTTATTCCAGGTATTGGTCATCGCTTTGACATATGAAATGAAGAAGCGTAAGTGTAGTTGCTTGAAGTTTTACATGCAAAGTGCATTAGTTTTATTAAATGTTTTTTACATTTGTGAAAACCTTTATATTGCATAGTCAGTCTTGGTTCTCATTGTAGTCGACTCATCTCTGATTCAGTTTTAACTTCACTTGCAATGTTTTCATATGCTTAATGTTATTGGTAGTTTACATGAACCTAAATTTAGATTTTTTACAAAGGACTTTAAAGGGTTATTATAGTGAAATATTGATTAGAGTGCTCGAATCTTTAGATGTTTGCATATTATCTATTGAGATCAATATTGTCATGTTTGATCACATAAGTGAAAGCAAGAAAGGTTCTGATGATTGTCTCATATGGAAATATTAGTTTTAAATTTTGGATCAGATTTTGGTTTTATTTAGTCGGTATGTTATTTATTCAAACGTTGGTCTAATGTCAATAATAGTCCATGTTGAGTCACAAATTTGAACAAAACAAAAATGGAATCATGGACAGTACACACTCGTTTTGGGCCTGATTCTTTGGGCTTCCATTCTTCACTAAACTTGGGCTCATTCAGGCCCAAACTTGAAGGCTAAATATTGATTTGCCTTATTGGTAGTTAGTTGGGATTGATGCTCCTTATTAATTTATGTTGATTTTGAACGCATGCTAAGGGACTCGAACTCGAGTCTTGCCCTTGCTTTCTCCTTAATTCTTAATTAACTTGGGCTAGGAAGTTTTCATGAGGCAGGGACACAAGCTTTTCATGTTGGGCCTGCCCCCTTCAGCCTTTGGTTCTCTTGATTATGGCACGAGCCATTCATTATTTTCAAATAGCCAAATCCATTTTCTCTCTTCAATGCAAATGCTCTTCTGTAAAGCTATCCTGAATTTGGGCTTATTATTTAAAATTGGTTCAAACATTTAGCTTAAGAAAATGTGACATTTTTCCTTGCTCCTTTATTTAATTAGTGGATGGGAGCCATACTAGATAACATAAATAGTCTTCAAATTTTTAGTTTTCCTTTAGAATAAATCAAGGTGTGTCGTGCCGAACAAAAATCTCAAAGGCGTGTCCCTCGCTTAGTTAATTTCAATTCTTAGAATTCGAGGCGTACCATTTAGTAGAATTTCCATGGCCCACCAAAGTTGAAGAATGCGTAGTTTGCTTTAGGTGTGCTGTTTTAATAGCTTACCTTTCTAAAGTCGGGTGCGCATTTATGTGACCCAAATCCAAATCTCAACAATGTTAGATGAAATATGTCGAGGACCGCATATGCATTTATGAGCTCATGACATATTTTTAATAACGTTGCAATCTTCCTAAAAAAATAATTAAAAGTGGTTAATAAATTTTAAAATTGAACCATAGGCTAAAACATGTATTAAAATCAGATAATAGGCTAATTATAACAGTTGAGCGACCGTGCTAGAACTACGGAATCCGGGAATGCCTACACCTTCTTCCGGGTTAACAGAATTCCTTACCCCGATTTCTGTGTTCGCGGACTGTAAAACAGTGTCAATCGTTTCCTCGATTCGGGATTCTAAATCGGTAACTTGGGACACCATAATTTATCCCAAGTGGAGACTTTGAATTTATAAATAAATAAATCTCATTTCTATTGTCACTTTAAGTTGGAAAGAACTTCCTTATATGACCTTTCCGAGGGGTAGTAAAAAAGGAGATGTGACACGGGGTTAACCCCGTTCCCAGGTATACCTTTTTGTTGAGTCTGTACTCGATCAATATGACCTGTTCCATTTCCTGGACCATTGATTTGGTTGCGGCTGACTCTTCGGTAGCAACAAAGGTTCAAGGAGTATGGAAATCCTCTTCTTCTTCTTTTTCAATTACCTATTCCCTCCAGCTTGACCGGGGATGGGATCAGTGATTGCTATTCGACCGCCTGCTACCTTTGTGTTCGACTTTTATGAGGTTAGAGGCACTAATATCGATGTCATCTCTTCGACTGTAAACATCTCCTTTGCAGCATTTTATTCTCCGTAAATAGTTTTCACGCCATCCTCGATTGGGAATTTCATTATCTGATGGAGGCTCGACAACACGACCATCATATTGTGGATCCATGGCCTCCCGAGGAGTGCATATACCTCATGTCGCCTTGGATGACATGAAATTTTGTATTTTGGATGGTCTTGGCAACGTTCACTGGTAGGATTATCTCCTCCTTTATTGTTTCGCTTGCCATGTTGAAGCCATTTAGGACCCGGGACGCGGGTACAATCTGATCCTGTAGACAGAGTTTCTCTACGACCCTCGATCTGAATATATTTGTTGAGCTACCTGGATCCACTAGAACACATTTAACTTGAATTTTATTAAACAAAATAGAAATTACCATGGAGTCATTGTGCGGCTGATATGCCTTCTTATTCCTCGTCATTGAATGATAGGACGTCCTCAGGCATATAGCTGTGAGTCTGTTTTTCTCTGGTGATTGACACATTGGTACGTTTGAATAAAGGTCCTTGTGGGACATTGAAGCCGCCAATGATCATATGGATTACATGTTGTGGTTCTACCTGCTCATTTTTTCTACTTGCATCTCTCTCCTCAAGTGGTTCTTAGCTCGATCATTGAGAAATTCTCGAAGGTGCCTCTCATTGAACAACCGATCTACCTCCTCCTTTAGCTGCTTGCAGTTTTCTGTTCTATGGCCATGTGTTCCATGATACTTACAAATCAAGTTTAGATTCCTTGAGAAGGATCGGTTTGTATAGGACTAGGCCATCAGGTGTGTTTGATTCTTCCAATAGTTGACATGATCCCCGATACATCTACACTGAACTTTTTTTTCAAAATTTTAATAGTTTTCTGGATTTTGATGAATCATAAGATAAAAAGGCCTTTTTTTAAATCAATTTTATCAATTATTTAATAATTATTAATACTAATTTGAGTATTTGGATTATTGTTGGTATCGATTACACTCATCAATCGAGGTGCCTCTGCATGGTCTGTATGTATATCGAACCCCATTCTTACTCATGAGTCCCCGAGATATTTGACCTTGATAATTTCTCCGATCATTCAGAGGAACGTTACGACCCAAACTATTATTTTTCCAATCGATATACGGCTGATACCGTTCCTTGTTTGATCTTGATTTTTTTTCTATATTCCTCGGGGGTTTGACTGCCAATCTATTAGGATGAACTGAACCGGAGGGGGCTCCCAACTGGTCGTCCTCAACCTTGATTTTTGATTGATAATGATTATGCACGTCTGACCATGCCACAGCTGGATACTCTATCAGATTGTGCTTTAATTTTAGAAGCGCGATCGAGCTCCGTTTATTCAAACCCTACATAAGAGCTGGTACTACCCAATCATTCAAGACCGATAATTCCATTCACTCCATCTGAAACCTGGACACGAACTCCCCTAACATCTCATCGTTCCTCAATTTGAGGCTTTATAAATGTAGAAGCTAGACTCATTTCTTATCCATTAGTAACTCATTGGTTATCCATTTTCTGAATGGATAATATGGTTCTTATCCATATTTAACCCGTTTTTAAAAAGTTTAGTATCCAGCCCATTCTTTGGTAGATAATATGGGTGGTTAACTATTTTCTTTGAATTATTTTACCACCGTTACTTGTACCCTTCAAATGTGATCAATTTTTATCTATGACCGCTTATCCATCTTAACATTCATATTTTTTGTGATATTCGTCATCTACATTTACTTAACTTTAAAGGCGTGACATTCACTCTCATATAACATTGCAATCTCTCAACCGTTCTGTAGAATCGGTCTTTCCACTTTGGTAAGTACTCTTCTATAATACATTAATACTTGACAACGCTTCCCATTTCAACCTTCTATGTGAAACATCTTCCTCTATCATATCATTCTCTTATAATTTAATTTTAGACTTGTTCCATACAAATGAGAAAGTCAGTTATTAGAACGATGGGTAATCTGATTTTTTATGTAAGCTAAAGAAGTATAAATTGCAGTTGAAAAACTTATTAGCACCTGATAACTTTGTTAAACCAAGATATACATAGCATGTGTCTCTTACATAATCTTTCATAAATTAACAATTGTTAACTGGTAACATTTCAATTGGTGATTAATGCTCAAGCTAAATTAATTTGGTCATGCACGTCTAAAGAAAAATCAAAAAGAGAGGAAAACAACTGTAGGAACGTAAACATATATCATGAATCATAAGCCAAATTGTAGTTAATACAGAAAACCACAGGGCTTTATGTTATGTTTTTGTGATGCTGTAAAAAATACCGGTACGTACTTAAGTATGAAAATTCTTGTTTCAAGTTGAAGTAGATTAAAAAACATAAAGAATATTTTGTTGGAATACATCTTGGTCCGGAGGGAAGGACAGTATGACATACGTTAAACATCATCACGTTACAATAACCACTACGAGCCATAATATAACAACAACAATAACCCAGTATAATCCCACTTAATGGGGTCTAGGGAGGGTAGTGTGTACGCATACTTTATCCCTACCCTTAGGTAGAGAGGCTGTTTCCAAATAGACCCCGGCATCCTTCCCTCCAAGAACTTCCCACCTTGCTTTTGGGGAGACTCGAACTCACCTCTCGGTTGGAAGTGTGGGTTGCTTACCATCAGAGCAACCACTACGAGCCATAATAACATTGCAATATTCTGCTTAGACTATCTTTCCTTTCGCGAATGAATACTAAAGTGAGCAACATTCATAATCATAGGTACAGGCACTACCCAGAATTTCAGAGGGAGGTTTTGTCTATTTTGACAAAGTAGTTCCTTTTGAGTGTTAATATACAACAGAAACAGATTATTGGCCTACACCGCACATTCCATTCAGTTGTAACCTCATAAATATAAGAAAGCCATAACCATATCAAGCCGTGTCATTACTCAAGATTATTATTGTGCCTCTACCAATTAGTTGCTTCATTAGCTTGTTGCATAAGACACTTCAACTTCAGTTTGTTTAGGAGCCCGGGGTACGTAAGAACTTTTTGAAAGCGGTGTCGGTATATAAAAAAATGAAGTAAGAAATAACTACCTATATAACAGATATCTTATTAACCAACATAATATATTATAAAACACAATTTAAGCATAAATAACCATACAAAAATTCAAGAAGAGTCTCAAAAATGTTAAGAAAAGATATCTATCATGGAATTCGAACACATGACCATTTTCAAGTAAACGAAGGAAACTGACCATGTGGACAAAGACAAAGTTGCGACAAAAGTAGTCATTTTACACATTTTATATTTATATTTTGTATTATATACTAATTACAAAGATATATTTATTATAACTTTTCAACTATCCGACACTGCTTCAACCAAGGCGATTCTGCCCCGGTAGGAGCCCGTGTAACTGCAAGGAGTTTAACTTCTCCTTGCTACAGTGTTAAAAGCTCTAAGGTCTACTGGGGCTTTAAGCACAAAGCACAAAGCGCAAAATGAAAGAACACGCAATTGAAGAAAAAGTAAAAATATGTATATGCAATCCAAGACCAATAACTAAAAGCATGAATAATAAGCATATAGAACAAAAAACTTAGGAAAAAAATTATGATAAAGTGAAATATCAATTATTCAGTGTCGTATTTTCAGGATTACACTCATTGGCAAGGAAAAGTATGTATTAAAGCCTTGATGTAAGCAAAGCGAGGAGAATTGCTCAACATGTTTTGAGCCTCGCTTTAAGGCTTAAAGCGCGCCTTTGACAACATTGATTAGCTAAGAGGGGAGGGTAATGTCAGGTATGTCTGTCTATAATCAACCCGAAGAAAGTAGCGTAATTTATCCAACAGAGTCACTCCACCATAAAAGATCTGCAGGCAACAAGTTCTGGCAATTGCTGTTCAACCCTTTCTCGCCTAAAGATTGGAGAAGGGTGATGTATAGAGCCTTAGTCATCTAAACATCAAACCCTTCTGATATCAATAGGTGAGAAATGGCTTTTAATATCTACACTAATCTAATACCATT
This sequence comes from Nicotiana benthamiana, assembly GCA_034376525.1. Classification (NCBI taxonomy): domain Eukaryota; kingdom Viridiplantae; phylum Streptophyta; class Magnoliopsida; order Solanales; family Solanaceae; genus Nicotiana; species Nicotiana benthamiana. Next base: position 9,741,515 of record CM067338.1, on the reverse strand, counting down.
TCGTATGTAACTAACATATACTAACTTATCATCCCAGCTTTATTCCAGCTGGGGAGAAGAATACTGATGATGATTACAGAAAAGGCTGCAAAAGAGAATGCTCATTGCCAAAGAGAAAAAGTTTCATGATTGAAATACACATGGGCCTTCCATTCAAAAATATATAGTAACTAATATAATATATTTTTGAAAGAAAAGACCATGCATACTGCAATCATGAAAATTATACTTTTCCTAACATAGGCAAGAATGCATTTTCCCAAGATTCCCATTTCCGCAACCAAAACTAGCCTTGCAATTATTCTTTGGGTTGGGTTGGTAGTCTATTGAACTCGAGATAATCTTGTTGCGTTAATCTTTTGAATACAATATAATATAAGATGATAAGGAACAAAACAAAATTTATAGGCACTTCAGCATGCAATGTCAGACCTTCCTTTCATGTATGCAGCCAATTCTAGTTATTCATCTGATTCAATATCTGATTTCTACACTGAGAGCTTCATTCACTAGTATCTATTATGACCGAACGTATACGAGACAACTTAACTATCAATTGCTACTACACAATCTCCAATTACTAGTGGAGAGAAAACAATAGCTTATATTTATATATATGCTACTAGGCTTTGCTCTACTGGTAAAGTGCAACAAAAGATGGTGAGTTAGGCGCAGACGGCTTCAAACACTACGGCAGACATAAGCCAGGTGTTCAATTGGAGAAGGATAAAGGGGCAGACTCATTGTCCACCAAGTTTCTAACCATACGCCAGTGGCCCTCCGGGGATTTGTTGGTTGCAAAATATATATTTGCCAGTAACTTATCAGTTTTCCAGACAGCTGAAGCCTAAACAAAAGGTAATGTGAATTTATTCTACCTACCAGGTGTGAAGGGAAAAAACTTGAAACCCTAGAATGATTCATACTCAGCTAGACCAGTACCTCAACTTATTTGTACTTTCCCAAAGCAATTCTAAAGAGTTTGTTTGTTGCATTGACTCCTGCAAGTTAGGGTGATAGCCTAAGTTTAATCTAAACTTAGGTCAAATCTATTGGAGCAGTTAAAGTAATTCTCAAATTACTAGTCCTTACAGCAATCCTCCGGCACATACAATTTTTTTTTCCGATTACCAAGAAATTTCCCCGTGAGTTCTGGCCTAACCCTAGTTGGCCAACAGGTTCGAAACTCGGTAGACTATGAGAGTGTCCCTCTACTCTTAAGAACCAAGCTTCATGTTAGTAGTAGGTTTCGAACTCATGACTTGCTCCCAATTCACGAGGTTGCCCAAGCAATATGCTTGTCTTTTTTCTGAAACATGTGTTTGGGAAGGATTAACAATCAGAGAAAAGGGAGAAACCACCTCTTGAATAGCCACATGACACTACAAATTATTATGCAATGAGAACTTAACATGTGCTTGGGAAAGATTGAAAACAAAAGACAAGAGAGAAACCATCTCTTGAATTGCCATGTGAGACTATAAATTAATATGCATTGAAAACCTCGCACATTCTTGGATTATAACGTTTCTGAAAAAACGTGCTTGGGAAGCACTGACAATAAAAGAAAAGGGAGAAACCACCACTCGAATTGTCATGTGAGAAACTATAAATTATTACGCTGAAAACTTGAAGTGCATGATCAAAAAGGGATAATATATAAATATCCCCTCGAACTTGTTCTGTTTTTTCAACTGCATACTTTAACTTTGCAGGGGTCCTCTTACCCTCTTAGACTTGTTAGTAGTAGTATCAATACCACCTTTTATGCCCATTTGGCATGGAAAGTGGTTGCACACTTAAGCACGTAAGAGAGAAAATCTAAAGCCCCAAGATGTGTATGTTTCCTTTTTCTTTATTTTCCTTCCCTGTCTTCTTCTCTGACCGATTAATTCTCCCTACCAGAAAATATGTCATGCGATCGAAATTTATTCAACAACACACTTTAACTTCGCGGGGGTCTTATTACCTCTTATACTTGTTAGAAGTAGTATTAATACCACCTTGTAGGGCTACATGGCATGGAAAGTCGTTGTACATCTAGCTGGGCGCATGAGAGAAAAAATTTAAAGCCCTAAGATGTGTATTTTTCCTTTTCCTTCTTTTTTCTTTTATTTTTCCTTCTATGCCTTCTCCAACCGATTAATTCTCCACCGGAAAATATGTTTGGCAATAAAAATTCACTCACTGAAAACATAGTCTCTAACTCCCTGTGCAAGTCGAAACAGCCATAACACCTTCAACCATCTTACCACGAAGAACCACCGCAATTCCACCATATAACACCTCTAGAACCACAACCTATCCCCATTCTTTTTTCTTTCATTGACACACCACTGCCAACCAACTAGACATAAAGTCTTAATCCCAGTTTCACTTTCAAGACTCACTTTACACTATTCAACAAACCAAAGCTATGCCTAATTAGCTAGCCCAAGTCTTGATATATATACCCAATTCCCCATCCCCGTTCTCTTTTCCTCATTACAACAACAAGAACCACAACCCAGTGGAATGCCACATGTGGGATATGAGGAGTGTAGCATGTATGCAGATCTTACCCTACCCTGGGAAGATAGAGAAGTTGTTTTCGATAGACCCTCGGCTCAAGAAAGATGAAAAGAAATGATAGAAACACGCAATATCCACAAAAAAGATGGCCATAAAGATAGTAACAACAATCACATGGCAAGAAAAATAGATGGAAGAAACAGTAGAGGCAACAACAACAAAAATACTAAGAAACCGAAGCGAAAGATAATAGGAAAACAACATGAAATACTAGCAATCTAACACAAGAAAAACTACCAGACTAACCCTAAAACCATCTTTATGGAAAAGAAACATGCTAAACTACCTACTAAACTTCTACCTTAATTCTCGACTCCACACCCTACTATCAAGAGCCATATTCTTGATAAGCTGAAGCTGGCCTATGTCCTGCCTGATCACCTCTTCCTAATACTTCTTAGGCCTCCCTCTACCTCTACTCATACCCACCAAGCCAACCGCTCGCACCTGGGACATCTGAGTTTCTCGTCTTTACATACCCGAACTATCTCAGCCTCACTTCCCGCATCTTGTCCTCCGCGGGAGCTACGCCTACCCACATTCAGATATCTTCATTCCTAGATCCTAATCTTATCCAACCTGGTATGCCCGCACATCCATCTCAATATCCATCATTGCTACCTAGAATTACTTCTTTAAATTTCTTTTCTCTTCTATGATCGCCTCACTGGTATTCCACTTTTTACCTATATTGCTCGGACTCTCCGAAAATATCGCTGGGTACGTGTCGGATTCGCCAAAACCGGTGTATTTTTGGAGAATCCAACACGGGTGCGACAGTATTTTGGAGAGTTCGCGCAACATAGCTTTTTACACATAGATGGATTTTGATGATATTTGCAGAATAAGTCTGGTTTAGAATAGGCTTTTCCTCAATGTTGATACAAAATCAATAAAGATAGCACCACGAAAAAAGGATCGCCTCTTGACTTTCACACTACATCCAATACACCTACTCTGATCTTCCTCATAAAATTCCTTCTTATTTGATCAGACGAAATCAATGCCTGGTCTTGGAATGGAGAACGTCTAAAACTGAGGGTTTGAGTTTCTGCTCAATTTGAATTTTGGCCAGGGACGTAACACATTCGAACTCGGGGTATGCCAGTTTTTTTCATTTTTTATAAAACACAAATGGAAGAATAAAAAAGTGAAAAAGAAAGCAAAAACAAATCTTTTGGAAAACAGAGTAAATTGACATGAAAAATAAGGTGTCATGCACTGCCAGCTTTAAATCTGGGGCAAAGTTAACGCGTGCAGTTGAAAAATAGAACAAGTTTGAGGGGGGATTTATGTATTATTCCTATTCAAAAACCAAATGGCAGCAAACATAAACAAAGTGGTAATTAAATACGGAGTAGTAGACAAGATGTTACCTAATCATGAATCAGTGTTGCTTAATCAAGAAAATATATTACCCCCTGAAAATTGACAGTATACACATGCATAAACTTCAGAATTAAGAGAGTATTCAAAAAAAATTTCCAGTCACGAAGAATCATAACCATTTATAAACAATTGAAAACTAAAACACTAAACTAATGTAAAAAATAGAAAAATGCTAAAATTTAGATAGACGTAAAACTTGTCAAGATATAGAAAATTGAGTACTAACTTTAAGTGCGAAGTAGAAGTGACAAGCCAAAGTGGAGATGCTTGTAGAACCCACTTGCCAACTCCATCAAGCATACTTCCAATCATCACCAAAGTTGAAAATACATGCTTGAACGTACTCATTTTCTTTATCTACATACCTTGACCAAAGAGGCCGAAATCGGTTCATTGCAATATCGAGCCATGGTTTCATATTCCTATTGAAGGGGACCTCTGCAGCATTATTGATCTCATCCATGCTAATGCTTGGATTGTAGCCAAGCCCCAAAACATACCAAGACTTATCAAGTGGCTTTGCTGTCGAATAAAACGTGATAAAACCTGGAGGCAATGTACTCAATTTCCATAATGTCCGATTTTCATTCGGCAGATATTAGCAGCTCTATTGGTTAGCATGAGTATACTTGCAGTAAAAATAGTCTTGGAACAAGTAACTAAACCCAGTGCAGAAATAGGACACTGTGGCTGTTAACAATATCTTCAAACCCTAGAGTGTAAGCACACGCACAATTTGGCGAAGCACAAAACATTTGCAAGCATTAATGGGAGAAGGAGAGACATATGCTTTATAGAAAAGACTATGACTGCAAGTAATCTAGAAACTAAAATATTTAAAGAAGATAACTGCATCTCACCATGCTCTGCCAGTAATGGTACTCCTCAGTGGACTTCTGCCTCCTCCAAGCATCTCAGTCAAAGAAGGTCATTCCATAAACCAATATATGTCTCTACACCTCCATTCACCTTACCATCCATATCTATCTTCCATAGGTCTGTCAAATCCCTCTGAACAACTATATCATCGTCCAAGAACAAAATCCTGTGCAACTTGGGGTATATTTCGGGCAAATAGAATCTAAGGTGGTTTTAAATTGATAGATACTTGGGGTTCCTGAATTTCATGTTATTGGCATCCTTGGTTGCATTCTCAAGCTTATTAGTAAAGTAAAACTGCTGCATCTTTGCAGATTTCAAGTTGCTTAAGTATTGGGACATAAGAGGAGTTCAAGCACATATAATCTTCTACAGCCTTCACTTCAATGTGAGCTCCTCCATAATCTTTCATCTTGAACATAACTTGCATAGCCCCAAAATTTATCTTATCAGTCACGACATGGAACATGTGCTGCGATGGGTCTTTCAAGTTCTTTACAGCTGAGTCACCACGACTGAAGAAGCCAGCACATTATCAGAGAAAAGTGCATACTGATAAAGCTTAGGATCCCCAAACTCCAATGAAGTAGACTTCCCATCATCTACATACTTCTCTGGATGCACAATTCGTTCATCCATTAACCACATTTACAAACAATGCAGGCTCTTCATAATAGACTTTGCAGCTATCAGGCTAGGAAAGGCACCTTGTTTCTTTGTCTCAGTTAATTGCTCGTTGACTGCAAAAATAATGTCTTTTAGCTTCTGAATCTTTAATTTATCGAAGGACTCTTTTGCCTCTACAACAACTTGTCGAGTGGCTTTAATTTGTTCCTTCACATCCCTCTCAAACTGCCTAAGCACCGACTCATCCATGGACTTGGCATCTGACTCAACCAGCACACTGTAGGGAGGTTTTGTGACCAGATACGTTAAGTTACCAGATAACTAGGCGAACACACTGCCAAGTTTGGAGTTTTCAAGCTTCACCTTTCTAGCATGGGAAGCACAAGCCACAGCCAAAGCGTGGTGGTCATCTGCTTGTTCCCTGTTCTGATCAAGCCTTTGCTTCAAAGGATCCGACTTCAAGCCTAGAATCGACCTACAGTACGATCCAAATCGATACAAATCATTCGAGAAACCCTATATAAACAAAAATCAAGCAATTAACACATACAAATGCATAATTTCAGCCATAGATAAATGCATGCAAAAATTCAAATTACAGCATAGAAAATGAAGAGCAACTACAACCACTAATCAAAGAACGTCATTTGCGAGATGATAATAGACAACTAAAGTTTCCAAAATTTGAGATCTCGGCGACTATGAGAGAATAAAATAAATTACAGTAATATATTAAAATAAAATAAAAAATTCAACGTAAGCATCTATTTCATGAAGAAAAGAGTCATAGAAGGAGAAATGCGAGAGGTGGGACTTACGGGGCGGTGATCGGAGGTATCGTCAGAGGAGATAAAGAGAAAAGAGGAGAAAGATAAGAAAAAGAAAAGAGCGACAGTGAGAGAAATGGAGAAGAACTTAAAGGTGACTCCACTGGCTCGAAATGCGGTGCCGGAATAGCCAATTCTTCTCACAGACAGTGAAATTCGAGAGCTCCGAAGAGCCATTGATTGAAGATACAGCCAGGCGCACACACAGCTGCCTTGCTGGGGGAGAACAAGATTAGTGTTAATTTTTTACTAACTGATGTGATCATCTAGGGTGTGTAGTTATCCTTTTATTCTTCTTTTTTTTTTTTTTTTGGTAATTTAAATTTTTATTACCAGGAAAAAAATGTACAAGTGCAAAACAAAAAACCCTTCTCTATAGTTTTACAATTGGACGTGCAACCCCAAGTATAGAAACTTCTATTAACTAGTCAATACCAATCTCTGTAAATAATACTATCTACGAATAGAAATTTAGACTTTTCACTAAATTGAATTTCAGACTCCCACAACAGTGGATCTCTTAAATTATCAATTTAACCATGCCCTCACATCTTCTTTTTTGTTTTCAAAAATTCTCTAATTTCTCTCCTGCCATAGGTAGGCAACATGGGTTGCTATGATGGTAAGCAACCACCACTTCCAACCGAAAGGTTGTGAGTTCGAATCTCCTCAAGAGCAAGGTGGGAAGTTCTTGGAGGAAAGGATGCCGGGGTCTATTTGGAAACAGCCTCTCTACCCAAGGATAGGGATAAGGTCTGCGTACACACTACCCTCCTCAAACCCTACTACGTGAGATTATACTGGATTGTTGTTGTTGTCGTCGTGTCCTGCCATATGTAATAAAGAGCACACGTTAGCATCAATCTATATATGACAAAAGGAATGCTCTTCTCCTTGATGCAAAACTTTTAGCCTATCTCATCTTCTCAGTCCATCCTTTAACAGCTCTTCTTATTCCAGCTTATTGCAATAATTTCCCTTTAACAGCTCTTTTTATTCCAGCCCATTGCAATAATTTCCCTCATATAGTTGCTGAGTATTCACATTCAAACAATAAATGCTCATGATTTGGAAAATCTCCCCTTAGTTTGTTGTATATATCTATGATGGAGTAACAATTTGCATTCATCACCTCTTCCACTCTAATATTTACTTTATTTAGACACTTGCCAGCTCATAGGATCTTTTGAGCCAGCCATGCTGCTTGTTTAGCTCTGATAGTCCATGCTTCACCTTGCTTGACATAGTACTTGTGTATCAATTGAATCCATAAACAAATCTTTTTTTGGCACAAATTCTAAAGGTATTTACAAATTGCTGCTTTTTCCATGTAACAATATTAGTTATATTCAATCCACCTACAGTCTTAAGCCAGTGGAGCTATTTCCAAGCCACCACTACCTTCTTGCTACTTCCAGCCTCCCCAGTTCATACGAACCTCTTACATATACATTCAGTTTTCAATGGGATCTTTTTTTGCAGTGAGAAGATCTTTGACCAAAAAGATAGCAATCATAACACTCTTGATCAGTTGCAGTTTGATGATATCCCTCTCATTGAATAAGTATTAGGCATGTGCCTAATAAAAGTTTCCTTGGTTTGGTAGCAAACCTTGTTGACTTGGTTTTGTTAGGTAGCCAACTTTGTTGAATTAGTTTGAGTTGGTAGCCAACTTTGTTGAATTGTGAAAAGTGTGTGTAAATTGTCAAATATTATAGGCTTTAGAGAGTGAAGCTTTGGCTATAAATGGAGAGCTTTAACTCTCATTTCTATACACCAACAAAGAGAGAAAGAAAGAGTGAGGTTTCACAGACAAGGTATAAGAAAATAGTCTGTGAGAAAAATAGAGAGTGAGCGATATTGTAGTAAGGTGGGAATATCAAAAGAGGGCTATTTCTTTTGAGTGTTGTAGTGGTCTTTGGAGTATTTTACTCAGAACTACAAAGTGTAAAATTGCTTACTACAGTGATATTAGTTGCTTCTCTCGGGGCCATGGTTTTTTCCCTTATTCCGAAGGGTTTTCCACGTAAAAATTTTGGTGTCGTTGTTACTCTGTTATTCTTGTTAATTACCGTATCTCAGTGCTACATTATTATTCTGCTTTTATTACCGTGAATATTATTTCTGTGGGGGATTTATTCCCAACAACTGGTATTAGAGCACAGGTTCTGCTCGTTCACTAAAATACTATTCACCGTCGGTAGTACTATACTCGGTGAAAAATAAAAATATCCAGAGTAAAGTACGAGGTAGCTAAATTCAACGGAGATAGAGATTTTTCAACATGGCAAAGAAGGATGAAGGATCTGCTCATCCAACAAGGATTACACAAGGTATTAGCTGCTGATGCCAAAAAGCCTGATACCATGAAAGCTGAGGATTGAGCTGACTTGGATGAAAGAGCTGCTAGTGCAATCAGGTTGCACTTATTGGATGATGTGGTAAATGACATCATTGATGAAGACACTGCACGTGGAATTTGGACAAGGTTAGAAAGCCTATACATGTCGAAAACGCTGACATATAAATTGTACCTGAAGAAGCAGTTATACGCCCTATACATGGGTGAAGGTATGAATTTTTTATCACATTTAAATGTGTTTAACGGACTAATCACATAGCTTGCCAACCTCGGAGTGAAAATCGAGGATGAAGATAAAGCCATCTTGCTATTGAACTCGTTGCCATCTTCGTACGATAATTTGGCAATAATCATCCTGCACGGTAAGACTACTATTGAGTTGAAAAATGTCACATCGGCTCTTTTACTCAATGAGAAGATGAGAAAGAAGCTTGAAAATCAAGGACAGGCTCTTATCACAGAAGGTAGAGGCAGGAGTTATCAAAGGAGTTCGAGCAACTATGGTAGATCCGGAGCTCGTGGAAAGTCAAAGAATCGATCCAAATCAAAAGCCAGAAATTGCTACAACTGTGATCAACCAGATCACTTCAAAAGAGATTGCCCACAGTCGCCATGGTGCAAAACAATGACAATGTTGTCCTCTTTATAAATGAGGAAGAGGAATGCATGCACCTGTCAGGTCCAGAGTCGGAATTGGTGGTTGACACAGCGGCTTCTTACCATGCCACACCGGTAAGAGATCTTTTTTGCATACATGTAGCAGGTGATATTGGTACAGTGAGAATGGGTAACACGAGTTACTCAAAGATTGCGGGGATTGGTGACATTTGTATCAAGACATTGGTTTGCGGATGAACTTGATCTCGGGGATTGCTTTGGACCGAGATGGATACGAGAACTATTTTGCAAATCAAAAGTGGAGACTCACCAAGGGATCATTGCTGATTGCAAAGGGAGTTGCTCATGGCACGTTGTACTGGACAAATGCAGAAATATGCCAAGATGAATTGAATGCGGCATAAGATGAGATTTCTGCAGATTTGTGGCATAAAAGAATGGGTCATATGAGCGAGAAGGGATTGCAGATTCTTGCCAAGAAATCACTTATTTCTTATGCCAAAGGTACAACAATAAAACCCTGTGACTACTGTTTATTTGGTAAGCAGCATAAAGTTTCATTTCAGACATCGTCTGAAAGAAAATTGAATATACTTGATTTAGTATATTCTGATGTCTGTTGCCCAATGGAAATTGAATCAATGGGCGGTAACAAATATTTTGTTACTTTTATTGATGATGCTTAACGAAAATTGTAGGTTTATATTTTTAAAACCAAAGATCAGGTGTTTCAAGTTTTCCAGAAGTTTCATGCTCTAGTAGAAAGGGAGACAGGTCAAAAGCTAAAGCGTCTCCGAAGTGACAATGGAGGTGAGTACACTTCAAAAGAATTTGAAGAGTACTGTTCAAGTCATGGGATCAGACATGAAAAGACATTTCCTGGAACCCCACAGCACAATGGTGTAGCAGAGAGGATGAACTGCACTATTGTGGAGAAGGTGAGAAGCATGCTCAGAATGGCTAAACTACCTAAGTCATTCTGGGGTGAAGCAGTTCAAACGACATGTTACCTAATCAATAGGAGTCCATCAGTTCCATTGTCATTTGACATCCCAGAGAGAGTTTGGACCAATAAGGAGGTGTCCTACTCGCATCTGAAGGTGTTCAGTTGCTGAGCTTTTGCACATGTACCTAAAGAGCAGAGAACAAAGCTGGATGATAAATATGTTCCCTTCCTATTTATCGGATATGGAGATGAAGAGTTCGGGTACAAATTGTGGGATCCTGTAAAGAAGAAGGTCATCAGAAGTAGAGATGTAGCCTTCCGAGAAAGTGAAGTTGGAATTGCTGCCGATATGTCAGAAAAGACGAAGAATGGTATAATTCCTAACCTTGTTACTGTTCCTTCTACTTCTAACAATCCCACAAGTGCAGAAAGTACGACTGACGAGGTTGCCGAGCAAGGGGAGCAACCTGGTGAGGTTATTGAGCAGGGGGAGCAACTTGATGAAGGTGTAGAGGAAGTGGAGCACCCCACTTAGGAAGAATAACAACCTCAACCTCTGAGGATATCGGAGAGGCCAAGGGTAGAGTCATGCAGGTACCATTCCACAGAGTATGTCCTCATCAGTGATGAGGGGGAGCCAGAAAGTCTTAAGGAGGTGTTGTCCCATCTAGAAAAGAACCAGTGGATGAAAGCCATGCAAGAAGAGATGAAATCTCTACTGAAAAATGGCACGTACAAGCTGGTTGAACTTCCAAAGGGTAAAAGACCACTCAAATGCAAATGGGTCTTTAAACTGAAGAAAGATAGAAATGGCAAGCTAGTCAGATACAAAGCTTGATTGGTGGATAAAGGCTTCGAACAGAAGAAAGGTATTGATTTTGATGAAATTTTCTCACATTTTGTCAAAATGACTTCTATTCGAACAATTTTGAGCTTAGCAGCTAGCCTAGATCTTGAAGTGGAGCAGTAGGATGTGAAAATTGCATTTCTTCATGGAGATTTAAAAGAAGAGATTTATATGGAGAAGCCAGAAGGATTTGAAGTAGCTGGAAAGAAACACATGGTGTTCAAATTGAATAAGAGTCTTTATGGATTAAAGCAGGCACCAAGGCAGTGGTACATTAAGTTTGACTCATTCATGAAAAGTCAAACATACAGAAAGACCTATTCTGATCCATGTGTATACTTCAAAAGATTCTCTGAGAATAATTTTATTATATTGTTGTTGTATGTGGATGACATGTTAATTGTAGGAAAAGACAAGGGGTTGATAGCAAAGTTGAAGGGAGATCTATCCAAGTCATTTGATATGAAGGACTTGGACCCATCACAACAAATTCTAGGGATGAAGATAGTTCGAGAGACAACAAGTAGAAAGTTGTGGCTATCTCAGGAGAAGTACATTGAACGTGTACTAGAATGCTTCAACATGAAGAATACTAAGCCAGTCAACACACCTCTTGCTAGTCATCTAAAATTGAGCAAAAAGATGTGTCCTACAACAGAGGAGGAGAAAGGGAACATGGCTAGAGTTCCTTATTCTTCAGCAGTCGGAAGCTTGATGTATGCAATGGTATGTACTAGACCTGATATTGCTCACGCAGCTGGTGTTGTCAGCAGGTTTCTTGAAAATTCTAGAAAGGAATATTAGGAAGCAGTCAAGTGGATACTCAAGTACCTAAGAGGTACCACGAGAGATTGTTTATGCTTTGGAGTATCAGATCCAATCTTAAAGGGCTATACGAATGCTGATATGGCAGGTGACATTGACAATAGAAAATCTACTACTGAATATTTGTTTACATTTTCAGGGGGAGCTATATCATGGCAGTCGAGGTTGCAATAGTGTGTCGCACTCTCTACAACTGAAGCAGAGTACATTGCCGCCACAGAAACTAGCAAAGAGATGATATGGCTCAAACGGTTCCTTCAAGAGCTTGGATTGCATCAAAAGGAGTACATCGTCTATTGTGATAGCCAAAGTGCAATACACCTTAGCAAGAACTCTATGTACCATGCAAGGAGCAAACACATTGACGTGAGATATCATTGGATTCGAGAAATGGTAGATGATGAATCTCTAAAAGTCTTGAAGATTTCTACAAGTGAGAATCCCGTAGATATGCTGACCAAGGTGGTACCAAGGAACAAGTTCGAGCTATGGAAAGAACTTGTCGGCGTGCACTCAAACTAAAAGATAGTGCTACCTCTTCTAGATGAATGAGACTGGAGGGGGAGATTGATGATGTCCATCTCATTGAATAAGTATTAGGCATGTGCCTAATAAAAGTTTCTTTGATTTGGTAGCCAACCTTGTTGACTTGGTTTAGTTAGGTAGCCAACTTTGTTGAATTAGTTTGGTTTGGTAGCCAACCTTGTTGAATTTCTTTGGGTTGGTAGCCAACTTTGTTGAATTGTGAAAAATGTGTGTAAATTGTTAAATATTGTAGGCTTTAGAGAGTGAAGCTTTGGCTATAAAAGGAGAGCTTCAACTCTCATTTCTATACACCAACGAAGAGAGAAAGAAAGAGTGAGGTTTCACAGACAAGGTATAAGAAAATAGTCTGTGAGAAAAATAGAGAGTGAGCGATATTGTAGTAAGGTGGAAATATCAAAAGAGGGCTATTTCTTTTGAATGTTGTAGTGGTCTTTGGAGTATTTTACTCAGAACTACAAAGTGTAAAATTCCTTATTACAGTGATATCAGTTGCTTCTCTCGGGGCCGTGGTTTTTTTCCCCTTATTCAAAAGGGTTTTCCACGTAAAAATCTTGGTGTCATTGTTACTCTTTTATTCTAGTTAATTACCGTATCTCGGTGCTATATTATTATTCCGCTTTTATTACCGTGAATACTATTTCTGTGGGAAATTTATTCCCAACACAGTCTTCCTGCATACAATATGAATTTTGCTGTCCAAGACCTTTGCCAACATTTTATCTAGCAGAGGTTGACATTGAGCCATTGATAATCGTTTTGCGTTTAATGAAACTCCAAGGTATCTGAACTAAAGAGACACCATTGAGAATGCCAATCTATGCAAACTTTGTTGTTGATCTTCCATTGAAACCCCTCCAAAATATATACAGCTTTTTTCTTGATTTGCAATCAGCTCAAATGAGTTAGAAAACTGATGAAAACAATCATATAGCATCTGAGTGCTGAACTCTAATCATTCTACTCTCCTTTACTCAGATCACGAAGATCCCACGTGGGAAGGCGCCTGTCTTCCAAACCGAGCCTAGTCGGTGACAGCATATAGGGGCGACACGCGCGTGAAAGCCGAGATGGGACAAGATTGTATCCCCTAGTCCTTCTTTACTTACTAGTCTTTCGATTTTTATTTTATATGAACTAAGCTTCAATGGGCAACCCCCACTTCCAACCGAAAGGTTGTGAGTTCGAGTCAGCCCAAGAGTAAGGTAGGAAGTTCTTGGAGTGAAGGATGCCGAGGTCTATTTGGAAACAGCCTCTCTACCCAAGGGTGGGTAAGGTCTGTGTACACACTACCCTCCCAAACTCCACTAAATGGGATTATATTGGGTTGTTGTTGTTGTTGTTAGCTTCAAAGGGCACCAAATTTTAAAAAGAACAAACATTTGGAATTTTATGCGAACTATTTTCAATGGGCACCATTTTTCTTTTATGCGATCTTAAGCATGCTAAAACATGTCGAAAACTATGAAGTATGTCGCATTTTTAAATAAAAGAAAATATTATTTCATTTAGAACAATCTACAAAAAAGGGTCCTATAAAATTAAAGTAGAACATATACTTATTTATTTATATAGTATGTTTAGGAAAAGGTTATTTATCTGATTTTATGATCTATAAACAAGAGACTCCTCAATGTGATTGAAAGTGAGGAAAGAAGCAATCCAAGGACAGCTCCTATCTATCTCAGAAGGGGCTACAAGAATTCTACAGCACACCTTTCCAAAGGATGTAAAAGCTTTAACCTTTCTATATAGCCAACAAGGAAGTTGGAAAATACACAATTGAATTTATGATTTTGACTCAAATTCTATATCATGACCACTACATACATTGTCCCTTGGGGTTCACACTTCATTATAGCGTTAAATATACGCTTGATTTTTATACCCTCATATTTTGCATTTATACAACTTAAAATTCAATCTAAAGATCATAATGTATGACATTCTAATCAATTACATGACCTAAATTCTATATCCAGGCTCCTTAAGTTTCTTACGATGGATGCATGAAACTTAAGAAATTGGTCGAATATCTTTAGTTTAGGCAGAAAAACTTAGCTTAGACTAGGCTAAATACAATTATAACGTACAACATAATACATATATGAACCTAAAATGAATTAGGCCAAATTATTGTGTCATCTTTGGACTCTACAAAGGAAGTAGAAAAAAATATATTAATTAAAACTTTATTGCTATAATTTCATAGTCATGGACTCGAAGGAAAAAAAAAAGAAGTTTTGCAAGTCAATTGTAAATCATTATTATTTTTATAATTTTGAAGAGTATTTTTGTAGTGATGGATGAAAATAATGCACTCTTATCAGAAGGGAAAAAACAAAAAAGAGAAAAAAGAAAAGAATGCAACCAATTTTTGAAATTTAACATACCGCCTTAATAAAGTGCCATATATAGGAGAAAAAACGAACGCCAGCCCCATCGGCAACATAAGAGCCTCTTTACTGAACTCTGTTTTCTTGTCTTCTTCAACAAATAAAATTTGCGCCCAATTTTTTTTCCCAATGGAAGTAAGAACAACTCATAAAGTAATCAGAGATAGAGAAAGATGATTATGCAGAAGATGAATGTAGAAGACCCAGAAAAGGTGGAAGAAGAAGAAGAAAAACAACTAGAAGTTGAAAATGGTTCAAGAAAACAGAAGTCAACTTCAATTTCCTCCAGTGGGGAAAATGATTCCCTTCAAGAAAACGTTATAGAAATTCCGATCGAGTATAACAATATTGTTTTCTGCAAATTTTTATGTGAAACTGATGTTAGTGAGTCATGTAGTGTGTCGATTGAAAAGAAGGATGCAGAAGATCATTTCCCTTGTCTTGCACCAGGTAAGTCCAAGATTTTAGAATTTGCAGATTGTCGTGGGAACAATATCGCAATGGAATTTGTGCGCACAAATTTTGGAGATTACTATCTTAGATCAGGGTGGGAGAGATATAGGGGTGAACACAAGTTGGAGCATGGGGACGTGTTAACTGTTTATAAGATAGAAATACAAAAAAAGTATTTCTACATAATTGACTGTAATAAACTGACACCAGAAGAGGTACAAGACAATGAGCAATTGGTCATAACAAAATTGATTGCTACTCTACAAGATCCCAAGTATGTTTTTCTATTCAAAATTTGCTATATTCCACTTTTCTTGAATCTTGAATAAGGCTATTCATTCTTTTATGCAGTGCATCAATAGTGGAAGAACCAGTGGTTGCTAAGAATTTACGCTATAAAGATCTTTATGAAAATTCCAATGGCATAAAGTTAGAGCTACCAAAGAAAGAAGTAGAAGAGAATCTACATGATCTTCCTCTTCCTCAAGTAGGAGGACAAGTAATTCTACCTTTATTTGATCCAATTGGAAAAGAAGTTATTCAAATGGCATTGATGCATACTGAGCAGGACGAGTACTATTTGGGAGGAAGAGAATGGGAGGAATATGCAGCAAAGCACGCCTTGTTAATTTTTGACACCGTCTTTGTTAACAAGGTAACTGTGAACAGAGATGAGCTAAGTCCGAGTGCAGAATTTATTTGGGAAAAGGTCAATGATCAAACAGGCAAATTAGATGATCAGCTTGTTAACAACTCCTTTCTCTATCAAATCAGTTATCAGCTAAGATCCGTGAAACCCAACAAGAAACCAAAACATGAATTAGGCCAAACAGAGAATACTACTTCAGCACCTGCTTCTACTACTACTACTAGGACAACTACTAATGCTGGCAATTGTAACGACAGAAAGGGTAAAGGTGTAGCCATTCCTCAAAGTGAGCCAGAGTATGATAGTGATGATGCCTATTGGCTCTCATACTCCGATTGATCAATCGGGTGTTACTAGTCTATCGGGTACAGTGGGTTGTATTTCATTGTAATACATTCATTCAGCGTGATTAGCCCTCAAACTAGTTAGTTTCATACATTTTCAGTTCACTTTCATACTCAAACGCACAATGGTAGTGCGTAGATGTTCATGCTCAAATTTTTTACATGTTAATCTGCTGTTCTCTCATTTTTGTCGTGTCATCGGTGAAGAGGCAATTAACATGTCTAATACTTTGAACATTCTTTTTGGTAGCTACACGAGTTTAACTTGGGAGGAAGTTTTTCAGCAGAAACCCCTGCTTTCTTAAATTGTTATTTAATTGCTAGTCTTTTCTTTCTAGTTACTTTTAACTGCTCAAGTTATGGTAAACACTAACATCAACAACAACAATAACCCAGACCTTACCCTACGCTGGGGTAGAGAGATTGTTTCCAAATAGAACCCCGGCATCTTTCCCTCCAAGAACTTCCCACCTTGCTCTTGGGGAGACTCGAACTCACAACCTCTCGATTAGAAGTGGGGGTTGTTAGAATAATGATTCCGACTAAAATACAATAGCCTTCATATCGAACAATTTGGAACAACAACATGAGCGGAAGCGTACCTGAATCCATTTGTGGAAATCCTTAAGCCTCCATTGATGATGGTTTGAAAGTGTTTGGCTCCTTGTTCCTTAATCCCAACTTCAAGATTGTCTTGAAGTTATCCAAGAGTTTCACAAGAGTGTTTCACAAGAATTTCTTCCAAACAATAATAACCAAATTGGAGTATAGTTTTCCACAAAAATATGCAAGACAAGAAAAATGATTATCTTAATTCAATGGGAGGAAGAAGATAATTGTCTTGCTATAATGTGGGAACCATAACCCCCACTTTATAACAAATGAGTTACAAACTCAAGAGTCACAAGCATGTAACCATGGTTACATATATGTAACCTTAGTTAGCCCATCATTAACTAAGGTTACCCTTTTGGGTATCTACACTTTAGTCCTACACTTTATATGACAATACATTGGCCCCCTTAACATAATGTCCATAAGACCACAAAATTAGGCCAAACCAAAAGATAGCACATAACATATAATTTATCCATATATTGTTCATATGTATGTAGATATAAGTCCATATATCTTACAATCTCCCACTTGGACGAGATACACATACATATGTACAAACCTTAGCATTATATGTTACAATATAACCTTAGGAGCTCAAAATTGCTATCACAATATAATTGTCATGAACAATCTGGTCCATCAATCATACCAACATAGGAACTAAGAGCTCTTAGTTACTCTTGCGTAACTAGAACAAACATAGATCACGTATATCAATATAACCAACGACATGGATCAAGTGTAGGTATGTAGCATGGAAATAACATAAAGTGTGGTCAATAGAATGTCTATTTCCAACTGGTTCTCTTTATTGAGATCAATCATAAACTGTAAGAGTACAAAAACTTTAAAACTGAATATCTGCGCAGATATAACTGAATTACTGAATTTCTGAATATAATGGACAATACATAAATGTACAATACAAACTCCCACAAAAATACATAATCCTTATCTGATTTGACACCCATACAAGCAATATGCTCATGAAATACTTTTGGTGTCAATCCCTTAGTGAGCGGATCCGCAAGCATGGAGTTTGTACTAATGTACTCAATGCACAATTGTCCATTTTGTACTCTTTCTTTAACAACCCGAAATTTGATGTCCATATGTTTTGTTTTCGTCAAACTACTGTTGTTATTAGCATAAAGGACTGCCGATCTGTTGTCGCATAATAACCTAATTGGCTTTTTAATGCTATCAACAATGCGTAGTCCACCAACAAAATTTCGCAGTTATAATGCCTCATTGGATGCTTCATAACATGCCATAAATTTCGCTTCCATGGTGGAAGTGGCCGTAAGAGTTTGCTTAATGCTTCTCCAAGAGATAGCACCGCCAGCAAGCATGTAAATATAGCCTGAAGTAGAGTTCAAACTATCCTGACATCCAGCAAAATCAGAATCGGTATACCCAATGATCTCAAGCTGGTCCGATTTCCGGTATGTAAGCATGTAATCCTTTGTTCTCTATAACTACCTCATGACCCTTTTGGCTGCCTTCCAATGGTCCATTCCCGGATTGCTTAGATATCTGCCTAACATCCCAACAATGTATGCTTTATCAGGTCGTGTACATACCTGAGCATACATCAGACTACCTACAGCCGAAACATAAGGCGTCTTCTGCATTTCCGAAATTTCATAATTATTATTTGGGCACTGTTTGAGACTAAACTTGTCTCCCTTAGCAACAGGGGTGTTGCCTGGTTTACAATCCTGCATGCCAAATCTTTTCAGAACCTTATCGATATAGCCCTTTTGTGACAAACTGAGAACACCTTTGGAGCGATCTCGTTGTATCTGAATTCCTAATACAAAAGAAGCTTCACCAAGATCTTTCATTTCAAATTTCTTTGAAAGAAATTTCTTAGTTTCATGCAATAATGCTATATCATTATAGGCAAGCAGTATGTCATCGACATATAAAACCAGAAAAATATACTTACTCCCACTGAACTTATGGTATATACAATCATCAGCAATATTCGGTTCAAAACCAAAAGATGTAATGACTGCATGAAACTTATAATACCATTGACGGGAAGCCTGCTTGAGCCCATAGATGGATTTCTTTAATTTGCAAACCCTTTTCTCTGATTCATCCGAAACAAAGTTTTCAGGTTGCACCATATAAATTGTTTCCTCAATGTCACCATTGAGAAACGTTGTCTTAACATCCATCTGATGAAGCTCAAGATCAAAATGTGCTACTAATGCCATTATAGTCCTGAAATAGTCTTTAGACGAAACTTGGAGAGAAAGTCTCTTTATAATCAATGCCTTCCTTTTGAGTGTAGCCTTTTGCGACAAGACGAGCTTTATACTTAATAACATTGCCCCCTGAATCCCCTTTGGATTTAAAAATCCATTTACAACCAATAGGTTTAATACCTTCGGGCAATGTAACAAGCTCCCAAACGTCATTATCGCTCATAGACTTCATCTCATCATTCATGGCATCAATCCACTTTTGAGAGTTAGAACCCTTAATGACTTGACGGAAGTTGATTGGATCATCTTCCTCAAGTCCAATATCACTTTCTTGTTCTTGGAGAAATACAACATAATCATCCGGAATTGCATTTCTCCTCTCTCTAGTGGATCTCCTTAATGGCACTTCAGTTTCTTGAGGTTGTTGAGTTTGATTTTCATTAGTAATTCCAGGATCCTGATTGGGGAGATTTTTCGAGATTGTCTTGAACTGGAGTTGTATGATCCGTGTCAGGAATGAGAACACCCTGACCAAGATCAACAACTTGAGGGAAAGACACATGTTCTTCCTCAAAGACAAAATCTCTAACAACTTTATCTCCCCACCCCCCAAACTCAATATCCTCAAAAAACCTAGCATTACCCGTCTCAAAATTAGTTCTAGAAGTGGGATCATAAAACTTAAAACCCCTGGACCTTTCAGAGTATCCAACAAAATAGCTACTAACCGTCTTAGCATCCAGTTTCCTTTCATTCGGCCTATAAGGCCTTGCCTCAGCTGGACAACCCCAAATGTGTAAATGCCTAATACTGGGTTTATGCCCAGTCCAAAGTTCATATGGGGTTTTGATTGTAGCTTTAGTTGGAACTCTATTAAGAATATAAGCTGCGGTTTTTAATGCTTCTCCCCAGAGTGAGTCTGGCAAAGTAGTACGACAAATCATACTTCTTACCATATCCTTAAGGGTCCGATTTTGTCTCTCAGCTACACCATTCATCGTAGGACTTCCTGGCATAGTATACTGAGGGACGATCCCACACTCATCTAGGAATTTAGCAAATGGCCCTGGACGTTGTTCACCTGAACCATCATATCTGCCATAGTATTCACCACCACGGTCAGATCTAACGGATTTAATTCTTTTGCTTAGTTGATTTTCAACTTCGGCCTTAAATGATTTGAACACGTCTACGGATTGGGAATTTTCATGAATAAGATATAGGTACCCATAACGAGAGTAATCGTCTATGAATGTGATAAAGTATTGTTGACCATTCCTACAAGGAGTAGGAAATGGCCCATAAATATCCGTATGTATCAATTCTAAGACGTCCGAAGCTCTCTTAGCACCTAATCTCGTCTTGTTTGTTTGTTTGTTTACCCTTGATACACTCAACACAAATATCCGAATTTGAGGAATCAAGAGAATCAAGAATGCCATCTGACACGAGCTTCTGAATTATTTGAATGGATATGTGACCCAAACGTTTATGCCAGAGTGATATAGAATTCTCATTAGTTAATTTTCTTTTGGTACCACTTAAACTTGTATGCAAGGTTTCATTATTTGAGGTTATTGTATCAACCAAATATAGGCTATCAAATGTTGATAAAAGACCAGTACCGATAAGATTTGAATTCTGAAAGAGACTAACTTTATTGTCACCAAAAGAACATGAATAACCGGATATGTCCAATTTGGGAACAGAAATTAAATTCCGTCTAAAAGACGGCACAACAAAAGTCTCATCCAAATCTAAATAAAAACCGGTCTTAAACAACAGCCTAACCTTTTCCAATAGCCTCAACTGGCACCTTCTTGCCATCATCCACATAGATGTATCTTTCACCATCATTTGATTTTCGGCAGTTCAGGCAACCCTGCATAGATATACTTATGTGAGTAGTAGCAGCAGAATCTACCCACCAAGATCCTTAGGTACCGAAATTAAATTAACTTCAGAACAAACAAGAGAAAGAAATGTACCTTTTTTCGCACGCCAAGCGTGGTACTTGGTACAATCCTTCTTCACATGATTAGTCCCCTTATAGAAAAAGCAACCTAATTCAGTAATTTCAACCTTAGGTTCCTTATGTTGCTTATTCTTGGGCCTTGCAACCGCAACTTCCTTACCTTTCCTCTTCTTCATATCCTTAGAAGAGGATGCCAAATGAGCACTTTCAGTCTTATCTTGCTTTATCCTTTCCTCCTCTTGCACACAATGTGAAATGAGCTCGTTAAGAGTCCATTTCTCCTTCAGGCAGTTGTAACTGACCTTAAACTAATTAAAGTGTGCAGGAAGAGATATCAAAACTAAGTACACAAGCAGTTCCTCAGGTAATACTAGCTTGAGTGACTTAAGTTTCGAAGCAAGATGAGACATTTCCAAAATGTACTCCCTAATGTTTCCCTTGCCCTTATACCTCATGGAAACAAGTTTACTCAATAGTGTACTTGTTTTCGCCTTTTCGTTTTGTTCAAAACGCTTTTCAAGGTTTTCAATGAAAACTTTGGCATTAGCTTCATCATTCATAGTGCCCCTGAATGATTCCGGAATTGCACGTTTCATGATCATTAGACTCATGCGATTCGAGCGTTCCCACTTCTCCATCTCCCTCCTTTCATCAGGAGAGGATGTATCCTCAAGAGAAGCAGGTTGCTCATTCCTAAGTGCAAGGTCAAGATCCATGCAACCGAGAACGATCATAATGTTCTCTTTCCATTCCTTATAGTTTGTGCCGTTAAGCACAGGGATGCTATTGATGTTGGCAGATATCGAAGCAGCAGAAGAATTAACTGAAAATAGAACAAAAGGAATACTTAATACATGCTTACAATTACATGAACTTTAACATTACTTTATAGATTCAAAATAGGCAAATCCCATTACAAGATACCTAGCACAACATTGATTTTAGTCTTTGGACAGAAAATCAACTTGTAAGTGGTACTCTTGGTGTAGTGATCAAATATTGACAATAAACTCATGTCAAATATCAAGTATTCCTTTGGGCCGACTTAATATTCACATGGAAAACCAAATAATTGTCACATATTTATCACCACATCATGTTCGAATTCTTGCTAAATAACAACCTTCCTTTGGGCCGGTGTTAAACGCATGGAAGACTAACATCCACAGTCATCTTATATTTCTAGATCAATCAATCTACACAATAGAGGTTACTTTGGCCACATAATGCTTCAATTGACTAATCTAAAATATTAGATTTTAAAAACTTTAGTTCCTTAAGCCATATTATGAATCTAAACTTAATATGTTACATGTTTTGACATGCAACATCTGAATATTAATTGTTTTAGACTTAGTTGGACAATTCCAAAATCTGAAGTTTGATGGACTAAAACAATTAATATAAAAACTGAATATTAATGTATAAAACATTAATAATTTAATAAAAACTTAATATTAATTGACATATTATAAATATTCAATTAAAATCTGAAACTTAAAAGACTTAAAACGTTTTATTAATTATAAAAAAAACGTTTCTTACATTATGTCTTCATTAAACAGCCAAAACAAAACGTTTTCAGCAATTAACTGCCTGATAATCGATTATCAGGTCCTTGATAATCGATTATCAGGGCTTGCTGGTCCAGGATAATCGATTATCTTAAACAGATAATCAATTATCCTGGCATTCCGTAATTTCTTAATTTTGCTGAAAATTGCAATAATCGATTATTCAAAATTGAATAATCGATTATTCCACCGTTCGGTTTCAAAATTTTTTTATGAACTTAATTGCATAATCGATTATGCTCAATGCATAATCGAATATGCTACTGTTCTGTCCCAAAAATTTTACGACAAAAATTGACATAATCGATTATCAAAAAATTGAAAATCAATTATTCCCTGTTTCTGTTTTGCAAAATTTTGATTAACATATTCAACATAATCGATTATATTTCCAGTATAATCGATTATATTATTGTTCTATCCAACGACTTAACATGTTTTTCAACAAGAAACTTAAACATGGAATCATGTTTCTCATCAACCAAAATCATGCAAAATTCAATGTTTCAATTCAAGTAAAGATAACATGATATTGAAACATCAAAGTTCATCAGAAACATAACATTCATAAAATCATGCTATTTCATGGTACTAGAATTTCATAAACAAAATTCTAACTTAACTTGAACATGAACTTTATATAACATGAATCTTATGAACATCCAAATTATCCAAATATGAAGGTGGCTCTGATACCAATTGTTAGAATAATGATTCTGACTAAAATACAATAGCCTTCAAATCGAATAATTTGGAACAACAACAACATGAGTGGAAGCGTACCTGAATCCATTTGTGGAAATCCTTAAGCCTCCGTTGATGATGGTTTGAAAGTGTTTGGCTCCTTGTTCCTTAATCCTAACTTCAAGATTGTCTTGAAGTTATCCAAGAGTTTCACAAGAGTGTTTCACAAGAATTTCTTCCAAACAACAATAACCAAATTGGAGTATAGTTTTCCACAAAAATATGCAAGACAAGAAAAATGATTATCTTAATTCAATGGGAGGAAGAAGATAATTGTCTTGCTAAATGTGGGAACCATAACCCCCACTTTATAACAAATGAGTTACAAACTCAAGAGTCACAAGCATGTAACCATGGTTACATATATGTAACCTTAGTTAGCCCATCATTAACTAAGGTTACCCTTTTGGGTATCTACACTTTAGTCCTACACTTTATATGACAATACATTGGCCCCCTTAACATAATGTCCATAAGACCACAAAATTAGGCCAAACCAAAAGATAGCACATAACATATAATTTATCCGTATATTGTTCATATGTATATAGATATAAGTCCATATATCATACAGGGGTTGCTTACCATCAGAGCAACTGCTCTTGTTAAAATAAAACAGGAGACATGAGTTTTTTCGGATGTGTTTGACATAAACACAAACACTTGGGGAATGATTTAAATTGGTAAATTTTTTTGGCGGCAAAGAGAACTATATGAAATACGTTGATTTGTACTTCCTGGTCTAATTTTAATCTGGAAACGTACACGTATTAAATTTGTTCCATTGTCCCTCGAGTTTGTCTAAGAGCTCGTAGCCAATGAAAAATTTAAAATTAAGTCGTTCCGAAAATGGAGTAAATCATGTTACCTTCTCAAGGAAAAAAGGAGTAAATCCAAGATGCCACCTTGACACTTCCTAATGTGATAACAGACTTATATTTTCTAGTTTACTCGACGACAAACAAAATAATATAGTTCCTAATTTCCTACTCGTTTACTTTTAAAAAAAAAAAGTAAATGGAGATTATATTACTAAACAAAAGGTTACATAGTCAATACTACATAATTCCTGGGAACATTACTATTTGCCTAAAGTGGCAACGCTATTACAAACAAAAGTAGGAAGATACTTAATATTTTTACCGATTCCTTGCTTGTTCCTGTTTAATTCAAGGTCACCAAAAGGGAAGGACAGGCAAGGTAAAAACATTTAGCTGGGCTGAAGTGTTTAACAACTTCCTTTGCTAGGAGGTACGCTACTTCATTTCCTTCTCTGAAGTTATGCGCGAGAGTTGGGAGCTAAAGCTGGTGTATTAACAATCTGCAGTCAAAATAGTATTAGATAAATATTGGTAGTCTTTATATATGAGTTTGATGATTCCCTTGTAGTCTGTTTTAATTTCCATCTTGGGCAAATTCATCTATTTTGCAAGCTTTAGTCCTTTTTGTAAAGCCATTAATTCAGCTGGTATGGATGATACTGCATGGCATGACTTATGGAAACTAAGGATCCCGTCTCAATTGCTATTTCTATTTCTGAATGCTCCATCTAGTACAGCTTCCATAGTAATTTTTGAAAAAGCTCCATCTATATTTAATTTAACCGTACCAATCAGAGGTTTTTCCCAGTTGATATCAATCTTGATTTTTAAATTTTAAAAGGGTTTTTCTTTTTCCAGTAAAGAAGTTAAATTCCCAAGCTTGTTGAAGAACTTTTGAGACATAAAGATCAGGATCTATGTTGTTGAATTTCTACTAGTTTACTCGACAATGCATGTTGTGAAATCTATAGTGAAAATAAAAGGGAAGAAAAGAAAGAAATATTTGGTCATAGGGGCTAGAGATAGATCCAAGATTCGAATATTGCAGGTGTCAATGTTATGGATATAGTATATATGTCACTACCTATAAAGACAGTAGGAATAATGGGTTGGGTCGGTGTCGGTAGTTTTTGGTTAATTCGAATATGCCTTTCATTCAAAAAAATAAATAAATTCGATTTTAGTTCAAATTTTTAACGCTTAATTGAAACACATTCTAAAATTAAATTGCAGAGAAAAAAATAATATTTCATGAAAGAGCGCCTCCAATAATATAAAAACTGCTTAAAGAGTAGCTTAACTACTATATATTCTTTGTTTGACTAGATTAATTAACTTGTATTGTTCTTGAATTAATTTTTTATTTTAATTGTTGATAGGAAGGTGTGGTGGTCGAGCATTAGGGTTATAGGTTAGGAGGTAATGGAGCTCTTTTCTACTTCGTACCAGATGAGAGGCTAGTCTAATAGGGTTATGTCCTAGCCTGCTAGTGGTTATTGTTGTGTCCACACTTTTCTTTCACTTATCATAGTACCAAGCCTTACTTACGTTCTACTGTTCTTGTTTTTATCAATTTTCTGGTACTCATGATGCTATCAGTATTTCTATGGTTTATGTTGATATTATCGATATACTATCTCTTTTGTCCCTTAAGTTGAGGATCTATAAAAAACAGTCACATTACCCTTTTGGGGTAGGGATAAGGTCTATGTACACTCTACCATCTCAGACCCTACTTGTGAAATTTTAATAAATTATTGTTGTTATTTTTGTTGTAACTGTTGAGTTATATGACAATTATTTTCAAAGAAAAACCTTCAACATTCAATCCATGATATTTGACTCAAAATGACTATCATCAAGCCATTTAACATTTTTTAACATATAAATTAATATTGCTTCATTGAAAAAAAAAAATTATACGTGTTAGAATATATGATAAATATATTCTGACAGATTGTATATATCATCTTTGCTAGGTGTATGTTTAGTTCCTAATATATATCTAGTTCGTTTCCTTAATAATAGCCTAATTATACTCTTGTATTTGGTGTATATAAACGGATTATTATAAGGAAATAAGAGGGGGAATTAATCTCTTTCATGGTATCATAGGTCTAGGGAAACATCAGAAGCGAAATCCTCAACTTCAAATACAATGCGAGCTGGAACGGGGTTGCCTTAGCTACTGTGGTGCTCCTTCACCTTTCTCGGTCTTCCGCAGCCTCCGCCCTCTTCTTCTTCTTCTTCTTCTTTCTTCTTCTTCTTCTTCTTCTTCTTCTCAATCACCATTCCTGACTCAAAATCGTCTTTTCATCCTACTCTTGTTGTATCCAACATCAAGAATCATGTTTCCATCACCCTTGAGATGGAGAACGTACAATATTCCACATGGGCAGAACTCTTTAAGATTCACGCACGATCCCATAGAGTAATTGATCATATTATTCCTTCGGAGATGGGCAAGGAGAAACTGCCTCAAAAAGAGGAGGAGAAAGAATTTTGGTCAACTCTTGACGCTACCGTTCTACAGTGGCTTTACGCTAATATATCTCATGATCTTTTACATACAATTCTTGAACTCGACACCACAGCAATGGAGGCTTGGAATAGATTGCCTGACATATTCCAGGATAATAAACACCCTCGTGCTGTCACCCTTGAGTAAGACTTCACTCATGTAGACATTGTAGATTTTTCGAATGTCTCTGCCTACTGTCAACATCTAAAATCTCTGGCGGATCAACTCAAGAATGTTGACTCTCCTGTAGACAAGAATAGATCGTTCTTTAACTGGTCTCTGGCCTTACTGATCCCTACAAAGGTGTGGCCACTCTTATTCACCAACGTGAAGCTTTGCCCCTATTTTATCAAGCCCGTTCGATGCTCACTATTAAAGAGGTTGGCCTTGCTAAGAAGGCGGCCCATAGCGCCTCATCTGCCAGGGTTGCTCGCTTTTTGGGTGGCTCTCATGATGATTTTAATCATTCCTCTTCCTACTGTAATATTAATAATGGGAAGAGGAACCTCAACCGCAGAACTAATTGAGGGAAAACTCGCAGCAACAATGGTGGTCGTGGAGGTGGCAAATGGGGTAATGCAGACCGTGGTGGTCAGATTGGTAGTGGGCAGCAGCCAGCAGGACAGCACCCTCCGCCCTATACTCCATGGTCTGGCGGGCAGCAGGGCCTTGGATGGCACCGTGGGATACTTAGGCTATACCACCATTTCCATACCCTTCTAATTCATGGACCAGACCCACCTATGGACAGCAGCAGCAATCACACTCGGGTATACTTGGACCCCGACCCCCGCAGGCCTACACAGCGTCCCCAACTCCAAGGGATGTTGAAGCAGCAATGCATACTCTTGGTATCACTCCTTCGGATACAAATTGGTACATGGACACAGGTGCCACTTCTCACATGACATCCACAAAAGGTAACCTTACGTCTTATTTTAATAAGAGCAATAAACATGGTATAACTGGTGGTAATGGTCAATCTATTCCAATTTAGGGCTACGGTCACACGGAATTGACTTCCCCGTGTCCTCCCTTAAAATTAAACAATGTCCTTCATGCCCATCATCTTGTTAAAAATTTGGTGTCTGTCTGAAAATTTACAACTAATAACTTTGTCTTTGTTAATTTTGATCCCTTTGGGCTTTCTGTGAAGGATTTTCATATGGGCAGGCTGGTAATGAGGTGTGACAGTCGGGGATATCCTTATCTCATCACAAATTCAGTCCCTTCACAATCTACTTTTGTTTCTTTGGCACCATCCCTTTGGCATGATCAATTGGGTCACCCCGGAGCACCTGTTTTGAACTCCCTTAAGAAGAATAAATTAATTGCTTGTAATCAAATTAGAGACTTTCATATTTGTCATTATTGTCCTCTTGGAAAACATGTTAAGTTGCCATTTTATGCTTCAATTTCTAGCACTTTGATGCCATTTGATATTATACATAGTGATCTTTGGACGTCACCCATTTTGAGTTCATCGGTTCATAGATATTATGTCTTGTTTGTAGATGATTATTCTAAATTTTTGTGGACGTTTCCTTTATCGCAAAAATCACAAACTTTTTCCAAATTTTGACTTTCAAGACCTTTATTCGAACTCAATTTGAGCGGGACATAAAGAGTATACAATGTGATAATGGCACTGAATTTTATAATGGCCCTTTTTGGGACTTCTGCAAAGACAATGGTCTATCGTTTCATTTATCATATCCTCATACATCCCCTCAAAACAGGAAAGCCGAAAAACAAATCCGTATGATTAATAACATTGTTCGTACCTTATTGGCCCATGCTTCTGTTCCTCCTTATTTTTGGCATCATGCTTCGCAAATGGCAACTTACCTTCTCAATATCCTTCCTCATAAGCTATTAAATTATCAATCCCCTATTTGCATTCTTTATCAGAAGGATCCGTCTTATTCCCATCTTCGGTTGTTTGGATGTTTATGTTATCTTCTTATCCCCTCTACACTCATAAACAAACTCCAACCCTGGTCAACTCCTTGTGTTTTTTTGGGTATTCGTCACATAACCATGGGTATAAATGCTTTGATTTGTCATCTAAAAAATCATCATTAGCCGTCACGTAATATTTGATGAGACATGATTTCCCTTTGCCAAGTTACATGCTCCTAAAACTCACATGTATCAGTTTCTGGACGATGGACCATCTCCCTACATGGTCCATCATTTCACTACTCCCACGAACCCACCGGTTGCACCACTTCCTATCTCACCGACGTCCATATCGCCAGGCCCAGCCAGTGGATCTACCTCGTCCACTAGGTAAAATAATCCTCCCCGCTTGCTTGCCGAGCCCAACTTCTCCTATCATACTCCCACCTAGCTCTCCTCCTCGTCCAACCCCGATATCTCACTCTAGTCTACCCCACAGGTCCTGTAGGAGTCAGCATGAGACCTACATATCTAAGAAGTCTTTCAACCTTCTTACATCCGTATCTAAATCCCCTCTACCCCGTAACCCGATGTCTGCT
The DNA here is from genome assembly GCA_034376525.1 of Nicotiana benthamiana. Lineage (NCBI taxonomy): Eukaryota > Viridiplantae > Streptophyta > Magnoliopsida > Solanales > Solanaceae > Nicotiana > Nicotiana benthamiana. Next base: position 9,712,269 of record CM067338.1, on the reverse strand, counting down.
CTTCGTGACCCGAATTGGAAATGGATATGGATGATGAATATAATGCTGTTATTCAAAATAAGACGTGGGAGTTGGTGCCCCATCCTCCAAATGTTAATGTAATTCGGTATATGTGGATTTTTGCTCATAAAGAAAAAATTTGATGGTTCGTTTGAAAGGCATAAAGCTCGTCTTGTAGGTGATGGTAAAACTTAACAGGTTGGCGTGGATTATGGTGAGACGTTTACTCCAGTAGTCAAACCGGCCACTATTCGCACGGTTCTCAGTTTGTCTCTTTCAAAGGCTTGGCCGATTCGTCAACTTGACGTCAAAAATGCTTTCTTACATAGCGAACTCAAGGAGATTGTTTACATGTATCAACCTTTGGGGTATCAGGATCCTGATAGACCTAATCATGTGTGTTTGGTGAAGAAATATCTTTAACGGCTTAAACAGGCTCCACGAGCGTGGTATAAGAGATTTTCTGACTCTGTCCATACTCTTAGGTTTTCTCATAGTACTTCAGATCATTCTTTGTTCATTTATCGTCGAGGTATTTCTATGGCTTATCTTTTATTGTATGTCGATGATATTATTTTGACTGCTTCCTCTGATGAGCTTCGCCAGTCTATCATATCACTTCTTAGCTCAAAGTTTGCTATGAAGAACTTGGGCCATTTGAGCTATTTTTTGGGCATTGCCGTCACTCATCATACCGGCAGTTTATTTTTATCTCAAAAGAAATATGCGGCTGAGATCATTGACTGAGCTGTCATGTCATCGTGTAAGCGATCTCCTACTCCAGTTGATATAAAACCGAAGCTTGGTCCTACTACAAGCAAACCTGTTGAGGATACATCTATTTATAGGAGTCTTGCAGGGGCACTTCAATACCTTACATTCACGAGACCCCATATAACTTATGATGTGCAACAGGTATGCTTATTCATGCATGACCCGAGGGATGAGCACATGCAAACTCTTAAGCGCATCGCGCGCTACCTACATGGTACTCTGGATTTTGGTCTTCACCTTTATCCATCTTCCACATCCACTCTTGTCTCGTAACTGATGCTAATTGGGGAGGGTGCCCCGATACACAACGTTCAACGTCAGTTTATTGTGTCTTTATGGGTGATAACTTGATCTCTTGGTCCGCCAAACGTCAAGCTACTTTATCCCGTTCTAGTGCAGAGGTAAAATACCGAGGGGTTGCCAATGTGGTTTTTGAGTCATGTTGGTTGCGAAGCTTGCTTTTGGAACTTCATTGTCCTATTCCACGAGCTACATTGGTATACTGTGATAATGTTAGTGCCATATATCTTGCTGGTAATCATGTTAAGCATCAACTCACTAAGCATATTGAGATAGATATTCATTTGTACGGGAAAAGGTGGCTCATGGCCAGGTTCGAGTGTTACATGTCCCTTCTCGTTATCATATCGTTGATATCTTCACCAAGGGCCTTCTGTTGGTGTTATTTGAGGATTTTCGGGGCAGTCTTAGCATTGGGTGACCTCCCGCTCTGGCTGCGGGGGTGTGTTAGAATATATGATAAATATATTCTGACAGATTGTATATATATCATCTTTGCTAAGTGTCCTATTATATAGCTAGTTAGTTTCCTTAATTATAGCCTAATTATACTCTTGTATTTGGTGTATATAAACGGATTATTCTAAGGAAATGAGAGGGGGAATTAATCTCTTTCAATACGCTAATTAAATTAATTCAAATTACCTATCGAAAATAGTTACTCATAAGTAAGGTATCATGATAGAAACAAAATAAGAATTTGAATTTTAAAAAAAAGAAGAAGAGAGACTTCGCAAATAAAAGTAAGAAAAGGAGGGAAAGAACCGAAAAAGACGGAAAAGAGGTGAGCCCAACTAAAAATAAAGGAAATCTTAATAAGTAGAACGATAAATACATATACAACCGATCCAATTTGGAATTATTTTTTATTTTGGCACTCTATCTCTACCTTGTTTCATTTTGTCCTCCCAACATTATTTTACATATTTTTGCTCTCCAACTCTATTTTTTATGTTCCACTTTAACACAAAACTTGAAACCAGTACAAGAAATATAACGTATGTTTAAAGAAATCTGAGGTGTAATAAATATCCAATTAAATATCGCCACCTAATTTTTTTTATCTATATCAAACGAGTCAACACTAAAATACTTGAGCACGATCATATTTTAGTATGGTCAGGTCAATACTAAAATACCTGCAGATGGAGTCACTGAACTACATTTGTAGGTAGGAAGGCAGCGGCTTTCTTTAACTTACAAGCCATATTCATTTTTGGCTTTGGAGTCTTGGAGGTCCAGAACCTCTTTCTTTTTTTATCCTTTGTCGGTTCGGGGTCAGGGGCGAAACCTCCTCCTTCCCAGACGAGGGGGCTCATGATAGCATCTTTTCCGAGTCCTACATGAAAAGTAGTCAAGTAATTATGAAAAGGAACATTTTAGCAATGTCACACCTCTTTTTTTCCCCACAACCCAATTGCGAGGTTGAGTTAGAAGAGTTTTTTCAATTAAAGTGACGTTTTGAAAAGGGATTATTTATTATTTAGAGTCGCCACTTGGAATTGAGTTTTGGTGTTCCATGTCACCTTTTATTTGAATCCCTTTTCAAAAGGAAGGTTTGACTTTTAAAAGGTGACTTGGAACACAAAAACTCAATTCCAAGTGGCGACTCTAAATAATAAATAATCACTTTTCAAAACGTCAATTTAATTGAAAAAACTCTTGTAACTCAACCTCGCAATTGGGTTATGGGGAAAAAAAGAGGTGTGACAGCCGTGGCGACTCTGTTGGGGAGAATTAATAAGAATTCGAGCTTTGTATATTGATTCTTGTTTGGCTTTTATCATATTTTGGATATTATTGTATTTGGAAGCCTAATGTGCTATTTGTCGCTTGTTTACCGCTTTAATATTTATTTGAACTGTGATATAAATTGTATCCTCTCTCGCACTCCTCTGAGTCTTTTGATATGTAGTTATGTTGTGTTTGCCTACCAACATCACAAAACTTCTGTCTTGAGATAAAGAAAGTTAGCCTACCAGTTTCTGGTGAAAGATTTAGCCACACATGTTTAGGCGGGAGAGTCGCTAGCTAGCCAGTGCTGTTCTACTACTGGTGACGCTTGACGCTCCTCGGCTCTGTCTGTCCACCCGGGTAAGCCAGGTCTAGATACCATCTCCTTTAGGATTTGAAAACTTAGAAGAACAAGCCACAAGCAATGAACATCCGTAGTAAGTTACGCTTTATTTGCATCATGTGTATTGAACTTAGCGGGACTCGGCACAGGGGCCGGGCCCTTCTAGGACAGGTACCAATTTTTCGGACCAACATGTTCATATTTATGTGCTATATGTAACGTTATTTGGTAGGCTTCACTCAAATGTTGACCGGCTTTGGGATAGAACTAAACAAGGATAAGTAAAGAGGAAATTTTCAAGTTTTCATAAAATACCATTTTTTAAAAATAAAACATTGAAAGGTTTTGGTATATCAGCTAACAATTTTAAAATAGTTTTCTTTTTTTTTAGTTACTGAACTACACGGGTTTGATTCTTACCAGATGTGAGATATTTAGGCAACCTTCATCAGGTTCAACCCCATTTTAAATAAACAAAAAAAAGGAATAAAGAAAAAAAAAAGGTTTTATGGATTATTAGTTATTATTTATTATTATTATTTTTTCAAATAATGATAATATAGTCACTTTGTCATATTTTTAACCAGTTTTTCCCTTCCACCCGGTCTTTTTGTCGAAATAGCCTTTGAAACCTACATCGAAAATGCAAAATGGAAGGCTAGTTGTTTTTTACAAAAAAAAGGTTATTTTAGGCATTTTGTTTTTTAATGACTATTACTAATTTAATTTTTTTTAGTCCCACAATTTGGTTTTTATTTTTATTTTTTTCTTTTCTTTTTCTTTCAGACCCGAGAAATCGGAATTTTGTGTCAATAGTATATTTAACTAAAACCTAACCCCATGTCTGGATAAACAGGTGCACCATGAGTGGAAAAAGAGGTGAGTCTGAAAAGAGGACCAGGTCAGAAGGGATATCAGACTTTCTTATTGTTGATCAGATACCACAATTATTGTAGGATTGGTGGAGAGATTTAAAGGAATATGAGCTAAATCAGATAAATAAATACTTGGGACATTTGATTCACAAGATGACGATCAAGCCTAGGAGGGATGTGATCGAAGCTTAGATTCCACATTGGGATCCTGAAAATAATGTGTTTTATTTTACTAACTGTGAGATGACTCCGACCTTGGAGGAAATCGCCCATTTCCAGGGGTGGAGCCGTACTCTTCGTCGCCAGAGACCCATAGTGCCAAAAACTGTGAATGAGGGTAAGTTTCTGAAGCTCTTAAACAAAAACTATGGACATTATGAAGGTTTAGGAGGCAATTGAGTTAAGTTGGGATTTCTGTTTCATTTGTACGGCCTCGAATGCAATTTTGAAAGGAATGTGGGAAAACTAAAATCAAAGGAAGACAAGGAAACATGGAAAATACACAGAAGGTTTGCATTTATGGTTGCTTTTTTGGGGCGTGTAGTTTTTCCAGAAAGGGAAAGGATGCATTGATATCCGGTTAGCAGGTGTAGTTGAGGCGCTGACCTCAAAAGGGGATGATTATAATTTGGTCCCTATGATTCTTTCTTCCATTTTTCGTGCTTTAACTGGATGTAAATTGGGCGCACGAAACTTCGATAGCTGCAACATTTTGCTACAAATATGGTTTTTGGAGCATTTTTATCGTCATCCTACGATCTCTAGTTTTGGTGAGCTCTGGACCAATCACACTTTTGATCACCAGAAGAGAATTGAAAAATGTGACTTACCTGAAGGGGTTAACGCCTGGAAAGAACTACTTCTTACTTTTGTCTGCCAAACAGATCACATGGAATTACGATTGGTTTTTATTGAAAAAGGTCATTTGTGAATTTGCATACCATTCTTATTTGGTACTTATATGATTGGATAGTGTTCAGTCTTATGCTCCACTTGGGGTAATGCTCCAGCTTGAATGACGACAGGAGGTACCACCAACACGAGATATGAGCAAGTTCTATTTTGATTTTGGTAAAGATCAACCTCATGAAGAAGGGGAAATTATGAAAATTTGGTATGCAAGTAAAGTTTTGGAGTTCAATGAGATGGTAGAGGACAGAGATCGTGGAGAGGTGATCCCTGAATATATTACTTGATTTTATGATCTTCGTCGTTCAGAGATAAGCCTGAGGGGCCGAACAGGAAGAGAAATGATCAAAGAACTATAGAAAAACTAAAAGAGGAATTGGAGCATGCTCAGATGACTATAGCCAAACAACAAGCCCAACATCAAGCCGGAGTCGCTCATATTCGTTTAAACATTGAGAAAGATTATCAATATGCTTTGCAGGTCATGGATAAAGATATAAAGCATGCTAAAAATGAGGCAGCCCGCTTAGAAGAAGAACTGGCAAGCACGATTGGTTTAGTCAGAAGAGTGGAGGCGAATAAAAACTCTGAAATACATAAGTTGCAAGAAGACTTGAGTATCATTGAAGAAGATGTGCACCAACAACAATTGGAGTTTGATCAGCAGGAAGAGCAGTTTGAAACAGAAAGGGCCCACTGGATACGCTAAAAGAGTCAGCTTTATGCACAATTGTAAGAAATAAAAAGGCAAAAGAGGGGTCATCAACACACAGATTTTGAGGAAGAGCGGCGTCAGTGGATGATTGAGAGATGTGTGTTAAACTGTCGCATTGAAGAATATGAGGAACATAACGCTTAGATGGGGTATGCTCTCAACACTACCAGGATGTGGTTGCAGAATTGTCACATGAGTATGGGGTAAGCTAGAGAACAGGTACTTCGACTGGCAGAAAAAGCAACATATGTTCATGATGATCATCGTCGTCTAAACAATGAGGAAGTTGGTAACAAGCACGTGTCCTCGTTCCACAGTTGCCTACGGTGTTTCAGAATTTTTACGAGACTTTAGGGGGATAGTGGATGTCAAGAGATGTAGACAGTTGATGATATGAGTTTAAGCAAGAAGACTATTGAGGATTAACTTTTTAGTGCAGTCCATTAGTTCTTAGTTTCATTTATTTGTCGCATTCTTAATTTTGGAGACTTTTTTATTATTATTATTATCAAAGTTTATTTTATTCCAGTCATGTTTATGTCTTTAGAGTCAGTAAAGTCAGTTTTTATATATTTCCTTTTCTCTCATTCTATATAATTGAAAAATATTTTAGTTTGTTTTATTCATAAAAAAGGGAAGAAATCATTATAATTGTTATTATTTCTCGTGAACTACGCGGTGGTCTAATTCATGCGGCGTCATGATACATAGGCAATCCCTATTGGATGTGATCACAACCGATTGCTATCTGAAGAAAATGATAAAATAAAAGAGCAGTAAATTCAAAAGGAAATAAACCAACAAGCCGGGATGAAGCATGAAGCCTTCCAAAATCATTTTCGAAATGAAAATGGCATTATGTGCATGGCATACAATGTGTGATTAATATCTAAAAAATGCTTAACTATAACACGTTTGTTGTTTGTTATTTCTAAAGAGATAAGGTTAAACCGAGGTGGTTGGTTTATGATTTAAACTGGCGACTCACCTTTACAACACGAGGTCAAAAGGAAAAAGTAAAATGGGAAACAATAGTGAGAATGAGTCAGATAATGATGATATCTATGGACAATTGGCGAACAAGGTTCGGGACTGGTTGAAGAAGTATGAGTGTTGAAACAACTATTGGCCGATATGTACCACGCCTGGTGAATGGACATGCACCGCCCTCACTACCCCTGGGGCCTTCGGATAAGCTTCATAATGTGTCAGTTGCAAATCAAGTGCCTATCTCCATAATAAGTAACCCATTGTACCAACCTGGATTCGGTTCAAGCATTAACCTCCCTACTATCCCCAGTACCTCCATTGCACTTCCTCTAACCGCACCCTTCAGAAATGACCCACATACTGTACCCATTCTTCAACCAGCTCTCGCTCAAAAGCTCAACAATGATCCACAATTGAATGCTCATGATAACCAACATTACTCTCCAGAATAGATTTTCAAGGTTCCAGATTCATACAAGTATGCTCCTCAGAATATGTTCCCAGTCGAGGTCGAAAAGCCCAACAAGAATATGGAACAAGAGGAAAATGGCAAGAAAAGTGAAGAGTTTGGAACAAACCATAAGAAACATAAAGGGTTTGGGAGGCCACTAGAGTGTTTCGTTCAATGATTTATGTATGTTTCCCCATGTTCACTTTCCACCTGGATTCAAGACCCCTAGGTTTGACAAGTATGATGGTCACGGTGATCCTGTGGCCCACTTGAAGAGATATTGTAACTAGTTGAAGGGAACAAGGGGCAAAGAAGAATTACTCATGGCTTATTTTGGGAAAAGTTTGATAGGAATTGCTTCAGAGTGGTTCATAGATCAAGACATATCTCACTGGCACGTTTGGAACGACATGGCTCAAGATTTTGTCCAACAATTTCAGTACAATATTGATATAGTGCCAGACCGCTCCTTTCTTGTAAACATAAAGAAGAAATCTACAGAAATCTTTAGAGAATATGCAATCAAGTGTAGGGAGCAGGCTGCTAGGGTCAAATCACCAATGAAGAAGGCACAAATGATTGATTACTTTCTCTAAGCTCAGGATCCTGATTACCTCAATTATATATTGAACGCAATTGGTAAGCCTTTTGCCGAGGCAATCAAGATTAGGGAAATAGTTGAGAATGGCATGAAGTCGGGCAAAATGGTGAGTCAGGGAGCCCTTAAGGCAACCATGCAAGAAATTCAAAGCAGGTCAGGCAGTTTCGAAAATCGAAAAAAGAAGGAGGAAGGATCCATGATGGCGTCTGGATTCGGGGGAGTTCAAATAGGAATAGTTCCTTCATACGTGCTATTTCAACAAGGACAATCCAATTCTCCTCAACATTATTATCCGCCTCACGGTCCCCGATACTCATTTCCCTCGCAAGAAAACACAATGTAAAATGTTCAGGCTTACGCTAGGCGTCCCAATCACCTATAATGGCAAGCATCGATTCTACAAGGCTCCCATCAACTCCGGCAAAATTTTCAAGCACGATATAATCCTCGTCCTAGATAGGAATATGTGAGAGAATAGGAGCCAAAGAAAGAGTTCACCCCAATTGGATAATCGCATACAAGTCTATTTCGCAAGTTAATGCAGCTGAAATTGATTGAACCTATCATGCCACGTTATGTGAATCTAAATTCAAAAGGTGTTGACTCCAATGCGAGATGTGAGTATCATTCTAACGCCCAAGGTCATAGTACCAAAAATTGTTGGACATTAAAGAAAGCCACTGAAAATTTGATTGAAGCAAAGGCAATTATGGTGACAAACAATGGAGATACTCCTAATATCACAAACAATCCGCTCCCAGCTCATGATAATACACATTTTATTATGATGATTTGTGATGATCGTGATTACAAGCAATCTGGCAAGACAAAGATGATTGTTGGAACCATAGGGCCGGAGCCAAAAGTGATAGTTAGCCTGCCGCAATTGGCACCACTGGTTGTGAAAGGTGCGAGTTCTAGTTCAAACTTGGCAGGTTCTAAAAAACAGTTCTCTATGTCCCTGGAAGCACAAAAAAGATTGAGGTTCAATTGGGTTGTCCAAAACTTTATATCCCTAGGGGCATTCAAAAGATTGTTTCGAATAATACTTTGAGAAATATAACAGAGCCAATTGTGATCCGACCTGTGGCACAATTTCTAGTGTCAAACCCAAAAGCTATTCCCTGGAACTATAACAAGACTGTCATGACATACAAAGAAAAAGAGATAGTGGAAGAAACAGATGAAATGGGAGGATTGACCCGCTCTGGAAGGTGCTACTTGCCAGAGGAGTTGAGAAAAGCTAAGCAAGCCAAGGAAAATCACTTTCCAGTGAAAGAAACTATTTCAGAAAAAGAAGCTGAGGAATTCCATAAGAAGATGAAAATGCAAGACTACTCAATCATTGATCAACTAAGGAAAACCCCTGCTATATATCTTTGTTTTCTATGCTTTTGCACTTGGAAGAACATCGTCGTGTGTTGATCAAAACTTTGAACGAGGCATATGTCTCAGAAAAGACAATGGTGAATCAGCTAGAAAAGATGGCTGAAAGATTCTTTGAGGTGAACAAAATTTCTTTCAGCGATACGATTTGCCTAAGGAAGGGGATGGGCACAATAAAGCTTTGCATCTTATGGTCAAATGTGAAGGGCATTATGTAAAAGGGGTCATGATTGACGGAGGCTCAAGTGTAGATGTATGCCCTATTTCTATTCTACAACAACTGAACATTAACACTAACAGAATTCGAACTAGTAATGTCAGCATCAGGGCTTTTGATGGTTCAAAAAGAGACACTATTGGTGAAATTGAACTCACCATAACAATTCGCCCGGTTGATTTTAACATTGTCTTTCAAGTGTTGGATATAAAAAACCTCCTATAATTTTCTTCTAGGAAGGCCGTGGATCCATATGGTCAGAGCTATACCATCTACCCTACATCAAATGGTCAAATTCGAATATGACAGGCAAGAAATTGTTGTTCATGGGGAGGACGACTCGTTCGTCTATAATGACCCGTCCATTCCATGTATCGAGGCCAACGAAGGATGTGAATCCTTAATATATCAAACATTTGAGGTGATTGAGGTAGACCAAGTGGAAGAAGGAAAACTAGTTCTGCATCCCCATCTTTCAGCCACATCTATGATGGTAGCCTCACTGATGTTGAGGAACGACTATGATCTAGGAAAAGGATTAGGATCATTTCTGCAAGGAATTGTGAACCCCATTGCTCCCTTCTCGAAGAAAGATACCTTTGGCTTGGGTTTTAAACCAACATCAACTGACATAAACAGAGCCAAGGCCCGCAAAAAGAATTGTTGGGTCTTGTCAAAACCAATCCCTCACATCGCCTACTCTTTTGTCAAGACACAATTTGAAGAAGTCCAAAATCATTCTAGTCAAGATGACATTGATGAAGTTTGCCAGGGTCTCAAGGAGATGTTCTATGGAATCAACATGGTTCAAGTTAGTGAGGGCCCTAGCTGTGCAAGTGTTCAGCTAATTAGCCCAGATACCTCGCTCAAGAATTGGGAAGCAACTCCTCTTCCCATCAGGAATGAGTCATGGTAGTCTGTTTTGTTGCTTTTTCTGTATTTGTATTATTTTCAGGGTTGTAATACATATACTTTAGTTTAATTGATTTTCTTTGATGTTAACCATTCTATCCTTTCAAATTCAATGAAATGAAGTTCCAGTTTCATGGTAGAATTCTGTCTTTCCTTTTCCTAATTTTTGTTAATTTCTCATCATTTTCAGTTTCATTAATGTTGGCTTTAAAAACATGACATGCACGCGAAATTCATGCCCAGATCTTAAAAAGTTGTCTAATATCGAAATAATGAATCAAGAAGTTGAGTATGATGAAGATGAGGCCTTTAAGGAAATAAAAAGAGAATTGGATCAATTTGAGAATAAGCCTAAGCCTAACTTAAATGAAACTGAGGCAATTAACCTGGGAAGTCCTGAAGAATTTAGAGAAACAAAAATAAGCATTCATACTGAAAAAGGGACGAGAGATGCCATAATTCAAGTTTTGTTCGAGTATAGAGATGTATTTGTTTGGTCGTATGATGACATGCTGGGTTTGACTGTTGATTTAGTGGTCCATAAGCTTCCCACATATCCTAATTTTCTACCAATCCAACAAAAACAAAAGAATTTTAAGATAGATATGAGTGATAAGTTTAAGGAAGAAGTCACAAAGCAACTAAGTGCAAATGTGATCAGGGTTGTCCGATATACTACATGGTTAGCAATGTTGTGCCAGTGCCAAAGAAGGATGGGAAAATCAGAGTTTGTGTTGACTATGGGGATTTAAACAAAGCAAGTCCAAAAGACAACTTTGCCTTACCCAACATTCATATCCTTGTTGACAATTGTGCTAAACATGAGATCCAATCTTTTGTGGATTGTTATGCCGGGTATCACCAAATTCTGATGGATGAAGAAGATGCAGAAAAGACCGCCTTCACCACTCCATGGGGAACCTATTGTTATATGGTTATGCCATTTGGTTTGAAGAATGCAGGAGCAACTTACATGAGGGACATGGCTACCATATTCCATGACATGATGCACAAAGAGATTGAGGTGTATGTTGATGATGTGATCATTAAGTCTAGAACACGAGATGATCATATGCAAGACTTGAAATTTTTTTTTGAAAGGCTACGAAGGTACAATCTCAAACTCAATCCAGCCAAATTTGCATTTGGAGTTCCTTCTAGGAAGCTTTTGGGTTTTATAGTTTGTCGAAGAGGCATTGAGTTAGATCCCTCCAAGATAAAGACCATTCGAGAGCTGCCTCCCCCTAAGAATAAAAAAGAAGTCTTGAGTTTGCTCGGGAGGTTGAACTACATCAACAGGTTTATTGCACAGCTTACAACCACATGCGAGCCTACTTTGAAGTTGTTGAAAAATAACGTTGCTATCAAGTGGATAGATGAGTGCAAAGAAGCTTTTGGTAAAATCAAGGAATATTTGTCAAATCCTTCTGTTTTAGTCCCGCCAGAACCCGGTAGGCCTCTATTTTTGTATCTGTCAGTAACAGATAGTTCTTTTGGTTGTGTTCTGGGTCAACATAATGCCACAGGAAAAAAGGAACAAGCAATATATTATTTGAGCAAAAAGTTTACCACTTATGAGGCCAAATACACTTTTTTAGAGAGGACATGTTGTGCCTTAATCGGGGTCACTCAGAAGCTTAGGCATTACCTTTTGTCCTGTACAAGTTACCTCATATCTCGAATGGATCCCTTGAAGTACATCTTTCAGAAGCCGATGCCAACTGGCAGATGGGCAAAATGGCAAATCTTGCTCACAGAGTTTGATATTCTTTATGTCACTCACACTACCATGAAGGCACAAGATTTCGCTGATCATCTGGCAGAAAACCCGGTGGATGATCAGTATGAATCTTTGAACACATACTTGCCAGATGAAGAGGATAATTTAGTTGAAGAAGAAGTCCAAGAGGACAGTTAAGTTTGGAAACTATACTTTGATGGGGCTGTCAACATCAAAGGTGTAGGCATTAGGGCGATTCTCGTATCACCTACTGGGCAATATTACCCTACCACAACACGACTTCCCTTCTTCTGTACAAACAACACAACATAATATAAAGCTTACATCATAGGTTTGAACATGGCAATAAACCTAAATGTTCATCAATTGTTGGTGATGGGAGATTCATATTTGCTTATTCGGTAGGCTCATGGTGATTGGGAGACTTGAGACATCAAGCTCATTCCATATAAAAAATGTGTGGAAGATATTAGCAAGAGATTCAAGTCCATCGAGTTCATACAAATTCCCAGGTTTCACAATGAATTAGCCAATGCCTTGGCCATATTGGCCTCAATGCTTCTATATCCGGGTAATACTCACATTGGCCCATTGGAAATTCAAATTCGGGATCAACATGGTTATTGCAATACAATTGAAGCGGAACTAGATGGTAATCCATGGTACCGTGATATTAAACAGTTTTTGAAAACAAGAGAATATCCGGAACATGCTAATAGGGATCAAAAGAGAACTATTAGTCGACTCTCTAATGGTTTCTTTTTGAGTGGGGAAATCCTATACAAAAGAACCCCATATTTAAATTTATTGAGATGTGTGGATGCCAAAGAAGCTGAAATGATTATGAACGAGGTGCATTCGGGAGTTTGTGGTCCGCACATGAACGGATATGTTCTAGCAAATAAGTTCCTTCGGGTAGGATATTATTGGCTTACCATGGAGCAAGATTGATTTTTTTGTTCGTAAGTGCCACAGGTGTTAGATTCACAGTGATTTGATTCACTCGCCTCCTTTAGTTGTATCCTATGTCAGCTCCTTGGCCTTTTGTTTCTTGGGGAATGGACGCCATTGGCCCAATCGAGCCAAAAGCTTCAAATGGGCACAGATTCATCTTGGTTGCAATTGATTACTTTATCAAATGGGTAGAGGCTATTACATTGAAAGCAGTTACCAAGAGAGCAATAGTAGACTTCATTCACTCCAACATCATATGTCATTTCGGTATTCCAAAAACCATTATTATAGATAATGCTGCTAATTTGAATAGTCATCTGATGAAGGAGGTACGTGAACAATTTAAAATTGAGCATTGCCATTCTACTCCTTACCAACCCAAAGCTAATGGAGGTGTTGAAGCTGCAAATAAGAACATCAAAAATATTCTTAGGAAGATGGTCCAAGGGTCTAGATAATGGCACGAGAAATTGCCTTTTTCTCTGTTAGGATACCGGACAATTTTCCGTACATCAGTTGGTGCAACACCCTACTTGTTAGTTTATGGAACTAAAGTGGTCATACCTGCTGAAGTTGAGATTTCCTCTCTTCAGATAATTATTGAAGCTAGGATTGAAGACGCCGAATAGGTGAAGTCACGATTGGAATGGTTGAGTTTGATTAATGAAAAACGTTTGGCGGCAGTTTGTTTTGGTCAGTTATACCAACAAAGAGTGGCACGCGCTTACAATAAGAAAGTGCACACAAGAAAATTTGAGGTAGGAGAGCTTGTAAACATATCTTTCCATACCAGGAAGAAGCAAAAAGTTCGCCCCGAATTGGCAAGGTCCTTACCTCGTCAAGAAAGTATTGTCGAAAGGAGCTCTACACTTGGTAGATGTAGAAGGAAAGGTGACAGACATATCCGTCAATGCAGATGCAGTCAAGAGATACTATGTCTAACATGCTTCTATTGGGGCAATTGGTTTATACTTAGCATTCTCAGGTTGGGATGATGAAAGGCTATCATTCTCGATACCGAGACACTGGTCAACCCTAGTTAGCCCTTAAAAATCTTGTTTATAGTTCTTTGTGTTTACCCTCTTTTGGAACCAATGTACTTAAAAACAAGAGATAAAAAAAAGTCATCATCAAACAAGTTCATGCTATCCTGAACTACGTTCGACTTGATTCCGAAAGGATACGTAGGTAGCCTCTCTCTGAGGTTCAGTCACACCAAACAAAAAATCCACATTTCCCCAATATTCAAAGAAACTGGGGCACGTTTTTATTTTATTTTTGATGGTTGTTCAATCAAATGGTTCCAAAAGTTGTAATTCAGTTGAGTAGTTCTTTTTACCTTTCCCTTTTAAGACCTTCTGATAAGCTTTTAAGAATGCTAAGTCAGTACACTACAGGTGGCATTTCAACCATTGCAAAGAGAGAAAAACAAATGAGAGATTCGTATCGGTGAAAACCCTCAAGGGGACTATAAGGCGATGGCGAGTTGAGAAACACAAATGAGAGAGTCTTATTGGTGAAAACCCTCACGGGCACTATGAGGCGACGGTGAGTTGAGAAAAAGGCAAATGAGAGAGGTCAATTGGTGAAAACCCACAAAGGGCATCATTGATCGATTTTAGGTCTTTTTATATCCCGACACAAGCATGGTTAAAGAACTCCGTTTAAAAGAGAAGTTTACAACAAATTTTGATAATTAGACGGTTTAGACGGATTGGGCATCCGGTCCAAAGTGCATGTCATGTTTATCTAAGTCAGTATGTTCCTCCAGATAAGTCTTTTCTATTCTCCCCCTGAATCATTCTCGCTAGCCAAACACCGGTCAACCCTAGTTAGTCCTTAGAAGTCTTGTTTATATTTCTTTGTGTTTACGCTTTTTTGGAACCAATGTATTTAAAAAATAGATAAAAAGAAGTCATCATCAAAACAAGTTCATGCTATACTGAACTACGTTCGACTTGATTCCGAAAGGATACGTAGGTAGCCTCTCTCTGAGGTTCAGTCACACCAAACAAAAAATCAACATTTCCCCAATATTCAAAGAAACTGGGGCATGTTTTTATTTTATTTTCGATGGTTGTTCCATCAAATGGTTCCAAAAGTTGTAATTCAGTTGAGTAGTTCTTTTTACCTTTCCCTTTTTAGACCTTCTGATCAGCTTTTGAGAATGCTAAGTCAGTACGCTGTAGGTGGCGTTTCAACCATTGGAAAGAGAGAAAAACAAATGAGAGATTCTTATCGGTGAAAACCCTCAAGGGAACTATAAGGCGATGGCAAGTTGAGAAACACAAATGAGAGAGTCTTATTGGTGAAAACCCTCACGAGCACTATGAGGCTATGGTGAGTTGAGAAAAAATCAAATAAGAGAGGTTAATTGGTGAAAACCCACAAAGGGCATCATTGATCGATTTTAGGTCTTCTTGTATCCCAGCGCAAGCATGGTTAAAGAAATCAGTTTCAAAGAGAAGTTTACAACAGATTTTGATAATTAGACGGTTTAGACGGATTGGGCATCCATTCCAAAGTGCATGTCATGTTTATTTAAGTCAGCATGTTCCTCCAGATAAGTCTTTTCTTATTCTCCCCCTGAAAGGGACACTTCTTGATTAAGTTGTAATTATTAGTTCACCTACTTGTTTTCTTTCGTACTATTATTTTTGAGTCCCTTTCAGTTTAATTTTTTCAAAGAAAAGCAAAGAAAAGGCCACAAAATTGGTTACAGTTTCCTCGTTATATGAAGCAAAATTTCTAGGCATAAACAGTACGGGCAAAGCCATAAAGCCGACTTTGATATTCCTTGTCAAGCAAAAGGCTTTAAGGCTTTAGAAATGTTTCAAGGGCAACAAAAGTTACTCATCAAAAGTTATTTTGGGGAACAAAGTTGTTTGCACCAGACACAAATGGTGATAGGAGCAAAATAGTCAGGTGTTGATGTTAAAAAAAGAACAAGATATCTTCAGAAAATACAGTCAGAACCTCCCTACAATTTTTACGATCATCAACAGGGTCCTAACAAGCGCAATGACGCACGGTCAAGTCGCCCAAGAAGTCAAGGCCACAAACTACTACCATTTTTAAAAAAACTAACGAATCTTTCTTTATTTAGAACAAGAACAATTTTTTTTAGTGAAACAGTTCGTGGAAAGACGAACCACCAAGTGAAGTTCTCAGATCCATGATTTCCTTCCAATATGCACATAAGCATGTTATTTTAGTTTCACTATAGGGGATCGACACCCTATCTTTAACAAAGGGTACTACATCCCCTGGTTGCATTATTTTCTACATAGGGTACGACATCCCCTAGTAGCATTTCAAAGTGCCACGAGCCTCATTGTATTGCCAACACAGGGTACTACATCTCTTGGCTACATTATTTTTTACATAGGGTACGACATCCCCTAGTAGCATTTCAGAGTGCCACGAGCCTCATTTTATCTCCAACACATGGTACTACATCCCCTGGCTATATTATTTTCTACATAGGGTACGACATCCCCTAGTAGCATTTCAGAGTACCACGAGCCTCATTTTATTGCCAACACAGGGTACTACATCCCCTGGCTGCATTATTTTCTACATATGGTACAACATCCCTTAGTAGCATTTCTGAGTTCCACGAGCCTCATTTTATTGCCAACACAGGGTACTAAATCCCCAAGCTGCATTATTTTTTACATAGGGTACGACATCCCTAGTAGCATTTCAGCGTTCCATGAGCCTCATTTTATTGCCAACACAGGGTACTAAATCCCCTAGCTGCATTACTTTCTACTTTGGGTACGATATCCCCTAGTAGCATTTCAGAGTGCCAAGAGCCTCATTTTATTGCCAACACAGTGTACTACATCCCCTGGTTGCCTTAATTCTTGTTGCAAACATAGGGTACGACATTCCCTAGTTGCATGTTAGAGTGCCACGAGCCTCATTTTATTGTTGACACATGGTACAACATCACTTGGTCGCATTACTTTCTACCTACATAGGGTACGACATCCCCTAGTAGATGCCATATGCCTCATCTTGTCGTCAACACAGGGTACTGCACCCCCTGGTTGCCTCCTTCCTGTTAATACAGGGCATAATATTCCCTATTATATTAAAAAAAACCTTTTTTAATTCTTTATTCTGTAAAAGCAATGATAGTTTAATGTGTTTTCAAAAACTCACAAAAATTTTCTAGTGCAAACTGGGGCAGAAAATTTTTGTTCGTTTGTTTGTTTGTGTTGGCTTGTAGGTCTTCCTGAAAAGCACGTATTTTATGTGCAAAAAAAAAAGATTTCAGTTCTTTCCAGAGAAAGCGGAACGTTGATCTCAATACCAGCTGCAACCAACTTTGGCGTAATACATGCAGAGACATATGGTAAAGATCTTTCTTCCCATTGTCAGATCAGGAAACAAGCATGAAAGGATATTTCATAGTGTGTTGCATCGAGAGCATCAAGTTTCGATCCAAAGTCACTGGGAGAAGCAAATCAAGAATCAAGACAAGAATCCAGATGGCATTTAAATAGGAATTTTTGTAACTCTTAGATTTCAAGAGTATGTAATCTTCTTTTCATTTTGATAATAGGAACCACGGATCAGAACCTCGACGGAACCTTAGTGGACTCTCCATCTAAGTATATTCCATCACTCTTCTTTCTACTTGAATTACACGTGACTTGATTCCCTTATAACCCAGGATATGTAGGTTGCCTATGCACATTTATTTTCTATCTTGTTTTCCTTTTCGAATGATAATGAGGTAAAACATCAGTCACCTTGTTCATTTTTCTTTGCCTAAAAACTCTTCATGTTTCCAAGCAAAAAGGGTCATGCTGTGAACACCTAATTTTTTACCACACCCAAATTCTACACTAGTTTAGTGTAAATATTTCTTTTACGTCTTATCTTAATATTTCAAAACTTTTATCATACTCTTAGTAGGTTTTATTTAAAAAAATATACACTAACTATATATTCACTTCTTAAATAATAAGTTTTACTCCTAGTTTTAAATAAAAGAAAATTTATAAAATCTAATTAGAATTTTAAGTGTAAGCTATAATATTTTTCTTAGTATAATTTAAACTACAATGTAAATATTTAATTTTCTTATGTATATAATATTTAAGTATAAGGTAGCTAACTAAGATTTTTAACTATGCATTTTATTTTTTAATTTCTTCATTAATAAAGAATAAGTAAACGTTATTAAACAAAAAAAATTACATAACGAAAAAAAAGAATAAAAAAGGCAAAGAAAATAATAATAATAATAATAATAATAATAATAAGAGATAAATCTTAAAATATTCAAACAAAAATTATCCTAACCACTTACCATGATCTTCTCAACCTTCTTCTCCCACTTCAATTCTAACTCTAACTCTTGTATATACCACCCACATTCCTTTTATAAAAAGGGAACAAAACATAAAAAAAAAAAAAAAAAAAGAAAGGCAACAAAGAAAAAGAAAAAGAGAAAAGGAACGAACAAAAAGGATAGGAAGAAGAAAGGAAAAAACGTTGAAAAAAAAGAGACAAAGGAAGAAAGAAAAAAACGTTGAAAAACAGAGAGAAAGAAAGGAAAAAGGCAATGAAAAAAGGAAGAGAGGTTTTGGAGACGGAGTTCGGGATTTCGTTTGTGGTTCTGTGTTCGTGGTTCTAAAAAGGTTAGTATTGCTAGCTTTGAAAACCAGTAGATCATACATATTCTCTTTATTGTGAAACCTTACAAAAGGTAACACTCAATCTTTTGGTACAATTTAAACATGATATATGAGATCTATGTCTTCGCAAAGTTTGAATTTTAATTTGTTTTTCTAAATTTTTTTAGAAGCATATATATATATATATATATATATATATATATATATATATATATATATATATATATATACATACTGTTATCTTTCTTTGTATGTAATATTTAATATGGGTGAACAGCTTTCATACTAATTCATGAATTAGGAGGAGTGCCTAAAGAAATTTTTTTACTTCGTTATAATTTTATTTATATTTTGGTATAAAATAAAGTGATTGACAAAATTTTGTTGGAACACGTGTTAGTTTATTATTTAAGTTGCTGAAATTATAGTTCTTTAATAGTTAAATTAAATTCATGTTCATATAGATGTGTATATCAAATTACGGCAAGCTAGTCACACAGAATTATATATATATATATATATATATATATATATATATAAATATATATATATATATATATATATATATATAGATATATATATATATATATATATATATATATATATATATATTAAGTTCTATTGATAAATATGGCTGGAATTTGCATATATATTTTTTGTATAAATATCTCCTGATAATGATAAATCTAATATTATGTAGGTTTGTTTAAATTATAACGCATCAATAGAAAGCTTCGTTAATTCGGTTCTATCGTCTAGGCCAATGTTCATCTCTTAGTTATTTTTTTACTTTAAAACTTTAAAAGTTGTTACAACAATTAAAAATAACAATAATAAATAGATAAATATATAGAATACTCTAAAAATGCTAAAAAATTTAGATGCACTTTAAAATACTAGCTCATGCGTTCATACCCGAACCTTGGATTGATACGCTTACATAATAAAGGATCATGTGCGCATTCCGCATCGTGATACCTTTTAATTTAAAATAATTATGTTATAACCATGTACATTCCGTACCTTGGTTTAATATTTAATTTAAAGGAAGTACCTTGTGTGCGTATCGCATCTTGGTCAAAATAATAATAAAAATATA
Source organism: Nicotiana benthamiana (assembly GCA_034376525.1). Lineage (NCBI taxonomy): Eukaryota > Viridiplantae > Streptophyta > Magnoliopsida > Solanales > Solanaceae > Nicotiana > Nicotiana benthamiana. The sequence goes on along the minus strand of CM067338.1, from coordinate 9,692,614 downwards.
ATAAATTAAGTGAAGCGGTAATAAATAAGCCATAATCAATAAATACAAGAATAACTAAAAAATTAATTTAAGCCTTACATTAATCAATAGAAGCGACTGTGCTAGAACCACGGGACTCGAGGGGTGCCTTACACCTTCCTCTCGGTCAACAGAATTCCTTACTCTGTCTCCTATTTTCTAGACCATATATTAAGAGTCAAACCTTCCTTTTGAAAAGGGATTTAAATAAAAGGTGACTTGGAACACCAAAACTCAATTGCAAGTAGACACTCTAAATAATAAATAATCCCTTTTCAAAACGTCACTTTAATTGGAAAAACTCTTCTAACTCAACCTCGCAATTGGGTTGTGGGGAATAAAAGAGGTGTGACAGCCGTGGATCTTCAAGTATGTGAAAAAAGGCTTATCATGATTTTTGGCCTCCCATCAGCAAATTGCAGTATGAGCGCTCTGTATATGAGGAGGTCGAAGCCAGTTTTCGAACCCAGCTCTCGAGGTTTGAAATTGCACAGGGCATCCAAGAGACTGTTACATCGTAGAGAAGGATTTCGAAAAGGAAAAACAAAGAAAACAAAACAATAAATAGAAGCTAAATGCAGGATTGTACTTACAATTTATATTCCACTCCTCGAAAAATGACATTTTTCGGTTGGGATTGGGTCGGGAGTCTTCACTCGAACGAACCTTTCCATCCACCCTCGATACTTGTCCTTATATATACTCAAGAGCAACACCTTGGTGGCCGGACTTTAGAGTTTTATTAACCCACATCAAAAGAGACGGGGGATGTACAGCCTGAGAGGTGGTCGAGGGTAAAAGTTATCCCTTCAACTTTGTTCTCAAAGAATCAGAGCAGAATGACAATCTGCCAAAAAAGAAGGGTGGATCTAACTAAGGGTTTAGTATTGGGTCCAAAAGTCGATAATGACAGGATTGACAAGGCCCGGCGTGAAAGGGTAAATGTAAATACTTAAAAACCATTCCACATGGATAGTGATGTCTTCTTCGGGGGATAAAATCACCACCTTTTTATTTTCCCAATGGCAGTATTTCTTTACCTGCTCAAGGTCACTCTCAGTTATCGAGCTTATATATCTCGACATAGGCTCATATCGGCTAGGGACCGACGAAGTCTTCTCAACTTTAAAGTCGTAATCAAGGACACATCCCTTCTCGGGAACGCAATCCTTAGGACGCGACTCTACCAGTGTTTTGTCACCGGCTACCCGCGATGAAGAGGCATTTTCTTTTTAAGGAATAATTTTTTATTTTTTCTCCATTTTTGTGTAAGTTTGAGGAAAGAAGAAGAAGACAAGACTTGGTGTTTTGAGGGAAGGTTGATATGAAGCTTAGAGATTACACAGAATGGGAAAGCTTAAAGGATGTGAAGAGTTTTGAAGATTAGAGCAGAGATCAAGAGTAAAGTTTGGGCAAAGAGAAGGAAAGCACATTTATAGGATGAAGATTCAGAACCTATAACGGCCGGCAACAACTGACATGAATTTAATGCCTCAATATATGAACCAACGGGACGTTTCTGTTACTTCTGTCGCTTGCATCACGATGTTGACTTCATGACAGATCGAGGTATAAAATTGGAGGATCATTTCGTTTCTTCTCATTACACTCCAAGAAACAAGGGAAAAATCTGTATACGGTTAAAATCAGGCCTATCCGATTTTACTCTTTGATCGAGGCTAGGGAATAACATTGAAGGCCAGCTTCGTGGTGGATCAAACCAAAGCACAAAGACAAGATATCAAGTTTGAGAATCGAGGTATCTGTCGAGAGGGAGGTCAGCAACGATCGAGACCAAATAGGGCGGACCTCGAGCAACGCGCAATAGTGGATACGCGAGATATCCGTGACCCATCAAAGATCATGACGAAAATTCCGGAACAACAATCAAGGGCGGTTGTTTAGGCTAATCTTGTGATTTACTTCTGTAATTAGAATAGTACCATTGATAGGATTCCTCTACTATACAGAGAGTTCTGGTCATTTTGTAAACACCTTACATTCACGCATATATATTTTTTGGCTTATATTCCTGTAAATCAGCTTATTGTATTTTTCACCATTTTTACATCGATCAGTTCAAGGGTATTCCACTCGAGGGCTGAGCTTTGTTCAAATACCGATTTGCTTAATTTTATTGTTAATTTCTGCTACTGATTTTCATATTCATAAATTAATATTAGGTGAAATCACATATCATTAAAATCACATTTTAAATTTTATTTTTATCCAATTTTCGAGATAAACAATAGTAAACACTAAAGTCAGTTAAAAGAAAACATGAGACATGAGTTCTTTAGGATGTGTTCGACATAAACACCAAGACTTGGGGAATGACTTAAATTGGTAAATTTTTTTGGTAGACTAAGATCTCGTAGCCCATAGAATTTTTAAAATTAAGTTGTTCGGAAAACGTAGTAAATCCAAGATACCAACTTGACAATTGCCAATGTGATAATAGACTCATATTTTCCAGTTTACTCGAGAAAAATATTTTGTATAAGTAATAGTTCCCAATTTTCTAGTTTACTAGACAATGCATGTTGAGTTATCTATCGTTAAAAGAAGGAGGGGAGGGGCAGAGAGAAGGAAATATTTGGGCAAAGGGGCATAGCTGACTTTACCAAAGTACTTAAATTAAATATTTTAATTATGGTTAGAATTTTATTTTAATCAATTAAATCTTATCTATTGATTTTTAACCATGCCAAGTTTTTCCACTTCAAAAAGAAACTTGGAGAAATGAAGAAATTAGGAAATGGAGTGGAATTGAGTGGCTATATATACATATATATTACATTGATAGTATAAAAAAAAATTATGTTGTTATTGTATACAAAACAAATCCTAAAAATTTACACAATTAGTGAAATCTAACCTAGTATAGTATAAAATGTATTTTAAGTTATTAATCAATATTTATTAAATATATAGTTGTATGTATTACCTTATAAATAACCTAATTCAGTAAATGTTTTTTTACCGTTAGTATACAAATATGAAACTCTAACCAAATGACCCTTTAATTTAACCATTGACCTCTGTTTTAAAAGGCAGAATTGGGACTTGCCTCGAGGCTCGCCTCGGGGCGGAATACTCGTAAAACACCCCTGGGTTTATGTGTGAGACTTAGTTCCATGAGACTTACGAGCCATCAGGACTTACTCCCCAGACACGCCTAACGCCCAGCGTACTGGGCTCGCCTCATAGAAATTTATGCAATTGTATGTAACTAGCCTTGGAAATTCTTAAATTTTCTAATAAATCGTTGACTATTCAAAATTAGTTTTTTCTTATGCATAAATCATTAAGTTGAGAACATTTTATGTCATAATTAAAATAAAAATTAGTGCACGTTATCCACTAGATTGCTATGATAGTTAATTTTTAATAAATCTTTCATTTAAAAAGTATTTATTTGTTAACTTTTGTTTGTCTTTACTATATAATAGTCCATAACTTTTATATAATTATTTTTTAAAATATTTTTTTTTCACATTTTCGAGATAAGATACTTATTAATTTAATAGCTCATTATTAGCTAGTAACTATTTATAAATTAATAATTTGTTATCATGGTATTGTATGGTGAATTATGTGTCATTTTATTAACTTGTTGAAATTTAAATATAAATGATGCTAGAGAATCATATTTAAATTGTGAATTATTATTTTTATATAAATTCACTTTCAAATAAAAAGAGTATTTTAAGAAAAATATCAAATTATAATATCAAAATTCTTTCAAGACATATTATTCTTTAAGAGATACATATAAGATTTCATATCGAATACACCACTTTTGATATTTGAATTGTAATGACGTTGCAACTAATTTACGTATTATGATATATGTCATACTTTTCATACTATTTATAGTTGAAGTATCATTTATAAATATTTTGTTTGTTATAATTTTATGATTTTAAGGTAATTTTATAATTAATTTTTTATTTATACTTCTTAAAATTCTTAAAATTAATAAAATTTAATGATTCGTGGAATTTACGGCTCATGTCTCAGGACTTACGCCTCGCCTTGTCAGAGGTAAAACGCCTCGCCTCGCCCCGCTTTTTGAAACATTGCCATTGACCCATTTTTACTTTTATAATGCACAAGAAGAAAGAGGAAAAAAAAAAGGAAAAAAGAGAGAGAAAAGAATGCAACCGAATTTGTAACTAACTTGGCGAAGCTCCCTATTGGAGAAAATTAATAGCTAATTCCTCTCGGCAACAGAGTGGCCTTCTTACAGAGCTCTGTTTTCCTGTCTTCTTCAACAAATAAAATTTGCGTCCAATCTTTTTGAACGGAACCAACAACAATTCAAAAAGCAATCAGAGATCCCTCAAGAAAACACTATGGAAGCTCAGAATGACCATCAGAGTAATGTGTTTGTCAAGTTTTTATGGGAAACTGATGTTCATAGCGTGTTAATCTCAAAGAAGTACGCAGAAGATCATTTCCCTCGTCTTGCACCAGGTAATTCCAAGATGTTAGAATTTGAAGATCTTCGTGGGAACCACTTCAGAATGGAATTTGTGCACACAAATTTTGGATATTACTATCTTAGAACAGGATGGCAGAGATGTAGGAAAGAACACAAGTTGACATATGGGGATGTGATATCCATTTATAAGAAGAAAAACCAAAATGCAAATGATACAGGATCAGAAGATTTGGGTGATCAGGATTTATATGTAATCTTTTGTTGGAAACTGGTTACAAAAGGCGAAGAGGATGTGAGATTGATCAGTTCACAATTGATTGCTGTTCGTCGAGATCCCTAGTATGTCTTTTTCATTCCCAGCTTTATCACTTTCTTCTTTCTTGAATAATTAAGGCTAATTAAGAGAGTTGTATATACTTTCTTTTTGCAGTGTATCAATAGTGGAAGAACTAGTGGCTGCCAAGAATTTACGTTATAAAGATCTTTACGAGAATTACAATGGCATACAGTTACCAAAGAAACAAGTGGAAGAGAATCTCAATGAACTTCCTTTTGAACTTCCTCTTCCTGGATTAGGAGGAGAAGTAACTCTACTTATATTTGATCCAATTGGAGAAAAAGTTTACGTAATGGAGTTGATGCATACTGAGGAAGACAAATACTTTCTTGGAGGAAGAGGAATATGGAAGGAATATGCAGCGCAGCATAGGTTGTTAGTATTTGACACTGTCTTTGTCAGCAAGGTAACTGTGAACCGAGATGAGCTAAGTCGGAGTGCAGAATGTATTTGGGAAAAAGTCATTGATCAAACAGACGATCAGATTGTCAATAACTCATATTACTATGAAATCACTTATCAGAGAACTTCATCTATGAAACCAAATACTACCAGAGAGAGTGGTTATGGTCATTCCTCAAAGAGAGTGGTCAGCATAGGATACTAGTCCGTCGCTGCACTTCAGTGACCTATAATACATTCATCCATTGGATTAATTAGCCATCACTCTAAGTAGCTTCAAACAATTTTTAATTGCTAAATATTGTAGTTCTAGATATTCATGCTCTCAAATTGTCTACATGTTAATATGCTGCATGCAGCAATGGTACTCATCTTTTCCTGTTCAAGTACCCTCCAAATCATTTCTGCATTATCGGTGAACAGGCAATTGGCATGTCGTCTAATTTTTTCTACATTCTTTTCTAGATTCAATTACTCAAATAATCACTCAAGTATTCCAAATTATCTCCTAAAATCACTTTTTTTGTAACAAAAAAATCACTAAACTATACATATTGCTCAATTAGATTTTTCAAATTTTGAATTGCCAAATACCGATTTTACCCTCAAAATTATAAATATTTATCTTCTTATTATTTTTTTAAACTTCATAATATTATGATTTTTCCTTTTTAATTATATTATGGACTTACCTATAGAATAAATAAATATTATTTATAAATTAAAAAGATAGAAAGTATTTAAGCATATATAATGCTGGAATAACAAAATAATGAGCATAGTAAAAAAATAATTAGAATAATTTGTTAGTATTAACAATAAAAATTCAAAATTTATTTACAAAATTCAGAATGAAAAAAATAAAGGTTATAAAATATATATTTTATGCACGTAATATAAAAATAATTATTTAAATAACTATATTTTTATAATATACATAACATATTCTTGAAAATTATGTTCAATTATATTTTATGTTTCTACCAACTTTATGACGATACAATATCACCGAAAAGCAAGGGGATTATTTGTACAGAGTAAAATATGTTATATTAAGATATATATAATATAAGTAAATATAATTTCAAGAATATATAATGTATATTATAAAAATACTTTTATTTAAATAATTATTTTTATATTACGTGCATGGAATATATATTTTATAACCTTTATTTTCTTTTATTCTGAATTGTGTAAATAATTTTTTGAATTTTTTTTGTTAATACTAAAATTATTATTTCAAAAATTGTTCTAATTAATTATTTTACTATGCTCATTATCTTCTTATTCCAGCATTATAGATGCTCAAATATTTTTTATTTTTATTTTAATAAATATTTTCTTATTATATAGGTAAGTCCATAATATAAATTAAAAAGGGGAAATCATAACACTAAAAAGTTCAAAAAAAATAAATAAATAAATGATAAATATTTATAATTTAGAGGGTAAAATAGGTATCTGACAATTCAAAATTTGAAAAGTCTAGTTGACTGGCTTTCTGAGTGTAATAGTTATAGTTATGTGCCTCTGTTATTATAAACGAAGGAAAAATAACTTTATGAGATAGTTTGAAATAATTGAATGATTATTTGAGTAATTAACTCTTCTTTTCTGATAGCTAATTACTAGACATTTGACTTGGGAGAAAGTTTTGCATGTAGCAGAAACCGCAGCTTTCTTGAAATGTTTATTGATTGTGTTTTCTTTTGTAGCTTTATTTGACAAAAGGAAGCCCAGTGCACTAAGCTTCCGTTACGTGTAGGGTTTGGGGAAGAACTGGACCACACAGGTCTATTATGCGGCTTTATCCCGCATTTTTGCTAGAGGATGTTTCTATGGCTCGAACTCGTGACCTTTTGGTCACATGTAGCAACTTTACCAGTTACGATAAGGCATGGGGTTCGGGGAAGGGCCGGACCACAAGGGTCTATCATATGCAGTCTTACCCTGCATTTCTGCAAGGGGTTGTTTCTACAGCTCAAATCTGTAATCTCTTAATCACATGACAACAACTTTACCAGTTACGTTAAGGCTCTCTTTGAGGAGTAATGTTTGACAAATTTAACTATAAATGTTACTACATATATAGCATGCATATTGATAGCTACCATATTTTCTAGTTTACTGGACAATACTTGTTGAGCTTTCCAACGAAAAAGAAAGCAAAAAAGAAGGAAATATTTGGTCAAAGTGTTTAAGATGACTGTACTAAAGTAGTTATCAAGATTAGTAATATGCGTTATCTTCCACAAGCAAAGTTTCTATGTTAGTTTTCCTCCCTTAATGATAATTCTTTTTGTCTTTTTTATTCAATCTCTGCTAGAAATTTCTCAAGTTAGCTAGAAAATGCACTGCAAGGAGGCAGAATATCGTTTCCACACATTGGAGTATATAATTTGTGCCTCTCACCACAGTTTGAGAGGGTAAATTGAAGTGCAAATCCTCTCTAGCCAGTTTCTACCATGTATATGTATGAATCATATTATTATTACATATATGAATCATCACCTTGTATCTTGCTCCATTTAAGTCGTATCAATCCAATAATATAAAACAAGCTCAAATTAATACAACATGTTTCATTATTTTTAGCATTCTAATTTACTAGGAAAAAGAGCTGAAAGGAAAGGAAACAAAAGGAATGAAAAAAAAGGATCGTATTTCATGCTGCCAATAGTTAATACTCCTATATTCTATGGTGTAGATGGCCCACCTCTATGCCTTATGACAATAGTTTACCTGGAAATATCACTTTTTACCATCATATATGTCCACGTACGTATTACGAGAGTAGCTCAATTTGTTCTTTAAAAGAAAGAGAATCTAAGAAAATAGTTAAAGGTATTGAAGTTAATTAAGAAAGTGAACGTATGTAGTTATTTAATTGGGAAGAATTGTTGAGCTAAGAGATTATCTAGCTTCTAATCCTAGACACATACATTGATTTTGTAGTGTATATTTATCGTATACTGTTTGTATATTGTGTATATCGTGTATGTTGGGCCAGAAACAAATTTGGGCCCATTTTCTTTTGTTTTGTATTTGGTCCGAGTTAGTACTTGGCCCAAGTTGGTCATATAATCAGCTGACCCTCCTGTATAGGGTCAGTCGGATATTTTGGAGAATGAAAAGTTTTTTTCTTTGGAGCTCTCTAGAAGCTCTCTCAACCGACTCTTCTTCTTCAATTTTCATCTTCATTTTTCTATGTTTTCATGGTATCAGCGCCGGAAATCTTTCGACGATCCTCTGTCGTTTGTTATCAACTCCGTCAGAGTTGTATTGAAGATGTTTTTTACATCAGTGAGGGATTTTGTTGTTGACAAACCCTATATGTATCGAGCGGTTAATCGGAACTTTTACCGCCATATGATGGTTCGATCTTCCCTTGGTGGACGTTTTGGGTAACTTTCCGACGTCCTCGACCTGATTCCGGTAAGTTTCCAGATTCTAGGGTTTCTGATGTTCGGAGTTAGGGTTTTCTCGGTCAGTTGAAGGCCTTTCTTCTCCGGTCGCGAAGAAGGCGGGTAAATTTATTCTTGTTCTAGGTGCTATATGCTTTGTATGTGGTTTTGATTCAACTCTAGTTTTACAAATTGTTTATCGAGACTGTTTTTTTTATTTCAAACTCATTGCTGTCCATGACCTCTAACATGAGTGTTAATACATCCTCTGTTGACCCTACCAGCCCTCTTTTCGTTTACTCCTCTGATATTCCTAGAGTTTCTCTTGTCTCCACTCCCTTCTCGGGTAGTGGTTATGGGGGGTGGAGGAGAAAAATGATTTTCGCCCGGTCTGCTAAGAATAAAATTGGCTTTGTTGATGGTACATGTCCCCGACCAGACACTAATGTGGCTGAACAAAAGTTATGGGACAGATGTAACAATATGGTAATCTCCTGGTTAACTGCTTCATTATCCCCTCAGATAGCTGAGAGTGTGCAGTATTCTGATACTGCACAGAGTATATGAGCACAGCTCGCAGCTAGATATGGTACTGCTAATAGAACCAAAATTTTCGAACTAAAAAGAGAACTCTCTCATACTTCTCAAGGATCTCTAGATGTAGCCTCATATTTTAACAAACTTAATAGACCGTGGGATGAATTAGGAACAATGTGTACAAACCATGGGCAAAGATGCATTTGTCCTGCCAGAAATTGAAGATGATGAGAATAAGGTGTTCAAGATTCTCATGGGCCTTAATGAAGCATACATGGGGGTAAAGAGTAACTTACTGATGATGCAGCCTCCTCCTACCCTTGATAGTGTCTACAATATGGTCCTCAATGATGAGAAACAGAGACAAGTCCAGTCCATTTCTCAGTTTAATCCAGACTCTATGTCTTTCAATGTCCACACAAACAAATATTCAGTTGGAATCAATAAGGTCACAGTGCCTAATCCTTCTCCTTTCAGACAAAGAGTTAATTTTGACCCAGCTAGAGGTTCTTTATTCTGTAGATACTACAAAAAATCTGGGCACTTAATTGATAAGTGTTACAAGATTCATGGGTATCCACAAAGTGTAACATTTAACAAGGGGAGGAGACTTGCTGCTGCTCATCTCACTACTGGTGTGGATTTCCCTTTTTCTGAAGGAAATATGTCTGTTCCTCATGGAAATCCTCCTGAAACTCATCACCCTGTTCCAAACATGGATGGCCAGAGTTCTGTGATACCAGGGTTGAGCAGACAACAATATGACCAATTGATGACCTTGCTACAACAAACTCAGTTAGGGGACTCCACTGCCCAGACTCCTCCTCCCATGTATGCTGCCAATTTTGCTGGTACTATACTAACTCAGAGCCCTGTATCTGATTCCAAATTTTGCATGCTTACTCACATTAATTCTGCCACCTGGATAGTAGACTCAGAGGCATCTAACCATATGACCTTTAATAAAAATTTACTCTTCAACCTCACACCTTTAACTGTGCCCTATCTTGTAACACTTCCTAATCGATATAAAGTGAAAGTGACATGCACAGGATCTTTTGAATTAAATCCATTCATCATTCTTCATGATGTCTTATTTGTTCCTTCTTTCAAACACAACTTGATTTCTATCCACAAACTAGTAAAACAGTTGCATTGCATAGTCTTGTTTACTGTAACTTCCTGTTTACTCCACATGTTACAGGCCCCTTCTCTGAAGATGCCTCTGGATCTTGGTAAAGAGGAGGCTGGTCTGTACAAGTTTGCTTGAGTGCCAACTTCCTCTTGTTCTAATTGTTGTTCTTCTGCTTCTATATATTCTTCTTCTTCTGATTCTTGTAATCATGACTGTTCTAGCCATAACGTTGTTGCTTTACCTTCAACTGTAAATAGTTCCATCTGTAATAATGTTGTTACCATTGACATGAATTACATTTGGCATTTGAGATTGGCTCATATTTCATTTGCATACATGAAACACATTTCTGCCTTGTCTTTTCCATTTGCTTCTAAACAGCCTTTCCCTTGTTTTATTTGTCCTATGGCTAGACAAACTAGACTTCCCTTTCCTGATAGCACAACAAGTACATCTAGACCTTTCCAATTGATTCATGTAGATACTTGGGGTCCTTAACACACTCCCACTTCTTCTGGCTCTAGATACTTTCTAACAATAGTTGATGACTTTTCTAGAGCAACCTCGACACATTTATTGGGGTCTAAAAGCAATGCTTTCTGCATGCTTAAGTCTTTTCTGTGTATGATTAAAACCCAGTTTAATGCTGTTGTTCAAACTATTAGGAGTGACAATGCTTTGGAATTGGGGTCTAGTATTGCTGGTGCATCCTTCTTTAGCCAACAAGGAATTATTCATCAAACAACTTGTCCCTATACCCCTCAACAGAATGGTGTTGTTGAAAGGAAACATAGGACTCTCCTTGAAACCTGTAGAGCCTTACTCTTCCAATCTGGTTTACCCATCTCTTTCTGTGGAGATTGTCTATTGACTGCTACATACCTTATTAACAGAATACCCTCCAAGCTCCTTCACGGAAAATCCCCTTTTGAAATTTTACATGGCCATGCCCCTACTTACTCTCATTTAGGAGTCTTTGGTTGCCTTGCCTATGCTTCTGTTCCAATCCCATAGAGGGATAAGCTGAAACCTAGAGCAATTTCTTGTGTTTTTCTAGCATAGCCTTTTGCCAAAAAAGGTTACAAGTTGTATGATCTCAGTTCAAAAAAATGTTTTGTGTCCAGGGATGTGTATTTCATGAGACTTCATTTCCTTTTCAAACCACCTCTACCCCTTCCATTACTTCATCCTCCTTTCCTTTTGTTTCTTCTCCTGAGCAGTCCTTTTCTGACACTGACCTGTCTGTTCCTGTTTCTACCTTTCCTTCCTCTCCTTCTGCTACTCCTCCTTCCTCTTCCAGTCCTGTTACTTCTTCTGTTTCTCCATCACTGCCTCCTCCTCCCACCCTTCATGCTTCTAGCCCTCCTTTTAATCCTGATATTCCTCCTCCTGCTTTACCTCCTCTTACAGCACCTAATGTTCCCAGAAAATCTGGGAGGCAACACACCCTTCCCTCTTATCTTAAGGATTATGTGTGTCACCTTCCTGCCTTTTCTGGATCTTCTTCTTCTCCTTTGGAATCTGAACCTCTTTATTATTCTCAAGCTGTATCAGTCCCAGTATGGCAGGATGCCATGAGAAAGGAGTTTGATGCATTGGATGTTAATCATACCTGGGATGTTGTTCCCCTTCCTCCTGGTAAGAAACCCATCGGATGCAAGTGGGTTAATAAGATCAAATACAAAACAGATGGTTGTGTTGAAAGATATAAGGCTAGAATTGCTATTAGAGGGGATACTCAAATTGAAGGGGTTGATTTCACTGACACCTTTTCTCCTGTGGTTAAGATGTCCAATGTTAAATGTCTTATTGTTGTGGCTGTTAAGAATCATTGGGATCTTTTTCAGCTTGATGTTAATAATGCTTTCTTGCATGGTGATCTGGATGAGGAGGTTTACCTCCTCCAGGTTTAACAATTTCTGTCCCTTCTACTGCTTCTATTTCCTCTGCATCCCCTCCTCTTGTATGCAAGTTGAAGAAGTCTCTTTATGGACTGAGACAGGCCTCCAGAAGTGGTATGCTAAACTGTCCTCTGCCCTCTACTCCAGGGGATACACATATTCTTTGAATGATTATTCTCTGTTTCTCAAGGGCAAACCTGATTGTCTTGTGGTTGTGGCAGTCTATGTGGATGATATTATTATTACTGGAATGACAATGATGAGCTTTCTGACCAGTTCAGGATTAAAGACCTTGGGTCTTTGCATTATTTCCTGGGCATTGAGATGTCTGTTGTCCCTGGTGGAATGCATCTTAATCAGCACAAATATGTCTCTGACCTGCTGCATCAATTTGACTGTATGAATGTCTCTCCTGTGGTTTGTCCTTTGGATCTTAATGTCAAATTCCATGCTGATTCTGGTGACCCTTTCTCCTCCCTGATCAATATAGGAGCCTCATTGGTAAGCTCTTATTTTTTACTCACACCAGGCCTGACATCTGCTTTGCTGTTCAGCATCTGAGTCAGTTTTTGAAGTGTCCCAGATATCCACATATGACTGCTGCTCTACATGTCCTCAGATATCTTAAGGGCACTATGTATTTGGGTCTTTTCTATTCTGCCACCTCTGATTTCTCCATACATGCATATTCTGACAGTGATTGGGCTGCCTGTCCTGATACTCGCAGGTCTGTTACTGGTTTTTGTGTACTTTTCGGTGGTAGCTTGATTATTTGGAAGTCCAAAAAACAGCCTGTGGTTTCTTTGTCCTCTGATGAAGCAGAATATAGGGCACTTAGTAAGGTAGTGGCTGAATTATCTTGGGTTTCTCGACTGCTCACTGACATTGGTGTTTCTGTCTCTCTTCCCTTTTCTGTTTTTTGTGACAACCAGGATGCTATACATATTGCAAAGAATTCAGTTTTTCATGAGCGGACCAAGCATATTGAAGTCGACTGCCATTTTGTTCGAAATCAGTTGAATGCTGGGATGATTTCTCTCTCTCATGTCTCTACTTCTCATCAACTGGCTGACCTTCTCACCAAGCCCTTGCCTGGCACTGCCCTTCATCCTTTGCTTGTCAAGTTGAAGGTGATCTCTCCCTCCAACTTGAGGGGGGGGGGGTGTTGAGCTAAGAGATTATCTAGCTTCCAAACCTAGACACATACATTGATTTTGTAGTGTATATTTATTGTATACTGTTTGTATATTGTGTATATCGTGTATGTTGGGCCAGAAACAAATCTGGGCCCATTTTCTTTTGTTTTGTATTTGGCCCGAGTTAGTACTTGGCCCAAGTTGGTCATATAAGCAGTTGACCCTCCTTTATAGGGGTCAGTCCGATATTTTGGAGAATGAAAAGTTTTTTTCTTTGAAGCTCTCTAGAAGCTCTCTCAACATACTTTCTTCTTCAATTTTCATCAACATTTTTCTATGTTTTCAAGAATTAATTATAACTTAATTACTCTTTTCATTTTTATGTTTTCAAAATATAACGTTACTACTCGGTTCTTGGGAGTTATTCAATTTCTGGTGATTACAAGGCTCTCATGTCCTCTGCAACAAACTTGTCAAGACCACAATCTTGAGAATTGTGGCCTTCTCATAAAAAAGAAAAAGATTATTCCTCGGGCAGTTCAGATGGCAATGGTAGTAATCATATTCCAATGCATTATATTCTTCCTTTTTAGAGAAATTTTGTGCAGTTCTTTCGTTTCGTTGATGTTAACTCCACTTACTTTTCAGGATCATTTTCTTAGGACAGTTTCATGTGCATATGGAGTAATTCTATGTTGCCTCCTATTTTTTGAAGGTTAGTCCCCTTATTTCTTTTTTTTTCTCAATTTTGGTTTTAGGTAAAGAAATAAATTTAAAAAAAAGACCATTGAAAGTTTAGATAATCTATTTCTAGTTTCCCCTAAAGATTCCCCCTTTAAATCTTCATAATCTGTAGTTGTCTATTAAAGATTAAAGTTGTGTTTCTTACAAACTATTTGTGGTTCCTTGAGGAGGACATGGAGTTGATGAGCAGCTTATAATTACAATGCCAGTATTGAAGTAACAACCTTATTTTTGTAACAATCTTTACTTGTTAGCTTTGTTTTTTGGTTTCTCACCCGTTGTCTGGTAGTCACATTGGGACCCGATTAAATCTGGATTAATGTCGGAAAGTTCCATATTGGGGTAAAACATTTCCTAACAAAGGCGACTCCGTACCCAGAAATATAATACTATTATATATATACACTAAGGGGTGATATTAATATTCATTCTCATTATTATCAGTGCTTGGCTGAGCCTCAACGTGTTCAATATAAAGGAGGAAAGCTGAGAAGCCCTAAATTTGAGCTAGGGTTGGAGGGATGGACATCTTATGCAGGTGCCAGCCTTGAAGTAAGACGGACTTTTCCGGGGAACAACTTCATGGTGGCCTATAATAGGAGTCAGAATAATGAAACTTTCTCCCAACAAGTTTACATGGACAAAGGGAAATATTATACATTTTCAGGTATTTTCTTGTTCATGGATTAGAATTGGAGTCTTGGAGCAACGGTAAAGTTGTCTCCATACGACCTATAAGTACGTGTTTGAACGACAAAAACAGCCATTAATACTTGTATTATAGTAGACTGTCACCGCTAAGATTGTGGCCCGGCCCTTTCTCGGACCCTACGTGAATTAATGCCAGATACTTAGTATATTGGATTGCCGTTCTTGTTCATGAATCAACAACTATAAGTTCGGTTGGTTGGTTATTATGAAATCCTTTTTCTTATTTTTTTTCTGTCCCAGCTTGGGTGCGAGTTAGTGAAGGAAGTAAGACAACGGTGTCTGCTGTAATAACAACTCCAGGAAACTCAATGAGGCTTATTGCCTCTGGAAATGCATATCCTGGTTGTTGGACCATGCTTAAAGGAGGCTTTCAACCAGAATTTCCTCTTCTAACTGATCTCCATTTCCTAGTAAGCCCTTACATCTACTTCTTAATCTGTTTTTATAATTAAATAAAAAATCGCATATACATTTACTAGTGTCAGTTTCACTTTTTATTTGGAGAACTTTTATACTTTTAAGTGAAATATTTTTATACTATTATCATTTCACTTACATAAGTTACAAGTGATTCTCTATATCAAGCATTAATTGATTAGTATAAGATGCTGGTAACTGACTCCCAAATTTGGGGGCCTAAAACAAGTGCCGTACTTGCTTCAGCAAGGAGCTGGCACTGGTTCCATTATAGATGAGTAAGTGTCTTTTCACAAAATGGTTTTCTGCCTGAAGTTAATCAAAAGTGAACGCTTTTGCAAATTTAAAGGACTTTTTATGTAAATATTATTTACATTGCTAGTGCGTATAACTTAAACTACTAAGTTTTTTCTCCACTACATTTTCGACATACTCATTCTGGCAATTTCTGTAGATCCTAGTCCTGCATTAACTGATAAAACTAGTCATTATAATGAAACTTTCACGTGCATAAAAGTTGACATCTCTTGGTACTAATAACTTTTGTTATTTCAGTGTTACAATAAGACAGTTAAATTTTGGGTGGATAATGTATCCCTGAAGGAGTTCAACCAAACCGAATGGCTTGTACACCAACAGAGAGCCATAAGGCGGGTAAGCTATTTACACGTCTATAATTTTCCTACTGTTTCACTTTATGTGATGTATTTGGACTCGAAATTGAGTTTTAAAGAAAAAGACTTATAAAATTTATGATAAGGTTAAAGGCTAACAACTTTATGGGTCATCACATTTACGTGGCTATAAAATGTTTTAACTAATGATAAAATGGAAGTTTAAAATTAAATAATTTCCAAATATAGTAATATAACTAATAAGAAAAGTGTATAACGGAGGAAGTATATATTATTGGATCTAAAGAGGTCCCATGGTACTCGCTGATGTTTCTTATATCATACATGAACCATATGGTATGCATATGAAAAAATGTATAATGATTGTGTGGATTTGTGCAGGTAAGAAAGAGGAAAATTTTGCTGTAAATAACGGACAAATTAGCAAGACCAATCAGGGGAGTGAAAGTAAACATCAAGTTCAGAAAACCACTTTTCCATGTTGGTTGTGGTGTTACAGATACCTTCCTCCAATACAAGAAATATCAAGAATGGTTTCTTGAAAAAGGTTTTACAGCAAGTGTATTCACCAATCAAATGAAGTGGTACTGGACTGAAAGTCGTCAAGGGATAGAAAACTACACAGTACCAGATGCCATGTTCCAATTCTTCAAGGATCATGGGATAGCAATTAGAGGCCACACTGTTCTATGGGACAAACCTAAAATGAATCAGGGTTGGCTGCACGCCATGACACCCAAAGAGCTTTTAGCTACGGCCCTGAGGCGTCTGGCCTCTGTCATGGCTCGATACTTGAATGATATTTTCGAGTGGGATGTCGTGAACGAGAACTTGCACTTCCATTTTTTTGAAGATAAGATTGGACCACAGGCTTCTGGGATGTTTTATCATATAGCCCACGTTATAGATCCTAATGCAACTTTATATCTGAATGAGTTTAACACCCTTGAAATTCCAGGAGATATATATGCAGGTCCACACAAGTATATAAAAAGATTTAGAGAGATCCGATCATATCCAGGCAACGAGAACTTGACCATAGGATTTGGACTACAAGCTCATTTTCCTTCAGGAAAACCAAATATGCCTTACATACGAGCTGTCTTTGATTTTCTCAGTGAAACCAAAATGCCCATTTGGCTAACTGAAATGGATGTCCAGAACACCCCAAATCAGGTACCAACCACTTCTTTAATTTGTGCACTGGGCTGGCCGGCCTTTTCTCTTCTTAAGGTCAGTCCTATATAGCAATTTTTGTTGACAAAGAATATGCTATGATATGATATAACAGGCAGCTTACTTAGAATAAATAATGAGAAAGGCATTTGCACATCCAGGAGTGGAAGGAATGATAGTGTGGCAAATTGCACTGGCTTATGCTTGACCGATGACAATTTCAAGAACACGAGAGCAGGAGATGTTGTCGACAAGCTCATGGCAGAATGGAGAACGCCCGAGCTAACTGGGAAAACAAATTCCAAAGGACTTTATAAATATTATGGTTTTCTTGGAGACTACATTGTCACACTTTATGATCCTTATTCTCTCAAGCAAATCATCAGGGAAATTAAAATTTCAAATAAGGATCCAAACCCGGTATTAATCCCTATTTCTATATGAGAAAAATTAACTTGTATCGATACATAAGATGAATAAGAAGTGTATACTACATTCTTAAGAAAAAATTATACTTTTAATCCCTCAGTTATTTGTAAGTATCTATTCTAATTCTAGTTGGGAAATAAAAGAAAATGCCGTTTGAATAAGTGGGTGCACGGTAAGTATAGTTCCACAAGTGAGGTCTAGGTAGTGTATGCGTAGACCTTACCCCTACCTGCGAGGTACAGAGCTTATTTCCGATAGACCTCGGCTCTAGAAAAGACACCTCATGCTAGCTAGAGCTATAAACTACGGTGAAAGTTGAAAACCATATTCATTTTAGAACTCTGATCCGTTTAGAAGATGATAACATATGTCGAAAAGTGAAGAAAGAAGTGGAAGAGAATGTCCATGAACCTCATCTTCCCAAATAGGAGAAGAAATAACTCTACCTATAATTGGGAACAGTTTTTGTGCAATGAAATTGGTGCATAGGGTGGAGGATGAATACTATCTTGGAGAAGGATGTGTTTATGCTGATAAACACAGATGGTTAACTTTACTTCTTGACAAGGTAATAGTGCACCATGATCTGAATCAAACAGCAAAATCTTCAGCTAGTACGTACTATTTATAGTCAACTCCGACCAATATGAAATTACATACCAGAGACGTGGCATTAAACAGAGAGGGCCAGCAGCTGTGAGTCAGAATATGGAGCTGATGGCACCAATTTCTTGAATTAAGATGCAATTTATATGGATAGATAATATTTACACTAAATCTATTATTTCAAAGTTTTGTTGATAGCTTAGCATATTGTAGTTTGAGTAACAACTATCCAAACAAGCTGTTTAGATCTTCAGTCGTAAACACAAATGGGATAAAGAGCCAATGACACAAAACATGAAGTACATAACTATTTATTAGCCAATGACAATCAAGTTACTTCGCGAAAGGAGTAAACGAGAGATCGAGCCAAGTGAAAAAACTATACTGCATATTGAAAGAGAGTCATTTATGAAATTCTAACATCAAAATTCACATATATTTGTTTTATACTATACTGAGAGACATCCATTGACAACCAACAAACTTGATACATGTAAGCATGATTAGGTTCTGTCTATGAGTATGAAACAATATAAGGGGTATTGAAATCTATATATTCTGTTTATTATCTATCAAATTCCAATACTAATGGATGAATGGATTATTTCTAGCTAGCTACTGTCTATTACAAATATCATATAAGAGACTAGCTTACTCCTCATCACCACTGCTATCATCTTCTTGCTCTGTTGCAGTATTTCCAGGGCCTCTCTCAATTGTGATTTCATACGCAACTTCAGCTTTGCCTATATCTTTAGTTTCAATTTGCTGATCTTCACAGCTGGTGTCCCAATCGTGATCCCCAATCTTATTCACTGCAGCAAAATCCACTACTTCTTTTACTTGCTCCTTGCTAATTGGTATCTTCTCAATAATGATGGTGTCTGAATCTTTCAATTTATATTTTTCCGCATACCTATACCATTTTCCTCTGAGATAGTATTTGTTGCTTTTAAGCACAAGTAACATGTCCCACTTTTTCCCCTTATGATCAACTAAAGTTAGTGGTTTTCCTTCACCACCGTCAGCAGGTCCAGAAATATGGAGGAGGATTTTTTCTCTGACTAGTTTCAATGGGAGTTTTAAGCCACCGCCAATGCAACGGTTAAGATCAGATTTATTTAGTCTCTTGGAAAATAACTCTTCTCTTTTTGTAGATGTAATCGTTTGGCCTCTGCACATACATATATGTACAATAGCAAATCAATCTAAAATATAATACTTCAAGAATCACAGTAGGATAATTATCAAACAAGAAAATAAATAATATATACCCAGAAGTGGTAAGTTGCACACTATGATCCTCAATCCTTTCTTCATTGGTGATGATTGGTTCCTCATTCCTGACTTTCTCCAATATTGCTTCGTGCACTAAATCTCTAGGGTCCACTGCAGCATCACTTTCTTCCATTTCAGATACATTCTTGATCACTGCAATTAACAAAAACATTGTGAACTAACTCGCATACTTTCTTACCATGCACCATTATTCATATAAAGAACGAAACAGGGGTTTTTAAATTGGAAAATTAACAATAATCAGAAATGGAGTGACGTACTTGGATTGCAGTCATTGATTTGGAAAGAACCATCAGTTCTTATCTTCTTAGTAATGTGAAGATATTCGAGATCATCATCAGACAAGTAGTGAAAGATAGGCTCTGTTACTGTGGGCGCCATTGTTGCATCTCTATCTCTATCATCAACTTCTTGCGTTTGAGGTTCTTTACCCTTTCGTTGATTAGACATTTTGAACTTCTTGATTCTTTCTTCTACTAAATTCACAGAGAGAGAGAGGGAGGGAGGAGATTTACAACCTACCACCACTATTTATAAGCAAGATAGCCAGCCGCGCGCGTTATATCGAAGTGCCTCGTGTGATAACTAACTTTTGAACTTTTATTAGTTTTGGCTTTTCCTTTTTATTGGAGTATTTGTTTTAAGTGATAATCAACTGAGTTAGTTTTTTTTTTGGGTGAAAACCGTTACAAGGTTTTCGAGTTATCTTCACAATAATTATGTGATATTTATAGCATTTCTAGCACAATGTAAATGTTAAATATTATTCTCCTTGTCATAATTTATATGATATATATATTTTTTTAGTTGTCCAAAAAAGAATTACATTTTTATACTTAAAAATAATTTAAAATTTAAAATTTTTCTTTTATCCTTCATGAGACGGCCTATTGTCATCAAAAACTTTTAAGGATTGCATTAGGCCATAAATTTTAAAAGCAAAAATTTTTCTTAAATTTTATCTAGTTAAAATATGCTATATAAATTAGAGATGGAGGGAATACTAGCTTGTGAGATTGTACAATCCAATTTACAGGGAGAAGACATTGCATGTGCAGCATCAAGAACCGGGGGGGGGGGGGGGGGGGGGGGGGCTAAAATTTGTGCTTTCATCCAAATTTACATTTTGTAGTATTATGCTACTTATATATATATATATAACGGTTAGAAGTAAATAAAGAATTTCCAACTTGTTGCCACTAATTGTAATATTTTGGGATCCTTTTATACATTTGAGGTCTTAACATTTGGCTTAAACACACAAAATTTTCATTTTTCTCATTTTTCACCGAGAGAAAAAATATAATTTACTTAAATATTTTACTAATGAAATCATTTTCTTTCGTCTTTTCTCAAATATTTTTCAAATCTCTTTTTTAACATTTCCCACTCTAATCTCCATTCTCCCACGCCAGCCATCTCACCCATATTCCACCCCACCCATGCCCCACCCACTCCCACCCCCTACCATACACCCACCCTCACCTTACCACCAACTCCAATATTATATAAAAATATTATTAAGAGTACTTTTTTTCATGTTATGAATAAAGTATCTTTTTATCCATTTCAACAAAATGAGTATTTTTTTATGATGTAAAACGGGTATTTCATTTCATAACAAAAAAAATATTTTCTTTTCATTATGTAGAATTTTTTTCCTCTCATTTCAATAAAACGAGTACTTTCTTTTAATAGCAAAGGGACAAATATACACCTATACTTTTAAAAAATGTCTAAGAATACCCCTCGTTATACTATTTATACCCTTATCGTCATACTTTGGAACAAAAATATTCTTATTTTGATTGAATGTCACATGACAACACCAAATTAAAATGACACAATTCTTTTTTACCCGATCCATTTAAAAGAATCCACCACCTGTTGGAAATCCGAAGTTGAACGACAAAAAAGAGATTGAAAAGTTGAAGCCAATAAAGGGAGATTTTCAGTAGTTTATTAATTTATTGACAGTAGTCTTGTTTTGGTTGGTTAATTTGGTGATGTAATTATGCTTATGACAGTACATTTTTGTTGTTCTTAGTTTGTTGATTATTTGACCCAAAAGATATTAGAATCTTTTCGAACAAATCAATCGAAAGATGATATGATAAATCTTACCTGAGTATAATAAATACTAAAAAAAATAAATGATAAAGATATGATTGTCAATAGATTTCTTTTTGTTCTCAAATAATATTTTTTGTTACAGAGTTTCTTCGGTCTCCTTTACAAAGCTCTTTGTCCCCTTATATATTTGGGAGAGACTCTTCTAAGCTGTAAGAAACAAACTACCAAGAATATTCTATGGAGTATTCTCAATGTCCCCTAATGGGCTTATAATACTACAAGGGTCGTACAACCTCTACTTTTATCCTAAGGTCACCTCTTTCGGGACGTCGACTCGAAGGTACCCGATCGTTTATCTTACTTGTCGTAGGTCGTAGTTGGTAAAATTTGGACTCATACAGATAGTTTCTCCGCTTGTCGAGGTTGCGAATGGACGCGTCCTTGATGAGCGGACTTCACACATTCTCTTGGAGGAATTTAACCCTTTCAGCAAAACACTGGGTGGTACATTTCACTAGGAAATGATGTTATCTCCACATGCGTCATCATTATGCAAGTTTTCGAGGCAAGGATTTGACGGCTTGATGCTTCGCTTCTTGTGCAGCTTTGAGACATGCCGCCTCGATTTTGGCGCCACCCAACTCTATAAATAGGCGGGATTTGTTTTTCTGAAGAACTTTAGCCATTTCTCTCTTGAAAATTTCTTTCACCATTCCTCATTTGCTTTCATATCCTTTAGTTTTTCTTTCGTTCTTCACCATAAGCTTCCACTTTCTTTTTCCCCGTTGGTATTCCTTTGATCGATATCATATTGAGGCCTCGTCGTTCTCATGAAGAGGTACCTGAAGCCACCCCGTCGTCTATGGTGCCTCCTTCTGGCACCGGGGACAGGTGGTAGAAGAGGGTTCGAGCCCTCTTACGGTGGGCGATTACTACCGAGACACCCTTTACCTTGGAGTGACTTCCTCAAGGATCCTCTTTCCATCCCGGACCCCGTGTTTTCTAAGACTGATCAGGTTCATCTTAACGCCCTTCGTGTAAAGTATGGCATTCCTGCCCATATAGAAATGGTTCCAGTGGGGAGAGATTACGTGGATGTCCACAGACCATTGGTACTATGCTTTCTACGAGTACCTTTTTATGATTGGCTATACTATTCCTCTCTTCCCTTTAGCGGAGGAATTCTGTAGATTCTACCAAGTTTGCCCAGCACAACTTTCACCATATATGCTCAAGGTGTTTCTGCTATTGACCAAGTATGCAGAGTTGGTGGAGTGCAGCGTTTCTATCCACCACTGTTTCTACTATTGACCAAGTATGCAGAGTTGGCGGAGTGCAGCGTTTCTATCCACCACCTTCTGCACCTGTTCAGGCCTGGCTTGCTTTGGGGTACCATGGTGTATTTGAAGCTTCATGGCACTATAGGAATGGTGGTCGGAACGGATGACAAGACAAGTCATAAGTTTTGGCATAAGTACTTATTTGTCAAGACCGAGCACATCGTTTTTGATTCTTCCGGATTCCCAGAGCGGTGGAATGAGACTCGTAAGTGTAGTTACTCATTTTGTTATCCTTTATTCTATATTTGCTGTAAAGTTTATTCTCTTGTTGTTTTGTAGTGATGGGTTGTCTGCCTCACCCTATTGCGGGCATCAGTGATTGGGTAGCCTGTCTATTACCCCATGCAACAGAAAATCGAACTTGGCCCGCC
Source organism: Nicotiana benthamiana (assembly GCA_034376525.1). Classification (NCBI taxonomy): domain Eukaryota; kingdom Viridiplantae; phylum Streptophyta; class Magnoliopsida; order Solanales; family Solanaceae; genus Nicotiana; species Nicotiana benthamiana. The sequence goes on along the minus strand of CM067338.1, from coordinate 9,669,493 downwards.
TTCGTGAAGCCATACGGCCCTAAAGTTTCTTCTGGTAAATTTCTTACTTACTACTTCGTTGGTTGCGCTACCTTATTTAATTGTATAACCCTTTGGATGACAGGTCGAGGAACTTCTAGGTGAAGGACGCCAGTCCCTGTCTTTCGACAAGTTGTTGCTACTGCGGACACGGAGTTTGTTTTGAATGAGTCTATTCTGGAAGATCGTCCTCACCCTATTCAATTGGGAGATCCTTATCTGGTCGTACATGCGAGGGATGAGTCTTTCCCGGTGCCGGCCTCACATTCTTTAGATGAATCTTCTAACAAAGATGAGTTGTTGTTGAGGAAAAGAAGGAGGCTGGAGGTTGGGAAGGGCGTGGCCACGGATGCTGACAGAAGCGGGGAGGTTGGGAAGGGCGTGGCCCCAAGTGAAAGAAGTTGGTCCAAGGGCTGGATGAGTGCAATATATTGATGGTGGTACGTCGTACAACTTCAGAGGGCATCGTGTTGAGGGTGGCGGCTCTGGTTCAGATGTCGACCTAGAGGAGTTTAATGAGTTCGTGTGTCACCATACCTACGTGGAGGTTAGAATGGACGGTTCTGAATGTCATGTAGTCGTCCTTGGGGATTACAACTTGCTGTTGAATAGAGAGCAAGTGGCGTTTGCCTTAGCTACCTTGTGTCTCTCTTCTGAAAGCGAGATGCTTAGGGCTGTGAGCGACATGGATTTGTCCCAGAAGGCCGCTGCTATGGTCTTGCAAGTAGATGTCTTGACTTTTCATTTCGTCATTGAGTTTGTGCGATAATCATTGTTCTATATTTTTGTTTCTAACTTCTCACCTTCTTTTTTTTAGACTCTCGTCATGGAGTTTGAACGGGATCGTCGGGATAGGATACGTACGGGTCTTTATGAGAAGTTATCGTCCAAATATCATCAGTATCGAGCTAAGTTCAGGCAATGTTCGACATTTTCTTATGAAGACCCTGAGTTTCAGGTGCTACGTGAGGGGCTTAAGCAGCAGGAAGCCCAGTTGGAGTGCAATATTAAGGAGTTGAGGGAGAGGGATAAGGAGCTCGTACGGGTTGCCGCCAGCAACAGTGAGCTGGAGGCGTCCCTTAAGGTGAGGGAGGATGAGCTCGAGTTGAGCAAGGGGTTGACGGTTGAGAATGCCGACTTACAGGCGAAGGTGGCTGACTTGACCGCTGAGTTGAGTGCAAAGGTGACATGGATTTGTTGGAAACACGTTTCAAATGCAATATACTAAACGTGTGTTCTTTTGTAGGTTTTGATGAATGTCAAACAAAGCAAAAAGCGATATATAACAGTGCTCAAGGACAAGCACAAAATGGATGCATTACAAGAAGCTCAAGACAAAGTTTAGAAATGTTATAATTGAGTCAATATTAATTGTGATCTTGATTCCTCAACTTGGCTCATAACATGGCTTCTCTACTAAAATTATTTTTCCAAAATCATGCATATTTAAATTAAGTGTCAAATGATTTTAAACTATGCATATTTACATTTGTTAAAATGTTTTCCAAACATGCCTCAAAAATCTGGGCTAAGATAATCGATTATGTACTTATGATAATCGAGTATCTCTAAGCCAAGACTGCATGACAATCGATTATGAATTAATGATAATCGATTGTGAGTAAGTCAGTTAACATCAGGTTTTTGCAAACTGCATAACAATCGATTGTGTACTTATGATAATTGATTGTTAACTGAGGCAAAGTTTTCAAAACTCATAAAAATCGATTATGAACTAATGGTAATCGATTAGAATGAGAAAAATGTCTCCCAGTGATTTTAAATAAAATGATAATCGATTGTGGCTTTTGATAATCGATTATATATGAGACAGAGAGTTTTGAAATTAATTAATAATCGATTATTCCATTTGATAATCGATTGTTGAAGCTGACCGTTGTCACATATTTTCAATTACCTTCAGGTAATCGATTGTTGATATTTAACAATCGATGTTTTGCTTAAAATCTGGAAAAGATTTTCTGAACGTTGTTAAAATAATCGATTGTTGATTTCCGGACAATCGATGTTTTATGCCAAAAATTGGAAAGGATTTCTTAACGTTATAAATAATCGATTATTGATTTGAAGTAATCGATTGTTGACGTAAAATCTGGGATTGAATTTTTAATCTGATAGGCAAACAATCGATTGTTTAGTCTTGACAATCGATTGTCACTGAGTAATTTCAGCAATCCTTAATTGGCAATTAGACAACGGTAAGACTGAGTCTTTCACCTATAAATACAGCTTCAACTCAGTGTTTTCACAACAACAACATATACAATTTGAGTATTTTCATTGCTAAAAGCTTTCTTACATTGATCATCATTTTCCATTCATCCATAAAGCTTTTTGAAGAGCCATTCTATTGAGCTAAGTTGTTGTGATCTTGAGCGTACTATTTCTACTCATATCTACTCATTAAGGAGTGCTTTGTAAAGTGAGTGTGTTTTGTGTTTGTAAGAGAATTGCGATTCTCGTTTGTTGAGGAACTTGTGATTCCTCGGTTGAAGTCTTTGGGATTGTTATCCCCGAGCAGTTGAAGTCTTTGGGATTGTTATCCCCGAGCAGTTGAAGTCTTTGGGATTGGTATCCCCGAGCAATTGAAGTCTTTGGGATTGTGATCCCCGAGCACCTAGGTGAGGCTTGTGTCCTCAGCTGTAACGGTTTGTTAAGCACCCGCAAGCTTGACAAGTTTAGTGGAAATCTCGAGAGAGTCTCTCGGGGACTGGACTAACCACGTTTGTGGCCAACCAGGATACATCATTGTGTAAGTTTATTCTACTGCACTTGTTTTAATTTCTGCAAAGTTTTTAAATTCCGCACTAAAACGCTTAATAATTTTAAAACGCTATTCACCCCCCCCTCTAGCGTAAAGCGTATTGTCCAACAATTGGTATCAGAGACATACTCTCTGAAAGACTTAACCGTTTGAGAGAATCTTTCCATGGCTTCTACTCTAGACTCTTTTGCAGGTATTGATGAAGGACAGTGCCCCACAAGACCTCCTTTGTTTAACGGGACTAATTATTCATATTGGAAAGAAAGGATGCAGATATTCGTCAGATCAAACAGCCCTTACTTGTGGAAGGTGTACACCAAAGGAAATGAGGTTCCTGTCAAAAAGGTGGAAGGAGAATGGGTGCCAAAATCAGAAGAGGAATTCAACGCCGAGGATAATCGAATGGTCCAAAATAATTTTAAAGCTATTAATTTATTACTTTGTGCTGTTAATGCTAATGATTACAGGAAAATCTCCTGCTGCAAAACAGCGAAAGAAATGTGGGACAAGCTTGAGGTCACTTACGAAGGGACTGACCAGGTAAGAGAAGCTAAAATTGACTTTTTAACTCATGCTTACGAATTGTTCCATATGAAGGAAGGCGAAAAGATAGACGAGATGTTTGAGCGGTTCTCATCAATAGTGAATGATCTCCACGCGCTCAAGAAGACGTTCACAGACAAAGAACTAGTTCGAAAAATCCTTAGGAGTCTAACACCGGCATGGCGATCAAAGGCCGATGCGATTCAAGAGTCAATTGGAATCACGAACGTCACCATAGACGCTCTTAGAGGTAATCTTAAGACTTATGAATCCACTATTCTTAACCCTGTTATTGATGAACAAAGAAGGCAAAAGATTGCTCTAAAGGCGAGCACAAGTCAATCACCAATTGAAGAGGATGGAGATAGCGAATTTGGACTCATCATCAAAAAGTTCCAAAAATTCATGCGAAAAGAATATGACCGCAAAGGGAAAAAGCAAGGTGAGCAAGTTAAATGTTATGAATGTGGTGAAACAGGGCATATCAAAACAAACTGCCCAAATCTTAAAAAGGAGAAGAAACCCTTCAAGAAGCAACGAGCATACATATCTTGGGGAGGAGATTCCGGAGACGAATCCAGTGAAGAAGAAAATGAAGAAGCGGCAAATCTCTGCCTCATGGCACAGGAAGAAAATCAAAGTGAGGTAAGTCAAATCTCTTCTCAAAATTTTTATACTCTTGATGACATGAGAAATGCCTTTGATGAATTGCATGCTGAATTTCTCAAAGTTACAAAAACCGTCACTAGTTTAAGAGAAAGTGCTTCTCTAAAAGAACAAGATTTTCAAAAACAGTTTTCATTAAAAGAAAAAGAATTAGAAAAATTGGTTTTGGAAAATGAGAAGCTACTAGAACAAAACAAGTTCTATGGGAAAAGAAGTTCTGACAAGCCCGAGAGTTCTACAAAAAATTGTGCTTCTTGTGTAGACCTTAAGAATGAAGTAGGTAGATTAAAAGGCACACTAGATAAATTCAACTCCTCTCATAAAAACTTGAATGTGGTGCTTGATAACTTGAAATCAACCAAGCATGGAATAGGCTTCATAAATGAAGAAGAGGTTGATGCAAAAACCCAACCACCTAGAGCTCAATCTAGGATTAATAACAAAAATGCCTTTCCTAAAACAAACATGCATGCTAGACAAAATATTAGGAGACCTAGACATGACCTTCCGCCTAGCAATCGTCACCATAGACATGATGCATATTTTAGGCACAACAGTGATCATGCTAGAAGATCCCGAAATGTTCAACCTAGAAATGATTATGGTGCTCAAATTAGGAGAAATGAAAATAGAGTAAACAATGTGCATTATTCTAGCTACTATGAGCCTAGACGCATGCATAATCCAAATGTGACATGTCATTATTGTAGACGAATTGGTCATATTGCTCCCGCATGCTTTACTAGACATAGACATGCTACTCAAACATATCATTATAGTATGCATAACCCTCAAGGACCCAAAATGGCATGGGTACCAAAAGAGCATTGATTTGTTTTGCAGGTGTGCTTGAAGGAATCAAGTGTAGTGGATGCTCCAAACACTTGAAGGGAGACGAATTCAAAATTCCTTCAATTAAAGCACAAAGAAGGAGGAAGAGACGGAAAAGTCGATTTAGGCATTTTTTTTCAAAATCGGAAGTATTTTCGAAAAATTTAAAAGACAAAATACAAGGAAGACAAAGGCAAAATTGTGGAAGAAGCTTCTTAAATTGAAGAATGAGCCAAAAGACCAAAATGAACGGAGGATGTTCAAAATCAGGTAATTGGCAAAGTCGAAGGGAAGGTAAGTACCCTAAACCCTCTTAAGAACATCCTAGGACAAAATTCTTAAGAGTTCACGTTTTTCACCCGACTACACTAGTTTCAAAGTTATTATTTCATTTATAGATTACTGACTTGAGCGTCGGAGATGTTTAATTCTATTCTGCAGGTATCCCCCAAAAGGTAAGAGGAAAGTATAAATTGTCTTGATACAAGAAAAATCGATCATAATCGATTATTTATGCTTACAATCGATTATCAGTATCAATAATCGATTATTTGTTGATTCAATTTTTTTTGTCATGAAATCTTGTTGAATGTTTACATTGCTTGATAGAATTAAGTCTCATCATTTTAGCATTCCCCTTCCAAACAATCGATTATTTGTTCTGCCAATCGATTATTTGCCAAAATCCAAACTCTCTGTGAGTGAAACAATCGATTACTATATATTGACAATCGATTATCTGTTTTAAACTTATGTTACCGTTTTGGCTCTACAATCGATTCCTGTCAGGTCATAAATATGAAAAACAATCGATTACCAAGTTTGACAATCGACTATCTTTTTCAAATTTTCTTTGGCGTGTAATCGATGTGTCAGATCATTTTCATTAATGACAATCGATTATTCTATTCAAACAATCGATTGTTGAACGCTCAGTGAATTTATTTTTACCGTTTCAGACTTCAAAGCTCTTCAAATCTCTTCAAATCTTTTCCAATAAGTGTAAGATTCATTCCTTCTCTATATATAGGCTGCACATATGCTCTTGTATACTCACTCAAGCCTCCCAAGCATCAAATTATCTTGTTATCTTTGAAAAATCCTAGCACATCTTTTTCAAAAATGTCAAGCCGCAACTCCAAACGTGCTCGTTCCAAACAAGGTGCTTCTTCTTCTCGCCATCCATATCAAGATGGATCGGTTCTATTCTTTGAATCCGATGAAGAGCTCACCCGTTTCTTAACCAAATTTGAGAAACGCCTTATTCTCCCTCCTCGCTTTTCAACAAACGCTCTTGTTGCACCATTCATTCCAGCCGCGAATATGCTAAGAGAGTGCCAACTTTTCAATTTCCTACTCCTTACTCACCCCTACTACAACATTACTTTGGTTGAAGCTTTTTACTCCAACCTTCACAAAGATGATGAGGGTGAACTCGTTACCAATGTTAACGGCATTTCCATTCTAATTTCTGAAGATAACCTCCACCTCATTGCCGGCATTCCGCATGATGGTGAAGACATCTACCAGTACATAAATGATGCCGGGGACATGATTGATGAAGCTAATCTCTTCCGCCAAGCCGGAGTCGCCTATGATGAGTCTTCTTCCCGTCGTCCCACCATAAAGGGTATGGACCCGAATTATCGTTTCATTCTCTATTTCATCACTCGTGTTCTCAAACCCCGTAAACTCAATCACACCACCATTTCCCAAGAGGATGCCAAATTTCTTCATGCCATTGTCACCGGTGTTAAAATCAATTGGTGCAAGCTTATTCAATCTCATATGTTCAATGCCACCAGAGATGACATACCTCTCCCCTATGCCCTCTTAATAATGAAATTTCTTGAAGCTTCCGGGGTCAATATTGCTAATGGTCCTCTCAAAAAGAGCACCAAAATCTGGGAAATTTCGGAGTCTTCCTTTCATCATGATGGTGATCATGCTCCCGCTCCTCCTCAAAATCGACAAGCCCGTCGTGCTCATCCTCCTCAGGAGCCTACCCTCCGGACTATCTCTGACCAAATTACTCAATTAACCCGTGAGGTCCATGGTTACTTTGATCACGTGCATTATGCCTATGCTCAGGTGGTGCCATATCAAGCGCCTCCCAATGATAATGAAGGGGATGGGGGTGATGAATGATGAAATTGTTGTTTTTGATGATGTGAAATTGTTGTTTTTGATTTGTTTTTCCTTGGTTGGTTAGTTGTTGTTCGTTTTATTGTGTTTGGCTCCACCCATGTAATGTTATTTTCCAATAAATAAACTTTTGTTTATTTCATATGTTTTTTTGCATATATTTTTGCTAATGGCAAAAGGGGGAAGAAACGGGATATCAAGAAGTATGCTATATCACTCTCAACTTCATTCATGCTTAAAGTGAGGGGGAACATGAATTGAGGGGGAACATCAAATTGCATACTTTACACTTGTCTTGGATTATCAAAATAATTATTGCATATATCCCGCTTATGTTTGCCATTATCAAAAAGGGGGAAATTGTGGAAACACGTTTCAAATGCAATATACTAAACGTGTGTTCTTTTGTAGGTTTTGATGAATGTCAAACAAAGCAAAAAGCGATATATAACAGTGCTCAAGGACAAGCACAAAATGGATGCATTACAAGAAGCTCAAGACAAAGTTTAGAAATGTTATAATTGAGTCAATATTAATTGTGATCTTGATTCCTCAACTTGGCTCATAACATGGCTTCTCTACTAAAATTATTTTTCCAAAATCATGCATATTTAAATTAAGTGTCAAATGATTTTAAACTATGCATATTTACATTTGTTAAAATGTTTTCCAAACATGCCTCAAAAATCTGGGCTAAGATAATCGATTATGTACTTATGATAATCGAGTATCTCTAAGCCAAGACTGCATGACAATCGATTATGAATTAATGATAATCGATTGTGAGTAAGTCAGTTAACATCAGGTTTTTGCAAACTGCATAACAATCGATTGTGTACTTATGATAATCGATTGTTAACTGAGGCAAAGTTTTCAAAACTCATAAAAATCGATTATGAACTAATGGTAATCGATTAGAATGAGAAAAATGTCTCCCAGTGATTTTAAATAAAATGATAATCGATTGTGGCTTTTGATAATCGATTATATATGAGACAGAGAGTTTTGAAATTAATTAATAATCGATTATTCCATTTGATAATCGATTGTTGAAGCTGACTGTTGTCACATATTTTCAATTACCTTCAGGTAATCGATTGTTGATATTTAACAATCGATGTTTTGCTTAAAATCTGGAAAAGATTTTCTGAACGTTGTTAAAATAATCGATTGTTGATTTCCGGACAATCGATGTTTTATGCCAAAAATTGGAAAGGATTTCTTAACGTTATAAATAATCGATTATTGATTTGAAGTAATCGATTGTTGACGTAAAATCTGGGATTGAATTTTTAATCTGATAGGCAAACAATCGATTGTTTAGTCTTGACAATCGATTGTCACTGAGTAATTTCAGCAATCCTTAATTGGCAATTAGACAACGGTAAGACTGAGTCTTTCACCTATAAATACAGCTTCAACTCAGTGTTTTCACAACAACAACATATACAATTTGAGTATTTTCATTGCTAAAAGCTTTCTTACATTGATCATCATTTTCCATTCATCCATAAAGCTTTTTGAAGAGCCATTCTATTGAGCTAAGTTGTTGTGATCTTGAGCGTACTATTTCTACTCATATCTACTCATTAAGGAGTGCTTTGTAAAGTGAGTGTGTTTTGTGTTTGTAAGAGAATTGCGATTCTCGTTTGTTGAGGAACTTGTGATTCCTCGGTTGAAGTCTTTGGGATTGTTATCCCCGAGCAGTTGAAGTCTTTGGGATTGTTATCCCCGAGCAGTTGAAGTCTTTGGGATTGGTATCCCCGAGCAATTGAAGTCTTTGGGATTGTGATCCCCGAGCACCTAGGTGAGGCTTGTGTCCTCAGCTGTAACGGTTTGTTAAGCACCCGCAAGCTTGACAAGTTTAGTGGAAATCTCGAGAGAGTCTCTCGGGGACTGGACTAACCACGTTTGTGGCCAACCAGGATACATCATTGTGTAAGTTTATTCTACTGCACTTGTTTTAATTTCTGCAAAGTTTTTAAATTCCGCACTAAAACGCTTAATAATTTTAAAACGCTATTCACCCCCCCCTCTAGCGTAAAGCGTATTGTCCAACAGGATTGACGGGCGAATTGGGCGTTAGTGCCGAGAAGTTGGCGGTGGCTATTTCTGAATCAGTATCTATAGAAGAAGCCCTTCGCATTTCTAGGTCGTAGTTGATTGAAGAGAAGGAAGCCACTGGTTGGTGGGTTGCAGGCCTCGAAGGGCATATCAGAGAGTTGGAGGCGGAGCTAGCAACACTAAATGGTCAAATAGCCTTGCTGAGGGCAGAGGATGCGAGTCGACCCTCTCAGCCTTCTATATCTCATCCTTCAGCCAATCTAGTCGTGCCCTGTCATTTATACGAGTTTTCGGTTCATGCTGACGCTCGGCTAGATGTGTATAGGGCTTTTCTCACCAAGGGAAGGGTGACTGAAGAGGAGCTTCAGGTCGTTTATACCGCAGATCATGAGGCTTGCGAGTACGAATCCCTTACTTCTGATGGGGGCGGCATCAATTCTGATGATGCGGTCATCTTGCTTTGGACTCATGGTATGAGGATGCTTACCCTTCCGAGGGTTATGTGTAGCTTCTGTTTGTACTTGTTTTTGTTGGTGGGATTTTTGCAGAGGGTGTACTTCAGCCCATTTGTAGATATTGTAACTAACATTTCGATGTAATGTAAAATATATTTTGTTGATTTGATCTTTTGTCAATGTTTACAATATTTGGGGTACCTATTGATGGCCTTGGCCATTGGGATGTTGCCTCGAACTGTTCGTCGAAGTAGGAACCCCACCGTAGTTCGAATGAAGTCAAACTTATGTCATCGCCGATAGCCTTCGCCATTGGGATGTTGTTTCAAACTGTTTGTTGAAGTAGGAACCCCATCGTAGTTCAAACAAGATCAAGCTTATGTCATCGTCGGTGGACTTCTCCATTAGGATGTTGCCTCGAATTGTCGTCGAAGTAGAATCCCGTTGTAGTTCGAATGAGGTCAAACTTGTGTCATCATCGATGGCCTTGGCCATTGGGATCTTGCTTCGAACTGTAGTTGAAGTAGCATCCCTTTGTAGTCTTTTCGCCTCCATCTCGAGCTTATGAATTGAATCCCCAATTTGTCATCAAGTTTTTGGCTATGCTCGAGGGGTGGGGGAACAAATCTAACTGGCCAAAGCAACCATAGTACTATTCTACACTTCTTGATTTTTAGACGAGGTATGTAGTTCTATCTTTCTAGCAAGAAAATTTTCAGAATGTAGGCACCTTTTTCCTCATTCCTTGACTTCTCAATTGGCTTGGATGACTCTATTTCTATATCACCATCCAAGCACAATGTAGAAAAATGTTTGGAGTGAGGACCAATGCGCTCACACATATGAACTTCAGGACTTTTAGCATCCTCGACATCAATGATACTAGAGTCAACAAAATTTGTATCCTCAATGTCCTTGGCTGACTCTAGTCTCACTTCTTCAATATTAACATACTCAAATTGTAGTTGGCTAGGTTGTTGATGTTCTACTCTGGCCTCTCCAATTAACATCTCAAATTCATGCTTTTCTTGGTTACTATCATCAATATTGGCTTGCTGAGCATTAAAAGCTCCAGCCACTTGACTTAATTGAGTCTCCAACTTGCGAATAATTGCCTCTTACTGATCTATTTTGTTATTATTTTGTTACTCAATGCAATTTAACATATCCTTGATCTCCTTCGGGTCTGCATTCTATTAACTTCACAAGAAAAGGTAGAACCATCATAGTAAGGAGCTGGGGAAAAATAAGAAATATAAGCACAACCATTAAAGTGGTCATTTTTACCACCACACACATTCCACAAATAAGATTGAGTTGGTGCACGTAACTCGCTCTCTAGAATATTTTGATAACTTTGATACTGGTGATTTCCTTCATAATATGTATGAGGATCAATAGTAGAATTATCTACACCTAAATTCCTATAATTCCAATATGTCATGTTTCTCAATTCAACGGTTACAAAAAAATACAAAAAATAAAATAAAAATAAAAGTTCAAACTTGAACCCTAGCAATATATACAGCTACAACTACACCATTAGTTCTCCAGCAATGGCACCAAAATTTGATCACACCCAACTGTAGTCCTAAAAAGGATAAACGGTCGCTGCAAGTATAATCCAGTCTAAAAGTCCATAGTCGAATCTCACAGAGAATTAAGGCTTATCTGTATCTGTTTAATATCACTAAGAAGATAAGATTGAACAATTTTCTAAATTATAAAGATTGAGATTTATATTTCTAACTAATTAACTAGCAAACTACAAAGCGACAAAATTACCAACTAACGAGACAAAGGGTTGGAGACTAAATTAAGAAGGTCTAGAGTTATGATTTCCTCAATTATTGAAATCCTTCTAGCTATGTTCCCTACAATTTTTCCAATGTATTCTCTACTGATCGTGAGTACTTTAGGTGCCATAATTCTATCTCGAGCAACCACAAATAATTTACTAGACATATTCTCTCGAACTACGCTAGTTGGCTTTATCTAAATACTCATTATGATCACGTCAAGGCTTTGTTATTTCTAAACATGCCTTTAAACCCGATGTATTGATTTCTCACATACGTTTGGAGTGACATTGTTCAACAACCACCTAAATATGTATTCTTTCTCAAGGATCACATAATAAATAGTCAAAGTGAATCGATGGCTATTCAATCAATAACAATAAATACATAGTTGAACAAGTAGAGAAATCCAATGGCTCAATTATATAAAAACATAACAAAAATTATCATACAAAAGTTTCCATCAAAACCCTAGATAACAAATTAGCTATTCATTATAGTATGTAATATTAAAATACTAAAAGTCATAACCAACAATGAAAAAAATAGGAAGAGGAAGGAAAAACTCATAGAAGAATTCCCCGTCTTGCTCCTATTGTGTCTCTGCCTCCTTAGGTCGAATTTGTGTCCAAAATCAGTTTCCTCCCCTCAAAGTTTTATTTTTTCATGTATATATACCAAGTAGGGTCGGACCCAAATAATACTTTTTCCTATGCAAAAAAGATAAGTTTTTCAGGTTTGGACGGCCACGGTTGCGTTCAACCGCGGTACATTCATAGTGTACTGCCTCAGCCCGCCTTAGATCCGCGGTTGCAGTTTCGACAGTATTTTTAACCATGTTCCGTTTAGAATTTGCAAAAATATAAAACATGAAAGTTGTAGCTCTTTGAGTTGACTTTCCAATTATATATTGTGGAGCCCAAATGAAAGTTTGAGCAAAAAAATTATGTGTATTTTGCTAGTTAGTGCATAATATAACTACTGAATTCTTTGTTTTGTTGCTCTATCATCCATTGATCCCCGAATACGATCCCGACTTAATTTCTTGGGCTTTTGCTTATACTTCAAAGCTTCAAATCACTTGAATTCATTCCATAATATCTACATATCTCGGAATTACTCCTACAAAACATAAAACACACAATTAGTGTAAAACACTAGCTATTAAAGCTCAAACTCAATTAAAATGGAATAAATTTAAATATAATAAACGATTAAAATACATAATTATTGCTTATCATCATACATCTTGCTCAATTTTTTTTCCCTTGTAAACTTGTGTCGATCTGCTTCATAATTGGTGAAGATCCCAGCCAAAATGTTTTTGCCTATATTAATTACTAAATCCCAATAGCTCTCTCACCCTAAAACTCGATTTGTGTCGCTACACGTATTATGATAAAATAGTCAAAAGGAATAGGATGCTAGAAAAGCACTTTGAGGATTTTACTTACAGGGAAACCAAACGATCTCTTAGAGTAAAACACCACAGCATGAAAAATGACTTTAATTTGTTCTATCCTCCGGACTAACAATTCCAAGTTTCAGGATTTATCCACGCGCGAGATGACCATTCAATTTTCCTCACAACGTAGGGAAACCAACTCGCTTTCCTTTTCCGCACAAAGAAGTTTAAGGGATTTTTCCCTATCCGAAGGTTCCCGCAACCTAGCCTCATAGCGAAGCAACTCCGATTTGAGCCTATCAAAGGCCTACAAAAAAAATCAATGAAATTGGAAGAATGTGGGACCAGAATAATCTTATGATGGTTACCAAAGCTTGCCATAAAGCCGAGCCGCTGCGCCTCACCAAAGGCCGAGCCAATGTCTGATGGCTTATTGTTCCCTAAAGCGCCTTAAGTAGGAAAAGAAGGAGTCCTTACGTGCTCCTCACCCTTCCAAATACCCTCAGCGGGAACGGGGAATGCTCTTTAAAAAATGGAGGCTTTTGAAGCTGGATGATCGATTGAATCGCCTCTTTTAAACCACTGAGAAGGATTCGCCCCACTGCCAGCCCACTCACATCTCGGGGGCCCTTTCCGTTATCATCAACCCTCGACCCTGAGGTCGTCAATCTTTCCTCCTTTCCCAGATGGCACAGCCCGATCTTAGAAAAATCTCTGATACCTACGACGGCTAAATTAGTACGCTGGAAAGAAAAGCACCATTTTGGGGAAACAAGCCACCAGGTGCCTACCGTGATGCTTTGCCTCCCACCTCCCTTTGGACAGGCCTCGACACTTGCGCTTATCAAAGGTCGAGCAAGCTGCCAGCTTACGAGACCACTCGGCCAAATTAGGGACCTCGTTCGGTAACCAAGGAGTCGCTGAAAAATAAAATAGAAAAAGGTCATTACGGATCCCACCTCTAGTCAAAACAAGGAAAATACAAGTGCGACACTTCTGTGTGAAGTTCCATTTCTCAGGAAAGGGAAAAAACTCTCTAGGAATGATATCGATCATTCGAGCTCGAATGAACCAGCTCATCCATCCATGATCCTCGTCCTTTTCGCTGTTAACGGCGGGAGACAGGGTGGATCGATGCTGCAGAGCAATCAAACCTCGATAGCGTAGTGGCTGATATAACCTCACAAAATGACAGAGGCTGGAATTGAGCCTGGCATTGTTGAAAAAATATCTTATCATTTGCACTATCTTCCAACAAAGTGGGTGAGCCTACACCAAAGTATTCCAATATCTTTGATAGAACTCAAGCACGACGTGATCAGGGTGACGCAACATAAAAGCATGCGTATGTATGCTCAAAAACCCCTCAACATAGGTCGTGATGATCTCCTCGGAGGAATGTATTTGTAGTACCACACCTTCTCCCCATCCACAGTATTTTCTGATTATTTCGAGGTGTTTCTCTCCCACTGATGAGATAAACCTCGATGCATGCTCCCGATGCCCATTGGAAGGTTTCCCCAACATAATGTCTCTCCTCGAGGTAAGGCACCTCAAGACCCGTTCATTGGGCACCAACAAGGCGGCTGCCGACTTAGCGCTCATGGCTACAATAAAATAAGAAGGGGAAGGTATCGATTTGGGAAACAATTTTAAGTAAACAATGGGAGAACTAGCAAAAATAGCCAGGTTCTGTGGAAGAAATAGTTACTCAAAGTAGCAAATTCCCCGCTTGAGCGGCAAATGAATGAATATATAGGGGCAAAGCAGCGGTTGGTAGCCTACCCAAAAGGCCAATTAATTCTGGCCGCATTAACGTCACCCTTTTCTTAGGAAGTGTACTGGTAGAATCACCACAGGGTCCCTTCACTAGATTGCACAAATGCTACTATCCTGCAAAATTTGAGAAGCAGCGAAGCCTCGAGGGCTCATTGCTATCACTAGCACCGGCCCTAAAAAAGCTGTTGATCTAACTTCAGGACAGGATTCGATTTAGGGACCCCGATCGCTCCGAGTACTATTTTTGAAGAGCTAACATCAAAGTTAAAGGTTAACTCTGCAAGAGCAGCAAGGTAAAAAGAACAAAAAGATAGCGAGAAGAAAAATCCTTTTCACATTGCCAAAAATATATTCATAAGGGACATCTTTACAAAATTCATTCCCCAAGAGTACGTACAAAAGAAAAAAAAGAGAGAGCAAAGCGACACAAGGCCTACTCTTCATCGCCACTATCTTGTGTACCATGTCCATCATCCTCATCTGGGGAGATCGAGAGCGGCGGCTTTCTCTCCTACTCTCGAGGCTCCTCAATTTAAACATATAGATCGATGTCTCTGGCCTCGATCTCCAAGGTTTCTCTCCTCACCTCTGCCCTAGCATGTTCGATATCTCGAGCTAGTTTCTTCTCAGCCTTTATTGATACGTCATGGGCTATTTTATGCGCCGTGGATGTGTCCTTCAGATAAATAGTTACATCTCTTTCAATCTCAGACTTAGCCGCAACCTACGCAGCAATCTCATTTAGAGCATCCTTGAGAAGATCATGGGTCGATACCAACTCTGACGTTACTACCTCGTTTTGTTTCCTCAGTCCGAGGATCTCCACATTCAGTCGCCCAATCTGCGAGTCAGTTTGCTCGACCTGCAAAAAGATAGGTAAGCCAGTCGGTGTCAAACTATAGGAGAAAAGGTCGGGTCCATGCAGGGCAAAACACCTACTCAGCAAGATGAGCCTTTTCTCGGATCGTTCTCTCCAAGAAACCCGGCGCTCGCCTGATTCTTTCGCCTTTCGGGTAGAATGAGCCTCCGACTCCCGCAGCACCTAAGCCTCTCATGCTCCTTTGCATGGCATGAAAGCTCTTCGTGAATTAGAGAGAGGGCATGATTATACATATCCTAACACTGTGGCATAACATAAGAATTAGGGAAAAAAGTGATGAACAAGACTAAAAGAAATATACAAAAAATAGGTATCATCTACCGCATAAGTATCTCCGCTACCGTGGTGGTGCGAGGACGTCGAGACTAACGTTATCGCTAACATATTCAAGGATAGTTCCAAGAAAGCCTCCCCCTTTGATAGAACTCCCCGCAGAGCCTGTTTATCTTCTGAGCATCCCTTAGCTCCCCCAACCCTTATCTTCTCAAAGGGTACGGGAAGAAACATAAAGTTAAGACATAGGTGGCAAGGGAAATTTCTACCATGGTTCTTGGCCACCCACCGCTTCTTGGCCAGGTCAGTCAACGATCGGACAAGATATGAGAACTTGCTATCCAACTTCTCGATCCACTTCGAAAGGTTCGAGACCGCTTCAGGGTACCAAGCGATAGCTGTAGAAACCAAAAAAGATCATTTTTAGAAGAAAATAAAGAAGATAACAAAACATGTTCGAATGAGAAAATGCTTACGCCGTATGTTCCACCTCTCCAGGAAAGGCATCCTCCCAACGGGAATGATGATTGAGGTTTTAACCAAAACGCACTTATTAATCCATCCTCGATCTTTGTCCTCGTCGGTGCTCGGGAAAAATGATTTTTTGGATCAGTGACGAAGCCTGATCAAGCCTCGGTAGAACTGGGGGCTGTACATCCTTATCAAATGGTTGAGGTTAAAGGTCTCACCCCCAACCTTATCAGTAAAATGCCATAGCATCAAGACTATTCTCCAAAAAGAGGGATAGATTTGACCGAGCATCACCTAGTATTTGTCGCAAAAGTCAAGGTTAACTTGATCTATCACCGGGGGAGGGGATTTAGAAGGATCGATCGGGCCCAAGGTCTAGGGGTAAGTATACAGATAGAAGAAATTGGCTTTGTAATCCGTTATGTTCTTATCATGACCGATAATCTCCACCTCCACTGCCTCTCTCTATCGACACTCTCCCTTCACCTTCCCTATATTAGTTGTGACACTGATATACGGGGACACAGTCTTGCATCGAGCCGGGTGCGTAAGAGGTTTTATCGGTGCTGAAGTCTTTCGATATATCGAGATGGGGACGAGCAAATTGTCCTAGGGTGGGTATCACTTTTGTTTTCCCCTTAGACGACCGAGATGAAGAGGCGATGTCGTGAGGAATCGTCCTGGAGTTTCTGGCCATTGCAATGGTAAAAATCTCTCTAAGGAAGTAAAGAGAAAGAATGCAAAGGAGATGGGTCTGGATTTGTGATTTTGAAGATATTAGGAAAGTAAGGATTATCAAACAGTTGATATATTTATATGAATCATATGAGTAGCGTAAGGGATGGGCCAATGGGGGTTCGTGGGCTTCTCGATAGTCGCATTTGACGGCGACCCTTGCAATATTTTGAGCATGACATTTAATGTTTTGGTAGGCTGACGTCACGAAGATGATGCCCTCGTAAGAGAAGCTCAAAATCGTTTCCAATCTCTTCGTTCTAGAAAATGCGAGGACTATCCGTATACAGCAAAATCAGAGGGTTCAATTTCTCATCATTAAGGCATCCAATGAAGATCATCTCGAAGCCTCGAGGCTACAATACTGCGGTCAAGCTCCCTCTCCTGAGGTTCGTCGACGCCCAACACAACAACAATGTTAGCCGCGGTCATAAGGGGAATGGGGAGTTCCTAAGGCAAGCAGATAGTACTGGCAGAGCCTGGTGTCATCTAATTGTCACATCCCACTATCTTTGTAATCAATGCTTATTGTAATTTAATGAGATTCCCCTCATATATAAAGGGGATCCTTATCGCTTTGTAAACCTCTATTGCTCCAGCTTTTCCATATGAAATATACAAGAACATTCTCTTTGATCTCTTACATACTCTCTTGATATTATTGCTTCCATTTATTATCTGTATATTTGTTCTTCATTTATTGATTATCATTGGCCATAAACAACTTTCATTGATTATCTTACAACTGTTAGCCCTACCTCGGTTACCTTAGTTTGCTCGTAGCCGAGCCCTGGGATCGACCCCGAGGCCCCCGATTGATAAGCTCGAGTCCCGGACTAACTGGCCAATTGGTAGGTTTATAGCTCTCTCGAAGTCTCATGTATCTAGCATCTATTGCTTAACAATTAACATATAAATAGATCACGTATTTTTAGAGTTACATCAATAAATTTAATTATTATTACATTTTCATGATAAATAATTTTCTTTTAACCATTCAAAAATTAAACTCGGGAGTTGAGACTTTTCACTTTTCCAACTAGTTTACCAAGTGTGTTCTGTGGTCACCAACAAAATCCGCAAGAATATTTACTTGTGTCATTCTTGCTTGAATATGGAAAGGAAGACAAGAAAGCGAGTTAGAGAAGTAAAATCTGAAGTATCTACTTCGCTTTATACTATTATTACTACTATTGTATATAGCATGCCATCATTTATTATTACAACATTTTGAACGATCCAACTATAAACTAGTCCTCAGCAACACGTTCTATTGTGATGTCATACTTAGTATGAAGGACCTCGAATTCTTCTGGGTTTTCCCAGTCCCTGCTGCTGCTGTTGCTTCCTGTTTTTGTAAAATCTAATTCCTTCAATTCTATGACTTGTGTCCTTTCAATTATGACGGTGTCCCCAATTTTCAATTCGTGGCCAACTGCATAAGAACGCCACCCTTTCGTGAGAAATCTTCCATACTTTCTTGCCACAAGTTCCATCACCCAATTATTAGACTCATGATCATTTAGAGTTAGAGTTGCAGGTAATGGAATATGAGGATTCAGTCTCACAAAGAAGGGTTCGTCCAATACTCGTAAGCCAAGCCCACTAATAAGATCAGTTTTTTTCAATTGCTTACGAAGCACTATTTCCTTCTTTATTTGAATTCTGCAAATATACATATCAATTTGTAAGAATCACTACTTTAATTCTTCATAAGTATAACAAGATTAAACGTATTAGTGATAGAACCCTCATTCTTGCTTTCATTCAGTATTACATCACTTCCTTTATCACCTTGTTCGTTTCTTGAAGGAGATGGAGTTACATACTTGGAGTCATTGATTTGGAGATGGGAGTTATGTTGATAATCAAACAAGTTACAGTAATCATTCTTCTCATATTCTTCAACCACCATTTTTGCTCCGGTTTCTGTGCGCCTCATTTTTGCTTCACTACTCTTTTGATCGTCTTCTAATTGATTCTCAAACTGTCGTTTCCTTTTTTCATCACCCATTTTCAACTTCTTGATTCTTGGCTGCAATTTAAGATATGGAGAGAGAAAGCAGGAAAATGGAATAATAATATTTTCTACTCACCGGAATTTATATAGCTCTGTTTTTTCATTGAGTTCGTTCTGATCCAGCCTCCGTGCGCGTTAATTCTTGAATAAGGAAATGAAGAAAAGAGTGCGAGAAAGGAAATAGAGTTATTAATTTTGAATTATGGGCTTAATTTTCTGTGTATTAGTACTATTAATTTTGTACGAAGCATGCTAACTAATATCACAAAATAATGTGTAAAAGTATGTAACATTAGGGTACTTAAATTTACCATACAACAATAATATGCATAAGATTGTTTAACTATAAACAACACAATTAAATTTGTAACGTGATTTATAAACACGTAAATTATTTTGATTCAAGAATATAAAACAATCAAGAATAGAAATAAATAAATTAATTAAATTTGAAAAAAGTACAATCCTGATTGGGGGCTCAGCCCTTCTAATAGCAATAATAAGAATAATATGAAGAACAAAAAAGAGAGAAAGAAGTTTTATAGAATAAGAGCAAATTTTGGCTAGTGTATATACAATAAAATGTTTCATGTCCTACCATAGATACGAATTCTTCTATTTATTGCTCTATTAATGGAGACAAGATCCTCAATCAAGCGCTTCTTTAATACAAATAAAACCCCTCTTGATGTCGAAATAGCAATTAATCATTAATTCAAAAATACTTTCTAACGACTGCTCATTAAATGTTGGCTTTCGCAACGCGCGTCTTCCTTTCAAATTTTCGCTCTCACTTCCAATGCCTTTGGAACTTATTCAACACCGATCACATGTTATAACCGGTGCCAACTATTTGCTGACTCATAGCTTGTTTGTCTTTATTAGCTTCCACGCGTTAATTCGTCGAACATCTGCGCGTCATTTATCACTTTTACCCCATATAGATAGCCCCTCTACTTTTCGATGGTAAAACTTTGTATTATCGGGAAGTAGATGAGATATATTTTCTTGGCGGAAAAGTTCTTGAACGATTTATGATACTTGAAAGGATGCACGTCCCCTTGCATTTAATGAGCTGAACATGTGTTATCCAATGATTAGGAAAATATTTTTGTAAGTTTTCAAGGTAATCATGACAATGAATTCTATCACCTATAAACTTCTTCACTATTCATCACTTTTACCTTTTACTTTTACAAATTTTTCTTCTTCGAATTTACGTAGAACCCTACTGCAAAACCTCTTTTTCTTAGTAAAAATTTGTTACTCATATTTACTATCACCATATCTTGTGCTCCCTGATAATTTGTTCTTCTCATCGGCGGTGGCCCTTCTAAAAAGAACAAAACTAGGGAATTTGATGTTGAATCTCCTACCGTCAACATAATCATACCTTCTCAACTACACTATGAGCTGGACTTTCAAGCTCAAAGAAGACTATCAACCCTAAGAATGACATAAATTGGAATGTTCGCAGATATCGCTCTTCCATTCTCCCCGTTAATATTCCTGTGGTAAAGGAAGATTACGAATGGCAAAGCATCGAAATCTATGCCCCAATGAATTAGAAAGGGTCTCCTTCAACAAATCAGGTGTCATGCCCCAAATTTCGGGAGGCGTGGCTGGAACCCGCTACCGCACTGGCCCGAGCGGACCACTCTGTAACTCGTTACTTTTACTTTTGCAATTATGATGGGCTAATATGGCTGAAACTTGTAATGTATAACTATAAGTGAGCCACAACTTTGTATCAATGAACATCATTCGTAAAATATGAATACAAACAAGTTTTAATGGATGAAAATAATTCAATACTTGTATTCCAATACTTATAAAAGTAAAATTACATAATTTTTTTCAATTTACGAAGATTTTCAATAATTTCTATCTGTTCATCGCTTGAAATTGATAGCATGTGTTCTTCTGCATCCTTTGTTATCTTTGCTAGATAGTATTTCACTGTAGGCATCGTTGTCTTCTTAAATTATTTATGGAATCCAAGTTTTTTCACTTTAAATATTTCAGCAAGTCTTCATTGTAAACATTATTTTTAATAATTTTTCTAGAGAAACCTGATAAAATAAGATTATACATTTTTTGTATGTAACTCATAAACCCTGCTAGTTAGGATTTGTTTCAAAACGAGGATCCCCCACCCTGACATTTTCCTTAGTTGATCTATTACACACTATTTTTGACCATTTCAGAGCCATTTTTAATAATATTAAAATTACAACAAATAGCAATACAAGTATAACAAAAATAAATGCGAAAATTAATATGAGTTGGAATGAGTGTACCAAATGTCAACGACCCGACGTTAATTGTAATTAGAGAAAGAGAGAGATAGCGAATTAGAGAGATATGAAAGTTTTTGAATGAAAGCTGAAAGAAAAAAATGGAGTATTTATAATTTTAAAATAGGGCTCATATATATTTGAACAAATTTAGGGGTTAAAAACATAAAGTAGGGGTTAGGGATTGTTGGGGGACTAGAGAGGCGAAAATAGTTGTTTTTAGCCGTTAATGGTTAGAATTTTTATTAAAAAATACCGTAGTGTTTCGATATCGATACCAGTGTGGTAGCGGCACCGGTACCAGTACCTTAGGAGTACTTTCGGTACAAGTATTAAGGGTAGAAAACCGGGTACCCTCCCATTACTCTTACCCTTCACCCTAATCCCTCACCCCCTACACAACCACCGAAGTGGAACGTCCTGTACCGATAATACCGTGCCATTAAACAACCCTAGTTTTGAGGAATTTGAGAGGCAATGGTGTATTTAATCATGTTTATGAAAGTATTAAAACTCCTGGTATTGCTAATACCATAATTTTCTATGCATTATATATAAGACAATACCAAAGAGGTTGTATCAGTACTACAAGTATTAGTTATACATAGGCTGAAAAAAATGTACCAAACAAGAAATTAGTAATGTGATAGTCGGCTTAAAGTATGTGTGTTTATATGCATGTCGCCTCGCATTTGGCTTATATTTGTCGAATTTGGATGCGTAATGTAATAATTTATTCTAATATGTGGTAATCTTAATGCGTATGAGTCACCTGAAGGCAATGTAGAACAAAACACTAGCAAAAATTGCACTGCCTGAGGCGTAAATGACAGATCTAAAAATTTTGGCCAACAGGCCCGCACCAACGCTAGCACGATGCGCTAGTGTGGATGCCGGGTGACGATACACTCTCCTATTTTACTCGGGATAAGGTTTTAACGGCCCAACAACCCCTCCTCCCTACTCGTATAAAAAGAAGACTAAACCTATTTTAAAGATAGACGCCACTTTGAGAGGAAAACACAAGCACGAAACACTAGCATCAAGGATTTTCAGTGTTTTTTCATCTTTCTTAGTATGTTCAACTATTCAACACTTATGAAATTGTTCAACTTTATCATGAGTGATTAAGAACCACATTATTCTGGCGTTATGGATCGTTATTGACTATTATAGTTTGATGGTTGACTGTTTTGCTTGGTTTATCATATTAATATTTTTACTCATCTTGCATTTAATTATTCTATTGTGCAGCTAACAATAGAGTATTATCCATGAATTTATAATTCAACTCAAAAGTGAGAACTATAGATTGTATATAAGATTGAATAGAGTAAGTTCTTGAATTCGGACATCGGAGTATAGATTCGCGATTAGGATAGACATATTCTAGTTACCTTACTTGATTATTTTGTAGAAAATACACATGCGTTCTCGTTAATTCTGATTCTATAGTCGTATAGTCTTAGGTAGACTTGAATAGGCGAGCGAAGCTTCGAAAGAACTTCGCGAGCAATAAACTTTGCTAATCAACAAATTACATAAATTAAACGAGTAAATCAACTGAAAGAACGCAATCAAAGGGACATTAATCCTGTAACCCAGAAATATTTCCGTCTGATTGAATTCTTTCTAAGTGTTTGTTTGCTCTACTAGCGATCTTATTCTCTTATTGGCTTATTAGTTTCGTAGTAATTTATTTAATAAAGTTCACGATCTTCTTCACAACTACTTGAGCAATAAATTTATAAATAGTTTAGATTGGACAATAGTTGATCCTAAATCCTCGTGAACACGATATTTTTTTATTACTATATTACTTGTCGACTGCGTATACTTGCGTGTGCATTTGAACATGTTGAGTTGTCCCACATCGGACGTATTTGAGGTCCTTGGTCTCCTTATTTGGTTTGGATAATCATCACCTCATAAATTAGCTTTTGGGGTTGAATAAGGCCCAATATCTATTCTTATCGCACAAAGCTAATGCTTACATTTTTTTTCTAATACCTCTTATCAAAGGACCTCTAAGTTTTCTGAGTATTAAGCTGCGTGGTATTCTTATGTGAAATCTTCGAATTTATAGAGCTTGGTTGTGATAGTTTACATTTAATTTGTCATTCTTAAAATAATCCCAAGAAAAAATGTAAAAATAGCTCTTGAGAATTCAAGATTTTGAGCTTATAGGTTTAGAATTCTAAAAATTTTTAAGTTACTAACCTCTAAATTAATAGTTTATATATATTCAACGAATTTTCTTAAAATAAATATATGATTTGAATCAAACAAATTATGTTCTTTTTTTTTTTACCTGGCGATTGGATTTTTTCTTTTTAAGAGGAAAAGAACTACATAAAATCTTATTTGCCGGAAAGGGTGTGACTTAGAAAATGAGAAATTAGAAAGCGAATTACTTAACAGAAAAACAGAGTTATACATAGCGTATAAATTCTGGTGACTTATGAATCTAATTCCCATTTTCCTGCTTTCTCTCTCCATATCCTTCCTCTTAAATAAGTTGTAGCCAAGAACAAGAATCAAGAAGTTGCAAATGGGTGATGAAAAAACGAAAGGAGAAGTTGAGGATCAATTTGAAGATGATCAAAAGAGTAGTGAAGCAATAACGAGGCTCGCATCAAAACTGGTGATAGAAGAATATCAAAAGAATGAAAAGCCTAATAACTTGTCTGATGATCAACATAACACTCTTTATGACAAGTCCAGAACTGGTTCTCATCTCCAAATAGTCAATCACTCCAAGTATGTCACTACATCGATCTGTTTATTAATTACATACATATGGTGCATGCATTAGAGAAAGATTAAGTCCAATTCAACATGCAGGGTTGTTTCTGAGAAACAAGTCCATTATCCTTCAAGAAATGATCAAGAAATGGATGCTGTACCTGTACTGTACCCGATCACTGATGAACAAGATATACTCAATGAAAGCACCGATTCTAACAAGTATGTTGTTATTTGTTTGATATGAACCCCCACAAAGCCACAACAGTGGTGTTTATTCTTGGAAATGTTTTAGTTAATATTGATTTGTTGTTCCATGCATATATTTGCAGAGTCCAAACTATTGATGATGTCCGTGAATATGTAAAGAAGGAATTGATGCTTCACAAGATTTTAACAAAATCTGATATTTACGATAGGGATGGCTTACGTGTAATGCAGGAACCCTTTGTGAGACTCAAACCTTATATTGCAGCACCTGAAACACTAACTCTAAATAGTCAGTTTGGACAAATATGGGTGATGGAACTTGTGGAAAATAAGAGGGGAAGATTTCTTAGAAAGGACTGGAAGAAGTATGCAGCTCGCCACAGACTGAAAATTGGGGATACAGTCATAATTCAAAGGACACTGGTAATGAAGCAAGTATTGGAAGAAAGCAGCAGCAGTGCTGGGAAAAAGCCAGAAGAATTAGCCAAAAGCGAGGTCCTTCGTACTAAGTATGATATCATAATAGAGTAAGAGAGCAGAGAAATTAAATAAGCAAATTAAAGGGGTCTATGGATTCCTGAACATGAGTCTTCTACCTGCGTACTGTTTTGTTTGTTTTATATAGCAATAACCAGCAAGTAATAATACCTTCATTCATTTGGCTCATTCATAAACAAAATGGGTAGGTTAGTTTTATGCATATAATTGTAGTATGGTAGATTTCAGTACCTTAATGTTCCATACTCATACAAAATATATTGGGATAATAGTGTTAGCATGCTACATTAGTAGTAGTAATAGTATAGACTTATTGTGAGTAGAGGTACATTTTACAATATTAGCTTTCATGTTATGTAAAGAACTAGAGGATTTTATTGGGGCTTACACATTCTTGGTAGATTAATTGTGGCAGGTTTTTTTTTCCTTTACAAACTTATGCCAATATTTCAATTTAGTCAAACCAAAAAGGATTAACTTTTGCAGACTTTGAGCTTCATTTGGAGGTTCAATTTTTATAAAGGCCACTACAAGTGGGCCTTGGAAAGATTGAGTCACTATTAAAGGGGGCACTTTCACTTAAAAATGTGAGAATACAGTAAAAATAGTAACGGCTGATAAGTTTTCGGATTGGTCATTCAAGAATAGTTAATGTTTGTAAAGTTATTTAAAAATAGTTATTATTTTACTGTAATATAAAATTTTTTCAATATAATATAGTGGAGATCGGTGTATCTGTATATAAAATTGAAGCATATTACGCCAGAACTCCAACATGCGGAAAGTTTCTGTATAATATATCTCCAATATGTCATATTGCACCAGTATATTATACTGAACTCCAATATATTATACTGGAACTTTAGTATATTATACTGGAGTATTTTCTCCGAATTTTGAACAGTGTTTTTGTTCAGATTTATCTTTACATGAAAAGTGACTAAATTTCAATTACTTTTGAAACTGTGACTATTTTTGAGTGAGCACTAATAAATCTGACTATTTTTGAATTTCCCTAAAATACCACAAGCTAGCTAGCTTTCATTGGTAATTGAAAAATAGCTATTGTTTGCAAAGTCATTGAAAAATAGCACTATTTTGCTATAACACAGAAAGTTCGAGCATAATATGCTGGAGATTGGAGTATCTATGTATGAACATCCAGCATATTATGTTGGAACTCCACTATATTATGCTGGAAGCTCACATGTAAAAAATTCGGACTCAAGTATATTATGCTAGAATATTTTCCGGATTTTAAATAGTATTTTGTTTAAATTTATATTACATGAAAAATGGTTAAATTTCTATTACTTTTAAAATTGTGAGTACTTCTCAGTTACTCTTATAAATATGGCTATATTTTAATTTCATCCCTTAAAAATGCAATTGGATGACCTTTTGGAGATTTTCGGAAGCGCAAATAAATTTTAATTAAAGATTCGAGCAATATAATTGATTTTAACAGACTTAACAGTTATCAATTGATATTTTGATTTTTTATGTTATGAACAAACATGGTACCTAAATTTATGGATAACGAATAGAGCATAGTGTTTTAACTTTAAAATGTCGTTGCACAGAGAAACAGCAAGAATCAAAACACGATTGCATTTTTATTTATTTTTTGGGTAAATAAAACATGGTTGCATTAACTTGTCCCCTTGTAACATTCTTGATTATTTTGATCACCTTACCAAATGTACATACTGTAATTTGATATTCTCCGCGGCTGTTCAGAATTATAATTTTGTTTGTGCATAAATTAATTCGGCTTCGACTTTCTTACTCCCTTATAATTAGTGTCTAATTTGTTTTTTTTTATTTTTGTTCAAATAAGTATTTATTTATGTAATTAAGAAAAAATTCAATTTATTTTTACAAAATAACTCCTATATATATATATATATATTCCTAAAAAAATTTCTTATTCCCCATATTAAATGCTTAGTTACGAATAATTTAATCATACTAAATATTTTTATATACAATTTAGTATTTTCTTAATAAATATGCTAAAATCAAATTAAATATTTATCGTGAACTAGAAAAGGTAATATCCTAGAGGCAAATTCGTGAAACTTTTCTTGTACACCGACTAATAGATAAAGACAAATTTAGCTTAAAGGAAGAAATCACTTAACTTGAAATCATATTCTTTGCTTAAACATTATTCTGACTTTTACAATACCCATATACCAACGTCCAAACATACACGTTGAAGTGAGTGATGAAATAGTTGAATCCAAAATTGAATGAGAAGTCTGTAGACTATTCGACCAGATTAGGTAACTACGGCATGGGTATTTGTGAAATAATTAAACCAAACAGAGACACTGTTGTTTGCTCAAAAGTAGAAAACTTCTATAAATTCTGTTTTTAACTTCTAACTCCAAATAATTAAAAAAAATCTAACTTCAACTCTAATTTTGTCCAAATGAAACCTTATTGTTCTCTCCCAGCTTCAAAACACAGAGAAATTAGAAAGGAGCTAATTCAAATTTAACATGCATATATACAAACACGCACAGTGACATACATAGGCATTCTATCTGTGAGATAAAAGTGTTTGACCTTTCGGGTAGGGATAAAGCTCGTCTACATATTACCCTCCCCAGACTCCACTTTGTGGGACTATACTGGGTAATCTATACTGGGTAGTTGTTTTGTAGTAACTATTTGGAAAGATAAGGTGTAATGGCTTGATTCCCAAATATCCATTATAAATTTACAGCATTCTTTACACACACTTTGTCAAATGGTGTGACCAATTTGGACTTCTGTTTCTTCCTTTTATTTTCACACAAAAAAGTCTTGAGCTTCCTAATGAAAGCCCAAAGACAAATTCAAGATATGAAATTTATAGATTTCTATAATGATCTCGAGTTAAGATACAATAAAAATTATATTCATGGTCAAATATGTAGAGAGAGAAAGTCTACGTAAAAGCTATAAAACTCTTGTGAGCCCGTTGGTTGTGCTCTAGATCCGCCTCTGAATCCCCTCTCCCCGCCCCGGCTCTTAACTGTTGTAAGATAGCATTAAAATCATAGAGCTTTGAGAGAGTACTGGAATCAACCTTCTGGCAAATCCATATAACTTTTACTTATCTCCCAAAAGTGAAAACTGTTGATGCTGTGAGAAAGCAAAAGCAATATATAGTACAAGCTAGCAGAAGAGTGAAACTTTTCCGTTCCACATATAGACAGATGTGACAACAAAAATAGTGTCATAATCTGGTGATATTCAGAATCTCATTTTATGCCAAAGGTTAGGCAAAGGGGGAACATATCAATCCATCAACCAACAAGCATGCCTAGAATCACTAGAGAACATTCAACAGAAACAACTCATAAAGAAATTAGAAGCATAATCAACATTCACCCCTTCTCCCCTACCTGGAATTTTTCACATTTTTCCCCCAACAATATCAGAAATATCATGAATAATTAGATAGGATTTGATTAATTGTTACAGCATAGCTACAACAAAAAGTATTTACTTGTTAAGTAGTTAATTTCTTGGAAACATATACTAATAAACTACTACAAACATCTCTTTTTGAAGCTAATATAATTACTCCTCAGATAAGCATAATTAATTTGACTAAACTAAAATCATTCACCACAATGAACCTTGTTTTTCTTGCTGACATGATGTAGCCATCCAAACCCTTTAATTGCTTTAGAAATCTTAACAAGATTAGGCCTTCCCATACCTAAATTCATCTTTCCAGCTGAGAACTTGAGAGCCTGTAAGCAACACAACTGTCCATTCATCTCTTCTTCCTCTTCTTCATCCTTTTTGTAGTTCTTCAATTTTCCTGATTTTTTCTTCATCTTCTTCTTATTATCATTATCCCTTTTGACCTTGCTCTTTGCTGAGTCTAATTCATAAGTTTCCCACAACAAATCCATCCCTTCACCGCTACTACTATCACTAGCATTGTGCCTTTCCTCATAAAGTTTGCATGCCAATGTCCTTGTCCACTCTTTTTCTTTCCTCATAGATCCATAGCTCCCCAAATTCTGCTCCATTATTTTTGACTTGTTGTAATCAAGATTTTCTCCAAGTCTCCAAGAATGTGACTTTTTCACTTTATCAACATGAGCAGCAGCAGCAGCCTCCTTGGATCCATTTCCCATCATCATTTCTTCCTTTAGTTTTTCAACAACTTTATCGGCCTTTGTGCCCAATGCCTCAATTTTCTTCCTTTCCACATTATCACTATTCCAAGTCTTGCTTTGGAACTCATCTATTTCTTTGAAGAAATCTTCCAATGTCTTCTCCTCCATTTCACCTGAATTTTTTGTGGCAGTGACACAGTCTTTTTCTTGAACTGAAGAATCAAGAACTGATTTTTCACTAACTTCAGCTGATGTATAGTCCAAGAATTCAATTGAATTTTCTTGAAACACTATTTTGTAAACTTCAAAATCCTCCAAACGAGAGAACTCGTCGTTTTTGGCATCGCCATGTGACTTTAACATTTCCACTACAGCATGATAAACAGAGAGCAGAATACTAACCTTTTCTGACTCAGAATTTTCTGTACAAGATTTGAACTTTTCAAGAATGATGAATTTAGCTGGGGAGAAGGTGGTGAAAAGGGCGAGGAGCAAAAGGGAAGTTGTAATGAAGAGAGGGGAGAGGAAAGAGAGGAGTTTAAGAAGGTAAGGAGAGAAGAAAATGAAGTAAGAGAAGTAAAGAGGGTGAGAGAGAATGAAGTAACAGAAGAGAGTTAAGTCAGAGATGAGGAGACCAAAAAATTTAATACAAGTGTTTGATAAGCACAGTTCAGACATTTTTTTTGGTTGTTTTCCAGGAGAAGGTAGATGAGTGGAGAATTGAAAAAATGGAAGATGGAGAAGAAATGGGGAAGAATGTAGACTGACTGTTGTTTCTATTTTAGTTTAAGCAAACAGGAAGAAGAAAAGTTGTCGGATTGTGAATTGTGAATGCGGCGTTGATATAGGGAATTAGAATGTGCTCTCTCTCTCTCTGTCTATCTATACGTCTGCCTGGGTTTGGCCGTGTGGCGAGGGCTGTGGTCTGTGAGCGTTGATGAAGAAATAGAGAGAGTAAAAGTCACTAACTAATAATGGAAGACATAGACATTTCTTTACTCTTTATATGATTAACAAAGAAAGAAAAGAAAGAAACTTAACATGTCATTAATTTGTACGAACTAAATCAACCCAAAACTATACTCTCTCTCCGTACAAAAATAAGTGACTTTTTAACTTTTTTTTATAATCTAAAATAAATAATTTTTTAAAATTTTAAGAATTAGTTAAATATGATTTTCCTACATTGTACTTGGAGTAATTAATATTGGAGTATATATTAGAAGTGTTTATATGAAGAGATAGTAAAGGTAAATACAGTCAATTTCACTGCTAATTAATGTTAAAAGGTTAATTTCTTAATATGTGTAAAAACAACCAAAAATTATTTATTTTGGACCGTGGGAGTATTATAATGAGCGGAAGACTTTAATATTCCCTCCATTTCAATTTATGCGAATTTGTTTGATTGGGCATGAAGTTTAAGGAAAAATGAATATTTTTGGAATTTGTAGTCTTAAACAAGTCAAAAAGAACCCCAAGAATATTTGTGTGGTTATAAAAACTACTCATTAAGGGTAAAATTATATGTTTAATCTAAATTGTCACCAAATTTAGGAACGAGTCATTCTTTTTTGAACGAATAAAAAAAATATATTCACATAAACTGAGACGAAGAAAATATAATTTACGTGTGTGATATAATACGGTGTGAAATAGTATAAGCATCTAATTCAGATGTTGAAACTATAGTGATTTAAAATATTCATAAGCTCCTTTCGTTGCCGTAGAATATTCAATAAACAACAACAACAACAATAACTACCCAGTATAGTCCCACAAAGTGAGGTCTGGGAAGGGTAATATATAGACGAGCCTTACCCCTACCCGAAAGGGCAGAGAGGCTGTTTCCAATGTACCCTCGGCTCAGTGAAAGAAATGAACAACAAAAACACAAACAACAACAAAAGAACATTAGTAGCTTCAAGAGAAATAGCGTAAATAATTATCTAAAACATAAGAACCATAAGTAGTTAAATAATTCGAACGTGTAACTATGAAATTCTAATTACATAATTCAATAATGTAACAATGAGATTCTAATTCTGATTTCTCATATATCATATCGGGAACAAACTTGCATTTGTTTTATTTTTAAAAAAAAGAAATTGAAATGCACAAGTGACAATATTCCAAGTACTCTGTTGCTAATATTCTCACATCAGTAAACATCAATAAACTTTACTTATTAGCTAGCTTTATGAATGCTTTTGTATTATGCCATTAGTGCAGAGAATGTACAAAAGATTAGTGAATCACATAAAATCTTCTCCAATTAAGTTCTTTCTATTTGTAATTTACAATTTGACTAATTGATTCATTTTGCTATGTTTAATTGTGATTTCAACGCATGTTGTTTCAACAACTATGTATAGACTTTAAAGAAATTCTAATTAAAGCCTTTTTGCTCCTTTAGCATCTAGTTGTCAATTGCTATCCTCCAGCCTTTCTAGCATTAAGAAATTAATAAAAGCTATAAATTTATTCCATAAAAAAATAAACAAATGATGCATGTATGTACAATACCCGCACGTTACAATTCTAATTATGACATAGCAAATAGAGACAAAATTGACTAATCTACAATGTGTGATAATATGAATCGAAATACAGTGTGGAATAAATGCATGCTTGTTCTTACGAACAATAAAGTTTCTGATTGTCTCTAACTTTTTACTTCTACTTTTACTTCTCACAAAAAAAAGAAAGAGATAAATAAAAGAGGGAACGACAGAAAGCTTTCTTCAAACGAGGCTACTTAATAAATAGACATTTATTTTGAATTAAAATAAAAGTATAAAAAAAGCTTTATTGAAACGAATCTGTTGGTTATTTAATAAATGAATACTTATTTTGAATTAAAATAAAAAATAAAATAATCAATTACTATAAATCGAAGGAAGTCATAGTTATAGAGAAAGGAGAAGGAGGAAAAAGAGAGTATGTAAACGTTCACTCAAATAACTACTCTCTTTGAAGTTATGAGTTCTCAGTATGAGAGTCCAATCATATAATTTTTGGTTTCTCATACCGTTTCATTGAATTATTTGTATATTTTAAGTATTATACAAAACATACTATAACTATGATAAGTATAACTAAATTTTTGAGGGATTGTTTAGTTGGAATATAATTTATATTGGTATAAATTATACTGATATAAGTTATATTGGGATAAGTTATGCTGGAAATAGATTGTTGTTTATTCATTGTTTAATATGGTGTATTAAGAATGACAATTACATAATTTTTAAAAAAAAGGTATAAAGTTATATCGGTGCTAATTACCCTGTCTTCTATAAGGTATAAGTTATACCGGTGTTTAAATTAACACTGGTATAATTTTACTTGGTTTGCTAACCAAATAGAGTATTAAGGTGATATTAAATTTTTACCATCCTTATACCTTCTTATACCTCATACCAAACGACTTCTGAAAGTTTGAAAATACATTTAAATAACGAGTCCATTACTTAAATGGTCACTCAATTATCTGAAATTATCTAGTAAAGTCGTCGTTCTTTTATTTGTAACATAAAAGTCATTTAACTATGTTTTAGCACTCAGAAGGTCACTCAACCAAATTTCTCAAACTTTTGATTGTCAAATAACTATTTTACCCGCTGAATTACCAACTTTTATCTTATTCCTTTTTTACCTTTTAAATATTATTATGTTTTCTCTTTAATCTACTTTATGGACTTATCTAAAGAAAAAATAAATTTTATATACAAAATAAAAAATTAATTTTCTAGCATATATAATGTTGAAATAATAATAATAATAATAATAAATATGCTACAAGACAAAAGATTATAATTTAAAAGGTAAAATAAGTGTTGTTAATCAAAAGTAAGCAAAATCTAATTGAGTAACTTTTTGAGTGCTATAAACATAATTGAATGACTTTGTTGTTATAAACAAACAAAAAAATAACTTTAGTAAATAATTTTGGATAAAACCATTTGAGTAATGGATGCTTTAAATAAATAAGGGAATTGTTATTGTATTGTAAACATCATTTAACAGTCGGCAAGCTCATTTAATCGTCATGCAGTGCGTGGAGAAAGGAAAAGATTAATTGCTTTTCATTCTTTGTGAGAAGACCGTCAATAGAAAAAAAGGTAACGAAGAGTGAGTTAGATGAATCACATGGGAAACCACTTGATACCTACTCATTTTGCATACCCCTTTCTCCCTCTCACCTTTTTTCCATGTCAAAAAAGTGATGTCTCTACTGTCTGTTGTTACCATTTTAATTGTTACTCACTATTTCCTTCGATTAAAAATAAGTGATTTTTAAAATTTTATTTATAATTTAAAATAAGTAATTTTT
The DNA here is from genome assembly GCA_034376525.1 of Nicotiana benthamiana. Taxonomy (NCBI): domain Eukaryota; kingdom Viridiplantae; phylum Streptophyta; class Magnoliopsida; order Solanales; family Solanaceae; genus Nicotiana; species Nicotiana benthamiana. The sequence goes on along the minus strand of CM067338.1, from coordinate 9,636,411 downwards.
TTTTATTTTAAAAATAAATTAATTATTTTTTTCTCACATTGTCCTTGAAGTAAATGGTGTTAGAGTATGTGTTAGAAATATCAATATGAGATCACTTATTTTAGATACACGTTTCATCTTTTGAATAGGGGCTGAGAACCATAAGCGTCTTTCCGAGCAACATACTACTGCCTCAGACTTGTGTGCAATTCCACCTATACTAACTAAAAACTTAAGGTGCCCTAACATAAGTAAAGAAGAAACCTGCAACTGTCTTTGAAAATGAGTCAAATCCCCAAAATAAGTTTAAACCTTTGTTGCGCGAACACTCCAAAATATAGCGGCACCTGTATCGGATCCTTCAACATGTATTACTTTTAAAGGATTCGACAGGTATCCAGCTACATTTTCGAAGAGTCCAAGCAACATAGATTTAGATAAATGAAATACAACCATTTTCTCCTTATTTTTGATTACATCCAAATCATTCTGAACCTACATATAAACACCGCAAGGACAGCACTGCAACCATTAATGGGACTAACAAATAAAAGAACGAAAGCAATAACAAAAGGTGGCTCATGTCAATTATCACATGGAACAATGCATCTTTAAACACACCAAAAAGCTCCTTTTTCAATTTCTGTCAAAGGTGCCATTCGGCCTATTAAGTGACGGTTTCACAGTCGCGTCAAAGAGCATCCAACCATCAGTAGCTTTTTTGTACATGACCCCTTTAAGTACTTTTCCAATTAGTCAACTACATCAATCTCCAACATGATTAAATGTTTTCTTGCTAATCTCTCCAATTATAGAGCACCAACAAACCCTAAATATCTACTAGCACAGTTGACAGTACTACTAGTTAATAAGAACACATCATCCTGCAATGCTGGACAGACAATCATGTCCCTGCCATCTAGTAATTACTCGGTTAACTAATCGCCTTTTAACCTACCCAGTAGCCACTAACGGCTGTATTATTCTCCCTACTACCAAGACATCGTTTGGTAGGATGCATTAGGTAAATAATGCATGCATTGACTCTGTGTATTAGTAATATTTTGTTTGGTACACTTTTTGAACCTATGCATTAATTACGCAAGTATTAGTTTTAGTTACGCAAGTATTAGTTATACACCCTATTTAGTATTATCCTATGCATAACTAATGCATAAGAAACCATGGCATTTACAATGCAATAAATTTTAATGTATGCATCACCTTAGTTAAAAACAAAATTGTCCTTCAAAATTTATGCTTGATTAAAATATATTATTATACCCCTAGTAAATAAACAAAATTAATGCTTGAAATAATCCAAGAAAGTGATAAATAAAATTATATCCCTAATAAACAAATAGATACTTAGCATATTTTTTTTAAAATAAATATTAAGTTCCACACTACAATATATGTAGACAAATTAAATAAATTTTAAAAACCTTTTTTATATAAAAACATTCCTCAATGTATATTTTCTTAAAAAGATAAAGTAATGGACTAGTTATAAGAGTATTTTTATAAACAAACAGTTCTTTTAAAAATTATGCAATGCTTTAATACATAAAACCAAATAATGGATAAGAAATATCTCAGCATAATTAATGTCATCATAACTAATGCAAGCATTAGTAATACCAACATGACTAAATACACCATATTAAATGTCAAGCAGCATTCTCATAAAAGTCTTGTTCAACAACATTCCATATATAATAAAATAAGTCTACATCTTTCACTCACTCATTCATAACAGGCTTGTTTTCACTAGCTTTTGGCCTCTGTTCCTTTGGCTTCTGCTCTTCTGTTTTCCTGGAAAAATTATAAAGATGTAAGAAGCATTCTTACATAAAGACAGAAAGATGTGCTAACCACATCAGATATGCATCACAGATCAGCTTCGACATAAAGAGAAGACCTGAATTGAGGAAATAAGAGCCTTCATATAATGGAGATATGAAAACCCATTATCTACTTCCTAATCCATTACATAAGGTGACATACATTTCAGGAAAGAAAATACAATCAGAATAAAATGAAGATCGCTATAATATTCAGCAAGGAAGAGGTTACCCTTGTTTGTTGGAGCAAGGAGTGCAGCTCTATCATTGTTGGCATGGAAATATAATTAAAATTAATTAATCAATTAATTACGCCTCAATCCAAACATTTAGAAAAGAAAAAAAAACAACTTTTAAAGGAAAGAACATGCATGTGAGCTATCTCATTACACAATGATGAGGCAGCAGGTTGAATAACTACCACCACTTGAGTCTATTTGGGTTAAATATCATTTATCTGTATATGGGAGAGAGAGAGAGAGATCCTGCTTGTTTAATGTTGAGGTTTAGATATCATGATTGATCTGAAGATAGATTCAAGATCAACGTAAAAACACTGGATTTTGAAGAAAAAAAATGAAACCAAAAAAACATTTTATGTGCAACAATGCTCCATTAATACAGCAACCTTCTTATTGTAATAATATAGTATTAAATATCACTAAGGAAATATTTTTGAAGATTCTAAACCAATGAAGTTGTGGAATTCTCCACTTTTATATAACAAGCTACTTTAGAAATCTAAAGTCCTAATGTATAATTTTATTACACGTCAGGCAATTCATAGTGCTCCAGAAATTTCCAATTGTTTACCGATGACTCGAAAAAGGTCTATAAAGAAGTAGACATTATACTGCATTTACTTTCTTTTAACTGAGACCTTTTTTCTCAGCATTTAAGTCATAAATGTTACTTGCATATCTAACTTAAAATGTTTTTAGTAACTTAATAAATGTCTTTGTATGCCATATGAACAAGTTAGAACTTCTTTGTAAATTATATGATTACGATTTTATAATCTGAAAGCAGTGTTTTGGATAGCATGCGGCAACAAATAGCGACGAGGGCTCGCCTTTTTAATGTGAGGCGACAATCTATTAAAAAATAATATATATATATATATATATATATATATATATATATATATATATATAACTAAAAACTCAATAATAATAATATGTTAATAAATATATCAATTTAAAAATAAAAACTCAATAGATAGTCATAAACTCATAATAGATTCATAAATTAAAGACTAATAGTCTAAACTCTAAAATAAGCAACATCTATTCTTCTTCAAGATTTTCAAATTCTACAACTTCATAATTGATAGCATTATATTGGCTATCATCTTCTTCATCCTCGGACACTTCATCAATAAAGGTGGACCGGCTTGAACTTGCTACCCCTTTTCCCTTGAACCTTGAACTTGAAGAACTCGCTCTAAGTCCATAGATATTCTCCTCAACTCCAACGGCCATAGAAACGGTACCCAAGATTATCTTCTTCATACACTTATTCATCTTCATGATTTTGGGGGGCTCCAGTTAACCATTCATTTGCCTCATCAATACTGTCCAACAAAATTGGATCAATAGTATCGCGAGCTTCATAGCGTCGCCTCAATGTTCTATTGTATTTAATATACACTAGATCATTGAGACGCGATAGCTCAAGCCTATTCCTTTTCTTGGAGTGAATCTGCGCATTGAGTTATTTAGATTAATTAGTAAGTACTAATAATAATACAATATAGAATATATTAATAAATCAAATCTACTTCTTACATGTTCAAATACGCTCCAATTTCTCTCGCATCCAGATGCACTACAAGTTAGGCTTAATACTTTGATGGCAAACTTTTGCAAGTTTGGAGTTTGACTTCCATATTGCTTCCACCATTCAACTATAGTAAAATATTTTAAAAGTTAATAAGTGTAAATCAAATAAATTAAATTAAAGTTAAGAAAATCTACATTAAAGTTAGTTACCTGGCGACCTTTTGTCTCTGGCTCTAATGGCAGCCGGTAAACCAAATAGGCCATCTGCTTGTTCGTACTTACCAAACTCCTCCCCTATTAGATCTATCGTCGCTGAATTAGGGATCAACTTCTCAAGACATGCATGGTATCCAATCCACACCTCTGGAGCCAAAGTTTCTTGACTAGTGTTCTTGTAAAATAATCCCGGGTTCAGAAGATGGCCTGCTTCATGCAAAGGTCGATGGAGTTGCTTGTTCCACCTGCTATTAATTATCTCAAAAACTTTCTCATATTTCCTAACATCTCCATCAAATGATGTTGCAATACTCTCTTTGGCTCTATCCAAAGCTTCATAAAGATAGCCCATAGGTGGTTTTTTCTCCCCATCCACCATACGTAGCACCCGAATCAAAGGACCACCAACTTTAAGAGCCCGAACGACATCATTCCAGAATGATGGAGCAATAAGAATTTGTCAACCTCTCTCCCCGCAGCTTCCTTTGCATATTTATTATCTTTCCAATCAGTCGAAAGAACTAGCTTTCTCAAATTTTCCTTTTGCAAGTAAAAACTATGCAAAGTTAAAAAAGCCGTTGCAAATCTAGTCTTAGCCGGTCTCACCAAATTTCTTTCTTGTGTGAATTTTCTCATCAAATTCAACAACGGCCTCTGACTGATGTAAGCATATATCTTGACGGCCTTAGCGAAAACTGTAAAAGTAACAATAGCAATTTTTTAATTAATAATTTAATACTAAGTTACTAACGTAATAGGATAGGATAAAAGTATAAATAAAGTTAAAGGCTTGAAATATAATTATATTAAAGTTACCTGAATCATATGGGTTTTCCTTGAATATGTCACCAAACATCAAGTTGATACAATGGGCAGCACATGGAGTCCAATAAATGTTTGGATAGATAGCTTCCATCATCTTCCCCGCACTAACATTCTCACTAGCATTATCTGTAACAACTTGTACAACATTTTCCTTTCCAATTTTATCAATAGTATTTCTAAACAAGCTGCACATTTTGCTTCCATCCGTAGAAGAGTTGTTAGCATCATGAGATTCAAGAAAAACACTCCCTCTTGGAGAGTTCACCAACACATTTATGATCATTTTCCCATTCTGTGCTGTCCACTTATCCATCATAATGGAACAACCAAACTTGGTCCATTCCACTTTATGCTCCTCAATAATTTGGTCTACCTTCTTCACCTCCTTTTTAAGATGAGTTACTCTAACTTCATGATAGCTAGGAGGCTGCATCCCTGGGCCATATTGTCCTACGGCCTCAATGAAATTATCAAAAATTTTGTAGTTGACACAGTTGAAAGGAAGCCCTGCATCGTACATCCATGATGCAAAGGCACTGACGGCGCAATCCCTCAAAGTCTTCTTGACATCTTTACCCGAACCTTCTTCACATTTTCCCCTTTCTTGTTGTTTTACCGAGTAATAAAGATTAATAGGGCCTTTTGCCATCGAACGTGCCGTGGATGACCCACTAGATTGAGAGTGCCTTTTAGGGGAGGGAGGTCCCATTTCACCTTCTTCATCCATCTCATCATCTTCATCAATTAGATTCACGGAATTCACTGATGCTTCATAACTCATTTGAGTTCTTACTAAATTTTTCTTTTCAACAAAAGCTTTTATTTCCTCCCTAACCTCGAGCGGACAAAGGGGACATTGTATTACATTTTTAAATCCCCCGATCAAATGTTGTTTGTGACGAGTTATCCCACCATTATATATTTTTCCACAGAACACACATTTAATTGCAGTTCTTGACGGGTCTTGTATAGCATAATTCCAAGCTATATCTCGTTTAGTATTATCAGATGACATTTCAACGCTGTTTTACGGACAGAGAAAATTAATCAACACACAAGGTGAGTTCACAGGGTTGCATGTCAAACGTATATTCTACTTGTCAAAACTTGTCATAGTGCAGAACCAACTGAGATATCCATATAAGAAGCCAAAAAGAACTTATGCAGATCTCACCAGCAGAAAAATAAGAAAAGGAAACATACAAAAAGAAGGAGCAGGTAATAGAATACAAAGGATATGATTGGGAATCTAATTATGCTTACAAATTTCAAATCTTTTCATGCACGTAAACATACACATTATTCTGATCATTTTGATGCTCACAGAAGTGTTGTTCAAAGTTAGACAAGCCAGTTCAGAAACTCGATTTTGTGTTCGTGACCTAAATGTGCAAGCGTTAAGTTGGCTTGACTCTTGACTTTTCGACTCTAAATGAACCAACGCTTAAACTGGGCCACAAATATAATTGTTAGGACCCTAACTTTGAAAGTCGGCGAAGGACGGGCGGCAGCATGGTATGGCATGCGCGCCAATGGACGGTAAGTCGATATGCTAGTATGTGCAAGCAAGGCCAAGACCTTGGCGCGCAAAGGTTTGCTTGGAAGGGCTTGACAAGGCAGTATCGACAAGGACGGGCGGCAGCATGGCATGGCATGCGCGCCAAACGGATGTGCAAGCAAGGCCAAGACCTTGGCATGGGCAAGGTTTGCTTGGAAGGGCTTGACAAGGCAAGGACGGGCGGCAGCATGGCATGGCATGCGCGCCAATATCAGTGGGTCGACGGGCTGGAACGGGCAAGCAAGGCCAAGACCTTGGGGCGGACAAGGTTTGCTTGGAAAGGGCTTGACAAGGCAGCATCGGCAAAATGGGGCGGCATGGCACGGCATGCGCGCCAAAGACAGTCGGCATGACATTGGTCGGGACAGCTAAATGCGGGCTAAGCTAAGGCAAAGCGGGAATGCGGGTTGACGGCAAAGGCTTTCAATAGCCAAGGCAAGGCTATAGGAAAGAAAATACAAGTGATGGCACGAGGGAAATGAGGCAGACATGAGGGAAAGGAACATGGCAACGGACAAGGGCCAAAGGCACTGTGCGCACGGTGTATGGGCGCCGGGCAGTGTGCGGGAAATATGCTGACAGCGGATTGCGCCGGCATTGGTATGGGACAATGTAAAATTAACTAAGGCATGGCTCGAGCATCCTTAGGGCGGAATGCAGCTGGTCCGAATTGCACATGAGAAGCACATGGAAGCGGTTGGCAGGAGTTCCTTGTTTGTAGGCCATGATCTCCCATGTTCCCCCATTATCCCCATTATCTTGTAATGCTTGTATAAGGCCCCATTTCGTGAGTAGTGGATCCTAAGTGGCTGGGGTTGTCAGCCACACGTTAGGAACGTGGGATAGCTTAGTGGGAGAAGGCGGTTGGCCGAAAATGTGCATGTGCTGCCAAGTGAAGGGTTCCTATGTGCTATAAATAGGACCCTTAGGCTTAGGCAGAAGGCAGTCAAGTAATTCGTGTGTATTTGCTTGCTGGGAAACACGAGGGAAACGTGAGGAGTTCTAAGTGTTTCAGGAAAAAGGGGACTTGGGTTGTGGGACAATCCGAGTGTTCGGCCAAGATTGACAAGGTCATCTTAGTCGGAGAGTGGGCTGTGAGCGGCATTGTTCATAGCGAGAGTGAGGGTCCTTTGTATTATTTTCCATATTAATATAAAGGTTGGGAAATTGTTCTCGTATATGCTTGTCTCATTTATATTCAGTTTTGCTGCCCAAATTCGTCTAAGGCCAAACTTGTGTGCGATTGGCAAGTTTTGGGGAAGGCTGAGTCAGGCAAGGCTTGACTGCCGCACGGAGGCGAAACCTCGGCCAGGATTTAAGTGGCCAAAATCGACCCCGTGACAGTTGGTATCAGAGCGCGGTTGAAGGCAGATCGTGTTGCAGCGGAGACACGACGTGCCATAGCAAGTTGTGGCAGTGTCGGAACGATCAGTGGCAGATTACGTTGAAATTTTTGAGAACATGGCGGGAGGCACAAATGCGGAGCTGCGTCAAAGAGTTGAGCAGTTGGAAACACTAGTTGGGCAAGCTCTTGAGAATGATGATTCTTCTGTTCTTGCGAGAATGGCGAGGTTGGAGGCAGATTATGCGGTGAGGCACGAGACAACGCTGGCAGAAATGGCCTTGGTACGCCAAGAGAAGGAAGAGTTGCGACGAGAAGTGGCTGATCTTAGAAGGGCATTGCAAAATTCTGCCCCTAGAACGGATGAGCGCACTAAGTTGAGGATTCCGGAGCCGAAGCCTTATGGTGGTGCAAGAAGTGCCAAGGAACTGGAAAATTTCCTTTGGGACGTGGAGCAGTATTTCCAGGCTGCACGTATAGCCGATGCCGATAAGGTGGTGATCACACCAATGTACTTGACGGATGATGCAAAGGTGTGGTGGCGTACACGAAGTGCGGATGGAGAAGGTGCTGGACTGCCAAGAATTGAAACTTGGGAGTTGATGAAGAAGGAATTAAAATCCCAATTCCTTCCAACGAATTCATCGTGGATGGCACGCGATGGGCTGCGTCACTTGAAGCAAAGTGGCACGGTGAGGGAGTATGTCAAGGAATTTTCATCCTTGATGCTCAATGTGAGTAATATGGCGGAAGAAGACAAGCTGCATTACTTCATGAGCGGGTTGAAGAGTTGGGCGCAATTGGAGTTGAGAAGGCAAAATGTGCAATGCCTCTCTACTGCCATTGCGGCCGCAGATGCATTGGCAGACCTGAAGATAGGTGGGGAACCTATGGATACTTCGCATTCAAAGGCCGACGGAAGGAAGGCAAGGGAATGGAAGGGAAACGGGAAGGGCCAAGCGTCTGGAAGTGGTGAACTTGCCGACACTGTGAGACGGGAACTTCACAAGGGCAAGGAGGGAAGCAGCAAGTTTGATGGCTGTTTCACTTGTGGTGGTCCGCACTTGAAAAGGAACTGTCCAGTGCAGGCTAAGATAAATGCAGTACTAGCGGCACAGGGACAGGACAAGGTGGCGGAGGATGATGAACCAGAAGGGGGGTATGTCAATGACCCTCCGAGGTACGTCAATTGAGACGACTCGACGAGGACGTCGATTTCAAAGGGTGTGGGTGGTTTGTTAGGACCCTAACTTTGAAAGTCGGCGAAGGACGGGCGGCAGCATGGTATGGCATGCGCGCCAATGGACGGTAAGTCGATATGCTAGTATGTGCAAGCAAGGCCAAGACCTTGGCGCGCAAAGGTTTGCTTGGAAGGGCTTGACAAGGCAGTATCGGCAAGGACGGGCGGCAGCATGGCATGGCATGCGCGCCAAACGGATGTGCAAGCAAGGCCAAGACCTTGGCATGGGCAAGGTTTGCTTGGAAGGGCTTGACAAGGCAAGGACGGGCGGCAGCATGGCATGGCATGCGCGCCAATATCAGTGGGTCGACGGGCTGGAACGGGCAAGCAAGGCCAAGACCTTGGGGCGGACAAGGTTTGCTTGGAAAAGGCTTGACAAGGCAGCATCGGCAAAATGGGGCGGCATGGCACGGCATGCGCGCCAAAGACAGTCGGCATGACATTGGTCGGGACAGCTAAATGCGGGCTAAGCTAAGGCAAAGCGGGAATGCGGGTTGACGGCAAAGGCTTTCAATAGCCAAGGCAAGGCTATAGGAAAGAAAATACAAGTGATGGCACGAGGGAAATGAAGCAGACATGAGGGAAAGGAACATGGCAACGGACAAGGGCCAAAGGCAGTGTGCGCACGGTGTACGGGCGCCTGGCAGTGTGCGGGAAATATGCTGACAGCGGATTGCGCCGGCATTGGTATGGGACAATGTAAAATTAACTAAGGCATGGCTCGAGCATCCTTAGGGCGGAATGCAGCTGGTCCGAATTGCACATGAGAAGCACATGGAAGCGGTTGGCAGGAGTTCCTTGTTTGTAGGCCATGATCTCCCATGTTCCCCCATTATCCCCATTATCTTGTAATGCTTGTATAAGGCCCCATTTCGTGAGTAGTGGATCCTAAGTGGCTGGGGTTGTCAGCCACACGTTAGGAACGTGGGATAGCTTAGTGGGAGAAGGCGGTTGGCCGAAAATGTGCATGTGCTGCCAAGTGAAGGGTTCCTATGTGCTATAAATAGGACCCTTAGGCTTAGGCAGAAGGCAGTCAAGTAATTCGTGTGTATTTGCTTGCTGGGAAACACGAGGGAAACGTGAGGAGTTCTAAGTGTTTCAGGAAAAAGGGGACTTGGGTTGTGGGACAATCCGAGTGTTCGGCCAAGATTGACAAGGTCATCTTAGTCGGAGAGTGGGCTGTGAGCGGCATTGTTCATAGCGAGAGTGAGGGTCCTTTGTATTATTTTCCATATTAATATAAAGGTTGGGAAATTGTTCCCGTATATGCTTGTCTCATTTATATTCAGTTTTGCTGCCCAAATTCGTCTAAGGCCAAACTTGTGTGCGATTGGCAAGTTTTGGGGAAGGCTGAGTCAGGCAAGGCTTGACTGCCGCACGGAGGCGAAACCTCGGCCAGGATTTAAGTGGCCAAAATCGACCCCGTGACAATAATCTAGATGGAGCTCATCGACATCCATTCCAATTAACCCAACACCTATAACGTCTATACCAAAAACTTGATCAATTATCTAGACCATTTCACAACACCACAGGAGTTCTATCCAAACATCAAGATACATTCTTTACTTTACCAATTTCCAATAGCTATGGCATTCATCATTAATATTGTAACCAGATAGTGAGAATATGATTTGCCCAAGAGCACTCAATGGCATATCATAAATGGGTTCACATTCTCTCCAAAGTCAAAATAAGGCGCCAGAAGTTCAAATGTATGAAAATCACAGGCAAAAACATTTCGAACAAAAAAATCACTCGCTAGCGAAGCCTAATCGCAATGACCATTGAAATAACAATTGAAACAAATGTAATAGGAAAAGTCACAACTATGACAAAATAAATATGGCTATGCAGAAATATTAACCTTTTTCACCTTCCACAAACAAAACTGATATATTCAACTTAATGGGGTCTGAATAGGGTAGTGTGTAACTTACCCCATGGTAGGGTAGAGAGCCTGTTTCCAAATAGACTCCATCATTCTTCCCTCCAAGAACTTCCCACCTTGCTCTTAAAGAGACTCGAACTCACAACCTCTCGGTTGAAAGTGGGGGTTGCTTACCATAAGAGCAACCCCTCTTGTCAAAACTGATATAACCATGAAAAATTGTCGTAGAGGCGACGGTTAGTTTACAGCCAAAGATAGAATTGTACATACCTCTTGTCGGAGGCGCCTCCCTTCTGGTTAAGGAAGGATCGGAAAAGCGGCGAGTTGACGTCCTAAATCATCGTCGTCGATCGGAATTAAACCCTAATATACCCAAAACCCTAATATCCTCTCTGCTCCTCTTTGAACCTTTCTAGCACAAGCCGATCTTTTGACAGTTCGAATATCGCATATACAAAAAAATAAAAATGTGGAAAGTTGGATTGGGCCGTCTTGAATCCGATTGGGCTATCATAATCGGTAATAAAACTTAACTTGCATGGTGTCTTATTTGATCAACCTTATTTAATTGATATATTTTAAAAAAAGATTAATTTGCTTTCACTTTTTAAATAAATTTAATTTCCTTTCTCTCCTTTTTTCTCCTCTTTATTTTCTTCCTCCTCTTCCTTTTTCTGCTATTATTGGTACTGCTATAAAATTTAAGTTTATGGGACGATTGCTATAAATATGTTTATCAGTTATTTTAAAAAATATATAAATAACTAAGTAAGTTAGTAAATAATAATTTGTAAATATTTCCACGTACATAAATTAGTAGACAATGATAATTATATTCTTTTCACATTTATTGTTTCCAAAATTTATGATTTATATATTGTTGGCAATCTAATTATTTATCTAGTATGTTAGAAAGCGTTTTCAAAAACTTCAGCTTATATAGTGCTGAAGTTTTTATAAATGAACTAACTAACTTCAGTATCTTCTGTTGAAGTTTTTGAAAAATCTTTATGACAAAACTAATGAATCCAGAACAAAAGAACTTCAGCTTTCAGTGCTGAAGTTTATACAAATGAATTTTATAACTTCAGCATCTTCTATTGAAGTTCTTGAAAAAGCTGTCCGGGACAAAAAACTACAGTGTATTTGGTGCTAAAGTTTTAATAAATGAACTAAATAACTTCAGCATCTTCTGCTGAAGTTTTTGAAAAAGCTTAATGACAAAACTTAATGAATTCAGGATAAAAAACTTCAGCTTATTCAGTGCAATAACAAATAAAAACTTCAACGAATATAGAATAAAATTTCCGCTACTATGATTAAGTTCAGCAATTACGAACAAAAACTTCAACAAATAGAGAACAAAACTACAGCTATTATGCTTAAGTTCAGCAATTACAAACAAAAACTTCAGCACACTTGGTTCAACACACTTGCTACTTCAGACACGTCTACTAGAATGCTGAAGTTCTGTGTGATTGCCTTTGCTACTTCAGTCTCGTCAGATGAAGTTATGCGAAAATGTGAGTACGCTTGTAATTTTTTTACAAAGCAAACACAAGTTAATACGTGACCCAGAGAGCGGATATAGATGCAAATGCCTCAGTAGAACTGAAGAAGGCCCAAGTATTTCAAATGGAGAGTTTTATGAGAGAAATTAAAAATATTCAGATTTACAAGTGGTCAATCAAAAATAGTCATGCTTTCAAAAGTAATCGAATTTAGACACTTTTCATGTAAAGATAAATTTGAGCGAATCATTGTTCAAAACCCGAAAAATATATGTATATTATGCTGGAGTTCCAGCATAAGTATGCTTGAACTCCAGCTTATAATAATGGAGTTCCGGGATAAGTATACTGGAACTCCATTATAATATGATGGAGTTCCAACATAAGCACACTAGAACTCCATCATAATATACTGGAGTTCCAGCAAAATATATCGGTCTAGTATAATATGCGGAAGTTTGTACACAAGTGTTCGAATCTCCAGTATATTATGCTGGAACTTTTTGTGTGTTGGAGTTCCAGCATAATATGCTGAAAATTCATACACAGGTGCACCGAACTCCAGTATATCATGTTGGACCAGTCTTTATTGCAGCAAAATAGTAATTATTTTTTTAATAACTTGGCAAACGCTAGCTTTTTTTGAATGACCAGTCCAAAAACCGGCCAACCCGTGTTATTTTTACGGGTTTTATAGCTTTACCCACAAAAACAAAACTAATTACACTTGCTTATTCATTGGTTTTTTTACCGACCAAACTAATTATATTTCCTACCCACTGTAGCTTTGATAGGTGATTGTTTCTTTTTTTTTTCTCATGTTCTTTTTATGAAGAATTGCTTTTTCTTTAGCGGGAATGGCGCCACCTTTTTATTTAGCAACTGCCGCCCTGCTTAATAGGAATATGATGCACTTATCGACCGGTGAAAGGAAAGAGCGGGGTTAGCCATCGACAAAGGAATACAGAACTCTACTCGTGTGAGGCCTCGTAGCTAGGGAGAACCACATAATCAAAAGGTTATATTAGAACATCAGTGTAAAGGTCCAGAGGGCGCCTAAAAATAGTTTTAGAAGCCAGATTAGAAAAGTGTTTCCTGAGTTCGAGCAAATGCCTATTTACCAATAACAAGCCATTTATGAATAGTATTAGGAGGACCGTGCTGGTTTAGTCTAGTCTATCTTTCGATCCACAAGAATCAGAATCAAATGAATGCTTTGCTTTTTTTTTTCTCCGTTTTTTTTTGTTTTCTTCTATTCACATATATTTTTTCCATAATCATGTTATTCTTTATTTTCTTTATTCACCGTTATCTAGTTTTATACTCAATTTGGTCGTTTCTTTTTATTTTTAAATTTTTTCTTTTAGTTTTTATTTTTTTTAATTTCACGTTCCTTTCTTATTCCATTCAACTTTTTGTTCTAATTCTCTTTTTCCCGAATATTGCTATTTTATGTTAACTGACATCTACATCTTCTAAAATGAATATTATTTTCATAGAACTCTATCAAAAAATTCATTTAAGAAAATATTTGCAAGGACCTAGTTGGAAAAATTAAAAAAATACTTATTTAGTACGGAATACTGTTATATTACATTGCATTTCATAACAATATAATATTACTATAACCGTGATTTTAGCTTGCATAATAGCACCTAAATAATGTAACAAATAGCAGTCAAAGTATATTATTATGGTATATTGCATATTACTACAACATAGTGTTATAGTATATTGCATATTATTATAGTATATCATTGTAATATATTATATAATATAACAGCATACTATTGTAGTATAGCTATATACTTTTATAACATATTGTATATCATAGCGGTATATTGTTGGGTAACTGTGTTCTTTTTGGATTTTTAGCTAAAAAATCCGATCTCAATCACTTCAAAGTTCAAATCAACTCCAACAGCGATCAAATTTTAGTATGAACTTCCAAAAGGTACTATAATAATATTTAATAACACTAAATTCACAATTAAGCCTAAAAGTAGGAATTGAAAACTTAGAGAGAGAAGCTCTCCCTTCTCTCTACCTTTACTGTTTCATTGCCTCATTTTCTCCGCCTGCCTCGGCGCACGATAGTTAACGTCGCCGAGCTGGTTTTCATGGCAAGAGGAAGAGGTCGCGGTAGGGGTAGGCCACGTAAAATTCCAATTGCAACAATAGATCGCATCATCTCAAAAAATAAACCAACCACAAACTGTTCCCTGTGAAGAAGGTCCAGTTACTGTTCCATTGATTCCTGTTCCATTGAAGCAACCAGAGGAGGTTCCTGAAGCTAAGGAGCTTCCTCAACCTCAGATTATACAAGGTGATGGGGGTAATACCCACATGCAGACATCAGCCCAACCACCTGACCCTGAAATAGTGAAGGTGACCAATGAAGGAACCAAATTGTGGGCAAATCTGTTTCAGAAGAACAGATTTGCCTCTAATAGTATGGCACTGGAGTATATACCACCTACTATCCTTGATGGCAAACCTGTAGGCCAGCTACTGAAAGAGGAAGTAGAGGAGGAAGAGCAGAAATGGAAATGTTCTCTTGTGATTTTTGTGTTGGGGACTGGTCCAGATTATAATGCTATGAAACGTTTCATTAGTCTACACTGGTCTCATGTTCCAGAGCCAGATCTATACTACCATGAGGAGGGTTATTATGTAGCTAAATTTCAAACCATGGAAGATGCTAAAGAGGTCATATGTGCTGGTCCATATACCATTGCTAACAGACCTATGGTCTTGAAACAATGGTCTTCTGATTTCGACTTCACTGTTGCTTTCCCTAATGACATTCCTCTATGGGTAAAGTTCCCTAGGCTTCCTATGTCATGTTGGGGTAGTAGGTCTTTGAGTAGGATTGCCAGTGTTCTTGGCAAACCTATTTTTGCTGATGAATGTACTACCAATCAGACTAGGATCTCCTTTGTCTGTATGCTTATTGAGGTTAATGTGTCTAAGCCTTTTCCAAGTGAGATTGAGATTATTGATCCTAATGGCAAGAAATTTGTACAGGAAGTGACATATGACTGGAAGCCAACATACTGTGAGAAGTGCCTCATGGTAGGTCATAACTGCCTGACCATTCCTAAACCTCCTCAACCTACACAAAAATCAAAAATTACCCAGGAGTGGAGAGCTAAAGGGCCAGTTCAGAATGTTACACAACCTAAGGAGAACCCCAGCCAACAGGAAGTTGCAAGGCAGAGTGCACTACCTCCTAATGATGCAGGTCCTTTGGATGGCACAGAAGGGTTCACTCTGGTAGATAAGGGCAAGCAGGTGCAATCTCCAGTTTTCAATCTTACAAATTTTCCCCCATTATCCCCTATGGTATTGAGTAACAGATTTCAAGCTGTGTCAGCTAGCAGAACAGGTCACCCCCCTGATGTAGGGGGTCCTAGTTTTACCAAATGAAGCTGGTAGTTTGGAATATTAGAGGGATCAATAAGAGATATAAACAGAAAGAAGCTAAAGAATACTTTAGACAGAATAAATTTAGTGTTGTTAGTTTGGTAGAAACAAAGGTCAAGGAGAATAATGCAGGGAGAATTTCTAATCTGGTGCTTCCAGGTTGGTGTATGATAGCTAACTATAGGGATTCTCCAAGAGGTAGAATCTGGATTTTATGGGACCCTCAGAAGATCAGTGTCACAGGAATTCAGGAGGATGGCCAATCTCTTCATTGCAGTATTCACAATCCTGTAGGAGATCTGATCTGCCTTCTCACTGTGGTGTATGGTTCTAATGGTCTGGACCAAAGAAGAACAATGTGGCAACACATACAAAACCTTGCTACTGGTATTACTGATCCTTGGCTGGTTGCAGGTGACTTCAATGCTGTGTTTTCTGTCAATGACAGACAGTCATGTACTCAAGTTAAGCAAACTGAGACTCTGGATTTCATTCAATGTATTCAACTGGCTGAATTATCAGAGCTTCCTTGGAAAGGGGACTTCTTCACATGGACTAATAAACAAACTGGTAATGAGAGAGTTTGTAGTAGGTTGGACAGAATATTTGGTAATTATGACTGGATGATTAAATGGAGTCATGTACAGACTGTGTATGACCCTCCTTTAATCTCTGATCATAATCCAATGGTGCTTACTTTGAAGGAAGATATTACTGTCAGGAAGGCACCCTTCAAATTCTACAATGCATGGGCTAATCGCAAGGATTTTCAACACATCATGAAGGCACATTGGAGGAGTTCTGATCAGTGCACCCTTAAGATGATATGGAACAACCTCAAGTCACTTAAACCTGTTCTAAAAACTCTAAATGTTAGAGAATTTAAGAACATCACACAGAAAATTGAATCTAGCAGGGAGGAACTAAAAGTCATCCAGCACCAGATGAACTCACAATTTGCTGATGATTTGCAGGCTAAAGAAAAGGATCTGTTATTGAAGCTAGAGAAGTGGTCACTGATTGAAGAAAGTATCCTTCAACAGAAATCCAGAGCCAAATGGATACAATTGGGAGATTCAAACAATAAGTACTTTCATGCTGTGTTAAAAGAAAGGAATCAGTACAAAAGCATTACTGAACTGGTTACTGCAGGAGGCATCAAACTTACCCATCCAGATGACATTAGAGATGAAATCAGGAACTTCTATAAGTCTTTAATGGGGTCATCAGCTCCCTCCCTTCCAGCAATTAATAGGTTATTCATGGATAATGGTCCAAAGCTCACTCACTATCAGCAGCAGCAGTTAGCAGCAGATGTGTCTATTGATGAAATTGTAGATAGCCTAAAATCCATTGGTGATCATAAAGCACCAGGGATTGATGGTTATAATTCTGTTTTCTTTAAACAGACCTGGTGGCTCACTGGCAATTAAATCACCAGGGCAGTTCTGGAGTTCTTCCAATCTGGTAAGATGTATAAGCCAGTTAATTGTGCCTCCCTTACACTGATTCCTAAAGTTCCTAACCTTCAGTCAGTCAAGGAATTTAGACCAATTGCATGTTGTTCAGTTCTATATAAGATAATATCTAAGATACTGGCCAACAGATTACAGAAATGCATGGCTTATATCATCAGTGATTCCCAGGCAGGTTTCATTCCAGGAAGGAGGGTGGCTGATAATGTTATTTTAGCACATGAGTTGATCAAACACTATGCTAGAACCAAGGTGTATGATTAAAATAGACTTACAGAAGGCTTATGATTCTGTTGAGTGGATCTTCTTGCAACAAGTGATGGAATATTTACACTTCCCGGGCAGATTTATAAGGTGGATTATGGAATGTGTCCAAACAGTGAGCTATACAATCATGGTTAATGGGGAAACTACTGAACCCTTTCAAGCAGCTAAAGGCTTGAGGCAAGGTGACCCAGTCTCTCCCTTCTTATTTGCTATAGTGATGGAATACCTTAGCAGGGCTCTTGTGGAACTAAAGAAAAATCCAGACTTCTTATTCCATCCTGGTTGTAAAAGGTTAAATATTACTCATCTTATCTTTGCAGATGATCTACTGTTATTTGCCAAAGGAGACTTGAAGGCTGTCACAACCATGTTCAGATACTTCTCTCAATTCACTGAGGCTTCTGGTATGACTGCTAACCTGAGTAAAAGTTTTGCCTATTTTGGAGGTGTCTCTCCTGATAGACAACAACACATTGTCAATCATCTTGGGTATGTATATGGAGAGTTGCCTTTCAAGTATTTGGGAGTTCCTCTAACTGCCAAGAAAATGTCATTACTACAATGGCAACCATTGGTG
Source organism: Nicotiana benthamiana (assembly GCA_034376525.1). Lineage (NCBI taxonomy): Eukaryota > Viridiplantae > Streptophyta > Magnoliopsida > Solanales > Solanaceae > Nicotiana > Nicotiana benthamiana. The sequence goes on along the minus strand of CM067338.1, from coordinate 9,618,479 downwards.
GATAGTGTTACTGCCAGGATCACATCCTGGACTGCTAGAAAATTATCCTATGCAGGGAGAGTTCAGCTGGTGCAGTCAGTCATTTTTGGTATACAAGCATACTGGGCTCAGCTTTTTCTTATTCCTTCAAAAATACTAAAGATGCTGGATGCAGTTTGTAGATCTTATGTTTGGACAGGTTCAACCAACATATCAAAAAAATCATATGTAGCCTGGGACAAGGTCTGCCTGCCTAAGTCTGCTGGGGGTTTAAATATTATGAATCTGTTATTATGGAACAAAGCTGCAATCATGAAACTTGGATGGGATCTGGCCAATAAGAAAGATGTTCTATGGATAAAATGGATACATTCTGTGTACATAAAACAGCAACAATTTCAGTCCCTAACCATTCCTAACCAAGCCAGTTGGATGGTTAGGAAGATCATTGCTGCTACTGTTACATTGCAGCAGTCACAGATGCTACAACAACCAGCTTGCTCTATCAAGAAACTTTACTTACAACAGATTGGGCAATCGCCAAGAGTAGTGTGGAAGAACCTCACTATCCAAAACTATGCTAGACCTAAGGCAGTCTTCAATCTCTGGCTGATATTACAGAATAGGCTGCCTACAATGGATAGACTGGAACAGTGGAAACTCAATGTGGACAACACATGCACACTTTGCCAACAAGATAAGGAGACTAGGGATCATCTGTTCTTCTCATGTTCATTCACTTCCTTGCTGAGACACCGCACTTTGCAGTGGATTGGAGTAACTCAAGACAATTATCAGAATTGGGAGCAATACATACAGTGTATCATAACCAATTCTAAAGGGAAATCTGGTCGAGCTCAAATGATTAAAATGGCCTTTGCTGAAATGCTACATAGTATTTGGTTAGAGAGAAACTCAAGATTATTCAATCACACATCCTGTTCCAGTGATCATCTACTTAGAAGCATTGCTTATACATGTCATGTTAGGAGTCCCCCTAAAGTTAGTCTACACCTTCTGCATTATCTCCTGTAATTAGAAACATAGGTACAGTAAATGTAGATGCTAGCTAGTTTTTATTATAGATGATAGTCAGCTGTGTATAGCTGAACTATGGCTTTGTAAAGAAATACCTTTGGTGATTAATACAACAAATTTAATTACCAAAAAAAAATTCACAATTAAATTCTAGAAATGGCACAAGCTAAAACAATTAGCGACGAGAAAATATAGAAATTATAGAGAGGGAGAGAACATTTTGTGGCGATGAAAGATATTCAATAGACGATGATTTCATTCCGCAACAGAAAATTAAACTATATGTGCGTAGTCAGTTAATTGAATTATAGTTTGTAGATATTGAGCAATCCTCTCTTTTTGTGTACACAAAATCATCACATAACTATATATAAATTGCTATTCCTTGCACCCATTAATTTTTCAATATTTTACTTTATGAATATTGTAAAAATATTACCTATCAAATAAATAATTTTACTTATGAAAATAGAAGCTAGAACAAAGAGAGAAAATCGATAAAGAGAGAACTAAAATATTTCTTATCTTAGATTGAAGGAAGAAAGATCACGTATGAATTACGTATACGTTTATTGCCTCTGAAACCTTTAAAGACTTTCTTAATTGATGGAAAATAATAATTTTATATAGAATATATATGTATAGTAATTATTATCCAAGTGAGTCCAATCAGGTAATTAGTTTAAGTTTAATAGGTAGTCTTCATAAATTGCTCTTTCAAATGAGTAGTTTTAATAGCAAATATTACTTTCAGCCTGCACAAAAAATTATTACCATTTGATAGCAAAAAAATATACAAAATTTATATATTTAAATAACATAATATATATATATATATATATATATATATATATATATATATTTTCGGCTATTATGTTAAGAGCCCCTATAAAGTCCCCTGCCCAGTCCCCGCTTCCGTTAAGCCCTTTTTTTTCTTTCATTTCTTCTCCTTGTTCTTCCTCCCTAATCCAACTTCATCCATATTTTTTATATCACCACCTAATTTATTATTTAGAAATAAACTTTAAATAACCCAGTCCTCCCTTCCGCTCAACCATTTTCTTCTCCTTCTTCTTCCTCACTAATCCAATTTCATTCATATTTTCTTAATAAATTACCCAATTTAGTTGTTTAAAAATAAACTTTGAATAATTTATTATTAATATATTAATTTTTGAATCCACAACTGAAGGAATTCGAACTGCAACGAATTCTTCCGTTCTTTTTTTTTTTTTTAATTGAATTCTTGACTCCATTAAGAGAGAAAATGAGTTTTTGCAAGAAGGAAAAAGTTGGAGAATTTTTGTACGAAGTGGAAGGGGGTGGATTTGGTAGTTACAAAGTTATTTCTTGGAAGAGCTCTTAACCTTTATCTTTATTTTCACTTTTCAAATTAATTTTTTGTAGACTAGACAAGAAATCTTAAGCTCTTTTTCAGAAATTCTTTGAACATTTTTTATGAAGTAAAGTCGTACTAATTCTTACATATATTTAAAAATTAGAAGTTAAATTTTGGAAAAGAAACCTAGGAATATCATACATTTGAAAATCTTAAGAATATCTGGTCATATTCTTAAGGATTACCGAAAGTATATTAAAATATTAACATAAATTTCGATATTATCTCCTGAACAATCATTACTATCTACGCTTATATGAGATCATATTTCTACTGATTTGGATCTTAAATTTTCTTGAAAAAAATTGAGTATGATTACAAATGGTATTCCAATATTTTTAGTATAATACACAATAATATATTTTGCTTGAGTAAGCTTAATGTTTTTCAATCAATTTCGTATATCATGCAGTATAGTATGTCATGATTCCAGTTAAATCTTGGTATATTACAATTACTAGTCATGCTATACTTTGTTTGAGTATGTTAAATAATAATCATGGTAATCATACACAAAGTAAACTATATAGTATACCATGATCACAGTTGAACTATGGTATATTTTTTTTGATTATGTTAAATGCTATTCACAATAAATCTTGGTATGTAAATTGTTTCATGAGGTATACTATATAATATACCGTGATTCAACATGTATACTTTGTTTATGTTAAATGGTATTTTCACCGTGATTCAACATGTATACTTTGTTTACGTTAAATGGTATTTTCAGGTATTTTCAATATTCTTAGTATACTATATATTGGTATACCATAATAAATAGTGAATCATGGTATAGTTTGTGTGAGTATGTTACATGGTATACAACAACAACGACAAAAAATCCAGTATAATTCCAGAGGTGTGGTCTGGGGAGGGTAGTGTGTACACAGATATATCCCTAACTAAATAGGTAGAGAGGTTATTTCTGGTAGACCATCAGCTCAAGAAAGGTGTCAAGAAATAACAGGGAAGAAGAAGAAGAACAAGAAGAAGAAGAAGAAGAAGAAGAAGAAGAAGAAGAAGAAGAAGAAGAAGAAGAAGAAGAAGAAGAAGAAGAAGAAGAAGAAAGAGGGGGTTGAAAGAAAGAGGAGGGAGACAAAAGACAATAAGAAAAAAAGGGAAGAAAGTAGCATCAAATAGTAACAATGAGGGAGCAACAATTTCCAGTAAAAGGGGAGAAAAATTAAATCAATTAGTAACAATCAGGGAGCGACAATTTTCAATTGCAATTTTCAAAAAACAATGGATGTGGTAGCTAAGTACCAGATATACTAACAAACTAGAAGAAAGTATATATCCACCAACAGCAAGAATACTACTAGCACTTTTGGTAAACCTATGAGAAAGTCACAACTACCTATTTAACCACATTCTTAATCCTCGACTTCCGCACCTTCTTATCGCTAGTCATGTACTCGGTTAGGTGAAGCACCTACATGTCCTACCTAATCACCCCTCTCCAATATTTCTTTGTCCTACCCCTACCTTTCATCAAGCCCGCCATGATCAACCTCTCACACTTCCTGACTGGGGCATCTATGTATCTCTTTCTTATATGCCAAAATTATCACAGTCTCGATTCCTGCAACTTATCTTCCATAGATGTCACTTCCACATTGTCCCTTATAACTTCATTTCTAATCGCGTCTTTTATAATATGTCCACACATCCATATCAATATCCTCATTTCAACTACATTCATCTTTTCGACACAAGACTTTTTGACGGGCCAACACTCAGCTTCATACAACATATTCGGTCTAACCACCAACCTATAGAATTTGCTCTTAAGTCTAGGCAGCACATTCTTGTCACATAAAACCCTCGAAGCTAGGCTCAATTTCATCCAACCCGCTCTAATACGGTGAGTAATATTCTCTTCAATCTCCCCATTACCTTGGATTATAGACCCAAGATACTTGAAACTATCTCTTTTGGGGATGAATTGAGTATCAATATTTACTTCTACTTCCTCTTCATGCCTCTCATCACTGAACTTGCACTCCGAGTATTCAATTTTCGACCTACTCAACTTAAAACCTTTGGACACCACTGTCTATCTCAAACTTCTAACCTAGTGTTAACACCTCCTCGTGTCTCGTCTATCAGTATTATATCATCAACAAATAACACACGCAATAGCCCTCTCCCTTGTCTATGTTGCATTAGCAAATCCAACGCTAAGGCAAATATAAATGGGCGAAGGGCTGATCCCCGATGCAACCCTGTCTCTATAGGGAAACTTTTTGAGTCTCCTTCTACAGTCCTCACATGAGTCTAAGCACCTTTATACATGTTATTAGTTACCCAATTGTACGCTATCGGGACTCCACTAACCTCCAAACATCTTCATAGCACCTCCCGCGGGACTTTGTCATAAGCCTTTTCAAGGTCAATAAACATTATGTGCAAGTCATTTTTCCTCTCCCTGTATTGCTCCACCTATCATCTCACAAGGTGAATGGCTTCTGTATTTGACTGTCCTGACGTAAATCTTACTTGGTTCTCATAGATAGATACACCTATCCTCATTCTCATCTCCACCACCCTCTCCCAAACCTTTATAGTGTGACTACGCAGTTTGATACCCCTATGGTTGTTGCAGTTCTAGATATCACTTTTATTTTTGTACAACGGAATCATCAAGCTCTACCGCCAATCTTCGGGCATATTTTTTGTCTTGAAAATGATGTTAAATAAGCTAGTAAGCCACTCAAAGTCTACTCTACCTGCCTCTTTCCAAAATTCCACTGGTATCTCGTCAAGCCCAGTCGCTTTACCCCTGCTCATCTTCTATATTGCTACATCAAACTCCTCACACTTAATACACCTGTAAAACCAAAAATCTTTCCAGATCTCTAAGTTTTCCAACTCACCCAACACGATGTTCCTATCCTTGTTCAAGAGTCTATGGAAGTACTCTTGTCATCTGATGTTGCACCCGGTATCTTCGTACATGAGAGTATTCGTAAGTCAATTGATCAAAATAATATCATCTTTGAAAGTACATAAAGTACCAAGAGGGTTGAAAGGCCTAGAAGTTAAACGAATTGAAGAAAACAAGTTTCGTCGAAAGTCGACAAGTTTGAATGTTATAGTGCTTCTGGGGTGATACTAAGGCGCTTAAAATTATAAGCATGTTATGTTATGAGTTATTTTAGTTGTATTATAGTCGTGTGATGTGCTTGGAAGTCAAGCGAGTTGTGGAACAAAAGTTGACAAAGGTCATTATTAATTACATTCATAAATATGCTGAAAATTAGGCCAAATGTAGCGGAGCATTTATCCCAATATACTTGGAATTGTGGGATAATATACATTTCAAATATAATATCTATGATTCTAGGTTCTAACGCATTAGACCGTTCATTGATATGATGTCGGAGTATTGATAATATTTGTAGTGTTGTGAGACTGTGCAGGCTGCATAGGTGACAAGTAGGTATGTCAGTGAAGCTTTTTGAGCAATAAATTTCTTATGTTATAAGAATTATGTTTTGGACATATTATATACCAAATTTAATTTCTTTAAATTCAGTTTCAAACGCTCTTAGTTTCTCGCTCATATGACATCTAGATAAAAAGTTATAAGAATCAGAAGATGGGCCAACACTAGGGTGCCAAGCTAGCACCTCTTTGACTTTTCCAAAGTTGATATACATAGTTCTTAGGTCATCTTTATCTTTATTTTTACAGAGAACACGTCCAAATAACATCCCTAAAAATATCCATAAGCTCTCTTCTAGGGTTTAAAGAAGATTAACATCCCTGGATGAAATCAAGAAATAAGTATCACTACATTACCTCTCTTTCTCTTTGTAGTTTGAGTTTTGGAAGTTACTTCATAGTTAAGAAAATGGCTCATTTATTTACTTATGATTTACATATCAAGGAAGGTTGATAAATTTGATTTCTAATAGTTAGAACTCACAGGATAGTGATCGAAACCCGTAGGTTCAATTCATTTCACTTTTAGCAAACTGTTTTGTAGTCTCTTCATGTTGGCCTATTGTGCTACTTATTTGTGGAGTTTGGAAGGATCAAGGGTAGTAGGCTGGTCGCTCGTTATTGCAATTTCTGGCTAATTAATAACTTGTTGATTGGGTGTGTTATGGTATATTTGGTGTTTTTGTTGTATTGAAGGTTCCGAATGGTAGTTGGGTTATTTTTGAATTGCTAATTATATTGTGTTTGTATCTAGCCTATAGTAGGCTTGTGGGATCAGTTAAATCAGGGGAAATGCTGCCCATTTTATTTAGAATTGAGTTATCATTTGAGATACGTGATATACTAGTGATATCTAAGTTGTAGATGTTAGATAATGCGCTTAACGCTAGAGGGGGGGGGGGTTGAATAGCGTTATAATAAAAATTAGCGTAAACTTGCGGAATTTAAAAATTGCAGGAAATAAATAAGTGCGATAAGTAAATAAATTAGAACAAACGCACCGATGTATCCTGGTTCACCACAACCCGTGGCTAGTCCAGTCCCCGAGAGACTCTCTCGAGATTTCCACTAACTTGTTAAGCTTACGGGTGCTCAACAAACCGTTACAACTTGAGGACACAAGCCTCAACAACCTTTGCTCGGAGATACAACACTCCAAGACTTCAACCAAGGAAACACAAGTTCCTTCTTACAACACAAGGGACTTACACTTCCCTTCAAGTGTACAAAAACACTTAGCACTCAAACAAGACACTCCTGTAAGAGTAGATATGAGTAAAAAGAATACGCTCAAGATCGACAAGAATTTGGCTCTCAAAAGCTTAGGTAATGAATATAAAATGATAAGCAATAAAGTATGCAAGCTTTAGCAATTGTATGATCAGTTGTTGTGTTTAGAAGACTGAATTGAAGCTGTATTTATAGTTGAAAAACTTTGTATTACCGTTGCCTAATTGCCAATTAAGAATTGCTGATTTTACTCTGTGACAATCGATTGTCAAATTACCACAATCGATTGTTTGCCAGTTCTTCCAAAAATCAATCCCAGATTTTACGCATAACAATCGATTATCTAAGATCAATAATCGATTACTGGCAACGTGTAAAAAATCATTTCCAGATTTTACTTAAAACAATCGATTGTCAGAAATCTACAATCGATTACTCAGCAACGTTCAAAAAATCCTTTCCAGATTTTAATTAAAACAATCGATTATAGGAAATCAATAATCGATTACCTGACGGTATTTGAAAACATTTTGGCAACGGTCAGTTATACAATCGATTATATTAAGTTAACAATCGATTATATATCAGTCTTGAAAAATCAATTTAGACACTGCCTCTTGACAATCGATTGTCATAAGTTCACAATCGATTATTTAATAACTTTGAAAAAGTTTGGAAGACACTGCCTCAACACAATCGATTGTCATATGTTCACAATCGATTATTTTGTGACTTTGAAAAATCTGATGGACATTGTCTCTTCACAATCGATTGTCATTAACTTCACAATCGATTGTTTTGAGCTTTGAAATACTTTGATGGACACTGCCTCATCACAAACGATTGTCATAAGGTTCACAATCGATTGTCATGCAGATTTGAAAAATCTGATGCTCACTGCCTTAACACAATCTATTGTCATAAGTTCACAATCGATTGTCAAGCAGCTGACTTAAACATAATCGATTATCATAAGTACATAATCGATTATTTTAGTCGAGATTTTAGAGGCATGTTTAAAAATCATTTTGACTAAAGTAAATATGCATTATTTAAAATCATTTTGCTCTAAATTAAATATGCTCGATTTGTTAAAAATATTTTTACGAGAGAAGCCAAGTCTTGAGTTTAAGTTGTCGGATCAAGATCACAATTAAATACCGACTCATATAAAACTTAATCTCGATCTTTGTCTTGTGCTTGAATCTCGTTATATATCAATTTTGCACTTATGCTTGGACCTCGTCATATGTCAATTTGCGCATAGTTTGTCATTCATCAAAACCTACAAATATGAACACACATTTAGTATAATGCCTTGAGAACGTGTTTCCAACAGTAGATATATTTATCTGTAATACGGTTGGAGTGCTAGTTTTCATGAGCTTATTGTTGACGTTGTTCTTATTGTATTGCTCTGGTTTTTATTTTTGGTATCTGGTACTAAATGAGGACTTTGTTACAAGGGAGATGCTGCCTTAATTTACATAAACGAGCTACTAGTTTAAGTTGCGGATTTAGCCTTTATTCAACACTAATTTTTAATCTCCTTATAATATGGTAGATTGAGTTGAGTTTTTTGATGAATTGCTTGAAAGGTATTACAAACTCGATAGATTTAAGGTATGTTATGGCTATCCCGTCTTTCTTTTTAGCATGATCTATATGATACAAACAAAACGTGAAAAAACGAAATTTTCATAAATGACTCTATTCACATAAGTACGAGGGCTTGGTTCCCCATATGTCCTATTATTATATCGTCTGTTCATGGGTCTCAGAAAATATGTAAGTTGATAAAGTTTATTTCATAATATTAACTAAAGGCATATTGATCTTATGACATCCCGAGAGATCTTATTGACTTACTTCTTATGCATTGCATTCATTCAAACATATACATTGACCCATGACCATATGACGTTATATACATGTATATTATATGTATATGGGGTAGGAAAAAAATATTATGGCGTGTATACGCACCACCACCTGATCAACTAGTATACGTTGATGATTTCGCCCACAAGAGCCACGATGATATGATGGGATCCCCTTAGAGGCTTGATGATGCTATGTACGAATATACCTATGCATGATATGACATTGATATGCACATGCATGACATTATTAATGTTTCATGATTCATAGAGCTATATAGACTTACAGGTTGAGTCCTTTACTCCATGTTTCTTTTATGTCTTTTATATACTACTTTTCATTCCTTACATACTCGATACTTTATGTGTACTGACGTTCCATTTGACAGTCCTCCTAGTAGGATATGAACTCTACAGAAGGTGTTGGTGTACTCCACTTGCTCCGGAGTTGCCTATGTGGCCAATATGATATGGACATATATTGATTAGTATGGCGGGTCCATGCCCCAACCTTTATGACGTTTATGTATTCTTGGAGGCTGTAGATAAAGGTCATGTATATGGATACTCGTATGGTCTTATCGGCCTATGTTTTGAGTGTAGAAATGATCATGTCGGACTTATAGGCTCGTATGACACAATTTATAAGTTTCTATATCATGTTGGGTCATCCTATGTCTAGTATTTTCTTATGTTTTATTCTTGTTATTTCACGATGGCCCTTCTGGCCTATTTACCCATAATGTTGTGATAAAAAGGTATGTTACATTGGTACTCGGTTGAGTAAGGCATTAGGTGCCCGTCACGGCCCATCGGTTTAGTGTTGACAAAAGTGGTATCAGAGCAGTTCTATCCTAGAAATCTACAAGCCGTGTCTAGTAGAGTCTTATTTACAGGTGTGTTATGCACCACACTTATAGGAAGGAGGCTACTACACATTTGGGGCTTCCGTTCTTTCTTCTTACTCTATAGCGTGTGGTAGAGCTCAGTTGTAGAATTCAAACTCCTAAATTCTATTTTATTCATAATACAATGATACTTGCATCTAGAAAGAAAGTTTGTACGAGATTGAAAATGGCTAATGAAAAGTTGACTTAGAGGAACTCGATTTTGCATCATGCTTATGATGAGTAAATATGAGGTCTGAAGCAGATCATATATGTACTACGACATGTAAACCTTTGATAAGGATCCATAAGGCATGAATATATATCCATCCATATGGTAAAAAGAAATAAGAAAATTTGAAAGTAGATACAAGTTCCAAAAAGTAAAAGAAGCAAGATGAAGAAGGCTACAAGGAACCCAATAGGTGAAGATTATCAGTATTTACAATTCAGGTAGAGAAATATAAGCATTCTAAGTTACTTTCAACAATAGTGTCACACCCCAACCTCAGGAGGCGCGACCTACGCTCAATCGAGTGAACCCAATTGAGCAAGCCTTATAGCACTTCCTACCTGACTCAATATGAACAGGGAAACCATGCTTTCATTTAATTAGACAAGTGAAGATAGTACATTCAACAGTGTTAGCTCATTCTAAATTACAAACTTAAACCGTAGTTAAAATTAGTTTTTGAAATTCCTAGAAAGTTACAATTATAGATAACATGAGTTTATAATTACAACATAGTTCTCGGACCCCTCAACATCCATACATAACCTATACATGCATCTACGGAGCCTCTAAGGATACAAAAGATAAGTATAATGATGCCGGCAACAAAGCCTCGGCTATGCCTCAAAAGCGGAAGTCCACGATGATAAAAGATATACAATACAACCCTTTGAAGGAGAAAGGGGCTCACCGAGACTTGAGAAGAAGGTAATCCGTTACGCGCGATCGGCACTATCTACAATAAAGCCACCTACATTCATTTAAAAATATAACGCCCTCGGTGAAAGGGATGTAAGTACCATGGAATAGTACTAGTATGCATAAATATACACCGTTTTACTAAAAAAAAAATATCAAGCATGAACAAGGAAATCACAAGAGTAAATAAAATTTTTAACCTGACCCCACATCTTTAAATAAACGAACCGTATAATCTTTCACATAATTTTCATAACTAGGTTTGGGGCATTTCTTTCATATGTTCATCACGTTCCTCAATACTACCGCTATCTTGAGCGGAGCCCGATCACGACCCAATCGTCTAGGTTGCCTAATTTGAGGCATATATCTCAATCACCATTTCAGTTTCCTTTTTCTAGAATTCAATGTTAGCACATTACCACTATGTTTGCGGTATGGTGTCCGATCACGGCCCGATCGGCTAGGCCACCTTACCTAGGCGTTGTTCCTTTCTCATTTGAATCTTTATTTCACATAGCTCATATCAATTCATTAGAACTTAGGGCCACAATCATCACATCATTCAATTTTCAATATCCATCTTGCAATTTCATGGTCATAGGCACACACAAGCAATTCAAGTTGCAAGCGCGTATAAGTTCCCATATAGTTCGCATGACAATCTCAGTTTTTAATCTTGGCTTATAGCCTAAGCATTTCAACACATGATTCGTATTCTTCACACTTCTCTAAATATCAAGAATAGTATATTACTCACATTGAGGCACATCCTTCATGCATATATATATATATATATATATATATATATATATATATATATATATATATATATATAAAATTGCAAATCAATTAATGTGAAATAACAATCAATACATCAACCAATTCTAGTCTTACCATACCTACAAAAATGCCAACAGAGCTCAATTTTTAGTAAAAGGGGGTTTTAGCCATACATACCTCAATATAGCTTTATTTAATCCTTACAAAATTTTCAGAACTCGTAGCACTTTGATCTATTGTGTAAGATTTACAATTGAACCAAAAATTAGAGATGAGATTAAGATTCTAGCTCATTTTGTCATATTATCAAACACTAAAGGTGCATTGTGATCCTAGGTCCTTTTGAGAGAAATTTCTATCATTTTATATTCCAATTGCTTTCTTTTTAGTTCCCATCCTCCCCATACCTCATTATCTACTATGCATGCAAGATTACTAGCCTTATACCCATGTACCTATATGCTAATTACCTATTTTAACAGAAATCTCGACATTGTTGAGGAGGGTACACTTCTTACCTCTTATGTTGAAGACCTAGTAGCTTCAATTGCCAATCATCAAAGATTTAGGGCATGGATTTCGAGAAAACTTTGATCCATATTACTCCTCCTCACTCTAAAACTTCCTCCATCTCTTCAGGTCGTGAAAAATAAGAGAAAATGGTCTGTTGGGGTATTTTTAATGGGATGGGGTCGGGTTTAAAAATTAGATAATAGGAGCCCCGAGTCAGATTTGCGATCGCATTTGCGATTGCAAAGTCAACATGCGGTCCGCAGAATGGACCGCAGAATGCTCCCTAAAAACTAGACATACTGACTGGGTTTGTGGCAGAAATGCGATCCGCATTCACGTTCTGCGGTCGCAAAATGTACCACAAAACTGCCCTTCACAAAATCCCAAAGATTATGCGACAACTACGTGGTCCGCATTTTGATTGTGTGATTAATTGACCGCATAGTTTACTTCAAATTTTTCCAACACACTGACTCACTCTGCGGCAGAAATGCGGTCCGCATACCTGATATGCAAACGCATTATCAACCGTAAAATTGCACTTTTCTGGAAACATAATTTGTTGACTTCTTAATGCAGTGATCAACTCAAAGATCACTTCTTACCTCTTATGAATTTCTAACACCTGACCCTAACTTGGCCCTACGGGACTCGAGTTTTGAGTGAAAACTTTCACGGGCCTTACATATATACACTCGGTCACACCCATCTCAGTTATGGCCTGTGTAGCTAACAAATATAGCTTGAGAATGATGGGATATCAGGATCCAGTTGGGCTTAGATAGCCAAAAATGATCGATGGATTATTAGCGTTAGCTTACATTTCTGAAGGATATTGCAAACGTGGTAATAGTTCTCCTTGTGAGACACCCAAATTGGTGTACTTTAGAATAGTATATTTAGATATGAATACTAGATTGTCCAGAAAAATTTAGAAGATTGTCACTAAAATTCTAGAAGGGATAAATATTTATCTTAGTATGACTCCTTCCCCTAGTAAAAAGAGAAAGTTAAATGTGCCGAAGAGCAAGTGAGATGAATAAAAGGGAGCTAATAATGAAAGAATGTTTTGTTGAAGTTTCCAAAATTAAGTGATAGACAAAAATATTAGCCGGAGAATAAGAAGAGAGTAAATGAAGCACTATGAGTAAGATGCGATAAAGAGGTTACAACAATAAATCAAAAATATGATAGAATGACAAAGTCTACAGTCAAAATGAAGGAAAAGACAAGAGGTGACATACCTTTAGACAATAAAATTGTATAAGCAATAAAGTCATACCCTAGAGAAATGAGTTGGTGAGTCGAACTTGATTACCAGAAGGCTATGTTAGACCTCTGGAGTAATAGAAATTAGTATGGGATAGAGAACAAGATAAATTGAAAAATGAATTAGGAACATAAGATTTGATAATAGTCAGCATCATGAGAATTTCAGAGATCGCGTTCCAACAATAATAGAATGGACAATAGAAGAATAACCTTTAAAGATCATTCAGGAAGTTGCTTCCTAAAGCAAGCACTGTGACCTGAGTTAAGCTTAGGCAACTAAGTGTGCCGATTACACTAGGTGTCACCCTTGTGTATAAGAATTTCAGTTATCCATGGTATAGAAGGGTCACCAATAGGCGAGTGACATGTCAATGAAAATGTAAAAAGACACCAAAGATAATGAGGTAACTATAGAATAGTAAAGAATGAATGCAGTAAAAAGGCGAGGGAATGAGATTGCATATATTTAGATCCTACAAATATGCTATGATTCCAGAACATTATGCAACCACGAAGGCATGAAAAAAGATAGTAAGAGTCCCGGCCAGGATGTTATTGATAAATAAGTACAAATTAATACTTGATACATAAGGAGCCAATATGAGGGGTATGTTAATACAAAGTACAAATCCCAAGAGAGATTACGCGGAACATAGATATGAGAATGGACCAATGAGTAGTGGTAGTTGATTCAAAGAGAGCCTAGTTATGGCTAGACAAGAGAATACAGACAAATCAATAGATCGTGCAAGATAAACATTGTGAATTTAGTCTCATAGATATGACATCGTGATCCTTGAGAAATATTCAGATAGGATTTGGGAAAGTTAAAGGTACCGTATAAGTGCTATGGAAATAAAGAGAGTGCCAGTAGGAAGTAGTAAAAAATTTCAGTTCAGAAGCAACCGTACGAGCATAAGGACGTATATGTAAATAACTAAGGTTAATTATAGGTGAGTAAGAACATCGAAAATTTCCTTTGGGTGTACGATGTAATAATCTCAATTCTTTACAAGAGTCAGAGGGTCTCCCCTAAGTATTACAACAAAAAACGAGCTGAGGAAATAAGTAAGAAGTCTTCAGCCTAAGCAAGTAACTTGAAGAAGAAATGATCTTGCAACAACAGTCCCACTACAATATTGTATGTACTCTGAAAGTGGCACCTATCATGAATAATGAACGTGAAGTCAAAAGTGATATTTGAGATCATATGAGTTACAGGGGATTCTAGTATTTCTGGGCTCTAAGATAAACCAAGTATCCATGCAACAAGTGGCAAAACAACCAGGAAAATTAATTGCTTACATTTAAAGACAACTTAGAAGGCATTAAAGGAGATCTATAGTGCTAGTAAGTTAAAAGGAAGGTTGCGAGTAGTATAAGTAGATATGTGTAGGTTGAAAGCTAAAGTATGATAGAGCAACAAAGTTTTAAGTAGATAGGAGTAAGAATAAAAAAAAAGGTGAGTGAGAAGGTGATGATAATAGGTAAGTCCTCGGGATTAAACCAATCAAAATAGGAGAGTTGATGGTTTTTGTAAGTTATAGAAAGCTCAGTATAGCTTGAATAATTTTGGAGGAGTCTAAAACTAGGAGCATTTTGAAGAGATGGAATGCTTCATTGGTAGTAAAGTAAGGGTGTAATTGCAATATCTTATCAGAGGATCCTTCGATTGAGTAAGGATTCAAAGAGAAGAGATTCTATGAATTGCACGGGATTAAAATACCCCCATAAGGTGAATCACATTTGGATGCTATGAAATACGATTATTGAATATAGTATTGTATCCAGTAAATCGGAGGATCCAATTCCTTGTCATCGAGGCACCTTAGAAGATCATCTCGAAAGCTCGTGGCTATAAGGCTGCGGTCGAGTTTCCTCCCTTGAGGTTCGTCGAAGCTCGACCTTGGGACAAAGTTGACCCCGACTATGGTAGAGATGGGGAATTCCCAAGGCATGCAGCTAGAGCCGACAAATCCTGTGAGGCTAGTCCAAACCCGAATCAGGGCGTCGACTAACTGTCCCCTCTCGATATGCCATTTGTACTATGTTGAGATTTCCCCTCCTATATAAAGGGGATCTTTGCCATTTTGTAAACATCTATGGCTCCATACTAAATACACAAGAACATTCTCTCTACTCTCTAAAACATTCTCTTGATATTATTGCTTCCATTTATTATCTTCATTATTGTTCATCATTGATTGCTTATCATTGGCCAAAAAGAGCCTTCGTTGATCTTACTATAACTGTTAGTCACTCTTCAATTGCCTTCGATAGCTCCTAGCCGAGCACTGGAATCGACTACGAGGCCCTAATTGTTAACCTATCAGTTTGGTCATCACCTTATTCCTAACTCTTATCTCATTTCTAAGTCTCTCACACAACATTAACTGCTTAACAACTAGCATAAAAATAGATAATGCAGTTTTATTGTCCGATAATCAAATTTAATTGTTATTACAATTTTTATGATAAATAGTTTGGCTCCCACCAAAGGGATAAACATAAAGTGATTATTTTCTTGTTGGTTTTATTACGCAACGGAAGTTATCTTTCACACGTTTTCTTATCCAAGATCTTCAATTTGAGGTCGAAAATGCCTAGCTTAGTGAATAGAGGTGAAAATGACAATCTTGAGAACCATAGAGAGAACGATCTGGCTGCTCGAGGTATTTGTGTGCCACCATGAAACCTTGAGAACACACTAGGACCAATTCCAGTGGACGTAGGTTCATGCGACGCCCAACTGGTCGATATAAGCTATAAATGCTAAATGTGTGGGTGGGGCCGAGCCGAGTTGCTATTTTTGGACCCGTACGGGTTACAGTCCAGGCCGGTTATGGGTTGGGGCTTAACGGGTTTAACGGATTCGGGTTCATCCGGGTAGAAATTGAACCGCAAGGGTTACGGGTTAAGGGGGCTGGGCCGGGCCGGGTTTAGTGTATTTTTTAATTTATTTTGTATTTTGTATAACTAATGTAAGTTATATTAATACTTTGTATTAATTTATAGATTACAAGTTATATTAATACTTTTTATTAATATAAATTGCAAGTGCTATATTTATTTTAAAATTCAAATTTAAAATTTGCATTTAAAAAGTAAATTAACAAGAAAATAGTAAAATTAAATTTTCATGCATAATAAATTAATAATACTTCAAATTAATCTGACAAACTAAAACATTAAGCATAAATACGTTTAATAATTTTAAAATAATACAAATTGTCTAAAAATCTTAAATACTAATTTATGGAGGACGCTCAAGACAATACTTTATGTGCCTCCTTAAACTGCCTGTGCCAGACTCTGAACGAACATTTAAGACTTGACCACAGTTCTTTCACTTTAATTTCCAACCTTCTTCATTTTCTTCTACCACCTCAAAGTGTTCTCATATATATGAGCGCACTCTAGAAGTACGAGGCATGATTTAACTTGAATTGAGATTTGAGAATTGAGAATTGAGACTTGAAATCTTGAAATTGGAGAATGAGAGAATGAGAGAAATTAAGATTGAGAAATGAGTATTAAGTGAAAAAATGAAGGGGGGGGGGGGTATTTATGATATTAGAGAAAGTTAGTTTTGTAAATTGAAACATGATTAAAAAAATTTAAAAAAGGCTATTTATGCAACATTTCCGTTGGCCAATGGACCAATCAAAGTCTGACCGTTGCCAACGGTCAGTGGGGCCCACAAGTTTTGAAAATTAAAAAAGAGCAAACTAGCCGTTTGAACTGGGCCGGTCTGTGCTGGGTTACTATTCACTCTTCCAAGTTAAATCGAGCCGGTTATATATTTTTAAAAAAA
Source organism: Nicotiana benthamiana (assembly GCA_034376525.1). Classification (NCBI taxonomy): domain Eukaryota; kingdom Viridiplantae; phylum Streptophyta; class Magnoliopsida; order Solanales; family Solanaceae; genus Nicotiana; species Nicotiana benthamiana. Next base: position 9,601,303 of record CM067338.1, on the reverse strand, counting down.
TAAACAGACCAACCCCCCTACCCAGTCCAGCCCACCACCCTCTAACCGGTACGGGCCGGTTCTGGGTTCAATCGGTCAGGGCCGATCCGGAATCGTGTCAACCCGGCCCGTTTAACACCCATAATATAAGCTCACACACCAACATGAGTGTGCACCAAGGAGAGCAACAGGAAGCTCAGTAAACCCCAACTAGGGAAGAACGGGAGGTTAGCTTTCATATTATTTTTGAAATGTCACAGGAACAACAACTGGCTATTGCTCTGCTACAAAGTCACCAGAAAACTTATAGCATGGTAGCACCAGGCAAGATCCCACCAGCCGAGCAGTTACTCGAGAGATCGAGCAACAACGGGTCGGCAGCTGACCCCACCATCATGAATATACTCGAATACCTCACAAAGAGGATCAAAATAAAAGCCAATGATAAGAAGGTCGAGACCTACAACTCCAGGGTTGACCAAATTTTGGGCGCACCCCTGATCCTGAAAGGTATGGATTCAAAGAAGTTCGTACCTAAGCCGTTCTCACAAGAAGCAGCTTCGAAGTCCATTCCAAAGAAATTCAAAATGTCAGACCTTCCGAAGTATAATGGGACCACATACTCCAATAAGTACGTTGCCGCATACACCTATGCAGTGAAGGGAAACGACCTGAATGACGACGATGAGTCCGTCTTGTTGAAGAAGTTTGGAGAAACACTTTCTAAAGGGGCAATGATGTGGTATCATAACCTGGCACCAAACTCAATAGATTCATTTGCCATGTTGGTAGATTATTCATTAAGGCACAAGCCGGTGTCATCAAAGTAACAACTAGGAAGTCCGACGTCTTCAAGATCAAGTAGAGGGAGAGTGAAATTCTACGGGAGTTTGTATCCCGCTTCCAAATGGAACAAATGGAACTACCACTAGTCTCTGATGATTGAGCAGCATAGGACTTTACTCGAAGTCTGAATGAATGAAGCTCGATGGCGTCGAAGCAGTTGAAATAGAACCTGTTGAATATCCCGCCGTGACCCGGTCGGACGTTCACAACTGATATCAATCTAAATTTAGGGTCGAAGACTACCAACTAGGATCCCCCTCGGGCTCGGTATACCCAAACAGGCTTCTAGCAAAGGAGCTGAAGTCAAATAAAGCAAAGTACCAGCCGTACACATACACCTTCGATTGATCTCGAATAAACAAAGCAGAGTACCATACCATGTCCTCATCATAAGCGACTGAAACACATCAGGGCTCGAAACGTTGCCGACATATTCTACACTAAGGTATGACCATCTCTATTTTATTTATATATATATTCACACAAACCTTTATACAGGCGTCCGACCGAGGCAGTCGAAATGCTAACCTAAATCGAAGAACTTAAGGTTTTAAAGCATTCGTTTCACTCTTTTCCTTCGATCGGGTTTTTATCCCAAAAAAGGGTTTTACCGGCAAGGTTTTTAACGAGGCGACATCCATATTCTACCTATGGAAGATTAAACAAAGTATTCAAGTCCTCCTTTGTAATCAACCTCAAATACTGGGGGGTGGTATTCCCCCAGGAGATTACCTACTCGGAGATGTCAAGGTGCGCCGAATGGGGTGTCGAGAGGAAAATGATATATCGGGCCAAACGGTCGAACAAACCGTGTCCGCATGGAATAGCTAGGCCTCTGACGGTGAAAAAATGTATACTTGTACCAAGTAATCGAAGAATACTTTTCATCAAAGCATTCCATGCTTCATTAAAGACGCGACAAATTCGCAAAAATGACTTCTCTGTCAAAATGTCCCGAACACTCGGGGACTAGTGTCAACAATTCAACACCGGAACGACCTCCAAGTTGGAACTCCAAACTCATAAGCCCTCAACGAGGCAACATCAAAATCACAAAATGTCTCCAAAGTCGAAAGCTTCCCAAACGCTCAGGGACTAGTGTCAAAATATCAAAAGCAACATGACCTCTGGGCCAGAAACTTTAGAATCATAAGCCTTCAATGAGGCAACACCAAATTCACAAGTAATGGCTCCCGAGCCAAGAAAGCCTCGATAACTCGAGGATTACCGTCAATCGCCATCTCCATCACAATGGATCTCAAGCTGAGTAAGCCGCTATAACTCGGGGACTGTCATCAATCGCCATCTCCATTGACATACCAAAAAACCCGGGCCATAAGTCTCCAAGAGGGCAGACTTGGTCTCGCAAGACCTACATAAGGCAACATCAATATCTGTAAGACCTCAAGCATGGCATGAACAATACTTGTACCAAGTATTCAAAACTGTAAGACCTCAAGCAATGCATGAACAATACTTGTGCCAAGTATCCAAAATTATGAAACCTCAATCAAGGCATTAACAATACTTGTACCAAGTATCCAAAACTGTAAGGCCTCAAAGGCATGAAAAATTTGTAAGACCTTACTAAAGGCATAAACCCAATCTGAAATTTTTGGCTATATATCGAACTTGTAAGACACCTAAAAGGTATATCCTTGATATGGACGCCAAAACTACTTCACTCGGGATCAAAAATAGCTCTGGCCAAGCACAAATGATTACGGTCACAAGCCTGTACCAGCGAAACTAATGCAACTTGGGGACGCCTGACCGTCGCTACAAAATCACATGCCTTCAATTACTTCAAATCTACTTTAAAAAGAACAGGTTAAATCAGGCTACCCTCGACATAGGCAAAAGAGCTTCAGCCATGTCAGCTCCAAAATATTGTCTTTGAGATACTCATCCTCCGAGCCAAACCTCTCGAGATGCTCGATTATCGCCATATAATGACTCGTAATCGAGGTTTATTTTTGAACCGTCGAAGAGTTAGGCAAAATTTATTTCTGAAGTCCTTAACGAGGGAAAATTAAAGCCTATAAAAGGTTACATCGACCCAAAAGCATAAGAGCCTCTGTCGCTAGCCCAAATAAAAGGTCGTATCGACCCAAAGCGTATGAGCCACTATCGCCTACTTCAGATTCAAAAACTTATGGGTCGAATGAGCTCGAGTCGATACCTAACTCGGGGACTGTACAAAAAATAGTTAAACTAAATATGCCCAAGGGTGAAAGCGTAAGAGCCTTTGACGCCAACTAACATTAAAGGTCGCATCCACCCAAAAACGTAAGAGGCACTGACAACCTATACAAAAGGCCGTAACGATCGAGCGTGTAAGAGCCTACGGGCCAGCCTAATGAGGCCCAGGGTTATATTATGAATCTAAGGTTCTATTCAAATCAAAGACCAGTTTGTCTGGCTAAAATCATGGAAAAAAGAAATACAGGAGGAATAAATCCACGAGGTTTCCTTCTATACGTATACAACATATTTTGAAAATATTGCATACGAAATCAGGAAATGAAATCTACATTCCCTTGGGGACTATGGCCCGTCGGGCTCATCTTCGCTATTTTTGACGTTGGACAGAAGTAACCGAGCACCACGTTCATCCGCCCTCGCCCACTTTACCTCTATCGAGAGGTCAAAGCCCCTAGCACGGATCTCCTCGAGGGTTTTCCTTTGGGACTTATAGCAAGAATATTCCTTGCCCCTATCCTTACAGTCAATAATCCTTCTCGGCTCAGCTTGAGCATCGACAGTGTCCTTCAATAGACTTCCACCTTCTAGTTAGCCTTAGTTTGGCTCATTATAGCTTTAGATTGGGCATCCATAACGTCGGCCTTTACCTTCAAAAGCTCTGACTAGAGTTTTGTGATCACATCTATTCAAACCAAGCTTTTATCACGGGCTAAGCGAAGTTAAAACTCAAAGGTGGAAGCTTTAGAAAGAGCACCCTTCTTCGCTGAAGCCCGAATGTCCACCGGAGCCCTTAGCTCATGATGCTCACACTTGGTTGCCAAATTTTCTCCGAAGGGTTCCAAAACCTCCATCAAAGGGAAGTTAGGCTCTAAGAAGCTAGAGGCATCATCACAAGTCCCTAGGTGGTACCCGACCTTGAGGACCTCAATCGAAGAGAAGTTAGGCTCTGAGAAGCCAACGATATCATTGTGAATCCCGAGGTAGTACTCGACCTCGAGGATCTCCATCAGATAGAGAAGTTAGGATCTACAAAGACACTAGCATCATTACGAATCTTGAGGTGGTACCCGACCTCGAGGATCTCCATAAAAAAGAAGTTAGGCTCCATGAAGCCATTGTCATCATCACCAGTCCTGAGATGGTACCTGATCTTGAGGGCCTCTCCAAAGGGCCATCGATATCATTGCAAGACTTGTATGGTATTGAGGTACCATGTAAATCAGGGAAAACCCACATCTAGAATCTATCTAAAATTCCTTTAAGGCTATCGACATCAAGTTTAAAACAAGTTTCTAGAAAGCCCGAGTTTAAGCAAACCCTCGCTCGAAAACTATTCTCAAAAGCCTAAAGGCAATCTCTATTATCTAGTTTTCGAGCAAATTACCCCTCGAAGATTATCGCAGGGTCTGGAGGCTAAGTATAAATCCGAGATTTTGAAGCCCTACTCTCATTCAACTCAAAGCCAAGGTCCCGATCACCCGTGTTTTTCAGTCCAACCCGGACCCCATCGAAAGAATAGCAAAGGTTCCGCGGGGAGCTGCGTTAATCAATCAAAGGCTAGAAAACATACCCACAGGGTTTGATGTTGGCATTAACTGGTAGATTCATGCATTCAGAATCTGCACAAACGCAAATAAAAGGAAACATAGCATAAATCAAAGACAAGTCCATGGGATGCCCCAGTTATCACGAAGGCTTGCGTCATAGGTATGATATTGTGAGTATGACATCATCACAGGAAGTCCAACTAAATGGATGTCAGAATCATTTCTTATCGCTCCTTTCCAAGAAACGCGGGGACTATTTGTATATGATGAAATCGGAGGATCCAATTTCTCGTCATCGAGGCAACTTAGAAGATCATCTTGAAGGCTCGAGGCTACAAGGCTATGGTAGAGTTTCCTCCCTTGAGATTCATTGACGCATGACCTTGGGACAATGTTGACCCCGACTATGGTAGATATGGAGAGTTCCCAAGACGTGCAGCTAGAGCCGACAAAGTTTGTCGAGCTAGTCCAAACACGAATCAAGGCACTAACTCCATATCTTTGTAATTAATATTATTTGTACTATGTTGGGATTTTCCCTCATATATAAAGGAGATCTTTGCCATTTTGTAAATATTTGTGGCTCCATATTAAATACACAAGAACATTCTCTATGCTTTCTAACACATTTTCTTTATATTACTGCTTCCATTTATTATCTTCACTATTGTTTATCATTTATTGCTTATCATTGGCCATAAAGAACCTTTGTTGATTTTACTATCACTATTAGTCGCTCTTCAACTGCATCCGATAGCTCCCAGCCAAACACTAGAATCAACCTCGAGGCCTCGATTGTTAGCATATCGGTTTAGTTATCACCTTATTCCTAACTCTTACTTAGTTTCTAAGTCTCACACATAGCATCAACTACTTAACAACTAGCATAAAAATAGATCACATATTTTTAGAGTCCTGCAATAAAATTTAATTTTTATTATCATTTTTACGGTAAAAAAGTATCATCCTTAGGTGGATCATGCAAATCACATCAAATGTTCCCCTATGCAACGTGAGCCCTAGTGGAAACATATTACATAAGAGATTTTAAGTTATCAATGGTAGATTATAGATCAACATTAAGGTGAATCAACATATGATAGATAAAAGGTAAAAGTATGAGATAAGATTAGGACGTCATTATTAATATAAGCAGCAATGAGGAAGCATTAAGGTACTTAGATTTATACATATAGTATAAGCAACAAGAGAGTAACTTGGAGTTGGCTAGCAGACCTCGGTAATAATAAACTAAAATAAGAGTTATGCTATAGTATGACCTACCTAGTTGTAGTAAAGATATAATCATAGATTATCGAGGCTACAAAACAAGATATAGTAATAGTCGGAAGTTTAACAAAGTACGAAGCAAAGAACTTCAATACACCTATAGATGGCCAGAGGGGCAGCATGTCAAAGTTCTATATATGTTTCCAAATTAAGGCCTAGACATTGACTAAAAGTTGGAGGAAAAAGGAGACAAGAGTCATATAGGATACAAGGACAAAGTCATACAGGCTGCATGACAGAAGGTAGCAACAGTTATGAGATTGGAAGAATTTGGACAACACGTTGTGGTATGAGAAAGATACCTAAAGGGGGGAATGCCCTGGCCTTGTGATTTATTCAGATGATAATTCCCTAGATGGAAAGGACAGTATTGAAATATTCGTAAGAGATATGGGTTGTGATACTTAAAATTACATCAGTTAACATTCGATGATGAATGTTCCATAGGGGGAAATGGTGTTACACCTTGTATCTTCGTACGTGAGAGTATTCATAAGTCAATTGATGTAAATGGTATCATATTTTAAAGTAAATAAAGTAACTTAATCATGTTACTTAAATGTTAAAAATCTATAAGATCATCAATACTAAGTAGCAAGAGGGTTGGAAGGCCTAGAAGCTAAATGGCTTGAAGAAAATAAGTTTCGTCAAAAGTCGACAAGTTTGAATGTTTTAACATATAATTTTGGGATGATACTAGGGTAGTTAAAATTATAAGGAGGTTATGTTATGACTTATATTAGTCGTATGATATCCATGTGTTATGTTTGGAAGTCAAGCGAATTGCGGAACAAAAGTTGGCAAAGATTATCAAAAGTTACATTCATAAATATGCTGCAAATTAGGTCAAACATAGCGGAGAGTTTATACAAATATACTTAGAATTATGAGATGATCCACATATCAAAATGAATATCTATGATTCTAGTTTCTAACTCATTAGACTGTTCATCGATACAACATCGGAATAGAAAGATATTTTTAGTTTGCCGGACTGCACAGACTACGTAGATGACAAGTAGGTGTGTCACTAAAGGTTTTTGAGAAATAAATTTATTGTGTTATATGAGGTCTTTTTGGAACATAATATTTACTAAGGTCTTGTAAATTAGTTCCAATTCGCTTAATTGTACGTTCATATGACATCCAGATAAAAAGATATAAGTGTTGGAAGACGAGCCAATGTTAGGGTACCAAGCTAGCACCTCTTTGACTTTTCCAAATTATATATATATATATATATATATATATATATATATATATATATATATATATATATATATATATATATTCTTAAGTCTTCTTTTATCTTCATTTTTCCATAGAACACGACCATAAAACATTTGACTTTTCCAAAGTTGATATATATAGGTCTTAGGTCTTGTTTATCTTCATTTTTCCATAGAAAACGAAAAGAAAAACATCCTTAAACATATACATAAGCTATCTTCTATGGTTTTAAAGAAGATTAACATCTCGGGTACAAAACCAAGAAGAGATAACACTAGAACGATCCCTACGACGTAAGTATCACTATGTCGCCTCTCTTTCTCTGTGTAGTTTATGTTTTGAAAGGTACTTCATAGTCAAAGAAAAATCTAATTTATGTATCTAATCTTTTAATATAAAGGAAGGTTGATAACTTCCTTCCCTAATAGTTAAAACTCACATATGGTGATCGAAAGCTGCGATTTCAATTTATTTCACTTTTAGAGGACTATTTTGTAGCCCACTCGTATTGACCTATTATACTGCTAATTTATGAAGTTTGGAAGAATGAATGGCATGGATAAGCACAAAATGTGGTAGGGTAGTAGGTTGGTCGCTTGTTGTTGCAATTTCAGGCTAATTGATAACTTGTTGATTGGGTGTGTTATTGTATATTTGGGGTTTTTGTTGTATTGAATGTCCTGAATTGTAGTTGGGTTGTTTTTGAGTTGCTGATTGTATTATATTCATGTATCACCTATAGTAGGCTTGAGAAGTAGTAAAATCCATAGAAATTCTTCTCGTTTTATTTTAGAATCGAGTTATCGTTTGAGATACGTAATATACTAGCGCTATCTAAGTCGTAGATGTATTTCTTTGTTATAGGGTTGGCGCACTAGTTGTCTTGAGCTTGTTGTTGATGTTTTTCTTATTGTTTTTCTCTGGTTTTTGTTGTTGGTATCTGGTACTGGATGAGGACTTTGCTACAGAGGAGATGTTGCCTAAATTTATATAAACGAGCTACTAGTTTAAGTTGTGAATTTATCCTTTACTCAACACTGATTGTGAATCTGCTTATGCTATGGTAGATTGAGTTGAGTCTTTTGATGAATTTCTTGGAAGATATTACATATTCAACGGATTTAAGATATGTTAATGCTATCCTTTCTTTCCTTTTGGCATGATCCATATGATACAAACAAAATGTGCAAACGCGGAACTTTCATAACTGACTCTATTCATTGAAGTACTAGGGTTGCCTAGCTTCTTGATTACCCATGTGTCCTATTATTTTATCATCTTTTCATGGGTCTCAAAAAATACGTAAGTTGATAAAAGTTATTTTATAATATTAACTGAAGGCATATTGATCTTATGACATCCTGAGAGATCTTATTGATTTACTTCTTATACATTATTCATTCATTCATATACATTGACCCATGATCAAATGAGTTATATACACATGTAGTATATGTATATGGGGTATGGGAAAAGGTTATGGCGTTATATATGCACAATCACCCGAGCATCTAGTATACGTTGACAATTTCTTCCACAGAGGCCTAGATGATATGATGAGATAACCTTAGAGGTTGGGTGATGTTATGCATGCATATACCTATGCATGATATGACATTTATACGCACATGCAGGACATTATAAATATTTCATGATTCACAGAGTTATACAGACTTTCGGGTTGAATCCTTTACTCTATGTGTCTTTTATGTCTTTTATATACTACTTTTCATTCCTTACATACTTGGTACTTTATTTGTACTCACATTCTTTTTGCCTAGGGATGTTGCGTTGCATGCTCACATGTCTCGATAGACATGTTGACAGACCTCCTAGTAGGCTATCAGCTCAACAGAAGGTTTTGGTGCCACTCTACTTGCTCCGGAGTTGACTATGTGGTCAGTATGATTTGGACATGTATCGATTGGTATAGAGGGGCCTGGCATGATGTTTATGTATTCTTAAAGGATTGTAGAAAGATTTCATGTATATGGATACTTATATGGTTTTATCACCCTATGTTTTGAGTGTACAAATGATCATGTCGGCCTCATAGGCCCATACATCGCATTTATAAGTTTCTATATCATGTTGGGTCGCCCTATGTCTAGTATATGTTTTATTATGATTATCTCATGACGACCTTTCTAGACCATTTACCCATGATGTTGTGATAAAAAAGATATGTTACATTGGTACTCAGTTGAGTAAGGCATGGGTGCCCATCGCTGTCCATCGTTTTGGGTTGTGACATATGCCTCTTCTACCGATGCCTTACCATCTTTGTCTTTGATGCACCTCACTCGATCCATGACCCGATCCTTCCTCTCACTAATCTTGGACAACTTTTACAACTTCCTATCCCCTCCTTTCCTCCAAGATCCTCGTACAATCTTTCAAAAGCTGCAATCTTAGTCGTGGTGAGGCGAGCTTCGCCTCTCTCCTTGCTTTCTTATAATAGTCCTTATACAACCTCCGCTGTTCCGCGTCCCCACTAATCCTACAGGCCCCCATAGCTAACAACTTCTCCCCCAACTCCTAAGCCTTTCCCTTAGTCAACACTCTTCACTTAATCTTAGGTTGGTCGTGCACCACTCTCTTCATCCTTGTTCCTTTGACTTCCAAGTCCATTACCAAGAGCCTATGCTTCATCGACAAGCTCTCACTCGGAATAACCTTACAATCCGTACAAAGGCCCTTATCACCTCTCCTGAGGAGAAAATAATCAATCTGCGTCTTGGCAACCCTACTTGGGAAAGTGACCAAGTGTTCCTCCCTCTTTTGCAAACCCGTGTTAGCTAGCACCAATTCAAAAGGTTTAGATAAATGCAACAACGAAGTACCGCCCTCGTTCCTAACCCCGAACTCGGACCCGCCATGCACCTCGTCATTACCACTAGTCGTCTCCCCAACATGACCAGTAAAGTCACCCCTATGAAAATTTTCTCGGACAACGAGATACCATGCACAACCTCCTCCAAATCCTCCCAGAAGTGCCTTTTGACCTCCTCACTCATTGTCGCTTGAGGCGCATGAGAACTAATCACATTAAAAGTGAACTCATTACCCACTAGCTTAATAATCAACAGCCAATCATTTACCCTCCTGACATCCACCACTAACTCCTTGAGATGCATATCAACTAAATACCTACCCAGTTCTTGCCTCCAACACCCCTCGAATACCATAGCATGTACGCATTAACATCCCGAGCCTCCATACCCTCTATCTAGTCTCCTAGACATATGCTATATTAATCTTTCACTTGTAGATAATCTTCCTAACTAATCAACTTACTCGTCAGTGTCCCTATGTTCCGGGATCCAACTCTCAACCTTGTGTGTGTGTTAGCCTTCTTGGCACCCTTTCTCCTGCCCCCGACCCATCCGAGGACACGACCTCAGACTACCATTGCTCAATATAGCTAGCAAAAACACAAGGATATGAACTAAACCTTAACTACTACAAATGCAGCTGAAATGTAATTTAACTTGAGCATGCAAAAGACACGAGTGATACAACTAATAGCAGATAAATGCAACAAAGCCGACATACAATAATCAGGGATAAAAGGCAGCTGACAGAATATTAACAAATAGTAAATTCTAAGCAAGAATGGTAGAACCTGGAGTCCCAACAGGTGCTGAGAAAGGTGTTGTCCACAGCAGCGTTATTCCGGAAGTTCCCGAGCGCGTCACCCGAGGATCGCCAGAAAATTATCCTCGTGCAGATCCCTGTTACCGCTGCTAGGTCTAGGAATCCAACCAGCAGCGATAAAGAAAGGGGTAAGAGGAAATGGGGTAAAGTAGAGTTAATGGGGATGCCGCTGCCGCTACACATTGGTATACCATGATAAGTATTGAATTATGGTATTTTTAATATTCTTGGTATAAAAAATATTAGTATAATATGTTTAATGTTGAATCATGGTCTACTTTATTTGAGTATTTCAAATAGTATACCAAATATGTATACCATGATTACAATTGAAAGATGAATTACGTTGTTTGAGTATGTTAAATAGTATACCCAATATTCTTGGTATAATATATCTTGATATATCATGATTGGTTTGAATCTTAGTATACTTTGTTTAACTATGTTATATGATACACCTAATATTCTTGGTATTTTATACATTGGTATATCATACTTACTGACATATTAATATACCCTGCTTAGTGTAGTATACCAAATTCTAAAATTTGACGGTTTAACTACAAAGAACAAAAAAAGGTAAAAAAGAGCGATAATTTCCTATATTTTCTAACATAATTTTAAAAATTATATACAAATATAAAATAAAAAACAAAGAGGGATACGATAAGTCTCTGTAGTTATGGTTGATTATGATCGAATAGAAAGCATTCTAATACTCATTAGGACTCGATTGCTATTTAGTAAGGAGAAAAATAAAACTAAAAATAAAAGTAGAATAAAGCGATAAAATTTGATATAAGCTACACTTAGTCGTTAACTAAGTATATGTATGGAACTTGACAACTTGCTCACGATCTTACATATCTTGTTCATATTTTTGCTATGCCAAGTCAGCCTTATTGCACTCGAGATCGCTAAGAGAATGGTAGAAAGAATGCAAGAAAATTGATAAAGAAAACTTTGTATTAGAGAGAACTTGAATTATTTGCTTGGTGATTTACAAATGAATGACCCCCTTTATATACTAGTCTCATGAGACTAGTGAATAAATATTAATTATTACACAAGTCCTTAATAATTACAAGTAAGTCTATTCTCTAAAATATTCTACATAGCTAGAATCTTCTAAGGACTTTCCTAACTGTTACATCCCATGTTTTCGTACGTAAAGGTAATCCATAAGTGAATTGGTGAAGGCTCGAAAATAAAATATTACATCCCGCATTTTCGTACGTTAAAATTTCATCGTAAGTTAATCGATGTTAGTTTGTGAATGAGATTATTTTAATATTATAAGCATTTTATGCTATTTCAAAAAAATAATGAGTAAATTCGTGAATGTGACAAGGTAAACAAATAAAAAAAATGAATTTTATCGAAGTTTGATATTTTGAGATAAAATATAGTCCACACTGAATATTCGATATTTATGAACTAGTACAGTAGGTACCGTATGACCATGATAGCAAGGTGTATAAAATATGTTAAAAATAAATAGTATTTTAAATAATTTAAGATAATTTTTAACTATGCGAATAATTAAATAATTATTAATTAATAAAAATTAATAACTAATTAAAGAATTGAGTGGATAATTATTAGATAAGATTTGACCCCTAACGTGGCAGCCCTATAAAGATCAATTAAGTGACTCCCATGCCACATTGCAAGGCATACTAAGAGAATCTTGGGGCTTAGTCATTACTTAGGTGGTAGTAACGTGATACCTCAAAAAGGTTACCAAGGGATACATGTCTAATCTTCATAAGCAAGATAAATTGCTTAAGCAAATTCATCCAAGCATTTGAAACATTGCTTCAGCAAATTCATCCAAGCATTTGAATAACAGTAACACGATTTTCTTAAAACAAAATTTATACAAGATTTCTTAGCGTAATAGCAACGAGACCTTATGATTTTAAGAGAACACGATGTAATCTTTTTCAAAAATATTATGCGAATTTTCTCTCACTTCTATCAATCGTTACGTGTCGTTACAATTGACGTATGATAGAGCAATTTTTAAGAGAATCGGTTCAGGTATGTTAAGGTTATTCCTTTTTTCTTTTGGCATGATCTATACGATACAAACGAAACCTACAAATGCATAACTTTCATAAATGATTCTATTCATATAAATATTAGAAAGCTTATGTTCTTGATTCCCCATATGTCTGATTATTCTATTGTCTGTTCATGGATCTCAGAAAATACGTAAGTTGATAAAGTTTATTTCATGCTATTAATCAAAGGCATAATGGTCGTATGACTCACCGAAAGATTTTATTAATGTACCTCTCATGCATTGCATTCATTTATACATGTACATTGATCCATGACCTGACAATATTATATACGTGTATATATGTATATTATATGTAAATGGGATATAGGGAAGGGTTACGGTGTTATATACGCACCGCCACCTGATTAGCTAGTATAAGTTGATGAATTGCCCGCAGTGGCCGAGATGATATGATGGGATGCCCTTAGAGGCTTGATGGTGTTATGAACACATGTACTTATGCACAAAATGTCATATATATGCATATGTATGACACTATGAGTATCTGATTATTTACAGAGTTATCCAAACTTACATATCAAGTCCTTTACTCCATGTTTCTCTCATGTCTATTTTTTATTGATTTTCATTCCTTACATACTCGGTATATTATTCGTACCGACGTCCCTTTTTCCTGAGGACATTGTGTTTCATGCCCGCGGGTCCTGATAGATAGGTCGAGAGTCCTCCAAGTAGGCAATACACTCTATTGTTCCGGAGTTGCTTAATTGGTCGGTATGATTAGTACATGTATTGGTTGGTACAGCGGGATTATTTCCGACCTTTATGATAAGGATGTACTCTTACTGTCTTGTAGATAGATTCCATATGTACAGATATTTGTCTGGCCTTGTCGGCCTATATTTAAAGTATATAATGGATCATGTTACCCTTATAGGCTTGTATGTTACAGTTATAAGTTTCTATATCAGGTTAGGACGTTCTATGTTGGGTATTCCCCCATGTTACTCTAGTTGTATCATGATACGCCTTTTGGTCCACCTATCTATGATGATGTAATAAGAAAGATACGCTACGTCGGTACTTGATTGAGTAAGGTGCCAGGTTTTCGTCACGGCTCATCGGTTTGGGTCGTGACACTAGCAATTCTGTAGGGTTCTTGGATCTTCGTAAGGAAACCTCTATATTTCTATAGAACATTCCTACAAGTGCATAAATATCTAGGGTTTTTCCAAGGAAACATTTCATAGTTATTGAATATTCCACCAAAATCTAGTCCCTAACTTATGTAACCCTTTCATATAGCAAAAATATATGTCAAGTGACACCTACAAGACATAATGATATTGTGGGTCATGACACTCCCCCCAGCCAATTTTGTTCCGCCCTCAGCACAAGCATCGATATGTATGTGCACACCTCGCCTTGGGGTCGCCAGAAATCTTTATCAATTAGCCATGATGCTCTATGAAGTGGTTCTCCTTCCTATGTTATAAGGTACTAGTCACCTTTCTTTTCCCTATTCGTACTATGGACAGCTAGTACGGATGGCCTCGATCCTCCACCCATTGGATGCCCCTCCTGGATCTTGGCATGAATCTTCCTATAACTCAACCAAGTCTAGCAGCTTCGCAAGCATCAGGTCCATGCTTCCACTCCTTATTTGGCTGCCCTCCATGGTCCAGCGTTACCGGCAAACTTGAACTCTCTGCTTGGTGAATCGTCTGAGTATGATAGCATGCTATTATTTTGTAACTCGCCATCCTCTTCAACTATGCCCGCCAACTTTTCTTGCCGCCACCATGCTCCATTTGTATGCTGCCAAGATAGGATTTAGAATCCCATACTTTTGGCTTATATTCCAAGAGCCATCCCTCCAATGCAGGTGGTTTCTCATGTGTCATCCTTATGTTGCTGAGCCGAATTCTTGATCATCGCTACAAGCTTTCCCAACTCTGGGCATTCACTTGTCTGATGTGATCCTTTATAGAAGTAGCACCCTCCTTTAGGCACGTACTCGTTATTATTTTCTGGTCCATTTCCGTTTCTCTTGGACCCCTATCCATTACATGATGGACCCTTGCCATTACCCTTGTGTCACGACCCATTCACGCAACAGGTCATGATGGCGCCCAATTCCATTGCTGGGCAAGCCACTACGGAAAATACTAACTAAACTTTCATTTACCTTTACCCCGAAATAGTTGAAATATTTTTTTAAGTCAATATAAAATTAAAAATGATTAATAAGATCATGATAATCATACAACCCCAAAATAATAATCTACTAACGTGTGTGCCAAGACTTGGTGTCACAAGCTGTGGGAAACTAGTAGAATATAGAAAAGAATCACACTATCCTACTGTCCGAAACATAATAGACATTAAAAATACATAAGAAAGACTTCTTCAGGCTGCAGAACGGCATGGAAGGGAAGCAGCTTACCACAGAAGTCGTCCGCTCAAAAATGCGCATTAGATTGATAGCCAAATACACCTTGCTCAGACCATGTACAATTAAGTACAGAAGTGTAGTATGAGCATATAGACAATATGTACCCAGTAAGTATCCCATCTAATATCGAAGAAATAGAGATGATAGGTCGACTTGATACTTACTAGGTTCAAATAATGTGAGAAGAATTTATAATAAGCATGGATAAAACAAGTTATAAGCATTTAATAATCATGGAATAACAGTCTTTCCCCAAGTATTGTCATAGATATTCACCTATATCTCAAGCAGTGATGAAATTCAGTCCTCAGAAATGCTAAGCAAAGCATGCGCAAGTAACACCATGGGACGTACGGCCCGATCAAACATAATAGTAAATTATGCAATGCCGAAGGTCAAACGACTCGAACCATAGATGCATCTATTACTACACTCGCGAATCACCCGTGCGACGCGGTCAAATATAAATAAACTCATCAATAAGAAATGATAATATATATGTGAGGAGTAGTTATTCACAAGAATACCAAATATTCTCTTTAAAAGACCAAATAGGATAAAGTTCCTTCACTAGTCTCATTTACCTTAATCAAAATAGTTTATACGAATTTGAATTTATCATCAAGTTATAAGAATATCATGTAGAGCATGCTTATGGTTCCTAGACCACCCGGACGTACATACTAGTCGCTACGCATATACTCTCATCACCTAGTACATATGTAGCCCCCCATATAATGACAATTAATTCAGTTATTTCACCTATGGGGACAATTCCCTCTTACAAGGTAAGAAAGAAGACTCACCTCGCTCTAAAGTACATTTCCAATACTGAGAACGAGTCCAAGTTCTCAATTCTGAGTCGAACAATCCCAAACTAGTTAAGCAAAGTAAGAACTAGTCAATATAGACTCACAAGATCGAATTCTACCTATTTAAGCAATTTTCCAACCATTAACACAAGTTTTCTAAAATTCGATATGGGCCCACATGCCTGGATTCTGAGATTTTTCGAAGGAAGTTGTTATCTACGTCCTAAGGGTCAATAATATATAATTTCTAATTTATTCCATAACAAATTTCGTGGTTAAATCTAACTTTTATTAAAACATTAGGTTTTTGCTCTAACCCCATGATTTCACCTTAATACTAGTGTTTATTCTACCTAAGGCATAATTATTAAACTAGAAATAGGTAGAACACAGTTACCTCAAGATGCTAGGTGCAGCTCTTATCTCAAAGCTCTAAAATCGCCCAACGGAGGAGTGAAAATGTGATGAAAATGACATAGAACCAGTATTAAATGAACCTCACTGCTTTAACAATTCCCCTATCTGCAGTCAGCGGACCGCATCTACAGTCCCACATCTGCGAGAAATAGACCGCATCCGCGAAATGGGCCAAAAGAGCTGGGACCGCTTCTGTGGTCTCCAGGTCCATATGCGGAGCGACATCTGCGACTTGGGAGCCGCTTATGGGGTTCCTAGCCTGGCTGCCCTAGGTCGCTTCTACAATGAAGGGAGCGCTTCTGTGTTCTCGCACCTGCGGTCCACCAACTGCAGGTGCGGTTATGACAGAAGCAGTAAACTTCGGCTCTTCTAAAAAAATTTCACTTCACTTGAGCCTCATCTGATTGTCGCTCAGAGCTACCGGGCCCCGCCTGAACATATTGACAAGTCTGAAATCATAGGAGGGACCTATTCGAACCTTCAGAACACTCGAAACAGTGCTAAATCTAGAAATCACCCCCTAAAACTAAATGAATCATGCTTATAAACTTCAAGTTCTTAATTTTCCTCCAGCATGCCAAAATGCCCTTAAACTACTCGGATTGACACCAAAATTTATAGGCAAGTCTTGAATGATATTTCAGACCTGTACCGGGTTTTGCAACTAACATACGAGCCGGATACCTATGAAATTAATCATTTATTAGTTCCTTTCAATCCTTAAAACTTCAGATTAATAATTTCTAATAAATATTCATTACTCGGGCTAGGAACCTTGGAATTCAATTCCGGCCGTATGCCTAGGTCCTATATTTTTTATGGACCCTCCGAGACCTTAAAATTGTGAATCCGGGCATGTTCGCCCAAAATGTTGACTAAGGTCAAACTTAAATTTTTTAGAAAGTCCTACGGAATCAAATTGGCATATTTCACTCCAAGCTCTTCTAAATTCCGAACCAACTGTCCCTGAAAGTCGTAAATTAGCTAAAGCAAGTACCAGGAGTTTTATTTAAGGGAACGAGGTTCAAAAAGGCAAAATGGCCGATCGGGTCGTTACACCTTGTATACCTCGGCTATGCATTTCCTATTTTCCTCGTCATGATCTCCCTCAACCCTCTCGATGTTGCCTTATTTGGACTTGGCAGGCTTCATCTTGAAGTCAACAAGTGACTCGGCTACCGCTATGGCCTCTTCCATATTGGCTACTTGATGTCTTCTTAAATCCTGCTTTGCCCGATTTTGCAACCCATCCATGAAGTAAAAGAGTGAATCTTCCTCAGATAATGACAGGATTTGCAACACTAAGGTAGTGAACTCACGCACATACTCTCGAATTGTGGATGTTTATCGTAGCTCCTTTAGCTTTCTTGTAGCCTCATACACCATATTCACCAGGTAGAATTTCTTCTTCAGCTCCTTCTTGAACTGCTCCCAAGTCTCAATGTTGTATAACCCTTTCTCTATGTCATCACACTTTTGATGTCACCATAATGCAACAATCTCTAAGAGGTACAACACAACTATGTTAATCTTGGTCTCGTCGTCGCTCACTTTCCATGTCTGAATTGGTTCTCCAAGTGCCAGAGGAAGTTCTCCACTTCTTTTGCATCACGAACACTTTTGAACACCGGTGGTTTGGGAGCTTCGATCTTGGCATCAACATTACTGTCTGCCTCAGTCATGCCAACATCGACACGTTCCTCGAGTGCCTTTATCTTATCCTTCATGGCATCGATAGAGCTGAGCGCCTCCATGAGTCTACATTTCAAGGTAGTGATAGTTTGTCTTAGCTATATCTCGGCCTATGTGTGCCCCACCAAGTCATTTCGGATACTCTCAATCTCCTTAAGAGTATGTCGCGCAAGAACGTTAAGGGTGCCTTCCACCTTTTCCAAGCGTTGGACAAAGATCTTGACGTCATCCATCCTTGCGTTCACCTTCATCACCCACTCTTTGCCGAGCGAGACGTCCTCCGGCCGGACCTCTACTTCATCCTCGCTCACCTTAATGGAAAATGGTTCTTGGGATGTAAGCACCTCATTTGGCACAACCTCATATGGCACCTCATTGCTCTTATTGGTGGCATTCCTCTTTTCGTTATGGTCGCTCTTGCTAGCAGCATCCCGGATGACGTTGGCTTGGGTTTTGGCAACGTTACCTTCTGCGTTGTTTGTCATTCTCTTAGTTGCAACCTTTGCTCTGATACCACGTTGCCACGTCCTTAGTCGTTAATTATGTGCACGTGTAACACTTGACCACTCGCTCACGATCTTGCATAGCTTGCTCACATTCTTGCTATGCCAAGTCAGCCTTACTACGCTCAAGATCGCTAAGAGAATGGTAGAAAGAACGCAAGAGAATTGTTAAAGGAAGCTTTGTATTAGAGAGAATTTGAGTTGTTTTCTTGGTGATATACAAATGAATGGCCCCATTTATATACTAGTCTCATAGGGGCTAGTGAATAAATATTAATTATTACACAAGTAAGTCCCTTCTCTAGAATATTTTATATAACTAGAATCTTCTAAGGACTTTCCTAACATTCTATAGGATTCTAGGGTCTTCCTAGGGAAACCTCTATATTTCTCTAGAACATTCCTACAAGTGCATAAATATCTAGAGTTTTTTCAAAGAAATTCTTCATAGTTCTAGAATATTCTGTTAGGATTATGATTCCTACTAAACATAACAACCTTCATTTCGAATAATTCGGATACATAAACTACATGAGCGGAAGCTAACCTGAATCCATATGTGGAAATGTTGAGCCTCCTTTTGATGATTGTCCTTTGTTGTGAACTCCTTTAGCCTTCCTTCAAGTTTCTTGAAGTATATTTGTCCCCACAAGAATGTATCCACAATACTCAATAATATATGAAAAGGTTCACAATAATAGTGTTATGACAATTATCAAAATTTGGCTTATGGTTTTCCACCCTATTTGCAAGACAATGGACAATATGGTTCTTGATAGAAGAAGAACTTGTCTTGCTAAAGAATGGGAACCATAACCCCACTTTATAACTCTAGGAGTTACATAACCCAAGAGACAAGAGTTACAAGACAAAAGTTATGTCTTGAGTTATGTCTTGCAAGAGTTACATAACTCAAGAGTCACAAGCAAGTAACCATAGTTACTTATGTAACCTTAGTTAGCCCATCATAAACTAAGGTTACCCTTTTGGGTATCTACACATTAGTCCTACACTTTAGTATGACAATACATTGGCCCCCTTAACATAATGTCCATAAGACCACATAATTAGGCCAAACCAAAAGATAGCACATAACATATAATTATCCATATATTGTTCATATGTGTGTAGATATAAGTCCATATATCTAGATATAAATCTATATATCTTACAATCTCCCACTTGGACGAGATATACAAACATATGTACAATCCTTAATATTATATGTTACAAACCTTAGGTGCACAAAATTGCTATCACAATAAAATTGTCATGAACAATCCGGTCCATCAATCATACCAACATAGGACCTAAGAGCTCGTCGTTACTCATTCGTAACTAGAACCAATCATAGATCACGTATATCAATATAACCAACGACATGGATCAAGTGTAGGTATGTAGCATGGAAATAACATAAAGTGTGGTCAATAGAATGTCTATTTCCAACTGGTTCTCTTTATTGAGATCATACTTAAACTGTAAGAGTACAAAACTTTAAAACTGAATATCTGCGCAGATATAACTGAATTACTGAATTTCTGAATATAATGAACAATACATAAATGTGCAATACAAACTCCCACTAAAATACATAATCCTTATCTGATTTGACACCCATACAAGCAATATGCTCAAGAAATACTTTTGGTGTCAATCCCTTAGTGAGCGGATCCGCAAGCATGGAGTTTGTACTTATGTACTTAATGCACAATTGTCCATTTTGTACTCTTTCTTTAACAACCCGAAATTTGACGTCCTTATGTTTTGCTTTCGTCAAACTACTGTTGTTATTAACATATGCAACCATGGTTACATATGTTATTAGCATAAATGGCAAAATTGGAGTCGGTATACCTGATGATCTCAAACTGGTCCGAACTCCAATATGTAAGCATGTAATCCTTTGTTCTATGTATGTACCTCATGACCCTTTTGGCTGCCTACCAATGGTCCATACCCGGATTGCTTAGATATCTGCCTAACATCCCAACAATGTATGCTATATCAGGTCGTGTACATACCTGAGCATACATCAGACTACCTACCGCCGAAGCATAAGGCGTCTTCTACATCTCCAAAAATTTCATAATTATTATTTGGGCACTGTTTGAGACTAAACTTGTCTCCCTTAGTAACAGGGGTGTTGCCTGGTTTACAATCCTGCATGCCAAATCTTTTCAGAACCTTATCGATATAGCCCTTTTGTTACAGACTGAGAACACCTTTAGAGCGATCTCGTTGTATCTGAATTCCTAATACAAAAGAAGCTTCACCAAGATCTTTCAATTCAAATTTCTTTGAAAGAAATTTCTTAGTTTCAAGTAATAATGCTATATCGTTACAGGCAAGCAGTATGTCATCGACATATAAAATCAGTAAAATATACTTACTCCCACTGAACTCATGGTATATACAGTCATCAGCAATATTCGATTCAAAACCAAAAGATGTAATAACTGCATGAAACTTATAATACCATTGACGAGAAGCTTGCTTGAGCCCATAGATGGATTTCTTTAATTTGCAAACCTTCTTCTCTGATTCATCCGAAACAAAGTTTTCAGGTTGCACCATATAAATTGTTTCCTCAATGTCACCATTGAGAAAAGCAGTTTTAACATCCATTTGATGAAGCTCAAGATCAAAATGTGCTACTAATGCCATTATAGTCCTGAAAGAGTCTTTCGATGAAACTGGAGAGAAAGTCTCTTTATAATCAATGCCTTCTTTCTGAGTGTAGCCTTTTGCGACAAGACGAGCTTTGTACTTAATAACATTGCCCCCTGAATCCCTTTTGGTTTTAAAAATCCATTTACAACCAATAGGTTTCGTACCTTCGGGCAATGTAACAAGCTCCCAAACGTCATTATCGCTCATAGACTTCATCTCATCATTCATGGCATCAATCCACTTTTGAAAGTTAGAACACTTAATAACTTGACGGAAGTTGATTGGATCATCTTTCTCAAGTCCAATATCACTTTCTTGTTCTTGGAGAAATACATAATAATCATCCGAAATTGCATTTCTCCTCTCTCTAGTGGATCTCCTTAATGGCATTTCAGTTTCTTGAGGTTGTTGAGTTTGATTTTCATTAGTTATATCAGAGTCCTAATGGGGGAGATTTTCGAGATTGTCTTGAACCGGAGTTGCATCAACAACTTGAGGGAAAGACACATGTTCTTCCTCAAAGACAAAATCTCTAACAACTTTATCTCCCCACCCCCCAAACTCAATATCCTCAAAGAACCTAGCATTACCCGTCTCAAAAATAGTTCGTGATGTGGGATCATAAAACTTAAAACCCCTGGATTTTCAGAGCATCCAACAAAATAGCTACTAACCGTCTTAGCGTCCAGTTTCTTTTCATTCGGCCTATAAGGCCTTGCCTCAGCTGGACAACCCCAAATGTGAAAATGCCGAATACCGGGTTTATGCCCAGTCCAAAGTTCATATGGGGTTTTTATGGTAGCTGCAGTTGGAACTCTATTAAGAATATAAGCTACGGTTTTTAATATGGATTGGGACTTTTCATGAAGAAGACATAGGTACCCATAACGAGAGTAATCGTCTATGAATTTGATAAAATATTGTTGACCATTCCGACAAGGAGTAGGAAATGGCCCACAAATATCCGTATGTATCAATTCTAAGACGTCCGAAGCTCTCTTAGCACCTAATCTAGTCTTGTTTGTTTGTTTTCCCTTGATACACTCAACACAAATTTCCGAATTTGAGGTATCAAGAGAATCAAGAATTCCATCTGACACGAGTTTCTGAATTCTTTGAATGGATATGAGACCCAAACGTTTATGCCAGAGTGAAATAGAATTCTCATTAGTTAACTTTTGGTACCATTAAACTTGTATGCAAAGTTTCTTTATTTGAAGTTATTGTATCAACCAAATATAAGCTATCAATGTTGATAAAACACCAGTACCAATAAGATTTGAATTCCGAAAGAGACTAACTTTATTATCCCCAAATGTACATTTATAACCGGATATGTCCAATTGAGGAACTGAAATTAAATTCCGTCTAAAAGACGGTACAACAAAAGTCTCATTCAAATCTAAATGAAAACTGGTCTTAAACAACAGCCTAAATTTGCCAATAGCTTCAACTGGCACCTTCTTGCCGTCACCCTCATAGATGTATCTTTCACCATCTTTTGGTTTTCGGCAGTTCAGGCAACCCTGCATAGATGTCTTTATGTGAGCAGCATAACCTACCCACCAATTATCCTTAGGTACCGAAATTATATTAACTTCAGAACAAACAAGAGACAGAAATGTACCTTTTTTTTGCACGCCAGGCATGGTACTTGGTACAATCTCTCTTTACATGATCAGACCCATTACAGAGAAAGCAACCTAATCCAGTAATTTCAACCTTAGGTTCCTTATGTTGCTTAATCTTGGGCCTTGCAACCGCAACTTCCTTATTTTTCCTCTTCTTAGTTTCCTTAGAAGAAGATGCCAAATGAGCACTTTCAGTCTTATCTTGCTTAATCCTTTCCTCTTCTTGCACACAATGTGAAATGAGCTCATTAAGAGTCCATTTCTCCTTCAGGCAGTTATAACTGACCTTAAACTGATTAAAGTGTGCCGGAAGAGATATCAAAACAAAGTACATAAGCAGTTCCTCAGGTAATACTAGCTTGAGTAACTTAAGTTTCGAAGCAAGATGAGACATTTCCAAAATGTACTCCCTAATGTTTTCCTTGCCCTTATACCTCATAGAAACAAGTTTACTCAATAGTGCACTTGTTTCCGCCTTTTCGTTTTGAATAAAACGCTGTTCGAGGTTTTCAAGGAAAACTTTGGCAACAGGTTCATCATTCATAGTGCCCCTGAATGATTCTGGAATTGCACGCTTCATGATCATTAGACTCATGCGATTCGAGCGTTCCCACTTCTCCATCACCCTCCTGTCATCAGGAGAGGATGTATCCTTAAGAGGAGTAGGTTGCTCGGTCCGAAGTGCTAAGTCAAGATCCATGCAACCGAGAACGATCATGACGTTCTCTTTCCATTCCTTAAAGTTTGTGCCGTTAAGCACAGGGATGCTATTGATATTGGCAGAGATCGTAGAAGCAGAAGAATTTACTGAAAACAGAACAAAAGGATTACTAAATACATGCTTACAAATACTTGAACTTTAACTTTATGGATTCAAAATTAGGCATTTCCCATTACAAGATACCTAGCACAACATTGTTTTTAGTCTTTGGACAGAAAAACAACTTGTAAGTGGTACTCTTGGTGTAGTGATCAAACATAGACAATAAACTCCTGTCAAATATTAAACCTTCCTTTGGGCCGATTTAATATTCACATGGAAAACCAAATAATCGTCTCATATTTACCACCACAAGAATGTTCGAATTCCTGCCAAATAACACCTTCCTTTGGGCCGGTGTTAAACGCATGGAAGACTAACATCCACAGTCATCTTATATTTTAAAATTAATCAATCTACACAATAGAGGTTACTTTGGCAACATAGTGCTTCAATTGAATAACTAAAATATTAGATGTTATAAACTTAAGTTCCTTAAGCCATTTTATGAATCTCAACTTAATGTGTTACATATTTTGATATGTAACACTTGAATATTAATCGTTGTTTACTGAATTGGACAATTCTATAATATATAAGAATTGATGGACTATAAAACAATTAACATTCACTGAAACTTAAGAGAGTTGAAACGTTTTTCTTAAACTTTACTGGACCAGACAATCGATTGTCAACACAGACAATCGATTGTTTGGTTTTTTCTGAAAATTTTAAGTCACTGGATGTGACAAGGAAAAATTTTTCTAAGTTACTGGACCAGAAAATCGATTGTCAAAACGGACAATCGATTGTTTGGTTTTTTCTTGAAAAATTTTAAGTCACTGGATGTGACAAGGAAAAATTTTTCTAAGTTACTGGGCCAGACAATCGATTGTCAAAACAGACAATCGATTGTTTGGTTTTTTTTGGAAAAATTTTAAGTCACTGGATGTGACAAGGAAAAATTTTTCTAAGTTACTGGACCAGACAATCGATTGTAAAATCCAGAAAATCGATTGTCAGGTATAATTTACAAACATTTCATCTCACTGGAGTGTATACAATCGATTGTACAGTGTATACTTTTTCTGAATTATAACATGATTTTTAACATGAATCTTTAAACATGAAAACATGTTATTTACCAACTAAATCATGCTATATACAACGTTTTAACATGATATAAAAACATCAAACTGAATCAAATCATAACATTCATAAGATCATGCTATCATGCTATTTCATGGTAGAATTTCATAAACAAAATTCTAATTATACTTTAACATGAATCCTAACATAACATGATTCTTCTGAACATCCAAATTATCCAAAATGAAGGGTGGCTCTGATACCAATTGTTAGGATTATGATTCCTACTAAACATAACAACCTTCATTTCGAATAATTCGGATACATAAACTACATGAGCGGAAGCTAACCTGAATCCATATGTGGAAATGTTGAGCCTCCTTTTGATGATTGTCCTTTGTTGTGAACTCCTTTAGCCTTCCTTCAAGTTTCTTGAAGTATATTTGTCCCCACAAGAATGTATCCACAATACTCAACAATATATGAAAAGGTTCACAATAATAGTGTTATGACAATTATCAAAATTTGGCTTATGGTTTTTCACCCTATTTGCAAGACAATGGACAATATGGTTCTTGATTCAATGGGAAGAAGAAGAACTTGTCTTGCTAAAGAATGGGAACCATAACCCCACTTTATAACTCTAGGAGTTACATAACCCAAGAGACAAGAGTTACAAGACAAAAGTTATGTCTTGAGTTATGTCTTGCAAGAGTTACATAACTCAAGAGTCACAAGCAAGTAACCATAGTTACTTATGTAACCTTAGTTAGCCCATCATAAACTAAGGTTACCCTTTTGGGTATCTACACATTAGTCCTACACTTTAGTATGACAATACATTGGCCCCCTTAACATAATGTCCATAAGACCACATAATTAGGCCAAATCAAAAGATAGCACATAACATATAATTATCCATATATTGTTCATATGTGTGTAGATATAAGTCCATATATCTAGATATAAATCCATATATCTTACATATTCTACCAAAATCTTGTCTCTAACTTATGTAACCCTTCTATATGATAAAAATATATGCCAAATTATACTTACGTGGCATGATGATATGGCAGGTTATGACATAAGGCTGCCTCATTCTCGTGAACATCCAAATGTTATTACAGTGACTTTACCCTTAGGTGTACTGCAGTTAAGTACTGTAATTGCATCCTTGTTTCTTCCGAGTGACAAACCCAAACAATTTGTCCGGTGACTTTGGCATGTATTATCCTTTGTTTTCTTGTCCAAGTTTGGACAGACCAATGGATCACATGTAACAAAATTTTTATATTCTATAGAGTAAGATTAACAAATCCTAGATTTAACCTATCGCATTCACCAATGACACACTATAGGGAAAAATTTATCCACATACAATATTTAGATCAAATTTATATTAAATTATTATTGTTAAGTTATAAAAATGAGGTAGGAATATATAGAATTTTAATCTCAGTTACATGGTAAAAATTTATATAAATACTTATCATGCATCTACTGATTTAAAATAAACTGCGAGGGCGAATAAATTTTTCAATGCCAGTCTCCTTATATGAAAATATAAAAAGGTAAAAATGTGTAAGGTGACTAAAATTTGTCTATATCTACTTAGGCACAGTGGAGGATCCACCTGAGGGGTGCCATGCCACCCACAATTTAGGCAAGCGTTTTTACAATCTATGTTGAAGTTATTCACTATATTGATTATATGTTACGCTGACACCCGCAATATCAAACCAGAGGAAGGTGCCATTGACGGGAATTACTTATTCTTACGTTTAGGCTTAGGTTCGAGTCTGATTCTAACGAGGAAATCAATTTTTTCGTTTGCTCAGTTTCCCTTTTCTTTTATCTTTTCCACTTTGTCTTTGTCTTTTTTACTTCGTTTGTTTTTCTATCTTTTTTCTTCCGTAGATAATAAATTTGCGTCGAAAAAATAAAATCTAGACTGAAAATTACAATAATCGTAGTATTTGATTTAAGTAATATGAGTGTTACACTCTCTATAATTCTTTGATTCTACTTTTCCAATATAAATTCAAGGGCCTTTGAGCTTGATCTTGAATTTGAATATGATTTATTTGTCGCGAATACTTTGATTGTTGCGACGAATTGTATTACGAACAAGTAGCCTTGATATTGAATGCCTTGTATTTGATTTGACTTCGTTCTTGATCTTGAATATTTGAATGTTGAAGTGCTTGAATACTTGAATAATTGAAGTTTGTAGAGAATTGTGGCCTTTGATCCATGAGATCCCTTGTGTCTACTTGTTATAACTTCTGCTCCCTATTCTAGTTATGAAGATCCCTATTTATAGTTGTGGGATGGAAGAGTTGTGATGAGAACAAACTCTTTCTAACCAATTAGATTGAAGAGGACAAGGACGCATTTGATTGGCCAAAACATATTTTGTACATGTGGCGCTGTCTTATTAGCATTTTAATTTGGTTTGGCATGCCTTGTCATTTTGTCACATGGGATGATTACATTGGCTCTTCTGTTTGACTTGGCATGCCACGTCATTTTACATGTGGCACCAAACTGGGCCTCTAGGAAGATGACATCTTGAGCTTAATGAAGTTGATTCATCACTTTAGCCCAATTAAATGGGCTAGTTGATTGAATTAAGACTTATTTATTTAATCAATATATATATAGGACTTATATAATTAATTCAAATATTATCCCATAGTATTTATTTGGACCAATATATCTTGAATTTAAAATATAACTCAAATTATTTTATGGATTTAATTTTAATAAAATTTATATGCCCACAAATTTCTCATACTTTAAGACTTGTCGCGGTGTAGATTTGTTGCACTTCCATATGAGGCTTTAAGTATAATATCTTTCTTTGGAAGATCCCTTTTTGTTGGTCCATGCACTATTTCAGAGTAATTATTCTCAAGATTAGTGTGCCATAACTTTTTCAAGTAATCTTGCACGAGTATCCTTACTTATTTATAGGAATATACTGTCAAAAGGACCATTTAAAAGTTTCTTAGACCTCCTTAGCCATATTTTTTAAACAAGAAGAGATCTTCTTTCACAAATGTCTAACATTTTTTTCATTAAAAAAAAATGACATACA
Organism: Nicotiana benthamiana; assembly: GCA_034376525.1. Taxonomy (NCBI): domain Eukaryota; kingdom Viridiplantae; phylum Streptophyta; class Magnoliopsida; order Solanales; family Solanaceae; genus Nicotiana; species Nicotiana benthamiana. Next base: position 9,573,385 of record CM067338.1, on the reverse strand, counting down.
ATATTAAGTACTATATTCGTGTGAATACCATAAAGTATTTAATCATGGAGTGGTTTTTTTATGTGGAAAATTTAATGGCCACAAATAAAGAGGAGTGTTACTTTTCCATGTAAATATGTGGGCCTCCACAAATTCTTTTGCCATTTTGAATAAAATAAGAACTTTGACATCTCTTATCCTTTAAGTTGAACTAGAATACTTAAACCTTCTTGGATTTCTATAACTGTCACAATTTATATCATCTTAAGACTTAAAGAACCTCCAATATTTATTTATAAATAGTGATATGGTAGAAGGATTAGAGACCAAAAAACGGAGTTACAAGAGTTTGAATCTACCTTTGACGTTTGGAAGAGTTGAAGGTAACTTCTTTTCTTTTCAATTTTCGTCACTCTTTTACAGCTAGTACATCTTGTAGTATAAAATAGATATATTACCGTAGAAAAGTCAAAATCATGATTTGTTTAATTCTATAAAAGCTAGCCTTTTATTTTAAGAACATATCCTAAATTTAGAATTAGAATCTTCGCGGATCACCCTAGGTAATTTTTTGAAGTTAAACTTAATTTCTATCGTGCTGATATTTTAAGATTTGTGCGACTTCACTAAAAATTTTATATTTTGATGTAGGAATCTCGGAATCCCAAACTATTTGATTTATCAGAAACTAGAGTTCAAGATATATAATATATCCGAAAACCAGAGTTACACACATTCAAGATCATTTCAGATAATATTTTGAAATCAGCTCTGTATTCTGACGCGCCATAAGTTTCAGATTTGTGCGATTTCACCAAAAAATTTATCTCGACGTAGGAATCTCGGAATCACAAACCATTTAATTCCTAAAAAACTAAAGTTCAAGAAAATAACATATTCAAAATTTTGAATTAAACACTTTTAGGATCATTCTAGGTGAACGTTTTTTGAAGTTGGTTCTATATTCTAATGTGCCAACAGTTTCAGATTATCCTAGCTTCACCAAAACTTTTGTATATCAATGTTGGAATGACAGAATTGAAAACCGTTTTAATTGATAGAACCAATATTTAGAGATCACTAAAAATCATGGCCCGAATCATTCCTGATTGTTCAATCAATACTTTGAACACAATTTTCGAATCTAACACGCCTTGAGAGGTAACCATCTTTCTTGTACTTGTATTTTTATTTGCTTCCTTCTTTTTGTTGTTGGAGGGATATCTTCGTCAACGAGGTTAGATGCACATAGAAGGAAAATTTTATGGCATAAAATAGAAGGAAAAATCTTCAACATCATATGGAAAGACAAATTCATGACTGCATATAGATGATCAAGACCACAACAACATATAAGAAGATAGATCCCTCGCAACATATAGATGGACAAATCCAATTTATCATATAGATGGATAAATCCATACCAATATATAGACGGACAAATATACACCAATATCTAGAAGGAAAAATCTACATCACCATATAGACGGAAAAATCTCCATCTCCATATAGACGGACAAACCTCCATCATCATATAGGTGGATACATCCATATTAATATATAGAAGTATAAAATCCATGACAACATATAGAAGTATCAAAAACAAGACAACATATAGTAGGATCAAATCCATGAAGAGGAAAACTTAAGGTGCAAAGAGACTTCTAAAGTCCACCTTAGTATGGAAGAATTATAGTTCCTTTTGAGGATAAACTCGCGAAGAGACCAATGTAAGGTTCAAAGAGACTAACATATCCACCTTAAGATTGAAAAATTAGAAAACTTCAACTTGAAAAATTGGCGTACTTTGAAGATTTAAACTTAAAGACCAATAAATTTGAAGTTGATGGGCTTGAAAATTTGGCGGACTTTGATGCTTCAACTTGAAAAGTCATGGACTTTTACTTCAACTTGAAAAATTATTAGGCTTGAAGATTTCAGCTTTAAGACTTGTAGGGCTTAAATAATTCAACTTAAAGATTGGAAAATTTGAGGATTTCAAACTAAAGACCGACGAACTTGAAGACTTGGAGGGATTGAATACATCAACCTAAAGAATGGCGAACTTTTAGACTTAACCTTGAAGGCGGTGGACTTGCAGAGTTCAACTTGAAAAGAGACATACTTGAATATTTGGAGGGATTATATAAGTCCACCGATGTACTTGTAGACTTGGAGGGCTTGAATACTTCGACTTGAAGACTGGCGGACTTGCAGACTTCAATTCTAAGGATTGTAGACTTTGCAAAATTTAAATTGAAGATTTTGAGGGCTTATATAATTCAACTTGAAGACCGGCTAACTTGAAGACTTCAAATTGAAGATTTGGCCTTCTACCAGAGGTATACATTCATCAATCAGAGATGCCAATTCGCTATAGAGGCTTGCCACCATTGGACCACCAATCTTAGTAAGGCACAAAGTTTATGTAAGCCTGATTTTTGTTCCAATCAAGTGGATTCTATTCCATCATTCTTCCCTCGAATAACGATTGGGGTAATATATAGTTTTTGAACATATACAACTGAACTTGGAATTAAATTCTAAGCTGCCTATGTACCTCAATGAAGAGAATCAAGTCATCATGTAGTTTAGTATGGGTGAATTTTTTATTTTTTCTTTTTCTTTTTTTCTTTTTTTGTTTTTTTATTTTTATGTCCTAACTTTTGGCTAGGCTGCCTCTTTCGAGGTTTTTTGACCTAGATGTCTTTTGTTTTTGGTCCATACATAGTTTATACTCCTGCTGGCCTGGAGTAATATGCAGTTTATGCTCTTGTATTAAGGAGTGTAGTAACTTGCAGTTTGAGCTCGTATTTTAGGAAGCTTTGAGACTTGAAGATTTTTCTCAAATTTAAAGAGCATCATGACGTGCAATTTAGGCTCGTGCATTATGGAGCATTGCAACTTGAAGATTTAGCTTACAATTAAAGTTCCACTTGAATTTCAAGAGCTTCATTACTTAAAGATTTTACTCACAATTGAAGAGCTTTGTAACTTGAAAATTTTTCTCGAATTTGAAGAGATTTACAACTTGAAAACTTTTCTCAATTTTCAAAAGCTTTACGTCTTAAATTTGGTTCTAATTTGAAAAATTTCTCGCCTTGAAGCCTTTGCTCTATTTTGAAGAGCTTTCAACTTGAGTCTTTGCTTGAATTTGAAGATTTTTGTAACTCGAAGACTTTGCTCGATTTTTAAGAGCTTTACGTCTTAAAGTTTGGCTTTAATTTTAAAAGTTTTGTGAATTGAAGTATTTGCTCTATTTTGAAGAGCTTTCGACTTGGCCTTTGCTCAACTTTGAAAAGCTTTGTGACTTAAAGTCTTTGCTCACATTTGAAGAGCTTTATGTCTTAAAGAGTAGTTCAAAATTGGGGAGCTTCGTGACACATAATATAGACTTATGTGCCAAGAAGCATTACAACTTGCTGTTTAGGCTCGTGCTTTGATGAGCATTATAACTTGCAGTTTAAGTGCATTAAGGAGCGTTATAACTTGCAGTTTAAACTCATGCGTTAAGGAGCGATACAACTTGCAATTTATGCTCTTGCGTCAAGGAGCATAGTGACATGATAAACTCTTCAATTTCATTCTCGGATGAAAATTGCCCCTATCGTTGCCTTCTTGTTCTTCTTCTTTGTTGTAAGGCTCAAAGACATATAGCTCATGTTCTCCACTTGTGGCCATACTTAGTTCCATATCATGAGCATATGCTAGTTCTTCAAATGTTTTGGGCTTTATGCCTTGTAAGAAATAGCAAATACCCCAATGCATGCCTTGAATGAACATTTCAATGCTAGAAGATTCGCTAAGACGATATTTGTAGCTGAGGCTTAAGCTCCTCAAATAGTTGATAGAGTCAATAATTGGTTCATCCTTTCTTTGATGAGCATTTTAAGTTTGATCATGCTTAGAATGCTTTTTGTGCTATAATAATGATTGAGAAACTCTTGCTCCAACTGCTCCCAACTATCGATAGAAGTAAGTCCGAAATCTGTGTAGCAATTGAATGCATTACCTTTGAAAGAACAAACAATCATTTGACAAGATAATCACCATACATTCCACAATTTTTGCAAGTTTCAACAAACTGTGCTACATGTTGTCTTAGATTTCCCTTACCATCAAATTGTTACAATTTAGGAGGTTGATAACCAACATGCATCTTCAAGTTACCAATTCTTCGTGTATACAACTTTTGTATATGTGAGAGACAATTTGGACGACTCCGTCTTATTTTTGATAGCCTCCATGATGAAGTCCTTTAATTTCTCAAGAGGAATCAGACATTAAGCCCGAGACTTGAATCTCTTTGGTTGTCATTACTTGCTTTTTTGAATGAGTCTTCTTTCTCTTGTGATCTTTGAAGATTTAGAGGTGTTTCTGTGGATTATCCCATTACTATGCTATCTGATATATTTTTTAACTTGGAAAGTTTAGCATCTTGATCTTGCACGTACTTTGATAAGCTTTCAATTGCTTTCGCAAAATTTGCAAGTTGTTCTTATACAATAAAAGCTTCAATAACCATTGCTTGCATGATCACCATAGAGGATGAAGAATAATATGGATCATTATTGGAATAGAGCTTAGAGGTCGCACTAATGGAAACTAGAGTAGATCCAACACTCAAGTCATCATTATCAAATTGGATGAAAGGTTTCTTGGACTTAGATAAACAAAGTTGACAAAGAACCTCTTTGTTCCTTTCTGCGACACTGTTCCCTTTTTGGGTCGCGCTTGTAGAGGATCTTGCTCCCTTTGAGGGTGAAAATCCAATAATAGGGCTTGATACGGACAACACTTGAAGTGTATGTTGTCCTAAAGAACTTACTTTTCTACTTGTAACTGGCCCAAAGCTTCCAAAGATAATATTGAGGATGTTTTTCACACCGGCATAGAACTTGGAATTAGCAGTTGTGCTGAAAATTGATCCGTAGTTGATTTTCTTTGAAGCCATTTAGATGTTCTTGCACTTTGGTGATTAAAAAGTTGAGATTAGAGGTAGAGATTGTCTCACTGGGTGTGCCAGAATTTGTAGGCAATAATATGCTTTGAAAAAGTAAAATCAGGACCGAAAAATATTACAACAATCATAGTATTTGATTTCAAGTAATATGAGTATTACAATCTCTATAATTCCTCTGATTCTATTTTTCCAATATAAATTTAAGGACCTTTGAGCTTGATCTTAAACTTGAACATGATTTATCCATCGCGAACACTTTGATTGGTTCCACGAATTGTATCACCGAACAAGTAGTCTTGATCTTGAATACCTTGTATTTGATTTAACTTCGCTTTTAATCGTGAATACTTGAAATTTGTGTTGAAGTGCTTGAATGCTTGAACACTTGCAGTTTGTAGAGAATTGTGGCATTTGATCCACGGGCTCCCTTGTGTCTTCTTGTTGTAACTTGCGGCCCCTATTCTAGTTATGAAGACCTCTGTTTATAATTGTGGGATGAAAGAGTTGTGATGAGAACAAACCTTTTCCGACTAATCGGATTGAAGAGTGATAACGTCACATTTGATTGGCCATAATATGTCACTTGCACACGTGAAGCGGTTTTATTATCCTTTAATTTGATTTGCATGCCTTGTCATTTTGACATGTGGCATGATCCTATTGGCTTTTCTGTTTTACTTGGCATGCCACGTCATTTGGCACGTGGCATTAAACTGGACCTCTAGAAAGATGACATCTTGGGCTTAGTGAAGTGGGCTCATCACTTTACCCAATTAAATGGACTAGCCCAATGGATTAAGACTTATTTATTTAATCTATATATATATATATATATATATATATATATATATATATATATATATATATATATATAGGACATATATAATTAATTCAATTATATTAACCCATAATATTTATTTGGACCAATATATCTTGAATTTAAAATATAATCCAAATAATTTTATGAATTTAATTTTAATAAAATTCATATGGCTACACCCTCTTAATTTTTCTTCCCAATGTTTTCTCCTTTTTTTTCTGTTTTCTTTTTTTCAATGACTTTGAGAAGGGAAGACATAAAAAAGAAACTTAAAATTATCAAAGTACATAAATAAAAATCACGGCTCTTAATTCAAAATTCTGACACCTGTGAATAAACAATTTACAAAATTATTCCTTTTATAATTCTGTTAGCTTGTATATTTTATATACGAAGTGCAGTTGTCCCATTCCTTTTAAGGTATAATTTTTTTTTTCAAAAATGTTATTTTACTTATGCTTTTATAGAATTAGTTTGATTCTCCTTAAAAATACTCACTTGCACAAAACATTTAATAAAAAAGGCATGGTTCCTTTATTGAAGGAAGATTGCTCATTTTTACTTGTGATGATTTATATTTTATAAGATTGAGTTAAATTTTCTATTGAAAATATCATTAAATTTATTAAACAAACTCGAATGAATTCAAAATAAATTGAATCGAATAGAATCCAACCGAAATATACTCACACTCAAATTTTATGGTCAGTGCGAGGTGTACATTAAAAAAAGATATAGAACCCGCTATCTTCAAATTTTGGATCTCCCTCCGGTTAGGCATTTTACAAAATCCCCTCATGCCAATAAGCCTGATACCATGAAAGCTGAGGATTGGGCTGACTTGGAGAACGAGCTGCTAGTGCAATCAGGTTGCACTTATCGGATGATGTGGTAAATAACATCATTGATGAAGACACTGCGCGTGGAATTTGGACAAGGTTAGAAAGCCTATACATGTGCAAAACGCTGACAAATAAAATGTACCTGAAGAAGCAGTTATATGCCCTACACATGGGCGAAGGTATGAATTTTTTGTGACATTTAAATGTGTTTAACGGACTAATCACACAGCTTGCCAACCTCGGAGTGAAAATCGAGGAGGAAGATAAAGCCATCTTGCTATTGAACTCGTTGCCATCTTCGTACGATAATTTGGCAACAACCATCCTGCACGGTAAGACTATTGAGTTGAAAGATGTCACATCTGCTCTTTTACTCAATGAGAAGATGAGAAAGAAGCCTGAAAATCAAGGTCAAGCTCTTATCACAGAAGGTAGATGAAGGAGTTATCAAAGGAGTTCGAGCAACTATGGTAGATCCGGAGCTCGTGGAAAGCCAAAAAATCGATCCAAATCAAAAGCCAGAAATTGCTACAACTGTGATCAACCAGGTCACTTCAAAAGAGATTGCCCAAATCCAAGGAAGGGAAAGGGTGAAACTAGTGGCCAGAAGAATGACGAAAACACAGCCGCCATGGTGCAAAACAATGATAATGTTGTCCTCTTTATAAATGAGGAAGAGGAATGCATGCACCTGTCAGGTCCAGAGTCGGAATGGGTGGTTGACACAGCGGCATCTTACCATGCCACACTGGTAAGAGATCTTTTTTACAGATATGTAACAGGTGATTTCGGCACAGTGAGAATGGGTAACACGAGCTACTCAAAGATTGCAGGGATTGGTGACATTCGTATCAAGAGAAATGTCGGATGCACATTGGTTCTAAAGGATGTGCGGCATGTACCTGATTCGCGGATGAACTTGATCTCGGGGATTGCTTTGGACCGAGATAGATACGAGAACTATTTTGCAAATCAAAAGTGGAGACTCACAAAGGGATCATTGGTGATTGCAAAGGGAGTTGTTCGTGGCACGTTGTATAGGACAAAAATAGAAATATGCCAAGGTGAATTGAATGCGGCACAAGATGAGATTTCTGCAGATTTGTGGCAAAAAAGAATGAGTCATATGAGCGAGAAGGGATTGCAGATCGTTGCCAAGAAATCACTTATTTCTTATGCCAAAATGTAAAACAATAAAGCCCTCTGACTACTGTTTATTTGGTAAGCAGTGTAGAGTCTCATTTCAGACATCGTCTAAAAGAAAATTGAATATACTTAATTTAGTATATTCTGATGTTTATGGCCCAATGGAAATTGAATCAATGGGCGGTAACAAATATTTTGTTACTTTTATTGATGCTGGTTCACGAAAATTTTGGGTTTATATTTTGAATACCAAAGATCAGGTGTTTAAAGTTTTCCAGAAGTTTCATGCTCTAGTAGAAAGGGAGACATGTCAAAAGCTAAAGCGTCTCCGAAGTGACAATGGAGGTGAGTACACTTCAAAGGAATTTGAAGAGTACTTTTCAAGTCATGGGATCAGACATGAAAAGACAGCTCCTGGAACCCCACAGCACAACGGTATAGCCGAGAGGATGAACTGCACCATTGTGGAGAAGGTGAGAAGCATGCTCAGAATGGCTAAACTGCCTAAGTCATTCTGGGGTGAAGCATTTCAGACAGCATGTTACCTGATCAAAACGAGTCCATCAGTTCCGTTGGCGTTTGACATCCCAAAGAAAGTTTGGACCAACAAGGAGGTGTCCTACTCGCATATGAAAGTGTTCAGTTGCAGATCTTTTGCACATGTACCAAAAGAGCAAAGAACAAAACTTGATGATAAATCTGTTCCCTGCATATTTATCGGATATGGAGATGAAGAGTTCGGGGACAAATTGTGGGATCCTGTAAAGAAGAAGTTCATCAGAAGTAGAGATGTAGTCTTCCGAGAAAGTGAAGTTGGAATTGCTGCCGATATGTCAGAAAAGGCGAAGAATGGTATATATCCTAACCTTGTTACTATTCCTTCTACTTCTAACAATCCCACGAGTGCAGAAAGTACGACCGACGAGGTTGCCGAGCAGGGGGAGCAACCTGGTGATGTTATTGAGCAGAGGGAGTAACTTGAAGGTGTCGAGGAAGTGGAGCGCCCCACTCAGGAAGAAGAACAACCTCAACCTTTGAGGAGATCGAAGAGGCCAAGGGTAGAGTCATGCAGGTACCCATCCACAAAGTATGTCCTCATCAGTGATGAGGGGGAGCCAGAATGTCTTAAGGAGGTGCTATCCTATCCAGAAAAGAACCAGTGGATGAAAGCCATGCAAGAAGAGATGGAATCTCTACAAAAAAATGGCACGTACAAGCTGGTTGAACTTCCAAAGGGTAAAAGACCACTCAAATGCAAATGGGTCTTTAAACTCAAGAAAGATGGAAATGGCAAGCTGGTCAGATACAAAGCTCGATTGGTAGTTAAAGGCTTCGAACAGAAGAAAGGTATTGATTTTGATGAAATTTTCTCACTTGTAGTCAAAATGACTTCTATTCAAACAATTTTAAGCTTAGCAGTTAGCCTAGATCTTGAAGTGGAGCAGTTGGATGTGAAAACTGCATTTCTTCATGGAGATTTGAAAGAAGAGATTTATATGGAGCAGCCAGAAGGATTTGAAGTAGGTGGAAAGAAACGCATGGAGTGCAAATTGAATAAGAGTCTTTATGGACTAAAGCAGGTACCAAGGCAGTGGTACATGAAGTTTGACTCATTCATGAAAAGTAAAACATACATGAAGACCTATTCTGATCCATGTGTATACTTGAAAATATTTTCTGAGAATAATTTTATTATATTGTTGTTGTACGTGGATGACATGTTAATTGTAGGAAAAGACAAGGGGTTGATAGCAAAGTTGAAGGGAGATATGTCCAAGTCATTTGACATGAATGACTTGTGCCCAGCACAACAAATTCTAGGGATGAAGATAGTTCAAGAGAGAACAAGTAGAAAGTTGTGGCTATCTCATGAGAAGTACATTGAACATGTACTAGAACGCTTCAACATGAAGAATGCTAAGCCAGTCAGCACACCTCTTGCTAGTCATCTTAAATTGAGCAAAAAGATGTGTCCTACAACAGAGGAGGAGAAAGGGAACATGGCTAGAGTTCCTTATTTACTTCAGCAGTCGGAAGCTTGATGTATGCAATGGTATGTACTAGACCTGATATTGCTCACGCAGTTGGTGTTGTCATCAGGTTTCTTGAAATTCCTGGAAAGGAACATTAGGAAGCAGTCAAGTGGATACCCATGTACCTGAGAGGCACACGGGAGATTGTTTATGCTTTGGAGTATCGGATCCAATCTTGAAGGTCTATACGGATGATGATATGGCAGGTGACATTGATAACAGAAATCCACTACTGGATATTTGTTTACATTTTCAGGGGGAGCTATATCATCTCAGTCTAAGTTGCAGAAGTGTGTTGCACTTTCAACAACTGAAGCAGAGTACATTGCCGCTACAGAAACTGGCAAGGAGATGATATGGCTCGAACGGTTCCTTCAAGAGCTTGGATTGCATCAAAAGGAGTATATCGTCTATTGTGATAGTCAAAGTGCAATAGACCTTAGCAAGAACACTATGTACCATGCAAGGACCAAACACATTGATGTGAGATATCATTGGATTCGAGAAATGGTAGATGATGAATCTCTAAAAGTCTTGAAGATTTCTACAAGTGAGAATCCCGCAGATATGCTGACCAAGGTGGTACCAGGGAAAAAGTTCGAACTATGCAAAGAACTTGTCGGCATGCATTCAAACTAGAAGACAGTGCTACATCCTCTAGATAAATGGGACTGGAGGGGGAGATTGATGGGGTCCAGTCCCCCCCCCCCTTAATCAAGGAAGAAGTTCCTTCGTTCCTTATTTTTCTGTCAAAAGTGGCTGCTAAAGCAGCCCATGTTTGTTTTTTCTTTGTCAGTTTTGGTGTGCTGCAGAAACGAAAAATCAAATAAGGCTGCCTATGTTTGCCTATAAAATGAGAGCTTCGGCTCTCATTTTGATTAACAAAAAACTCAGAGAAAAATATATCTGAGAGTGAGGTTTCACATACACGGAATAAGAAAATAGTCTGTGAGGAAAATAGAGAGTGAGCAATATTGTAGTGAGGTGGAAATATCAAAAGAGGGTTATTTTCTTTTGAGTGTTGTAGTGGTCCTTGGATTATTTTACTTAGACCTTCAAAGTGTAAAATTCCTTACTATAGTGATATCAGTTGCTCCTCTCAGGGCCATGGTTTTTTCCCTTATCCAGAAGGGTTTTCCACGTAAAAATCCTGGTATCGTTGTTACTCTTTTATTCTTGTTAATTACCGTATCTCGGTGCTACATTATTATTCTGTTTTTATTACCGTAAATATTATTTCTGTAGGGAGTTTATTCCCAACAGATATCAAATGGATAAGATTACAATTCTGTCAACCGGGCCGAGTGATCTGGGACCGGACCGGGTTGACCCGGGACCGGCCCGGACCGAACCGGCAAAAACAGGGACCGTACCGGGCCGGTTAGCAGGGTCCGGGCTGGGCTGGCTTCAAAGGGGTAGGGGTTCGTCCGTTAAGAATTATTTGTGTCGGAACCGGACCGGACCGGCCCGGTATAGGCAAAAGTACCGTGAACTGGTACGGCGGCCCGGACTGGCCCGGTTCAACGGTAATTTTTTTTTTAAATTTTTTTTGATTTTTGAATGTGTGGGGCCCACATTACCGTTGGCAACGATACAGATCCGTTGGCCAACGGGCAATTTTGCAAAAATGGCCATTTTTTATTATTTTTTGTATTTATTAACTTACAATATTAACCCTTCTTAAAATCTATCAATACCCTCATCTCTTCTTCATTTCTTCACTCAAAATTCTTATCCCAATCTCAATTCTCAAATTATCAATCTATCTCTTCCCTTCAATTTGCAAGATTTCATATTATATTTGTCACTCTTTTCCCGAATTTAATTTATCGCAATTTGTCATTTGGAATTTAAAGCTTGAAGTTCAATATTGAAATACTTGCTTGATGTTTGTTCGTGGTAACACCGGATTTGCGTAATCAAGTGCTCAATTTATTGTCGAATTCGGTGCACTCCCTCCAACTCTTTCTCTTAGTTAATATTGTAATTGCATATTTAATTTTAGCTTATATTTTAATTTTTACAATATGTTTAATGCTGCTAAAAGAGCGTGTAGAAAAGTTACTGGTAGGGGTGGAAATAAAAAAAAGAGGTAGTCCTGTAGCTTCTGGTAGTAATAGTAATGACCCAATAACACATGTTTCTGAATCATCGCCTAATTTGCAAGATATAGAGATTGATTATGAATAATTACAAGAAGATTTTGGAATAGAAGATAATGAAATTGGAATAGAAGATGAGATACCACCTACACCTAGTAGTGGAAATGTTGGTAGTATTGGAGTTGAAGTTGCTAGTGCTACAAGGGGTAGAAGACCACCAGTGGCTCTAACTTCTACTCGTAAAAGAAGAAGTCTGGTATGGAAACTTTTTTAAATAATAGAAGATGCTAATAGAGTTAAATGCAAACTTTGTAATGAAACATTTAAACATTTGACCGGAGGTAATTTAGGTGGGACTCACTTACTAGACATATGATGGCTATCCATCTCATAGAATGGGGAAATAATGGGGATGGAAGTCAAACAACTATTAACCCTACTACTGGAGGTCTATTAAAATATGATAAAATGAGGGATCGGGAGGAACTAGCAAAAATGATTACTTTTGGTTGTTTACCTTTTTCTTTTGCTTCTTCATCGTATCTTATTAGGTATATTCAAAGGATTTACAATCCTTTATTTAAAGGTATCCCTAGAAGTACTTGTAGAGCAGATATCTTTAGACTTAATGGACAATATCAAACATACATACGTTATTTGTTTAGTCACCTTCCTTCTAGAGTATGTCTAACTTCTTATATTGGTCATGCTGTTAATGGAAATGATTATTTGACAATTACATGCCATTGGATAGATGATAATACTTGTATGCAAAAACGTATTATCGCTTTTAAATATGATGAAGATCAGAGTCATACTGCTACGTTTATAAGTAGTACAATTGTTGACGTTGTTGAATTTTATAATCTAAACCAAAAAGTTTTTTGTATGTCTTTTGATAATGCTTCAAACAATAATGTTGCAGTTTCAATTTTAAAATTGCATTTGCAACCACCTCTTGATAATATTTTTCATGTTAGGTGTGCATGTCATGTTTATAATTTAATTGCTAAAAGTGGCCTTGATTTATTTTCAGTTGAGATTACTCATGTTAGAAGAGCAGTTGGTGTTATTCAGGGAAATAATAGACAATCTAGAATAAAAGAATTTAAGACTAAGTGTATCCAGTATAACCTTACACCTAGATTCATGCCAGACGAAATTGTTACTAGATGGAATTATACATATATATTTTTAAAATATTGCTACAGATATAGATTTCCTATAACTGAAATTGCTAATGCACATTGTACCGATCCTAGGCGTATGTTAACAAGTGATACTTGGGATGTCATCAATGATGTTGTTAAATTTTTACATAAATTTCATACTGCTACTGTTGTGTTTTCTGGAGCATATTACCCCAACTGTTACTATGGCTTTAGTACATATAGCTGAAATTTCTTTGCTACTATATGAATTTAAGAAGAAAGAAAAATATACGGATATTGTAAAAAAAATGCAAGCGAAATTCAAAAAATATTTCTTTCCAATTCCTCTTATTTACTTAATTGGTGCAGTTTTAAATCCTTCTATTAAAATGTCTGATTGTCACCAATTAATGAATGCTTTATATACTTATATGGAGATTGGAGAATCTGAAACCCCAAATTTATATGATTCTATGAACAAACCAAATGAATATTTACAACAACTATATAATTATTATGCAAATGAATGTGACAATACTTCTCGTGCTTCTGGCAATGTTAATCCCGCTATGCAATGTAGCAGTTCTGCTAATGTGGATGATGAAGGCCTTGATAGTTTTAATATTTTTTCTACATTTTCTAACACTCAAACCAGTAGCAGGAATATTGATGAGCTTCAATTCTACTTGCAGAAACAAAAGGAGCCTCGCACAAATGACTTTTCACCGTTGGGATGGTGGCATGAAAATGCAAAGCAATTCCCTGTTCTTTTCGCTATGGCTCGTGACGTGCCGAAGTGCCAATTTCTACTGTTGCATCGGAGAGTGCATTTAGACAAGCAAGACAACAACTTGGAGACACCCGCCACTCATTGGGAAGCAATGCTTTGGAAGTTTTAGTATGTTTCAGAGATTAGATTAGATCGGAACGAAGAAATCAAGGAAAGGAAGATGCTGATAGCCCAGAAGACGAAGAACTTGGAGATATATTAACCCATGGAAACCCATCGGAATTTAACTCCACAGAAGAAGGTCAATCGGTTCATATTGATTATGATGAACTTGCTAAGGCGATGCAAAACATTTGAAAATACTACTCCACTAGTTTACTTGTTAGAAAAAATGTAAACATTTCATTTTCTACTTCATAATTTGAAACTGAGAAATAAAGTAGCACTTGCAATAAGTGCAATTTTTTCCCGTCTCACTTGTATTCATTCAATTATTACAAAGTATTAATATAATTATAACTTAATAGTTATAATTATAAATAGACCCGAACCGGACCGGTAGATCCGTCTGTCACCTATAATTACAAATACTAAAAGGAGAAAAAGAGAAAAATTTGAGATGACTAATGTATAGCACCAAAGTTTGTGTTCGGAAACGAGAAAAAGCCCACAGTCATCCCTCATATTTGGCTTTAGGCTCAAAGTCATCACCCTTCTTCACAAGGGAGTACAAAAGTATATGGACATTAGGGAGAAGACCAAAAAAATTTGCAGTTTATCAAACATGGAGGACAATTAGTGCTATATGTTAAAGAAGAGGGGTGATTTTGGGTCTAAAGCCTAATATAGGAGACGATTCGGGTTCGAAAACATGTGTGTGGACTTTGGAGGAACCCCATATATACATAAAATAATCTAAATACATTATCTGTTTATATATCTTAGACAATGTGGTACGATTACAACGAAATTATTACTATTAAATTAATAAGGATAAGATGGCAGGTTCCAATTTCTGACATATGCAATTTATCATTCTCTTCTTATAATTATCCTCCTCCAACGAGATGCTTTAACGTTCCGGATTCGATGTTCAAATTTTCTGCCTCTCCGTACAAACGAAGGATAGTAGTAATACTTTTTGGAGAGTCAATAAAATTGGTTACAATCTTTTCAAATATCTTATGATTTATATACTTAGTTTTCTTTTCTTTTTTGTTCTTTGTGTGTGTAATTTATAGATAAGAAAATAGATATCCGGCGTAGAAATTAAATATGCTGGTCGCTCATCGTTACTCAAGAATTGAAATTAATTTATCTATTTCAAAAATTCATTTTATTACTCTAGCTTTCCGACATAGTGAAAATGCACGCTATTTTCAATTTTATTCCACCTATAAAATGCTCTGGTTTTAGTTCAAAGTGCATACACTCTTTATTCATGGATAGGTGTGGCAAACGGGCAGGCCAGGTCGAAAATGGGTAATGAAAAAATTGAATCAATCATCTGACACGACTCATATTTAATACGAATAAAAAATGGTTAACCGACAGATAATATGGGTTAATCATGTTATCCATAAATTCTTGTATATAGTCACTTTTGGGAGAATTCTTAGTCTCCCTAACTTGAGGAACCCCCAATTTGAGGTTTTTCAAATGTAAAAGTTAGACGTAAAATAGCACGGTATAGCCAGATTTTGGACTAGTCATTCAAAAATAGCCTACTTTTACGAAGTCAATAAAAAATAGCCATTATTTTGCTGCAATAGAGACCAGTCCAGCATAATATACTAGAGTTCAGTGCACATGTGTATGAACTCCAGCATATTATGCTGGACCGGTATACTTTGCTGGCTCCTGTATACTATACCGGAGACTGTAGCACCGGTGCTCCAAACTCCAGTATATTATACCAGATCATTATACTTGTTGGAACTCTAGTATAATATGTTGAATTTCAAGTACAGTATGCTGGAACTCCAGCATAATATGCTAAAGTATTTTTCGGGTTTTGAACATGTTTTCGCTCATATTTATCTTTACATGAAAATAGCTAAATTTCGATTACTTCTGAAATTAGGATACTTTTGAACGATCAGTTGTAAATCTAACTATTTTTGAATTCCTCCCAAGTTAGACACATTAGTAATCCATTGGTTACTCATTGGTTATCCATTATAATTCTTATCCATATTTGACTCATTTTTAAAAAGTTCATTATCCAACCTATTTTTTAGTGGATAATATGGATGGTTAGCTGTTTTCTTTTAACCATTTTGTCACTCTTATTTAAGGAGTGTTATTGTATAGCCAAAATCTGCCTTAAGGATATTTAGCATAAAACGGTATTAAGGAAAGAGTTGGTCAAGGTCGACCAAGAAGCAGTGAGATTCGTGGACGGGCTATCAACAATGACCTAGGTCGAGCACCGAAGATAGAACAATAACGGTTTATTTTTGTTATATGATATTAAAGAGAATATTTTATTGAATATTCTCGACACTTGTACTATTAGAGTTTGTTAGGGACATGTCTCATATAAATAGAAAAAGAGACAATGGTGTAAGGCATGTAATATTCACTTGATAATAACACTTTTTAAAGGAAGATTCTCTAAAATACAAAATTTACCTTTTCATCAATATTCACATTATATCATATTTTTCTATTAGATCCGATAATAGTTCGAACATTCTAGGATTTGTTTGTCATTCATCATTATCGGGAGGAACAATCATTTACCTCATTCATTATTGGGTGAATCATTTTCTTTATTTACTTAAATGTCATTTATTATTATTTATTACTGGTTACTCCTCCATTATTGTTCGTATCTTTTAAATTATTAAATGCGTGTCATCAATTTCCCAATGACTTTATCTTATATTATTCGTATTTTTAAAATATATATCTAGAAATATTATCGTTAATTCGTTATATAAAATATAATAGTTTAATCGAAAGTTTACACTTTTTGATCAAATAGTTGTCCTTACACCTAAGATGCAATACATCACTTGAAATAATATAAATAAATGTTAATTTGATATAGAAAATAAATTCTTAAAACCGTCCGCAATAAAGAAAATAAAAAAATGAAAAGAAAAAAGAAAAAATAGGGCGTTGGATAAAAGGGATTTGGGTTGGCGAGACGTTATCTGGAAGAAGCTTAAATGGCAGGCCGTCTATCCAATCATACACTCCTACTCGTCGGTGCTTTTTATTTCTTTCTTTTTTGTTTGGCTGGAGCTACCAACCAATACACCTCGTATTTATAATTTGTGGGCTTAGCCTTTCCTATTTCCAACTTTGTCCTTCACTTTGATTTCCTAGAACTCAAACTTCAAACACCTCAAATTCCAAACGTGCCCTCTCTCTATGTATATATCACAATTAGGGGTGTTTATGATTCGATTTAAATTGATCTTTTTTAAAAAAGAAATCAAATAAAATAAAGGTCAAATTAAATCAAATCAATTAAGTCGGTTTTTTATTGATTCGGTTGTTGTCGATTTTTCGGTTATTTATCGGGAGTTTTCTTAAATATGAGACATACACATATATTGCTATTTGAGAAAAATTTTTCATTTACCAAAATATATTGATGATAATTGAATCAAATAGTGATAAATAATTTAAGTACTCAATGAAAACTTAATTATTTTTAATATGAAAAAAATTCTTGTACTTAGCAAAATAAACTATCAATCAAACTATAATACACATGCAAAAAATTAAATTATTATAATGGCAAAGAACTAGATTAAAAATACAAACGAATAGCTACTTCTACAGTCGGTTTAGTTCAAGTTTTTTTGGTTATTTTTTTATTAAAACCTAAACCAAATCAAATTTGATCGATTTTTAAAATTCAATACCAAAATCAAAACCAAACCTAAAAGGTATCGGTTTTTTGATCAATTTATTTTGATTTTCGGTTTGGTTCGACTATTAGAGTTTTTACAAACACCCATAATCGCAGTATTCTCGATTGCCCTTTTTCTGTAAAAAGAAATGCAAATTAACATCATGGGTGGAGTAAGGGGTAGGGGTTCATACAAGTTTTTATTGTATTAGATTTCTTCATGTGTTATTTATATTTTGAATCCTTTTAGTGAAAGTCGTGACTCTTCGACTGATTAATATCTCCTCTTTTATTTTATTCTTTTGTTTAGGTTACCTCTATAAATTTTTTCTAAGTTTGAAAAATTATTATGTAGATGAGGAGAAGACATTTATTGAGAACCAAACTTTACCTACACATTGAAGGTTTTTATAGCCCACCAAATTCAAGCTAGATATTAATTTTCCTCAAACCACACGTTTTGGAGGGGAATAATTTGCAATTTTTGCATAGATAATTGACTACTTGACGTTGACATGACTTAGCTTTGGGCCTGCATGCCTCTCAAAACTCCCAAGTACCATTAACACTGAGAGTTTTATTTTCTGTGTTCCTTCTTTCTCTTTGGCGAATTAAGAATTTACTGTCACAAAGTGAAGAATACTATTGTATTATTATTATTATTATTTTGTATGATAGAATGTCAACCTAGTATAAGTCGTATTTTATAGAATATATGTGTAAAATTCGAGTTGAAGGAACCTACGCATGCATTTATTAAATATTGTCAATTATACTACATTTGCCATTCTCTTTTGTCTCTCTTTAGTTTGACTCACCAATATATTTTGTAAACCAAAGTATTAGGTTCTAGTCAACTTACAGCAATAATCTTCATCTGGACGTTTCCCTTCATTGTTCTGTAATCACTAGATTTTATTTCTGTTACTTTCCGGCACTTGTTAAATGTAAATTCCAAGAATAGTAGTAACACTTAACAGGTTCAATGTAATAAAATAAAATAAAAGTGTTGCAAGTCAGTGTTTAAAAGAGTCCATAATTTATGTTTGTTTGGTTGTTTCGAAAAAAACGAGAGAAAATTAATGATTGAAAGTGTTCCGTCTATGTTTTCTTTTTCCTTTCAATTTTTTCCACTCAGAATCACCGCAACAACAACAACAACCCAGTATAATTCCATTATAAGTGATGTTTAGGGAGGGTAGTGTGTACGCATACCTAAGCCCTACCCTAGGGTAAAGAGGCTGTTTTCAAATAGACGCCAGCATCCTTCCCTCCAATAACTTCTCCCCCTTGCTCTTGGGGAGACTCGAACTCACAACCTCTCGTGTAGAGAGGCTGATTCTACTCAGAATCACCTTTTATAATATTTGATCTTCTAGTTTTTGTACAGAGAAACCCTATGTAGTTGGAGGTAGGCTCTGTTTACATAAATTAAATACTGTGTTCTTTCGTTAATCCATTTTTTTCTTTTAAGTAAACCAATAACTTTTAGCGCATAGAGGAAGCTAAGCTTTGTTAAAGAAGTGGTAAAGAAGTCTAAGGCAGTCAACAAAAGAACAAAAAGTGGAAGTTGAGTTATTTAAAACATAGGAATGTGCACAAAGCTTCTATTTTCAGATGTTAATTAATTAATTTAGTTGTATTTTTTTTATTTTTATGAGCTGTCCTCTTTGAAGAAAGTCACGAACATTATCAAGGTTAGATAATGGCAAGTTGGCACGTGCATCATGCACATGGCACGTGTGCGGCGATCACACTCATGAGTGGTCGATCCCAAATAGAGTAGGTAAAACATCACTTTGGAATGAAATGCTATGTTTCTATCTCCTTCATTCATTAAAATTATGTGGTTGTGTGATGGAATAGTTAGAAAATTTTTGTTCTTAATCGGGAGTTTCAAATTGAATCTTTAGAATGAAGAACTTCTCAATAGAAATGTTTTTTTAAGTGGATCTTTCTAATGCAAATATGGGTTAGCCGGACCAATTGTTGAGATATGTAACAATTTGGCAATGATGATAGCACTCATATTAGATTTTTGGTTGTTAGAGGAGTCATATCTGAGCCTATAGGCTATTTGTGCAATTAGGCTGATTTTGTAATTTGTTTATATACTCTGTAAATAGGTCAATTGTGTAAATAGGCTACTATTGTAATTAGGCTATGTCATGTAAATAGGCTATTATTGTAAGGGGTCATTTTGATATAGGGGTAGGGGTCATTTGTCTGAGACAGCGGGTCATTTTTCTGATTGAAAGACTTTGAGTCTTCTTCGAGACTCCTCGATGCTCTCCCTTCTCTCTACTTTCTCTCTCTAAATTTCTTCCGATATTCTGTATGTTTTCATGGTATCAGAGCAGGTACAATGATCCGGTGATGTTATCGTGTGAATCAATAGTTCATCTGAACTATTTTTTGAACAAAATTTGGGATTTTTCTGAGATCGAAAAGATCGATGATGGTTTCAACCATGTTAGGGTTCTTCGGTCCCTTTACCTTCACGATCTACGTTTGTTCCTTCTGTATTGAACGGTTCAATCGTTTATTGTGAGTTTTTCGGAGATTTTGCGGTGAGTTTCAACCTCTAGGGTTTTCTGGTGGTCAAATCGAGTGTTTGATTACCATCCGGTGGTTTGATACTTACTTTGCTGAGGTTCTGGTCATCATCGGTGGTGCTGTGACATCTTTGTCGACGTTTGTGGTAAAGTTTTGACGGTTACACTACCTAGGGTTTTGCCTTTTGACGGTTACACTACCTAGGGTTTTGCCTATTGTTAAAGGCCGATCTTCCAGTTGCGAAGAAGGACGGTAACCTCGTTCCTATTCTCTGGTTGTGATTCCTTGTCTGTATATGTGACTGTTTGATTCTATTTGTGAATAGATCCTTTGACTTGAGAATATTGACTGTGTAGACTGTGAATATTGTTTGGTGATATTTTTTTCAAAAGATTTGATTCATTTGTTGAGCATGGCTGCTAACATGAATGCTGGTGGTTCTGGTGCTAACTCTGGTCCTATTGACCCTTCCAATCCATTATTTGTGCATTCTTCTGATGTTCCTGGTGCATGTTTAGTCCCCACTCCTTTCTCAGGAAGTGGTTATGGAGGATGGAAGCGTAAAATGACTATGGCTTTATCTGCTAAAAATAAAATCTGTTTCATTGATGGTTCCTTTTCCAGACCTAGTAATAATGTGAGTTTGCAGAGGTTGTGGGATAGATGTAACATGCTTGTTATGTCATGGTTAACTTCTTCTGTGTCATCCCAAATAGCTGACAGTGTTCAATACTCTGACAGTGCACAAAGCATGTGGTCTCAACTTGAGAAGAGATATGGTACCCCTAACAAAACCAAAATTTTTGAACTAAAGCGAGAACTCTCCCAAACTTCCCAGGGTTCCCTTGATGTAGCCTCATACTTTAATAAACTCAAGAGTTTGTGGGATGAGTTGGGGACAATGGTCCCAAACCATGGGCAGAAGTGCACTTGTGCTGCTAAGAATGGTATCATTGAGGAAGATGATGAGAACAAGATTTATCAGTTCCTTATGGGACTAAATGAGACATATTTGGGTGTAAGAAGCAATTTGTTAATGATACAGCACTTTCCTTCCCTTGACAGTGTTTATAATATTGTGTTGAATGATGAAAAGCAAAGACAGGTCAAGTCCATTTCCCATATGAGCCCAGACTCAATGTCTTTTAATGCTCACACTGATAGGCCCCCTGCTGGGTCCAACCAAGGGAAATTGTCTGGTTCTAACTTCAGACCTAAAGTCAATTTTGAGCAAAACAGAGGAAACTTATTTTGCAGATATTGCAAGAAGTCTGGACACTTAATTGATAAGTGTTTCAAACTCCATGGTTTTCCTCAAAGCAATTCTTACATCAAGGGAAGAAAATCTGCTGCTCATCTTTCCACTAGTACTGATTGTGTGTCTGTTGATCCAGGAAATTCAAGTGTGTCTGCTCCTCTAGGGGATCCTATTGCCAGTCAACCTGTGATACCAGGGTTGAGCAGACAACAATGTGATCAGATTGTGAGCTTGATTCAACAGACACTTTCAACCAGTGATCAAGCTTCTTCTTCCATGAGTTCTGCTAATTTTGCTGGTACTTTCATGTCTGAGAGTCTTGTTTCTGATTCCAAGTTATGCATGCTTACACACATAAATTCTGCTACCTGGATCATTGATTCAGGAGCTTCCAATCACATGACTTATGATAAAAATCTATTGTTTGACATTATACCCCTAACTGTACCTTACCTTGTTTCACTTCCTAATGGCTATAAGGTAAAAGTTACTTGTACAAGATCATTTGCATTGACTCCTTCCCTCACTCTTCATAATGTGCTTCTAGTTCCTTCTTTCAAACATAATTTGATCTCTGTTCATAAGTTGATGAAACAATTGAATTGTTTAGTCTTGTTTACACCAACCTTATGCCTTCTTTACCTGTTACAGGACCTTTCTCTGAAGAGGCTTCTGGATCTTGGTAAAGAGGAGGCTGGCTTGTACAAGTACTCTTGGTCACCCTCTTCCTCTTCTGCCTCTTCCAAGCCTTCTTCTCTTGAGCATAGTGACTCAGATGTTTGTAATGATGATATTGTTTCTGATAACAAACATTTTAGCTCAGTTATTCAATCTTCCAGTTGTAATAATGCTGTTCCTGCTGATATGAACTATATTTGGCATTTGAGATTAGCACATACATCTTTTGCTAATATGAAACATGTTTCTAATTTGCCTTTTTCTATTGCTGCTAAACAACCTTTCCCTTGCTCAATTTGCCCTATGGCTAAACAAACCAGATTGCCCTTCCCTGACAGTAGCATTAGCACTACCAAACCATTCCAACTTATTCATGAGGATACTTGGGGTCCTTACCATACCCCTACATCCCTTGGTAGCAAGTATTTCCTCACCATAGTTGATGACTTTTCTAGAGCTACCTGGACACATCTAATGGGTTCTAAAAGTAATGCATTCCCTCTACTACAATCCTTCATTTCCTATGTTCAAACTCAATTTAATTCCCTGGTCAAGGTTGTCAGGAGTGACAATGCCCTGGAACTGGGTTCCAGTGCTGAAGGGATTTCCTATTTTAGTAAACTTGGGATTGTGCATCAAACAACTTGCCCTCATTCTCCTCAACAGAATGGGGTTCTTGAGAGAAAGCACATGTCTTTACTTGAAACTTGTAGAGCCCTTCTCTTTCAGTCTGGTTTGCCTATTTCTTTTTGGGGTGATTGTCTGTTAACTGCAACATACATCATTAATAGACTGCCATCTAGGGTGCTTCATTACAAATCTCCTCATGAATTATTACATGGTTCTCCCCCTTCCTATTCTCATCTGAGAGTTTTTGGCTGTTTGGCTTATGCTGCTGTGCCTATCCCTCATAGGGATAAGCTGAAATCCAGAGCTCATTCCTGTGTTTTCCTTGGTTATCCCTTTGGTAAGAAAGGTTATAAACTTTATGACTTGAATTCCAAGAAATGCTTTGTTTCTAGGGATGTTGTTTTTCATGAAACTCACTTTCCATTCAAGTCTCCTCCTCCCTCTTCTCCTTCTCCTCCACCTGTTCCCTTTTCTGATGACATTCTCCCTCAATCTTTCAACCTACCATCTTCCAATGAATCTTCTCCTTCTTCTCCTCTTCACCCTTCTCCTGATTCTCCACTGTCTATTCCTTCTCCTCTTTTCAATCATGACATCTCCCCTCCTACATTGCCTGTCTCCCAGCCTGTTTCCTTGCCCAGAAAGTCCACCAGATCACATCTCCCTCCTTCTTACCTCAAAGACTATGTTTGCCAACTTCCAGCCTTTTCTGGATCCTCTTCCTCTCACTTGGAATCTGAACCTATGTTTTACTCTCAAGCTGCCTCTGTACCAGCTTGGCAGGATGCTATGAGGAAGGAATTTGATGCATTGGATGCTAACCACACTTGGGACATTGTGCATCTTCCTCCAGGTAAGAAACCTATTGGCTGTAAGTGGGTTTACAAGATCAAATATAAATCTGATGGCTCTATTGAAAGATACAAAGCAAGGTTGGTTATTAGGGGTGACACACAGGTTGAAGGTGTGGACTTTACAGACACTTTTTCTCCTGTTGTAAAGATGACTTCAGTCAAGTGTCTCATTGCAGTGGCTGTTAAAAATCACTGGCCATTGTTCCAACTGGATGTTAACAATGCCTTTCTTCATGGTGATTTGGATGAGGAAGTGTATATGAAACTTCCTCCAGGTTTGGTGGTGTCTGATCCTTCTTCTACTTCTTCTCCTACTTCTTCTTCTACTTCTTCTTCTTCTTCTCTACCTCTGGTCTGTAAACTAAAGAAGTCTTTGTATGGGCTCAGGCAGGCCTCCAGGCAGTGGTATGCTAAGCTGTCCTCTGCCCTTCATTCTAGAGGTTACAGGCATTCTTTGAATGATTATTCACTGTTCTTGAAAGGTAATCCTGATTCCCTTGTTGTGGTGGCTGTGTATGTGGATGATATAATTGTTACTGGGGTTGACTGTGATGAGATTGCAGGCTTAAAAGCCTTCTTGGATGATACTTTCAAGATCAAGCATTTGGGGTCATTGCATTATTTCTTGGGTCTTGAGGTTAAACAAATCCCTGGTGGGATTCATCTGAATCAGCATAAATATGTTCATGATTTGTTGCATCATTTCGACTGTGTATCTGTTTCCCCTGTTGTATCCCCTCTGGACATTTCTTTAAAATTACATGCTGATTCTGGTGATCTTTTACCCGCTCCTGATCACTTCAGGAGTCTTGTTGGCAAAATATTATTTTTAACCCATACTAGACCTGATATATGCTTTGCCGTGCAAAATCTGAGTCAGTATCTCAAATCCCCAAGGGTTCCCCATATGTCTGCTGCTATGCATGTTTTGAGGTATCTTAAGGGCACTTCCTCTTTGGGTCTATTTTACTCTGATGCTGCTGACTTCTCTTTGTCTGGGTACTCTGATAGTGATTGGGCAGCTTGTCCCGACACTCGCCGCTCTGTTACTGGTTTTTGTGTATTGTTGGGTGGCAGCTTGGTAAGTTGGAAGTCAAAGAAACAACCTGTTGTCTCTCTTTCTTCAGCTGAAGCTGAGTATAGGGCTTTAAGCAAGGTTACTGCTGAACTCACTTGGTTATCTCGTTTGCTTGCTGGTCTTGGGGTATCTGTTTCATCTCCTATTTCTGTGTTTTGTGATAGTCAAGCTGCTGTACACATTGCTAATAATCCAGTTTTCCATGAGCGTACTAAGCATATTGAGGTGGATTGTCATTACGTTCGTACTTTGATACGCAATGGTTTTCTAACACTTTCCCATGTTTCCACTTCTTAACAGTTGGCTGATCCGTTGACGAAAGCTTTATCCGGGACTGCTCTTTCTCCTATTTTGTCCAAGTTAAAGGTGGTTTCCCCCCTTCAACTTGAGGGGGGGTGCTGAGATATGTAACAATTTGGCAATGATGATAGCACTCATATTAGACTTTTTGGTTGTTAGAGGAGTCATATCTGAGCCTATAGGCTATTTGTGCAATTAGGCTGATTTTGTAATTTGTTTATATACTCTGTAAATAGGTCAATTGTGTAAATAGGCTACTATTGTAATTAGGCTATGTCATGTAAATAGGCTATTATTGTAAGGGGTCATTTTGATATAGGGGTAGGGGTCATTTGTCTGAGACAGCGGGTCATTTTTCTGATTGAAAGACTTTGAGTCTTCTTCGAGACTCCTCGATGCTCTCCCTTCTCTCTACTTTCTCTCTCTAAATTTCTTCCGATATTCTGTATGTTTTCACCAATAGAATTTGAATAATGAATTGGAAAAAGAGAGATATGTGCCTTTTATACTTTGGAAAATAAAATTGATTAATTGTTCCTAGTTGGTTAAATAGCCGTTCAACTTGCATAGGTCAAAATTTTCCTCTAAACTACTTAAGCCTTGATAGCATTAGCAAGATATTAATAGGCTGCTATCTGTTTTGAAGTGGTTCAAGGAACAATAAAGGTCGCGGCTAAAGAATCAGCAAGGATTAAGGTTAAGAAGTTATCGAAGATCGAAGTCAAGGTCGAACATTTTAAATAAAGTTATAACGTCCAATTTTAAAATATGACATGTTCCCTAAAAATAAAAAGAAACACAATAATAGGAGGCATGAGATATCTATTTGAAAAGAACATGTTGACTTTGTATGAAAGAATCTTGTCTTATCTCATGCATACAAAATAATTGTTTTACCAAGATTTTTGTATAGCATTCTCACTCGTTTCATGAACGACTTGAGTGTTTAAAGGCTAATCAATTATTCATCATCGTCACAAAAAATATCTATTGATCAGGTCCCTTTTCGTGTGACTCACATATTTATTTACATAAATATTATTTATTGCTATTGAATGCCACAATCTACCTTTTTGGATCATTAAGTATGTCATTGTGCTTAGACTCGTTGCCAGTAGGATAAATATAGAGGGCGTTTGGATTCGTTTTTTAAGCTGGTGAAATTAACTTTTAAGTTTTTTTTTTAAGTTTTTTTTTTCTGTGTTTGATAAAGTCAAAAAATGCTCAAAATAACTAAAAAACTGTTTAAAATAAGTCAAAAATAATAAGTTGGATAAATTGGGCAACCCCAACTTATTATTTTTTGACTTAAAAGTTATCTATGCTCAAACACTATTAACAGTTATATCACTTTTTATTTTCAATTCAGCCTAAGATGGTAGGTCTATTTTAATACTCCATTTAGTAGCATTTTCCCCTGGTGCTAGACAGAAAACATTGAAAGTACCTTCTCAAATACCAACTTTCTTTCCTTATTTCCCACTGCTAGGGAATCAGATATTAGCCTCTAGAAAAGGCAAAACCATTATCACTCCCCTCCTTCCATCCTATGCAATGTTTATTTTATCCATAATATTTTTAGTTCTCCACATATGTCGTATTTTTTTATATTATATCTATAATATTTTATTTTTAGGCTGTAATTTAAATAATATTATGATATACGAAAAAATAAAACTAATGGAGCAAGTGAAGGTATTAGAATAAGGAATACATGCAGTAAAATTTGAATTAACACTATCTCAAATTTAAATTATTTCTCAACAAGACAGAGAAATGAATTGTCCAAAATAGAGTACTCTATCTCAAGAAAAAATGGATAAAAAGGGTGTGCATTTCTGATAGACACACAGCTAATCCGATTTATAGAGAAATAGATCATGGAACTGAAAGTACAGTAGAGGACACTGAATGTATGAACATTGAAATAATACAAGATGAATTTGAAGTAGATATAGCATTAAAAAATACAAGGAGACTAATAAAAGAAAATAAAAATAAGACTTTCCAATGTAATATATATATATATATATATATATATATATATATATATATATATATATATATATATCTTAAGTTCCACTTTATCTATTTTTTTCTCCATTATGCATATAAATTTTTGAATTTTGATTGTTATCCATAGAACTTTTTCTAACTTATGATATAAATTCATGTAAAGTTTATGATAAATTTTAAGAATTTTTTGTAAAATTCACCTCTATTTTCACTCATTATTTTTTATGCACAACATAATTTACAAAGTACTAACTCTGTTTCATTCACAATTTTGTAAATAAAATGAGTTTTAATTGTTATTAATAAAATAACTGAAAGTTATTTATTTTAATTGTTTTTATTTTTTTGATTCAGTTATTATTGATTGTCATTAACTTTTATGTTTAATTATTACTACTCACTTTTTTTTAAAGATACTTAATATTTATTTGTCTATAGTAAGTCCATAACATAAATTATAAAAAAATTATTATATTGAATAAATAAATAAAATAAAATATGTGAAACTGGCATTTAAAAAAGCCAAATTTGATATGTGGAGCAGAATAATAGTCGTTAAAAATTTTGGAGGATGAGTTTGATTTTTAAAGCAAACTTCAGAATATAAATGATATTTACTCCTTCAATTTCTTATTGTAGAATATTTTTTTTGTTTTTCATCATGTGTCTTTGGAACCCGACTAATTTCAATTCGTGCTGAAAAATCTCACTTTCAAAGAAAAGCCGATCTCTAAAAAATGCCAATTCATTCCGGTTCTACACTTCCAATCAAAAATAAAAAAGTACTTGCCATCCACCGCATCAAAGGGTGGTATATTTTGTTAACTATGTAGAGAGCATGAGATTTCCATTATCCACTAAAGAAAATACCAGTATCTTCTTCTTTATTTTAATTTGATTAAGATTGTTTACTTATCGAGAGTCAATTTGATTAATTTAACTTTATAACAGATGATCGACTAAACTAATTCACTTTTAGATTAAATTTTGGTTATGCCGAAATTCAATAACATAAGGTGCAACTTCATTAAATTAAATAAAATGGCAAGAATACGTTATAAAATGTCAAACTTTCACTTAGTTGAAATCATAAAAGACGAATGTGTCACATATACTTTGAAATAGAGTTGAGTAGAAAAAAATAATTCCCATACGTGTTCGGTGAAAAAGGAAAAATTCACCCACAACGTTGATATCTAGGAAAAGAAAGTGTAACAAGTGAGGTGCATTGGACCATTAACAGAGCCAATTTGCCTAGGTTGAACGAAAGTTAAGAATTTTAGAACGTTTCTCATTCCGTTTCATATTGTTTAAGCTAGTTTGACTCGATACAAAATTTAAAAAATTTTATTTTAAAATTATAGTCTTAACAAATTAAGAAATAAAAAATTTGTAGGACCATGCTGTCCCTAAATGCATGAGTGAGTAATAATAACTACTACTACAATTACAAACACAATCTCCCCCTCTTTCTTTTTTTTTCTCTCTCTCTTTTTCTACCACCACAGCCTCTCTTCTCCCTTCACCACCACCTTCCCCACCTTCCTTTTTTTGTAGTATTCACCTTCTAGTCTTACCAAATTCTTGATTTCCCTCCTCGGTTCCCACGCTATCTTCACCAACCACTTTTCTCTCTTAGCTTGTTGTAGTTTTTAAGGTACTATGTTGTTGCCTCTCAATACTTGTAACTGTTTCTTTTTGGTATTTGTTGACTAATTATAGTTTAACATGTGGGAAGTGGGAAATTTGTTGTACTTAGATTTTGTGACTGCCTCGGTCATTGTGTTTTAGATGATAGATGACAAATGGTACTCTTTTACATGTGGGCGGTAGACTAGTACTTGAGGTTTTTTTTCATATTCTCTTGTTCTAATTATGTTGATTGTTGGAAAGTTGGTTCTTGGGTTCTTTGTTCTGTTTTCTCCACAAAAAAGGTGGTAGGTTGGTGAGAGTTGACTTGGTCTATAAGCACAGACATAACCTTATCTTCCAAAAGGGATTGTGTATTTCTGTAGATTCTCATTCAAATCTATTGTTGCTTTATGGAAATATTATCTTCAATGCCTGCTAGATTAATCAGTAATCTTCACCTTTTTTTCTTTTGTTCTGGGCTTGTGAAAGCTGCGAACTTGGGGGTTTCATGATTTTCTTTTTTTGTCTGTTGTCACCTTTGTCTTGTCGCTTGGATTCTTTATACCTTTCATAAAATGTGAATTTTCCCAGGGTGATAATATTTGTCCCTTGATTTCTGTACCCAATTAGTATTAAGCTTAGCCATAGGTATGACAAGCTTTGGCAATATCTTCTCAGCCAGAGGCTGCTGACTTTGTTGTGGAAGTAATCATATGGATTATGTTAATAATGTATCAAGAATTGCGGTTCAGATTTCATTTTTTATTTGTGATATCTGCAAATCCATCTTGTTTAAGTTGTTTATTCTACTTTTGGCTTAAAAGTTGGCGTCATTCTACTATGAACAAATGGCTTTCTGCCTTGACCGGTCCCCCCCCCCCCCCCCCCCCCCAAAAAATCTCTTCTAAATTCCTGTTGTTGGAATTCCGCTTTCTCGTTGCAGTATACATCTGATTATACTGTCTTCTTCTCTTAAATTGTCACTCTGCTGTAGGCGTAAGTTTGGCGAGCTATGGTGAGCATCCGAAGGCGTAAGCTGTTAGGACTTTGCTCTGGTATGGAAAGTTAGTGCATCATTTTAGTTGGATAGGCCTGTAGTTTCTATAGTTTGTAAATATAGTTGTCAGTTTTTCTATCTATTATCAACTAGAATGCCTCACTCTCGGATTAATTTGCTTAAGAAGTTACGCAATAACTTTGGATCATTTTTGTTTTTTGATATCCAAATGATTATGAAGGACGAAGCTCGTTCTTGGTTCCACTTCCAAAGTTTTCTGAGAATGGACACATTGCCGAAAATCATTTCCTAAACAACAAACCCACAAGTGTCCATCCAATGCCGTCAACTGATATTGATGAGTCAAAAGAGGTAAGAATAGTTTATTGATGTTAGTATGTTGCATAGCATGAATGTCTAAATTTACCGGATTCGATTTCTAGAATAAAGGCTAGACATAATCTTTGAAGACTTATTGGTTTAGATAACAGCAACAACAACAACAACCACCCACTATAATCCCACTTAGTAGGGTTTGGGGAGGGTAGTGTATAGGCAGACCTTACCCCTACCCTGGAGTAGAGAGGATTTTTCCAAATAGACCTCGACATCCTTCCCTCCAAGAACTTCCCACCTTGTTTTTGGAAAGACTCGAACTCATAACCTCTTGATTGAAAGTGGAGGTTGCTTACCATCGTAGCAACCCCTCTTGTCACTAATTGGTTTAGATACTACCGGCTAAATGAGATAGAAGCAATGTGGCATCACCTTTAGCAGTTTTAGACAGCCTTTATTTCTAACTCCCGCACTGCTCTTTCTAATGTGAAAAGAGGTTGAGTTTTCCTATGGGTCTTTCCATAGTAGTCAATTATGTCTTGAATCATGAAGTATTTTTCAGCCGAATGGTTTATATAGATGATGCAATTGAAGTAGCAGTCAATGATGCCACTTCCCTAAGCTATTATCCAAACGGGTTCTGTCTACGATCCATTTCCTTCTATTTTGTGAAAGATTGGCTGCTTTCAATAACAGTAACTTAATCTGGTAGAATTCAACCTATTTCAGACGTTTCTTTATTATACCTCCTATTAACCTAAGTAGTTTATTCCATACCTTCATGCTTAGTCAAACTAGTTTGCATAATCTGGGAATTGGAAATTCGATGCTATTTAGGCGATGATTCTTATTTTCAGAACTATGTCAAAAGTTCCCCCAAAATGATCAGATTAGTGGAATTGGCTCTCCCAGATTAGGTAGTTATTTGGTTTCTTGGAAAGGAAAGTTTAAGTGAAAAATTTACCGTGTTTGGCAATCAGTAGATGTTTGCATGATTCAGTTTGTGCATAATTTTTGGCAGGATTGGTTCAGTAAAACTGTAAAAAATATGACAAGTGTTACTATGCTGATGTACCCTGTGAAGCATTTTGTGTTTTTCAGCTTGTTCCTCAGATCCTTCCATGAAGAAAAAGAAACGGGTCCTCTAGATTAATGCTGGCAATGGATGCAAAATTCACATTCACTAGCTTTTCTGTGTAAATTGATACTGTTAATGGCACAAAA
The DNA here is from genome assembly GCA_034376525.1 of Nicotiana benthamiana. Taxonomy (NCBI): domain Eukaryota; kingdom Viridiplantae; phylum Streptophyta; class Magnoliopsida; order Solanales; family Solanaceae; genus Nicotiana; species Nicotiana benthamiana. The sequence goes on along the minus strand of CM067338.1, from coordinate 9,542,192 downwards.
GGAAAAAAAAAACAAATCTGTCCACTGGAGGAGGTCTTTCAATAATATCATCAAGCAATGAGATTTAATGGATACTCGACGATGTTTGTTGCTCCTTTTAACACTTTCTATGGACTTACCTGCATTGTCTACTAGAACTGGTAACATTCTGACTATCATAAAATATTAGTTAGTTGGAATGATGAGAAAAAAAGCAGATGAAAGGGAAAGAAAGACGAAAAACTATCAAAGTGTTCCCCCTTATTTCTATGCCTATATAGCAGTCCTCTTTTAATGATTATTGAGAAGGAGATCCACACTTTTCTTTTGTCAGCTTGGTAGTTTGAGGTTGGGAGTTCGAGTCTCCCCAAGAGCAAGGTGGGAAGTTCTTGGAGGGAAGGATGCCGGGGGTCTATTTGGAAACAGCCTCTCTACCCAAGGGTAGGGGTAAGGTCTGCGTACACACTACCCTCCCCAGACCCCACTAAGTGGGATTATACTGGGTGTAGTTTGGTTACCTGGTAGCTGTAAATGAAGTCAAATCTTTAATTTACTGGGGTTCTGTACAGTTTTATTTGAATTAAATGCTTTCTTTCCAGTTATTGTTCTGTACAGCTTTTTGTTTTTGTTGTTCATTTCCTTCACTGAGCCGAGGGTCGATTGGAAATAGCCTCTCTGCCCTTTCGGGTAGGGGTAAGGCCCGTCTACATATTACCCTCCCAGACCCCACCTTGTGGGACTATACTGGGTAGTTGTTGTTGTTGTTGTTGTTGCTTTCTTTCCGGTTGATAGGGTGCTAATTCACAAAGGATCATGTAGAATCTTCTACCTGACCCATTGAATTAAAAGTTTTTTTTTTCCTTATAAACACTAAAGTGTTTTTGCAGGCATTCTTTATATCCTAATTATTGTTTCAATGCTCTCTAGAGAACTGCTGTAAAGATTGTTCCTGGATCATCAAATGGTCATGCCTCTGGCTCCTTGATTGAGCAAACTGCCCAACAATTTCCAGGTTCATTCTTAAATGCTAATGAGGATGTTGATTCACCTAGTTGCCTGTTATTCTATCTCATTATGAAATTGTATGCTGTACTGATCTTTATAATACAACAAAGTTAAATATATCCATTCTGGTGTCTTCTACATGACCGCAGATAATTATTCAGCCCAGCATTTGGTTTAGCTGACTTTAAAAATGTTGCTGCTTCTGAAACAAAGTTCTTAGCTCATCTCAACTGATGGACAGTATGGTGCTTTACAAAGTCCTTTGAGAGCCGGTAGTTCATTAAGAACAGGTCTAAAGGAGAAAGCTAGGCAGATTAACAATAAAAGGGGTAGACAGATTGTTAAAATATTGATCAGGACAGACAGTACCATCCTATAGAAGTGGTTGAAGAATGTTCTGAAGTATATTTGAATGAAACATAATAAGTAATTTAACATTGCAATGAAGTGAATGTCCGCTGCAGACAAAAGCTCAACAACATGAAGCACATACATGGACGATATCCTTTTTCTACTTATGTGTGATTCCTCTGCTTCTATACTTGTAAAATATAAAACAAGGAACCACCGTGAATAATTACTTAGCTTATCAAGCTTTTTCAAAAGCCATATGTTGCTATTATATCTAGTTCATATTTTTGTATAGCAATTTGTGCCAATATTATTTCATGTTTGTGGGATATGTCACTGGAAACATAGCTGCTTGCTATCATCAGCATATCATCGGAAAGTTCCATCAAATGATGAGTTGCTCCATTTTGCTCTTTACATGAATGAACTAGTGAATAGGCTGGATGGTATTTGGATACTCCTACTTTAAACTAACAGCTCTTGACTTGTCCGGAAGATCCTCTAGTTCCATAAATCCTAGTGCAAGAATATTTTAGTCGAGCATTTTGTGGGGAAACTCTTGTATTTGTAGAAGTGCCCCTTATATTCCTTTTAAACAACATTTGTGCATTTGTTATTACAGAAGTTAAACGCAGAAAGCGACACAGGAGGAAGCACTTTGAAAACCAAGAACCATGTCTCATGAGAGGTGTCTACTTTAAGAATATGAAATGGCAAGCCGCGATAAAAGTTGATAAGAAACAAATCCACTTGGGTACAGTTGGGACTCAGGAAGAAGCTGCTAGACTGTATGACAGGTATCATACTGCTCCAAATTTATTTCTCTTGACCTTTGTTAATTTGCTCCTCCTACTATGTGATGTTAAAAAATTTCCAAATGTGTGATAACCTCATACCTTACAGAATTCTTGTTTAGTTCTATTGCAATTTGATTCTTGGATGGAAACTTAAAATGGACGGAAATTTTCTTTTTCCTTTTAAATTTGTAGGGCTGCTTTTATGTGTGGGAGGGAACCGAATTTTGAAATCTCAGAGGAGGAGAAGCAGGAACTGAGCCAATTCAAGTGGGACGAATTTTTAGCATTTACACGCTCCGCAATTACTAATAAGAGTAAAGTTCCAATACTTTCCTAGTCTTTGTAGCAGTTCTTAGGGGGCTATAGTACAAATCAGACAAAATATTTTTGCAGAAACTCGTAGAAGAAGTGGAGTTGGTGCACGGAGGAAATCTGAACCTTTAAGTTCAACACTGAATAGCGAGGAGGAGGACGAGGACGAGGACGAGGAAGGGGAGCCAGAAAGCAATAGTTTTTCAGCCTCTGAAGATATAGAACAAGACGTATCGCTATCTTGATCCTGTCCTCCCTTCCTTTATCTGATTAGGAAGAATGCTGCAAGAAATAGTGCTAATGGTATTGTTAAGCTGTTCAGCCACGTACTTACAACTCCATGATTCTATCATTCGTATAGATTTATTTACACACTAAGTATAGGTGCCCCTATTAGGGCAAGATGATGATATGTACTCTTTCTATTGTTTAAGGTAATTGAGTTTGATCACAAGTATGTTATTATGCATATCTTGAGATATTGTCATGCTTGATGAAGTGAACTTTTATGTATTGAAGCAGGAGTGTCAAACGGGCGGATCGGGTCGGATATGGTTCGGTTGAAAACGGGTAATGAAAAACGTATCAATTATCCGACCCAACTCATATTTAATATGGATAAAAAACGGGTTAACCGGCGGATAATATGGGTTATCCATATTATCCATGACTTCTTGTATATGATCACTTTTGGGAGAATTCTTTGTCTAACTTGAGGAACCCCCAATTTGAAGCTTTACTCATTAATTATCCAACACATTTTTTAGTGGATAATATGGGTGTTTAACTATTTTCTTTGAATTATTTTGCTATCCCTATATGGAAGCAACGTTGATTAGTATTCATAACTTAAGTATAAATGATACGAAAGGGAAATAAAGAAATTTTGGTTATATAAGTACATGACGAGGGGATCGATTAAGTAGGTTGACAGTCAGCATAAAATGTTTGTAACGAGACTTTGATGATCATATAGAAGCATGCCATCTCCCAGACCCCACTTTGTCGGACTATACTGGGTAGTTATTGTTGTTGTTTTATAGAAGCATGCCATCATTAAGATTTCCATGAAATGATGAGATACAATCATACAAATGCCTCTTTTTAAATAAAAAACATGTTTGCAAAGGAGGATAGAATTAAAAGATGTGTGGAGGGAAGGCAGTTGCAATTTCCTTGGATGGCAATGTTAACATCATATGGGCCAGTTTCTGTTGGAATAGAAATTAGACAAAGCAAAGAGTTTTCCACGTTATACTGCAAATGACTTTGCCAAATTCTTGGATTGACCGCCCTTATCACTCATCAGCTGCTATATCATTGAGCAATGACTACTTTTCTCTCGTAACTTTAATTGTGAAAGTCTTTCGGATTGGACATATATTTTCAGCCCCTCAAGTCCTTATGTCCAAAAAAAGATAGCAATGTGTGATATTTTTGGTGAGATTTGAATGTGGTACCTAAGTGGTATAATGTGAAAGTGTAATCACTTGGCCGCAATTACAATTAATCTTTCGTAGAGTATAACTTAGGCTGTTAACATATGCAGATATTTCATATTGTTATAAATGGTTACATCTCGAAAGAATTCCTTTGATCTAAATACATTAGATAGCGCCTAAACTGTAAAAACGAGAATTTACTTGTTCTTTGCGAAGCGGAAGTGAAAACGGATGAACCGTGGATGGAATTACTGGTTGACGGTGGTTGTCACGGTGTGTTGAAGCAACCCCCAATTCCACAGTCTAAACTCTACTTTGATTTAGAGAGAGAAAGAGCGTAGAGAAAAATTCTGCAGTCAGTCTGTTTTTAATGTACACACTAGTTGTACTTATATAGGAATTATTAAGGTTAACTAATGACCCTATTGGGCCTTAAAGCATCCCTTATGGATGGACCCAATTTTCCTACATCTCCCACTCACACATAATGGGAGTGTTCATCTAGCCTGAGAAACATATTCTCAGTTTATGTCCTCAATCATTCATACAGGTAAGTAGACCGTACGACCAGCATACTGTGAGAGCTAAGTGTTATACATCTGTTAGGAGTATATAGCCTCTCGTCAAGCGTAAATCTGCAAGTAGATCATAAAGTATGCAGTATCCTAGATCATGTCAATCACATTTGATATAGTTTCAAAATCTCATATATAATTATTTCTTGTATTCATTATCATAAATTATAAGTCATAACTGGTGCACCAGTGAATACAAATAAATGAGATTCCATAAATGATCTTCCTCTTCTCACGATTCCCTTAACATTAGTATGACTGCTTTTCTAGTTTTGCTCCGTTAGACCGTATCTGTGTTCATGGTCTTTTGGAAATACACTAAGATAGCTAACACCACACTAAGTCTCAAGTATCTGATCAGAGTTTTTAAGGGTACAACTTGAGCTATCATAAAGCTCTGGGTCTCACACAACAATAAGTTGAGAATGGACTTATGTTAACCCAATTGGTCGACATTAGCACACATGGTATGAAACATGTGCTACAGCATTTTCTCCCATTTCCTAAGGAGCGTATGTCTTTATCTGATAAAGAATGTTGTACAGATAATAATTAGACACCATAAGTATCGAAATTTGAGTTCTTTGATTAACTTGTATTTGGCTCATAAAGTAGACTAGGTGAACATTTTTCACCCTAATGACGTTATGTCATTGTTTAATCGACATTCTGATTTTAAGCAAATAGCTCTCCAATTATCCTTATGATAATTTTACTTAAAATCATGTCCCGTCTCCTCACATCACTAAGATAAGGATGTGGTTTCCTGTGTGAGAAGGCCAACCTCATGTCTATACGACATACTTAAAAAAATGAACAAAGAATGTACATAACATTCAACAATAAAAATATGTATGTATGTAAATCAACTTTTTTGATAATCAAAGAACACCATTTTGAGAACACGGGAAGATAAATAATAAAATAAAGTATCTCAGAGGCTACACAAGCCTTAAGACCTAGTATGTCTCACAAATGCATCTCTAGACAAAGGCTTGGTCAATGGATCTGCTAACATATCTTTTGTAGACACATACTTCACATTCACTACCTTGCATCTAACCATGTCTCTCACATAGTTATACTTGATATCTATATGTTTGATTTTACATTTAAACTTTGGATCCTTGGTGGAGGATATTGCAGCCCCACTGTCACAGTAGACTAATATTGATTCAGTATTTTTAGCAATATCCAACAAGTGCTGCAAGAACTTTTTCAACCAAACAGTTTCTTGTGCTGCTGATGCGAGAGCCACATATTCGGCTTCCATCATAGATAGTGATACATATGATTGCTTCTTACTACTCCATGATATGGCCCCATCACTAAGTAAAAATACATATCCTGTGGTAGACTTCCTCTCTTCTAGATCTCTTCCATGGTCAGCATCACTGTATCCAACTAATCGCAGATCCTTGCCGCCTTGATAACAAAGGGCATAATCAGCAGTTCCCTTCAAATATCTCATGATCCTCTTTACTGCTTGCCAATGTGCTAAACCTGGGTCGGTCTGATATCCACTTACCAGGCGAACTGCTTGACAGATATCAGGTTGTGCACACCATAGTGTACATTAGACTTCCGACTGCGCTCCTATAAGGAGCTCGACTCATTCTTTCTGCCTCTTCAGGTGTCTTAGGAACACATCTGACTTCCCAAGGTATGGTCTTTACTGATAGGAGTTTCAACTGGGATACTATTTTGCATATTAATTGTTCAAGAACTTTTCTAATGTAATTCTCTTGTGAGAGATACAATAGTTTCTTTGGACGATCTCTTGAAATCTTAACTCCAAGAATATATGCAACTTCACCCATATCTTTCATATCAAATTGGAATGATAACCATGACTTTACATCGGTTATAGACTCCTTATCATTTCTAGCTATAAATATATCATCTTATACAATGTTAAAATCACAAGCTTGTTTCATGATCTCTTGGTATAAACGCAATGGTATTCATCCATCATGGTAAAACCATTGAATACAAGAACATTTTGAAAGCATATATACCACTGCCTTGAAGATTGTTTGAGGCTATAAATAGACTTCAAAAGTCTACAAACCTTTTGTTTGTGGCCCTTTTTAATGAAAAACTCATGTTGTTCCATATGGATTTTTTCATCTAGTTCTCCATTGAGAAAGGAAATATTTACATCCCTGTGATGTCATTCAAGATCCAGGCTTGAAACAATAGCTAGAACCAGGCGAACCGATGTAAAACGTACATCAATAGAGAAAGTATCTTCGTAGTCTATTCCTTTTTGCTGTGTATACCCTTTCGCCACCAGTCGAGCCTTAAATCTCTCAACTGTGTCATCAACCTTGAGCTTAATTTTGAGAACCCATTTGCTCCCAATTGCTTTGCGTCCTTCAGGGAAGTCAACTAGTTCCCAAATTTTGTTGACTCTCATAGACTCTAGTTCATCTTCCATTACTTTTGTCCATTTATCCTTAGAAGGGCATGACAGAGCCTCTTTTACATTTTAAAGCTCATTTTCTTATTGTAGAAGCATAAAAAATAGTTCTCCGCCTTCAACATCAAATTATCGGTGGGGAATATTTTTATAAGAACCATGTCTTACCTGTGATTCATCATTGTTCCCATTTAGATAAATGTTTCCCCACTTGGATCAAGATCATTCATCCTGATCCCACCTGAAACAAGATTTGTGACCATCTCACTCCTACTTGGAACAAGATCCATTTGGTCACTTCCACTAAAAGTAGAAGGATTACTTTCATTCTCATCTGATGATGAAAGAGGTCTTTGATGAGAAACTAATTCATCATCTGCTAAAATTCTCCCACTCGAATGAAGTGATCATTGTACTTCTTGATCCATTATCTCAAATAAGGTTAGGTCTTAACCTACCTCTCCCTTCTTAGGGAGCTCATCCTATAAGAATGTGACATCTCGTGATTCAAACTCAGTTACACTCCCACTGTCTTGCTGGCTTATAAACACATAATCGTTTGAGGTTTCAAAGTATCTTATAAAAATACTTTTCTTTCCCCTCGGACCCAATTTTCCAACTTATGAGAGGAATCATGTGTATAGGCAGCATAACCCCAAGGTCTTAGTACACTTAGGTCTGATTTTGTAGGCACTCGGTTAAGTACAAAGGTAACAGTAAACAACGCATCACCCCAGTAACTAACTGGGAGGTTAGCTTGTGCCATCATTGACCTAACCATTTCTAGGTGCGTTCTATTTCTTCTCTCCACAACACCATTTTGTTGTGGAGTATTTGGGATTGTCAACGGATGAAATATTCCTTTTTCATCATATAAGTTATTAAACTAAGTCAATAAAATATTCCCGACCACGATCAATTCGAAGAGATTTTATCTTCTTGTCTAATTGATTTTTCACTAAGCTTATATAGCTGTTGAAGCAACTTCGTTGCTTCTGATTTGTGGAAAATTAAATCGACATAACTGAAACGGGTTAAGTCATCAATAAATATGATGAAATACTTTGTTCCATACCTAGCCCTAACATTCATAGGCCCACAGATGCCCGAATGAACTAATTGCCAAGGATATTCGGCTCTAGTCGCATGACCAAAAGGTTTTCTTGCAGATTTTCTAGCTAGAAAATTTTCACAAATGGACAATTTCACATGTTCAATGTTGGAAAGTAAACCTTATTTTGCTAACCTTTTCATTCTTTGTTGACCAATGTGACCAAGTCTAGCATGCCATATGTTTACATCACTATCATATTTATGTGAAGAAACAAACACAGAAAAACTAGCATTATTATTAAATAAATCATAATCCAAATCTATAATAATTAAACCTCCGGTCACATGACCAAAACCAAATAAAGTTGAACCAAAAGTCAACTTGACATAATTTCCATGACAAAATAAGTCAAATCCTAACTTAAGCAAAACTAAAACTTAAACAACATTCCGACGAATTGTTGGTGTAAAGAGAACATCGTGTAGTATTAGGTCTTGACCACCACGCAGAACTAACTTGCATGTACCGATCCCTTCAATAATAACTTTATTGTCGATGCCTACGTATATCCACTTTGCTCCACGTGGAACTCGCTGAAATTCAACAAAGGCACTACGTTCCCAGGCTATGTGGTCCGTTGCTCCTAAGTCTACAATCCACAAAGGATTAGATTCAGTTAGAAAAATAGAACTAGAAAAACAAAGTTCACTAATTCGAGCATCGTGAAATACCTTTCTAGGAGGCTCAAAGCAATCTCTAGCATAGTGACCCTTCTTGTCACAACTATAGCATTTCACTCTAGCAACTTTCACACGTTTGGGACGTCTGTTCTTGCCTTTTTCATTCTTTGCTCTTTTAGCAGGCTGAACTTGAGGTGGCCCTATCTTCTTTCCCTAGTTCCTTTTCTTCGAATCGCTCTTGGTTTTAGAGGTTGTTACCATGTGCAACTCAGCTATTGGCTTTGCAGCCTCAAGTCACTCCTTCTCTAACTCAAGCTGTCTCTGAACATCTTCCAGAGTTGTGATTCACTCATTATGGGTCAAATGCATTTTCATGTGATCCCAAGAATAGGTAAAAGAGCATATGACAGGTTGAATTTTTTGTTTATCAGTCAACACATGACCATCTTTCAACTCCCCAATCATATTTGTCATCTGCCTCAGATGTGTTTTCATTGAATGTTCAGGACGTTTCTTATATGAGTCAAATTTGATTGTTAAGGATCTCAGCCTTTCAGTGGAACAGGTACCAAACGTTTTTCTCAAAGCATTCCAAAGATCCATAGCTCTTTGGTGATCCTTAAACTCCTTTAGAATGTCATCATCTAAGGTGCTCAACAACGTAATGCGAGCAATGGAGTTCTTTTTCTTCCAACTATCATAGGCTTCATGCTCACGCCTATGTTGAGCAGTGTTGCCTTCCTCAGTCTCATTCATGACATTGTTGATGGCCTCTAGAGCCTCTTGCTCCTCTAGCACATACTGGACTTTCAAGCTCCAGGTTTCATAATTGTCACCATTGAGTTTCAACCCTTTGTTGAGCTCAGCAATACTATTTTTTGAAGCAGTAGTCATTCTTTAACAAAATAAAAAATTAAATGAGGATCATATAAAAAAAATAACCCAAGGCACGATGTTCTGCATACATACATGTTATGACACCAAGCATCAATTGATTAAGTTAATAAACACATATATTAATTATGGAGTCGAAAGTTCAGTATGTTCCCAATCATTGTCCAAGAATTAAAATATCATGAAAACTAACCTATTCAATTATCTAGCTAAGCGTCTTAATCATGTATAAGATAACATAATTATCTAATTTTAATTTTATAATCCCATGTGGATCATAAGCTAACAAATAACTTATATTAGCATGTTATAAAATTAATGTCAAACTAATTAACATTTAACATGCTATTCAAATTCACATAAAATTTATTTTAATGTTAAACTATAACGTATTAAACATGTTAAACAAATTAACAAGTATTGTTTATATTAAACTAATTAATATTTATATCATGCTAAATAAATTAACATAAAGCATGTGCTTGACTAATTAACCGAATAAATTTAATGCTAAACAAATTAACATTTCGAGATTGTTAAATAAATTAACAAATAAATTTAATGTTAAACAAATTAACATTACAAGCAATTGGGATAATAAAACAATTATAGTTTCATTAAAAGAATACAAATACTAAATTTATATTCTAAAAATTAAGTTCATACGACCAATTTATAATCTGATTTTTTTACATAAATAACGAACTTGTTGATTTAATTAGGCCATTTTCCTATTTGCCCAAAAATAATAATAATTACTATATAGCACTCATAATGGGCTTCTCAATTCTTAAATCTGTCCACTTCTTAAAGAGAGACCAACAGATGTTCAAGCCCAATTTTCAACAAATTAAAAGAAGCCCACAATTTGTTTGCCAAACATTTAAGGTGGATCTTTTAGACCAAACATCAAGTCTGCCAGTTATGGTGGGCCTTTAGCCCAAAGACTTAAATAAGGTATTTATCAAGAAGAGTCTTAAGCCCTTTGTCTTTGGAAGAATTCCAGTGACTGATTTTGGAGGAACTTCTTCCTCCTTTCACGTTACTGCCGTTGCTAGCCCTCCCCCTTTTTCTTATTTTTATTTTATTTTTATATAAAAAATATAGAAAGTATCTTAACAAGGAAACCTAATTCTCCTCTTCTTCTTTCCAAGATTGCCGCCAACAACTCTTGGAGCACAAACTCCAAAATTAGGCATTAATACATACGGAGACATCTAAAGTTGGCGCGATCTTTCACTTAGACACTTAAGTTAGAACTTTTTCCACTTAGACATGTTTTTTAGACAATTCTCACATCAATTAAATATGTTTTTGCTGGCTTATTAATTAACCAAGCGCGTGTTATACAATCTCTGTCTACGTGGCAAAAGTAACCATTATAACTCGTGCCACATCATTTTTTGTCTACCTCACTGTCCACCTCAGCGATATAGTGTTATTTCCAATAAAATACAAATAACTAGCCCTAAACAAACGATCTAAACATATTACCACCGTTTCTTTTACCATCGATGAAAACAAAGAATCTCCCGACCACTGTTAAGCTTCTTCTTCTTTTGGTCAATGGTGTTGGAATCTACTATTGCCATTGATTTCTCACCATACTTACAAAGCTTCAAGGTCCAATATCTTCTTATTTTCTATTGCTACAGCTGTGACGAACAGACTTGTCATCACGTGAGTTACCGCTTCGTTTTTCCCGTTTTTAGCTTCTTTATGATTCATTATTCGTATCTTATGTGGTCGAGTTGGTCCAGAGAGGTTCTGGTAGAAAATGAGACGCTTAGTCTCTTTAAGGAAGGTTTGGCTTGGAAAAGGCAACCAGATGTGGACTTATGAGTTAGAGGGTTCGGATGTGATTTTCAGTGATTCAGTTTGCTTCGGGGGTGATTTGTGACTTAGGAGCGCGATCAGAATTTACTTTTGGAGGTTGGGGGTAGAATTAGGCTTGAATTGGCGAAGCTAATATTTTGGCGAATTCCGATTGATAGGTGAGATTTTGATTCGAGGGTCGGAATGGAATTTCTAGAGTTGTTGTAGCTTCGTTATGTAATTTGGGATATGTGTACAAAATTTCAGGTCATTCGGAGGTAATTTTGTTGGGTTTTTTATCGAATGCGTGTTTCGGAAGTTTTAGAAGAACTTAGGCTTGAATTCGATGAGTTTTGAGTATTTTGATGTTTTTTAAGGTGTTTTGATGATTGGAACAAGTTTGAACGATGTTATGAATTATGTTGGTATGTTTGGTTGAGGTCCTGAGGGCCTCGGGTGAGTTCCGGATAGGTCCCGGGATGTCTTTAGGCTAAAATATAGTTGTTGGAGGTCTCCGGGGTCAAATCTCTAAACCCACTATCGCAGGCCGCAGTCGTATTTGTGCAGGCTGCGCTGGGAGGCTCCGCGGGCGCGGTCGTGCTTCCGCGGTCCGCGCTGGAGGAACTAGGTAACTGATCCGACTTTGGAAGCTCATATCTTTTGATACACAAGGAACTTTGAGATAATTAAAAAATGAAAGTTGTAGCTCTTTGAATCTAATTTCTAGAAATATATTATAATAGTAATTTTGACATCTGTAGTGAAAGTTATGACCAAAATACTAAAGCCTGTCATTTCAGAGAAACACTTGTGCTGCCGCGGTCATTTTGGCGCGGACCGCGCTAGTTTTTGCGCGGCCATGGTTGATTTTGTGCAGCCGCGGAGATGGAAATCTGGGGGATAACTATATAAATACGAGGTTTTGGGTTTTATTTGATATTTTGACCTAGAGAGCTCGGATTTTGGTAATTTTTTGATGGTTTTTAAGGAATTCATCGGAGTAAGTGATTCTAACTTAGATTTGGCTAGAGTACATATATCTATTGAATTCATCATTTAATTCGTGATTTTGGATGGAATTTAGGAAGAAAATTGTGGAATCTTTCAAAAATATAAAATGATGATTTGAAGGACCAAATGGTGTCGGAATTGGATAGTTTTCTCATGGTTAGACTCATGGCGAGATAAGGAATCCGTTGATGTTAAATTTTTTGGAATTTGCGAAGTGGGCCCAGGGCTCGGATTTTGTTAATTTCAAATTTTTTGATATTTTTCGATTATTTTCGATTGGATATTGTTTCATTGGCATATTGTGATGTATTCGTTGCGGTTTTGATTAGTTTCGACGTGCGAGGAGGTTGATTTGAGAGACAAGGGCATAGCGAGCTAGGATTTTGGCCGGCTTAAGGTAAGTAATGATAGTAAATGATATCCTAAGGGTTTGAAACCCCGGATTTGCACAACGTAGTACTATATTGAGGTGAAACATGTATTTTATGACGAGTGCGAGATTTATTTACTACTGGAGATTGTGAATTGGTCCGTCCCGTTTGATATTTTACCGCGTATTTGTGTTTATCATTATGATTTGGGGCTTATTGCCATTCTTTGGGCTTAATGCCAACTTTTGAATCCTTTGGGGATTGTTATCATTGTTTCCTCACTATTTTTATATGTTATTTGAACTCAGTCCTAATGATTATATTTTTTGCATACTCAGCCCCTTTTTAATTGAATTTTGAGACTTTAATGATATTTCACTGTCGTTTGGGATTGGGTGATGCTTTCAGGCCTCGAGTGTTATGTGAAGAGTCTTTCAGTTCTCGAGTGTTATGTGAGGAGGCTTTCAAGCCTCGATTGATTATGTGAGGAGGCTTTCAGGCCTCGAGTGATTATGTGAGGAGGCTTTCAGGCCTCGAGTGTTATGTGAGGAGGCTTTTAGGCCTCGAGTGTGATGTAATAAGGCTTTTAGGCCTTATGTTGATATAACGCTTGAGCCGTAAGGGGTCCCTCAGGAGTCTGCACACCCACAGTGAGCGCGGGTACCCATGTGATATGAGAGTGAGCCCGAGGGGGCTGATACTATGCTAAGTGATTGAGATTGAGCCCGAGGGGCTGTTACTGTACTGAGCAGTTGATACTTGGCCCGAGGGGCAGTTTTACTATTTACTACCTATTTGCTGTTTTACCTGAATTACCGATCTTTAAAAAAATGAAGTTTCATTTGACTATTTACGGATTTTGCTGCTTTAAGAGTTTTACTGCCTGATATAGAATTGCATTGTGCTGTTATGTGTTTTCTTAACTTCGATTATTATTTATTATTATTGCCAACTGGAGTACTCACTTTACTTCCTGCACCTCGTGTGCAGATGCAGGTATTTATTCACCCAGTAGAGGGTTTTGGGCCAATCGCAGGCAGAGTTATATGAGTTAAGGAGGTGATTGTCAACATTCGCAGAACTATGTTTCCCTCTTGTTCATTATTACGGTTTTGTATACATATTTAGACTTGTAGTGGATTTATATTCTGATAGATGCTCGTGACTTTTGACACCCCGATTAGGGATGTGCTGGGTTGTATTACCGCTAATTCATATTATTCAGTCATATATGAGCTGTTTATTCATGCTTAATATATTTTGCAAATACGAGTTGGGTTAGTTGGCTGGCCTCGTCTTCACGAGATGCGCCATCACGACCAAGCCAGTTTGGGGTCGTGACAATAGCTAGGGCTTTTTATTTGTAAGTTATCAATAAAGCTAGGGTTTTTTGAGGTTTTCCTTTGTGCTAGTCCCTTGTCGTCTTATGTAAGGGAATATTAAGGAGGATGACTATATTTTAACTCGCTTTCACCACGGGGGTACATTTATCGAGCAATCGATCCCAATATACAAAAGGGAATTAGATGCCTTTGCTGTTGCTAACGGTAAAGACCATTTTAGTGTTGTCGAGTTGTCTTATTATGCTAAAGACCTTGGGTATGCAGTTGTCGAAGGGTTTTATTGTCAAATGAAAAAGATAGTAATTTTATCAAAGTCTTTTCTGATTTTCAGTTATATGGATTTCTGAAAGATTTAAAACATGGTGATATTTTGGATGTTTATTTGCGTCATGGGGTGAGTTAGTCTGAAGTAGTCGAAGAAAATATTGGTCTTTTATGTGGGGCAGAAGAAGGTGGTGCCAGTAATGACCAATTTGAAGCTCGGGCAACACTTGAGAGTAATGCAAATACTGAAGAACCTATCGAGCCGCCTACTGAACTAACTCAAAATGCTGCTGAACCACCTATTGAGCTGCCTATTGAACAAACTCAAAATGTTGTTGAACCAACTCATAATTCTTCTGAACCAACTGTAAATGATGCTGATGGAGATGAATCACCAGACCATAATGTTAATGAAGATGGAGTGCAATCAGATGTTGAGAGTAGTGAATTAGAAGAAGATGTTCTTCTTGAAGAAGATGATTGAAATGTTTGTTGGAAACACGTTCTCAAAGCATTATACTATAACGTGTGTTCATATGTGTAGGTTTTGATGAATGACAAACAAGCGCAAATTGACATATGACGAAGCTCAAGTACAAGCGCACAATTGATATATATAACGAGATTCAAGCACAAGACCAAGTTTTATAGTTTTACATGAGTCGTTCTTAATTGTGATCTTGACCCGACAACTTGACTCATGACATGGCTTCTCTCGTAAAACTATTTTTTCAAAATCATGCATATTTAATTTAATGCTAAATGATTTTAAATCATGCATATTTACTTTAGTCAAAATGATTTTTAAACATGCCTCTTAAATCTGGACTAAGATAATCGATTATGTACTTATGATAATCGATTATGTTAAGCCAAGACTGCATGACAATCGATTGTGAACTAATGACAATCGATTGTGTTAAGGCAGTGAGCATCAGGTTTTTCAAACCTGCATGACAATCGATTGTGAACCTTATGACAATCGATTGTGATGAGGCAGTGTACATCAAAGTTTTTCAAAACTCAGAATAATCGATTGTGAAGTTAATGACAATCGATTGTGAAGAGACAGTGTCCATCAGATTTTTCAAAGTCACAAAATAATCGATTGTGAACATATGACAATCGATTGTGTTGAGGCAGCGTCTTCCAGACTTTTTCAAAGTTATTAAATAATCGATTGTGAGTATATAACAATCAATTGTCAAGAGGCAGTGTCTAAAATGATTTTCAAAGTCTGATAAATAATCGATTGTTAACATTGCACAATCGATTGTGAAGCTGACCGTTGTCGTAAAGTTTTCAAATACCGTCAGGTAATCGATTGTTGATTTTGTACAATCGATTGTTGAAATTAAAATCTGGAAAGGATTTTTTGAACGTTGCTGAATAATCGATTATTGATTTTGTGATTGTTTTACGTAAAATCTGGAAATGATTTTTTGAACGTTGCTAATAATCGATTGTTGATCTTGGATAATCGATTGTTACGCGTAAAATCTGGGATTGATTTTTGGAACGATTGGCAAACAATCGATTGTGGATTCTTGACAATCGATTGTCACACAGTAAAATCAGCAACTCTTAATTGGCAATTAGGCAACGGTAATGCCAAGTTTTTCAACTATAAATACAGCTTCATTTCAGTGTTTTAAACACAATAACACACAACAACTGATCATACAATTGCTATAAGCTTGCATACTCTATTGCTAATCATTTTATATTCATTACATAAGTTTTGAGAGCCATATTCTTGTCCAAAGTTGTTGTGATCTTGAGCTTACTTCTTTTACTCATATCTACTCATAAAGGAGTGTATTGTTTGAGTGTTTAGTGTTTTGTACACTTGAAGAGAATTGTGATTCTCTTGTTGTAAGGAACTTGTGTTTCCTTGGTCGAAGTCTTGGAGTGTTGTATCTCCGAGCAAGATTGTTGAGGCTTGTGTCCTCAGATTGTTAAGGTTGGTTGGGCACCCGTAAGCTTAACAGTGAAGTCTTGGAGTGTTGTATCTCCGAGCAAAGGTGTTAAGGCTTGTGTCCTTAAGTTGTAAAGGTTTGTTGAGCACCCGTAAGCTTGACAAGTTAGTGGAAAATCTCGAGAGAGTCTCTCGGGGACTGGACTAGCCACTTGTTGTGGTGAACCAGAATACATCGGTGCGTTTGTTCTTTATTGCATTTAATTTCCGCACTTATTTTTCCTGCAAGTTTTTAAATTTCGCAAGTTTACGCTAATTTTTATTATAACGCTATTCACCCCCCCTCTAGCGTTAAGCGTATTATCTAACAATTGGTATCAGAGCCCAACTCTCTAAAGACTTAACAATTTGAGAGAACCGTCCATGGCTTCTACTCGTGACTCTTTTGCAGGAATTGATGAAGGACAATGCTCCACACGACCACCTCTATTCAACGGTACAAACTATACGTACTGGAAGGAGAGGATGAAAATCTTCGTTCAAGCAAACAACTTTCATCTCTGGAAGGTGATAACGAAGGGAAATCAAATTCCAACCAAAAAGGCTGAAACCGAATGGGTTCCCAAGTTCGAAGAAGAATATGACGCGGATGATATCCAAAAGGTGCAAAATAATGCTAAAGCAATTAATTTATTATATTGTGCTGTAAATGCTGACGATTACAGGAAAATATCGTGTTGCACAACGGCGAAGGAAATGTGGGACAAGCTGGAAATTACGTACGAAGGTACGGACCAGGTAAGGGAAGCCAAAATTGATTTCCTAACCCATGCTTATGAATTATTTCACATGAAGGAAGGTGAAAATGTGGATGAAATGTTTGAACGATTTTCAATAATCGTAAATGATCTACATGCTCTCAAGAAGACATTCACGGATATAGAACTTGTTCGAAAAATTCTTAGAAGTCTCACTCCGGCATGGCGATCAAAGGCCGACGCGATTCAAGAGTCCATTGGCGTCTCAAATGTCACCATCGACGCATTAAGAGGTAATCTTAAGACTTATGAATCTACTATACTTAACCCTCTTGTTGATGATCAAAGGAGGCAAAGAATCGCTCTTAAGGCAAGCACAAGCCAACCTCAAGTTGATGAGGACGGAGACAACGAGTTTGGACTCGTTATCAAAAGATTTCAAAAGTTCATGCGAAAGGAGTATGAACGAAAGGGCAAAAAGTAAGGCGAACAAATAAAGTGCTATGAATGCGGTGAAACCGGGCACATCAAATCAAATTGTCCAAACATCAAAAAGGAGAAGAAACCTTTTTAAGAAGCAACGTGCATACATTTCTTGGGGAGGAGACTCCGGAGATGAGTCAAGCGAAGAAGACGAAGACGAAGCCGCAAACCTTTGTCTTATGGCTCAAGAAGACAAGCAAGATGAGGTATGTCAAATCTCTTCTAAAAACTTCTTTACTCTTGAAGAAATGCGAACTGCTTTTGATGAGCTATATACTGAATTTATTAAGGCTTCAAAAACTATCAAGAGCATAAAAGAAAAAGCTTCTCTAAAAGAAAAAGATTTTCAAAAACAGCTTTCTTTGAAAGAAAAGGATTTAGAAAAACTGGTTTTAGAAAAGGAGAAGCTGAAAGAGGAAAACAAGTTTTTCGGAAAAAGAAGCGCCGACAAGCCCGAAAGTTCTATTAAAAATTGTTCTTCTTGCATGCATCTCAAAAATGAGGTAGATATACTTAAAGGTACCTTAGATAAGTTTAATTCTTCTCACAAAAATTTGAATAAGGTCCTTGTTAATTTGAAATCAACCAAGCATGGCATAGGCTTTAAGAATGAGCCTAAAGAAAAGGTTGAAGCCAAACCCCAACCACCTAAGGCTCAACCTAGGATGAATAAAACAATGCTTATCCTAGACATAGCAATCCTAGAACAAATATGCATGCTAGACCAAATGTTGAACATTTTAGAAGACCTAGAAATGACTACCCTAGAAATGATGCATATTCTAGGCCAAACACTAGAAGGAGTTTTGAACCTTTTAGAACATCTAGACATGACCATTACTCTAGAAATGCTGCTCATTTTAGAACTAATAGTAGGAGAAATGGTTCTCATGAAATGCGCAATAGTCATAATGAAAATAGAGTAAATCATTTTCGTCCATCAAGTTACTATGAACCTAGAAGGATGCATAACCCCAACGTGACTTGTCATTACTGTAGACGCATTGGTCATATTGCTCCTGCATGTTTTACACGACATAGACATATCACTCAATCGCATCATTATAATATGCCTAACCCTCAAGGACCCAAAATGGCATGGGTACCTAAAACGCATTAATTTGTTTTGTAGGTATGTTTGAAGGGATCAATTGTACTATGGTACCTTGATAGTGGATGCTCCAAGCACATGACGTGAGACGAATCCAAATTCCTTCAACTAGAACACAAACAAGGAGGAAGTGTGATTTTTGGGGATAACAATAAAGGAAAGATTATTGGCATCGGATCGGTCGGTAAGGATGAAAATTCCTCTATTAAGCATATATTACTTGTTAAAGGTTTAAAGCATAATCTCTTGGGCATAAGTCAATTATGTGACAAGGGAAATCTTGCCTTATTTGATTCGGATGAATGCTTAGTATTGAGACGTAGCGATTTCAAAATTATCCTTTGTGGTTTTAGAGTGGATAATATTTATATGGTTGATCTTGCTAATTCCTCACCCAAATATGTGAATTGCTTTATGAGCAAAGAGGATGATACTTGGCTATGGCATCATAGAGTAGCACATATAAACATGCATCTTTTGAACAAATTGATTTCACAAAACTTAGTTATTAGTCTTCCCAATTTGAAATTTGAAAATGACTCTATTTGTGATTCTTGTCAAAAAGGGAAGCAAACAAAAGCATCTTTCAAATTGAAAAACATTGTTTCAACTACTAGACCATTGCAATTGCTTCACATGGATTTATTTGGACCATCTCGCATTGAAAGTCTAGGAAGAAATCGTTATGCCTTTGTTATTGTTGATGATTATTCCAGATTTACTTGGACTTTATTTCTTGCCCATAAAAGTGATGCTTTTCAAAATTTTAAATATTTCCTTAAACGTGTTCAGAACGAAAAGGAAACAACCGTCACTTCAATTAGAAGTGATCATGGGGGAGAGTTTGATCACAATCTCTTTGCGGACTTTTGTGACGAACTCGGTATCGAGCATACCTTTTCCGCTCCACGAACACCACAACAAAATGGGGTGGTGGAAAGGAAAAATAGGAGTCTCGAAGAGATGGCTAGAACCATGCTCGAAGAGGCTAAGATTCCCAAACATTTTTGGGCGGATGCCGTGAGTACCGCATGCTACATCTTAAATAGAGTAGTCATAAGGCCAATACTCATGAAGACCCCTTTTGAACTCTACAAGGGAAGGAAACCAAATATCTCCCATTTTAGAGTATTCGGTTGTAAAGTTTTTATTCATAACAATGGAAAAGATCAATTGGGAAAATTTGATGCTAAGTCCGATGAGGGAATTTTCATTGGTTACTCTTCACGTAGCAAAGCATATAGGGTTTTTAATAAAAGAACCGAAACTGTGGAGGAATCCCCTCATGTTGTATTTTCCGAAAATAATGCTCGCTTGGCGAGAAAGGATTCCGATTTTGATCTTGCAGGTATTTTAGATAGCTTGAAAGACAAAATACAAGAGGAAACGCCTAAGGAAAATAAAGATGAAATCTTGGAACAACCAACGGAGGAAGCGCCACAATTGGAGAATGAAACGAAAACACCTAACGAGTGGAGGACAATCAAAGATCATCCACTCGAACAGGTAATTGGCGACGTCGGAGAAAAGGTAAGTACTCGAAACTCCCTTAAAATCACCTTAGGTCATACAGCTTTTGTTTCTCAAATTGAACCAACAACCATCTCCGAAGCAATTGGGGATGAGTTTTGGACCTTGGCAATGCAAGAGGAGCTTAACCAATTCAAACGGAATGACGTTTGGGATTTGGTGCCAAGACCCGAAAATCATACCATAATTGGTACGAAATGGGTTTTTCGAAACAAACTAGATGAAAATGGTGTAATCACTAGAAACAAAGCTAGGCTTGTAGCAAAAGGCTATAATCAAGAAGAGGGTATTGACTATGAAGAAACATATGCTCCCGTAGCTAGATTAGAAGCTATTCGTCTATTACTCGCATTTGCCTCTTCTATGAATTTCAATTTATATCAAATGGATGTGAAAAGTGCTTTTCTAAATGGTGTTATTCAAGAAGAAGTTTATGTTGAACAACCCCCCGGTTTTGAAGATTTTAAATCTCCCGATCACGTTTTCAAACTCAAAAAGGCTCTTTATGGTTTAAAACAAGCTCCCCGAGCTTGGTATGAAAGATTGAGTAAATTTCTATTGGAAAATGATTTCGTTAGGGGGAAAGTTGACACCACCCTTTTTGTTAAGCATAAAAACAATGATATTTTATTAGTTCAAGTATATGTGGATGATATCATATTTGGTGCTACTAACAATGTCTTACGCAAGGAATTTTCCGACTTAATGACAAGCGAATTTGAGATGTCTATGATGGGTGAGTTAACATTCTTTTTGGGATTACAAGTAAAGCAAATGAAAGAAGGTACGTTCATTTGCCAAGCCAAATATTGCAAAGAATTGCTGAAACGATTTGAAATGAACAATGCAAAAGCAATGGCGACTCCCATGAGCACATCCAATCATCTAGACAAAGATGAGAAAGGTAAGGAAGTCGACACTAAGAAGTATCGAGGTATGATTGGCTCTCTTCTTTGTCTTACTGCTAGTCGTCCGAACATCATGTTTAACGTGTGCTTATGCGCCCGTTATCAATCGTGTCCGAAGGAGTCTCACCTTACTGCGGTAAAACGGATTTTGAAGTACCTCATTGGTACTACAAATGTGGGTCTATGGTACCCCAAAGGTTCTTCATGCCAACTCGTTGGCTATTCCGACTCCGATTTTGCTGGATGCAAATTGGACCGTAAGAGCACTAGCGGCACTTGCCATCTGCTCGGTAGCTCTCTCGTTTCTTGGTTTAGCAAGAAACAAGTAAGTGTTGCATTGTCCACAACCGAGGCTGAATATGTAGCCGCGGGGAGTTGTTGCGCTCAAATCCTTTGGATGAAACAACAACTCTTGGACTATGGCCTTAGTCTTAATCATATCCCTCTTAGATGTGATAATACTAGTGCCATATGCTTGACAAAGAACCCCGTTCTTCATTCGCGAACAAAACACATTGAAATTAGACATCATTTTATAAGAGATCATGTTCTCAAGGGCGATGTCGAAATCGAATTTGTTGAAACCAAAGATCAATTGGCCGACATCTTTACAAAGCCCTTAGAGAAAGAGTCCTTCTTCCGAATCGTAGTGAACTCGGGATTCTTGACTCCACGTTGATCTAAGTCATGCATTGCATCTTTTTATTTTACATGATTTCTATCTTGAGCGTCGGAGACGTCTAATGAATTTTTGCAGGTATCGCCCTAAAGGTAGGGGGAATTATAAAGCATGACGCGCAATAATCAAGTCTTCTTCAGAAAAATTGGTTTCTGTCGTCTAATAATCGATTATCTTGTATCAATAATCGATTGTACTACTATTACTTGAGTTATTGTACTCTCTTTAAGTAATCACGTCTCTTTCCAACAAATAAACAAGCTTTATTTACATATTTGGCATCTTATTACATTTTTTTTGCTAATGGCAAAAGGTGGAAGATAACGGGTATTCACTCTCAATTCTTATTAACGGGTATGCACTCTCAATTCTTATTAATTGAGGGGGAATTCATATATTGAGGGGGAACTAATTTTGCATACTTGTTGCATATATTTACTTATCTTAAATCGTCATTATGAATTGTCTAATTTGCATATCCCGCTTAAAGTTTGCCATTATCAAAAAGGGGGAAATTGTTGGAAACACGTTCTCAAAGCATTATACTAAAACGTGTGTTCATATGTGTAGGTTTTGATGAATGACAAACAAGCGCAAATTGACATATGACGAAGCTCAAGTACAAGCGCACAATTGATATATATAACGAGATTCAAGCACAAGACCAAGTTTTATAGTTTTACATGAGTCGTTCTTAATTGTGATCTTGACCCGACAACTTGACTTATGACATGGCTTCTCTCGTAAAACTATTTTTACAAAATCATGCATATTTAATTTAATGCTAAATGATTTTAAATCATGCATATTTACTTTAGTCAAAATGATTTTTAAACATGCCTCTTAAATCTGGACTAAGATAATCGATTATGTACTTATGATAATCGATTATGTTAAGCCAAGACTGCATGACAATCGATTGTGAACTAATGACAATCGATTGTGTTAAGGCAGTGAGCATCAGGTTTTTCAAACCTGCATGACAATCGATTGTGAACCTTATGACAATCGATTGTGATGAGGTAGTGTACTTCAAAGTTTTTCAAAACTCAGAATAATCGATTGTGAAGTTAATGACAATCGATTGTGAAGAGACAGTGTCCATCAGATTTTTCAAAGTCACAAAATAATCGATTGTGAACATATGACAATCGATTGTGTTGAGGCAGTGTCTTCCAGACTTTTTCAAAGTTATTAAATAATCGATTGTGAGTATATAACAATCAATTGTCAAGAGGCAGTGTCTAAAATGATTTTCAAAGTCTGATAAATAATCGATTGTTAACATTGCACAATCGATTGTGAAGCTGACCGTTGTCGTAAAGTTTTCAAATACCGTCAGGTAATCGATTGTTGATTTTGTACAATCGATTGTTGAAATTAAAATCTGGAAAGGATTTTTTGAACGTTGCTGAATAATCGATTATTGATTTTGTGATTGTTTTACGTAAAATCTGGAGATGATTTTTTGAACGTTGCTAATAATCGATTGTTGATCTTGGATAATCGATTGTTACGCGTAAAATCTGGGATTGATTTTTGGAACGATTGGCAAACAATCGATTGTGGATTCTTGACAATCGATTGTCACACAGTAAAATCATCAACTCTTAATTGGCAATTAGGCAACGGTAATGCAAAGTTTTTCAACTATAAATACAGCTTCATTTCAGTGTTTTAAACACAATAACACACAACAACTGATCATACAATTGCTATAAGCTTGCATACTCTATTGCTAATCATTTTATATTCATTACATAAGTTTTGAGAGCCATATTCTTGTCCAAAGTTGTTGTGATCTTGAGCTTACTTCTTTTACTCATATCTACTCATAAAGGAGTGTATTGTTTGAGTGTTTAGTGTTTTGTACACTTGAAGAGAATTGTGATTCTCTTGTTGTAAGGAACTTGTGTTTCCTTGGTCGAAGTCTTGGAGTGTTGTATCTCCGAGCAAGATTGTTGAGGCTTGTGTCCTCAGATTGTAAAGGTTGGTTAGGCACCCGTAAGCTTAACAGTGAAGTCTTGGAGTGTTGTATCTCCGAGCAAAGGTGTTAAGGCTTGTGTCCTTAAGTTGTAAAGGTTTGTTGAGCACCCGTAAGCTTGACAAGTTAGTGGAAAATCTCGAGAGAGTCTCTCGGGGACTGGACTAGCCACTTGTTGTGGTGAACCAGAATACATCGGTGCGTTTGTTCTTTATTGCATTTAATTTTCGCACTTATTTTTCCTGCAAGTTTTTAAATTCCGCAAGTTTACGCTAATTTTTATTATAACGCTATTCACCCCCCCCCCCCTCTAGCGTTAAGCGTATTATCTAACAGCGTTGATGATGAATTGAGATCTTTAAAGGTTGAAAGGAGGAGCAAGAGGGTGGGTAAGCAGAGGAAAAAATAATTACCACAGATGAGATGCCACTAGGACAAGCAGAAATTGACAGAGGATTTGAGGATATTGGAAGAAATAAGACTTCAAGATATGTAGGTAAATTAGGTGGTGATGAACAGTTTGTTGATAGTTCATAGACTGATAGTGAAGAGAAGAGTTAGATCCTGAAGCTATTCCTGGTGTTGATATACCAACAAGAAGGAGGAGTACAAAAGTCAGGTATGATCCTGATTGTGAAGTTGCTATATTTGAACTTGGCATGCTGAAAATAGAGCACAAAAAAGGTCCAAAAATGTTAGATTTGGCATCTACACAGCTTCAAGTTGAACTCAAATACTATATGTATATACTAATACATATTTCATCTATAACATGACTTAGAAATAACATACTGATTGTGGTTTATTATTTGGCAAAATTCAGCCCTGAACATCAAGCCAATGAGTTATTGCAAGTGGTTCAACTTAGAAGAGTGCAACTCTAACAAGAATTGACCTTGGTTTTAAGTTTAGAGGCTTGAGGTGGAAGGGTCAAGATGCTATCACAACTTTCTACTTGCAACAGATGAAGGCAAACTTCAGCAAGAAGTAGTATCTTAGGAAGTAATTTTGTCTATATGTTATGTAGCAACAACCTATTATATTTTGGGATCTAGTTTTTGAAAGAGCTAAACTTTAATGGTTGTATTCAGTCGCGTAATGTCACTGTTCTATTTTGGATATGTGTTATGTAGCTGTAACTTCAGCCTTATTTTGTTTTTTCTGGCAGAATAGTTACTCTATATAGCAGCAATTTCAGTCTATATAGCAATAATTTCAGTCTATATGTTCTGAATTTTGAAACTGTATCTTATGGTTCCATGCCTTGTACAGAAGTTGTAAATTATAGCACTTTTAAATTTCAGCAGCTGTATATTACAACAACAGATTCAAAATTTAGAAGTTTATAACAAAATTCAGCTGAATATTATAACAACATTTATAAACAGATGTTTAAAGGAACATCACCAACATTACATATTAATCAACTACACCTACCAACCAACAATACCTACAAAACCAACAACACCTACAACAACTAAAGTATATCAGTCATGTAGTTTCCATAAAACAACCAATATTGCAATAACAATCGTCAAAGCGATTTGTCTTCTTTTTGCTCGAACTCTCTCCTCTTCAAAAGTTTTGGCTCTCTTAAACAAACCGAAAATTACATTCTTCACGTGAGTAGGCATCTCATCGTCATACCAACAGAAATAATCACATCCACCTATTTTCTACAAATATCACAAAACACTTTTAATCAATTTTTATCAAAAAAAATAATTCATAAAATAAAATTAACAAATTATGAACAAACAATTTACCTTTCCGATTTTGCAAGCAAAAAACCTATGACCGAGGTTTAATTGGGTCCAACCAGTATTCAACTTTGGAGAAATACTACACTTACAGGTTTGAGAGGCAACACAAACTGACATTGAAGAGTTCGTCGATTCCGATAACTTTGACATTCATAAACACGGCAACAAGAAAAATGAGAGGAAGAAAAGAAGAGAAGAGAAGAGAAGAAATTAATTGATACCAAGAAGAGAATACAAACAAGAGACAGAAGAGAAGAAAAGCAAAAAAAAATAATTGACAAGAATTGAAGGAGAATTGATGGAGAAATCTGAGAAGAAGAGAATCAAACTAACAGGGTTTTTAAGAATTGGAAAAGGGATTAGGGTTTAAATAATAATTGACAATGGATGTTACCGTCATTTGTATAATTGGGAAAGGAAAAATTTGCAATTTTCAGCCTTCACGCGCCTAAATAGGTTTGAAGTCACGCTATATGCCACCAACAAAAAATGTATCTAATTGGTATGAGAATTGCCTAAGAAATATGTCTAAGTGAAAGAAGTCCTAGTTTAAGTGTCTAAGTGAAAGATCGTACGAACTTTAGGTGTCTCCATATATATTTCACAAAAAAATTAATTCCAGAATGTGCTCTACCATTAAAGAAGAGAAGATATTTGCGTCGTCTCTCTTTAAACCTTTCTTTGTTTATGACAGTGGCTCCAAAAATGTTTAAGCCTCTGCCCCCTCCCTTTTTTTTGTGTGTTTATTTTCAGAAGGGAGAAGCCATAGCCTATATATCCACCAACGGCGGTGGGTGACAAAGAGCTGGTCGAAAATAATTGTGACAAGAGAATTGATTCCCCTCTGATACATCTGGAGTAAAACCTTTTTTTTCTTTTTGGTTTTTGATCAGTTTTAAAAACTGATTTAAAGAGATACCAAATTATTTGGTGACCGGATATTTGGTCTTTTCTTTATCTGGTTTATAAATTGATTTCTATACTTACAAAAATAAATACCAGATTAAGAACTACAATGAAAACTGATTCAAAACTAAGCCTGTCAACCGGTCCGGGTTGACTCGGGACCGAACCGGCCCGGTATAAACCGGGACCGGACCGGACCGGTTCTTAAGGGGTGGGCTGGGCTGGATTGGGGGGGGGGGAGGGGTTAGAACGGTTAGGATTGTAGGATTAAGACCCGTGACCGGACCGGCCCGGTAAGCAAAAAAGTGCTTGAACCGGTCGACCCGGACCGGGACCGGACCGGTACAACGGTCAAAAAAATTTTAAAAAAAAAAAATTCTGAGCATGGGCCCCACAGGACCGTTGGCAACGGTCCAGAACCGTTGGCAACGGTCCAGAACCGTTGGCCAACGGGAGTATTTTCAGAAATGGCCACTTTTTTGTTTTTTTTTTGTATTTATTAAATTACATTATTAACCCTTCTTAAAATCTATAAATACCCTCCCCTCTTCTTCATTTCCTCACTCAAAACTATCAATCTCTCTCTCAATTCTCAAATTATCAATCACTCTCTTCTCTTCAATTTTCAAGAATTCATATTCTAATTTTATAATTTTATTGTCTTTGTTTTCCCAAATTTAATTTATCGTAATTTCTCATTCGGAAATCGGAATTCTAAGCTTGAAGTTCAAGTGTTCAACATTGAAATACTTGCTTGACGTTTGTTCGTGGTAACACCGGATTTGCGTAATCAAGTGCTCAATTTATTGTCAAATTCGGTGCACTCTTTCCAACTCTTTCTCTTATTTAATATTTTAATTGCATATTTAATTTAAGCTATATTTTCATTTTTACAATATGTTTAATGATGCTAGTCCTGTAGCTTTTGGTAGTAATAGTAATGACCCGACTTCTAATCGTAAAAGAAGAAGTCTGGTATGGAATTCTTTTGAAATAATAGAAGGTACTAATAGTGTTAAGTGCAAATTTTGTAACGAAACTTTTCAATATTTGACCGAAGGAAATTTAGGAGGGACTGGACCATTTGCAAGACATATGAGAGCTGTCCATCCTATAGAATGGGTCAATAATGATGCTAATCCTGTAGCTTCTGGTAGTACTAGTAATAATGATCACCCGACTTCTAATCGTAAAAGAAGAAGTCGGGTATGGAATTTTTTTGAAATAATAGAAGGTACTAATAGTATTAAGTGCAAAATTTGTAACGAAACTTTTTAACATTTGACCGAAGGAAATTTAGGAGGGACTGGACCATTTACAAGACATATGAGAGCTGTCCATCCTATAGAATGGGTCAATAATTATGGGAAGCAATGATTTGTAAGTTTTAGACTTTTAGTATGTTTGACTGTTTGTACTTTGTTTCAGAGATTGGATTAGATAGATCGGAACGAAGAAATCAGGAAAGGAAGATGTTCACACTTCACAGTTCATACTTCATAGCCCAGAAGACGAAGAACTTTAACTTGGAGATATTGATTATGATGAAGATGAAGTGATGAACTGATGAAGTGATGCAAAACATTTGAAATTACGACTTCACTATAAAAAATGTAAACATTTCATTATCTACTTATTAATTTGAAATTGAGAAATAAAGTAGCACTTGCAATAAGTGCAATTTTTTCGCCATCTTTTGTTGTTTTCAGTCAATTATTACAAAGTATTAATATAACTTAATATTTATACATAATTCTAAAAAAAAATAGAAAATAACGAAACCCGGCCCTGCCCGGACCATTACAACCCGTAACCCGTACGGTTCAATCTTAACCCCTAACAACCCAGCCCGGTTAAACCCGGCACTGTTTGGACCCGGCCCGGCCCGGACCGGTAACCGGACGGGTCGAAAAAAAATCGACCCGGACCGGACCGGTGGAACCGGTTGACAGGCTTGTTCAAAACTTAATCTTAAATCAGTGTGTAAACAGAATATTATCAATTCCCAATTGCACAACGAACATTGAAAAATTACAAAATCACAGTTCTAGACTTACAGAAAATCACAACAGTTTTATAACTTGTTCGGACCAAAAAACTAGCCTATGGCTCTAATACCAATGAAATTTTTTTGTTAATCTAAATACATTAGATAGCGCGTAAATTGTAAAACAAGAACTTACTTGTTCTTCGCGAAGCGAAAGTAAAAACGGATTAACCGTGACTGGAATTACTGGTCGGCGATGATTGTTACGGTACGTTGGAGCAACCCCCAATTCCACAGTCTAAACCCTAGTTTGATTCAGAGAGAGAAAGAGCATAAAGAAAAATATAGCAGTGAGTCTGTTTTAATGTACACACTAAGTGTACTTATATAGGGAATATTAGGATTAACTAATAACCTTATTGAACCTTAAAGCACCCCTTATGGATGGACCCAATTTTTCTGCACATCTTAAAGATCACAAGACGCTATTTATTTGCACATTCATGAAAACAAAATAGGAAAATAGGTAGATTGTTTTAGACTAAGGTTGATATAAAGAAAAGAAATAATTATCCAAGATTATAAAATAAAAAATAAATAAATAACCTTTTTGTCCCTTTTTCGCTACATAGTTAGTAGGAGCGCAAAAAAAGTTTGAACTGCATGGTACGTTTAATTCGCGCTTGTGGTAAGAGTCCTCTATTGTTTGTTTCAGGAAATTAATTGAATTTTATATCTTCCATTGGACCTGGATAAAGCTCATGAAGAGTTATAAAAAGAGATTTCTCAAATTTCATTTTCATCTGATACCCAAACAACTGAACGCTCTATAAAATAGTGCATATCATAAAATGAGTTTGTCCCTTAAAATCTGACAGTGACGTACTGGATTGTCCTCGTGAAAAGTGGAAAATTTTTATGTTCTAATCACCTTCCAAAATTGAGAAAATATAAGCTCTCAAGGTGGATAATCTTGAAGTTTTATCTTTACTTGTTCTATAGGCAGAATTTCAAGTTTAACGAGTATTGTTCCTTGCTTGCCTTATGGGCAACACTTTCACCTTGAAGTCTTTCGCATGAGGCGAATGTGGGTCAAAAGTTAAAGACCGCTCCCAAAAAGTGTCATATTTTTGCAATGTTTTGGCACATAAATGGGTAGCCAATTCCGAAAAAAATGAACAAGACCAATACATCTACTGGTCGGGCTTATAGGACCTCAACTGGGCCTAGTTCTTCTGGTCCAAAACAAAACTTGGCCCAACAGTCCACATCTCCCATCGAATTCAAGTCCTCTACCAGAATTTTCAAAAGAAACCATTGAATCACATAGCTTCTTCGGCTACGAATAACAAGCCACTTGGTGAAATTTCTTCTTCATCACTAAATTGGAAATAAAGGATTCTTATACCGACTCTACTAGCAGTTAATTGGCAACTCCCTGGTTTCAATCATAAACCTTGTAGGAGTATTACATTAGTTGAATTTAAAATTACAGAATAGTTTACAAAAGGCCTGCTTGAGTTTTAAGTGGCCAGAATTACTCTCATTTATATTAAGATACAAGAAACTATCAATGAAACTAACTACAACATATGCATACAATACTACTACTACTACAACAAAAACAACAGTCCAGTATAATCCCACTTAGTTGGGTCTGGGGAGGGTAGTATGTACGCAGACCTTACCCCTATCCTTGGTTAGAGAAGTTGTTTCCAAATAGACCCCCGACATCCTTCCCTCCAAGAACTTCCCACCTTGCTCTTTGGGAGACTCGAACTCACAACCTCTCGGTTGGAAGTGGGGGTTGCCTACCATCAGAGCAACCCCTCTTGTCCCCATATGCATACAATACTAATTATAATAATATCCTTGTCACCCTCCCTCAATCTGAAGGTGAGGAACGAACATGAAGATTGGACATAAACTCCTTGAATTTTGCAGCAGAGACAGCTTTAGTAAAGACATCTGCAAGTTGTTGCGAAGTTGGAACATAAGAAACAGTAAGGTCACTTTGATTAATCTTCCATCGAATCAAATGATAGTCCAAAGCGACATGTTTTGATCTGGAGTGAAATACTGGATTATGCGCCAGATGTATGGCACCAATATTATCACATTTTGCAAGAATAGGAGTACACAGATAAATACCAAAGTCATGTAAGATAATTGTATCCATGTAGCTTCAGCAGTTGCAACTATTCCTGTAATTAGGCTATGTCATGTAAATAGGCCACATATGTAAAGGGGTCATTTGATATAAGGGGTCAGGGGTCGTTTGTCTGGACCGAGGCACTCATTTTTTATCAGAGATATTTTACAGTCTCTTCTTCGAGACTCTTCGATCCTCTCCCTTCTCTCTACTTTCTCTCTCTAAAATTCCTCCGATATTCTGTATGTTTTCATGATATTCAGCTTCTATGCTGGAGCGGGAAACAATCGGTTGTTTC
This sequence comes from Nicotiana benthamiana, assembly GCA_034376525.1. NCBI lineage: Eukaryota > Viridiplantae > Streptophyta > Magnoliopsida > Solanales > Solanaceae > Nicotiana > Nicotiana benthamiana. The sequence goes on along the minus strand of CM067338.1, from coordinate 9,511,400 downwards.
TTTGTAGACCAAGAGATCAAGTTATTCCCAAGAAAGATGCAAAAGCCAGATGTTGATCGATGAGTTGCTGCACAACCTGCCCAGTCCGAATCTGAAAAAATTGTTAGAGAGATAGAGGACTGTTTGTAGAGCTGCAAGCCATGAGAATGTGTTTCTTTAAGAAAATGAAAATTCCGCTTAACAGCTTGAAGATGAACTAGCTGAGGTTGATGGAGAAATTGTGAATCCATGTTCACAGCAATTTGTATATCCGACCGTGTAAATGATAAGTATTGAAGGCTACCTACCATTTGGCGATATAGAGAAGGTTCATCAAGAAGTGGTGTAGCATCAGAATACCATTCAATTGTGTTGTAAAGAGGAGTTTGTACATGTTTAACTTCTGCCAAATCAAACTTATGCAAAAGATCCAATATATACTTCCTTTGCGACAAAAGAACCACATCATTATTATGAACTATCTCCACGCCAAGAGAAATAGCGAAGGGAGCCAAAATCTTCCATTGTGAATTCAAATTTCATGGATGTTATAAATTAAGAAACAAAAATCTTGGATGACCAAAAGCAATGTCATCAACATAAACGAGTAGAATCAAATAGCACTCTCTATGCAAAAGATGAACATGCTATGATCTGAGATAGATTGTGCAAAACCAAGGTCTAAAAGATAAGTCGCACGTCGAGTAAACCACGCCCTAGGTGATTGTTTCAACCCATAAAGTGCACGTCTTAACTTCCAAATATGGTTTGGATAATCAGGATGTTCAAAACCTCTGGGTTGGCGCATATAAACAACTTCATTTAACTCATCATGTAAAAAGGCGTTTGAGACATCCAGTTGATGCATACACCAATTATTAAGAAGAGCTAAAGATAGCACTAGACGGACAATACTCATTTTGATCACACAGGCAAAGGCATTTGTATACTCTAAGCCTGGTTGTTGAGAAAATCCTTGTGTGACCAAACGAGCTTTGAAGCGGTCTATAGAACCATTAGCACCAAACTTAATCCGATATACCCATTTATTCCCTACAATGTTCACATCGGGAGGTGGAGGAACTAATATCCAAGTATGGTTTTGTAGGAGAGCGTTAAACTCTTCACTCATTGCCTTAAACCACCTCGGGTACTTTCCATCTTGTGTGAAGGAAGTTGCTTCAGAAGGTGTACTAGAAAGAGAGACAATAAGTGAGGAAAGAACACGTGGTTTTAGAGACCCTGTCATAGAACGAGTAATCATGACATGTGAACGAGTACCTGACTGTTCGGAAGCTAATAGTTGAGAGTAATTAGAATTATTAGGAGATAAGGATTGTACAATTTGATTAGAGGTAGAAACATTGTTGAAAATAAAATTAAAATAAACTTGATTTTGTAATAATTATTTGGGCTTAAGAAATTATCAAAAATAAAGAGCCAAATTAGCCTATTTTCTAGAATGTGAGCCCATTTGGCCCATGTTCTAGAAATGTGCTCTAGAAATATCTTTAGAATAGTAGAATGATATAGATAAGTATGGAGCGATCTAGAGAGTGGATATTTTTGTAGAATTGTGTAGAAGGTGATTTGTAGCCATTAGATTAAAGTTGTGTAGGATAAATCTTGGTCATTGATTGAGGAAGTGGCCAAGTATAAATAGGTGTAGGATTGCTCATTTTGTATTAAGCCAAAAAAAAATCAAAAACAAGTTTGAGTAATAAAAGTTTCTCTTCTCCAAAATCTTTCTACTCTTCCAAAATTCCCTTAGCCTAAAAACCTCCCTCCAAATATTAATAGCAATCCTCTTCCAACAAACATGTATATTTGAAGTCGGTTGCAAAGATGTAAGAGTAGACGGTGTTATTGTAGAAAGAGGTTGCTTGTTTTGTGGAGATATGGAAGGAGATTGAAGGGGAGTTGAAGGATTTGAATTATGATTAGAATTTTGTGGAGATAATTTTGATGGTGTTAAATATGAAAGAGTTGAAGAGCGCGCAACATGTGTAGGAAGTTGAGAAAATTTATCACTATTTGAACGTGAGAAAGAGAGAGTCCTAGGAGAAGTTATAGACATGTTTTGAGGAGTTAAAGAGATAGAGGGGGAAGAAGTAATATGTGATGTGGAGATGAAATCAAAATTAGAGATAGCAGTTGGTAAACCACACGATTTATGCAAACTAATAGGAGAAAAAGTAGGAGAAGGTGGCGTGGCTTTTGGTGATGAAGAAAAATAAAGATTTGAAATTGTAGGAGAGGTTCCTGGAAACATAGAAACATAGGGAAACAAAGATTCTATAAAATTTAGATGACGCGAAATAATTATCCGATTAGTGGATGGATCCAAACATTTGAACCCCTTGTGTTGAGGAGATAGTCCAAGAAGTAAGCAAGGTGTAGTACGAGGCTGAAACTTGTGAGCAAAAGAATGTGCAACATAAGGGTAGCACAAACACCCAAATACCATAATTAAATTATAAGCTGATGGTTTCCCACACAATTTTTCATAAGGAGAAATAATTGAGAACATGAAGAGGAGTGATATTAATTAAATGAACCCCAAAAAGAGAGGCATCCGCCCAAAAAGAAAAAGGCATTGAAGCTTGAAAAAGAAGACATCATATCAGATTATTAACACGTCGATGCTTTCTTTTAGCACGACCATTTTGAGCGGAGGTATATGGACAAGTGAAGCGATGAATAATTCCGTGCTCACTAAAAAAAGAACAAAAAAGAGAACTGTTATACTCTCTGCCACCATCGGATTGAATATATGCAATAGATGAATTGAAAATATTTCAGACCATTTTATAGAATTCTTTGAATTTATCAAACACCTCTGACTTGTTCCGCATTAAATAAATCCAAGAGTACTTTGTGTAGTAATCAAGAAATAAAACATAATAACGAAAACCAGAATTTGAACTAAACGGAGCTTGCCACACATCTGAATGAATTAAAACAAAAAGGAGAGTGTGCAATATAATGAGAGGAATGAAATTGCAAATTAGATTGTTTGCCCAGGTGACAAATATTACAACCAGAAGTTTCAAAATATGAATTACATGGAATAAAAATCCTACGAACTAAAGCTGCTAGAGAACGTTGCCCCAGATGGCCTAAACATTGGTGCCAAAGAAAGGAAGGCGAGACAACACTTGAAATAGCAACATGAGAGGAGCGACGGGAGAGTGTGTGAACTGGATAAAGAGAGCCATCATTCTCACAATGGAGTAACACTTTGTTCTTGTCCTTAGCAGAAAAACTAGAGTCAGTGAACTCAATGAGACAATTTTTGTTATCCGCACATAAACGCTGAACTGACATTAGATTCTTTTGTAGAGAGGGAACATATAAAACTTCTTTAATTGAAGAGGCTTCGAAGACGTAATAATAGATGAAGAACCAATAGATAAAATGGGGAGAAGATTACCATTTCCAACCATCACCTGTGACGAACCAGTATAAACAGTGGGATATGATTCCAAAGATTGATTGTTCGTCATATGTGTAGAAGCACCAGAATCAGGATACCATACAGAAGGTTGGAGTTCCTCCAAATTCATAGCAGAAAATGATTTTGGTAGTGAATTAGGAACATAAGAATGATTAAACGGTTCCTACACTCGAGAGCAATGTGATTAAAGTGAAAACAAATTTGACATTGTTTAGTCGATGTGAAAGGAGTGTAAGATATATGGATTTATATCTAGATATATGGACTTATATCTACATACATATGAACAATATATGGATAAATTATATGTTATGTGCTATCTTTTGGTTTGGCCTAAATAAGTGGTCTTATGGACATTATGTTAAGGGGGCCAATGTATTGTCATACCAAAGTGTAGGACTAATGTGTAGATACCCAAAAGGGTAACCTTAGTTAATGATGGGCTAACTAAGGTTACATATGTAACCATGGTTACATGCTTGTGACCCTTGAGTTATGTAACTCTTGCAAGACTCTTGAGTTATGTAACTCTTGTATTATAAAGTGGGGGTTATGGTTCCCACTTTAGTGCAAGACAAGCTCTTCTTCCTCCCATTGAATTAAGAACAAACAATCCATTGTCTTGCAAATATTGTGGAAAACCATATCTCATTTTGATTATTGTCATAACCTTGTTATTGTCAACAATTCACTTGTTGTTCTAAGTCTTGTGAAGCATTATATTGGTGATATACAACTTCAAGGAATCTTGAAGAAAGGATCAAGAAGATCACAAGAACATAAGGACAATCATCAAGGAGGTTTATCAAATTCCACATATGGATTCAGGTTAGCTTCCGCTCATGTAGTTTAAATCCAAATTATTCGACTTGAAGGTTATTGTCTTTAGTAGGAATCATAATCCTAACAATTGGTATCAGAGCCACCCTTCATTTTGGATAATTTGGATGTTCATAAGATTCATGTTATGTTAGGATTCATGTTTTAGTTTTGTCAGAATTTTGTTTATGAAATTCTACCATGAAATAGCATGATCTTATGAATGTTATGTTTTGATTTGATGTTTTAATATGATGTTAAAACATTGTAAATAGCATGATTTTAGTAGGTTAACAACATGTTTTTTATGTTTAAGATTCATGTTGAAAATCATGTGTTATTCAGAAAAAAAAATTTTGGTCACTGCCTTCAGATAATCGATTGTTGCCTTACACAATCGATTGTCTATGACTTTTAGTATTCTGGCAGTTTTTTTGGAACACCTGACAATCGATTGTCAGGTTCTGACAATCGATTGTCATGATCCAGTGAGTTGAAATGTTTTAAATTATACCATACAATCGATTGTCTGGTTCTGACAATCGATTGTCATGGTCCAGTAACTTAAAATTTTTTCATAAAACCAAAACAATCGATTGTGTTGGTCCAGTAACTTAAAATTTTTTCATAAAACCAAAACAATCGATTGTTTGGTTTTGACAATCGATTGTGTTGGTCCAGAGACTTAATATTTTTTATAAAAACCAAAACAATCGATTGTCTGGTTTTGACAATCGATTGTGTTGGTCCAATAGATGAAATTTTTTTTTTACGCCAAAGATAATCGATTGTCTATTGCTTACAATCGATTGTTTTTGTCCAGTAAGGTTAAAAAAAAACGTTTCAACTCTCTAAAGTTTCAGTGAATGTTAATTGTTTTAAAGTCTATCAATTCTTATAATATATAGAATTGTCCTATTCAGTACACAACAATTAATATTCAAGTATTACATATCAAAATATGTAACACATTAAGTTGAGATTCATAAAATGGCTTAAGGAACTAAAGTTTATAGCATCTAATATTTTAGTTCTTCAATTGAAGCATTATGTTGCCAAAGTAACCTCTATTGTGTAGATTGATTAATTTTAAAATATAAGATGACTGTGGATGTTAGTCTTCCATGCGTTTAACACCGGCCCAAAGGAAGGTGTTATTTGGCAGGAATTCGAACATGCTTGTGGTGGTAAATATGAGACGATTATTTGATTTTCCATGTGAATATTAAATCGGCCCAAAGGAAGGTTTAATATTTGACAGGAGTTTATTGTCTATATTTGATCACTACACCAAGATTACCACTTACAAGTTGGTTTTCTGTCCAAAGACTAAAACCAATGTTGTGCTAGGTATCTTGTAATGGGAAATGCCTAACTTTGAATCTATAAAGTTAAAATTCAAGTAATTGTAAGCATGTGTTTAGTAATCCTTTTGTTCTATTTTCAGTAAATTCTTCTGCTTCTACGATCTCTGCCAATATCAATAGCATCCCTGTGCTTAACGGCACAAACTTTAAGGAATGGAAAGAGAATGTAATGATCGTTCTCGGTTGCATGGATCTTGACTTAGCACTTCGGACCGAGCAACCTACTCCTCTTGAGGACATCCTCTCCTGATGACAGGAGGGTGATGGAGAAGTGGGAACGCTCGAATCGCATGAGTCTAATGATCATGAAGCGTGCAATTCCAGAATCATTCAGGGGCACTATGAATGATGAACCTAATGCCAAAGTTTTCCTTGAAAACCTCGAACAACGTTTTATGCAAAACGAAAAGGCGGAAACAAGTGCACTATTGAGTAAAATTGTTTCTATGAGGTATAAGGGCAAGGAAAACATTAGGGAGTACATTTTGAAAATGTCTCATCTTGCTTCGAAACTTAAGTTACTCAAGCTAGTATTACCTGAGGAACTGCTTGTGTACTTTGTTTTGATATCTCTTCCGGCACACTTTAATCAGTTTAAGGTCAGTTATAACTACCTGAAGGAGAAATGGACTCTTAATGAGCTCATTTCACATTGTGTGCAAGAAGAGGAAAGGATTAAGCAAGATAAGACTGAAAGTGCTCATTTGGCATCTTCTTCTAAGGAAACTAAGAAGAGGAAAGATAAGGAAGTTGCGGTTGTAAGGCCCAAGATTAAGCAACGTAAGGAACCTAAGGTTGAAATTACTGAATTAGGTTGCTTTCTCTGTAATGGGACTGATCATGTAAAGAGAGATTGTACCAAGTACCATGCCTGGCGTGCGAAAAAAGGTACATTTCTGTCTCTTGTTTGTTCTGAAGTTAATTTAATTTCGGTACCTAAGGTTACTTGGTGGGTAGGTTCTACTGCTCACATAAGGATATCTATGCAGGGTTGCCTGAACTGCCGAAAACCAAAAGATGGTGAAAGATACATCTATGAGGGTGACGGCAAGAAGGTGCCAGTTGAAGCTATTGGCAAATTTAGGCTGTTGTTTAAGACCAGTTTTCATTTAGATTTGGATGAGACTTTTGTTGTACCGTCTTTTAGACGAAATTTAATTTCAGTTCCCCAATTGGACATATCTAGTTATAAATGTACATTTGGGGACAATAAAGTTAGTCTCTTTCGGAATTCAAATCTTATTGATACTGGTGTTTTATCAACATTTGATAGTCTATATTTGGTTGATACAATAACTTCAAATAAAGAAACTTTGCATACAAGTTTAAGAGGTACTAAAAGAAAATTAACTAATGAGAATTCTATTTCACTTTGGCATAAACGTTTGGGTCTCATATCCATTCAAAGAATTCAGAAACTTGTGTCAGATGGAATTCTTGATTCTCTTGATTCCTCAAATTCGGAAATTTGTATTGAGTGTATCAAGGGAAAAACAAACAAACAAGAATAGATTAGGTGCTAAGAGAGCTTCGGACGTCTTAGAATTGATACATACGGATATTTGTGGGTCATTTCCTACTCCTTGTCGGAATGGTCAACAATACTTTATCACATTCATAGACGATTACTCTCGTTATGGGTACCTATATCTTATTCATGAAAAGTCCCAATCCATATTTAAAACTGCAACTTATATTCTAAATAGAGTTCCAACTAAAGCTACAATCAAAACCCCTTATGAACTTTGGACTGGGCATAAACCTAGTATTCGGCATTTACATATTTGGGGTTGTCCAGCTAAGGCAAGGCCTTATAGGCCGAATAAACAGAAACTGGACGCTAAGACGGTTAGTAGCTATTTTGTTGGATACTCTGAAAAATCCAGGGGTTTTAAGTTTTATGATCCCACATCATGAACTATTTTTGAGACGAGTAATGCTAGGTTCTTTGAGGATATTGAGTTTGGGGGGTGGGGAGATAAAGTTGTTAGAGATTTTGTCTTTGAGGAAGAACATGTGTCTTTCCCTCAAATTGTTGATCTTGTTCTTCCTGACTCGGATCACACAACTCTGGTTCAAGACAATCTCGAAAATCTCCCCCATCAGGATCCTGATATAACTAATGAAAATCAAACTCAACAACCTCAAGAAACTGAAATGACATTAAGGAGATCCACTAGAGAGAGGAGAAATGCAATTTCGGATGATTATGTTGTATTTCTCCAAGAACAAGAAAGTGATATTGGACTTGAGGAAGATGATCCAATCAACTTCCATCAAGTCATTAAGTGTTCTAACTCTCAAAAGTGGATTGATGCCATGAATGATGAGATGAAGTCTATAAGCGATAATGACGTTTGGGAGCTTGTTACATTGCCCGAAGGTACGAAACCTATTGGTTGTAAATGGATTTTTAAAACCAAAAGGGATTCAGGGGGCAGTGTTATTAAGTACAAAGCTCGTCTTGTCGCAAAAGGCTACACTCAGAAGGAAGGCATTGATTATAAAGAGACTTTCTCTCCAGTTTCATCGAAAGACTCTTTCAGGACTATAATGGCATTAGTAGCACATTTTGATCTTGAGCTTCATCAAATGGATGTTAAGACAGCTTTTCTCAATGGTGACATTGAGGAAACAATTTATATGGTGCAACCTGAAAACTTTGTTTCGGATGAATCAGAGAAGAAGGTTTGCAAATTAAAGAAATTCATCTATGGGCTCAAGCAAGCTTCTCGTCAATGGTATTATAAGTTTCATGCAGTCATTACATCTTTTGGTTTTGAACCAAATATTGCTAATGACTGTATATACCATAAGTTCAGTGGGAGTAAGTATATTTTTCTGGTTTTATATGTCTATGACATACTGCTTGCCTGTAACGAAATAGCATTATTACTTGAAACTAAGAAATTTCTTTCAAAGAAATTTGAAATGAAAGATCTTGGTGAAGCTTCTTTTGTATTAGGAATTCAGATAATACGAGATCGCTCAAAGGGCGTTCTCGGTCTGTCACAAAAGGGCTATATCGATAAGGTTCTGAAAAGATTTGGCATGCAGGATTGTAAACCAGGCAACACCCATGTTGCTAAGGGAGACAAGTTTAGTCTCAAACAGTGCCCGAATAATACTTATGAAATTTCGAAAATCCAGAAGACACCTTATGCTTCGGCGGTAGGTAGTCTGATGTATGCTCAGGTATGTACAAGACCTAATAAAGCATACATTATTGGGATGTTAGGCAGATATTTAAGAAATCCGGGTATGGACCATTGGTAGGCAGCCAAAAGGGTCATGAGGTACATACATTGAACAAAGGATTACATGCTTACATATTGGAGTTCGGACCAGCTTGAGATCATCGGGTATACCGACTCCGGTTTTGCCACTTAGTCTAATAACAACAACAGTAATTTGACGAAAGCAAAACATAAGGACGTCAAATTTCGGGTTGTTAAAGAAAGAGTACAAAATGGACAATTGTGCATTGAGTACATAAGTACAAACTCCATACTTGCGGATCCGCTCACTAAGGGATTGACACCAAAAGTATTTCATGAGCATATTGCTTGTATGGGTGTCAAATCAGATAAGGATTATGTATTTTAGTGGGAGTTTGTATTGCACATTTATGTATTGTCCATTATATTCAGAAATTCAGTAATTCAGTTATATCTGCGCAGATATTCAGTTTTAAAGTTTTTGTACTCTTACAGTTTATGTTTGATCTCAATAAAGAGAACCAGTTGGAAATAGACATTCTATTGACCACACTTTATGTTATTTCCATGCTACATACCTACACTTGATCCATGTCGTTGGTTATATTGATATACGTGATCTATGATTGGTTCTAGTTACGAATGAGTAACGATGAGCTCTTAGTTCCTATGTTGGTATGATTGATGGACCGGATTGTTCATGACAATTTATTGTGATGGCAATTTTGAGCTCCTAAGGTTATTTTGTAACATATAATGCTAAGGTTTGTACATATGTATGTGTATCTCGTCCAAGTGGGAGATTGTAAGATATATGGATTTATATCTAGATATATGGACTTATATCTACATACATATGAACAATATATGGATAAATTGTATGTTATGTGCTATCTTTTGGTTTGGCCTAAATAAGTGGTCTTATGGATATTATGTTAAGGGGGCCAATGTATTGTCATACCAAAGTGTAGGACTAATATGTAGATACCCAAAAGGGTAACCTTAGTTAATGATGGGCTAACTAAGGTTACATATGTAACCATGGTTATATGCTTGTGACCCTTGAGTTATGTAACTCTTGCAAGACTCTTGAGTTATAAAGTGGGGGTTATGGTTCCCACTTTAGTGCAAGACAAGCTCTTCTTCCTCCCATTGAATTAAGAACAAACAATCCATTGTCTTGCAAATATTGTGGAAAACCATATCTCATTTTGATTATTGTCATAACCTTGTTATTGTCAACAATTCACTTGTTGTTCTAAGTCTTGTGAAGCATTATATTGGTGATATACAACTTCAAGGAATCTTGAAGAAAGGATCAAGAAGATCACAAGAACATAAGGACAATCATCAAGGAGGTTCATCAAATTTCACATATGGATTCAGGTTAGCTTCCGCTCATGTAGTTCATATATTCGAATTATTCGAAATGAAGGTTGTTGTGTTTAGTAGGAATCATAATTATTCCAACAAGGAGGTCGACCAAGAACTCCATCACTCGGAGAGGAAGGACGAAAATTTTGTTGAAAAACAGCCCATTGATTTGAGAAATTAGAGCGAGTAAAGTATTGACCTCGACCCCTAACTTTGTTGGATCTACCACGACCACGTCCATTGTATGATACTTTTGAATATGTATTAGTATGAGATAAAATAGAAGAATGGGATTGAGAAACTGGTTGGGCTAGAGTGGAAGCAACTAAGGCAGTCATCATTGTTGTTGCATTAATATGTCCTTCTTCAGTGAGAAGTAATGGACGCAATGCTAGAAAAGTTGGGAGAGTTCCTATAGCATTTAATCCAGAGACAAAAGTTCGATAGGAAGATGGAAGTCTTTACAATGCTTGGGTTACTAAATCATCGTCAGAAAGTGGTTTTCCAACTGCTCTAAGTGAACAAGCAAGAGAGTGGGGTTGTTGAAGATAATCCTCCATGGAAAGTGAGCCTTTCTTAAAATTCTGAAATTTTGATTTCAGATGAATTGACGAGGATGAAACCTGATCAAGGTAGAGAGAAGCAAGAACATCCCACGCCTCTTTGGAGGTTTCACAAGCATAGTTAAGAAGAGAATCAACAATTGGAGGTGAAAGAGTGGCATCAATCCAGCTGAGTGGTATAGTACACTAAATCATCACACAATACTCATCATGGGTTGATGTTGGACATGGAATAGAGCCATCAACCAAAGAAAGAAGGTTGTGACTTTTTAGAACAGTAAGAAATTTTTTTTTGCATGTAAGATAATTAAGATATGTCAACTCAATAGGTACAAAACCTTTAATATTAGAAATAGTTGGAGGAGGATTTGGAAGACCCAAAGAGGATTGAGTGGAGATCGTCTGATTTGGAGAAAAAGTTTGGGAAGCCATGGTGCTCCTGATACCAAGTTGAATTTTAAAATACAAAACAGTTTGCAAAAGGCCTGCTTGAGTTTCAAGAGGCCAGAAGTACTCTCATTTATATTAAGATACAAGACACTGTCAATGAAACTCATTACAACATATACGTACAATACTAATTACAATAATATCTTTGTCAGCATTTTTTAGCATGGATAAGTTTGTTAATCAGAACTTTAGTTTATCTTAAACCCCTTTTGGTATTATTAGGGGTGGAAGGTGGTGGAGCTGGTCTAGTATCAAGGCATCGGAAAGTTCATGGCTTAGCTAACATTTCTGCAACATATGCTTACTAATTTTGCTGTTGTAACTGCATGTTATTGCGGTAATTGAATTTTCCAGGCTATGTCATTTTCTTATGAATTAATTAATGATTCCGTTATAAAATGAAAGTAATTTAGTAAAACATAAACAAGAAATATAAGCAACTTAGTGAAACATGAACAAGAAATATAGATAGAGAGAAGGAAGAGATTTTCTTCTTCAATTGTGTGTATTCTCCTATCTATTACAAGGCCTTTATATAGGGATAAAAGTGAAGAAAATATGTCATGGAATATGTCATTGAACATACAAAATATGTCATAAACCATTTGGGATGAAGATCATGGAAGAAGAGTAGACATCCACCATAAATTACTATTTATCATAACACTCCCCCTTGGATGTCCATAGATAATGTGTCTCATTAAAACCTTATAAGGAAAAAACCTTATGGGAAAAAAATTCTAGTGAAGGAAAAAGAGTACACATGTATAGAAATATGCCTTTTTGTTACCTCGTTAAAAACCTTGCAAGGAAAACCCAGTGGGACAAAATTTTGCAAGGGAAAAAGAGTGCAACGCGCATTAACTCCCCCTGAAGAGAGCATCAATTCACCTCCTTGAGCCTTCGCATCCCAATCTTGTGCACTAGCTTCTTGAAGGTTGACGTCGGTAGAGTTTTGTGAACAAATCAGCCATATTATCACTTGAACGAATCCGTTGCATATTGACATCACCATTCTTTTGAAGATCATGTGTGAAAAATAACTTTGGTGAAATATGCTTTGTCCTATCTCCTTTTATGAATCCTCCCTTCAATTGAGCTATGCATGCTGCATTGTCTTCATATAAAATCGTGGGTAGTTTGTCACATTTCAAACCACATTTGTCTTGAATATGATGTATTATAGACCTCAGCCACACACACTCTCAACTTGCTTCATGAATAGCAATTATCTCAGCATGATTAGATGAAGTAGCCACAATTGACTGCTTAGTCGATCGCCAAGATATGACAGTGCCTCCACAGATAAACACATAACCTGTTTGAGATCGAGCCTTGTGTGGGTCAGATAAATATCCAGCATCAGCATAACCAACAAGATCAAGACTGCAATTATTGCTATAAAATAAGCCCATGTTTGATTCCATTCCAATGTCTCCTTGTAGGAGCAGAGCTATATCTTGCTAAGACATTAACTGAAAAAGCTATGTCAGGCCTTGTAGTATTTGCAAGATACATTAGTGCGCCAATTGCACTAAGATATGGTACTTCAGGACCAAGTAGCACTTCATTTTTTTCTTGAGGTCGGAATGGATCCTTATTCACATCAAGTGATCGAATAACCATCTGAGCACTTAAAGGATATGCTCCATCCATGTAAAACCGTTTCAATACATTTTCTATAATAGGCAGATTGATGAACAAAAATTCCGTTTGCCAAATGTTCAATTTTTAAACCAAGAGATAATTTTGTCTTTCCGAGATATTTCATCTCGAATTCCTTCTTTAAATAATCAATTGCCTTTTGGAGTTCTATGGGAGTTCCAATAAGGTTTATGTCATCAACATATACGGCAAGTACAACAAATTCGATGTTATTTTCTTTATAAAAACACATGGGAAAATGGCATCATTTATATAGCCTTCCTTTAATAAATACTCACTAAGACGATTCTACCACATTAGTCCTGATTGCTTTAGACCATACAAAGATCTTTGCAATTTGATTGAAAACAATTCCCGGAACTTTGAATTATGTGTGTTTGGCATTTTGAATCCATCGGGAATTTTCATGTATATCTCATTATCAAGTGAGCCATAAAGGTAAGAAGTAACCACATCCATTAAATTCATGTCAAGCTTTTCAAGGACAGCAAAACTAATGAGATAACGGAAAGTAATAGCATCCATAACGGGTGAATTTGTCTCTTCATAATCGACACTAGGCCTTTGTGAAAATCCTTGTGCAACAAGGCGTGCCTTATATCTTTGTACCTACGAAGACCCATTTGTAGCTAATAGGCTTAACACCATTAAGTGTTTGAACTATAGGCCTAAAAACTTCATGTTTTGCAAGTGAATTCAATTCTGATTGGATTGCTTCTTGCCATTTTGGCCAATCAAGTCTTTGTCGACATTTTCCAACAGATTGAGGTTCAAGATCCTCACTTTCTTGCATAATGCTAGATGCAAAATTATATGCAAAGACATAATCCACCACTATATCCAGTCGATTAAAATTTGTCTCAATATCGATTGGATTTATTGATAGTTCCTTATTTTCTTGAGTCCCAGGCGCAATGGATTCTTCATGAATCTCAGAATTTATTAAATCGTGAATTTTCTCATGAGATTCTTTCGTAGTGTCATTTTGATCATTTGCTTTCCTTTTTCTAGGATTTCGATCTTTGGAACCTAATGGTCTACCACGTTTTAGGCGTGCTTTCGACTCATTAGCTATGACACTAGAAGATTGTCCAATAGGAACATCAATACGGATTGGAACATTCTCTGCGGGGATATGTGATTCTGTTATCCCTTTCAAGTCTGTAAATGCGTCTGGCATTTGATTTGCTATTTTTTGAAAATGGATAATCTTTTGCACCTCTTTTTCACAAATAGAGGCACGTGGATCAAGATGAGATAATGTTGGATTTTTTTACAAAATTTTCCGTATGGTTTCACCAACTTCTCCCCCTAATTTTGGGAAAAGTGTCTCATCGAATTGACAGTCTGCAAATCGTCCAGTGAACAAATCCCCTGTCAATGTTTCGAGGTAGAAAATAATGGAGGGGAATTCAAACCCAACATATATTCCTAACCTTCTTTGCGGACCCATTTTGGTGCGATATGGCAATGCTACAGGCACATATACTGCGCATCCAAAAATTCTCAAATAGGATATATTAGGTTCATGACCCAAAACTAATTGCAACGGGGAACGTTTGTGATAATTTGTCGGTCTGAGACGAACTAGCATTGCTGCATGCAAAATGGCGTGACCCCAAACCAAAGTGGGCAGCCTCGTTTTCATGAGTAACGGTCTTGCTATCAACTGCAGACGTTTAATTAAAGATTCTGCAAGACCATTTTGAGTGTGAACATGAGCTATAAGATGTTCCACTTTTATCCCAATTGATAAGCAATAATCATTAAATGTTTGGGATGAAAACTCGGCAGCATTATCTAGTCTAATAGACTTAATTGGATTATCGGAAAATTGTGCCCGTAATCGAATTATTTGTGCCATTAATTTTGCAAACGCAAGGTTGCGAGATGACAATAGGCACACATGAGACCAGAGACATTCTTTGTAATGATGAGATATTCACGATTATTTCCATCTATTGTCTCAATATGATATCCATTTTGACGGATATCTTTAAAATTCAACAAGTTCCTCTTGGACTTGGAGGAGAACATTGCATTCTCTATGATAAATATTGTTCCTTTAAGCAGAGTTATAGTAGCTCTTCCAGAGCCTTCAATTAAGTTACTGCTATCAGAAATTGTAGTAACATCTGCCTTACACATACTTAAATGAGAGGAATATTTCTTCTCTTTGAATATTGTATGTGTCGTACATGAATCAATTAAACAAATAATTTTACAATTAAATATTGATTCAAGTTTGTTTGGTGAGATATCCATATTTGCTTTACATGGTTTGACATACAAAAGAGATATACAAATATTAGTATTTTCAGAGATATAGAAAAATTCTTCCATAAGACACAATCTTTGATTGAAAAACTTAATTATATATGTATAGTATGTACTTAATGTTGCTAACAAAATGTAAAGTCACGGGAGTTATATAATACTAGAAAGGTAATCATACTAGCTATACACATAATATATTTATAATTATATGATGTATGTTGAAACAATCATATATTACATATGTAAATCTGTGGGCATAGTATATATATTATAAATTAATGTAGCAACAACTACATATATTGTACAATCGCATATATGCATATTTATAAGCCAATATCGTACTAATATTCTGTATGTAGGCTTGTCAAAATAAATAGTTAAATGTAGCTGGTGTAGTATATCATGTTATACTGCACAATAATATATAATCACAAATTATGTTAGGTGTACCCAAGTACTTAAGCATGTAACTAGACTTGAATTCAATAAGAAAATAGACTTGAAAACAAAAACAATTTCAAGTAACCTCATTATTACTAACATGTTTTATTTCTACACAGAAGAAGAGAATAAGCAATAAAAACTTCTTGGATTTAGTCAAAGTAGGATATAATATTTTAATGATGCAAACACTATTTATATTCATATTTTGGATACGTACTACTGTCAAGAAAATATTATTGTTATCTAAGTCTATTGTTGATTACTTCTATTTATATTTTAATAATTCAAATCAATTAAGAAGCAGTTCATTAAAATTATTACATCTTTATTCATAAATAAAGAGATCATGGTGAAGTATGATTATATTTCTCTTTCTATTTTTTGTTTTTAAGCATAATTGAGAAAAACTAAGTATCCAACAAAATATATCATTATTCTTACAAAAGAGAGAAACATGTTGTACCTGATAATTTTAAATCAGAGTCGAGAACTTTAAAAGAAGATAACCCACCGTGATGGTTAGAGACTCGTGCTGACAACGTGTTATAAAATGAAAGCAATTTAGTAAAACATGAACAAGAAATATAAGCAATTTAGTGAAACATGAACAAGAAATATAGATATAGAGAAGGAAGAGATTTTCTTCTTCAATTGTATGTATTCATCCTATTTATTACAAAGCCTTTATATATGCATAAAAAGTGAAGAAAATATGTCATGGAATATGTCATTGAACATACAAAATATGTCATTGAATATGTCATAAACCATTTCGGATGAAGATCATGAAAGAAGAGTATACATCCACCATAAATTACTATTTATCATAACAGATTCCACTTTGTTTTAGTATTTGCAAATTAAATCTTCGGACAGTCTAGAGCCGGATCATCCAGCATATATGCAGAAGTGCACGTGCACCCACTGTTGCAGACTCGAACTATATGTAGTGACATAGAAAATCTAAAGAATAATATTAAGAAGTCTCAAACCTTTTTCATAATGGTGGGGTGGGGTGGATGGGTGTGATTTTTCCATTCTTTTTCGAGGTCTCTAGGAATGAAGAAATTCCAAGTAGAAAATGCTTCTCCTTAAATGGGCCCTATCTGGTGCAAGTTCGAATTAGGCAGGCCAATAGGTACTAGATACCGGATGGTATTACCCCCAAAAGAAAAACATAATTGAAAGATTGACAATGCCACTACTGCTGACTGAACGTTTCTGCTTCATATGTCTACATTCTTTGCATTGTTGATTCTGGAATCAGTGCTTGTTGGGAAATGGCGGTAATGGGTTTATCTGAAAAAGTACTGGCCTTTTATCTAGCCGTACATGTGGTGGTTTTAATTAACTCTTGCTCTTATATCAATCTGGTTGTGAGGTGTTGTAATCTATGGGATATCTTCCAAATGCTTCTGTTCAATTGCTTTTCATTTGACAGCTTATCCTGTATGAAAGTACTACACATCATTTGTGCTTTTTAGATTGCTTCCTATTTTGTTGCAAGGATACTCAATCTAGTAACTTTTTAAAATGCTCAGCTTTAAACTACAGTACTCATTGCATTTTTAAGAAGAAAAGAATCCCATGGGTCAATTGTGGTCAACAAAGTGAAGGTAACCAAGACACCAGATCTTCTGCTGCTCTGTCATATAAGGCTCTAACATATGCTTCTTTATTTGAACTTAAAACATTCTTTTTATATTCACTGCATTTAGGTAGAAAGGTGCCTTATGGTCGATGTTGTTGAAAAGAGTGAATACTGACCTTAACATATATGCTCGTTTCTTTCTGAGGTAGGTGCTCAAGAAACAGTTGGTCTATGCAATCTGTGTTAACATCTTTGTAATATCACTTCAAATATTTGTGCTCCATATGTATTCTTGCCTAGGTTAGGTTCCTGCTTTAACTTAAGTACTAAGTTATTATGTAATGATGAAGGCGCTTGTGCAAACAACCACATTGCTGGTGAAATTGTTACTACCTAGTAAAAAGCTTCATTCATTTCGAGATTTCACATATGCTTGTGCAAAGAGACCATTGATATTAGAAGATTGGGCCCTAAAATGTTGAAAAGGCTATCATAGGTCATCTTTAGTATTTTTTGTTTCTCAATCATTGACCTTGAAGTGACAAAACCCAATGCTGATCTGAAGCTTTGTGTATTTCCCTTTGTCTCTCTAATTTTGTTTCAGATCGCCGCCCTTTCAGTGTGAAAGTGAAAGTTCTGCTACCAATATCTGATTTCATTTTTCATCACTTCCCTTTTCCATGGTCATGCCGCTATTTTAAATCCTTTGTGTTTCGAAGCAATTTGAAGTCTGAAAATGGAATGACAGCCTTTCATCTATGGGTTAGGGTCTTTGTCTCAAAGCCATGTTATGCATCATGGTTGATGTTTATGAACCAATAATTGGCTTACCTGTTCTTTTTGATGAAATTGTCAGGTGGTCAATTAGGTGCTGTTTGTTATTCAGTCATTTTTGCAGTTGCTGGAAGGACAGTTGATTATGCTACCATCAAAATAAAACCAGCCTTGAGAAGCTTCTATGACTCTATCGTCAATAGGAAAGATGATTGGTTAAAATTGCATCAAAGTGCTTGATGAAGAAGCTCTTGCAACAAAACAGCAACTATACAGAAGTGTCCGCAATCTGAAGGAGGAGGGGTCCTGATATTTAAGTACCTTTTTGCAAGAGGCGCTTGAGAAGGAAAAGGCCTGCTTCCTCTTCCATGCCCTTCAGGTTTAAGACGAGCAGAAAATTCAAGCATTTTCCGTTTCATGTGTAAAGGCTTCATTGTCACCTTCATTTTTCTACTAAGACAGTGATGTGATTGTCTTCTTCTGCAAAGTATTCAATTTGAGTTGTTTAGCATAAAATGGGGCCACTGTTGTTTGCCATTCCATCTCTCTTATCGTTGTTATTCCCTGTCAGTTTCAAGTCTTCCACGTTCTACCAAAACAAATTACTATCACCAACTTGTCTTCATCCACTCCTTTCCACCTAAGAACGGAAGAAAGAGCTAATAGGCGAGTGTACTTTTTAAATATATAATAGGATTTTTAGGTGGGTTATCTCCCTTGCATTATGAAAACTCTATTGCTCTCATATATTTTGCTCTTCTACAAAAAAAAATTTCAGAAGCTTGAAGAGAAATCCAATAATAAGAGAGCGAGAATTTCTGATGGAACCATTTCTAGTAAGGTGAAAAAATAGAGAAGAAAGGCGAAAGGATGAAGAAGAAAGGAGGAGAATGAGGAAGGAAGGTGAAATATAAAGAAAACGAGAAAAATATATATTAAAATACAAAATATTTTTAAAAAATAAGGGCTAATTAACAGTTAGACACTGTCATGTGGGCCATTCTGATGGATTTTTCTAGCCTTGACGTGCTCTTCCACGAGTTATTACACAATATGCAACATACGTGGAAGGGTTGTAATACGAACGAGGATACGGGGACGGGGTGTTTTGGAGACAAGCGATAGTTTAAGTAGGAAACTGACAAAAATATGATAATTTAGGCAGGTTTTAGGATATTTATTCTAAATTCTTTGTAATACAACCGACATTTTGTTTACTTATGAGTTATCAAACTCGACTACCCTTAGTAAATAAACGTTTTGAGTACAATGCTTAAGTTTTTGAGCAAGGAACCATTTTATTGTAATTGTCAAAAATCATACTCGCTGTTGGATTATGTTGACGATCATGCATTAATCATCTGCGTTTCTTTCATATGTCTCATACCACAATGCCAACCAAATTTATTTCGTACTAATAATGATACTGGGTAATTGATGTGTTTTGAATTGAGCTTCTACGGAGAGGGGTTAGAGGTCAATAATAATTGAGGAAATTTGAAACTCATTTCATTGTGTAATGCAATGATCATTTTTCATGTCAAAAGATACAAGAAATGAGTTGCACCAGTAAATTGAGACCTAAAAACAGCAGTAACCACAAGCGCATGTCAACGACCAATTCACGGCGATGTTTCAAGACATATTTCACACCCTACTTAAAGCCAAATTACAACTAAATGATTAAAATTCTTATAAGCTCTCATGAAAGCAGTGAGACAAGAGAAACAAACTCCAAAGTCACCCGTCCCTTGGATCGCGTATTGATGACAAAATGCTCCGGGTATTTTCTTAAAAGCATCAGCAATCCATACCATGGCTTTGATTTGGCTTCAGGGCTAGGATAATCCTCAGATGTTAAGTATCTCCTCACACGACTATGATGCCAGGTATTGCCATAGTGTTCCACCAACTGCAAAAGCATAAGCTCATCATCAGCCAAAAATCCAACTCTAACAACTTAAAAAATCTACGCGGTCTAACAAAAAGCTGAGCAGGAGCAAAAATATCCCACAACTACCATGAACATGAAGCAGGAAATGATATTTGATACATGATGGGAAGACAAAATATAATACTCTATAGGATCTGTTTAGAGAGAAGACAAAATGCAATCAAATTGTCAATAAAGTAGAAATGCAACTCCACCCATAATTAAGCAAAACCTCGTCAAGGTTATAAGGAATGAGGGAAGGCATACAACTATAAATCTGCTCTTTTCTTTCCGAATAAAAAAGCTGTAACAGAAGTTCACCGCTGCATGCCTACACACAAAGTAACCATAACATTATTAATCGTCAGAGACTCTTGACTAGGTATAAGATCTTCATATGTGTTTAATCAAAGCCCTATTAGGTAAATGGCTTTAACGGCTTAATAATCAAGTAGGAAATATGGAGTAAGATCAATATATGAAGACTTGGTGTGGAGTTCTATCAATGGTAGCTCAGGAGAAAGGTCTTGATGAATGCACCATGAACAGGGGAATCAGAAAAGGTTTCAACATTTTTGCAAATATTGCTGCTTTAGAAAGGGAAGGGATTCACAGGAAACAGAATCTACTTTTGACCGTGATAATGGCCTTCGAGATTGAGCTTCCTGCTAATATAATTTTGATGGATAAAGATGTCTCGTGAGTGGGAAAACATCATTTTCAACCCTATTTGTAGAAAGGGCTTGCAGGTTGAGGTGGTGGTACCTATGCTGAATCTCTTCAATCCTCATTCCTAAGAATCCTCTCAACCTTAATCTTAGGGGAAATGTTGTGTTAAGCTGGTTATGGACTGCTGACATGTACATGCTGTACAATAACCAGCTGGTTAAGAATACCGAGGTGACAGAATTTCCATGGTACATCATCTAAGAGCTATATTCTAAGTAGACAAATTTTCCATAGGAAAATGTCTTGGAAGCCTGCTATATGCTAAATAGACTGTGTTTCATAGGAAGCTGTGCTGGATGCCCCTCTTATGGGGGACAGGTCGCAAAGTCACCCTCATTAATTGCTGTACCTTGTGTCGAAGATGCATCAGACTGCATCGGTTTGCCAGTCCTTTGTGTCTGTGGTGGGTAGGGTCCAATGGACCATGCCCCACTACATAAGAGTTGCTGTTGGCTTGGAAAAGGCTATGCTTGCACGGAGACTTCAAAATCCCTGTCGCACCAATGTCAACACAACATGGGTGTGGGTGTGGGATGCACACCGGATCTGGTCAACTTACCTTGGGTGCTTTGACTACATCTATGACCGTGAAGTAAATGATTGATTCGGTATGCAGTCTGATATTTGGGTTTATACCATACACATATATATAGTTATATAAAGTATGAGAGTGCTTTGCTAGTACACAATATATCTTATGAATAAAATATTAGGTGTTTATATCGAATTAAAATTTATTAGTTTTAGTACAATAGCTTTAATTAATCGAGCTATACGTAATATGCATTTATTGGCCGTTGCCCCGCACCCTTATCCACACTCGGATCCATACTCTCGAATCCTAAATTCATGTGATGAAGAATCTGACCTATAAATCCGCACCCCAATCGAATATGATGTCATTACATCCATTAGAGGCAGAAGAGTTCCACCTCTTGACAGAATCAAAGTGCAAACAAACAATATAGCCTTCACTTAATAACAAATTGGCATTTTTTTTTTTGAGAATGAAAATATATCACAATTATACTATTGGCATTTCTGTGACAAAAGATGCATATTATTGAAGTTACCTCAGTATGAAGCTTCTCCATTGGCATCCATTCTCCCGGACCACATAGGTCCGAAAGCACATTTGCCACAGATGATACAACATCCTTTTCTTCTAACTGCATGAGCTGTTGATTATCAGCATCTCGGTCAACACGTGATCTTCCCTCAATCTTCTTATCTGCAAGAAGTTTTCGGCCAAACAAGTTCCATATTCAGATACTAAGTTCCATTTAATGGGTATAAGCTTTTACATCTACAGTTATCTACTAAGAAAATCATAGAAGCATGAAAATCTAGCAGAGTACAATTCTATAAAATAGAATGGAAATAGCTTTTGGTTTGACATTGCCTGAAACAAATCTCCTGCTTTGATAAGAAATATCTGAGTAAAGACAGCTGAGTAATATTCGATTTCTAGGGTTAGCTTTGCATTATCATGACAACCTACTCCTCTCCAAAGAATGATTTGCCTCCTCAATGAGCTTTCTTAAACAATAAAGAAAAGAGTTATATGAATACTATATCAGATCGGTGTAATTCAAGGAAATAGATTGCTTCCTCTTATACATTCAAACTTTCCAAGTGCTCATCCTATATTACATCCTCATATAGCATTAAATGTTTCAACTATTCATTGTTCTTTCTGTTATGGCGGTATATATATCCATACATATTAGCTATAATGATAGTGAGTGCATGTCAAGTGTCCTTGGAAGTTTAATGCCTCATAGCAAAGGATGGGATGTGAGGAGGAGCTGACAGGACTAGGGGCAAGGGAGAGGGTCGTAAGTGGGCACAGATATAGATGAAAGGGGTGGCATGACGTCTACTCATCTGTACGGTAAAGACAAGCTTTAAAGAAATAGTATTACGAGAGTTAAATCTAAAATAGAGGTTGATACAAAAAAACTCATTGACATAGGTTGACATCAAGGAGGTCTACATGGTGACATAATTTGGCAGAACGTTCCAAGTATTCTATTTTTCTAAACTGAACAGGAGGTTCATTTAGTTTAGGTAAATCGGATGGGAGTTCTAAGTAAGATGCCCTTGCTTTTCAAATATACAAATTCTGAGCCAACCTTGCTGCAATCTTCCATTAAGTATATACGATTTAAGATGGTTAAGGATTCTGAGTTTCCGAGTTCAAATATCAGGTCAACGGAAACAAGAAACCTCAAACCTGGATTTAATATATTATGATGCAAAACCCATATGCAAGAAAGGAGAGCTTTTGAAAACCAACAAAAAAATTTCCCCCTATGGTGGTGTACGGGCTAGCTTGCACACACCTCGACTATACTTGCTACTCTCACCAACATAGGTACCAAGCAACTCTCTCCGCCAAGGCTTAGGTGGATGAGAAGAAATCACCTAGTGTTTTTTGCCTTTGTTGAGAATTGAGCCTTAATCTCCAATGTATGCACCCACTTTATTGACCGTTAGGCCACTTTATTGACCGTTAGGCCACTCCATTGGGTGCAATCAAAGCCAATAGAGACAGAATTAAGTTCATAAGCTGAGAAACTAAGATTTCACTCATGATAGGTGATATATTTGGCAACTTTCACTCCAATAAAACACTAAATCAGACAAGTGAAGATGACCCAACCAAGAATTGGTGTGTTCAAGTTGACAAGGGGGCAGAGGGGAGCAATTGCTACTGTTGACTTTTGGACAAAGGGTTATCACTGGATGGGCGAGTTCTGGGGATTGGAGTCTACAACAACAACAACTACCCAGTATAGTCCCACAAAGTGGGGTCTGGGGAGGGTAATATGTAGACGAGCCTTACCCCTACCCGCAAGGGAAGAGAGGCTGTTTCCAATCGACCCTCAGCTCAGTGAAGGAAAGGGAAAAACAAAAAAAAACAAAAGAGCATTAGTAAGTCTAGCAGAAATAGCGTAAATAATTATCTAAACATAAGAACCATAAATAAAATAGCATGCAATAATATCATACAGTAACTACCATAAATAACTACCATAAGGGAGACACAATCCAAAACACAAATCATCTATGGACAGCCCCGCCAAGCCTCACCCAACCCCGGGTGAGTAGTACGAAAAACTCTAGGGGCCCCTATCCTACAACCCTGATACTAGACCTCCAGACTTTCCTATCAAGGGTCATGTCCTCGGAAACCCGCATTCTAGCCATGTCATGCCTAATCACCTCTCCTCAATACCTCTTAGGCCTCCCTCTGCCTCGCCGAACGCCGACCACCGCCAGCCGTTCACAACTCCTCATTGGGGCATCAGGACTTCTCCTCCGCACATACCCGAACCACCTTAACCTCGCTTCTCGCATCTTCTCATCCACCGGGGCCACCCCCACCTTCTCTCGAATAACTTCATTCTTAATCTTATCTAACCTGGTGAGCCCGCACATCCACCTGAGCATCCTCATCTCCGCAACCTTCATTCTCTGAACATGAGAGTTCTTCACCGGCCAGTACTCCGCCCCATACAACATTGCAGGTCTAACTACAGCTCTATAAAATTTCCCCTTGAGTTTCTGTGGAACTTTCTTGTCACACAGGACTCCTGATGCAAGCCTCCACTTTGACCACCCCGCTCCTATACGATGAGTGACATCCCCGTCAATCTCTCCGTCCCCCTGAATCACCGACCCAAGATATCTGACACTGTCCCTCTTGGCGATGACCTGAGATCCAATCATCACGTCCCTGCCTACTTCGCACGGCTCGGCGCTAATCTTGCACTCCAGGTATTCTGTCTTAGATCTGCTTATTTTGAAACCCTTAGACTCGAGAGTCTGTCTCCATACCTCTAACCTCTCAATAACACCGACTCTCGTCTCGTCTATCAAGACTATATCATCAGCAAATAGCATACACCAAGGCGCATTCCCTTGAATATGTCTGGTTAGAGCATCCATCACCAAGGCAAACAAGACAGGGCTAAGCGCCGAATATGTCTGGTTAGAGCATCCATCACCAAGGCAAACAAGACAGGGCTAAGCGCCGATCCTTGATGAAGCCCCATAACCACTGAAAAATGGTCTGAGTCGCCACCCACCGTCCTAACCCTAGTCTTAGCTCCATCGTGCATGTCCTTGATTACTCTGATGTAGGCTTCCGGCACGCTCTTCGCCTCCAGGCACCTCCATAGCACCTCCCTTGGGACCTTGTCATACGCCTTCTCCAAGTCGATAAGCACCATGTGCTGGTCCTTCTTCTTATCCCTGAACTGCTCCACCAGCCTCTTGACAAGGTGGATAGCTTCTGTAGTGGAGCGACCCGGCATGAAACCAAACTGGTTCGCGGATATAGATGTCATCTCCTTCACTCTCGCCTCGATCACCCGCTCCCAGACCTTCAAGGTGTGACTTATTAATTTGATACCCCTATAGTTGTTGCAGCACTGGATGTCCCCTTTGTTCTTGTACAAGGGCACCACTGTACTAAGGGTTGGAGTCTAATATATCAAAAAAGAAAATAAGGAGAAATAACACTAAATCAAAACCAGTTAGCTGGGCGGTTCTTAGAAATAGAAGGCAAAGAGAAAAATGTCTTTTATGGTATATGATCATTGATGAAGCTTTGATTCCTGAAAAAGCCTGAACAGCGCAGGATATAATGGATTTTCATACGCGTTATACTAATCCTATCAAGTTGCTTTCCCTGCCATGATCACATGATGCCACTATCATACTCTCAACGCTAAAGACCAAATTTCATGAACAAAGACATTAACAACACCGCAAACTTATAAGTCTGTCGATTTCATGTGTAAGCACAAAAACAGTCAAACCTAATCTCTACATCTCTTTGTTTCACTCCAAGTACTATTATCAAGGGTCTACTATTAGAGTATATTTACATACATTAAACTTCCATCTGCAGTAACTAACCATCACCATATAGACTGAAAGAATATCTCTTCTGCATCTAATCAATAAGACTATAGTAATTCAACAAGAAAAAACACCTCCTATACAAAATCTCTTCTAGGGAAACACAGTTCAGCTAACAGCAGAAATTCTCAAATAGCCACTAATAGAGCCAATAAAGATGAGTTACAACTTACATCCAATAAAGATGAGTCTTTAACATGTTAATCCTTCACAAGCAACACAAATCCTTTGTGGCAATTCTCAATCATAGTTAACAGATAAGGTATTCATATATATTGTCTAAGTCGATAAACTAACAATCACGAACGTATTTCTATTGAAAATAAACACCATGAAACTGATAAAACTACTTACCTAAATGCCCAGAAATAGTAGCCTTCCCACCGGAACCATACCCATAACCACCACCACCCTCAGTGCCATCCCCTCTCCTCATCTTCTTAGCTCCAGAACCATCTTCCCCGCCGTCATCATCAGCATACTCCTCCTCATAATACTCCCTCCCTCTTAACAAACCCTTTTTCCCTACCCCACCACCATAAGCCACAGCCGGTGGCAAAGGCACATGTTGCTGTTGATGAGAATGATGGGGGCCCACAATAGGAGAGCCCCCAACTGGATAATTCACACTGACATGATGTCTGCTAGGCCCAATCGGCCCACCTAAGATACTCCGAATTGGAAGAAGAAAATAAAACTCCTTATCTCCGATCTGAAGCAAATCCTGCGAATCGAGTTTTACAGGAGGGTTACCGGGAAGATGGAGCACGCCTTCAACGAAGCAGCCGTTTTTGCCTAACACTTCGAGGGCAAAACGACGTCGTTGGAAGTCGTAGAAGATGCGTGCGTGGTGGCGAGAGATGTTCATTCCGCCGCCGAGGGAAGATAAGTCAACGTCGACCGTTGACTTCTTGGAGTTACGGCCGAGGATGATGGAGTATGTCTGCATGTAATACTCGAAATCTTCGCCTTGTAACTTCGCGAATCCTGCTTCCACATCGCTGCCGCTGCTACTTCCCATTTCATAGGACAATACGGGTGTGTAATTAAAGGGAGTTCGATATTCTATTTGTGCAATATAAAGGAGAGTGGAAGAGGAAGAAGAAGGAGAATCGGAGAAGTGTGAAGTGGAGTTCTCAGCATTGCTGACTCGAGTGGGAAAGAGGAAAAGTAAGATTGTGATTTACGACTTGGGATTTCCTATTCCGAATATGTTAAACCTTGGAGCAATTGCCAATTGCATAATTTTGGCATAATTTTTTTTTTTGAGCAAATAGAAAATTAATATATTAATAGCTAAGAACATCCACTACATAGTTAACATAACTTGTACTACGGAGGATGTAATTATTTCCTAAGCTTACTAGCATATTACAAGCTTCAATACATAGAAGTTTTTCGTGACAAGTTAATTCAAGTTTGTTACTTTCAATAAAAACTGTTACATCAAAAGGTAGTACAATAAAAATTTATTTTATGGACTTCACTACTTTGCTTCTTCCTGCCAACCCCTAAGATTTGCTTTCTTTTCCTAGGGCTCTTTTAGCTAGCTGGTTGGTAATTCTATTCCCTTGCGTGAAAGTGTGCTGGAGAGTAACCCTCTGGTGGTGCATTAAGGACTTGCAATTATTAATAGTTTTGTTAAGTAATTTATTACCATTTTGTATTGCCCAAGTAGCCTCTTAGCAGTTTGTCTCAATATCAAATGGGAAGAGATTCTATTCCTTTGCTGTTTGTAGTCCTTCTCGTAGTGCTTTTACTTCTGCTGCAAGGGAGCCATTTGCATGTGCTAGTTCTGTAAAACCAACAACCCAGCTGCCTATTGCATTTCTAAAAACACTACCTAAACCACAATTTTTGTCATAGCAATAGAAACTGGCATCCATATTCAGTTTGTACCACCCCCTAGGGGGTTTGAACCAGTTAATTTTTATGAGGAATTTGGGAGGATTAATAAAGGATTTTTCTGTGAATAGTTTAAATTCCACTGCCTTTTGCATGATTTGGGAACCCCTTAATTGGTTGGTCGTGTTGTTGATGTTATTACTGTTTCTATTAATTTAGATATGCTAGATGGTGAAGGGAAAGAAGTTTTTCCAGTTTATAAGGTTATGTTTTATAGGAAGGTTGAAGTCCCTTATTTGGAGAAGCCAGTGCTTCCCACTTCTGTTGATTTGACGGGTTCCTTGCAGTTCACTCTAGAAATTATTGACAGCTCTGCAATTCAGGAATATATGTTCAATCGACTCTTCAATAGGGTTTTTGCAGATGGGACAATTCGAATCATTGTTTAGTCCAATCTGTGAAAGATACTTGCTGCAAGGGATTCGACTGTGAAGACATTGCCATAGGAAAAAATCTGATTTTATTGGGGCACTCCAGATGCCAGATCCATTCGAAGTCAGGGTTAGAGTTCTTCAGAGATTCTAGTAGAGTATAACAAGAGGCGGTGGTAAAGACTCTTTTAGTGGTGAGGGACCAAGTAGATAAGTCAATGGAACGGCCTTTTTAGCGGATTTTTATTTTAGAGATAGTGGTTAATAAATGTGGAGAGGGAGAGAAGGTTAAACATCTTAGGTTGCAAATAGTACCATCAAAGATATCGATAATTTTGGTGGAGAAATCTTTGGCTGAAGGGGGCCTGTAACTAGGTTCCTTAAGTTACCAATATTTGGTATCCATTTGGCCTCTCATAGGTTAAGATTGGAATGGATGCAAGGGGACCATGTGATGCCTTTGGAACAGATGTCCCACCTTCTGCAAATGTCTTTCCAGGGGAAGGAGGTTCTATTCGCAGAGGAGATATTGCAATAGTAAGAGATGATAATCTTTGCCTAAGGAGTTAGAGCATTTGTAAGGAGTCTCCAGCTTAAGCTAGCCAGAGTATAAAGGTTTTTATTGGGAGCATTATGGATCCCCAGACCACCATATTTTTTGGGTTGGCATATAGTGGACTAGTTTACAAGTAAAGTTTTCTTTTTTCTACTGTACTACCCCAAATTAAATCCCTTTGGACTTTATCAATCTCTTTAAGGGTTTTGCTAGGGAGTAGAATGTATTGCATGTAATGGTTTGGGATAGAGTTAAGGCATGATGACGCAAGGGTTGTTCTTCCTGCCAAACTAAAGAACCTCATTTTCCAGGATGCAAGTTTGATTCTCATTTTGGGTTGGCATATGTGGAACATAATTTTATTTGATAGATATTGCAACATACACAAGTACATACACTTATTACAAAAAACATTATGAAAACAAAACACTAGGTATATCCTTGATAGTTGGGTACATTTAACGAATTTGCATCAATATCTGGATTACCACCGCCACCTGCACCAGTTGAAGGATATTTACGACGGTTATGTCCTGATTGCGAGCATATTCCACATTTACACGCATAAATGGTATCACCAACATCCATTTAGTTCCGTATACGCGTTCTCTTTTGCACTTGCAGCTTGTGAAAATAGTCTTTGTTACATACCATTTTAAATGGTTCCGGCGGCCAATAATGCTAAGCACCCAATGGCTGCAACTACTCACTATATTTGTCTATGTATGCAGCAACACTGTATTGCCTATCAACATAGTTGATTGCCCCTAAACCAACTTGTTGAAATCACTTCAAGACATGTGCGCACAACATGTGGTAGATGGTCCATTTCTCACATCAAAATAACCTACTGGCTTCATTCACTATCTGTAGATTATTCCCCCAGTGTTTGTAGATAGCGTTGCGAACTACAAAAATACCCTGGTCGTGATCGTACTGTAAAAACGAATGACAATGTGCTCGCTTCTTGTACTTCTCAAATCTTCTCATCGGCATTGGCATAACTTGAACACCCCTGTCTATCAATATCGATGCAGCTCTATGCCTTTCAATAAACCTCTCCACAATCTGTTTGAATGTCATCCAGACCACGGCAATGATAGGCAATCCACGTGGAGACTTCAATAAGACGTCTAATGACTCCAACACATTTGTAGTTAGGGCTCCCCATCGTCTGTCACCATCAGCAAGCAATGTCCACGTGTGAAGCTCATATCCCTTTAGCCAAGTATAGGCTCGTGCATCTAACTACTAGATCGCTTCCATGCACCTCGTAAATTTGCATTGCCGGTGCTCAGTTGCATCCATCCAAATTAAATCATATAAGGCCTTGTGATGATCTTCTGGTAATTGGCCTCCAGGTGCCTCACACAGTAACTGTGGTATGCATAATGTTCGTGCCATTCAGGCAAATACCATACAGAACTTAAAATACCACCATGCCGATCAGATATTAGACAAATACCTGAACGTTATTTGACAAAGTGCTGCTTCAAGTGGTTCAAAAAAAGCATCCACGTATCTTCGTTTCATTGGCACAAATGGCAAAAGCTAGTGGAAATATTTGTCCCTTGGCATCTACTGCAACTGTAATGAAAAGCTTTATATCATACTTTTCATAAACATGAGTACCCTCTATGGAAATTAAAGGACAGAAATGCATAAAACTATGAATTGCTGGTTTAAATGACTAGAACACATAGTTATAAATATATTCGGATCTATCCAAACTCCGCTCATACCTCCATCCAACTACAGTCTCAGGGTTAAAGTGTTGCATTGCGGCCATTTACCCGGGTTGAGATAAAAATGACTTATCCCTGTTACCATAAATAATTTCAAAGGCACGTTTGTGTACGAGATATGCCTTTCTTTTGGTTATATTACACCCATACTCCTGGTAGATAGTTGTAATACACTCTTTAATCTTGAACCTAATGGACACTTCCAAGTATGGAATTAAGACAAGAGAAATAAACTCTACATCTAGGTTGAAGTAATTCTCATTGAATATGTCCATTTCATATCTGTGGGTGCTAATGTATTTACCCACTTTCCACAACCCTTATTTCTTCTTGTTGGCACGTAACATCGGGTGATCACCCATAAAGTCTCTACGGCATACAGCCTTGTATACCTCCGTAGTTGACTCCCTTAGCGTCATCTTACGACACTCTCTTAAGTTGTAGATTTTTACATCCCTGATTAGGAAAGCTTTATCGGGGAAATACATGCCATTTGCCAGCACCGCTGGTCTAGACTCATCCCACATTGCTAACCAAAATTCGTCAGCATTCCTTGTGAGGGCATCCACGTCTGGCATACTTGGAAAATTATCAAGGTAGGGAATATTCCCCTCATGAAACGGCACGTGGGACTCGTACACTTTTGTTCTAACGGGAGATGGAGGAGCATGCCCCCCATCAACTCAGATTTGACATTCATTTCCTCCTTCTCATCGTCCTCATTAGGGAAGGGTGTGTCATCTCCATACTCATCGGCATTGTTGTCATAATCACTATTATCTTCCTGACTTTACGCATCTTCCAAATCACGAGTCAATACGTCGTCTATGGGCAACTGTGTGAGGTTAGGAACAAAAAGTTGCTCATTTTTACAGCACAAAAAAAAAAACAAAATGATAAGCTACTCAACTAGATAAATACTTTACATATAGCTATATCACTTTACTTATAAGTCGTACTGTGTTGACGTTCCATGATGGACATTTTCTTGTTGGTGATGACTCCCTAATGGACCTAGCGTGGTCTAACACGCTAGAACTAGGCATATTCCAACTAGGAGCGGGGTCAAAACTTGTAAAATTCATATCCGGAAAGTACCCCCTATGAAATATGAGTGTAAATACAAATCCAATTTAAAGACAAAATAAACATCGCTAAAGCATAGAAAAAATTGAAGTTTACCATCGTATTATGGATTATATAAAGTAATTATTTTCTCGGTGCTCATTCACCGGTGGTGAAAAGTTTAAATCAAGGCTATTTAATCAAGAATCTGTCCGGTAAAACTTGTTCCAGAATAACCACCCGATGATTGGGGGTTATCCCTAATATGCACACCCTCATTATTGGGAACGTCTTCAAACTTGAAGTACATTCCCAATAAATTTATTACAATAAATCCCTATATTCATTCGGAATCTACAAAAAATCTCTAAGAGTTTCATCATCTTCGATGATAAACTCAGAACAATAAGCAAACCCTTGCATAGTCACAGAATACGAAAATCTATCAGTTACTTTAAGGTCCACCGAACGTTTCCTTACACTCATTTTTTACGTGACAACAATACCAATTTATTACTCCATTGTAAGCGGCAATTTAACATGACATTGTGGAGATGAACTATAACTCACAGAGTTATTCTCCATTACAACTTCATCTTCCCCCCCACCCCTACCCCAAAGATAACGAAACCCTTATTTTTGGCTCTTCATACATTACAAAAAATGTTTGATAACAAAAAGAGAAGTATGAATGAAAGTTTGAAGGAAAATTTCAAATGGATTTTCATAAAATCCTAACGCCTTTAAAATGAAGTATAATGCTGCGCTTTATGTATTTGAATTACTGTTACGTCAGTTATCCGGAGAACACTTATTGGTGGGCCCAAAAATGAAGTAAATGCAGTATAATACTACACTTTAGTAAAATATGGTATTGTAATGCATGTTTACATAAAAAATGAATTATTTAGTAAAACACAGTATTATACTGCGCTTTACTTTAACAGCTAAAATTCTGTTAATGTAAATCGCAATATAATACTGCATTTTAGGTATAAATGTAACTTTTTTAAAGCTGTAGAAATGTAAGTAGAGTAAAATAAGTTGCCATTTTGGTTTCAGACTGAGTCCTCCCTTCCCAGCCACAAGATTAGGCAGGATACTTACCTTAATTGGCCAGTTCAATACTCTAACAATGCTTTACCTTAAAATTAACCTCCGCTCGACTCAAATCTAGCCAAAAAGACTTAATAATATCTAACGGTACAAGAAAAATAAATTTCAATAGATAAAGTTAAGATTTTTATACTATTCCTCAAAAATCAACAAAAGTCAACTCCGGGTCTCGTCAGGACAAAATTCGAGTCAAATGGTAGATCTCGACTTCCCATAACCCTATGATTTCATATATGTGTTTTGTTTTCAAATTTGAGTCCAATTTAACTCTCAAATCTAAAATTTTTATTTTTTAAAACATAGTTAAAATTTCCCAAAATTTCTATTCAAATTTCATAAGTTAGATGTTAAATCTCATAATAATCATGTGATATAATCAAAAGTGGATCAAAATAACTTACCCAACAATTGTGCATGAAAACATCCTCCTAAAATCGTCTTTCACTGAGTCTAGGGCTCAAAAATGTGATAAATGAAGTTAAGTCACGAAATTTCAAACTTTTATTCAGTCGCGGATATTGCAAATGCGATATGGGGTTCATAATTGCGACCTCTCACAAATGTGACACAGGGATCGCAAAATAGAACTCCGTCAAACTATCCAGATATGGCACTTGTGACAATGGGCTTTGCAATTGCGATTTCAACCTCTTCGCAAATACGATCATATGGTCACAAATACGACCTGACCCAACCTTGTGTTAACTGCACAAATTTGATCAAGGTATCAAATTTTCGACACCTGAAAGCTCCATTCCCTCTTTGCAATTGCGATGCTAGTTCTTGCAATTGTGATAACTGCAGCACCAACAACCTAATACGTGTCCAAATCAATCTGAAATATGTTCGAAACTCACCCGAGCACACAGAGCTCAACAAACATCTACACAAGTCTAAAAATATCATAAACACTCGATCACACAATCAAACCATTAAAATAACATCCAAAATCACAAATCTGACATCAAAACGCATGAAATTTTACCATGAACTCAAAAATCTATAGAATCACATCCAAGCGTCCGATTCCTATTAAACCAACTCGAAATGACACAAAATTCTTCGGACAAGTCCCAAATGATAAAGAGAACCTATTACAAGTTCCAAAACTAAAATTTGAATCTTATAGCCATAAAATCAACATATGGTCACACTCAGGAAATTTCTAAACCTTCAAATTGTCATCTTTCGGCAAAACAAGCCAAATCAACATAGGAACCTCTGAATCTAATTCTGGGCATACATCTAAGTTCAAAATTGCCATATGAACCTATTAGAACCCTTAAAATACCGTTCTGGTGTCATTTTCACAAAATCCAAACCTTTATCAATATTTTCAACTTAAGCTTATAAACCAAGAACTAATGGATCCAAATCATATCAAAACTTCCTCGAAATGAAACCAACTATCCCCCAATTCATAAAACCACAAATACACATATGGGAAGCTTCAAAAGGGAAAACGAGCTCAAATACACAAAACGACCAGTCGAGTTGTTATATTCTCCCTCTCTTAAACAAACATTCATCTTCATTTTATTGTTAAGTGGAGATAGCTCGAACCCACTCTTTGGAGATTTGAGATAGAGTTGCACGGCGTTTGCGGATCCAGAAGTTCCCATCCTCTTTATTTTACTGTTTATTTTGTTTCAGACAATTGCATTTTATTTCAAACTCTATTTATAATATTCTATAGGCTTGTGATACTTGTTTCTGGGTTAGACTAGACTACATTAGTTTCAAATTATTATATTACAAAGTATTTCAGTCTTAATCTCTTAATCCTTTACTTCTAAATTGTTGAATTGAACAAATGTGTAGCTAGTATTGGCTTGCACAACAAATGATTGTTAGGCACCATCATAGTTTCCAGTTTTATTGCACCCTAAGCTAAAAATGTAACGTTTTGTTTAACTAGAATGCAAAATAGATGAATGTCCTCGATGTTTATGGCATTGTAAACATTGTGATTGTGCTAGCCCATTGTTGTTTTAGCACTATAGTGCGTGAAAGAAGAATGCCGCATAAACTCAAACACGTGAAAGAAGATTCTTAAAATTAAAAGAAGAAGAATAATTGACTGTTGTTGTTTTCTAAAGAGACCGTTTTCTCTTGGTTGGCATTCTTCTACTTTTAGTTGAACATGTTATGATAGGTTTGTGTGTTTTCTTCTCATATTTGATTACTTATTTACATACTGGACTAACTAGTAATTATCGAAAAATAATACTTTTCTTGCCTATGTTAGAATTAAAAAAAGCACCTTAACAACTCATTGGAGAATGTTCACCCAATTTTTTTTCCCGCCCCTACCTAAAAATGTCATAGTTTGGTTAACTAGGGGTAAGTATTGTAAAGTAACTAATATGCAAAATAAGCAAACGTTTTTGAGGTTATAATTACTCTTGAAAATGTGCTCTTACTTTTTAAATTTGAAATTAAAATGAAATTGGTTGCAAATTTAATAGTCTCAACAGTTTAGTGTTAAAAAATCTTTTCCCTCTAAAGATGTCTAGGGTACATCATTATCAAGCTAATATTGTTAGTAAACCGTTTGGTATTCAATTATTTCTCAGTCAATCTCTGATCATTGATTATTCTGTACTGAAATTTGATCAGTTGTGAGGACATTATATCCTTACAAAGTAATTATTAAAATTTCTCAAATCTCAAATAGAGGAGAAATCAAAAATTTAATTGTTCGTCTATAAAAAATGAGAGATTAATCACACTTTCTTCGTCGGTAAAAGAATAGCAGGATCTATATACAAAATAACACATATTTAGAAGTTATACCGGTGTTAAAATTAATTACCCCATAGATTGTGGGGTAATTAGGATCGGTATAACTTATACATTCTTTTTAGAAATTATGCAATTATTATTTTTAATACAATATACCAAACAATAAATAAATAATATTGTCAGCATAAATAATCTCAACATAACGTATCCTAACATAACTTATACCCGCATAATCCCTATTCAAATTAAACGACCCCTTAATGAGATAGCTAGCTGCGTGAGGTTAGTTATGAGATTGTAAATATTTTTTTGGTGATTAATAAAATTAAGTTAGTTACCAAAAAAATCCAAAAATGTTGTAATATTTTCTAAGTTAAATTTTTTATAGAATGGAGCTTCAAATATTTATTTATAAAATTTTGTCCATAAATATTCTGAAAACCCTCCCTAATAACAAAAAGAAAGAACAAGACCCTGAGATTAGCCCTGTTTCACTCTAGTCTCGTCTTCTTCCTTTCCCCGACAAGACATTACATTTTCTCCTGTATTTAGGATAACAAACAAAGGTCCCATTTTAAGTTTTTTGTCCCACTATTTTTCTGCGAACAACAGCTAACACATAACCAAAACTCCTCTCTGTAGTATTTTTCTCAATCAATGATATACAGCAGAAAGACACATTGCTTGCTAAAAGAAAACTGCAACTTTAGCTTTTAATTCTGGATCTAAAATTACCCCGTTATTGTTGAAACGAAAATTATCCCAAAAACCAAAAAATGGGGGTTTTGGTAGATACTTGGTGTTTCTGTAATGGAGGTGGCAAGTCTTAGAGAACGAAAGCTTCTATTTTCTCTACTAAAGGTCCTTCTATGGCCCACATAGGTGCTAGTGGCACTGGTTTCTTGATTCACAGGAATCTTTTGCTCACTACTCACCTTATTCTCCCTTCTGTTGCTGCTGCTGAAGCTGCTGAGATCCAACTCCAAAACGGCGTCGCTTCTTCCCTTTTCCCTCACAGGTCTTTCCCCTTTCCCTTTTTACTCGTTTTCCTCTTTCTATTATTGTTGTAGTGTTGTTTCTGAAGATAAAAGCTTTACCCTTTTCTATAGGTTCTATTAGTTAGATTACTACTTATAAAATTATTTAGTTGTTTAGGCCAGCATAGTTGAGCAAAATGTTGGTTGTTACTAAAAAACATTGAATAACTGGACGGCCGGCCGGCCGTTAGTTACAGTGTTTGAAATCTGTGAAGCTATATTCTCTTTGTGTGCACCGTTGTCTTAATGTGGAATTTGAGACCATTTTAATTGTAGCCTTTATATATACATAGAGAGGTACATGAAAGAGCATATTCAGTAATTTAAAGGCTTTTCTCTTTATTGCTTCTTCCACCTAGAATTAGTAGTCTTAGAACCACCAAAAATTATGTTCGGAACGGTTTCTGAAGAGATTGAAGTAGCTGTGGCTGCCAGTGAAGCTTGGAAGGTCTATGGCACGCTTCAACTGGCCGATATTGTGGTCAAAGAGCTCCCACATATCCTACACAAAGTTGACATAATTGAAGGCGATGGCGGTGTTGGGACAGTCCTCAAACTAACCTTTCCACCGGGAACTCCGCTGTATACCTATGCTAAGGAAAAATTTATCGTTGTGGATGATGAGAAGCGGGTCAAAGTAGCTATGGCAGTGGAAGGTGGGCTACTCGATCATGGATTCACATTCTTTCAGGTCCGCTTTGATGTCATAGAAAAGGATGAAACAACATGCATCACCAAAGCCACAATTGAGTATGAGGTCAAGGAAGAAGCAGCTGCTAATGTTTCATTTGTTAGTATTCAAGCTTTTGTTATCATGATGGAAGCTGTTGCTAAGCACCTAACTCAGCAGAAAAATGGTCAATGTTCTGCCTGATTTGTTCCTATTAAGCCTCTTTCGTTGTTAATGCATGGAATTGCTTCATACTAGCAGAAGGCAGAAGCTTATAAGTTCGTATTTGTGTTTTGAATTTGGCCTGTACCATCCTAGCGAGGGAAAATGAATAAAATAAATAGCTTACCAGCACTGATGTTATCAAAAGGGATAATTAGCATCACCGGACACAAGTCAGTAATTAATTTGTCTATTACCTATTAAGCAAAAGATGTTGGAGTTTCATAAATAGCTGGTCAAGCTTCTAAGACAAAGTTGTATGTACTGTGTGCTTCTGATGACTGTTTTGTGGAGCTTCTTGTTCCCAGGGTCGCAAAAATTTGAAGTTAACATAAATTATACGAACAAGGTTGTCAAAATTTGGTATTTCGTAAAATTAGATATGGATTTGAGATTGAGCTTTCTTATTCCAACTTAATCAATCATATTATTGAAGTTTACTAGTGCTTTTCTGATTTAGACACTTCAAGAAAACTGATGATTTTGTTAACTTATTTTTAATTAACGCAATTATGATATCTGGTAAGCTAGTTGGAGCAACGGTTCGGGTTCGAGTCGTGGAAGTCGCCACCAATACTTGCATTAGAGTACACTGGCTACTTCATACCCTTTTGAGGTGCGGCCATTCCTTAGATCCTGCGGGAATGCGAGATGCTTTATGCACCGGGCTGCCCTTTTTGGTGTTCCAAAATGGAGGTTATAAGATGGGTCATGACTGATGTACAATTTGCAGAACAGAATTGGTTGCTGGCTTGTGTGTGTTCACTGGTTTAATCTATAGGAAAAGAAAGCAGGTTAACAATATGAGTAGCATATTGAAAACAAAGTTGAGAAATCCGTGCGAATCAAGTTTTGCGTGATGTGATCTATGTCGCAGAGAGATGGAGAAACTTGATGGATAGGATGAAGTTTCATCATGTGCAAAATAGTTTACTAGAATGTGATGCTTTCTTGAAAATCTAGGCTTATCTGTGGAAGAACTAACTTTCGAGGTGCTATAAGCTTAGTTGCTCCAACACGGCAATTTAGGTACCGTACCCATGTCGACACTACATTGGTTGTGTGGGTGTGAGTCTGGCTATGGGATCCGTACCGGATTTCGTCAAATAATTTTAGGTAATTTGACCATGACAGACGGAAAGATTCGAGAAGAGATACAATTTGATTCCTGAAACTACAGAACCAAAACTAGGGTAAATTTGAAGAAAATGGCGTACCTTATATAGGCAATCAATCATTTACTTTCTGCTACTTCTCTTTATCAAGCAGCAAAGAGTGTCAATTGAGATTGGGGAAGACGGAATGCTCGACAATTTTGGGAAGTCAAACTCTTTATTAGAATATTATTATATTTAATAATATTGTACTCTTTGTGGTGAAAGCTTGACACACTAAGTCTAATTTTTATAATAATAATTAGTGACCTAATCTAAATTATAAAAATTAATATCTAATTGTAAATGAAAGATAACTATAAAAAAGTTAACTTGTAGAAGAATCCGAGAATGGACTGAAATCAAGAAATCATGCCTACAACTTGAGAATAAAAAGAAATCCGCACTTCGCAAGCTATATGTAAGTATTCCACAAAATTTCTCATAATTTAGAGTTACTTTTATATTTTTATTTTTTAAATTATTTTTAGTTAGATCTCCGCACCTGTATCCGTACGAGGATCCATCCGATATCTAGATCCGTGCCCGTGACGGACATCCGTACCTTTGTCCGAGCAACTTAGACCATAAGATCATCATAAGTTGTGGACACTTCTGGATTCAAATAATGTCTAATGAATTAAAAAGTTGCAGATATACAAAAGTCACTTCTTTGGTTTCTTATGCTGGTTTAAACAACTCAAGATTAATTAGCTCAAATCAGGTTGGAATGTAACTTACAGGCTGTTATGTGTTAGCAACAAATATTTTAAAGTTTAATATGATTCGACGTTGTTTTGGAGTTGAATGAAAAATTGGTATACGACAGTCTCCTCTACGTGCTTCCTGAACTGTAAAGCATAAA
Organism: Nicotiana benthamiana; assembly: GCA_034376525.1. NCBI lineage: Eukaryota > Viridiplantae > Streptophyta > Magnoliopsida > Solanales > Solanaceae > Nicotiana > Nicotiana benthamiana. The sequence continues at coordinate 9,472,377 of CM067338.1, read as the reverse complement.
AGAAGTATCTGAGATAAAAGTGATTGCACAGTAGCGTAAAATAAGCAGCTTTCGGGGTTTTGGGTGTTGTGGGTGGGTTGGGGGGGGGGGGGGGGCTCAGTTTGCTCTTCCTACCTGCTTGGCATCATAAAAGGTTCGAAATTAATTGGCTGCGATGCTAATTTAGAAGTTTTTTGCATTTTGGCATTCCGCTAGTTTGTCACATTCAATACGTTCTAAAATATTTTGCTTTTCTGATGAGTGAATGCTTTTGTGCATTCAAGTCCTTTATATTTTTGCTCATTGTTAACACAAGTTCTGCTTTCTTCTAGCTGCTTCAATTTTATGCATCTGATTATGTACCCCCACTTCCAACCGATAGGTTGAGTTCGAGTCTCCCCAAGAGCAAGGTGTGAGTTCGAGTCTCCCCAAGAGCAAGGTGGGAAGTTCTTGGAGGGAAGGATGCCGGGGGTCTATTTGGAAACAGACTCTCTACCCCAGGGTAGGGGTAAGGTCTGCGTACACATTACCCTCCCCAGACCCCACTAAGTGGGATTATACTAGGTTGTTGTTGTTGATTATGTACCCATTTGTTTGCAGATTCTTTATTACCAGTTCTGTATTAGATCTGACAATAGTGGGCCTTGACGTCATGGGTCGAGACGCAAATGCACATGTTCAGCAGCCTCACTACCTTAAAACCTGTTCCAAACCTAGTCTGGAGCTGGGTAATGTGGTTTACCTCCTCGGGTATAGCGAGAAAAAAGACTTGACTGTTGGTGAAGGAAAAGTAGTAATAGCGACAATCTTATAAAGCTGTCAACTGATGGCATTAGCTGAAGCCCAGGTACTGCGGGTTTTGATGTTCATGGGAAATCTTGCGTTCATTGTATGTGACCCTATGAAGCTTGCAACATCCTCACACTCAGAATCGTCATCCATTTCACCATCCTCTTCATCGTCAAGGAAGGACTGTCCCATGCAATTCGGTATACCCATCCCCATCATATGTGACTGGTTAAACCAGCATTGGGAAGGAAACCTTGACGACATCAATAAACCCAAGTTACCAATAATTAGGTTAATGTCAGCTGGTCAAAAGAGTGAGCACTCATGTGCTTCCTTCACAATGAGGCGTGTTTTTAAGTCAACTGGAGCTGAAAATGGAGAGACTCCATCATCATCGAACCGATTGTCAAAGCCTAGAGAGCACTCTGGCCCAATCTGTTCTGCCGTTGCAACTAATATGGAAGACGAAGCATTAACTACTGATCCTCATGCTGTACATGGAATTCGAACTCCTGAAATTTACGAGTCACCAAATTTAACTTCAGTACCAGTTAGGAAGAAGGAAGGTACTCACATACAGCTTTTGAATATTAACTTCCCACCAAGGATAGCTAAATTTCCTGACTCGGCACAACCTGCCGGAAAAACCCCATCCAGCTTTGGTGAAAATTTTGTCAACAGACCTCCCTTGCAGCAGCCAGTAAGAGAAGACAAACCAAATGATATGTGGCAGTCCAAGCCGGTGGCAGATGCTGAGATTGCTTCAACTGGATCTGTAAATGGGGTCCAGAGTGAAGTTCAATCAAGTTCTTCTCCTATAAAGATCTTGGAAATGGAAAATGGATACAGCAGTGATGGACAGATAACAATGTACTCTGCTGAAACTGCTGAAAGCCGAAATATTCCAAGTCCAAGAGAGGGAAGGTTTCAGCAAGTAGGGAGGAGCCAAAGTTGTGTGAACTACAATAGGTGGGGAGCAGTCCAAAACAATTCAGGTGCTTGTCGAGCAATGCTAGAGCAACAAAGGAGCGGTATGCAAGGAAGATAGGTCTACTCCCCAAGGAGCAACTTCACGAAGGAGCAATGACTATTACAGCCCAACAGTATCTTCAATCATGAAGAAACGAAACAACTTAGAGCCACCAATTAGACGAAACAGCTTAGAGCCACCAACTAGACCTCGTCAAAGTGCAGTAAATTCATCACCAAGGTGGAATTTCTGATTTATAAACTTTAGATAAATTCATTCTTTAAGCCAAGCTCTCCTTTTTTTGGGGGGCTTACTCTGTAACTATATAATGTGACTACATGTGCAAAGGAAATCCAAGAACAAGAAGAAAATTTAGTAAAAGTGAGTCTAATAATTTCTGCTGTACAGCAGAGGATCTATGAGACTGAAACAATTATAATTTAAGTTCTTTTTTCCAAGGAAGCCCCCCTCTGACCATCCTCCGAGTCATCTATTTAAAAGGACCCTCCAGCAATCCACTCTCATTTAAATTTATTGGGTCATGCAATATTTATTGAATACAAAGAACTTTTGCTCATTGGTTTGCAATCTCAAGGTCTATATTAAAAGATAACAACAATAACAATCCAGTATAATCTTACTTAGTGGGGTTTGGAGAGGGTAATATGTACGCAAACATTATCCCTACCGTAAAATAGAGAGGTTGCTTCCAAATAGACTTTCGGCATCCTTCCCCAAGAACTTCCCACAATGAAAGTCTTTCTTACATCTCATTCCACTATTTCGCATAAATATTTATCACAATTCACAGGTTCTGAAAGCTTACAAAGACATGAATTGAAAAATACATCCACTAAAATTTTACACCTAACAACAAAAAAAGTTCTTAATAGAACGACTAGGCTGAAGTCAATCAATTTGTCTCGGGGAGGAAAGGGGAGCTAATTTTGAGTCAAACCAGCCTAAGTCATTCATCAGCCTCTCAATTATATTACTGTATATGATAAAGTTGGAAGGTCCAATCTTCCACCGTTAGGACGTCTCGAAGGATCGAGATCACGGTCGAGTTTCATCCCTCGAGAGTCATCGACGCTCGACGCTCGACCTCGGAACCGTATGAGGCCGACGGTCACGGGAAGAAAATGGGGAGTTCCCAAGGCGTGAAGCTGGAGCCAACAAGATAGCTCAAGCTAGTCTTAGCCCGTATCTTGGAATTAGTTAGGTGTCCCATCTCCGTATCTTTGTAATAAATGCACTTGTACTATATTGGTATTCCCCCTCTTATATAAAAGGAATCGTATCATTTTGCAAACATTTGTTGCTCCATGCTAAATATACAAGAACATTATCTCTGCTCTCTAACATATTCTCTTGATCTTATTACTTCATTTATTGCAACTGTTATTTGCCCATCGGCTGCCTTCGATAGCCCCTAGTCGAACTTCAGACCCTGGCCCTCGAATAGGCAAGCTCGAGACCCCGATTGACGACGATTCGGTTTGATTAACACCTCGTTTTTAAGCTCTTATTTCGTTTTTTAGTCTTTCACATAACATCTACTGCCCAACAAATAACATAAAAATAGGTCATGTATTTTTAGAACTACTAAATCAAATTTAATTGTCATTACCATTTTCACGATGAACAGTTTGGCGCCCACCGGGGGGTTAAAAATAATAGTAATTATTTTCTTGCTAGTTTAACTACATAACGCAAGTTATCTTTCCCGCTTTTTCTTGTCCAAGATCTTTGATTTCAGGTAAAAATATCCGACTCAGTGAACAACAATCATGAGAACCACGGAGAAATTGGCGTAGACATTCTAGGTGCTGGTATAACGTCGCGAAACCCTAAGAACACGCCAGAACCGATCTCCGTGGACGCGGTCTCACACGACGCTCAACACGTCTATTTATGCTCCCACACTAAAAAGAGCGTGCACCAAAGAGACCAACAAGAATCCCGGAAAACCCCGGTTAGGGAAGAACGGGAGGTGAGCCTTCATGTTATTTTGAAATGTTTCAGGTGCAACAGCTATCGATTGCTCAGCTGCAAAGTCACTAGAAAACTCCCAGCACAACAGCTCTGGGGACGACTCCCCCGACCGAGCAGATACAGGGGTGGTCAAGCAATAATGGGTCAGTAGCCGACCCCGCCACCATAAAGATACTCGAGGATCTCACAAAGAGGATCGAATTGGGCGAGAAAAAGATAGAAGTCAATGACAAAAAGGTCGATACCTACAACTTCATGGTCGACCGAATTTCTGGTGCACCCCCGATCCTGAAAGTTGTGGATTTAAAGAAGGTCATACAAAGGCCATTCCTAGAGGATGCGGCTCCAAAACACATTTCAAAGAAGTCCCGAATGCCAGAACTTCCAAAATGCAATGGAACCTCAGACCCTTTTAAGCACATCACTGCTTACACGTGCGCAGTGAAGGGAAACGACATAAAGGATGACGAGATCGAGTCCGTCTTTCTAAAGAAGTTTGGGGAAACACTCTCGAAGGGGCCACTATGTGGTATAACAACCTAGCTCCTAACTATATCGATTCATTTACTATGCTGGCAGATTCTTTCATAAAGGAACATGCTTGTGCCATCAAGGTAGCAACCAGGAAATCTGACGTCTTCAAGATTAAACAGCGGGAGAATGAGATGTTGCGAGAGTTTGTATCTCGCTTTCAAATGGAACGAATGGAACTACAACCAGTGTCCGGCGACTGGGCAGTGGAGGCCTTCACTCAAGGTCTGAATGAGTGAAGCTCAATGGCTTCAAAACAACTGAAATATAATCTAGTGGAATACCTCATCGTGACCTGGTCTGATGTTCACAATCGATATCAATCAAAAATTAGGGCTGAGGACGACCAACCGGGAGCCATCTCGAGCTCGGTATACCCAAGCAGCCTTTTGGCGAAGGAGCCAAAGCCAAACAAAGAATGGTTCTAGCCATATACCGACGACAGGAGAAACACCTCGAGGCGTAACATACCCCACAATGATCGAAGGATGGACCAATGTCAAAACCCCAGGGGATTTGTCAACAGAGCCGGGTTTGACAGGAACACGGGGCGTCAGAGTAGAACTTCAATGTTGATGTATCCGACATCGTGCTCGCCAAAAGTAAAATCGGAGACGCCAGGTGGCTCGTTGTTGGGGCGAATACTATTAAACATGCGTTTAGATATAGTATATTCTGACAATTGTCATGGTTAAAAGTCTAAGTGGAAAATTGTTGGGATATATACTATTAACCATGGATTTGGTCTAGACATAGTATTTATTATGATAATATTGTTCATTCAATTTTAATAAAGTTATAATATATCATATGTTAGTCGGTGTCCTTTGTTCACAATCTTAATTATGCGAATGGTTTAATTCCAACTTCTTGTGCTAGTACATTTTGTATGTATGAATGGACCAAGTAGAGATAAGTATTTTATACTGACTTAATAAAATAAACTCTCTAGCTATTAGATGTACTTATACACTTAGTTTTGATATAATTATTATTAGATGTGTATATTATTATAATTTGATTTATCAAAAGGCGAGATTCTTTCGTGGGTCAATATGCCTGGTAAATTAGATAATAATAATGTACATTGGCGAGGTAATAGTTAATTCATGGAATCCATGTCTTGATGTAGAGATTGATGATACATCATTATGGAAGCTTATAAAATTTCATGTGTAAACTCGACCGGTGGATTTTATATCCGATACATGAAATAAGTTAAGCGAAAGTCTAAAGGAAGTGATCAACAAATTAAATCGTAAGTAAATTAATTTAATTGATTACTATCTGAATATTTAACATAGAGAGTTAAATAAGATTTAGTGGATGAATTTCGAAATTGAATAAAGAGTGCAATTACGAATGTTTAGTGGAATAATTCATAATTAATTATGATAGAAATTAATTTTAAAAATTAGAAATTAATTCCATAATTAGAGCCTTGTTAATTAAGTTTTGTGGTCCCCGCTGTGCCTAAATAATGGACAATAAAGGAATCTTTTTTCTGGTGGAAAAGAAAACTTAACAAGTTTTGAAAAAGGGCTTTAACCCTTAAAACTTGTGCTATAAATGCATAAGATTTTCCACCTGGAGGGAGTAGCACATGGTGGATTAAATTTTCAGCCATATTTTCCTAGAAATTTCGTCCACACAAAATTGCTATTTTCGGATATTAGTTGGTTAACACAGTAGAAGATCGTCAAAAGTTCCGAGATTGTGATTGTGGGGGTGCTGGTGAGAAAAACTCACTGTTTTAGCAGTGAATCATGGTGTTTTTCGGCATTTTGAGCCCGTTTGGGCTGCGTTTTTGACGTTTTTCTATTTTCTGGAAATTTTTAATAATTTTATTCGTTTTTAATTCAATGGTGGTAGGGGTGACTCCCCTTGATCTCCGTGATTAAATACATGTGATAGAATAGGTATATGAATTGGCTATTAGTAAATAGACGTGTTGTTGCATTAAATTCAATAATAGAGGTGTAGGATTTTATTGACTAGGTCTTACAAGCTATAATTGATATTGTGTCATGATATAATTATTTTGTAAGAAAGTGAAGTCCTCTATTTGATATCCTTGATGACTAATGATTGGAGCGTTTGGCATATTTGTGCATCAGAATTTTCTCAAATTTTAATTTATGTTTTCATACCCTACGTGATTACTAGTCTTGGATTTTTGATGAAAAATTGTGTTCTCTGGTTAGAGGTTGTAATGAAGTGAAGTATGATAATATTTTGTATGAGTTTTACAGTATTGGCATGGCTTTTAAGATGTGGTCCATAATCTGGCATAAAATACTTTTATGAGCAACATGCATATTCACTTGTAAATTGAGAATTTTATGAGTAATAAATAGTTACCACTAAAGTGGTTTGTTTATTTGAACTCATGAAATATTTTTAACAAATTTGTACATGTGAAATTGTATCTATTCATGGATTGAGCATTATAATTAATAAGTAGGATCCACAAAATGGTTTATTTATTTGTGTCATAAAAATCTGCTTAATGTACCATGTGAAAATTATCCTTGATAAAGCTATATTAGTGGTGGAGGTTCCTAACTAGGAAAAGAGTTTTATCTTTGGGTACTAGTGAGACCAAATCCACCGATGAGAAGAGATATTGGGGTTTTCACCGAACAAAAGAAAATATAATATCTTAGGTTCTTATGTATTTAATAAAAGGATAATTTATTGCAAAAGGAGATATTGTGTATTCTAGAAATAGGAAGAAATAATATATGCCTTGAACTCATAGTATAATTATAAGGAGAATGAAAATCAGTATCATATTTATTTTAATTCATGAAACTGCTTAAAACGGTTATTCTCCGAGTTTGGTTACATGTTGGTGGTCATAAATTTAACGAACTCCGATTGACCTAAAACTTGGTAGCTTCATCGAAAACGATCTAGTTAGAAAAACTCACTGCTATGCATTGAATTATGCTATTTTTGGGCATTTAAGGTCGTTTAGATGAACCTTCAAGCAGCTTATTAAATTGAATTTGTTATAAATATGAAATATTATTCTTGATATATCGGCTATATTTGTGTTAGATCTGAAACATGGTGGTTTAAATTGATATGATATATAACAAGAATGAAAATCACATGGATTTAATCCTAAATACGCAAAAAAATTATTCAAATTTGGTCTAGTTTTGGCGATTGTGAATTTCACGATCTCGGAATAACTTGAAATTTAGTAGGATCATCGAAAACGATCATTTAAGAAGTACTCACTACTACGCAATGAATCACATCATATTTTGATGATTCGGGATTGTTTAGATGAGTTTTTTGAAGATTTGGCAGATTAAAATATTATTTACATACAAAAAGTAATTTTTCTATCATTTTATTTGTGTCTAATTTGGAACATGATAACACATGTTAATTTGACATGAATTGGTATATGATAAAAATGTAGGTCATATTTTAAATTCTTAAAAATGCTTAAAATGGTAATTTCCCAAATTTGGTCGCAATTTTAGGATTTTAACGATCTTGAATTTGATGTGAAATTTGATAGGCTTACCAGAAATAGCCTAGCGAACAATACTCATTACTATGCAGTGACAAACATTAATTTTAGCGTTTTAAGACTGCTTAAATGGGGGTTTTGAGCATTTTTTTTTGTTTATGAACTTAATCCTCAGAGAAAAGTTCGTGGTTGTGATAAAGCTGTGGTAGGAATTAACACCTGTGATCTCCATCTTTTAGTTATTGTGAGATAATAAATTTATGCGTTTACGTTAGGTTTTCCTCCATATCGGATAAATTTATTATGAACTCACTGGATATAGCTACTAGTTATTGATAACCTGTATTAGCTCTCTATTTGAGTTTAAGGGTTGAATCAATTTTGTAACTAAAATACAATCATGATTAAGTGATTTATTATTTCTATGATCTTCTACTATTAATTTCAAGTGAGTAATAGATTTACGTGTTGACTTTTGGTCTTCCTCCATATCAGATAAATTAATTCTAAGTTCACTTGGTGAAATACTTGTAATTGATATCGTGTACTTACTCTCCATCTGAGTATATATGTTAGATCAGTGGAACTAGAGCTATTAAAAAAGATGTTCACATGACTTATATTGACAGTATACTCTCCATATGAGTTGAGTCTATTTTAATTATTGGAGTGAATAATCTGGCATTACATATGTATATTGTATGAGTAGTTCTTTTCCCATCGAAATTGCTATTCAAGATGCATGATATATATGTGTAGTGTATTAAAATTTTTTGTATTAAAAGGTTATATACAATGACTTAAAATAATAATATACTCTCCAGGTGAGTTGGTTCTATTTATTTTTGGATTGTATAATTCTTCCATTATTGTGACGATCCAAAGGGGTCATCACTTATTTTCTTACATATTCTATACTTTCGAAGACTTGAAAACTTCATCTAGGATTACCTCGATTTGCGTACGCAGTCCGGGCGCGTAGCCAAAAAGAATAGATATGAATTCTGTGAGAAAAATGCTAATTTTTGATATTAAGTTGAATAAATTTAACCTCAATTAATATTTTGGGTAAACGGACCCGGAATCATGATTTGACGATCCTGGAGGGTCCGCAGGAAAATATGGGACTTGGGCGTATGCCCGGAATCAAATTTCGAGGTCTCAAGCCCAAGAAATGAATTTTTGTGTGAAATTATTTTCTGAAAATATTAAGGAAATTGGAAATAAATTCGATTAGAACACATTGGTATTGAGCCCGTATTTTTCTTCTGCCGCCCGGTATAGGTCATATATGTGGTTTAAGCACTTTCTGTAAAGTTTTGGTTGAAATTGCCGTCGTTGACGTGTTTCGGAATTAACATGGAAATTTGTTGTTCTATGAAAACTTGGAAGGAATTGTGAGTTTTGAGGCTTGATTCGATGTATATGATGTTATTTTTGCGATTTGATCGCATGGATAAGTCCGTAGGATATTTTTGAGGCTGTGTGCATATTTGGTTTGGATCCTCGAGGGTTCGGGTGAGTTTCGGATAGGTGCCGGAGTGCATTTTTGAACTTGGAAAATTGCAGCTATAAATGACCTTCAGGCTTCCCAATTGCGAAGGGTCAGCTCGCAAATGCGGAATTTCCCAAGCCTGCATTTTTCGCAAATGCGACTTTGGGTTCGCAAATGCGAAGCCCTTAATTCCTGGAAGAGTTCGCAAATGCAAACTATACCCTCGAAAATGCATAGGTGAGGTTTCACAAATGCAACCTTATGGTTCGCAAATGCGAACCTCCCAGCATCCCTCATAGTTCGCAAATGCGAACAAGTATCTACAATTCTCATATTTTATCGGGGTTCGCAATTGCAAACCCCAGTTTGTAATTGCGACATCAGAGACTCAATAAATTTATACTTAGTCGAATTTTCGCCATTTTTCACCATTTTTTCAAAACCCAAACCCCATAGGAGATTTTCAAGGACAAAACGTCTTCCAAATCATTTGTAAGTCAATTTTTACTTAATTCTTTCGATCATTACATCATTCAACATGTTTTCAACTTAAAATCAATGAATTTTATGGGTGAAATTGGGGGTTTGGGGTAGAACCTAGGTTTTTTCTAAAATTGAGGATTTGGACCTCAAATTCAAAACGAATCATATATTTGGGTTCGTGGAGGGAATGTGTAACTGGATTTTGGTTTGAATCTCAGGTTTTGACCACGTTGGGCCTGAAGGGCATTTTGGTTATTTTACCTAAATTTGCGTCTTAGTTGTAAATTAAATAGTAAAATTAGTTGCTTGAGATATTATTTACTAGATGTAATTGAAATGAATAGATTTGGACTATTTGGAGTCGCATACTCATGACAAAAGAGTGATTTCAAGTTGATTTTGGAGCCGGTTGAGGTAAGTAGCTTGTCTAATCTTGTGTCGAGTACCTTTCCCCTTAGGATATGATACATGATAATTTAATGTCTTGTACGTGAGGTGACGAGCACGTACTTGAGCTAATTGTTTAAAACCCGATTTTCACATAAGATATTGAGATTGAGTTCCTTCGAATTCGCTTATTCCTACTTGCAATTTTAACCTGTGTAGATTAGAAAAGAAAATTTAGTTTATTTAAATTGCCTATTTGCTTAAGTTTCCTTAACTGTACTACTTGAAGCATGTTAGGCTAGCACTACTTGTTGTTTGTACCTTCGTACTTCATTTCTGATTATCTTCTGGTTATGGTTGCGCATTTACATTGGGACTAAAGATGTGGGATTCCGTAAGCTCCCCATTGTTTGTTTACTTTAGAACTACGGATTAGATTCCCGGTAGATCCCCCTACACATTTACTTTGGGACTACGTGTTAGATAACTAGTAGATCCCCATGCACTTTTACTTTGGGATTACGAGTTAGATTCCCAGTAGATCCCCCCCTGCACATTGATAGTTGGACTATTGGACGATACCCCGGTAGATCCTTTGGATATACTCATATAATGGACTACGGGACTATATTTCGGGAGCTCCTCGGACAGATTGATGAAAAGGACTACAGGACGGTATCTTGGGAGATCCTCGTTATTTGTACTGATGTTGAGTTGTTTTACTCTGTGTTATCTTATCCTCTGTGTGTTAATTGCTGTTTGTATAACCTGACTTACTTCATAGTTGTATTCCATTATTTATGCTTATTTCATACTATTGTCAGCGTTATTATAATATTTTATCTCAGTAGGGTCCTGACCTTCTTCGTCACTACCCAACTAAGGTTAGGCTTGGCACTTACTAAGTACCGCTGTGGTGTAATCATGCCTCTTCTGCGCATGTTCTTTTCATGTGCAGACCCAGGTACTTTATCTCAGGTGTACTATCCTTGAGGCCAGGAGAGCTACGGAGACTTTGAGGTACTTCTGCTGTGTCCGTAGACCTAGGAGTCTCCTTTTTTACTCTATATGTAGTATTTGGACTTCTTCTGTAGTTTTGCTTTAGATATTCTGGAGTTAGAACCATGTATGACTTTTCATTAGCTTGTGTTCCCGTGAGTTTCTGGGTTTTGGGGTGTTATAGTAGACTTCCACATTTATTTTGAGTTGTATATGTCGAGCATCAATTATATAGAGATTTCTTTTAGTTGTTCAGTTTTAATTAATTATTTCGTGAGTTGTGTTGTTTTTCGCGTTGTTAGGCTTACCTAGTTATAGGAACTAGGTGCCATCATGATATGTTCACAGAGGGTAAACTGGGGTCGTGAAAAGTTGGTATCAAAGCTCTTGGTTCATAGGAGTCACGGGACACAGGCCGGTTTATCAGAGTCTCGCTAATTGTATGGAGACGTCTGTACTTATCTACGATAGGCTATGTAACTGTTAGGAAAATTTCCACTTCATTTGATTTCCTTTTCGTGCGATATTTAGACATTACAAAATTCTAAACTTCTTTCTTCTAGGAGCAGGGTGGGCTAAGTGGAGGCTTGCATCAGAAGTCCTGTGTGATAGGAAAGTTCCACACAAACTCAAGGGGAAATTCTATAGAGCCGTGGTTAGACATGCGACGCGGTATGGGGAGGAGTGCTGGCCCGTGAAGAATTTCCATGTTCAGAGGATGAGGGTCGCGGAGATGAGGATGCTTAGGTGGATGTGCGGGCACACCAGGCTATAATATTAAGAATGAAATTATTCGAGAGAAGGGTGGGGTGGCCCCGGTGGACGAGAAGATGCGTGAAGCGCGACTGAGGTGGTTCGGGCATGTGCGGAGGAGAAGTCCCGATGCTCCGGTGAGGAGCTGCGAGCGGCTGGAGATCGTTGGTGGTCGGCGCGGCAGAGGGAGGCCCAAGAAGTATTTGGGAGAGGTGATTAGGCAGGACATGGCTAGAATGCAGGTTTCCGAGGACATGACACTCCATAGGAAAGTCTGGAGGTCTAGAATCAGGGTTGTAGGATAGGGGCCCCTAGAGTTTTTCGTTCGCTCCTCCCAGGGTTGGGGGGGGGGGCAGCAGGGTTACTCATAGATAATGTGTGTTTACTGTACGTTACTATTACTTGCTATTGTATTTTGGTATTTTGTTTTCTTTGTTCGGATTATTATTAACGTTATTTATACTGGAATTTCTAATGCACTAATGCTATACTGCTTCTGTTTTGTTTTGTATATGTTTTGTTTTACTACTGTTTTTCCCTAACCCTATGAGCCGAGGGTCGATTGGAAACAGCCTCCCTGCTCTTTCGGGTAGGGGTAAGGCTCGTCTACATATTACCCTCCCCAGACCCCACCTGGTGGGAATATACTGGGTAGTTGTTGTTGTTTTTGTTGTTGTTGTTGTTGTCTTTCTTCTATTCTCTCACAGATGGTGAGGACATGCACTACTTGGAGTGATCAGGCACCCGCGCCCCTACTCCAACCGTCAGAGGCCAGGGCTGGGGTAGAGGTCGAGGGCGCGCATGTGGTGCAGCCAAAACACCTGCGCGAGCTGTCGCCCAGGCACCACCAGTAGATCCAGCTAGAGCCTAGGCACCTGGTGCGCCTACTACTGCCACTACCTCCAGTTCTCCAGGAGACTTTGGCTCAGTTCATGAGTATGCACACCACCTTGGCTCAGGCAGGGTTGCTTCCCCTTACTGCAGCTATATCCCAACCCGGGGGAGGAGCATAGACTCCCACTGTTCACACTCTTACGCAACGAGTGCAGGTTGAGCAGGCTCCTGAGATTATTCTCGTACCGCCTACAGCGCCAGTTCACCCCGAGGGCGGGTCAGCTGCTTCAGAGGACGAGCAGCGGCGACTTGAGAGGTTCAAGAACTATGATCCCCCAATGTTCAATGTATTAGCATCAGAAGATTCCTTGGGATTTCTAGAGGAGTGCCACCGTATTCTTTGCACTATGGGAATAGTAGAGTCCAGTGGGGTTTCCTTTACTACTTTTCAGCTTCGAGGAGCCGCCTGTGATTGGTGGCGCACTTATGAGATAGACAATCCAGTCGAGGCTCCTTCACTGACTTGGCCCCAGTTCTCAGATATGTTTATGAGAGAATTCATCCCCCAGAGTCTCAAGATCGCACGGCGTGCAGAGTTTGAGAATTTGCGCCATGGAGCGAGTGGAGAGAGAGGCCAAGAGGTCTCGAGAGTCAGGCCACTAATCTGGTGCCCGTACCCTAGCAGCAGGTCGACATGCTAGGGGTTTTATGGGTCTCCCCATTTATTTAGCTCTTCTAGCAGCCAGCAGTGCTCCAGCTCCGCATATACCTCAGGAGCCTTATTATGCACCTCAAGTTTCTAGCGCGCCTCCTGCACGGGGTGTTTCCAAAGGTCTGCCCAGCAAACCTAGCCCTAGTCAGTCACAGCCACCGTATCCTCCCAGAACTTGTTTCGAGTGTGGTGACACACGCCATATGGTTAGGGACTGCCCCAGACTTGGTAGGGTGCATCCTCACAGATTGCTTAGCCATAGCATGCTCCTATGAGTTTGCAGGCCATGATCACAGCTCCAGCTGCTACCCCATCTGCCAGGCCGGCTAGGGGCGGAGGCCGGGGAGGTAGAGGTCACCCTTGAGGGGGAGGCCAGGCAAGATATTATTCCCTTCCCGCTCGTATTGAGGCGTTGCCTCCAATTCTATTATCACAGGTATTATATTTGTTTGCGATAGAGAGGCATCAGTTCTATTCAATACGAGCTCTACTTATTCTTATGTGTCTTCTTACTTTCCTCCGCATTTGGGTATGCCTCAGGATTATTTGAGTGCCCTCGTTTATGTTTCTACTTCTCTAAGGGATTCTCTTATTGTGGACTACGTTTATCAGTCTTGTTTAGTTACTGTTCGTGGTTTTGAGACCAGGGCAGATTTATTATTACTCGGTATGGTTAATTTTGACATTATTTTGGGCATGGAATGGTTGTCACCCTATTTTTCTATCCTTGATTGTCACACCAAGATCGTGACGCTGGCTATGCCAGGTATTCCGCGTGTTGAGTGGAGTGGTACTTTAGATCACATTCTTATTAGAGTTATCTCTTTTCTTAAAGCTCGGTGTATGGTTGAGAATGGGTGTGCCACGTATTTACCTTATGTGAGAGATGTTATTGTTGATACCCCTTCTGTTGATTCAGTTCCATTGAGACGGGATTATCTCGATCTGTTTCCAGCTGATCTCCCAAGCATGCCGCCCGATAGAGACATTGGTTTTGGCATTGACCTGTTGCTGGGCACTCAGCCCATTTCCATTCCTCCGTATCGTATGGCTCCTAAGTTGAATGAATTGAAGGACAAGTTGTAGGAATTGCTTGATAAGGGTTTTATTCGACCTAGTGTTTCACCGTGGGGTGCTCCTATTTTTGTTTGTGAAGAAGAAAGATGGTTCTATGCGCATGTGCATTGATTATCGCTAGTTGAACAAGGTTACAGTAAAGAACCATTATCATTTGCCTCATATTGATGATCTGTTTGACCAGCTTCAGGGCGCATATGTGTTTTCTAAGGTTGACTTGCGCTCAAGTTACAATCAGTTAAAGATTCGGGAGCCAGATATCGCGAAGACTAAATTAAGGATTCGGTATGGTCATTACGAGTTTCTTGTTATGTCATTCGGGCTGACCAATGCCCCAGTAGCTTTTATGCATTTGATGCACAGTGTGTTTCGGCCATACCTTGACTCGTTCATTATTGTTTTTATTGATGATATCTGATGTATTTTCGGATTTGGGAAGATCATGAGCAGAACCTGAGGATCATGCTTCAGATGCTGAGAGAGGAAAAGCTATATGCAAAGTTCTTGAAATATGAGTTTTGGTTGAGTTTGGTGGCATTCTTAGGCCACGTGATTTCGAGCGAGGGTACTTGGGTAAATCTGAGAAAGATAGAGGCTGTGCAGAGTTGGCCCAGGCCGTCTCAGCTACAAAGATTCATAGTTTCCTTGGCTTGGTGTGCTACTACCGTCGCTTTGTTGAAGGGGTTTCGTCGAGCCCCTATGACTAGATTGACCTAGAAGGGTGCCCCATTTCAGTGGACAGAGGAGTGTGAGGCGAGCTTTCAGAAGCTCAAGACAGTTTTGACTATAGCCCCAATTTTGATATTACCTACCGCTTTGGGGTCTTATACTGTCTATTGTGATGCCTCAAGAGTTTTCCTTGCAGCGGTGTTGATGCAAGATGGTAAGGTTATTGCCTACATGTCCATACATTTGAAGATACATGAAAAGAACTACCCTATCCACAACCTTTAGTTAGATGCTATTATTGATGCCTTGAAGATATGGCGTCATTATTTGTACAGTGTGCCTTGTAAGATACAATCAAAAGGATCTAAATTTGTGCTAGATTAGGTGGTTAGAGCTGCTGAAAGATTATGATATTAATATTCTGTATCACCCGAGCAAGGCCAATGTGGTGCAGATGCCTTGAGTCGTCGCGCAGAGAGTTTGGGTAGTTGACATATTTACCAGCTTCAGAGAGGCCTATGGAGATGGATGTTCAGGCCTTAGTCGGACAGTTTATGAGATTGGATCTTTCGGAGCCCAGTCGGGTTCTAGCTTGTGTTGTTTCCTAGTCTTCCCGATTTGATCATATCAGGTAGCGACAATATGATGACCCTCATTTTCTTGTCCTTAAGGACAAGGTCCAGTGCGGTGATGCCAGAGATGTGACCACCGGAGATGACATGGTATTGAGGATGTAGGGACGTGTTTGTGTGCCCAATGTTGATGGGCTATGGGAGTTGATTTTAGTAGAGGCCCATAATTCGCGTTATTCCATCCATCTGGGTGCCGCAGATATATATCAGGACTTATGGCAACACTATTGGTGGAGGAGGATGAAGAAAGATATAGTTGGATATGTAGCTACATGCCTCAACTATCAACAGGTGAAGTATGAGCACCAGAGACCGGGTGGATTGCTCCAGCAGATAGAGACTCCGAAGTGAAAATGGGAGCACATCACCATGGACTTTCTATCTAGATTCCCATGGACCCTGAAGAATATTGACGCCATTTGGGTTATTGTGGATCGGCTGACCAAGTCCACTCATTTCATTCCTGTGTGTGCCACTTATTCTTCGGAGCGGTTGGCAAAGATTTATATTCGGGAGATCGTCCGTCTGCATGGTATTCCAGTTTCCATTATTTCAGACAGAGGTACTCAGTTTACAGCGCGGTTCTGGAGAGCCGTGCAGTAGGATCTAGGTACTCGGGTGGAGTTGAGCACAACATTTTACCCCTAGACGGACGGACAGTCCGAGTGCACTATTCAGATTCTTGAGGATATGCTTCGTGCGTGTGTGATTGAGTTTGGAGGGTCTTGGGATCAGTTCTTTCCATTGACGCAGTTTGCTTACAATAATAGTTATCAGTCCAACTTCAGATGGCGCCGTATGAGGCTCTATATGGTAGGAGGTGTAGATCTCCGGTTGGATGGTTTGAGCGGGGAAGGCTCGCTTGTTAGGTACGGATTTGGTTTAGGAGGCCTTGGACAAGGTCAAAATCATTCAGGATAGGCTTCGTTCAGCTCACTCTAGGCAGAAGAGTTCTGCAGATCGCAAGTTTCGAGATGTGGTATTTATGGTTTGTGAGCGTGTATTGCTCCGGGTATCGCCTATGAAAGGCATAATGAGATTTAGGAAGAAGGGAAAGCTTAGCCCTAGGAGAATTGGTTGGTTTGAGATTCTTGATCGAGTGGGAGATGGGGCTTATAGACTTGCATCTCCGCCTAGCTTATCTGTCGTGCATCCAATTTTTCATGTATCTATGCTTCGGAGGTATCACGGCGATCCAATCCACGTGTTAGATTTCAACACTGTCCAGTTGGACAAGGACTTGTCCTATGAGAAAGAGTCGGTAGCTATCCTAGACCGACAGGTTCGTCAGTTGAGCTCCAAGATATTTCCTTCTGTTCGTGTCCAATGGAAAGTTCTGCCTTATGAGGCATCGACCTGGGAGTCTGAATCTGACATGCGGAGCCGTTACCCGACTTCTTTCTTTTGTCCTTTTAAGGATGAATGGTTGTTTTAACGGTGGAGGATGTGACGACCCAAAGGGGTCATTACTTGTTTTCTTACCTATTCTGTACTTCGGAGGCCTTGAAAACCTCTTTTAGGGTTGCCTCGATTTTGCATGCGCAGTCCGCGCGTGTAGCCAAAAAGATTAGATATGAATTATGTGAAAAAAATACTAAATTGTGATATTAACTTGAATAAATTTGACCTCGGTCAACATTTTGGGTAAACAGATCCGTACTCGTGATTTGATGGGCCCGGAGTATGGGACTTGGGCGTATGGTCAGAATAGAATTCTGAGGTCCCAAGCCAGAGAAATAAATTTTTGTTTGAAATTATATTCTGAAAATATTTAAGGAAATTGGAACTGATATTCGATTGGAACGCATTGGTATCGGGCCCGTATTTTAGTTCTGGCGCCCAGTACATGTCTTATATGTGGTTTAAGCACTTTCTGTAAAGTTTGATTGAAACGGCTGTCATTTGACGTGTTTCAGACTTAAAATGGAAATTTGATGTTTTTATGAAAACTTGGAAGGAATTATGAGTTTTGATGCTTGATTCGATGTATATAATGTTATTTTTGGCGATTTGATCGCATGGATAAGTAAGTAGGATGTTTTTGAGGTTGCGTGCATATTTGGTTTGGAGCCGCGAGGGCTCGGGTGAGTATTGGATAGGTGTCGGAGTGCATTTTTTAACATGAAAAGTTGCAACTATAACTGACCTGCAGGCTTTGCAATTGGGGTCAGCTAGCAAATGCGAGAATTTCCCAAGCTTTCAGTTATCGCAAATGCGACTTTGGGCTCACAAATGCGAAGACCTTAATTCGTGGCAAAGTTTGCAAATGCAAACTATACCCTCGCAAATTCGTAGGTGAGGTTTCGCAAATGCGACCTTATGGTTCGCAAATGCGAACCTCCCAGCTTCCCTCATAGTTCGCAAATGCGAACAAGTATCCGCAATTCCCACATTTGGTCGAGGTTCGCAATTGCGAACCCCATTTCATAATTGTGACATCAGAGACTCAGCAGATTCATACATAGTCAAATTTCCACCATTTTTCACCATTCTTTCAAGACCCAAACCCCATAGGCGATTTTTCAAGGACAAAACTTCTTCCAAATCATTTGTAAGTCGAATTTTACTTAATTCTTTCGATTATTAATTAATTTAAAATGTTTTCAACTTAAAATCAATGAATTTTATGGGTGAAATTGGGGGTTTGGGGTTAGAACCTAGGTTTTTTCTAAAATTGGGGATTTGGACCTCAATTTGAGGTCCAATTTCAAAATGAATCATATATTTAGGTTTGTGGGGGAATGAGTAACTGGATTTTGGTCCGAACCTCAGGTTTTGACCACGTTGGCCTGAGGGTTGTTTTGGTTATTTTACCTAAATTTGTGTCTTAGCTGTAAATTAAATAGTAGAATTAGGTCATTGAGATGTTATTTACGATATGTAATTGAAATGAATAGATTTGGGCCATTTGGAGTCGGATACTCGTGGCAGAAGAGTGATTTTAAGTTGATTCTGGAGCTGGTTGAGGTAAGTGGCTTGTCTAACCTTGTGTGTGTGGGAGGGGGGGCTTTCCCCTTAGGATATGATACATGGTAATTGAATGCGTTGTACATGAGGTGACGAGCAGGTACTTGAGCTAATTATTTAAAACCCGATTTTCACTTAAGACATTGAGACTGAGTTCCTTTGAATTTGCTTATTCCTATATGCAATTTTAACCAAATCAAAATCGCATCCCCTAGGGGCTATAGCTCGTTGGCCACATCTATCCTCTGCATCAGACAGAAACAATCGAGCACCACGCTCGTCCGTCCTCGCATACGTCCACTTTTCTGAGAGGTCAAATCCCCTAGCACGGATCTCCTCGAGGGTTTTCCTCCGAGACTTACACCAAGAGTATTCTTTGCTCCTATCTTCGTGTTCAATGATCTTTCTCAACTTAGCTAGAGTATCGACTGCGTCCTTCATATAGACCGCCACTCTTTGGTCAACCTTAAGCTCGGATCATTACAGCTCTAACTTAGGCGTCCACAACCTTGGCCTTTATCTTTGAGAGCACAGTCTCGAGCTTCACAATCGTATATTTTCAAACTGAGCTATTATTACGAGCTAAGCAAAGTTGAACCTCAAGGGCAGAAGCCTTAGCCAAAACACCCTCCTCTGTTGAAGCCTGAGCATCCGCCTGAGCCTTTAACTTATCATACTTATACTTGTCTTAGTGAACCTCATCTCGAAGGCACTCCAAGCCTACCGCCTTTTTCTACAATTGAAAGAAACAAAGAATTAGCTCTGGGAGATAGAAGGCTTGGGACAAAACTACCTGCTCCTTCAAGTATCTCTCATAATTCGAGCTCCGACTCGCCTCATACCGTAAGTATGACAATTCAACTTCCCTTTCATTGCAAAAGAGAGGATTTTTCCTCATCCAAAGCTTTCTGTAGCCTAGCTTCAAAAAGAAGCATCTCAGATTTAAGCTTATTAAAGACCTGCAAAAGAAAACTTGGTAAGGAAGAAAAGGTGCAAAACTCGAAAGGCCTGTGCCAAAAACTCATCACAGAGTGAAGACGCTTTGCTTTCTCGAAGGACGATCACACATCTACTAACCTAGTGCCCTTTGCTCCAAAAACGTCGACCCTGACCAAGACACGATTGTTCGATGGATATGATCTTTGGCTTTGAGTACCCCTCAAAGTACGTCCAACAAAATAAAGGCAGCAGTGGAGAATAAACTGCCTCTCTAAAACCAAAAACCACAGGTGTGGTGGCCTTGATCAACGCTTTCACTTTGGGCCCCCCACCCCAGGTTCGCCTTGCCCTGAGCGCCATCACTTGAAAAAGTATCTCTTGCTTATTGTTTTCATTATTTATCCCGAAAGTTAGTGATCCTTATTCCCCTCCCCCTATCCCCCCTAAAGGGATGCGGCCTTGCCTCAAAAGGCTTCCCGGTACCTACAATAGCTGGGATAGAACGCAGAAAGAGAAAGTGCTCTTTCAACTAAAAGAAGGGAATAAAACACACGACACATACTGTTGTATATTGCCTCCCACCTATACTTAGACTAAGCTCGCCACTTACGCTCATTATAAGTCGAATGGATTGACAACTTTCGAATGCAATATGGCAGATCGGGAACCTCGCCTGGCATCCACGAAATCGCTACAGAAAAAGAAAAGAAGGCACACTTACAGAACATCCCTTCATTATAATTAAAGAATTGTGACGGCACAGGCATACCACTAACGTGTATAATTCCATTCCTAAGAGAATGGCATAAACTCCATAGGGATAATATCTGCAGTTCGTACTCGGACAAATTGACTTATCCATTCCTGACCTCCATCTTCTTCATCATCAATAACAAAAGTTATGGAAGACCGGCATTGTAGGGTTAGCAGACCTCGATGATGAAATGGCCGGTATAGTATGATAAGATGGCTAAGCATGAATTCAAGCCCTATCGTCTCCGTAAAGAATCTCACCATCAATACTATCTGCCAAAATGACAGGTGAACCGGGGCCAAGGTAACCCGATACTTTTGAAATAAGTCAAACACAACCCTATCAAGGGCGCCCAATGAGAAGGGATACATGAACACATTTAGAAATTCCTCGGCACGGTCCGTAATACCCGCATCGGGGGAAGGTACATCCAATACCACCTTTCCTCCCATCCATAGTCTTTTCTCACCAACTTAAGGTGTCCATTTGCTATTGAGGAAGTAAACTCCAAGGTACTTTCCAGTTGGTCCTGAGCATCGGGGCACTTTCCTGGTGAAAAGTCCCCTCGAAGCAAAATTCTCTGAGCCAACAAGGCGATAACAGGGGATGGAACTCTCTCCTCCCTTTCAAATGGATCCTGATGTAGCAGTCATAACTACAACAACATCAGAGAACTGGCGGGAATTTAAGCTAGAGCACCTATACTAAAATAATGAAAAGCCTAATGACGGAAAAAATGTTAACTCATCCGAAAGGTGGAATCTGCAGAAGGGCGTAAACAGCTTTATATATAGAAAAAGCGGCAATGATCCGCCTACTATAGAGGCCTATTAAAATGTTGGCCGAAATCACTTTGGAAAGATGTGCCGGTGGGGTCGCCTCGATCACTTTATAGCCGTACGATATTTCGAGGTCGGAGAGCCCTGCACCAAACAAGTCCCAAGATGCTAACCAAACTCGAGGGCCTCCATAAAAAAAAGTTAGGCTCCAGGAAGCCTTTGGCATCTCGATGTGGTACCCGATGTCGATGACCTCCATCCAATAGAAGTTAGGCTCCAGGTAGAATTTGGTATCATTACCAGTCTCGAGATGGTACCCGACCTCGAGGACTTCCATCAAAAGGTAGTTAGGTTCCAGGGAGCCTTTGGCATCATCACTAGTCCCAATATGATACACGATCTCTGGGATCTCTACAAGGGGCCGTCGATGTTATTTATAAGACTTGAGATGGTACCCAGTTTCGAAGGCTCCTCTCAAGGAGAAAAAGAAGCAATTAAAACTCTGTTCGCATGGGCTTGACCACAGGATACCATATGAACCCGGGTAGTCCCTCATCTGGGATCTATCTACAATGCCTTAAGGCTATGTACACTAAGTTTAAGACATATTTCCAGATGTCCTGAGTTAACCCTCACTTGGGGTCTGATCTCGAAAGGCTGAAGGCAATCTCCATTCTAAACCTTCCGAGCGAATCCCCCTTTGAAGGTTATTGCAGGGTGTAAAGTCTAGATCTCAATTTAGGGGTTCGAAGACTTACTCTCATTCAACTCGAACTCAAGGTTCAGACGACCTGAGTTTATCAATCCAACCTGGGCTCGATATTCGTATCGACCGATGGTTTCATGCACTTAGATTCTACACAAGCATAAATAAAGAGAAAATAGTGTGCATCAAAGGCAAATTAAAGGAACATTTTTCATTCATAAACATTCGATTACAAAAGCCCATAAGGGGTCCATACATATATTAGAAAAGCCTGCAAGGGATCCGTACACTGAAACAAAGAAGCAAAAAGGTACATATGCGAGAAAAGCCTAGAGTCTAATCATTGCTTCGAGGTTTATCCTCAGTAGTAGTATCATTGAGCGCCATCTCCTCAGTTATGCATCCTTGGTGTCAATGCCTTCAACTGCCACCTCCTCGGGGGAATCATCTCGGTCCTCCAAAAGGGAATCTCCAAGGGAGAAGACGAAGAAGAGGAAAGGGAAAAGATGAAGAAGAGGAAAGTGAAGGGGCAGAAAGGGAAGAAAAAACGTCATAGCCCACCAAAAGCAATGGCTTTCACTAGGTCAGGAAGATCACGGCCCAGTAGAAGCGTTAGTGGGTGTTGGACATCTCGAAGGCTTGAGATCACGGTCGAGTTTCATCCATCGAGGGCCATCGACGCTCGACTCTCGACCTCAAAAATCGTATGAGGCCGACGGCCACGAGAAGAAAATGGGGAGTTCCTAAGTCGTGAAGCTGGAGCTAACAAGATCTATCAGGCTAGTCTGAGCCCGTATCTTAGCATTAGTTAGGTGTCCCATCTCCATATATTTGTAAAAATGCACTTGTACTATTTTGGAATTCCCCATCTTATATAAAGGGGATCGTATCACTTTGCAAACTTCTGTTGTGCCATACTAAATATACAAGAACATTCTCTCTGCTCTCTAACATATTCTCTTGATCTTATTACTTCATTTATTGCTCGTATTTATTGTGATTCTATTCATTTTTCATCATTTATTACTTATTAATGTCCATAAAGAGCCTCCCTTAATCTATTAGTAGCTGTTATTCGCCATCAACTGCCTTTGATAGCCCCTAATCAAACTTCAAACTCGACCTTGATGTCCTTGAATAGGCAAGCTCCAAGCCTCAATTGACAGCGATTCGGTTTGATTAATACCTAAGCTCTTATTTGTTTCTAAAGTCTATCTCATAGCATCTACTGCTCAACAACTAGCATAAAAATAGATCATGTATTTTTAGAATCACTAAATAAAATTTAAATTTCATTACCATTTTTACGGTAAACAGTTTGGTGCCCACTGTGGGGCTAAAAATAATAGTGATTATTTTCTTGCTGGTTTAACTACATAACACAAGTTATCTTTCACGCTTTTTCTTGTCCAAGATCTTTGATTTCAGGTAAATATTTTCGACTTAGTGAACAACAATCTTGAGAACTATAGAGAAAATAGCGTCGACGTTCCAATTGCTGGTGTACTGACGTGAAATCCTGCGAACGCGCCAGAACCGATCCCCATGGACGCGGTCTCACGCGATGCTCAACACGTCGATATATGCTCCTACACTAACATGAGCATGCACAACGGAGACCAACAAGAATCCCAAAAAACCCCAGCTAGGGAAGAACTGGAGGTGAGCCTTCAAGTTATTTTTGAAATGTTGCAGGCACAACAACTAGTGATTGCTCAGCGGCAAAGTCACTAAAAACTCCCAGCACGGTTTCTTCAGGGACGGCTCCCTAGACCCCGAGGCCCTTGAATAGACAAGTTCGAGGTCCCGATTGATAACGATTCAGTTTGATTAACACCTCATTCTTAAGCTCTTATTTTGTTTTTAAATCTTTCACGTAATATCTACTATCCAACGACTAGCATAAAAATAGATCACGTATTTTTAAAACTACTAAATCAAATTTAATTATCATTACCATTTTCATGGTAAACAATTTCCTATTGCATAACCAACACCCGAGGCCATATTGCTTGCAGCAGTAACACAGTAAGTAACAGTCTTGACATATTCACTTCTGTGCTTCTCGTGTATATGCATTCATATTAGCAAGTATGATAACACACAAAATCGAAGCCATTGAAACTGTTACACGCATGTAGCTTGGTCATCACTCTTCCGAAATGTGAAGCCATATGCTACTTGGTGGGACAAGGCCAAATGCTAATTTATATGCTACTCTACTGTTTTTCCTTATCCAAAACATCCATAGCTGCAAAATTAAATACCATCTCTTTTTATACTTCACAAGCAGCAGTTAGTTTCGGGTCCATTTGCAAGCCTCGCGAATAAAATCATTACCTTTCTAAGTTAGATCACATCCTTCATTTGAGCTTGTACACATGTTTCTAGAGCTACTTGATTAGCTACGGTACCTTGAGAATTACCCTATTAATATTCTTAAATTCTTCCACCGGACTGTAGTACGTAATCATCGTCAAAGATCTTGATCAGAGCAGGCATATGCTAAACGTGAATACATCACGAAATCATGGGTGTGTTCGGTATGAAGGAAAATATTTTTCAATTTTTCCATGTTTGATTGGCTTAAATATTTTAGAAAATATTTTCCTCATGAACTCACTTTCCTCCAATTGGGGGAAAATTTTTTACCTGTTAAAAGAAGGAAAAATATTTTCCAAAACTCTTTTTCAACCTTCCCCACTCTATTTCCCATCCCACCAATCCATCCCACACCCCTACCTAACCCCCCATCCTACCTCACTACTACCCCGTCCTAAATAAAAATATTATTAACAGTAATTTCTTTTTATGTCATAGATAGATTTATTTTCATTTTAATAAGTGGTATTCTTTTTCATGATATAAAAAATAATTTTTTTAGTTTTAACAAAAAAAAGTACTTTCTTCTAATGATATAGAAAAAGTAAATGAGTATTTTTTTTCTCATGATGTAGAAAATGGTTTTCTTTTATTTCAATTAAAATTATTACTTTATTTTTATGTTGTAGAAGAATATTTTCTTTTTCAACCAAAAAAGAGTATTTTCTTTATAGTTATGGAGTATTTGTGTAAATATTTAGAAGAATAATTAAATTATTGAAGAAAATAGAGTCCTGAAAACATTGGGTATTTGGGGGGTGGGGGTGGGGGAAGGAAACATGGGGAAGGGGGTGAGGAGAGTAGTATAAAAAAATATTTTTCTAAAAAAATATTTTCTACTCTCTAACCAAACACTATAAAATATTTTTTGGAAAACATTTTCTACTAACCAATCAAACAAGGAAAAATAGGAGATTATACCACTTATTTTTCATAAATTTCCCATAAAAAATATTTTCCTTGGTACCAAACACACTCTACGAGTAGTACACCTGGTAAAAAGATTCAATATAGGGTAAAACAATTACTAGGACTTTGATCTTACTCAAGAAAATTATCACACACTAAATAAACAAAGCCCAAAGTTATGTCTCAGAAGATATGACAATAGGCGACAACAAAATGAAGTAAGAAGTGCTCTCTTCGATCAAGTAGCTCTCTGTATTGATCGAGATTGTTAATATACAAGTCCACCAACTGCAGTTTTCATGTGATTCAATAGTAAATTCAGATGCAAAAGCTAATGCATGATGAAAGGTTGGCAAAAGAACATTCAGCTATTAGAAAGCAAAACTTGAATTAAAGAAAAACTCACATAATAACGAAGGAAAGTAATGACACGATAGATCATTTTGAGTTCTAGCACTTAGTTCAATATTTTGATACTATGAATAGTTTCATTTAGCGATTCTTGATTTATGTGCGTAGCCCGAGCCTTTTCTGGAAAATTTTATGTGAAAAATTGAAGAAAAATGTGAATTTTAGCCTTAAAATAATTTGAGTTGATTACGGTCAATATTTTGTATTAACAGACCTGAATCAATATCTTGACGATCCTAATGTACCTGTATCATGATTTTGAACTTCGACATATGCACGAAATTAAATTCAAATGTCTCTAACTTGATTTTACGTGATTTATTAAAACTAGTAATTTGAATGTTCAAAGAATTCCTAAGTTTGTATGTAGGTTGACTTTGTTGCTATCGGGTTTGAATTTTAGTTATGGAACTTGATATACGCTGATTTTACTATTTACAAATTGTATGCAAAATTTGGTGTAAAACAGAGTTGATTTGGTATGATTCGGAAGCTCGGTTGTGAATTTGAAAGTTCTTATGTTTTTTTGAAAATTTTATATATTTTGATGTTCAATTCATAGTTTTAGGTATTATTTTGATCACATGAACGAGTTCGTATGAAGTTATTATACTTGTGTGCATATTTGGGTGGTAGCCCGAGGGGCTCGGGTGAGTTTTGGATAGATTATGGACTATTGCAGACTTAGGAAGTTGTTAGTTTTAGATATCTACTGATGGCTGGTGTTTTTAGTGCTTCGCGATCGCACAGAGTAAATTGGTGCTAGGGTGGAGTTACTCTCATTAATGCAAAGAACTAGTCGCAAACGCAAAGTGTGTGTTTATGTGTGGGGGAGGGGGGCGGGGGAGAGGGGGGTTACTCTTCGCGAACAGGGCCGTATCTCCGTAAATGCGAAGCTTTGTGGGATCTTAGGGGAACTGGACTGTTACTCTACGCGAACACAGGCTATGGCTTGCGAATGCAAAGGCAAGGGAGGAGCTAAGCCTTTGCGAACACGAAGGTAACATCGCGATCGGTGGGCCTTTTGGCCAGTTTTTTTCGCAAATACATCAGGTGCTTGGCAAACACGAAGAGCACCTAACACCCAGTTATTAAGATAACTGCAATTGGGGGGGTTTTTCTCATTTTCACCATTTTCAAGATTAAGCTCGACCTAGAGGCTATTTTGAAGAGATTTCATTCCAATTTCAGAGGTTAGTAGATTTTAACTTATTTCCTTTCATTTCCACAAACACCTATTTTAACCTTTGATATATGGGTTTTCATGGTAGAAATTAGGGATTTAGGTTGCAATTCGGGATTTTGAGAAATTGAGATTTAGACATCAAATTGAGATTGGATTTCGAAACTAATCACATAACCGGGCTAAGAGATGAATGAGTAATTAGCTTGGCCCGAATCTCGGGTCCTAGGGTTGACTTTGATTGACCTATTCCAAAATTATTAAAATAAATATTTTTAATTCCTGGGTGGTTTCAAAAGCCTATTTTGAATTATTTGAACTATATTTGGCTAGTTTGGAGAGTTGTTCAAAAGGCAACACGATGGTTAGTTGATTGCTTTGGGTTGCAGAGTCTGGTAAATGTTGGATCTAACCTTGACTTCAGGAAATTAGGAATTTTTGAACTGTGTTGAATGGCGTATGTGAGAAAATAACGTATATGTGAGATGACGAGTGTATATACGCCGTCAACATATTTATTTCCATGTTTCTCATTATTTCATGAATTATCTTGTTCCATGCCTTAATTGTTTCATATTTTATTTTATTTCTATGCCTTAATTTTTATTTGTCATTTCATTATTCTTGTATTAAATTGTTCGTTCCTTCCATGATTCCATGCTTATTTGCTACTTGACTTTAATTATTTACTTGTATCCCTTGATTGTCGAACACTTTGCTTGTCCTAATATTTTAGTAATATTTTTTGCATTCTATGATGTAGTTTCATTTATGTGAGTTATTGGGTTTGTTAGACACCAATAAACTTTTAAAGTTGAAACTTCGAATTGTTAGAGATGCTTGAATGTTGTGTGGTCCTTTAGTGCCTAGTATTTTTACTCTTTTGCTATTGAAATTATTGTAATTGAGTTATTAGATTATTTATGTTAATAGAAATTATTTGGGAGCAGGTTGCATACCGTAACGAAATTGAAAGATGATGATTTGAAATGGTGGGGTAAGGGTGGATTCTGATTTTGATAAATGATGATATGATGTGATCGGATTGCATGGTGCAACAAATTGAATATGTGGTACTGGATATTAATAAATAATGATATGGTGGGATCGGGTTGCGCATAATACATTTTGTATATATGGCACTTGACATTGACAAAGGATAATATGGTAGAATTGGGTTGCAAGCCACAACAGATTATGTGTTATACTTGTTATTATTTTGGTTGGCTTCGATATTTTTATATGGGATTATGAGACTTATTATTCTAGGCTCCCTAATGAGTGAGGTTTGAGTTTATTTTTACAAGTTAGTTGCTTTACTTCCATTTCCTATTATTATTATTATTATTATTTTTTTTTGGTAATTAAATCTTGTTGTATTAATCACCAAAAGGTATTTCTTTACAAAATCATAGTCGGCTATAAACAGCTGACGATCATCAAAAGAGACCTAGCTAACATCTTCATTTACTATACCTATATTTCTAATTACAGAAGAGAATGCGGAAGTTGTAGGGTAACTTTAGGGGGACTCCTAACATGACATGTATATGCAATATTTCTAAGCAATTGTCCACTGGAACAGGAGATGTTCTTGAACAACCTTGAATTCCTCTCTAACCAAATGTTATAAAGCATTTCAGCAAAGACCAGTTTGATGATTTGAGCTCGACTAGTCTTCCCTTTAGTTTTGGCTATGATCCACTGAATGTATTGCTCCCAGTTTTGATAATTGGAATGAGTTACTCCAATCCATTGCAATGTTTGGTGTCTCAGCAAGGTAAAGAATGGGCAGGAGAAGAAAAGATGATCTCTAGTCTCCCTGTCTTGTTGACATAATGCACATGTGTTGTCCACATTGAGCTTCCACTGTTCCAATCTATCCTTTGTAGGCAGCCTATCCTGTAATATCAGCCAAAGGTTGAAGACTGCCTTGGGTCTAGCATAGTTTTGGATAGTTAGATTTTTCCACCCAACTCTAGGAAATTGTCCTATCTGCTGTATGTATAACTTCTTTATAGAACAAGCTGATTGGTGCATCAGCTGAGAATGCTGCAATGTAACAGTAGCATCAATGATCTTCCTGACCATCCAACTGGCTTGGTTAGGAATGATTAAGGATTGTAATTGTTGCTGTTTTATGTATACAGAATGAATCCATTTTACCCATAGTACATCTTTCTTGTGGGCCAAATCCCACCCAAGCTTGGTGATTGCAGCTCTGTTCCATATTAGCAGGTTCATAACATTTAATCCCCCAGGAGACTTAGGTAGACATACCTTCTCCCAGGCTATATATGATTTCTTTGATATGTTGGCTGATCCTGTCCAGACAAAAGATCTACAGACTACATCCAGCATCTTTAGGATTTTTGAAGGGATAAGGAAAAGCTGAGCCCAGTATGCTTGTATGCCAAAAATGACTGACTGCACCAGCTGTATTCTCCCTGCATAGGACAGTTTCCTAGCAGTCCATGATGTGATCCTTGTAGTTACCTTATCCACCAATGGTTGCCATTGTAGCAAGGGCATTTTCTTGGTAGATAGGGGAACTCCCAAATACTTGAAAGGTATATGATAGACAATGTGTTGTTGTACATCAGGGGAAACACCACCAAAGTAGACAGAACTTTTACTCAGATTAGCTGTCATACCAGAAGCCTCAGTGAATCGAGAAAAGTATTTGAACATGGTTGTTACAGCCTTCAGGTCTCCCTTGACAAATAACAGAAGGTCATCTGCAAAGCTAAGATGAGTAATATTTAATCTTTTGCAACCATGGTGGAATAAGAAGCCTGGATCCTTCTTTAGTTCCACAAGGGCTCTGCTAAGGTATTCCATCACTATAGCAAATAGGAAGGGGGAGACTGGGTCACCTTGCCTCAAACCTTTAGCTGCTTGGAAGGGTTCAATAGTTTCCCCATTCACCATGATTGTGTAGCTCACTGTTTGGACACATTCCATAATCCACCTCATAAACCTGGCTGGGAAATCATCAATACCTGGTGCTTTGTGATCACCAATGGCTTTTAGGCTATCTAGAATCTCATCAGTAGATATATCAGCAGCTAGCTGCTGCTGCTGGCGATGGGTGAGCTTTGGACCATTATCCATATATGACCTATTAATTGCTGGTAAAGAGGCAGCTGATGACCCCATCAAAGACTTATAGAAGTTCTTGATCTCATCCCTAATGTCATCTGGATTGGTAAGTCTGGTACCTCATGCTGTAACCAGTTCAGTTATGCTTTTGTACTGGTTTCTTTCTTTCAGCACAACATTGAAATACTTATTATTTGAGTCTCCCAGTTGTATCCATTTGGCTCTGGACTTCTGTTGTGGGATACTCTCTTCAATCATTGACCACTTCTCCAGCTTCAATACCAGTTCCTTTTCTTTAAACTGCAAGTCATCAGTATAGTGCAAACTCATCTGGTTCTGGATGACCTTTAGTTCCTCCCTGCTAGATTCAATTTTCTGTGTAATGTTCTTAAATTCTCTAACATTTAGAGATTTTAAAACAGGTTTGAGTGCTTTGAGATTGTTCCATAGCACCTTAAGAGTGCCCTGGCCAGTATTCCTCCAATTTTTCTTCATGATGTGTTGGAAATCCTTGTGATTAGCTTATAGAATCTGAAGGGTGTCTTCCTGAGAATATTATCTTCCTTCATAGTAAGCACCATTGGATTATGATCAGAGATTAGAGGAGGGTCATACACAGTTTGTACATGACTCCATTTAATCATCCAGTCATAATTACCAAATATTCTATCCAATCTACTACAAAATCTATCATTGCCAGTTTGTTTGTTGGTCCATGTGAAGAAATCCCCTTTCCAAGGAAGCTCTGATAATTCAGCCAGTTGAATACATTGAATGAAGTCCAGAGTTTCAGCTTGTTTGACTTGATTACATGATTGTCTGTCATTGACAGACATCACAGCATTGAAATCATCTGCAACCAACCAAGGATCAGTAATACCAGTAGCAAGGTTTTGTATGTGTTGCCATATTGTTCTTCTTTGGTCCAAACCATTGAAACCATACACCACAGTGAGGAGGCAAATCAGTTCCCCTACAGGAGTGTGAACACTGCAATGAAGGAATTGGGCATCCTCCTGAATACCTGTGACATCAATCTTCTGAGGATCCCATAGAATCCAAATTCTCCCCCTTGGAGAATCTCTATAGTTAGCTAGCATACTACAACCTGGAACCACCAGATTATCAATTCTCCCTGCATTGTTCTCTTTTACCTTTGTTTCTACCAGACTAACAAGACTAAATTTATTCTGTCGAAAGTATTCTTTAGCTTCCTTCTGTTTATATCTCTTATTGACACCTCTAATATTCCAAACTAACAGCTTCATTGGGTATGACTAGGACCCCATTCATCAGGGGGATGTCCTGGTCTACTGGCTGACACAACTTGAAATCTATTACTCAACACAACAGGGGATAATGGGGGGAAGTTTGCAAGATTGAAAACTGGAGATTGCGCCTGCTTGCCCTTATCCACCAGAGTGAAACCCTAACTGTTGATTGGAATTCCCCTCTGGCTGTATCCCATTCTGACTTGGCTTAACTCTCCATTCCTGAACAACTCTGGGCTTAGGTTGAGGAGGTTTGGGAATAGCCAAACAATTGTGTCCTACCACAAGGCACTTCTCACAATATGTTGGTTTCCAATCATATGTCACTTCCTGCATAAATTTCTTACCATTAGGATCAATGAGCTCAATCTCACTTGGCAGCTCCTTGGATAAATTAACCTCAATGAGCATGCGTGCAAAGGAAATCCTAGTCTGTTTAGTAGTGCATTCATCAGCAAAAATAGGTTTGCCAAGGACACTGGCAATCCTACTTATTGATCTACTACCCCAACATGACATAGGAAGTCTAGGGATTTTTACCCATAGAGGGATGTCATTAGGGAAAGCAGCAGTGAAATCAAAGTCAGCAGTCCATTACTTTAATACCATAGGTCTGTTAGCAATGGAATATGGACCGCACATATGACCTCTTTAGCATCTCCCATGGTTTGAAACTTAGCTACATAGTAACCCTCCTCGTGGTAGTACAACTCTGGCTCTGGCACATGAGACCAGTGAAGGCTGATGAAACGCTTCATAGCATTGTAGCCTGGTCCAGCCCCCAAAACAAAAATCACTAGGGCACATTTCCATTTCTGCTCTTCCTCTTCCACCTCCTCCTTCAGTAATTGGCCTACAGGTTTACCATCCAGCATAGTAGGTGGAAAAATATACTCCAATGTCATACCATTTGAGGCAAATCTATTTTTTTGGAAGAGATTTGCCCATCCTTTGGTCACTTCAGTGGTCACCTTCTCTGTTTCTGATACAGGTGATTGTTTTGGTTTATGCATGTGGTCATTACCTCCATCACCTTGTACCGTCTGAGGTTGGGGAAGCTCCGTAACTTCTGTTTGTTCAGAAACCTCCTTCGATTGCATCAATGGAACAGTAATCATGCGATCTATAGTTGTAATCGGTAGTTTACGAGGTCTACCCCTACCGCGACCTCTTCCTCTCGCCATGAAAACCAGCTCGGCATACGTTAACTAACGTGCGCCGAGACAGGCAGAGAAGACAAAGCAATTTATAATTATTATTATTATTATTATTATTATTATTATTATTATTATTATTATTCTCAGGAAAGAACCCTTACTTCCTCTCCCTGATGTCATGTTTGCATAATGCTCTGGTATCGTAGCATATCTGTAGGCTTTGAATAAGTGCAATCTCATCCCCTTTTTATTTTATCGCATTCTTATTTACCATTCCATAATTATTGGAACCACTTAATTTTGATATAATGTCACGTCATTCTATATTCCCCCATTTAGGAGAGAACTAACAGTTGGAGCTACAACAATTTGCCTATAGATGTTCTACCTCTTTATTTCTGGCGTCCTTTCACGTTATCGATGACCTTTACTCTCCTCGCATAAATCCTTCTGTACTACGGATAATGAAATTCCTTACCCGCGAGGTCACAATTATTATAACTAGAATATACTGTCTCTTAAGCTTAATTTTTATCATATTTCTTATTTTAGGGAAGTGTCTTCCTGAATGACTATTCTCTAAATTTCTCATGAATCTTCTTCGGTTTTCTCATGATGTCGACCATTATCAAATCAGTAAATCCCTAATTCATGCTTAGTTTATCTTGTTCACCAACCCATACTGATTTATATTATTATGGGATCTAGATTTTCTTATTGGTAATCACGTTAGAGTCACAACTTACTTCCTGAAATGATGATATGACCTCATAGCCTATACTCTTTTGTTGTCTTAAGGCCTATCACCTCTCGTCTCTTCCTTCACCCGAATATGGACCCGGTAATACCATCATCTTTTTGATATATCGTTTTCATCCGTGTATCACATCTTACTCATTATTCTTCCTTATCTCTCTTCTCATTACTCTACTAATATTTCTGCCTATCCCTTTCTTGTGAAAACTTTAGCAATATATTCTTTTGATTTTTGCTCCCCGTGCTTCATCCATCGGCTCTTCGAATTGCTCGACGTCCTATCTCTACTAGGGACGACAGCCACACTAAGGTAATATTTGTCCTTTCAAGGCTTTCAATGCCTATCTTCTGAAAAAAATTATCATGTTGGTATTCATATCTAATTTTAGTATTATAGAGTGCACCATCTGAGTGTCTCATAGGAAGATCTATTATCACATTTGTAATATCCTTCAGAAATGTCAACTGACACAAACAATCCATTCACCATTTTGGGTTACTCTAACCCCAACCACATCTTGATATTCCGTCATTTTCTTAAACTACACTTGTTAGACACTATAGGGCATAACAAAGATGGGTGCAGTTAATTGTACGTACCTATAATACTGTTGAATAAAACACAAAAAGCTTATATTCCTATCCATGAATTATAAACATTGTTAATCTTCATTAACTGGGCGTCCCGTACTGTGATTCATCTTGCTTCTTTTTCTTCTTGAAACTCGTATTATATTCTCAATATCTCGTTTTCTTTCATCGTTAAGGTGGATAGGTATTCTTTCCTCAAGGCACCTTATCAAGAGGCTTACATCTTTCAGTATGCACATGATCTGCTGAAGACCTCATATTTACATATCATAAGCATGATGCAAAATCGAGTTCCTCCAACTCAACTCTTTCATAGCCATGTCTTTTACCAGCCGTCTTTATGGATGTAGGTATCATCTTATTACAAATAAAATAGATGTTAGGAATTTGAATTCTTACAACTAATCTATACCACACGATCTAGAGTAAGAAGAAAGAGTATAGTCCTAAATGCCATATAGCATCCTGCTTATAAGTGTGGTGCACGACACACCCATAAACAAGACTCTACTAGACATAGCTTATAGATTACCTAGGACAGAACTGCTCAGATATTATTTGTCACACCTAAACCGATGGGTCGCAACGGGCACCTGGTAGCTTGCTCAACTGAGTACCAACATAATATTTCTTTTTATTACGTCATCATATACATGTGGCATTCGATCCTAATAGGCCAACACGACCATTTATAAACTCAAAACATAGTCAGACAAGGCCGTACAATCTATTACTTACATGACATCTATCTACAAGCCTTTAAGGATACATAATTGTCATAAAGGTTGGGACATATCCCCTCCATACAAAATAATACGCATCTAAATTATACTGACCAAACAAGCAACTCCGGAAGAAATGGAGTACACCAACATCTTCCGCCGAGTTGATTGCCTACTTGCAGGACTCTCAACCTATCTATCGAGACATGCGGGCATGAAACGCAACGTCCCCAGGCGAAAAGGATATCATTACAAATAATGTAGCAAGAGTTTAAGGAATATAAATCAGTAAATAATAGACAAGAGAGAAACATGGAGTAAAAGACTCGACATGTAAGTCTGAATAGCTCTATGAAACCTTTAATATTTAAAGTGTCATGCATATGTGTATAAATATCGTACCATGTATGGGTATGTGCGTTCATAAAGTCATCAAGCTTTTGAGGGTATCCCATTGTATCATCTCTGACACTCTGGGCAAGGCATCAACGTGTACCAGATAATCAACTGGCGGTGCGTATATAATGCCATAACCTTTCCCATATCCCTTATACATATATATAGATATATAAACTTGTATATAACATCATCTGGTCATGGGTTAATGTGCATGTATAAATGCATGAAAATGCATATCAAATACGTTAATAAAATCTCTCGATATGCCATTAGAAAATTGTACCTCTGATTAATATAATGAAGTAAACTTTTTCAACTTATGTATTTTCTGAAACACATGAACAGGCGATAGAACAACAATACATATGGAAATTCAAAAACATAGGCATCTCTAATACTTTTACGAATAGAGTCATTTATGGAAGTCATGCATTCGATTTTTTAGTTTGTATTGTATGGATCATGCCAAAGAAAAGAAGAGATAGCCTTAACATAACTGGAGTATGGAAAATTCTGTATAATATTCATAAAGAACTACACCAAAATCCATTGGAATTACAAAATTCTGTTGTTATTACGTAGTGCAATTTCATATGACTTCCTTTACTAACCAAGAGCTCTCGTTACTATTGTAATATGAAGATTCATATGAAATTTCAAATCTGCTCCCATAATGAATTCTGATATCTACTTAAGAAAAAGTGCAAATATGACTAATACAAGCCCTTTCTCTAATTCATAATTATATGGTTAATCTCCCATTAAACCAATAAGTAATCAATTACTCACATAGTTAAGAATTATCTTAAATTACTTAAAATATTACTCATTTTTAATATATCTTGTATACCTTACTATGATGGTCATGAAGTACCTTGTATGGCACTAGTCCATAAATACCTAATATTATTGTCCGGACCGTATTTTATCTGAAATCAACAACCTTTAATGAAACTTATTTTTTTGATTCGTTTACCCTTTATCTTTCACGACACTTATTTAGTACTTGTTGTAAATAGCATAAATACTTATAATCTCAAGAAAATGTCATCCCTAAGTCTATGTCAATTAACCGAAGAAGAAACTTTAATATATTAAAAAACAGGTGATGTCATATCTCATTTTCGAG
The DNA here is from genome assembly GCA_034376525.1 of Nicotiana benthamiana. NCBI lineage: Eukaryota > Viridiplantae > Streptophyta > Magnoliopsida > Solanales > Solanaceae > Nicotiana > Nicotiana benthamiana. Next base: position 9,436,425 of record CM067338.1, on the reverse strand, counting down.
CTCATATCAATTTTATTTATGGTGTACTTTCACGTATGAAAATGTTGGGTGTAACAAAAAAAATATTAAACAAGGAGCTTACGAGTGTGGTTCCATGATTCCGGAAAGGTTGAATCGTTACCGGAATAATATCATTGGTGGCAACTGTAACAAACTGTTCCATTCACCCATGATCATTGTCATCATCTATGCTGGATAATAGAGCATGGTGGCCGAATTTGCTGAAGTTTATCATTCCCCCTCAAAAGACTTTGGGGGAATAGAGATTCATCATATGAGCTAAAAATAGCTCATCTCCCGTCTCTTGGCAAATCATCAAAGACAAGCAATCGTCCTCTATACAGAAGGACTTACTTATACCAAACATACCTTGTAGCGCAGGCAGAACTCCGCAATAATGGAGACGAGCCTCCACTCAATGAATTTTTTTCCAAAGTAAAGGGATACGTGTAAAAGTGTGTAAAACCCTCATTTGTTAAGGTTACTTACTCTATTATATCAGGAGCAATAATATCCAAATCTTGGCAGCGGCAATCTTCCTTCATATCAGATCTACTATAAGGATGGATAGAAGAAGGGTATCTGCGAATGAACCACATACGAGGGTTAGTTGAAGGAAACTTCTCTTCGAAATCCTTAGTGATAACCAAGCTCTTTGGAACAATAGTGTTTATTGTGGGGGGGGGGGGGGGGGAGCGGCATCATCAGCTTTACCTTTGCTCTTTGAAGAACTAGGTTTTCTTGAAGAATAGGCCATTTTTTATCAAGAGGAAGGTTTTTCTTTTTCTCAAACAAGGAAGTTAAATAAAGGTTGGAAGATGAGTTAAGTAAATAGGGTCTTAGGAAATTTAGCGTGTTATAAATTATAATGAAGGAAGTTGATGCGTATAAGTGAAGGTGTTAGCGGCTAAATTTGAGGCCATAATTGCCTCGATATCTGATAAAAATATATTAAATCATGGAATGACGCGTGTTCAGAGCGTTAAATATAGAGAGACGTGCGCCTAATCAACCGTCATACACTTTTCAAAAGAAGTCATAGTAATTCGTGCCAAAAAAATATTTTTACCAACTTCCTAGTGACATAAAGTTATGCCACCAGAAAGCAGAGGAATTATCTGCATATGGTAAAATATGATATGTCAGGTGGCCGCTTAAAGTAATGACACATGAGACCTAAGGTGAGGGATAGTCAGAACCAAAGGCTTTTATCTCGTTTGTTACCGGAAGGAATGCACTTATAAAGAGGCAATAAATAACTTCCTTCCAGAGCATTTAATGAAGAATATTCCATAAAATTTAGTGCAGTGCCTGTTACAAAAGAATATGGCATTCATGATTGTCGTTACATTTCCTTCAATAACCCTCATAATTGACATTGAAGAGGGATATGATCCTAGGACCTTATTTAGTAGGTGTAGCAATAACTATAAGCCCTATTGTCAGCGTAAGAAGACGAGCTTTCTCGCAAACTTACGCTATAATTAATTCAAAGCTCTATACAATTTTGTCTTCCTACTCCTTGATTTCATTATTGTTATGCTCGGAAGCCATGCTCCTGGAATTATTGTTTCTGTGTATTTTCCTTATTTCAAAGATAAGTATCATGTATTTCTTTAATTATTTAATTATTGAAGAGTCGATTTAATTCACTTGTGTAGAAACTACGCATAAATTTAATGTATCATTTTACGGGTAAACACTTCTCCGAGTCTTGGATTGTATAACGAGGTTCTAAAAAGACAACAGAAGCAAATAAATCAGATTATCATAATCCTACCGAAATAACTCCTTATAGGCGTAACAATAATTGAGTCGACAATCAACGAATCTGTTCACTAAACCTATGTTCTTTTTGGTCCTTTCTAAAAAGAATGACATCTTTTTAAATATGCTAACAATTTAGCTTAAACTTATAATTTTACCCTTAATGAGAAGCTTTTATAACGAACAAAAATACTGTGGGCCTCTTTCTGACTTGTTTAGGACCACAAATTCCAAAAAGTTTTATTTTTTTTAAACTTCGTGCTTAATCAAATAGGTTCACGTAGAATATTTTGGTGTATGCCAGAAGAAATTTGTAAAATTTAATATAGTGCAACATATTGCAAATAAGATAATGTAAAGATCAATCTCAAACGCGGAAGTCAGCAATTAGCCCTCCAGATAAAACAGGTTCAACTCATGCATGTTGGTCTCCACATTAATCTCTCTCGCTATATATATATATATATATATATATATATATATATATATATAGATAAAAAGTTGAGAGGTATTAACCCGGTGATGTGGCATGCCTGGTTGCCCATGAATTGCCTTTATCTTTTTCCATAATTTTGTTTGCTATTTTTAAAATTTTCTATTTACTTTATTTAAGAAACAGTCCAAAAGTGCCATTTTTTACGATCAGTTATTTGTTGGTGTAATAAAAGAAGCAAATGATAGGTTGTGTCTGTAAGGAATAGTTGAAACAAATAACAAAAGGCACATTATGGGAGTTAAATATTTCAGTAGAAAGTGATTTGAAGATACAAAAATCACAACAATGACAGTCAAAGAATGGCGGTATCTCTATGGATTCTCCGACGGTTCTTATCTTTTCCAGTACCCAGAAATCAGAATTCATGTTTCTATTAGAATATATTGTGTGTATCTTTTTATTATTAGTAGAATATTCTGTTATTATTGTACTGTTCTATAATTGGTAGGATTTAATTTCTTTTATTATCGTACAGTCCTATAGTTGGTAGGATTTGATATCTCTCTGTACTCTATATATATTTTTGTGAGCAATACGAGAAAATTAATTCTCCCGAAACTCTCTACATGGTATCATACGCCAGTGGCTTATCGCCAAAGAAACCCAAATCTTCCCTACCCGCGCTGCCGCTGTCGCTGCACTAATCGGCAGCCCGCCGCCGCCGACCTTCTCGGTCCATCGCCTCTCTCCGGTGTCTTACCGCGCCACCGCTGCACTAACCGGCAGCTCTCTCTCTCTCGACGTCGATCGGCGCCTCCTCTGCCTCGCGCTTCATGGCCGCTACGACATCCAACGATCTTCTCCAGCCGATTGCCATCAATGCATCGGCTCAGATCCCACTTAAATTGGATTCCACTAATTACCTAGCGTGGAAATTCCAGTTCCGAACCCTTCTTACGGGTTACGACCTCCTCGACTTCTTGGACGGATCGAAGCCGTGCCCACCAGCCACTATCGTCGACAAGGAGGTAAGTTCCCCAAATCCAGCATATCCTTACTGGATTCGCCAGGACAATCTTATTCTCAGTGCCACCAACTCGTCGATCACACCGACGATCATCTCATTTATTGCCGCCGCGGAAACCTCTAAAAAGGCCTGGGACATCCTCGCACGCACATACGGCACTGCTTCTCGTGGTCGTATCATGGCTCTCAAACAGCAGCTCCATAATCCGGTAAAAGGTTCTAAATCAATTACTGATTTTATGCACGGTAATCGCGTGATTGTGGATGAATTATCTCTCCTGGGTGTTACTGTTGATTCTGAGAATCTTGTCATTAAGGTTCTAAATGGTTTTGATGATCCGTATATGGAGCTCTCTCATGCTATCCAAGCTCGTGAATCTCCAATCTCTTTTGCTGAAATACATGACAAGCTGTTAAGCATGGAGGCTCGGATTACTGCCCGTGCGCCGGCCACCTCCGCCGTATCCGATTTGGCTCCCTCGGCTGCCTTCGTCGCCGGACAGCAGTCCGGCCGTAACCACTTCGGTGGCCGCGGGCGCGGCCGTGGCAGCCGTGGTGGTTACTCCAGCAATGGCCAATCTCGCGGGTCCAATGGGAAGTGCCAGCTCTGCAGTGAATTTGGCCACTCCACGCGCCGTTGTCCGTCCTATCCTATTTCCGGCGCAAATAAGCCCCCTTACAGTGGACCACTGCCGCGACCAGCATATGCTGCGTCATCTTATCTGGCTGCTCACACAGCCCATTACTCTCCATCTGATTGGATCCTGGACTCTGATGCCACTCATCACATAACCAATGATCTTCCCAACATGTCTCTTCACAGTCGTTATACTGGTTTCGATGATGTGGTTATTGGTAACGGTGAAGGTTTAAAAATTACACATACTGGCCAACTTTTCAGTTATTCATCTCTTTTATTGCCCGGGGCTCTCTGTGTTCCACATATTCGTAAAAATTTGATCTATGTTGCTCAATTATGTCGTCACAATAATGTTAATGTTGTTTTTTCTGATACTGATTTTCAGGTGAAGGATCGTCGCACGTGGGCAACACTCGTCAGCGGCCCACGTAGGAACGACGCCTACTATTGGCCGGCGGCTTCCCGTCTACCGTCCGCCCTCACGGCACAAAAGCTCCCTGTGTCATTATGGCATTCTCGGTTTGGTCATCTGTCAGCTAAAATCCTACGTCATTTAGTGTCTTCTAGCAATATAGCGTCCAGTAGTGTGTCTGATTTTGCTTGTGTCTCTTGCAAGCTTCATAAGTGTCATACGTTACCTTTCTCTGAGTCAAGTTTTTAGAAAATCACTCTATCTATGATATGTGCGCTTTGGTTGTATGAGCATGATTTCCAGGTATAGGTTTTGATGAATGACAAACAATGAAGTCAAGCGTCAAACAACGATATAATATGACAAACAATCAAATGGCGAGAAGCATACTATGACGGAATTGCATGAACAAGCCAGAGTCGAGCCAAAGAGTTCAAGACCGAAGACCCAAGACGTAGGTCGTTTGGTAGAACCAATGTAAGAACAACGCTTAAGTTATCTCGTCTTCTGGCTCAACATTAGGTCATCATAAACATGCATAAAACATTTTATTTATCATAAACATGCATCTTTTGATTTGTATTTTAATCAAAACGGTTTTTAAACATGTCTTTTAAATCTGGACCAAAACAATCGATTATATGCTCCTTGCAATCGATTGTGTTTTTTAAAATAGCAAACAATCGATTATACAGTTTTAACAATCGATTGTATTAAGACAGTGTGATCTGAAGTTTTTTAAAATAGCAAACAATCGATTATATACTTCTAACAATCGATTGTATTGAGACAGTACTTAAACTGAATTTTTCAATCAGCTAAATAATATATGTTTTTAACAATCGATTATAATCAGAATAATCAATTATGGTTTTTATACAATCGATTATATTCAGACCGTTCCCACAGAATCCTAAATTGATTTTTGAACGTTGAGGAACAATCGATTATACAGGTTTTACAATCGATTGTTTCCCTTAAAATCAGGAGTCTGTCTTTTGAACGTTTCTCAAACAATCGATTATATAGGTCATACAATCGATTGTTTAAGCAAAAATTCAGGGATTTTATTTGTCAATTAAGCAACGGTCAGCACCACTTTTTCACCTATAAAAAAGAGGTCTTTTGAGCTGATTTTAAATACACAACTCCTCCATACATTGATATACATATTGATCATTTTCAAGCATCATTTTAGAGCTTTTGTTGAGCCATTTGATAGACAACTTTCTGTTGTTCATAGAGCTAAAATTGTATCTCTTTATCTACTCTTTAGAGAGAGTGCTTGTGTAAAAGAGAGTTGTTTGAGAAGAACATATCTTCTCATTTGTCGGGTTTGCTAAGTACCCAAAGTCTTAGTGGTTGAAGTCTTGGGGTGAGGTATCCTCAAGCAAGTGAAGTCTTAAGGTGCGGTATCCTTGAGCAACTGTAACGGTTTGTTAAGCACCCGTAAGCTTGACGAAGATAGTGGAATCTCGAGAGAGTCTCTCGGGGACTGGACTAGCCACGGGTTGTGGTGAACCAGGATAAAATACGGTGTGTTCTTTCTTGATTATTTCAATTACCGTATTTACTTATTCCTGCAATTTTAAATTCTGCAATATTTCAATATTCTCGTGCCTCACTATTCACCCCCCACCCTCTAGTGAACGGCATAAATACTAATAATTGGTATCAGAGCCTAACTCTCTGAAAGCCTTAACCGGTTGAGAGCTATATATATTTTTCTGTTAAAAATATTGAACGCAGGAATAATGAGCGAAGGACAATCCCCCACTTGCCCTCCACTATTTGACGGAACAAACTATACATATTGGAAAGAGCGGATGAGTATCTTCCTCAAAGCAAACAGTTTTCGTTTGTGGCAAATCATCAAAAACGGTGAACCAATGCCGACAAAGAAAGTTGGAGAAACCACGGTTCCTAAGAAGGAAGATGAATATGACGCCAAGGACATCAAGAAAGTTGAAAATAATGCAAGGGCCATCTATGTATTATATTGTGTGGTGAATCCGGATGACTATCAAAAAATCTCTTGCTGCACAACCGCCAAGGAGATGTGGGATAAACTCGAGATCATTATGAAGATACGCCTCAAGTCCGAGAATCCAAAATTGATTTTCTAACACATAAATATGAAATCTTTAAAATGGATAAGGAACCCATTGGTATTATGTTTGAACGATTTTTAAGAATCGTCTACGATCTCCATGCTCTCGGGAAAGATTACACGAACAAAGATCTTGTTCGAAAAGTCCTACGGAGTCTCACTCCCGAATGGCGTTCCAAAGCCATTGCAATACAAGAGTCGATGGAATTCACGGATATCACAATTGATGGACTAAGAGGTAACCTCGAAACTTATGATAGCACAATTCTTAATCCTTATCTTAGAAGTAATTCAAATTTTGCCTTCAAAGCCTCATCCTCTAAACGAGAAGAGGTAAGTGATTCGGAAAGGGATGATGATAATATTTCAAATGATATAATTGAAAAGTTTTGTAAGTCTATGAAGAAGGACAAGAAAAAGAAGAAACACCATAGGCGCGTATCACGGGATTCGGACAGCTCAGGCGATGAAACCGCCGCATTGTGTCTCATGGCAAACGAAGAAGAAGAGGTAAGTACATCTAACTCTCACTCGTTTGAAGAATTACAAAATGCCTATGATGAATTGTATGGTGAATTTGTTAATCCTTCCAAAATGATAAAAGATTTTCAGAAAACACTTTCTTTGCAGAAAACACTTTCTTTGCAAGAAACAGATTTTCAGAAAACACTTTCTTTACAAGAAAAGGATTTTGAAAAATCCTCTTCTTTGAAAGAAATAGATTTTGGAAAATTGACTAATGAAAATGGTGTTCTTAAAAATAAAATTGAAGTTTTAGAAAAAGAAAATAAATTTTTGGAAAATGACATTGTTGATTTTAAAAATAAGATCAAGGAATTGAATGAAGCCTCTTCAATTGATAAATGCTCAAATTGTTCTTCTTGTAGTTCTTTAAAAATAGAGAACATAGAGCTTAGGAACGCACTAGAAAAACGTAGTGTTGATAGTCCTAAAATTGAAGATTAATTATTTTAGACCACCTAGAAACGACTCTAGGATGTTTGTTAATAAGTCTAAAACTAATCATTTTAGACCACCTAGACATAATTCTAGGAAGTTGATAAATGAGTCTAGAATGAATAATTTTAGACCACCTAGAAATGATTCTAGGAATTTCAACGCTTCTAGGAATAACGAATTTAGATCACCTAGAACGCATTTGGCTCAACCTAGACATATGCACAATCCTAATATTATATGCCATTATTGTAACCGGGTAGGACACATTGCACCCGTATGTTTTGCTAAACATAGAGATTTATGTGTTGATTATGATTATTATCCTAACCCCCAAGGACCCAAAAGAAGTTGGGTACCAAAAACCTATTTTTAGGTTCTTTTTGCAGGTGTGCTTGAAGACTACAATATTGTAGTGGATGCACCAAGCACGAAACCTTAATGCATCAAGGGGGAACGTCGGTTAGTTATCATATTTTGAATAAAAACGTAATAGTTGATATGTGCTAATACTCAATATTATCTTTGTTTGATGCATGTCTTAGTAAGTTCTTTTTGAATAACAATTAGTATCAATTAGTTTTAAAATAAATGATTGATTCATGTTTTGATGAATATTCTTAGTTTAAAATAACAATTGGCATAGTTGAGAAAAATGACCGTTATTATTAGTATGCCATTTACTAACATTTGATATGATCTTGTTTATAACGATTGGTATCGTCAATGGTTTAAATAATTTTTGGTATAGTCTTTTTGCTAATGCCAAAAGAGGGAAGAATATTGGCGATATGCATGCCTTAATTGAGGGGGAATATTCAATTAAGGGGGAATTATATTGAATTGATTATATTAAATTGGTTGTATAAATTGTATGTTGAGATATAGCATGAATTTAGGGGGAATTCAATATGCATATCTTCCGTTGTTTGTCATTATCAAAAAGGGGGAAATTGTAGAAAATCACTCTATCTATGATATATGCGCTTTGGTTGTATGAGCATGATTTTCAGGTATAGGTTTTGATGAATGATAAACAATGAAGTCAAGCGTCAAACAACGATATAATATGACAAACAATCAAATGGCGAGAAGCATACTGATGACGGAATTGCATGAACAAGCCAAAGTCGAGCCAAAGAGTTCAAGACCGAAGACCCAAGACGTAGGTCATTTGGTAGAACCAATGTAAGAACAACGCTTAAGTTATCTCGTCTTCTGGCTCAACATTAGGTCATCATAAACATGCATAAAACATTTTATTTGTCATAAACATGCATCTTTTGATTTGTATTTTAATCAAAATGGTTTTTAAACATGTCTTTTAAATCTGGACCTAAACAATCGATTATATGCTCCTTACAATCGATTGTGTTTTTCAAAATAGCAAACAATCGATTATACAGTTTTAACAATCGATTGTATAAAGACAGTGTGATCTGAAGTTTTTTAAAATAGCAAACAATCGATTATATACTTCTAACAATCGATTGTATTGAGACAGTACTTAAACTGAATTTTTCAATCAGCTAAATAATATATGTTTTTAACAATCGATTATAATCAGAATAATCGATTATGGTTTTTATACAATTGATTATATTCAGACCGTTCCCACAGAATCCTAAATTGATTTTTGAACGTTGAGGAACAATCGATTATACAGGTTTTACAATCGATTGTTTCCCTTAAAATCAGGAGTCTGTCTTTTGAACGTTCCTCAAACAATCGATTATATAGGTCATACAATCGATTGTTTAAGCAAAAATTCAGGGATTTTATTTGTCAATTAAGCAACGGTCAGCACCACTTTTTCACCTATAAAAAAGAGGTCTTTTGAGCTGATTTTAAATACACAACTCCTCCATACATTGATATACATATTGATCATTTTCAAGCATCATTTTAGAGCTTTTGTTGAGCCATTTGATAGACAACTTTCTGTTGTTCATAGAGCTAAAATTGTATCTCTTTATCTACTCTTTAGAGAGAGTGCTTGTGTAAAAGAGAGTTGTTTGAGAAGAACATATCTTCTCATTTGTCGGGTTTGCTAAGTACCCAAAGTCTTAGTGGTTGAAGTCTTGGGGTGAGGTATCCTCAAGCAAGTGAAGTCTTAAGGTGCGGTATCCTTGAGCAACTGTAACGGTTTTTTAAGCACCCGTAAGCTTGACGAAGATAGTGGAATCTCGAGAGAGTCTCTCGGGGACTGGACTAGCCACGGGTTGTGGTGAACCAGGATAAAATACGGTGTGTTCTTTCTTGATTATTTCAATTACCGTATTTACTTATTTCTGCAATTTTAAATTCCGCAATATTTCAATATTCTCGTGCCTCACTATTCACCCCCCCTCTAGTGAACGGCATAAATACTAACAAAGTTTATCTTCTACTGCTCCGCTGGAGCTTATTTTTTCTGATGTATGGATCTCTCCAATTATTTCTAATGAAGGATTTAAATATTATGTCATTTTTGTTGATCATTTTTCTAAGTACGTTTGGTTTTTCCCTTTACGCCGTAAATCTGATGTCTTACAAACCTTCCCCACTTTTACGTCCATGTCGAAAAATACTTCTCTACTAAAATCATTACTCTGTATACTGATAATGTGGGTGAATTCCTAGCTTTACGCTCTTTTCTTGCCTCCTATGGCATCTCACATCTCACTTCACCTCCTCATACACCTCAACACAATGGCTATGCTGAACGCTATCACCGTCATATTGTCGATACTGGTCTCACTCTCCTTCATTATGCCTCTGTCCCTCTCATTTGCTGGCCTTATGCCTTTGCTACAGCAGTCTATCTCATTAATCGTCTTCCCAAGACAAATCTCTCGATGCTCTCCTCTTTCGAGTCTCTCTTCCATAGGCACCCCAACCTTGCCAAACTGCGTGTCTTTGGCTGTCAATGCTTCCCTTGGCTTCGGCCCTACACCTCACACAAAATGGAATCGAGATTTCGTGCTTGTGTCCTTTTCGGCTACTCATCTACTCAAAGCGCATATCTATGCTTTGATCCCTCAACGTCTAAAATCTTGGTCTCGCGTCATGTCACCCACCATGAAGATATCTTCCCGTTCTCCAAATTGTCTAACCCCAAATCTCCACCCGTACCCATTCCGGTTACCCTAGAAGTCCGACCGCTGCCTCCGCCAGTACCTGCCGTCGCTCCCACTAGCGATCCTTCACCGGACGCACTGCCGGCGCCAATGCCCGAGCCACCAGCGCCTCTTACGGCACCACCAGTGGCCCCCGCCGCTGCTACACCCACTATGCCGCCACCTTCATCCTCTCAGGGTGGTCATCAAATGCAAACTCGCAGCAAAAATAACATCTTTACGCCCAACAATATGTTCGGTATGTCTGTTGTATCCTCTCCAGCTGTTACAGAACCTCAGACTTTGTCTACTGCTATGTCTGATGAGCGCTGGCGCGCTGCTATGTCATTGGAGTTTGATGCTCTGCTACGGAATGGCACCTGGGATCTTGTTCCACCCGATTCTTCACAGAATGTTGTGGGCTGCAAGTGGGTTTATGTGGATAAGTTCAAAGCCCGACTTGTTGCGAAAGGCTTTCATCAGCGACCAGGTGTCGACTTCCAGGAGACTTTCAATCCAGTTATTAAGCCGGGAACTGTGCGTTTGGTTCTTAGTCTAGCTGCATCCAAGGGCTGGCCTCTTCGTCTAATGGATGTGAACAATGCCTTTCTCCACGGGAGGCTTACAGAGGATGTCTATATGGCACAACCACCGGGTTTTTTTGACAAAGCCTATCCATCTTATGTCTGTAAGTTACAGAAAGCTATTTATGGTGTCAAACAGGCACCCCGGGCATGGTACAGTGAGCTCCGCCAATGCCTTTTGTCCATGGGTTTCGTCAACACTACCTCTGACACTTCGCTCTTCATCTTTTAGCATTCTGGTATTACAGCCTATTTTTTTGTATATGTTGATGATCTCATATTGACTGGTAATGACTCTGCCTTCTTGAACCGTGTGATTGACTCTCTTGGGACTAAATTTTCTCTTAAAGACATGGGTGATCTATGCTACTTTCTTGGTGTTGAGGTTCTGCGCAGCTCCAAGGGGTGTTTTCTTTCTCAGCGTAAGTATGTTGTTGATCTTTTGACTCGTCATAATATGCTGGAATCCAACCCTGTTTAGACGCCAACAGCGGCGTCCACCCGCCTTCATCTGACCGACGGCTCGGCTCCTGCTGACGCATCCGCTTATCGACAGGCCCTTGGGGGCCTCCAGTATCTCTCCTTCACTCGTCCTGATATCTCCTTTGCTGTGAATAAACTCTCACAGTTCATGCACGCTCCTACTATCACTCATTGGGGTGCAGTTAAGCGCCTCTTCCGGTATCTGAATGGGATGCGTGACTTCGGAGTCTGGCTGCGTCCTTCATCTGATATACCTCTGCATTGTTTCTCTGATGCTGATTGGGGTGGAAACTGTGATGACCGCTCCTCAACTGGTGTCTATGTTGTCTTTTGGGGGCCTAATCCTATCTCCTAGAGCTCCAAAAATCAGCGGTCCGTTGCACGATCTTCTACTGAGGCTGAATATCGTGCCATTCCTTTTGCTGCCGCTGAAGTCCGTTGGCTTCATTCACTGCTGCACGAGCTTCATGTCCCTCTTCCGGCTGCTCCTGTCATTTATCAGCGATAACATTGGCACCACTTACCTCTGTTCCAACCCTGTGTTTCATTCGCGCATGAAACACATCTCCATTGATTATCACTTTGTTCGTAAATTAGTTCAGAATGAGTCTCTTCGTGTTGCTCACGTCTCATCTGCTGATCAGGTTGCCGATGCTCTCACCAAGCACTTATCTCGTCTTCAGCTTCTTCTGCTGATGTCCAAGATTGGCGTGTCCTCCGGCCCTCCATCTTGAGGGGGCGTATTAGAATATATTGTGTGTATCTTTTCATTATTAGTAGAATATTCTTTCATTATTGTACAGTCCTATAGTTGGTAGGATTTGATTTCTTTCATTATCGTTCAGTCCTATAGTTGGTAGGATTTGATACCTCTCTGTACTCTATATATACTTTTGTGAGCAATTTTCATCTAGGGTCTTTCGCCCTCTTGCCTTCCAAGTTCCAACAACCATACGTCGTCGGCAAATCCTCTGTCAGTATATCTCCTTATTAACTCTTATTATACTATTGATTGAACAACTAATTTTCTTAGCTGCCGTTCTCCAAAGAAAAGTTACTAACTTTCGAATTCACAAGCATATGCAAATTATGTAAGATTTTCTCCTAATATTAAGCAATTAATCATTAGGAGAAACAACCCCCTTCCTCCAGTTTCTTTTAAATTTGAGGTTGTTAGTGATATATAAGTACTTTCTGTAAATGAAATACAATAAAGGCTATGAAGATTTCTTTATGTAGGCACATGTTCGCAGAAAACTATGCACTTCCACACGTAGTAAGTTGACGGAATCCAAATTGTTGCATCACAATAATATTTATTTATGCAGAATGTAAATAATCTTTAAATCATAAAAATAACTCATACCAAGTGATTCAACATGAGGAGAATTTAATGTACAAGCTTATCTATTATAGGAACGAGAAAGAATTGACTTTGGGAGAATCATTCATATGCATGTATTTTCTTTAAAGTAGTAATGTGATGAAAACCTTTGGTGTAAATGGTGAAGGGATATTAGGGATTTATATGTTCGTTTGATAGTAAGTAACAGATAGTTGTGTTACTGTGATGATTTACAAAAGAGGGAAAAAAAAGTAACTCTTATGTTTTAATAAAATTGGGCGTATTGTTCTTTCACTTACAATGATCACTTACATTTTGGATGTTTTCTTTGAGATATGTAGTAGTATTATATTTTTGTATATCTTTTACCTGAACCTCAAAGAAGTATTCTATACTTTTTTATAGTCATATCGAAATTTGTGTCATTGAGAATTATGCATTTTTGTTCAATATTCAATTTAACGTCGATATCACATGATTTAATTTTTCTTCTATCAATCGAATTAAAGAGTTCCTATTCATCACAAAGTTTAAGCATAATAAAAGGTGACAATCGATCAGAAAGGATTATAAGATCACTATATATTATTGTGAAAAGCTAAAAAGGGAGGAAGGTGAATCTTGAAAGCATTTAGGGAAAGAGAGTATTATTCTGAGCAAACTTCCTGCTGAAGAAATTAAGGCTAAGCTTCCTGATACCGAACCTTTTCTGATAAAGAATTATGAATAAGATTATAAATTATATTATAATATTTTTCTATTTTAAGAATTTAATAAAGTTAGATTTGGTTCCTTATTTTTCCTTTGTAGTCTATAGATAAAGTGATATCTTTGGTGTCGGATGGACATTAGCGATTATTTTAACTTTGAAACATTATCTATTAAAATTAGTTCAGAATCATCAGACAAAAATTATTTTTTCTTCTTAGGATTTAAACTAAATTAGTCTTGGAATAGATGATACAGAGAGTTTTGGAATTAATTGGAGAAAATATTTGTATTTATATGCATACACAAAAAAATTCATCCGTTACATTTTAACTAAATTTACAATAAGATTTCATCGTGAATTCACTTTGTCATTTCAATCGCGCCACGGGCAAGCAACGTAATTAGTTTCCTCAATAAAAGGGGCGGTTGCTCTTCTTGCCAAAGATGCCGCGCCCATAAGTAGAAGACATCAAAGCAACAAGAAGGGGAAACTGTAAAAGCACGAAGGAGACGATTGGTAAGCAAGCCAGTGTAGCCACAGATGCAAGCACAAATGCTTTCTTCTGCCCGAACACAATATAAACGGTTGCACTGAAGCTAATCGTCATGAGTGTTATGGAGAGAAAAAGAGTAAACAGACCCAGAATTAGACTCCTGGGCAAAGTATAAAGGAAATCTTCTTCTGCATAACGGGAAGTCAGAACGGACAAAAACACCAGCAGGGAGGTGCTAGAAGTGAATAGTGATGCTGCATTCGAGATGGCAAAAACATTGAAAGCAACGTTTCCGGCGAAAGTGGGGAGTCCACTTTCGCCGTCATTGCCACCTGGAACTGTAATTGCTGCTGCAAATGCGATGGTAGCAATGAGTGCTGCTGCAATTGTGCATGAATTTGCTGTATTTTTCATCCATTCCTCTCCTTTTATCTTCAACTCAGCATGCTCCGTAGTAAATACTACACTCGGAATTTTGCCCTCGTTGTTGCAAATCTCCCAGTAAGAAGGCGGTACAAGCTTCTTTACTTCCTATACAAGATCGTTATGCAATGTTAATGAAGAGCTGCTGCAAAAAAGGTTCTTTCTTTCTATTTAACCAAACGTAGAAAATAGTTAGATTACTAGGGTTAAAAAACGGTTAGAATATATACTAGCACTAGGGTAAAATGACAAAATTAAGAAAGTGTTTAAAAGGACCCCAAATTGGCAAGTAAATTACTACTCAACTAATATATACTTTGGCTGAACACAAGATGAAAAAAATTAATCCTTAATCACATATTGACAAATTCGAGAAGGATGCATGGGTGGGAAAGAAGTAACTGTAGAGAGTTTTGGGAGAATTAATTTTCTCGTATTGCTCACAAAAGTATATATAGAGTACAAGGGTATCAAATCCTACCAACTATAGGACTGTACAATAATGAAGGAAATCAAATCCTACCAACTATAGGACTGTACAATAATGAGAGAATATTCTACCAATAATAAAAAGATACACACAATTATATTCTAATACGCCCCCTTAAGATGGAGGGCCGGAGGACACGCCAATCTTGGACATCAGCAGAAGAAGCCGAGGACAAGATAAGTGCTTTGTGAGGGCATCAGCAAGCTGATCAGCAGAGGATACATAAGCAACACGAAGAGACCCATTCTGAACCAATTGACGAACAAATTCAATGGAGATGTGTGTCATGCGCGAATGGAACACAGGGTTGGCACAGAGGTAAGTGGTGCCAATCTTGTTGCTGTAAATGACATGAGCAGCCGGAAGAGGGACATGAAACTCGCGCAGCAGGGAATGAAGCCAACGAACTTCAGCGGCAGCAGAAGCAATGGCACGATATTCAGCCTCAGTAGAAGACCGTGCAACGGAACGCTGCTTTTTGGAGCTCCAGGAAATAGGATTAGGCCCCAGAAAGACAACATAAGCACCAGTTGAAGAGCGGTCATCACAGTTCCACCCAAGTCAGCATCAGAGAAACAATGCAGAGGCATAGCAGATGAAGGACGCAGCCAGACTCCGAAGTCACGCGTCCCATTCAGATACTGGAAGAGGCACTTAACTGCACCCCAATGAGTGACAGTAGGAGCGTGCATGAACTGTGAGAGTTTATTCACAGCAAAGGAGATATCAGGACGAGTGAAGGACAGATACTAGAGGCCCCCAAGGGCCTGTCGATAGGCGGAGGCATCGGCAGGAGCCGAGCCGTCGGCCAGATGAAGGCGGGTGGACGCCGCTGTTGGCGTCTGAACAGGATTGGGTTCCAGCATATTTTGACGAGTCAAAAGATCAACAATATACTTACGCTGAGAAAGAAAACACCCCTTGGAGCTGCGCAGAACCTCAACACAAAGAAAGTAGCTTAGATCACCCATGTCTTTAAGAGAAAATTTAGTCCCAAGAGAGTCAATCACACGTTCTAAGAAGGCAGATTCATTACCAGTCAATATGAGATCATCAACATATACCAAAAAATAGTCTGTAATACCAGAATGCTGAAAGACGAAGAGCGAAGTGTCAGAGGTAGTGTTGACGAAACCCATGGCCAAAAGGCATTGGCGGAGCTCACTTTACCATGCCCGGGGTGCTTGTTTGAGACCATAAATAGCTTTCTGTAACTTACAGACATAATATGGATAGGCTTTGTCAACAAAACCCGGTGGTTGTGCCATATAGACATCCTCTGTAAGCCTCCCGTGAAGAAAGGCATTGTTCACATCCATTTGACGAAGTGGCCAGCCCTTAGATACAGCTAAACTGAGAACCAAACGTACAGTTGCCGGCTTAATAACCGGACTAAAAGTCTCCTGGAAGTCGACACCTGGTCGCTGATGAAAGTCTTTCGCAACAAGTCGAGCTTTGAACTTATCCACAGTACCGTTATGCTTTCGTTTGATACGATAAACCCACTTATAGCCCACAACATTCTGTGAAGAATCAGGTGGAACATAATCCCAGGTGCCATTCCGTAGCAGAGCATCAAACTCCAATGACATAGCAGCACGCCAGCGCTCATCAGACGTAGCACTAGACAAAGTCTGAGGTTCAGTAACAGCTGGAGAGGTGACAGCAGACATACCAAACTTCTTGTTGGGCGTAAAGATGTTATTTTTGCTGCGAGTTTGCATATGATGACCACCCTGTGAGGATGTAGGTGGCGGCATAATGGGTGTAGCGGCGGCAGGGGCCGCTGGCGGTATCGGAAGGAGCGCTGGTGGCGCGGGTGGTGGCGCCGGAAGTGCGTCCGGTGAAGGATCGCTAGTGGGAGCAGCGACAGGTACTGGTGGCGGCAGCGGAAGGACTTCTAGGGAGACCGGAATGGGTACAGGAGGAGACGCGGGGTTAGACAATGTGGAGAACGGGAAAACATCTTCATGGAAGGTGACATAACGCGAGACGAAGATTTTAGACGTTGAGGGATCAAAGCATAGATAGGCGCTTTGAGTAGTAGAGTAGCCGAAGAGGACACATGCACGAGATCTGGGTTCCATTTTGTGTGAGGTGTAGGGCCGAAGCCAAGGGAAGCATTGACAGCCGAAGACACGTAATTTGGCAAGGTTGGGGCGCTTATGGAAGAGAGACTCAAAGGAGGAGAGCATCGAGAGATTTGTCTTGGAAGACAATTAATGAGATAGACTGCTGTAGCAAAGGCATAAGGCCAGTAAATGAGAGGTACATAGGCATGATGAAGGAGAGTGAGACCAGTATCGACAATATGACGGTGACGGTGTTCAGCATAGCCATTGTGCTGAGGTGTATGAGGAGGTGAAGTGAGATGTGAGATGCCATTGGAGGCAAGAAAAGAGCGTAAAGCGAGGAATTCGCCCCCATTGTCAGTATACAGAGTAATGATTTTAGCAGAGAAATATTTTTCGACAATGAATTTAAAGATGGGGAAGGTTTGTAAGACATCAGATTTACGGCGTAAAGGAAAAAACCAAACATACTTAGAAAAATGATCAACAAAGATGACATAATATTTAAATCATTCATTAGAAATAATTGGAGAGGTCCATACATCGGAGAAAATAAGCTCCAGCGGAGCAGTAGAAGATAAACTTGACCAGAAAAGGTAACTTATGACACTTATGAAGTTTGCAAGAGACACAAGCAAGATCAGACACATTACTGGACGCGATACTGCTAGAAGACACTAAATGACGCAGGATTTTAGCTGACGGGTGACCAAACCGAGAATGCCACAATGACGCAGAGAGCTTTTGAGCTGTGAGGGCAGATGGGGGACTGGAAGCCGCCGGCCAGTAGTAGGTGTTGCCCCTAAGTGGGCCGCGAACGAGTGTTGCCCACGTGCGACGATCCTTCACCTGAAAATCAGTATCAGAAAGAACAACATTAATATTATTGAGACGACGTAATTGGGCAACAGAGATAAAATTTTTACGCATATGTGGAACACAGAGAGTCCCAGGTAATAAAAGAGAGGAATAACTGTTAAGTTGTCCAGTATGTGTAATTGTCAAACCTTCACCGTTACCAATAACCACATTGTCGAAACCTGTGTAAGGACTGTGAAGAGACATGTTGGCAAGATCAGAGGTTATGTGATGGGAGGCACCAGAGTCCAGGATCCAATCGAATGTAGAGGGAATCGTCAGAGAGTGATGGGCTGTGTGAGCAGCCGGATAAGGCGGCGAAGCATAAGCTGGTCGCGGCAGTGGTCCACCGTAAGGGGGCTGATTGGCGCCGGAGGTGGGATAGGACGGACACCGGCGCGCAGAGTGGCCAAATTCACTGCAGAGCTGGCACTTCCCATTATACTCGCGAGATTGGCCATTGCTGGAGTAACCACCACGACCGGAGGCTGAACCGAGGCTGCTACGGCCGCGCCCGCGGCTACCGAAGCGGCTATGGCCTAACTGCTGTCCGGCGACGAAGGCAGCCAACGGAGCCAAATCAGATGCGGCAGAGGTGGCCGGCATATGAGCAGTAATCTGAGCCTCCATGCTTAACAGCTTGTCATGTAATTCAGCAAAAGAGATGGGAGATTCGCGGGCTTGGATGGCATGAGAGAGTTCCAGATACGGATCATCAAGACCATTTAGAACCTTAATGACAAGATCCTCAGAATCAACAGTAACACCCAGAAGAGATAATTCATCCACAATCACGCGAATACCGTGCATAAAATCAGTAACAGATTTAGAACCTTTTACCGGATTATGGAGCTGCTGTTTGAGAGCCATGATACGACCGCGAGAAGCAGTGCCGTATGTGCGCGCGAGGATGTCCCAGGCCTCTTTAGAGGTTTCCGCAACGGCAATAAAGGAGATGATTGTCGGTGTGATCGACGAGATGATGGCACTGAGAATAAGATTGTCCTGGCGAATCCAGTAGGGATATGCTGGATTGGGGCAAGTCACCTCCTTGTCGACGATAGTGGCTGGTGGGCACGACTTCGATCCGTCCAAGAAGCCGAGGAGGTCGTAACCCGTAAGAAGGGTTCGGAATCGGAATTTCCACTCCAGGTAATTAGTGGAATCCAATTTGAGTGGGATCTGAGCCGATGCATTGATGGCAATCGGCTGGAGAAGCTCGTTTGACGTCGTAGCGGCCATGAAGCGCGAGGCAAAGGAGAGGAGGCGCCGATCTACGTCGAGAGAGAGAGGGCTGCCGATTAGTGCAGCGCTGGCGGCGGCGGCGACGGGCTGCCGATAAGAGCAGTGGCGGCGGCGGCGGCGCTGGTAGGGTAGTTTTAGGGTTTCTTTGGCGATAAGCCACTGGCGTATGATACCATGTAGAGAGTTTTGGGAGAATTAATTTTCTCGTATTGCTCACAAAAGTATATATAGAGTACAAGGGTATCAAATCCTACCAACTATAGGACTGTACAATAATGAAGGAAATCAAATCCTACCAACTATAGGACTGTACAATAATGAGAGAATATTCTACCAATAATAAAAAGATACACACGATTATATTCTAATAGTTATGATTACCTCGAACCATTGTAATTCTCGTTGCATCTGAAGAGCTGGGCCGGAAACAAGGTTTAGTTTATTTTGGGGCGCTAGTTTTCCAGCCAAATGCAACATGGTATTGCGGGAGGAGTCTGCTGAAATCATCAATTGGTGCCTATGTTGACTCATCTGATAAACCAAGTTAAACACATTTTCGCATCGATGCTCTATTGCAAGGTGAAATATATTCTTGTCATTTCGGTCCATAGAGTAAACTAGTGACGGAAATTTTCTCACAATAATTTCAACAAGCTCATAGCTGCCATAGCGTGCAGCTTCAAGGAGAGGACCACTAACAATTGAGTCAACTTCTTCGTGACTCAATCTTTCTATTTTTTCACATAGGCATTCTGCAAAGTTAACTGCATTGTAATGTTTTAACTTTTTCTCTCGGACGTGTTGCAAAGGAGGCACTGCGACGCATGACCAGACGATGAGCAAAATTTCGAGGGACCCATTGCACATGGAAATTAGCAAATTTTAGCTAGGAGTACACAAAAATCATTAAAGGCATACTACATTCTTTCAGCCTAATCCTTTCTATTGGTGTACGTTAGCAGTGTTATAAATTCGTTTAGCAGTTAATTAATTCCCTCCTCCTTTTTTTGGTGATAGCATGGATACAAGGATAGTAGGAGAACTTACTGCATTTTTCAAGAACATCAAACAGAAGTGCACCCAACTTCTTGATCACTGTGATGCAAACCAAGTTATTAGTTAAACTATCTATTGAAATACATGCATGCCATCAAGCATATGATACTTTTAGTATTTAGTAAATCCAACCCCACCCAGAAAAATGGTATGATGGAAAGGCTCACCAGTTCGGAAGTGAAGTCTTTCACAAAGTTTTGGCCTAAACATTTGTGGTTCATCGGTTACATTATCAACGTCATTCGGTATTCTTTTATGACTCCTTGAAGTTGACCTGATAGGGACACCTAAAGAGAATAGTAAAGGAATTTTTTTTTAAAGCTAATGAATAATCAAACACAAGTTACTAGTATTCTCCAGCTCCTTTTCATTATATATATATATATATATATATATATATATATATATATATATATATATATATATATATATATATATATATATATATATATATATATATATATATATAAATAATATTATTTCACTAGGCACATAATTAAAGAAATATCATGACATTCTGTAATTATAAGAACATGTCATTTAAAAAAATAAGAAGTTTGAAGAAAAAAAAAACACAAATATAAAGAGAGGTAATTGTTCCTGAAACAAACTAAAAAGATAATAGTCCATATATAATAGAACGGATTGAGTGGTAACTATTTTCATTTAAGGCAGACGAGGTTATATTCACAAGAGGAGAGTAATAGTTGCCAATAGTTTAAACGACTTCCACTAAGGAATGCAAACTCCTTCATGGCAAGCTCCTTCAAAGCAGATTTTTCATCCGCGTCTTTTTTGGCCAAATCAGGGTGCTGTTTCACCAACTCAGTAGCGAAATCTGCCAACTATACTTGCTAAATATTACTAGTAATTAACTGGAATGAGATAAAACTGGTTCCAATAATTAAAATTATTTGCTTGAGGCAGAACAATAATATATTTATGACTCACTTTCGGATATACTCCCTGTATTTAAAATCGAACACTTACACCCCCTATATCTTGCACCCCTATGAGGTATATCCATCTATAAAAATATACTCTAAAAGACAAATTAAAATCATAAATAAAAAGCTTGTGCAAATTTTTTGTTTTAAAATACATGAGGTGTGTTGGCTCAAGTAAAAGTTAGTATTGAAGACTCGCAAAGGAACTCAGGCATGAACCAGATCCATCACTCAAGTCCATCCTTCGTGTGCACAAAAACGGGCAGATTCAAGCATGTGAGATGCATGTGAAGGATATAAGCTTAACTTGGTGTATTTAATAACTCATGATCAAAAAGGTTGGATAATAGTTAAGGAGAATGACTCCTTACTCAAAGAGAACATTATCCAAGATAGGGAAGGAGTTAGAAGTTGAGATCAACTAGAACTCTTTCACCAAGGAAGAGTTGTATCAGAATTCTAGTTATTTCTTTATCTACTAACTCTATAAATTGCAGGATGTTCTCACATTACGAGTGTTACACAAAAATGAAGAAGTTAAACGTGAATTGAGAGCAAACTAGCAAAGCTTTTTGCAAGCAGTTCGTGTGTGATTCAAGTGTGCAAACTTGAATCTACAAGAACCGGATTGAAGAACAAATTTCATAAAGAGATTTATGTGGTTTTCTTAAGTTCTAGTTCAATTGTAGCAGGTGTTTTCATATTGTACCTTTCAGCTTTATCTAGAAGCAATTGTAATAGGTGCTTTGAGTATTCAAGTTAGAGTTAACTTGAAGTTCTCGTAATTGTTAGAGAGGTTGGATGCTACAACGGGATTAGAGGTACTCCTTAGGTTTACAAAGAGTTTTGTAAATGTTGTTTTGGCTCAGTGATTTAGTGAAGTCTTGGGGAAAATCCTACCGAGCAATAAGTCATGATTTGTTCACCTTTTGAGCCGGGTGTTTTTCAGGTGAAAATACATGTGTTCTTTAATTTTGACGTTTATTATTTCACAATAGTAACAAAAGGAACACATAGAAAAACTAAGTCCTTCCATAACCAGTTTAAGCGAAAAATTGGTCACTACACAAATCACCGCCCTTTTGTGTGGTATTGAACTATAAAATATCAATTGGTATAAAAGCAGGTTATCCTTGAAGAGGCTAATACTTAGGAACAGATCAAAATGAGTGCACCATCTGGAAAATGGGAAGGACAATCCAGTGATAGGCCTCCACCCTTTAATGCCCAGTACTACTTTGGGTGGAAAAACAAGAGTTACTAAAAAGGGTTCCTTGTGGATAGGAAGAACACCTTAGGTATGGCACACTTCCTTGGTTGATGTCTTGTGTCATGTGCTACTAAAAAGCGAAAATTCAGTGGCCTTATCTTCTGCTGAAGCTGAGTATATTGTTGTTGCTCCATGTTGTGCTCACTTGTTGTGGATCAAGTAGCAATTAATGGACTTTGAATTTGATGTTGGTTGCATCCCTATTCTTTGTAATAATACTGGTATTATTAGTATGACAAAGAACCCGGTTCATCATAAGAGAACTAAGCAGATAGATAATATGCATCATTGTTTTGAGGGACAACTATGAGAAAAACTTGATCATTGTGGAGTTTTGTGCTACTAACAAGTAAATTGCTGACATCTTCACAAAAGCTTTAAGTATAGATCACTTTGAGAGGGACAGATTAGAATTAGGGATGATTATGACCACCTAAAAGGGCCAGTTCAAGGTTAAACTAGAAAAATGAAAATTTGAAAAAAAAAATTTGGTTAGAAAATTTGTAAATTGTTTATAATTAGATCAAATCTTGCCCAGTCTCATACTTTCCATAGTATACACTTGTGCCATGTGTTAAAATGTCTCAGTATTCACTAATGATATTTTCTCTATTTTGGAAAATTTAGACTTACACAAGAAAATTATAAGTGAAGAACCTGGTTTATCAAGATAACATGGTATATTTTCTACACTCTGCATAATTTGAAATAATTATATTTGGATCATGAGAAGAGTCCTACCAAATACCAAAATTCTTTTGAACTTATCTGTTAGAAGTGAACCAGTTACATTCACGACTCCTGATCGTCCTAGATTCTTTTATGTCTGCTACTTAGGGGGAAGAAAGTAGTTCTTCCAAAAGTGAACAGGTATCTTCTGATTCTAAAGTGTCTCTAAGATAATTTCTAAAGTTGCTGCAAATTTAAAAAATTGATTTGTAGGATCTATAGCAGGTGTTGAGACTATAGAATCTGGAGAAGTTGATGGTAAAAAGATAAAAAGAAGAAAAAAAAAGAGCAAGTGTGCTAAGAGTGTTGTGAGTGGAAAATGGACAAGAGTGGCTGATTCTTCACCCACTCCTGTGAGTTTAACCAAAGATGCAGGTGCAATGGTTGTTTGGGGAGATGAACATGGTTCATCTGTAGAAGAAACCCTCGCAAACCTACAGAATAAAGTAACTGAAAGCTATAATTCAGCTTCTTGATAGAGTTATCAATGACACAAAACTCATATCATTCCATATGACTTCATTCACAGAACTGTGCTTGCACATTTCAATGTACCTATAAAAAAGTGGGAGGTACCAGTGCATAACAAGGTCAGAGCCTTGATGCAAGAAGGTGGGTTTAAGGATGCCGAGATTGAAAGGTTGAAGAAGAGGTTGGTTGAGGTGGAGACTAAGAGAGATGCTCTCAGAACCAAGCTGGCAAGAGAAAAAGAGAAGAATGATGGCATTCTTCAAGGTATGCTGAAACTCCTTCAAATCAAAAACCAAACACCTAGTTCTTCCAAGCCTTAAGCCTCCTAGCCTAGTGTAGATCAAACAGTGACCCAGTTCAGGATGTTTTGTTTCTTTTGCTCATGTTTTCAGTATGCTTTATGGTAGAATCTTTTCAATCGTCAATGAAATTCATTATTTTTGCTCTAACTGTTCGTTTATATTTCTTTGATGGTTAAAATTCTTAGCTTGATCTATGATGATTAATCCATGGTTGCATTTGAAGTAGCCCCAGCTGGCCATGAATAAGCTTTAAAATCTAGTTATCTCATATTTTTTTATGCATCTTTTCGATGAAGCCAAAAAGGGAAAAAAGGTTATGCTTTAAACAAGTGATGTTTACACTTTGAACAGTGATGTTTACAACCTAATGTACATGGTCCTTGATGATAAGTGATAAAAAGGAAAAATATTTCTCACGTTGTGTTGATTTTGAGCTGAGTTGAAATAGGTCCTAAGATTATGAAAAGCACAGAGTTTGTCATCATCAAAAAAGAGAAATTTGTTGGCCCAAGTAAAAGTTAGTTTTGAAGACTAACAAAGGAACTCAGGCATGAACCAGGTCCATCCCTCAGGTGCATAAAAACAGGAAGATTCGAGCATGTGGGATGCACGTGAAAAAGATAAGCTTAACTTGGTGTATTTAATATCTTCTGATCGAAAATGTTGGATAATTGATATGGAAAAGGACTCCTTACTCGAAGAGAACATTATCCATAATAGGGAAGAATAGTTAGAAGTTGCGATCAACTAGTGCTCTTCCACCAAGGAAGACTTGCATCATAACTCTAGTTATTTCTAAACCACTAACTCTATAAATTGCAGGATGTTCTTACATTACGAGTATTGCACAAAAACACAGAAGTTAAACGTGAATTGAGAGCAAAATAGTAAGATTTTTTGCAAATAGTTCGTATGTGATTCAAGTGTGCATACCTGAAGCTACATGAACTATATTGAAGAACCAGCTCCATAAAGAGTTTTATGTGTCTTTTTTTATTTCCAGTTCAATTGTAGTAGGTATTTTCATATTGTACCTTTCAGCTTTATCTAGAAGCGATTGTAATAAGTACTTTGAATATTCAAGTTAGAGTTAACTTGAAGTTGTCGCAACAGTTAGAGGCCAGTTGCTAGAACACGATTAGAGGTAATCTTTAGGTTTACAAAGAGTTTTATGATTGCTGTTTTGGCTCAGCGATTTGGTGAAGTGTTGGGGAAAATCCTACTGAGTAATAGGTCATAATTTTTTTACCTTTTGAACTGGGTATTTTCCACTTAAAATTACATGTGTTCTTAAATTTCTACATTTATTATTTCACAACAGTAGCAGAAGGAATGTATAGAAGAACTAAGTCCTTCCATAATCAGTTTAAGCAAAAAATAGGTCACGATATCAATCAACCCCTCTTGTATTGAAGTATAAAACATCAAGATTTATCGGATTAATTCATCTTATAAGAGTGTTTAGTGCAGTTAATCCCGATATATTATTAAACAAGCAAATAGCAAGACATACACATGAATTGGTCGTCGTCGCCACAATAAATTATCATTTCGGTGAAAATTGAAATCAATAAACATCAGTATGGACAAGTCATTTTTCCTTTAATGTGGTAAACACTTTCTCAGTGGGTTTATCAGACTATTTAAAAGTCCCACATACAACAGATTATTATCTACGGTGATGGGTCAATCACGACGGAAAAAATTACTCCGTTTCGAAAGGTATTCTTTGACTATATTTCTTGAAGTTAGTTTATAAATATTTTGAATTGTTAATTAGTAATATGATACATAGTATTTTTATGTAATTTTTAAATAAATAAATTTTATTTTAAAAAATTTAAAGAATCTACGTAAATTTCCAAAAATATAAGCCGCTAAATTAGAAGGTTCAAACAAGTTGGAGACGATCGAAGGGACTATATGTAAGAGATGCTTACCATACATGTCAGAATGGATTAATCTACGGAGAAGCCTAATGCCGCTGGAGCCTTTATAAGGATCAAGGACTGTAGTGACACCCAAGAGATAAGCGTACATATCCACAGATTTGAAGCCATATTCAGCTGCATCGTGGATTGGATAGAGATCACCCTCCCTGCCAATATTAGGCAAATTCTTATTTCGATCGACCAGGATTTTAGCTGCGTCTAAGTTGCCAAATCTAGCAGCATAGTGAAGAGGAGTATCCCCGTTACAGTCTCCCATGTCTAACGGATCGTCGGGCGCCATGGAATCCACCAACTTTTCGACGAAATGCTTAGAGTTATCATTCTTTGCGCCAACTGCGACGTGCAGTGCTGTCTGAAAGTCGCAGTTGAGCGGAGCTCTGCTTGCTTTGTTCTCTCCCTTGAAGAATGCTTCTGCTTCCTCCCAATTTCCACTCAGTGAAGCTCTGTACAGTGGCAAGTATCGGTTGTAATCTTCTATCTCTTCATAGCTATCTTCTGTAAAATAAAAAATGGTGATTATTTTATTTCAGTCCTTCCAGGAAGAAAAGCTGACTATCAAATGATGATATGCCTATTTTGAACTATTTTTTCGACTAATTAACGCTTTATCTAGTACTTAAAATGATGATACGATTACACAAGACAACTGAGTGGTGATTTTTAAATCCAACACCTATTTTACTCCCTAGATTTGATTTTCAACCTATGCTCTTTCCCTTATTTAATCTATGTTACTAGATTTGCATATATAACAAATTAATATTTTTTCATTAAGTAAAAAATGTTAACAAATTGAGTAGTGATCAAACATGTCAGTTAAGTAACTTTTTATCATGCAAGAAATCTAGGCAACATAATAAATATTTTTTTATCTAATAAAAGCAAAATTGCTCATAACTGTCGACGATTAATACAGAACAGAGACGAAACTTAAAAATACATATGTAGAGCCATTTAGTTTGAATAATTGATCGACTAACGCAAAGTTCAATTCGCCACTTCAAAGCTTCCCATTAACAAATGGAATTTTTATATTCGTGTTCCAGATAGCAAATTTTATTACCCTCAATGTTTTAGGTTTGATTTATTTACATTTAGTATACCAAATTATTAATTTTAAGCAATGATTAGTTGATGGTATAATTAATTGAGCAGTTTTTACTCCTTAATTAAAGGAATCTGCACGTTCCTCTCTCCTAACCCCTTAATCCCGCCCACATTTTACCCATACTCACATTCTTTTTACAATTTTCCATCTTCTGAAACCAAATTTTCCCAGTAAATTCACAGAAAATTGATGAAACCCTTCAACAGAGTTAGTTCCCCATTTTACTCCAGTTGAAGTTCATCAATGAAAAACAACAAAGTTTATCAAAGTTGAAGTCAATCTTCAAAGTTCATACACACATTTACCTTCAGCTTCAAATTTTCTCAATGAAGAAGAATAAACCTTCAAAGAGACGAGAGCAGCAATTCCACCATTGACAGCCATTAAAAAGATTTGAAACTTTGAATTCAAATTTGGATTTTCAAAAATCATTATTTGTTTTGATTTGGTGTTGTTGAAAATAAATGGGAATATGTATTGGAGTTTATATCTCAATTTTGAGGGGTTTTGGTGAAGATTAGACTTGGTCTTGACTGAAATTCAGATTAAAACTCGAAGAATAAGAAGAAGAAGAAGAAGAAGAAGAAGAAGAAGAAGAAGACGACGACGACATATTGCATAAATTGTAGATAAATTGTAGATTATTTTTTGCAGAAGTTTTAGTAATTTTGTATTTGTGAAAACAGAAAATAATGCATCTACAATTAGGATACAAATAATCTATAGTTTGTCAATAAACTGGATACATTAAATTTTAATATCTCAATTCACATTTCAATTGTAGCATAATTGACATTTCGACATAAATGCGTTTTTTGCAAAAGTTTTGTAGAAGTTTTAGTCGTTTTTGATTTGTGAAAATAAAAAATAAAGCACTTATAATTAGAATATAAATAATCTGTAATTTATCTACAAAATATCTACAAACTGGGTACACTAAAATTTTATATCCCAATTCCCATCCAATTGTAGCGTAATTATGATTTTTTACATAATTATGTTTTTTCGGAAGATTTGTAGAAGTTTTAGTCATTTTTAATTTGTGAAAACAGAAAATAAAGCATCTACAACCAGAATACAAATAATCTATAATTTCTATAATATGTCTTCTTCTTATTCTTCTTCTTCGAGTTTCAATATGAATTTCAGTCAAAACTAAGTCTAATCTTCACCCAAACCCCTCAAAATTGAGATATAAACTCCAAACCATATTTCCAATTATTTTCCACAACACCCAATCTAAAAAATAATAATTTTTAAAAACTCAAATTTGAATTCAAACTTTCAAGCTTTTTAATGATTATCAATGGAGAAAAATATCTGGAAGAATATTTACTTCCATAATTGTAGCGCGCCTAAATAGGAATATCTGGAAGAATATAATTTGATCTGATTTAAGCCAAATCTTTTTAGAATATTATGTTTCTCAATTTTAGCTTGACAAATTAGGAAGATTCAACTATTATTAATTAGTATTTAATTATTGATATAATAACTGTAAAAAAAATATGAACAAGGCGAGTAAATTAGAAACTATACACTTTTTTAATAATAAAATTTTATATATGGTATAGAAAAAAAAATCTCCAAATGAAATTCCAAGACCAAAAAAATAGTTATTTAAAACAGGAGCATCAAAGGAAGCAAATTTGTCAATAAACAATTCATACGCGATGTTTATATTCAGGAATAAAATAATGAAAATGTTTTTCTTTTCTTATCTACTGGTTTTAAAATAATTGGAAATAGTGTATGTTATAAATGTTAGTCAAACATTATCATTTTTTCATATATCCCATTTCTTACTATTTTGATTAATATCCGGCTAAATTTTTGAAAGTGAAAAGTAGTTGTTAACTACTTTCTTAAACTAACATTTTTGTGTGTAGATTTTAGATCTTTCAAAAAAATAAAAAAGTGTTTTTGAATAGGAGAAGAATCACTTTGCTATAGAAGAAGTTACAATCGTTTCTCCCCAGAACTAGATGTAGAAATGGGAGATTAATTTCGAAACATAAAATAACTTTTAATATTTTTAACATATGAATAGGTATTTGTATTAAAAAATCTAAATAATATAAAAAAGTATTAGATATATGGGAAGTTGAAAAGATCAACGGTAAAATAAAAATTACATAGAATAAAAGGATGAAAATAATAATTGTTCAAAATTGATCGATAAGTTTAATTTTTAGAGTTAATTTGGGATGTTTATTTTTTTTTTATCCATTTATAAAAACTATCCCTTTTAATTTCTTGAAGAAAAATGAATCATTAAAGGGATGCCCCTTCTCCTTACTGAGCACTGCTTTCTCAGGGTTTTCTCTCAAACTCCTTCCTTTTGCAAATCTCACCCAAAAGATGAAACACTTTCAAATAAAATTGACAAATTTGATTAAAGTCTTTAATGGTAATAAATAAAAACTAAATTTATTCTAAGCAATAACAATGGTACAGTAAACTAAATCTGCATATGTTTATTTGTAGTTTACACATAAAAGCACTTTCTTTTCTAGAAGATTGACAAATATGAATTGCGCTTTTTAATTAACAAAAATGCTACTCTAATAATTTGGCTAAACAAAAACGGCTACAACTCCAAAATACTTTTTTGAAAAATACTAATTATAAAAATTACTTTCGTAATAACATTTTAGTTTTTCCAAATTCTTTAAGATTATTTTAATTTTCTCGATGTTTCATTTTCAAAAGATAATTGATTAGACGGGAAGAGGCAAATAACAAGATTTTCAAAGAGTTGCCACTATAAATCCTGTCGATTATTCATATAATTGTATATGTTAAATACTGATAAGAATGGACTATGGGCCTAACTCAACCCCAAAAGCTAGCTTACGAGGTGAGGATTGCCCAAGCCATTTAAGGAGACCAAGGACCTCAAATCTCTCCGATGTGGGACAACTCAACAAATACTCCACTAATTTAATGGAGTAAACTATATATATATATATATATATATATATATTAGTGGGAGGAAAACAAAAATAAGTCTCACCTTCAAATTGAGGATTGCAAATCTTTTCCAACTCCAGCCAAACGTCTCTAGCAGTAGCTTTATCCACCACATCTCGAAGGACTTGTTCGGTAAGAGAGCCAAGAAGCAATCCTTTAACAAGGCGGTCAGTCTTTCTCCATTGCAAGTAATCCGGGTTTACAGTCTCTCTGGCGCCAGAAGACCCATCAACTGTAGCTTCAGGAACAATGGTTATGGATTCTAGCGGTGATGTGATTGTTCCATCGACGAAACCAACTAAATCTTGACTCTCAAGGAGACAATCTATCTGGGCTCTCCATAGACTGTAATTAGATTCTGATAGCTTTATCGACACAAAGTTAGCTTCATTAACAGTTAATAAGTTCGGAAGTGGATCTACGCATTTGAGGTTGTAAACACCATAGATGCGGTAAGGGATCTCCGCGTTTGAGGTTTCACATATCAAAGATGCAGACATCCCTGATTGTACTCTTTCCAACTTAATTTGCACTCTCGGAAATGGGAACTAAGAAAATAGGTCAACGGTTTGTGGAGGTATGGGCGTATATTGGCTTGTAAGTTTTCTACAAACTCGGTAGATAGGACACAGGATCCGATTGAAGCTGAGTTCTGATTTGCGCCTTTGCTTCAGGGGACTGCCTCTGTTATGACTTATGGTCTCCTTAATAATAATAAAAATTTAATCTTCCTACTCATTATTATCTAACAAGATTTAAAATATAATATAAATAAATATTATAAAGATATATGATTGGCGCTCGACCTAGATTAACCATTGTGTGAACCTCGTTTGTTATTTGTTGAAACAAAAAGCCACGTACTTATTTCTTCTGTCACTGAACTTTCGCATAACCTGCAACCAACGATACAATATGATTTATGAATGTCACACTCGATTTATTAATTTTTAGTTAAACTAATTAAATAAAAGGATAAGGGATTAATCCTAGTTAAAGATAATGACCTTAGACCTAAAATCGATTTATGCGGATAACGTTAGACCACGTCGATTAAAATAATACTAATGCATGCCATTTCCCTTATCTCTCAGTTTATTTATATGGGATATTCCCAAAGAACCCTAAAAGTACAAACAGAGAGAATATTTCCTTCGAAGATCCCAATACAAAGCTAGTCATTACTACTATATGCTCTGCTCGACCTCGTTCGTGGTTAATCGCTTGGCGACTCGTTCTGTTGATCACTGATCGACTTCGGCCAAATTGCCCTGATAAGTTAAAATTACTCAAGATAATCACTACTTCGTGCTGAATTTCCTCAGTCGGATTTTGACCCATACAATTAGTTCCTCCGTTTATCGAGGTTGTTCTTTGGTGGACCTTGGTGAGCATACTTCATTAGTCGTAGTCTAGAAATTTAGGTGGGCAGGTCGAGTAGCAACTTTGGCATGATGGATTGGTAGGAGATGAGTGAAGTCGCAACCTTGGCACAAAGGATTGGTATATGCAAACCTCTTACCTCTGAGTAAATCAACTCAGCAGGACCTGGCCCATGGTTTTTCAGCCTAAGTTTTCCCAGACATTAGTTCACAAAAAGGAAGAAAGGGGAGGGGAGAAGGGATCAAGCATGATTCCCCAAAAATCAAGTATTTCACAGAAAAGTGATACTGCTGAAAGAAAGAACTGAATAGACAAGAGTGTCATGTTCTCGACAACAAGAAGGATCAGCCAGGGAACCTCAATGAAAAGGGATGAGCAAGGGAATTCTTCTGGAATACAATCCACAAAACAAGGCCAGAATGTCTCTAACAAATGAGCACTCTGGATGATAGGAGGTGCTCATGGGATCTACAACGAAACACTTCCTCTTGTCAAGAAAGAAACGATGACTAAATGAGTAAGATGAAGGGGGTTGGTAAAATTCAATGCAACATCATTCTCCATATCTACCAATGAACCTGGTATGTTACCCGTTATCACTGTAGCAGAGGAGGAGCAAGGATGCAGCTCATGGCACGGCTCAAGTAGCAGAACACAAAGTGTCATTTTATGGAAAATGATTCATGCCTCATCCCTTGGGAAACAATGAAGCAGAACTCAAATGGCTTCATCAACAACTGAAGAAGGTTTTTCAAATTAAAAAGCAAGAGGGAGAAGATCAAGCATATTCAAGGAATAGAAAACAAAATTCCAGACATCTGCATCAAAGCCTCAAGTGGAAAACTCTAGATCAACTGAATGTGAAGATAGAGTTACAAAGACCAAATGAAGAACCCGGTCTGCCATCGGTTGGTTACATAATACAACACTACGTAAAAATTAGCTAAAGTGTTTTCTGACCAAGCCTAGCTCACATCAATACCGTTACGGGTAAACACGTATGACGATCATAGAAGCAAAAGGCACCGGTGTGAAAAGTGAAGAGAGAGGAGCAATTAGAAAAACTTATTCAAAAATTTGGTTCTGGCATCAGGTCCCTGTACTCCAGGTTAGTAGTAATGTGCTAAATTTTTGCATACCCTTTTCTAAACAAAAATTGTATGTAAATATTTTGTGACTCAGCTGCCACATCGCTCGAATTTTCAAATGTATGTCATGTTTTATTCGTCAAATTTTGTCATCTCCTCTGCACCAGTAATACTTCCCCACAAACCTATCGCTATTTTTAGAACTATTCAGAACCTGTTTCTCTCTCCACTCATCATTAGTTCTTTTTCCAATAAAATCTCCTTCTTTCTCATAGCAAGTCATGAAATTTCACACCCTTTGTAGAACCAGGATCCTCTTCTTATTTGTCCCTTTTCTCTCCTTGCTCATCTACCAAGCTCTCATCTAATGATGATTGAATAGTCATCTCATTCTACCACCATTAGCATTGTTGCCACTTCACTCTCACCTTTGAAGCCATTCCCTAAACACCACTATTTCACGTCTTATCACCTTACCCACTCTTGATTCCTTCTATATTCCTACAGTCTTCATATTTCTGAGAAATCCTATTTATTATTATTTTAGGAACCCTATGACTAGTCAATTCTATGATCTTATCAAGGATCACACAAAAAGTCTTACTCATCAAGTGTCAGAAGTCCTTGAGAAAGATCCTGATCAGTATCTGAACTCATCTATGTTGTAATCAACGACTCTTAAGAGTTACCAGAAAAGGAAGCAGCTCATAGTATCATGGTTATAGCTGTTGAAAGCGTGATGAATAAAGAAGAATATCTCTCATCTGAATATCAGGAGGAAGAAATTCTTTCTTACTGAGTTGGCATACTCACGTTACTCCCTGCATCTTGTGTGCACATCGAGGTGCTCGAGTGGCCGAGTGAGGGTCTTCAGTTGCTCCAGTATTTAACGAAGATTTCAAGGTAGTTGCGTGGCGGCCACAACCCTGTTTTCTCTTCCTTATCTTGTTATTTTTTTCGTATTTTCTAGACTTATGATGTAGTAGATATTCAGACATGTACTAGAGGTTGTAGACTCATGACACCAGATTATTGGGATGTGTAGTTTCATGTTTATTCGACTTTCGCATATATGTTTTGTTGCTTTTTAAACGTTTTTATGGAAAAAATTGCATTTAACCTGTGTTAGAAGAATGGCTTATTAAATGAAAATGGGTTGTGATTAATTGGTTGGTTCGACTTGCCTAGTGATGTGATAGGCGCTATTAAGCATCGGTATTTGGGGTCATAACAATTCGAGAGATAATTTGTCTTCATGATATCACGCCCGAACATGGGGAGGCGTGGCTGGCACCCGGTGTCGTAGTGGACCGAGCAAACCACTCTATAACTTATTCATTACTTTTATAACTATCGTGGGCCAACATGGCCACAACTTATAAAAATAAACTTGTAAGTGAAAAGTGTTGTATCACTGAACCATCTTTTCTAAAAATATGAATATATATGGGCCGCCAAGGCCTCTGACATTCTGTACAAACTGAGCCTATGTCTACAAAGCCTCTAGGATTATTCGATATCAAATAGGACAGGGTACCGGCCTACCCTTAAGTCTGTAAAAAAACTTTGACACGATGACTCATAGACTCGGATGCACTCCGAATGAGGTAGAGTCTTATCGATCCTTCATTGAATGCAAACCTCGTCTATTGTAAGGGCTCGTCAAACTGATTGTCTATACCTATAAATCTGAATGCCTCTATAAATCATGAAATACTTATAGCTTCATACATATGCATATGAATGTCATATAATGCATAGGTCTGTATGCACATAATATTATAAAACCTCTGAGGACATCCCATCATATCATCTTAACTACTGCGGGCAAAATCATCATTGTATACCAGCTGATCAAGTGATAATTCGTATATAATGCCATAACCTTTTTCCATATTTATATATATATATATATATATATATATATATATATATACACGATATGAATCGTGATTAAATATATGTATGAATGAATACAATGCATGAAAAATACGTTTATAGAAAATACTTAATGGGAAAAATAGAACAGTAGAAATTCAATAATCTATCTAGAGCCATTATAATCTAAACCTGTCTAACGGGCCGGGGAGGACCGGTTCCGGATCGGCCCGGACCAGTGTAAACCGAGACCGGACCGGCCCGGTTACCAAGGCGGGGTGGGCTGGGTTCGTGGGGGGGTTGGTCTGTTTGTTTTTTTAACGTGTAACCGGACCGGACTGGCCCGGTCCGAACGAACAGTGGCATTTACCGGTTAAACAAGCCCGGACCAGCCAGTACCAACAGGAATTTTTTTAATTTCTGACTTCGTGGGGCCCATAAGACCGTTGGCAACGGTCAGAAATGCTTCAGATCCGTTGGCCAACGGATTTATTTGCAAAATTGGCCATTTTTTATTTATTTTCTTGTATTTATTAATTTACAATATTAACCCTTCTTAAAATCTATAAATACCCTCCCCCTCTTCTTCATTTCTTCACTCAAAATTCTTATCTCAATCTCAATTCTCAAATTCTCAATTTCTCTCTTCCATTTAATTTGCAAGATTTCATATTCTAATTTTATAATTTTTATTTGGCTCTCTTTTCTTGAGTTTAGTTTACCGAAAATTGTCATTTGGAAATTAAAATTCGAAGTTTGAAGTTCAAAGTTAATATACTTGCTTGATGTTTGTTCGTGGGAACACCGGAATTGCGTAATCAAGTGCTAAATTTATTGTCGAATTCGGTGCACTCCCTCCAACTCTTTATCTTATTTAATATTTTAATTGCATATTTAATTTTAGCTTATACCTTAATTTTTACAATATAATTAGTGCTGCTAAAAGAGCGTGTAGAAAAGTTATTGGTAGGGGTGGAAATAAAACAAAAATTAGTCCTATAGCTTCCGGTAGTAATAGTAATTACCCAATGACACATGTTTCTGAATCATCGCCTAGTGGAAATATTAGTAGTGTTGGAGTTGGAGTTGCTAGTGCTACAAGGGGTAGACCACTAGTGGCTCCGACTTTTAATCGTAAAAGAAGAAGTCCGGTATGGAAATTTTTTGAAATAATAAAAGGTACTAATAGAGTTAAGTGCAAAATTTGTAACAAAAACTTTTAAACATTTGACCGGAGGAAATTTAGGGGGGACAGGAACACTTAGTAGACATATGAGATCTGACCATCCCATAGAATGGGGCAATAATGAGGATGGAAGTCAAACAACTATTAACCCTACTACTGGAGGTCTAGTAAAAAATGATAAAATGAGGGATCGTGAGGAATTAGCAAAAATGATTACTAAGTGTTGTTTGCTTATCATATGGAATTAGTAAAATTTTCTTTTACTTCTTCATCGTATCTTATTATGTATATTCAAAGGATTTACAATCATTTATTTAAAGTTATCCCTAGAAGTACTTGTAGAGCAGATATCTTTAGACTTCATGGACAATATCAAACATACATACGTTATTTGTTTAGCCACCTTCCTTCTAAAGTATGTCTAACTTCTGATATTGGCCATGTTGTTAATAGAAATGATTATTTGACAATTACATGCCATTGGATAGATGATAATACTTGTATGCAAAAACGTATTATCGCTATTAAATATGATGAAGATCAGAGTCATACTGCTACGTTTATAAGTAGTACTATTGTTGAAGTTGTTGAATTTTATAATCTAAACCAAAAAGTTTTGTGTATGTCTAATGCTTCAAACAATAATGCCGCAATTTCAATTTTAAAATTGCATTTGCAACCACCTCTTGATGATATTTTTCATGTTAGGTGTGCATGTCATGTTTATAATTTAATTGTTAAAAGTGGCCTTGATTTTTTTTGCAGTTGAGATTACTCATGTTAGAAGAGCAGTTGGTATTATTCAAGGAAATAATAGATAATCTAGAATAAAAGAATTTAAGACTAAGTGTATCCAGTATAACCTTAAACCTAGATTCATTCCAGATGAAATTGTTACTAAATGGAATTATACATATATATTTATAAAATTTTGCTACAAATATAGATTTCCAATAACTGAAGTTGTTAATGCACATTGTACTGATTCTAGGCGTATGTTAACAAGTGATACTTGGGAGGTCATTAATGATGTTGTTAAATTTTTACATAAATTTTATACTGCTACTGTTGTGCTTTCTGGCGCATATTACCCCACTGTTACTATGGCTTTAGTACATTTAACTGAAATTTCTTTTCTACTATCTGAATTTAAGAAGAGAAAAATATAAGGATGTTGTTGAAAAAATGCAAGCAAAATTCAAAAAAATATTTGTTTCCAATTCCTCCGATTTACTTAATTGGTGCAGTTTTAAATCCTTCTATTAGAATGTCTGATTGTCACCAATTAATGAATGATTTATATACTTATATGGAGATTGGAGAAACTGAAACCCCAAATTTATATGTTTCTATGAACAAGCTAAATGAATATTTACAACAACTATATAATTATTATGCAAATAAATGCAATAATGTTGCTCGTGCTTCTGACAATGTTAATCCAGCTATGCAGTGTAGCAGCTCTGCTACTGTGGATGATGAAGAAGCCCTTGAAAGTTTTAATATTTTTTCAATATTTTCTAACACTCAAACCAGTAGCAGGAATATTGATGAACTTCAATTCTACTTGCAGAAGAAAAAAGAGCCTCGATTAAAGGAATTTTCACCGTTGGGATGGTGGCATGAAAATGAAAAGCAATTTTCTGTTCTTTTCGCTATGGTTTGGGGCGTGCTGAATGTGCCAATTTCTACTGTTGCATCAGAGAGTGCATTTAGCCAAGCAAGACAACAACTTGGAGACACCCTCCACTCATTGGGAAGCAATGCTTTGGAAGTTTTAGTATCATTCAGAGATTGGATTAGATCGGAACGAATAACTCAAGGAAAGGAAGATGTTGATAGCCCAGAAGACGAGGAACTTGGAGATATATTAATACATGGAAACCCATCCGAATTTAACACGCTAGAAGAAGGTCAATCGGTTCATATTGATTATGATGAACTTGCTAGGGCGATGCAAAACATTTGAAATTACTACTTTACTAGTTTACTTGTTAGAAAAAATGTAAACATTTCATTTTCTACTTTTTCAATTTGAAATTAAGAAATAAAGTAGCGCTTGCAATTACAAGTAAACATACAGCTGAACCAAGCTCTGTACTATCAATATTATGCAAATAAACGAAGAACAAGTAAGTAAATAACAAAATGCTTAAGGCGACTTCAAGGTCGATGAAGACAAATAGCTTAGAGAAAAGAGAGAGAGAGAGAGAGAGAGAGAGAGAGAGAGAGAGAGAGAGAGAAATATTATTGCATTGTGGAGAAATGGAGCAACATCAGTCCCTTACAAGGTAGAGCAATTCCTCCTTATATAGGCGAGGGGACTCAATATAGTACAAGTGTGTTAATTGCACGAGTACAAAGATGGGATGGCTCGACGTAAAATATCATAGTAGGCTCTAGATAGGTCGGATCTGTCAAGTGTAGCTATGTTCCTAGGAGACTTCTTCTTTTATCTCGACCTAGGACCTTGCCTTCTTAGAGTCGGACTTCATCGAGCTCTGAGGCTAAGCACTCAGTCGCGGCCTCCTACCCTCGGGGTCTCGGGAGAAGCCTTAGAGGCGTCTTGATAGCGGAAAATCAATTCTTCTAATTTTGCCGCGTACAGATAATCTCACTGTTTCTTATAACGAAGTGATGGGAAATGATTCTGACACTCGAGTCCCCGAGCTCCCTTTGGCGACATCATGCTGGCGATTCGGATCGAGGTGCAATCTTTCCTAACAGACGGCATATATCGTAGATCCCTGCTTGATGCCTTGTCGTTCCCGTTTCTCAAGGACAAAACTCTGCCGCCGATTTGTTTTTTCAAAGAAACAATAAGTGCACCGGTTGGACAGTCTTCCAGAGCATCGATGATCGTGTCGTTTTTACCCTATAAATGAGGGCATTTTATGGCATTTCTTCTTCCATCCCTATACTTCCGTTGGCACGCCTTGTTTTCTTCCTTCCCATCATGTCCTTTTACCTTTGATCACCATGATGGAATCTTTCTATCCCATGATCGTTTGGAAGAGTTCTTCTGGGCCGCGTCGAGGCCATCTGTCGCAGAGAGTAACTAATATGTGTTATAAATATTAGTTACTCTTTTTTAATTTGAATTTAAACATACTTATCTATTTATTTTTTTACGAAAATAATAATTTTTTACTTATTTAAAATTATTTCTATTTTAACTCAATGCCATCTTTCATGTTCGACATTAAGGATAATCTTATTACAGCTAACATAACTATACAAAACTTCGTTTGATGATATTCTTCTACCGATAAAAACTTAAAACATTATGATAATAAAGATATTACTGCATAGATTGAGGAAGGAGATGGGCCTTGTGTTACTCTTTTAGAAATGCAAGACAAGTCTTCTGTTAATATGGAAGCGTTCTGCGATAGAATTAGGGATGAAATTATTGAGAAATATTATCACATGTGAATGAATTTTTTATTTCATGTGGCTTAGACAGGAGATCACGTTTGAAGAATGAGAATCTGAATAATAAAGCCCCAGGTCCCGACGACTTCCCAGCTGCCTTCTGCCAAAGGATGTGGCCTCACACATTAATAAAGTTATTGAAGTCTCTTAAAAGCAGGTCAGATCCTCAAATCGAGAAATATATAGTAATTTATGGAATAGACATCTAATTCATACTGCATTATGTATTTTGATTATTCAAATCATCATGCAAACAATAAGTAGTTATACTAGATAATATTATATGCTTTGGTACTATACCGGTTTACATCTTTAATGTGTATGTTTATTATATGTTTATATTAAATAAAAATAATAAAAGTCCTTATAGTAAATATTTATGTTTATTTTTCTCTTTAAAATAATTATAAGACATTGGTACTATCCTTTTTGGTAATTTAACATTCAAAAGTACTTTTAAGAAAAATCGGTCAAACACAATTTGTTTACCAAATATTGCAAAGAATATTTTTAAATGAATTGGCCAAACACAAGCTCTTCTTTTTCAAAAATATTTTTGGATGAAGCACATTTTTTAAAAAAAGTACTCTTCAAAGTAAGTTGTTTTTAGCAGTTTGGCTAAATGGACTTTAAAAACTTATTGCTGCTCAAAAATATTTTTCAAATTAATTTGTCAAACATTAAATATTCTTCCTACTCCTCAAAAGGCATTTTTGTAAAAGCACTTGTAGAAAAGTACCTTTCAAAATAAGCATTTTAAAAGCTTTGTCAAATGTCTAGGTCATTTTAGTTATTTAATGTTTCTAGAATTACCTATTACTACTTAAGTCACCAATACCGCTAATTCTTATTATTATTATAAAAACATTATTTTCTTATATCTTAAAACATCAAAAAGATATCTTTATGAAATTCTTGTTGCATTGTCAATTATATCTATCATATAGTATAGTTTTTGATAAAGGAAAAAGTATGTTTCCCACGTCAATTGGATGATACTAAAAGCACGCTCCAGATAGGGGTATTGCATATCATACTAGAAAAGTTTGAATAGCACAAGCAAAAACATCATCAGAATATCACAACCAATACAAAAACTCACTCGTTCACTCAAAATTCCCAAGGAAACAGCCAAATTCTCAGAGGTACTAAAAGCTTACAAAGAACGAAGAGGAAAATACAGAAGATTTAACAACACGGAGAAGATGTCAATAGGATGCCCAGACTGGATTTTGTGAAATCATCTCGGGGGAAAAGAGAGAGGGTGCAGGGTTTGAGTCAAACCAGCCCAACTGATCCATGAGCCTCTTAATTAAATGACCTGCTGCATAACCAACACCCGAGGCCATACCTGCAGCTGTAACATAGGACACAATAGTCTTGAAGTATCTACTGAACTTATTTGCTCCTTGTGTATAAGCCTTTGCAGCAGCAAGTATGATAATGCACAGAAGAGAAGCCGCTGCAACTGCTATAAGCTTGTAGTCTCTGTCGTCACTCTTACGAAACGTGAAGCCATATACTACTGGTGGGACACGGCCAAATACTAAATATGACAACAGGGCAAAAGTAGCATGAAGTAGGAAATGCTTTCTATGGCCAAGCAGCTCTCCATATCGATCTGCTTGATCACTAAGATTGGAACCTCCTCCTACATTATACTTCAAGTCTACCAACTGCAAATTTCCATTTTATTTGAGAATAGATTAAGAAGTAAGAACTAAAGCAGAAGGAGAAAGGAAGGTAGAAGAAAAGTTAGCAACTGTAAAGCAGAAGCAGAATACTCACATTTTGACAAATGACGAAAAATCCAGCGATCAGATTTGCCACTCCAATAGTTACGATCTTCACTGCAGTATAAAGATAAATCTGTAAGTAAGCCATTCTTAATCTGTCAAGATTTTAGGAGAGACAAATTAGAAGCCTTGGTTTTTCACGTATAGTAGCTTTGTCACAAGCATCAGCACTATCCACAGAAGTCACCTCTAACCAAATAAAGAACATTACATTATGTCTTTGGTCTACAAACATAAACAATAACAACAACAACAACAACTACCCAGTATACCCCACCAGGTGGGGTATGAGGAGGGTAATATGTAGACAAGCCTTACCCCTACCCGAAAGGGCAGAGAGGCTGTTTCCAATCGACCCCCGGCTCATAGGATAAAAGGAAAAACAGCAGTAAACCAAAAACAAAGACAAAACAAAAACAAAAACAATAGAGCATTAGTAACTCCAGCAGAAATAGCGTAAATAGCGTAAATAATTATCTAAACATACGAAACATAAATACAATCGCATGCAATAATATCATACAGTAACTACCATAGCTAACAGCCATAGGGGAGACATAAGCTAAAACACAAATCATCTATGGGTAACCCTGCTGACCCACACCCAACCCCGGATGAGACGTACGAAAAACTCTAGGAGCCCCTATCCTACAACCCTGATTCTAGACCTCCAGACTTTCCTATCAAGGGTCATGTCCTCGGAAACCTGGATTCTAGTCATGTCCTGCCTAATCACCTCTCCCCAATACTTCTTAGGCCTCTCTCTGCCTCGCCGACCGCCAACAATCTCCAGCCGCTCGCAGCTCCTCATTGGGGTATGCGTGTGTAGCATTCCACCAACTGTAGGTGCTTTGCGTCATCAAAGTTGGCATTTACATTGTGAGATATGCCCATGATCAAACATACACGTGTTGCTACACAAAACTAACTAATCTAGAGGAAGTCTGTTAATGTATAAATGTAGAACCTCGCTGCATGGGTAAGAGATGCACCAGTTCAAGTATCCAGATAACTTCTTTATCCTATCTATTGAACTAGGAAGACATCGGTCAAAAGATAATGCTTCTAATATTTTAAAGTGAAAGATCCTTCATTACTCTCACAAAGAGCTCCTAGATTACAATTGGAGTAGCCAACCAAAATAATGAAGATTGAAGAGTTAAACTTAGAGAAAAGGTCTCAATTACTTACTTGTGTCAACATCGGAAGCAGCTGCAGAGGAAACCACACCCAAGCTTGTAATTGACTCTATTAAACCTCCATATACTATGCATTTTACAATCTCCAGTGATTTGGTTTTTTTAACTTCAACTGGAAGTAATGGACTTTGTGCACTGCCGGAATCCGCGGTTGATGATGAAGCTCCTGGGTCATCCATCGGAATTCGCCAATCATCTCCTGCATTATATAGCTACTTATCAAAACATATTGCCCTAAAAACTTTTAACATTTCATGAACACCTAAGCTCTAATACTTTGCAATAGGAAAAACTTGGAACATTTTTGATTCAGCTCAGATACAGCTAGAGATGCTGAAACGCTTTTTCATGAAATACTGGTGTAAGATATGACCACGACCGCCCCTGGCTGATTAGGGCGACTACTAGATGAAAAGATAAACCTATTGGATACGAAAAATCTGATGCACTATCACCTTTATTCTCTTCAATTTCACTTGGTGGTTTCTTTGATGGCATTGCCCCAGGAATGAAGCCACCTGCAAAATTTGCAGTTTCCCAATTATAAGTAGAACGAAAAGAGATACAAGGAAAAGTTTTCTGCTCACTGTACTTTCGAGAAGTACGGAGTACATTTAGAACTACTGGCCTTGGACATGGTAAACACAGACAAAGATGTCCAAAAGTAGAAACTGGCTAAAAGAAAAAGCTGAGCAACAAACACAAAAACAGAAAAATTCTCCATAAAGATAGAAAATATTGAGTATTAAGGAGAAATAATTCTTCTCTTCAATTGCATTACCTTCCTCTCCAAGATCAAAAATACTGCCGGGATGTGTGGGTCCTTTTGCTGGAGGAGTTCCTGAAGGTTTCTTAGGGGTTGGGGATTTATCGTCAGCGGCATCGTCTTTGGCTGATGGTAGTCTTCCATCTGGAAAAGGATGAGTGTTATGCCCAGCTGATGGTTCAAGCGGATTATGAGATGAACCAAAATGAGTACTATTGTTTGCTTGGTCAAGATCTTTTCTTGTTACACGAATATTGAGAGTGACATAGGTCAGGTAAAGAACAATATCAAGATTATTTAACAATGTTAGACATATAGGCTTGAGAAGCTAAGCTGTGTATTATCCCTCATAAACTGCTTGATAATAGCCCTTTAATTTTAAAACTTATGTAATCTACAAAAGTTTTTGCAGTTAGTATGTCGGCACTAGTTAGAAGTTTTTTGATTTTTCTGTGTTGTACTTGTGGAGGAGGGCCGAGAAAGAGAGTGCAAGGCAGGAAAGGACAGCATATTCGAAGAGTTGAGTGGTCTTAGTAATGAAGGCCATGTTGCTCAGATCCTTCAAAGTTCTCGTTGCACGCATGTCAATCCAACATGATTTGGGTGTGGGTGTAGGCGTGGAATCCACACCATATTTCTTCAACCTAACATTGAAGCTTTGACTACACCTATTACCAAGAAGTTCAGGTGTATTTTGACTCGATTTTGGGTTTAACTCATATAATATATATTTCATATAAAGTACTAGAACATTTTGCTATTGATAACTTATGTACAAAATATTATGTGTTTACCAACAAAAGATAAAAACTATACTAGCTTTAATTTAATTACTTCAACTAATAGTCGGTACATATACTTATATATGTCATAATATGGATTTATTGGTCATATCTTAACACCCATATCGATACTTCTATTGGTATTCCAGAATCCAGAGATTTAGGTGATGAAATCCACTTTCTAGATTCGCAACCGTGTCAG
Organism: Nicotiana benthamiana; assembly: GCA_034376525.1. Lineage (NCBI taxonomy): Eukaryota > Viridiplantae > Streptophyta > Magnoliopsida > Solanales > Solanaceae > Nicotiana > Nicotiana benthamiana. The sequence goes on along the minus strand of CM067338.1, from coordinate 9,392,751 downwards.
TGTGCCCACACCCATATTCGATCAATATAGATAATGGTAGACATAGGCACATAGCTAACAAGCCTGCACCAAGAAAACAGACCATGATGATCTTAAGAAGCCAAAGTAATTTACTTAAAACATGGGGAAAAGGTTATAATGTTTGTACTCTGTCACCAAAGAAACAATTACTGATTGGTTTGAAAGGAACTGTATAGAATGTATGCAGTTTGAACAGCTATAGCAAAGGAATAATATGTGATTGTACTAGTTAAGAAATTATTAGAAAACACTACCTGGCTCAGTTAAATTTCTTCCATCCGTAATTTTTCTCTTGCGAAGAAACCAATGCAGATCAAAGCACCCTTCTGCTCAGCATTAAAATATCACAAATGGTCAAACTTCACATCAAGAGTGAAGGAAAAAGAAAATGTCTAGTATCTTTAGCACCATTTCTTTCCTTCAATGGTGCTAATGTAAATAAATCAGTTATCTGAACTAGAAAGCTGTGCAAAACGACTGAATAATCGTGCATGACAGTCAAAACACCTACTGAAAGCAAAAGGACAATCCAAAGTGCATAAAGTAACTAGAGTAAATACCTTCATTAGGAACTGGCTTTCCCTCTTCAGTTGCAGAACCAGAAGGCACAGAGTTTCCTCCTCCACTTCCAAAAAGTGGCAACGGATTGAGCTTCTTTCCTGCATAAATTGAACAAACATTTGAATTCTGCATACAGTCATAAGAAATGTTATACTAGTCATCATGTGTGGAAAATTGTGAGATACATCTACCCTAAATTAAATATAAACACTTATAAATTAGAGGGAACACTACTTGAGTATTTAAGGTTAAAACTATAAACTTTAGACTTGTTAATTCGTTAGTATGCAGTTTTTAGGGGAGTCAACAAAATGAAAGTGACTAATTAGATGAACTTATTACAGATAGGTGATTAAATAGTGAAAGCTCACGCAAATAGAATGAATATCACCAAATCTATTCAAAAGTATCATCTTTAAACTTCATACTGCAAACAAACTGCAGATGAATAATCTTACCAAAACTATGTATGCAATGATAAATGCTAGCTACTGCTCAAGTTTTTCCGTGTTCTTACTGAGGGGTGGAAAAAACCTAAAAGTCTTTTCTTATATGATTCAACATACCGATGTCAAAACTTGCTGGAGGACAGAACATTAAAATAGAAAAAAAGGGCTTAGACATAAAGAAAAACCTCAGAATGGTATATAGTGCAATGACTGTAAGCCAAATGCTGTTGAACCACAGAACTTCACTTTCCTATTTTTAAACAGTTCAGATCCATGATCATTGATCCCTACTTGACATCTCTTTTTCTTCCCTGACTTATAGTAAAAGTTTGAGCTTACTGATCTTCATCGTGTTGTCATCAAACACAAGGACAACAAATGAATCGACATTTTAAATAGTAACATTACTGTAACATAGCTGTACATTTAATACATTTAGACAAGATATTCAGAAGTCAAAAGAACATAAAACATGGAAAATATACCTATACGGACGAAGATGCTGAAGCATGACAAGCATCCTAGTAGATCCTGACGATCATCAGTTTCTACGGAAATCCTTCTTTCCCGCTTTACCCTTCGGAGGACAACCTTCGTTATACGAGAACTGCAGTTAGGACAGTATGCATTATGTGTGTGTAGCTTATCAACTGCTGTCGTGTCAAAGAACTCCAACTCGACGACTTCCTCCTCTTCAACGATTCTTTCATTTTCACTTCCTTTTGTGACTAAAGCACTTGATTGTGAATCATTTCCTAGCGAAGGTGGAAGACATACACCAGAAAGAAATTTGCCCTTAGCATTTCCTGTCTCATCCTGTGAATCATGTCCTAGTGTTATTGGAAGACATACACCAGAAAGAATTTCTGCCTTAGCATTTCCCGTCTCATTACCATTGACAACACCGTCTAGAACCTTCTGAAAGTCTATCGTCTTTAAATTGGAAGCCAAGTTCTCAATACCTGCAGGGGACAGTAGAACAGTACATCATGTGAGGAACACAGCTTAGCAGATTTAGGCCTCTTTGCATATGCAATATTTACTTGCAATGTCATACACTAGCACTAATTCTAAGATAATAAGAGAGATCAATTTTAAGAACTAAACAAGAAGAAATCATACTTTTATGTCCTTTAACAAAATTTGGCATGAGAATGTTAGACGATAACCACGATATGATAGACACGCCCATCTAAACCATTAATAGGAAACCAAGGTACTGTTCTCGTGTGTGTGTGTGTGTATCATATTCAATTAGAGTAATACCAAAATTCTGCTATTACTGACCTCTACCTTGAAAATGGAAGGAAATGCTTTAAGTAAAGAAGGTTGCTAAATTTGTTGCAATTTTTATAGACATTAAAACCCCAGAATTAGGAAATTGGGAGGGAATGTTTCATCTTTGTTTTTGGCCCTCGCAGACTGAACACATTTCTTTCATTTTCTTCTCTCTTCTTTTTTCTTTTTTCCTTTCTCATTTTCTTTTACAGAATGGATGATGAATTTGGAAATTTAACTTGTTTGGTCTAAGGAAAGTCATTTATCACGAAAAATGATCCACAAGGAATTTTTTTTCTATGGTTCTTGATAGATGAGTGAAAAAGTATATCTTGAAAAACAATAGATAAAAGAATTATAATAATAAAAAATCGGGTAACATTATTTTGATGCTATTTTCGAATATTAAAATTTGATAGTAATGTTTAAATGCTAATTTTGAATACACGATCGAAGTTATTTCCTTGCTTTTGATCTTTGGTAACCAAATACTTTCCCATTTCATATTATATGAGATAGTTTGACTCGACACAGAACTTAAGAAAAAAGAAGAAGACTTTTGAAATTTATAGTCTTAAAAGCTTAAGAGATAAAAGGTTTGTGGAGCCATGATATTTGTGCGGTTATAAAAGCTTCTCGTTAAGGGTAAATGAGTAAAATAAAAGAGTTTAAAGTTGAATTATTTTCAAATTTAATTAGAAATGCGTCATTTATTTTGGAACAGACTAAAAAGAAAAGTACCTAATTTAATATGAAATGGAATAAATACTAATAATAGTTTTATTGTGAAAAAGCATTTTCCTGAAAATAATTTGTTTTGTACCAACACAATTTTTTTATTAATTCATTTTTGAATAGAATAGAATAGAGTTGGGATAGAGGTACGAAGGATAATTAACGTAAAATTCATACTAGTTTTCATTTCGCACGCAAACTAATACGCCAAGTAATTTCTGATATATTTTTCAATTGAATTTTTATAACATGAACAAGTTTCTAACGTATATCGTGGTATATATAGCTTAACTTAACAACTTAACCCCTTAACCTAATAGGATAGTTGACGTGGATTTTTCTTTTTCTAAACGAAAGCTTAATACCAAAGAGGATAGTTGACTTGAGTTTTTTTAAAAATATATAACTCTTACTTATACCTTTATTTTTATGACGCAACTTGTTATGAATTTTATGAAATTTGGACTGTACCGGTATATATAGTGGACGAAAAAAAATCAAAATAACAAGTTGAAAATTGATTTAGTGGAAAAGCATCCTACCAAAATTTAATTAAATTTGTTAAATGAATTTTAAGAAATTATATACTCCGTAAATAATACCATTATTAAAATGATTTCACTTACTTTGAAATGTCTTAAAATAAATGGAAACGTGATGAATATAGATAGATCCAGTACTTTCATTTGTTCTCCATGAAACGATAAAATTAAATTCATTTTATTTTTTCAAAATTAAAAAGGTGGCTGGAGGTGGATATAAGCTATTATTGAGCCAACTAAAAAGTAATACTAGTAACAAACATTTTAAATTAACCATTAACTTTCCAAAATAGTAAACCAAAACACGATTTATAAAAACTTTACTTTTTTCCTTTACTGATCTCTCTCTTTTTAGAAGTCTAGTACTCATGTCATCATCTAAGAGGTAGTAAGGTGCACTAAATTCTCCTAATGCGCGGGTTTAAAGAAGAATCGAACCACGAGAATCTATTGTATATAATTTTATTTTGTATTTTTATAAGAGGTTATTTTCACATCTCAAACTCATAACCCCTGATCACATGGTAGCAACTTTAGAAGAAACACAAGAGCACGAGAAATAAAAAAAAGTTAAAGAATGACAACCTTACATGATCTTGGAATTGAATTAGACCTAAGATTGGAGTTGAATTAAACCTAAGATACACAATATTTCCTTTACACGGAAATAGTAAAATTCCAACTGTCACTGCTCTCTACTACAAACGAAAACTAAGACATCAAAAAGTAATACACCAAAACTTCTTCAGTTTTATTCACGTAAAAGACTATAGGTAGAACATAGTTTTGAAGATTATATTGCATACCTCCATTCTTGTCAAAATAGATGCTATTCTTAACCTCCTCCTTGTTAACCTCTTCTTCATCGTTGGCGGTGCGTCGACCTCGACGTCCGACAAGTGCCTCCTCCACCGTGTCCTCTGCCTCTACCGCCGTCTCCGGCAATATCACCTCCTTACGGTGTTGTTGCGCCACCTCCATAGCCATAATGCCTTAGGAATTATTTGTATATGGCACAAAAACTTATGAAATGGTTAGCAGCCACAACTCAAGTTGTCACCAAGAGCCAAGAGTACTATGGACTCTATAAATAGACGACAATTCAGTCAAATATCAAGTATTATAAATAAAAAAAAAAAGGTAATAAATGAAGGTGGTTAGAAGTGTGAAAGAAATAAGATATAGATATATATCGATGACTTAATTGGTCGTGCTAAACAAATAAAAAAACTTGAGAATCTTCAAGTTCTTAGTTGTCTCTACACATGATTAGGGTTACAGATTGACTACAGGTAGACTCTTCGTTCTAGTGTAGTTTACCCTTGCATTATTTTAAGTTCTTGCACATATATTGATCCTTTATTACAAAAACTAGTAATGGTACTTATTTAATTTATATTACAAGGACATACACACTTTTCTTCTGTAGTATATGTGTATATTTGATCTTGTTATAAACAGATTATTTTCCTCTATTTTTCGTGTTGGATGATGTAAAATAACTATACACTATTAGTATGCCAAGATTAAACTCATGCCGAGATCAATCTATAGTATTATTAAAAGACTTTAAAAAGTTTGTAATGAACTAAATTTCAGACTTTTCAGATGGTAGTCTCCAAAACGTGGCATCCCTTTCTAAAGTTTTTTAGTCAAGTTTCTTGTACTTTAATACTTCTTAATATTTGAATCCAAGTGCTAGGTCACTACATAGTTGACCTGACCTGGTTGAGTTCAGATATGAGATTCCCACCTGCCTACCAAATTTTTTTCATTAGTTTCACTTGTGATACTACCTGTACGTTCATGATTTTTGCTTAATTAATATCTTTGTTTATTACTAACTGAACTAGATACATACCTAGACGTTCTTGATTTTCTTAATATACTGAATTATTCCTCTTAGTTTTATTAATTACTAATTGAACTGGATTCTTCCACCTCATTGTTATGGTGACATATATATGTAGTCTTTCATCACCGTGCAAGCAACTTCCCTCATCTTTCTCGTATTTAATTTTGATTACTTTTATTGTTTAATAACTCTGAATATTATGAAGTTTATCCTTCAATTAACAGTTCAACAATGAGAAAAGAAAAAACTTTGATCTTTAAAATAAATTGGGTGATATGAGCTTTGATATAGTAACTAAATTCTTGAAAGGTTTCTTTCTTATTACTACGTACATACAGCGACAGTAAGAATCCGAAGTAGATATATTGCAAATCAAATGATGATTTCTTGATCATTCAAAGTTAAGATTACTGTGTAAGGATTATGATTCCTACTAAAGACAACAACCTTCATATGGAATAATTCGGATATATAAACTACATGAGCGGAAGCTAACCTGAATCCATATGTGGAAATGTTGAGCCTCCTTTTGATGATTGTCCTTTGTTGTGAACTCCTTTAGCCTTCCTTCAAGTTTCTTGAAGTGTATTTGTCCCCACAAGAATGTATCCACAATACTCAACAATATATGAAAAGGTTCACAATAATAGTGTTATGACAATTATCAAAATTTGGCTTATGGTTTTCCACCCTATTCGCAAGACAATGGACAATATGGTTCTTGATTCAATGGGAAGAAGAAGAACTTGTCTTGCACTAGAATGGGAACCATAACCCCACTTTATAACTCTAGGAGTTACATAACCCAAGAGACAAGAGTTACAAGACAAAAGTTATGTCTTGAGTTATGTCTTGCAAGAGTTACAAAACTCAAGAGTCACAAGCATTCATGTAACCATAGTTACATTTGTAACCTTAGTTAGCCCATCATAAACTAAGGTTACCCTTTTGGGTATCTACACATTAGTCCTACACTTTAGTACGACAATACATTGGCCCCCTTAACATAATGTCCATAAGACCACATAATTAGGCCAAACCAAAAGATAGCACATAACATATAATTATCCATATATTGTTCATATGTGTGTAGATATAAGTCCATATATCTAGATATAAATCCATATATCTTACAATCTCCCACTTGGACGAGATATACAAACATATATACAAACCTTAATATTATATGTTACAAACCTTAGGTGCACAAAATTGCTATCACAATAAAATTGTCATGAACAATCCGGTCCATCAATCATACCAACATAGGACCTAAGAGCTCGTCGTTACTCATTCGTAACTAGAACCAATCATAGATCACGTATATCAATATAACCAACGACATGGATCAAGTGTAGGTATGTAGCATGGAAATAACATAAAGTGTGGTCAATAGAATGTCTATTTCCAACTGGTTCTCTTTATTGAGATCATACTTAAACTGTAAGAGTACAAAACTTTAAAACTGAATATCTGCGCAGATATAACTGAATTACTGAATTTCTGAATATAATGGACAATACGTAAATGTGCAATACAAACTCCCACTAAAATACATAATCCTTATCTGATTTGACACCCATACAAGCAATATGCTCAAGAAATACTTTTGGTGTCAATCCCTTAGTGAGCGGATCCGCAAGCATGGAGTTTGTACTTATGTACTTAATGCACAATTGTCCATTTTGTACTCTTTCTTTAACAACCCGAAATTTGACGTCCTTATGTTTTGCTTTCGTCAAACTACTGTTGTTATGAACATATGCAACCATGGTTACATATGTTATTAGCATAAATGGCAAAATTGGAGTCGGTATACCTGATGATCTCAAACTGGTCCGAACTCCGATATGTAAGCATGTAATCCTTTGTTCTATGTATGTTCCTCATGACCCTTTTGGCTGCCTACCAATGGTCCATACCCGGATTGCTTAGATATCTGCCTAACATCCCAACAATGTATGCTATATCAGGTCGTGTACATACCTGAGCATACATCAGATTACCTACCGCCGAAGCATAAGGCGTATTCTACATTTCCGAAATTTCATAATTATTATTTGGGCACTGTTTGAGACTATATTTGTCTCCCTTAGCAACAGGGGTGTTGACTGGTTTACATCCTGCATGCCAAATCTTTTCAGAACTTTATCGATATAGCCCTTTTGTTACAGACCGAGAACACCTTTGGAGCGATCTCGTTATATCTGAATTCCTAATACAAAAGAAGCTTCACCAAGATCTTTCATTTCAAATTTCTTTGAAAGAAATTTCTTAGTTTCAAGTAATAATGCTATATCGTTACAGGCAAGCAGTATGTCATCAACATATAAAACCAGAAAAATATACTTACTCCCACTGAACTTATGGTATATACAGTCATCAGCAATATTCGGTTCAAAACCAAAAAAAAATTGTAATGACTGCATGAAACTTATAATACCATTGACGAGAAGCTTGCTTGAGTCCATAGATGGATTTCTTTAATTTGCAAACCTTCTTCTCTGATTCATCCGAAACAAAGTTTTCAGGTTGCACCATATAAATTGTTTCCTCAATGTCACCATTGAGAAAAATTGTCTTAACATCCATTTGATGAAGCTCAAGATCAAAATGTGCTACTAATGCCATTATAGTCCTGAAAGAGTCTTTCGATAAAACTGGAGAGAAAGTCTCTTTATAATCAATGCCTTCTTTCTGAGTGTAGCCTTTTTGCGACAAGACGAGCTTTGTACTTAATAACATTGCCCCCTGAGTCCCTTTTGGTTTTAAAAATCTATTTACAACCAATAGGTTTCGTACCTTCGGGCAACGTAACAAGCTCCCAAATGTCATTATCACTCATAGACTTCATCTCATCATTCATGGCATCAATCCACTTTTGAGAGTTAGAACACTTAATGACTTGACGGAAGTTGATTGGATCATCTTCCTCAAGTCCGTTATCACTTTCTTGTTCTTGGAGAAATACATAATAATCATCCGAAATTGCATTTCTCCTCTCTCTAGTGGATCTCCTTAATGGCATTTCAGTTTCTTGAGGTTGTTGAGTTTGATTTTCATTAGTCATATCAGGGTCCTGATGGGGGAGATTTTCGAGATTGTCTTGAACCGGAGTTGCATCAACAACTTGAGGGAAAGACACATGTTCTTCCTCAAAGACAAAATCTCTAACAACTTTATTTATCTCCCCACCCCCCAAACTCAATATCCTCAAAGAAACCTAGCATTTCCCGTCTCAAAAATAGTTCGTGATGTGGGATCATAAAACTTAAAAAACCCTGGATTTTTCAGAGTATCCAACAAAAAATAGCTACTAACCGTCTTAGCATCCAGTTTCTTTTCATTCGGCCTATAAGGCCTTGCCTCAGCTGGACAACCCCAAATGTGAAAATGCCGAATACCGGGTTTATGCCCAGTCCAAAGTTCATATAGGGTTTTTATTGTAGCTGCAGTTGGAACTCTATTAAGAATATAAGCTACGGTTTTTAATATGGATTGGGACTTTTCATGAATAAGATATAGGTACCCATAACGAGAGTAATCGTCTATGAATGTGATAAAGTATTGTTGACCATTCCGACAAGGAGTAGGAAATGGCCCACAAATATCTGTATGTATCAATTCTAAGACGTCCGAAGCTCTCTTAGCACCTAATCTAGTCTTGTTTGTTTGTTTTCCCTTGATACACTCAATACAAAATTTCCGAATTTGAGGAATCAAGAGAATCAAGAATTCCATCTGACACGAGTTTCTGAATTCTTTGAATGGATATGAGACCCAAACGTTTATGCCAGAGTGAAATAGAAGTCTCATTAGTTAACTTTTGGTACCACTTAAACTTGTATGCAAAGTTTCTTTATTTGAAGTTATTGTATCAACCAAATATAAGCTATCAAATGTTGATAAAACACCAGTACCAATAAGATTTGAATTCCGAAAGAGACTAACTTTATTATCCCCAAATGTACATTTACAACCGGATATGTCCAATTGGGGAACTGAAATTAAGTTCCGTCTAAAAGACGGTACAATAAAAGTCTCATCCAAATCTAAATGAAAACCAGTTTTAAACAACAGCCTAAATTTGCCAATAGCTTCAACTGGCACCTTCTTGCCGTCACCCACATAGATGTATCTTTCACTATCATTTGGTTTTCAGCAGTTCAGGCAACCCTGCATAGAAATCCTTATATGAGCAGCATAACCTACCCACCAATTATCCTTAGGTACCGAAATTATATTAACTTCAGAACAAACAAGAGACAGAAATGTACCTTTTTTTGCACGCCAGGCATGGTACTTGGTACAATCTCTCTTTACATGATCAGTCCCATTACAGAGAAAGCAACCTAATCCAGTAATTTCAACCTTAGGTTCCTTATGTTGCTTAATCTTGGGCCTTACAACCGCAACTTCCTTATTTTTCCTCTTCTTAGTTTCCTTAGAAGAAGATGCCAAATGAGCACTTTCAGTCTTATCTTGCTTATTCCTTTCCTCTTCTTGCACACAATGTGAAATGAGCTCATTAAGAGTCCATTTCTCCTTCAGGCAGTTATAACTGACCTTAAACTGATTAAAGTGTGCCGGAAGAGATATCAAAACAAAGTACACAAGCAGTTCCTCAGGTAATACTAGCTTGAGTAACTTAAGTTTCGAAGCAAGATGAGACATTTTCAAAATGTACTCCCTAATGTTTTCCTTGCCCTTATACCTCATAGAAACAATTTTACTCAATAGTGCACTTGTTTTCGCCTTTTCGTTTTGCATAAAACGTTGTTCGAGGTTTTCAAGGAAAACTTTGGCAATAGGTTCATCATTCATAGTGCCCCTGAATGATTCTGGAATTGCACGCTTCATGATCATTAGACTCATGCGATTCGAGCGTTCCCACTTCTCCATCGCTCTCTTTTCATTAGGAGAGGATGTATCCTCAAGAAGAGTAGGTTGCTCGGTCCGAAGTGCTAAGTCAAGATCCATGCAACCGAGAACGATCATTACATTCTCTTTCCATTCCTTAAAATTTGTGCCGTTAAGCACAGGGATGCTATTGATATTGGCAGAGATCGTAGAAGCAGAAGAAATTACTGAAAATAGAACAAAAGGATTACTAAATACATGCTTACAAAAACTTGAACTTTAACTTTATTGATTCAAAATTAGGCATTTCCCATTACAAGATACCTAGCACAACATTGATTTTAGTCTTTGGACAGAAAACCAACTTGTAAGTGGTACTCTTGGTGTAGTGATCAAACATAGACAATAAACTCCTGTCAAACATTAAGCCTTCCTTTGGGCCGACTTAATATTCACATGGAAAACCAAATAATCGTCTCATATTTACCACCACAAGCATGTTCGAATTCCTGCCAAATAACACCTTCCTTTGGGCCGATATTAAACGCATGGAAGACTAACATCCACAGTCATCTCATATTTTAAAATTAATCAATCTACACAATAGAGGTTACTTTGGCAACATAATGCTTCAATTGAATAACTAAAATATTAGATGCTATAAACTTTAGTTCCTTAAGCCATTTTATGAACCTCAACTTAATGTGTTACAAGTTTTGATGTGTAACACTTGAATATTAATCATTGTTTACTGAATCGGACAATTCTATATATTATAAGAATTGACGGACTTTAAAACAATTAACATTCACTGAAACATAAGAGAGTTGAAACGTTTTTAACCTTACTGGACCAACACAATCGATTGTCAAAACCAGACAATCGATTGTTTGGTTTTCTGAGTTTTTTACTGGACCATCCAAAATCGATTGTCAAAGCCAAACAATCGATTGATTGGTTTTATGAAAAAATTTTAAGTTACTGGACCATCCACAATCGATTGTCAAAGCCAGAAAATCGATTGTTTGGTTTTATTAAAAAAAATTTAAGTTACTGGACCATCCACAATCGATTGTCAAAGCCAGACAATCGATTGTTTGGTTTTATGAAAAAATTTTAAGTTGCTGGACCATCCACAATCGATTGTCAAAGCCAGACAATCGATTGTTTGGTTTTATGAAAAACTTTTCATTTACTGGAAAAGTTTCAACTCACTGGACCTTGAACAATCCATTGTCAGAAGCTGACATCGATTGTCAGAACCTGACAATCGATTGTCGGGTGTTCCAAAAAACTGCCAGAATACTAAAAGTCACAGACAATGGATTGTGTAAGGCAACAATCCATTGTCTGAAGGCAGTGACCAAAATTTTTTTCTGAATAACATAACACATGATTTTCAACATGAATCTTAAACATAAAAAACATGTTGTTAACCTACTAAAATCATGCTATTTACAATGTTTTAACATCATATTAAAACATCAAATCAAAACATAACATTCATAAGATCATGCTATTTCATGGTAGAATTTCATAAACAAAATTCTTATAAAACTAAAACATGAATCCTAACATAACATGATTCTTATGAACATCCAAATTATCCAAAATGAAGGGTGGCTCTGATACCAATTGTAAGGATTATGATTCCTACTAAAGACAACAACCTTCATATGGAATAATTCGGATATATAAACTACATGAGCGGAAGCTAACCTGAATCCATATGTGGAAATGTTGAGCCTCCTTTTGATGATTGTCCTTTGTTGTGAACTCCTTTAGCCTTCCTTCAAGTTTCTTGAAGTATATTTGTCCCCACAAGAATGTATCCACAATACTCAACAATATATGAAAAAGTTCACAATAATAGTGTTATGACAATTATCAAAATTTGGCTTATGGTTTTCCACCCTATTTGCAAGACAATGGACAATATGGTTCTTGATTCAATGGAAAGAAGAAGAACTTGTCTTGCATTAGAATGGGAACCATAACCCCACTTTATAACTCTAGGAGTTACATAACCCAAGAGACAAGAGTTACAAGACAAAAGTTATGTCTTGAGTAATGTCTTGCAAGAATTACAAAACTCAAGAGTCACAAGCATTCATGTAACCATAGTTACATTTGTAACCTTAGTTAGCCCATCATAAACTAAGGTTACCCTTTTGGGTATCTACACATTAGTCCTACACTTTAGTATGACAATACATTGGCCCCCTTAACATAATGTCCATAAGACCACATAATTAGGCCAAACCAAAAGATAGCACATAACATATAATTATCCATATATTGTTCATATGTGTGTAGATATAAGTCCATATATCTAGATATAAATCCATATATCTTACATACTGTGGTCTTTTCTTTTTCGTTATTTTCTGTTATTCAATTTATATATTGTTGTAAAATCAATAAAAGAATAAATTTTCAAGTTAAGATTA